>OY754974.1:13505736-14913236 GCA_963576475.1 Molanna angustata | reverse complement strand
GCGCGCGTGCTTTTCGTTAAGTCCTTGAAAATGCCTGGTGATATTCAGGCGAAACGTCGGAAGACAAATGGTCTTAGTCAAGACCTACTGACACGGGAAAACCGAGATAAAAATATTATAACATATATATATATATATATATATATATATATATATATATATATATATATATATATATATATATATATATATATATATATATATATATATATATATATATATATATATATATATATATATATATATATATATATATATATATATATATATATATATATATATATATATATATATATATATATATATATATATATATATATATATATATATATATATATATATATATATATATATATATATATATATATATATATATATATATATATATATATATATATATATGTATAAAATATATACTGCGAAGCCTCTAAGTTGGTGTTTTTTGAAAAAACCGTGAAAAAGAAAAACCCTGCATACAAATCTCGTGTATCTTGGCTTTGATACTTTGTCGATATGTTAAAAGAAATAATTTCTCTTGAAAAAATCGACAGTTTGATTATTTCATTAGTATTTGAAAAAAAAAACAGAATAAGTTTACCATTTGGCGGTCCTCCGAGACAGCCGCACCCCTCATTCCACACCGTCCACCTTCTTGCAGCTCATCTAGCTTTTTGATATATAGGTGAAAGCATTTCGCAATAAAGTTACGTCCCGAATTCCACTTTTTCGTATCTGACATTTCAACATTACAGATATACGTGACGCTCTTTGGGTCTATTGCACACTGCTGTGACTACCCGTCCCTTTTCATAATAGACGTTTGTTTCCTACATATGTCGCTTAAATTCAACTTGATATACTTTCGTTTATATTATATCGAAAATATAACATTTAAAAATATTTGGTTGCTCGCTCACAATTTTCCGCTCCTCTTAAATTTTGGTCGTGAAATTATAGAAAACACCCCGTTTTTTAGGTTTCTTTACTAAATCTGAAGCATTAATGCAACGTCACGACATATTTTTCCAGATATTTTTGTCCTCTTTAATTTAAACTCTACGCCTTCTACGGCTCTACGCCTTATATTTTATTAAAAATATAACATAAACGTTAAAAATCGTGGTACCTATGTCATTATTTTTCTACAATAATTTATACAGAACATTATCAAAAAAATAAGGTATTTTTTTTCAAGATGATTTGATTAGAAATAATGATGGTATATCAAATTAAAAAAATAGGTACGTTGGTAGCAGTCTCCCCCTTAACGGTTTATTCGTATTCGTATTGCTTAGTTGCCATAACCACGGGTGTAAATAAGAGTTATTATTAATTTATTCTCATTGGCTATGTTATTATTTAAGGATCACTGAAACAACTACTTTAGTGATTTATTTATCGTTATGTTATGTTAGTGTTTAATAATTTTATTTAAGGATTACCGAAACATGTAGGTACCTACCTAATTTTGACAATTATTCGTTGTTATAACATTCTGTTGGTATTACGCAATTTTATTTCAGGATTACTGAAACATTTTGTTTAGTCAATTGTGCGTCGGTTCTCCTATATGATGTTGGTGTAACGTAATTTTATTTAGGGATTACTAAAACAATTACTTTAGTCGATTATTCGTCGTTATATAGGTAATGTACATAATTCCTGTTGGATTCTTTTTAATCTCGTCATCCGTTAGTTTTTAATTTAGGCGTAATAATTAAATCTTTTCCTTTTACCGAGGGAGTGATTTTTTTTAAATTGGCCCATAATTTTAATTTTTCTCGAAGTCGGCTTCCTTCACCACGGTTCATGGTTCACGGAAAGTAATTACCTCGTTATAAATTACAATCTTAGTTCTTGTTCAACTGGGAAAAATTGCTTTTTTAACAAATTAAGTCGTCTCTAAGTCTGCAGATTCTGTTAAATTTCCCTTTTTCTTGGCCAACTTCCAACATTCGGTTGAAAAACAATTTAAAATAACTCATCTTTGACATTTTTTTTGTCGTCGTCAGGAGGAACTTTTTTTATTTTTCGCGCCCTTGAAACTCTCAGGTCTAGCGGTGACTTATTTTATTTTTTTATTTTATTTTATTTGTTGGTAAATTCCATAGAATAATAATAGTGTAGAATACTCTTTAGCCTGCAGTAAACGCGACTGCTTTATGCTGACTAATTTGGTCAACATTTTGTTATGAGCATTCAGTAATCATTTGGCCGTCTGCGTGATACGTTCTCCAAATAGGGAATTTTTAAACTGCTTGCAAAATTATTTACTCAGTCATACCGAGTAATACTATACGAACAATGTCTACCAGCAGAGTCATACATATATTGACATGAGCCGGCCAATAAAACGGCTTCACTTTTTCAGCGAGGTATTGTATATGGGAATGAGTATTTTTTTTATTATTCTATGGTAAATTCACAGAATATATTAAGTACATAACATTGTTCACAATACATAATCTTTAAAATATAAATGTATTCCAATTGCGAATTTACACGTGAAATATTACAAATTTAATGTGCGGTACAAAAAGTATTAACAAATAAATTAAACTATACTAGCATATGTTGACAGAGGAAGTAACAATAACAATAAATCAAATCATATCATATCAAATCATTGTATTCTGAAAGTTTCAAAACAATGTATGTGTGTGTGTGTGTGTGTGTGTGTGTGTGTGTGTGTGTGTGTGTGTGTGTGTGTGTGTGTGTGTGTGTGTGTGTGTGTGTGTGTGTGTGTGTGTGTGTGTGTGTGTGTGTGTGTGTGTGTGTGTGTGTGTGTGTGTGTGTGTGTGTGTGTGTGTGTGTGTGTGTGTGTGTGTGTGTGTGTGTGTGTGTGTGTGTGTGTGTGTGTGTGTGTGTGTGTGTGTGTGTGTGTGTGTGTGTGTGTGTGTGTGTGTGTGTGTGTGTGTGTGTGTGTGTGTGTGTGTGTGTGTGTGTGTGTGTGTGTGTGTGTGTGTGTGTGTGTGTGTGTGTGTGTGTGTGTGTGTGTGTGTGTGTGTGTGTGTGTGTGTGTGTGTGTGTGTGTGTGTGTGTGTGTGTGTGTGTGTGTGTGTGTGTGTGTGTGTGTGTGTGTGTGTGTGTGTGTGTGTGTGTGTGTGTGTGTGTGTGTGTGTGTGTGTGTGTGTGTGTGTGTGTGTGTGTGTGTGTGTGTGTGTGTGTGTGTGTGTGTGTGTGTGTGTGTGTGTGTGTGTGTGTGTGTGTGTGTGTGTGTGTGTGTGTGTGTGTGTGTGTGTGTGTGTGTGTGTGTGTGTGTGTGTGTGTGTGTGTGTGTGTGTGTGTGTGTGTGTGTGTGTGTGTGTGTGTGTGTGTGTGTGTGTGTGTGTGTGTGTGTGTGTGTGTGTGTGTGTGTGTGTGTGTGTGTGTGTGTGTGTGTGTGTGTGTGTGTGTGTGTGTGTGTGTGTGTGTGTGTGTGTGTGTGTGTGTGTGTGTGTGTGTGTGTGTGTGTGTGTGTGTGTGTGTGTGTGTGTGTGTGTGTGTGTGTGTGTGTGTGTGTGTGTGTGTGTGTGTGTGTGTGTGTGTGTGTGTGTGTGTGTGTGTGTGTGTGTGTGTGTGTGTGTGTGTGTGTGTGTGTGTGTGTGTGTGTGTGTGTGTGTGTGTGTGTGTGTGTGTGTGTGTGTGTGTGTGTGTGTGTGTGTGTGTGTGTGTGTGTGTGTGTGTGTGTGTGTGTGTGTGTGTGTGTGTGTGTGTGTGTGTGTGTGTGTGTGTGTGTGTGTGTGTGTGTGTGTGTGTGTGTGTGTGTGTGTGTGTGTGTGTGTGTGTGTGTGTGTGTGTGTGTGTGTGTGTGTGTGTGTGTGTGTGTGTGTGTGTGTGTGTGTGTGTGTGTGTGTGTGTGTGTGTGTGTGTGTGTGTGTGTGTGTGTGTGTGTGTGTGTGTGTGTGTGTGTGTGTGTGTGTGTGTGTGTGTGTGTGTGTGTGTGTGTGTGTGTGTGTGTGTGTGTGTGTGTGTGTGTGTGTGTGTGTGTGTGTGTGTGTGTGTGTGTGTGTGTGTGTGTGTGTGTGTGTGTGTGTGTGTGTGTGTGTGTGTGTGTGTGTGTGTGTGTGTGTGTGTGTGTGTGTGTGTGTGTGTGTGTGTGTGTGTGTGTGTGTGTGTGTGTGTGTGTGTGTGTGTGTGTGTGTGTGTGTGTGTGTGTGTGTGTGTGTGTGTGTGTGTGTGTGTGTGTGTGTGTGTGTGTGTGTGTGTGTGTGTGTGTGTGTGTGTGTGTGTGTGTGTGTGTGTGTGTGTGTGTGTGTGTGTGTGTGTGTGTGTGTGTGTGTGTGTGTGTGTGTGTGTGTGTGTGTGTGTGTGTGTGTGTGTGTGTGTGTGTGTGTGTGTGTGTGTGTGTGTGTGTGTGTGTGTGTGTGTGTGTGTGTGTGTGTGTGTGTGTGTGTGTGTGTGTGTGTGTGTGTGTGTGTGTGTGTGTGTGTGTGTGTGTGTGTGTGTGTACTTATGTATGGGTGTTTATTCTACTTTATATATATACATAGACTAAAATACTCATTCGATTCTTTTCAAATTTTGCAAATTTCGCTTAGACCTCATTAGATTTTCAAGGATATCTGAGCAGCCCCCCTAAACAACGTGTCATTTAGCTCAAGAAAATAGTCACGTGACAACTGTCACTTCCATACATTGATTTATCTTTTCTTGTTTCTTTTCTTGAGCTAAATGAGACGTTGTCTTGGAGGGCAGTGCCTCTCAATTTTTATAACTATCAAATATTTCAAAGTGACCCCAAGCTCAGGGAACTTAAATTTGATATTTTTATTTTCAAATTGCTGAAAAGGCACATCACTTTCATAAAATGGTTTTGAAGAATCATCAAGTATTCATAATCATATATTTGGTAATTAGTTACAAGTGGCCTACAACGCCAATTTTGTTGATTTTTTGTCTATAGATATATAAAAATATACATATTACGGGAAAAATATTCATTTTCCCGGGAAACGTCTAAAAAAATTTAAAAAAAATACATTCTTCTTCTTCTTCGTGTCAGCAGCATTCAAACAGTTCTCGACCAATAGTTGGCAACGTCAGATGCTGCGCCACTCCCTCCAGAATAGAAACATCCAGAACGATCTTCAGAAAGTCATGTCAAATATTAGCATACGCAGACTACATAGACATTATCGCCAGAACACTCCGCGATGTGAAGGCTGGTTTCGCTGACCTAGAAGAGCCAGCAAATAATATAGGACTGGAGATAAATGCCTCTAAAACTAAATATATGCTGGCAACTAGAGGTGCCCGACCACACCATCCCCCAGGAACTTCGGTAAGAGCAGGTACCCACAGCATCGAGTGTGTGGACACATTTACTTACCTAGGTTCGGTCGTAACGAGTGGTAATGAAATCAAGAAAAGACTTGCCTTGGCTAACAAGTGTTACTTTGGACTACAGAGGCACTTTAGATCACGTGTACTGTCAAAAAACACTAAAATCCTCGTCTATAAAACTCTTTTATGACCTGTACTAACATACGGCTCTGAGTGTTGGGTTCTTGCTAAAAAGGATATGGATGCATTACTGGTCTTCGAAAGAAAAATTTTGAGAAATATTTTCGGTCCCCTCTGCGATCAAGGCACGTGGAGAATCAGGTTCAACCACGAACTACAGAGCCTATTCAAGGAAACAAATATCGTTCAAACGATAAAAATAGGGAGGCTTCGCTGGTTAGGACACGTGCATCGCATGGAAGATGACCAGACACCAAAAAGAATCCTCACAACGCATCCGGAGGGTAGAAGGGGTGTGGGAAGGCCGAAACTGCGATGGATGGAGTTGAGAGGGACCTTCAAATAGCCGGTGTGCGGAATTGGAGAGAAAAGGCCATGGATAGGGTGCAATGGAAACGATTCCTTGGGGAGGCCAAGGCCCATCCTGGGCTGTGGAGCCACTGATGATGATGATGATGGTAGTGAGGAGTTTAGTGTTGGCCACAACCCACTCATTTTATTTGTGCAAAGATCTTTCGTAGTTTCTTGTGATATTATTAGAAAAAATGACTTCGTATTGAATTAAAATATTACAAAAATCGATTTATTTATTTATTATTAACAATACAATGAGAAAGTTACAAATTCAAATAACATACCTACTAGAGCTAGAAGTTTCATTACATATGATTTTGTTTTAAATACATGTTGTACTAAATATATTATTTTGTTTATAAAATACAATTTATACCGTTTATTAATTGATTTGAAAAATCATCTTTATTTTCTTATGTAGGATCCAACTTTTCAAAAAAATATATTTTTAAAACATTATTTTAGTATCCTTTATTACGCCTTAAATATTTTAACGATCTTAGGTGGCGTATATTTTAATTTTAATTTCACATGCAGATACATATATTTTTTTAATCTTATTTTTTACTGGATGATCATGTATGATGATAATGATTTTAGTTGACAGATGTTTTTCATCTTGAATGTAGGTATATATTTTTCGGCAGTTGTAGTTACATAATTTCATTCGCAAATGCTGTGTGATGTAGAGCCAAAAAATTTAGAGAAAATTAATTTTTCATGTCAGAGATGCGTTGTTAATTTAAAGTAGTATGCTCTTCCGTTTAAATTTGACATTATTTGTAGAAATATCATACGTGACTGTGTCTCCCATATCTCTCTAGAGAGAGTAACAAAATATTAAGTATTAATTGTTGGCAGATATTTTGAATGGCTCATTATGTTTTAGACATTTTCAACATCAATCACTCGCAAATTGTAAATATTATATTGAAACAGATTACATATTAAGGTACATTTTTACATTTTTGTTTTCAACATTGTACAATTAATTTCTTTTTTGTCATTGTATTCAATCAATTTCAATTACTTGTCAAATGGTATATGTATGTGCCTACATACTGTCAAATTTTATATTCTCTGCATAGTCCAAATGTACTTATGTAATATGTACAATTAAGTTGTAAAGAAAATAATCTAATTTAACTTGTAAAGAAATTTTGTAAAGTATTTTAAGAGCGGATTAATTTTCCACAGACATCACTTTATTTTCGTCTGACATTACTTTCAAAATGATCTCACATTTTCTAAAACTTATTTTATACTTAAGAATTTATGAAGCACTTTCCACCATTTCTTCTTTCTGACTTATTTTCATATTGGGTACATAAATGTTTTTTCAATTTTTTTTTATAAAATAAATGTCTCGTTTATTTTTATATAAGGTAGGTAAGGTTGATCATCATTTTCATCTTGAGCTAGTTGATATTTATTATTATTTATTATTACTTTTATTTGTGAAGGTGGCCTATCCTGAGAGTAGTAGGTCCAGCTATCCATACGTCTCTTCGATGGTCTTCCGGGTATAGTTGTGTTTTTCCATCTTTACAATTTTGCCTATTCTGTTGTCATCCATACGATTGACGTGGCCTCTACAGATGCGCCTTCTGCTATTTCCTCATCTATGAAATTCTGTCCTCGACAATGAGTAAAATAGGTTATATTTAAAGATATTACGGAGGTGAATATGCCAGGACCGGAGGTTTCAAATCTGATTTATCGGAGTCGGAGACTAAGTAGAAGACAGATGTGTTAAGTTAACTAAGGGAAGGCCTAATGAAATAATAGAGACATAATTCAGTAATCATTATTTTTAGTCAGTCAAATATTAATGATAATACACATACATAGGTAACATGCAACAATAGAAAAATATACGTTATTTCATATTTTAAATTAATTTAAGTGACTAAAAGTAGCAAATTGTGAGTGTGAGAGGATTCCCCGGGCGACAAGTCAAATATTCTACGTACGGGTTCTGGCTTCGGTTGCTCTAATGTTTCAACCTTCGATATGAACTCCGATTCAAAATTATCAGAGTCGAAGTTGAAAGTTGAAATCGGAGGTGTAAAATCAATCGGAAGTTCCGACCTTTAGGAGTCGGAGTCGAAGCTCCGTAACATCCCTAGTTATCATAAATCCTTATTTTTGTTCCATCTGAATGAATGTATATTTTGTTTTATTTTCAGATGAGGTAGACGTTATTGGTTACACGTCCAACCAAAGTGACACGGATGACCATTCCTCAGTGCAGAGCGGATCTGGAGACTCCGGAGTGGCACTGTCTGCTAGCCGACTATCTCTCGCTCACATGGAGATCATCTAAGTAATTAATATATATTATTTATTTTGAGCCAAATGTGCAAGCGATGCAATCTTTATTTTAGATGAGTCAATAGCCCAGTGAATTGTGCACTAGACTAGTGATCTAACTAACTCAGGTTTGATTTCTATCTTAATCAATTTCTTTCACCTGCATCTCTTGAACTTGTACTTGTTTTAGGATATATACTATGTACATTATATACATCATTTACATTATTTTTAAATGCCTCATTGTACATCAGATGTTTACAAACTATAAAAGATAGGTATTATTACTTACTTAATCGCCATTATTTTACTAAGTTTAGTGTACTTCAGATGTTTACAAACTAAGAAAGTTAGGTATTATTACTTAATCGTAATTATTTTACTAAGATGTTTACAAACTATGAAATATAAGTATTATTACTTAATCTCCATTATTTTACTTAGTTTAGTGTACTTCAGATGTTTACAAACTAAGAAAGATAGGTATTATTACTTAATCGCCACTATTTTACTATGTTTAGTGTACTTCAGGTGACTGTTTACAAACTATGAAAGATAGGTATTATTACTTAATCGCAATTATTTTACTAAGTTTAGTTGGTCAATCAACAGCGATATATCTACAGCCATTATTTTATTTGAATTCCGTACCTCAATAATTGTTCTATATCTTATTTTCATTAATTCAAATTCTGCAGATTCCACTTTTATACGTTGTTTTTTAATATAATACAATACCAGATTACTTAAAAATCAAAGAAATCTTATAGTATGAACTTCCCTAGTACAAACACAAAACTTATATAGCAACAGTAAAGCAGTATTTGTATCTCTTTCCAATAATCCATTTCCAATTATCAGCCCAGCATTTTTCTCTATTTTTGAGTAAACTTCAGTGAACGCTTTTCTTATCTTTTCTTATCTTAGTACCTATTAAATGACCATCTTATAAATTTGTAGATTGTGTGACAGGTTATTGTCTAAATATTTTCATCATTCCTATTGTGATTTTGTTTAACCTTTTAGTTCTTCTCTTTTCCAGATTGGCTGCTGTGCAGCCGCCTCATGGAGTATTGTGGAGGTCTCACGGGCCGACCCAGAAAGGAGAATTATGAATTAAAAAAAAATTATATATCTTATCATTTCTTTCAAGTAACTAGTGAAGAAAATAAATTGTATGCAATGTGCCCTGTCGTACAAAAATACTACATAATAATATATTTGTATATTATATTGTTTGGAGGGGAGACGGAATATGACGGAAGGTGACTGATTGTAGCCAGTATATTAAATTATTTTCTAATGTCACATTGTAATTTTTATTATTTATATATTTATTTATCACAATATATTTTCAACTGAATTTTCTGAAAAAGATATTTTTAGATTGAAAGAACCTGACAGTTTTTATTTATTGACATTTGACCGTACTTGGTGTTGTATTTGTGTAAAAAAATATGTTCCAAAGAGCCAAAATGATACAACATAATCAAGCGCCCTTGAGGTGAGATATTCATGAAAACGGCAGTATATAAATTATCCAAATTATTATTATACTTTGTTTAATTTATTTATCTAATAACTCAAATTTTCCTCAAATTATTCACATTTTTACGTTTCTTCATTGTTGTTGGTTCTTTTATGAAAATCTTAAATTTTATTGCTATTCGACATCTTCAGTCTATAATAAATGGATGTTAGGTACCTTTTACTTTTCATACTTTTTTTTTTAAAAGTTTTTTTTTTAATTTCAAATGAAAGAAATGCATATTTCTAAATCAACTCTGGGGGGCAAGTTTGGTCTAACCGGCGAAATCAAAACCTTCACGATTACCCATATCATGGACATAATTATTATATGGAGTTCTATAATATCATTAGATGTCATAGAACTCTATAATATGATAATTATATACATGAAATAGGTAATCACGAGGGTTTTGATTTTGCCGGTTGGACCAGACTTGTCCCCCTGATAAAAAAAATATTTATCTATGTATTTTCGTGATTGAACTTTCATACTGTGAGTAAATGATTATTCATTACAGATTTATTTTCAATAAAAAGTATATTGCAGAGGTATTAATTCAACATTAATCCTTTCTTTATTCTAACCATATTCTACAAAATTATTTTATATCACTATATCAATACTTGATGATTGTCGTAATATTCTTACTACTTTTAACTATAATTATTTTATCACGACAATCTTTTTACGTCTTGATATTTTGATAATGCACTTTGTTTCATCTTACTAACACATTTTATGTTAAAATTTGTATTCTTTTTTTTTATATTTCACCTTTGAAGAAAAATATTATTATTGTATCTCTTCCAACACAACCCACCTTTACTGTATTTTACAGAAATTGAAAAAATGAATATGAATGCAGAAATAAGTGTTCTTTTTTCTTAGTTTTCAATACTTGAATTGAATCTATTCTATTATACATTCTTTATTTCTGCATTCCCGTTGAATTTATTTAATTTAATCTGCATTTACAGATCTTATCAAGTATGGGCATTTTAGGATTCATTAATAAAATATTAGATATTCATAATTATTTATAGAAATTCTTTTTTCCATAATTTATAATATACTTACTAAATTTGGAATCACAGTAAGCCTAGTTTAATTTGTTTCAGATTCTGAATCACTAGTTAGTGTATTCTATGATCACTATTTACCACCAATTACATGAAAGTCTTTATAAGTTTTATTCATTTTTTTAACTGGGCATTCAAATTTATTTTATTTACATTTTGACAAAAAGTATTACACGTTGAACAAAGTATTTTTTTGTAAGTTTTTAGATAACTGTAGCTAAATGACAATTTTTGTTATCCTCCTGAAATAAGAAATGTACCTATTTATATCTTATAATATTTATGAAATATAACATAATTTGACCAAATATGCCATTTTTAGATGTTACATCTACATAATATAATATTTATCTTATCATTATTGTCAATGAGAAGTATTTAGGTTATTTTCTATAGAAATACTTACATATTATTATCCTGAAGTGTGTATATTAAATTATATACAATAAATAAATATATATATATTTGTGAAACTATAGAGGATCATTGTTAATGTGTATTTGTCTTAGAGAACTACAAGACTCAGATTTAATTACTAAGCGAGGTGTGAGACAAAATATTTTTACAGTAAAATGTATTGTTAAACTTTTATAATCACCAAATTACTTTTTATTTAAAATTAAATCTATATTTGCACGTTCAATTATAGAGAACATCACCTTGTATGCAAGTCTGTTTGCCCCTCTTTGAACTTGATGCGTGAATCAATCATCTTTGATAACCAATAACTAAAAAATCGCATATTCTATACCACCAGCAAAATTCTTCTGTCGCAAAATTTATTGGACATTTAGTATTTAAGAGATTTCAACGTACAATTGTGAAATAACGTAATTTTAGTAGATATACAACATACTGTGTCCATAAAGATGTTTTGTATATTATAGAAATGAAAAGTTTTAATGTTCTATAACAAAGGATAGTATAAAATTGTTAATAATTGTTTTGCCTTTTCGGAATAACTTTGAAATTGTTATTTAAATTATGATAATTATAACATATCTAATTAAATAATATAATAGTACGTATACAATGGGAGTTTATATGTGTGTAGTTTAGTTATCTTAATTAAATAAATCTATTAATGGTGGTATAAAGTTTTTCATGTGGAGAGGAATGTCTGATTGTCCTTCTCGATCTCATGATCTCATCCGTACTTCTTCTAGAGATTCAGAAGGAAACTGTATCATTGCTACTTTTGCCATTTCTTTTTTGTGTCGGCTTAATTCGTTGCATTTTTACAGTTATATTCTGCTAAGATTTAATGTGTGTATGTATTGGGGTAAACACTCGTATACAAGGTATGTGTAACATTTTAATCAAAAGTTTCATCTAGTCAGCATCAAAATATGTGTTTGAGCTAATGCATTCTCTCAGTAGTAACTTTCAAATGTAGATCAATCCATTTTTACCTTTAGATAATGTTAAATTATGGTTTACAATTTTCTAAGTTTACTTATTTGTAAAATTTCATTTACAATATTCTGTGATTGAAATATTTATATATTTTTATGGCTCAGTTGTGATATATTTGAAGAGACACTGGTCTTCATGCATTTTCACTGCACTGGATTTGTGTAATGATTGACGTCATCGGTTACTAAAATTTGGTAAATTGTTATTAGATGTGTGTAAGTCATTACTTGGCATTTTCTCACTGTATTATAATACTTAACGAATTGTTAAGTAAATTACATAGGAATTTTTAAATCAGTCAACAAAATTTTTCTCTAATTTTTAATAATCATTATTAGTTAAAATAAATTACTTGCATGTTTTTAGATCTGAGATTTAATATCAAGAAACATTAAAATGTCTCTCAATTACTTGTTTTTTTTCTATACTCATTATACTACGAGAGCATGCACTAGCCCGTGTCTGTACGGTGAATATATTTGTAAAGAGAACATTGTGTAAGAACGGAGGTAATAGCAATATGCAAAGTTTTTGTAAATTTGCATTGTACTGGCCGAAACCTCTATTCATATTCCATTGTAAATTATATTAAATTGTAAATTGTACATAAATATTATATTATTAATTATGTATGTAAAGAAATGATAAATAAATAAAAAAGCATATATTTTTATTTTAACTTGAAATGGTCATTTAATAACAGATTCTTTTGAAAATAATTCTTTATTTCTTTTTAGTAATATTAGTTGTAATTTTTAACTTATAAATAGGAAATTATTATTATATTATTATTATTGCAATAATTTTATCTATTTTTGGCTGTACAATTATTTAAAAAACATTTTTGAGTCAATAAATTAATAAAATTAATAAGTATTGAGTCCATTTTATAATAAATAATATAAATTGTATTAAGGTTATTGAATACACAATTTTTTTTTTTTGCTATAAAAAATGGCCGTGAGGTATTCAATTTTAATGGTTTTTTAAATAGTTTTGATTTTGGTATGAAAAAAAAATATCAAAAATATTTTATTTACAAATATTTACAATTACTCGAAATTTTCAATCAAAATGAAGAGCCAAAATTATTATGACAACATTCTGTTACACAATTTTGATTTGAAATTTACATGTCGTTGAAATTCATATAATTTTCTATGTTGTTGGAACTAACTATAGTATAAGTAAGCTGTTTTGGTATTATTTTATGAATAAAGTGTATGTATGAAACAGTATAAAATAACCTTAATATAGTTGTATTCCATTTTCATTTGGAAACGTGTTGTAAGATTGGTTCAAGTTTAGTATGTTAACCAATTTATTTTATAATAATCATTTGTCTCCCGTTTTTTTAATACATAATTAAGTTAAAGGCAGATCTCTTTAAATAATAATTGTCCATTAGGCATTTTAGGATATAAAATGTTAGTTTAACAAGTTACTTGGTGTTTGGAGGAGGTATTGGAAATGAGAGTACACAGGGCACTGGGTTACACACCATTGGCAGTTCATATTTTTTCCATCCTTCGTAAGGAATATTGAATTAACATTTATTATAAAGTTATTAAAATAACCCAAAAAAATAATATATATAGATTTGTTAGCGGAGGGAGAGATGGAGAAAGTATATAGTTTGATTGATGTATGATGTTTTTAATATGTAGATTGATGCAATGGTGAATGTAAGAATGAATGGTGGTTATTGGGAATGGATAAATGTATAGAAATTATAATTTTTAACAGGGATATACATTTATATGTATATTATTATTATAATCGTTTACTATACATGGCCAATATTTCAATGTTTAACTATTATCACATTTATTTATTTATCTCTTACATTTACTATCTTCAATTTATTTAAAAGAATCAGTTTTTTTTTCTTATCATTATAAATAAACTTGGAAACATTATTAAGTTGCCAATTATTACTATTCATACTTATGTAATATTCGTAATGCCCTCTTATTAAGTTGCTCTATTTATTTAATTTTTAATCTTTCAATATTGATATTGTAAACTTTTATTTACATGCTTGACACTTTAACCAATCCACATAGCAAAGAAAATCAAGTACTTGTTGAAAAAAATTTAATAAACCCCCATTTACATTGTAATAAGATATTGAGAAAATAAATACAATATAGAGGAATTGTCAAAACATATTATGATTTAAAAAATTAAATCATTGATTTTTTCCAACCTATCTATATAAATTTAACTGATATAAGACTGTTCCGATCATAGAAAGTAAGTAGGCAATGTTACCAGTATAGAAAAAATATTACAAAATTAAATTTTTCCAATTTAATTATATATATGTCATACACATACCCATATATGTCATTAAATTTGAATAAGTAGGTTTATTATTTTAAAATTAATAATATATTTATGTGCCACATAGCTTGAGATATTATTTAATATTTAATTTATCATACAGTTATATATTGAAGTATCGGCCATTGTAATTTTGAATCTGTGTAAGTAAAATGTCTTTATCACCTTTATTTATACTGTGTTGACCATTGTTAAACCTTAGGATAAAGTGTTTTGTAAACACAGTCTGGAATTTTTGAGGAGTAATATTCGTAAATCAATGACTAAATTAAAATAATATAAACTTATTGATGCATTCAGAGTACAAATTGAATATAAGCACCCCATTTATGTTATATATTTTTACATTCATTGAATCAATCACCTTACCATTGTAAATTTTACATTCACTTTAAACTTTACCATTGTAAATTTTAACATTGTATAACATAACAAATGTGTAATCAACGGTTATCTTCTCACTGTATATAGCATATTTATCATTAGGAATATAAAAGTAAACAAAATTATGTGTGGTCTAAGGGTTTATGCAATATAACTACTAATTTTATTTATTTATAACCTTAACAAAGTATATTTTAAATTATTTATAGTAATATATTATCTTATTGACATATTGTACTGTTTGAATGTAATATCATACTGTCAACAGTGTTTTTGCTATGATTCTTACACTCGATACAATCATTATGTCAGTAAAAATATGAAAGTAAAAAATGTATAAAAAGCCAGTCAAACTTAATTCATATAAGACATAAATGGAAATGTGTAATTATATTTATTGCTCCAGTTCAAAAATATTTTTTGATGAAATGGTTATATGACTAATTTAGTTATCAATGATTCAAATTGTGTAGAATTTCCTAGTCAAATTCATGTTATTTTCAATAAAAATTTAAATATTCTGCATGATTTTTGACTATGTACTGTGTGTCTAATTAAAGAATTTAAATACAGTGAGAAGATATTCTTTGCATTATAATTTTACTGTGTCTAATTTTGCAATATTTTAAATAAATACATATAAAATAAATATCTTTTCCTTTTGTCTACCTACATACACATTATTTATCTGTATAAGAATAACAGTTTTATTATTAATGATGTACATAAATGTACCTTTTATAACAAAATTCACATTATTTTTCTCAATGTTATATTTTTTTTATTATTTACTAATGTAAATTTTTTTCTGCATGAATAGCAATGAATTAAAAGGATGTTTGTATATATGAATAAGATTATATAATATAACACAATTCAATTAAATAAGAACATATATAACCAAAAAGGTGTTTGAAATTTTTGAAATTAAAAAAAAAATATGAAATTTCATGTGGGTTTTTAACAAAAAATAAAGCTGTTATTTTTTACTGATCTGTCAATGAAGAAATTATGTTTTGGTGAAATTAGAACTACATAAAAGAATAACTTTTGCATTACTCAATTTTATGTTCATCCAAATTTGATGATTAAATATGTTTGTTACTTTATCACTGTATGAAATATTGCTCGATAAACATTTTTAGCTATTCAAATTTTGTAAATTTCACTCAATTATCAAAATGTATTGAATTTAATATTTACATAAATAATCTGTAATTAATTATTAAACATGTTATTTATGTTTGATTTTGATTACTTGTAATAAATAATTAGTAAAATTTAAAAAAAACATAGTTTTGGAACAAACATAAATATACATACAATAGGTACATAAATTTTGAATATATATTTTTATATAACTATTTCCATTCTTGTGCCAGTACATATAACTACAATAATATGTTTTTATATTTCATTTTTATCATACGATTTTTCGATCATTTATGTTATCTTGCAATGTAGAAAACTGTATGTTTTTTTCATGGGCATTTTCATTTATTTTGATTCTTCGAGATAACGTTTATTAAATAATATAGCACCAACACATAAAAATGCAATGGTGTCTTTATCATCTCAATAGTGGAAGATAAAATTCTGTGAATGTTTTATATCTTCATAATATTATTGTAAAATTCATCTTAAAAACTCTTTGTTTCAAAATAATGACTGCCATAGACAGATATATTTATGGAACATTTTAATTTTATATAAATTAATTTTTGTGTACAATCAGTTTATAACATGATACGACTCCTTAAAAAACATTTTAAAACTTGGGTTTTCATATTTATATTTTTATGGTTTCCAATAGATAAATGAGAACTTGTTAAACAATTTTTAAAATGTATTGTTCCGTCCTAAATTTAAATTGTGTGAATTTTTAAATATTTTCCTTGAATCTTCATGCTTTTGTCCAAAAAATGTCACATTCGTTGTTCATCCATTCTTTAGATAATCAAAATTTGTTTATAATTTATAATATAATTAAAAAAACAAAATAGGTAGGAACTCGATGGAAAATGTAAATATTATGTATCACAAATCAGCAATATGAATTGATTCTGTATTAAAAATCACATCCTTTTTAGAATTTATTAATGTGTAAAAATAAATCACAATTTGTGGGTGTTATTTTTAGATGTCTTGTTAGATATTTCCAGTTATGAATTACTAAATAATATAGTTAATAAATAATTAAAAAGGAAATGAATAAAAACACAAAAATATTTGCATCTAGGCACTAGATAGGTATGTGATGTAAACATTATCATGTTTAGATGAGTTGCTTCCTTTTAAGGGATACTTGTTGCTCTGTCAATCAGTTTCCATACCAATCATATCTCGGTTAAGTCGGTTTAACTTTTTATAAAAACAACACTAACCCGACATTTAACTGACATTGTATTGATATGAATGAATGGTACGTATCTCAGTGAATGTTCAACAATTTATTGTATATACTATTTCTAACTATTCATATTGCATTGTTTTGTTCTTATTTTTTCCATTCTATGAAAATAAATTTGTGTACTATTAATTACAGACTTTTCATTATCACACACAAACTAAATAATAATTAACTACGTTGGTATAGTTGATATCGATTACATTCAGGTAAAAGGCATTAATCCACATTGGTACAATTATACAAGAGAAGCAAAATATTATAGGCTAAATAATCCCATTATTGTCTTCATTATCTTACCATCTTATTGAAATGTATTTATTTTATTGTGTCACAAAATTTGAAGAAATATGCAGAAATTATCAACTTATAAGGAATAAATAGAAAAAAATGTTGATTAATCCCTTTGTACCGACAGACTTTTGCAACATGTGGTATAAGAGATTTGCAGTTTAAAGCCTTTTACTTATCTATTTTTTTTGAAAACACAAATCTTCATACATTTGAATGCTCTTTTTATTTTTTTATATGAAATAATATATTTAAAACATACATATAATCACACTGTCTTTTAACTGGAGTAGGAGGGAAAGGACCAACGCCACCGTGTCCGGACAATTGACTGTAGACAATTTACCTTATGGACAGTTGACCGCGGGGACAATTCACCGCACGGACGATCAACCGTAGGGACAGTTTACTGTACGGAAAATGAGCCATACGCACAATTGACAGCTCACCAAATGGACGATTCACCATGTGGAAACTATTTTAATTATCAGAAAAAACTTCCTTTTCTTTTTCGTATGTTCAGGAAATTGCGTGAAAAAAATGTTCGTTAAATGCGAAGAACCGATTGCCTTCCTTTTTGGATTTCAATATACTACAAGAAGTCCAAGATGGCGGAAGTGATTAAAAAGTGATTTTTACAAAATAAGCGATAATTATTGATTTCAAATTTGCTACATTATCCGTATCCGTACGTATATCCGCCTTGAAAAGTCGAAAAAAGAAGAAGAATCAAATCAAATATTTTTATCTGTTACTCAAAATTATAGGTTATGTTTTTTATGATGTTTGATTATTTTAATTTTGTAGATACTCCAGTAATAGTATATTGTTGTTCATATTCCGGTAGGTTACTGATCTCGTCCTAGTGCAATTTGCACGACAAGATGTACTTGCGATGGATGTACCTATTCGCCGCATTAATTAAGAATACCTCCACACAATTATCAGGTTGTGACACAGTCTGACAAATAAAAAACAAATTAAATAAAGTATTTGGTATTTAATTATCTTTACTTTTTAATATCATTTATACAGTTTATTTAAAATCTCAATACATAAAACAAAAAAAAATACAACAATAAAACAATGTGTTTCACGTTATAATAAATTAATGTAGGTTATACAAAAAAACTTTACATTTTACTAAACATAAAATTAGTGTATTATACCTTCATGGTTAATATGTTAAAAAAGTAATATATTCTGTATAAAGTGTTTATAAAAGAAAGAGGATATCACAAAAATAAATAATTATGTAATTATATTACATAATAAGAAATTTGAACAAGCATTAGATTTATTTAAAAAAAATAAAATAACAGTAAATAAAGTGCATTAAAGAATGCATCCTGTCAGTAATGTCTAATTGAAAAACAATAAATAAGCACCACACATTTAAAGAATACAAATTGTTTGAGTTGAGTTATCTTTATTATTTCTGACAGATCCTTGAGAATCTTAGCCCCCAAAATAATCATTATTATGAAAGCATTACATAAATAACTTATTTGGAAAGGATTTTAGGCTTGTGCAGAATAAGGTTACTAATTAATTAGCTTGAAAATGTCTTAGGAATAGTAAAATAGTAATAAAAAAATCAGTTTTTCATAGGTCATGCAAAAGGAAAAACGACCACGAAAAAAACGGAATTAAATGTATTCAGCATTATTGATAAAATTTATTTAAAGAAATTATGTTGAATTTATAAATTTATTTCAAATATGATGGAATATTGACTTTCGTTTGATTAGTAATAAAGATGACAATTCATGTGTAGACAACATTGTTTGATCCTGTATGCAACTTTTTGCACATTTAGCTATATCCCTGGGATCTGATTTGTCTGCGTATTCGTGACAGTAGACAACTGCAATATTAATTCATGCAATTTTACTATAAAGTATAACACTTTTTTATAACTGCTGCTTAAGATTTGTAACTCCTGAAGAGTGCCAAGGTTGTCAAATAACAATAATCATCCCATACATGGAAAGAGACAGCTTGATTGTGGACACTTGGGTGCGAGCCCACTTGGTCGCGACGAACAATCGGATGAGAGCACACTTGGTCATGATTTATTCTATTCAAAAATATTTTTATTACGAGTAATGACTAGACCTTGGGAATAACGATACCTAGCTTTCCCAAGGTATAAAAAATAATAAGTACTATTTAAAATAGTAGGTATTATACAACTACATAAATGTTGAGAAATATAATTTATTTAAAAAGTGTGAAGAAATGCCAATACATAATAAACTTATTCCTAACCTCAAATGACAATGCTGTTGATAACATTTTTCCTGCAACTAATTTCCATTCAATTTATAAAGCAAGTAACGCACGCGAGTCCCTATTATTATTAAAGATTAACTAAACCTAGCCAAAAAAATAAGGGGAATGGAGATTTACGTTCAGATCATACTATTATTTCGTTGTCATATTTTATTGCATCCCAAAATGATTTTCGCTTAGGTTAGGCTAATAATAGCGACTCGCATGAGGGAGTTGCTTTATAAATTTAATGGAAATTAAGTGAACTCGAAACCAAATAGGCTCACACCCAACTGACCTTTGCACCCAAGTGGCCAAAGCCAAGTATCCTAGACCGTCCCATACAATATAAATTTTATTACAAGGCCTTTAATATCAAAGAGAATAAACTGAATGAAACTTGATAATGAGAGATGTTTATGCTAATGTCAAATAAATATTAAGAAGGGCGGTGGTGGCAGAGCAGTTAGCAAGCTGGGTTTGTAATCCAGTGGTCGCGAGTTTGAATCCTGCCATGAGTACGAAATTAGTCATGGCAGGATTGATTGAACACCATTATTATTGCTTGCTTGTTAAAGAACCTTCTCTAAAAGAATAATATCTAATTTAAATCAACACAAAAGCTTGCAATAATTCTTTATCAGGGGTCTGAGTCAAATTGTAAAGCCTGTTTCCCTTCCCAAAGTGCTATTTTTTTCTGTATGGGATTTGACGTTTGATGTTTGTTGTTGTAGAAAAACTTTCTACAAAAATCCCATACAAAGAATTTTGCGCTTTGCGAAAGCAAACAAGGTTTGCAATTTGACTAAGGGAACAGATTCTGTCTTCTCAGCAAAAATTGAGAAAACCAAAGTGTAAATATAAATATTTAGGCAATAGCTTACTAAACTTATCCCACACAGAGACTTGATATGTTTTTAAGGTATCCCTTTTAAGCTTAGTGTCCACAGAGGCGCAGTGGATGGAACGGATTTTTGTTTCCTAGCAACAACGTCCTTATTTTCGATGGTGAGATGCGCCCGCATGAATTCCAAAAAAAATAATTTACAAATACTAAAATCCATCCAATGAGCAGTGTCAACTGTGGTGATCCACTGCGCTTACATGGACGCTAACCATTAATGTACATTTTATTTGATAAAAAAATCAAATTATAAAATATTAGGCATCCAACAAAAGAAATTTTATGCATATATTTTCTAAGGAAAAATTTATCTATACAAAACTCTATCAATATGGTCCAGTTCACACAATCCATACACTACACCAGTTTTACATAACAAATAAGTAATCCTTAATTTATATTAGGGATGTTCCAAACACTATAAAATCTGTGTAGTAAATAATTTGGCATAGTATCATTATTTTTGAAATAGAAGAAAAAACTGATTCATAATAAATCAATTTTGAACCATGGTAACGTAATTACTTACTTACCAGCCACGTTCAATCCACTGCTGGATAAAGACCTCTTCTATACTTTTGCACTTAGTTCTGTCTTGGGCTGTTTGCTGTCATCCACGACCCGCATGCCAGACAATGTCATCTGTCCACCTTTTTAGTGGACTTCCTACGTCTCTTTTGTTGGTTCAGGGCCTCTACTTCAGGATTCATCTAGGTAACCATCTGACACTGTCTTGCCTCGCCACGTAACCCGTCCACGTAAATGGAGATTAGACCTTTGTTCAACATCTAATCTCGTCGTTTCTGATTCAATCTCGGAGACTGTCGTCCAACATTTGCCTTTCCATTGCTCGCTGAACGCATTTTATCTTTAAAACTTTTGTCAATGAGGGAAATAGTATTTGGACCGTATATCATTACTGGCAAGATACACGAGTCGTAGATTTTAACTTTCAAGCTCAAAGGCACCTCCCTATTTCCAAGGATATAAAAGCAGCCGAAAGCAGCTTAACTTAGTCCTATTCGTTGTGGTAGTTCCGCAGTATGTTTTTCTTTCTCGGGTTTTGTGTTGTGCCCAATATATACATATTCGTTGACAACTTCAATGTTTATATTATCAATGTAGACTATGTCCTGGGTTGGACATGAAGTTTTGTTTTCCCTACATTCATTTCTAAGCCAATTTTAAGAGGTCTTTGATCATCTCTTTAAAATCATGTACGTCTTCACTAATTATTATTATTACTATGTCGTCTGCCATAATAATAAATTAACCTTAATATTTTAAGCATTAAGTACATTGAGTGTATATTTGTGTTTTTATTTCTGCATTACTATCAATATTCATATTATCTTTATAATAAACACTAGAAATGGTGGTGAGTCCTGATTATACAGAATCAGATGCCAATCAATATTTTCTCATTTACATACTTTAACTTAAAAACACAAAATTAAGAAAATATTTTCCAAATATAATAATAATATTTGGAACGTCCCTTGAATAACATAACTATTACTAAAAATCAAATGTCAATTTAAAAAAGTAACATTTACATAAATATAGTTAATATCTTGCTCACAAAAACTATAATCACACAAAAGACAAAAAATAGCAACATAAACAAATTAATTATCCTGTTTTCATCATTACCGCAAAAAGATATTTCAATTTAACATGGCTTCAACCTTAATTTTGGTTGATTTCAGTTTATATTACTTTATTTTCCGTTTCAGCTATGACTTATCTTTATTTTATTTACTTTTAATAATATACAAATAAAACTGCTACTATGATGATATAAATCTTTTTGTATCACCATAATACATATTACAATTTTGTATCACCATAATACATATTACAATTTTGTATCACCATAATACATATTACAATTTTGTATCACCATAATACATATTACAATTTTGTATCACCATAATACATATTACAATTTTGTATCATCATAATACATATTACAATTTTGTATCACCATAATACATATTACAATTTTGTATCACCATAATACATATTACAATTTTGTATCATCATAATACAAAAGAATAATACAATGAATACTATGTATAAAACAATTGTTTTGTAAAATGCCATAAAATAAAAACTCATATTTACTCCTCCAAGATAAAAACAATATTTTCAGTACATCTTCTATATTAAGTTTTGGACATTTGTAATTTGTAAGACTGTGTTTCTCGAACAAAGACTAAAGTAAAAGTATAGTTAAAATACTTTGATTTCATAAAATTGTTCAAAAGTTTTGTGTTTCATTGAAATCTAATGCCGTCAAACGACGCACTTTGAACAAATTCATGCAATCAAAGTATTTTAACTATAAGTACTATTACCGTTACTTTTGTTGAAACAACCCTGCCTAAGTAAATATTTTATAATTTGATCTTCTTTGACTCTGTCTCGAATACCTAAGTTTTCAATCCTTTGATATAAAAATCAATTATTTGTTAATAATATGAACTAAGTAATTATTTTACCTATAAACAGACTAAAAATATTGATAAAATACATTTTATTTTTTAAATACATTTAGATTTTATCCAATAATATAAACACTACCCTGAATAAGTCAATAAGCCATTGAAAATACAATTCAATGAGAAAATAAACATAATACTTTACTATACATTGTTCAAGAATTCCATTTCATACATTGAAAAAATACAAAATCTGAAACTAAGAAATAATGTAAATATTAAATAAATAATGCCCAGAAAGCCAGAAAATTTATTTGACAGGAAAAAGGATATTCATCTTCAAAAATTATACATATATTTTTTTAATAATCCGTGGCATTCTTTTGTTTTTTTATATATTCTTTATATATATTCTATTGTTATTTAAGTATTATTTTTTTACATACGAAATTTTTTTTTTGAGTCATGAAAACCAATATCGTAAACAAAATAGTTTTCGAGTGTCCCGTAATAGGTGGGTAATTGAAACTAAAACAGGCAACAATAACATCTCACATAGTTTAGCAATTAGGTTCACCACCCATTCTGAATATAGTGCCATCTTAGGCGAGGCGAGACTGGTGTGTGGGTATACACGTATGTATTGTGCTCCATTTTAAAATGCACATCCGCACACCTGTCGCTGGTTACCCCACATTGTGGTATATCCCGTGATGGTATGAATGAATGAAAACAAATATCTACAACAGATACTAACTTGTACTATTTTTAGATAATTACTAATGTTATGTAATAGAATATCTTATTATGTAATTTCACAAAGATATAATGTATCATTATTTACCAAAAGCATATTTTAAAACAAATGATTGTCTAAATTTTGAAACTGTGGCAGACCGGTGTTACCTTTTATATTTTCAATTAATCCTTAGCAAGTATGTTTGTATTTATTATTTAAGCTTTCAAAATAAAATTACAAATACACTAGGGTATTTTAACAAGAATATTACAAATGTTAATCATTTTACTAATAGCAATGTTATTACCTTCATGGTTATTACATTTACGTGTGTATAGAGATTCAAAATCCTTTGTCTTGATTAAATAACATCCATCAAGAATGATTACCCTGTCCGTTTTTTTCCATTTTGTTTTACAAAAATAAATGACACATTATTTTTAAACTAACTCCAATCAATTATTTTCATTTATTGAATAATTTTATTTTGACAGATTATAAACAACATATTTTCAATGTAAGAATCATATTAGTTCTAGAAAAAGTATAAAAATACTAATAAATTGACATAAAATAAACCATAATATTATACAAAATGCTGAAAACAAATTATAATTAATAATCACCATCAAAACATGTTTGTAAATAAATTGAAATGATATGCAGAATATTTTAATGAGCTATGTTAACTCGATATAATCCATAACATAGAAAATATGGCATTTATATAGGTCAAATTTTATCATTATCAAACAATAAGTATTATCAAGAATGCAAACTTCATAGTTTATATAATCTACTTCTTTTTTAATTGTTAGAGCCAGAGCAGACTAAAACAGATCAAACTGAGGTGCTATTGTATGATGAGCTCAATTCAAACTTTTCAGTACTAAACTACATGTACATTACATAGTCTGCACTTAGCTTTACATAATATCTAAAAACCAACTTGTCTAAACAAGATATCCATTGAATTTACATTATACTAGTCTGTAACAGAATAATATTTTAAATAGACTCTAGTTTAGTCTCATATAATAATATTATGGACTTAGTTTTATAATAAAACTGTTAAAATATATATTTATACAACTAAATTAATGTTCTAACAATAGGAATCTATATCATTTATTTATGACAGACTAAAAGTTTTCAAGTCTAAAGTAATCACCATTGTGTAATGTATTATGTACTTATATATTTATATATAATATAAGTAAATAGATTCTCTCTATGACAACAATAAATAAATACGTAATAACTTTTAATTTTCTGTTTTTTACCTTTCTATTTATAAATAATCTATTAATTGAACAATATTATTAATTAATGCAATTTTATAGAATGTATTTTTATTATTTATTCTCTATACCACGTTTTTATTACTTTTTACCACATTTTCCTAAGTATGAATATCTCATGAATAATTACATAACATTGTAATCACAATATTAACTACATTTTCTATGTATAATCCAAGAAGTACATCAAGTTTTGTAGAAAACCATAAATGATTTTAATACATTTCCAAAGAAAATATAAACATGTAATTATTTTATTTAAAATTAAGTACATACCTAAATAAAAATTACTTTCTTAAATATTTAGTTAAATGAACTGTGTCCAACGTGTAAATATACAGTCACAATTTTGTTCAAGTATTAAACATGTTTTGGTAATATAATTAAATGAAATTCAAATACTAAAATCATTGAATCATAATTAGAAACCATACATTCATAAATTGAATACATTTGTTTCCTATTTATTATTAAAAAATCCTCAACTTTTTTGAATTAGTGCTATGACTAATAAAGATTTAACAAATAAAATTATTCATTAAGTAGTGGATTTCCTAAATTTAAAATGACACTTATAGTCAAAACAATATAAAAGGGGCATTTAATGTCTTTTTTTAATATTTTAATGCATATAAATTTAAAATTGAAACTCTATCAACATCAATCAACAAAATCTAAATGCATGTTTTTAAAAGCATAAATTACAAAAAAGAAAATGGCTTTCAGAATATTCCAATATTTCGTATAAATATTTGAAGAGTTTCCATAAATATGTTTTGTTTTTTGCAATGTTTTATAGAAACTTCTCTGCACAATGGAAATTTCTAGAAACCAATAATCCCATAAACCTGAGATTAACATAACTATTTTTAATTTCTCCTTCCTAGCACAAAAGTCAAACAATGTAACAATTGTTATATAAATATTATCATTGGTATCATCGATGAAAATATTTATTGGTAACATCTCACAGAGTTGAAAATTCCATTGGAGAATTAATTATTATATATTTCAAAGACCACCTTCATACAAATTTGTTTACACCATGTTGTTCATTTGAATAAATATGAGTATATTTTGAGAATGCAATTTTTCTATCTTACATATTATATAATTATACAGTACAATCAATTGGTCCACCAAAGTAGTACCTTAAGGTGATATTAGAAGTATACATTAAAAAAGTTAATTATAAATCAATAGGCCCATATTATATTCAGTTAGTCACTCACTTTAACAGTCGTAATCACTTTTTGGATTTTTTTTTAATGAGGAAAAGAAGTTCAATGATGTAGGTAAGTACAAAGAAGAGGAAAAACTGTTTTTTACTACAGTAACTGTTTTTTTTTTAATTTGGACCAAATTTATTCTCTCACATATTTGTATAGAATCTAATCATTTTTATTGCTTATGTGTTGTGCGAATTAGAATATGCCATAGGTTTTATAAACAAGTTTCTGAAAACGCATAAAAAGTAACATTTTCAATACAAACTAATAAAAAAAACTATTGTAAACTTTACTGTAGAAAAATCTATATTTGTAGATGTACAACATACCTACACTTTTCTTGCAAAGTATTCCAAAATGGTTGCTTGCCAATGCCCCCAAGTCAAATTGAAAACTGTAGAAAAATCTATATTTGTAGATGTACAACATACCTACACTTTTCTTGCAAAGTATTCCAAAATGGTTGCTTGCCAATGCCCCCAAGTCAAATTGAAAACTGTAGAAAAATCTATATTTGTAGATGTACAACATACCTACACTTTTCTTGCAAAGTATTCCAAAATGGTTGCTTGCCAATGCCCCCAAGTCAAATTGAAAACTGTAGAAAAATCTATATTTGTAGATGTACAACATACCTACACTTTTCTTGCAAAGTATTCCAAAATGGTTGCTTGCCAATGCCCCCAAGTCAAATTGAAAACTGTAGAAAAATCTATATTTGTAGATGTACAACATACCTACACTTTTCTTGCAAAGTATTCCAAAATGGTTGCTTGCCAATGCCCCCAAGTCAAATTGAAAACGCTGTTCGTTATCGCCAAGCGCTAATTTTTTTTTGTATGGGATTTGACGTTTGTTGTTTGTTATTGTAGAAAAAATTTCTACAACAAACGTCAAATCACATACAAAAAAAAAAAGCGCTTGGCGATAACGAACAGCGTTTTCAATTTGACTCAAGGCCATTGTCTTTTGATTTGATCAATTCTATCCATGTGATTTACTTAATATCATGAACCCTTTCTTATTTTAATCAATTTTAGTTTTTCTGTTTTTCGATGTTTGAATTATTTTCTATATTCATATTAATTATCATAATAGACGATATTGATCATAAAATTAGGGTTATAAGGTCCAGACAGTGCATCGATTTTGTACTGTTTCATGTTAAGTAGTTCATAAATATAAATGCTTACCAGATTACTAGTGTGGAATTTTTTGTGCACAGCAAAAATTAGTTTATTTATATATTAGCACATATTCTAATAGTATTATTACAAGAACAATGTCTAAGTATTAAAAGGCACATAATGGTTACCTACATCATTGAAAGAAATTCAGCATTTTTTTTAAATCTATATATCTCTTTTTTACGAGATTTTAGTTAGCATAGATTACAAGCAGATTTATTAAATTAACCTTAGGGATTAAATAAGCCAAAAAGCAAATATGTTTACACAATTGAAATAAATTAAAATTGAATCCATTAATTCAATAGGTAAAACCTAACTAACTTTGGTCCATACTGATTTCAAAATATAACATCAAGGTGCCATTTGAACAAACTATAATTATAAATATTTAAGATTATGTCAAAAGGTAACTAACAATAGTTACTAACCAATACAATAGCATAAACTATTTTATTTGTTAAAATGAGCAACTAACTGAAATTATTAAATAATGACAATGTGGATGAAGCTTCCAGCATTAGTTAATATATACTTATAATATAGAGTATTATTTTTGATTAAATACAAATACATTGCACAAATATATAAATATAAATATTAAATAAAAAGTAAATATCATTTCTTAATAAAAATTGTATTGAAAAAAAATCTGTAAAGTATATTTATTTTTTAGACAACTATATATTTATGTCATAAAGTGCAGATACAGATTGTCATAATTCACAACAATGAAAATTATCAAAATAAAGTGGTAATACGCATGATTTATTTTATGCTGAATTATGTACCTAAGCTATTTATTTGAAACAAAGTATATTATAACATATTTGATTATATTTTTATAATCAAATATGTCACTCGTTTTGAAAACAATCAAGTTGAGTAAATAAGTGCACTCATAGCAATAAAAATGTGACATGTTCCTAAATATATTTTTAATTAACATTTTCTTTAAACGAGTCTATATACATCCATATTCATACATTCCCTAAACTAAGCGTAATGCTTGTACTATAGGTGAATGAAATAGGCCGAAGCAGGATCAGAATTTGAAAGCATAATCCAAATTACTAGATCAGCGCACTAGCCGCTCTGCTACTGACCTATCTTAATTGTTAATAGCCAAAATCTTGACAAAGGATAATGTATAATCCTTTATTAATCTAATTTAAAAATAATAATATGTCAATATTTGATAAATCATTAAAAAAATAACATACAGAAGCAATATTATTGAATATCATATCACAAAAACAAATGGGAAAATGCTTAAAATAAATTTTCTTTGTACAACAAAAAATAAATATCACAACATATAATAGCAAATTGTATAAATATACAAAACAGTATAGTACTTGAAAAATCATTGTTAATAGATTGATTGTAATTTTTCCCACAAGAAACTAATCATATACCAAATGATACAGAACTATAAACCAAAAACAAATATTATATTATAATAGGCCTTCAGAAATGAACAAACAACTAACCACACCTGAAATAATTTTATGCCTGCATAGCATGGCTATACTTTTTTACAGACATCTGTTTGACAAAACAAAACACGCCTGTTTGACTAAGACATGTAAGTTTGACAACACAGTACATGGCTGTTTAACAAGATAATATGCCAATGCAAGTTAGATCATGCCTGTTGAACAAGACACGTCTAATTGAAAAGGCAAGGCACGCCTGTCTAACAAGACAATGCGCACCGGTTTGACAAACAAGACACGGGACACAGGGGAATCCAAACAAATTTGACGGACATCTTATTTGTCAGAATCTTGCACCAGATGAACGCTGTCTTCGGCCATTCCTGCTGTTCTTCTGATAGGAACTGGATGATGTAAAATGGAAAATCTGTCGTGTTGGTTGGGCTGTCTTGATCTACTTAAAGCATTTTTCAAATGTGACTCTCCTACAAAAGATGGTACATTATTATATTCCGTTTTACTATAAAAAATTTGAATCATAAATCTGACAGATAAAAGAAAATCCTCGTACTGACAAAGAGAAAAATCCAAATTATACGTACCTGGTAAAGATAATGGCCTCATGGTGTTGAAATCTCGTGACTTAGGAGATATTGGCCTGGAAGATGATCCCAATCTTATTGGATTATTGTTATTCCTAACATTTGTTCGGAAGTCACCTGGAAACAAATTGTGATTTCTAATAAATGATAATATAAAAACAACTTTTTGCTTTTCAAGAGTAGATAAATTGGTACTAGATACTCAGACTGTGGCAAAATTGAAGAGGGATCCCTACATACAGGCAGGATTTGCCTAGGATTAAAGAAGTGAACTTATAAATTAGTATTATAAATAAAAATATTTTGTCTTACCATGAAGATATGAATCTTCACTAGTATTATGAAGTTTAGCTGTAACTCTCAAAGGTGACTTGCGTAGTACAGACGAAGAGCCCACAAACTCCTGAAAACAGTTTATCATGTAACATAATTAGATCAATCAAGTTTTCCCACAGTTTATGTTGAAAAATTCCTAACTATTTCATATAAATTTGCATGAAATTTTCTCATAATTTATACTGCTGAAATATCATTTCTGGCTTTTTATGTAGTCATTACACTAAGGGAAATAGATATACATAACCCTTTATTTTACCACTTAGTAAAATATACTCATAGTTAAGGCATAAAATTATCGAATTACAAATTAAAAATTGCGTCAATAACATAGTGGTTAGTACATTACTAGACCAGCAATCCAGTGGACTCAGCTTAAAATCATGCCTCAATAGATTTCATTTGTTGTTCAGGGAATATATTGAATAGTTTAGTTCAGTATTGTTTCATTAACAACATACTTTTTTATATATAATATTAAATACAAGAAAAATACAATAGTTATTAAAGGGTGTCACTTTAGTTGGAACTTTAGTTGGAAAGAAAAAAAGAGAAACATAATGTCTAACATCAAATCTGCACAACTGCAATGCCATACTAAGTAAACAAATTACATATATTTAATAAGTGGGGTCTACTGTTTTATAGATAACAATACAAAACCTTAAAAACAAAAACATATAAAAATAACAAAATTAGATGAAATAAAAGATTGATGATAAAATATCAAACTACTAAAATTGTTACAAAAATTCTAAAGTTAACATCAACTGTAAATAAATATGTTGTAAAAGTTACCCGACCGTTTAACACCTGTGTAGGCAAAAATATTACTAATAAACGCTGTGTAGCAGATCAGTTGGTCAACGACTGTGTATCTCTCATACAAATTTTACACAATGCTTGCACACCTATTTTGGGTAGTTAAACGGTGTTTTAAGACAACTTTCGTCTATCATAAATCAAATTTGATTTTGATCTGCATGTTTAAATTGATATATCTTTGAATAATATGACGCAAAAATCTATAATAATTATTTTATTATCGATAGTTTTGTTTTATTTTAAGTGTTTTTAAAAAGTGAAAAGTTGTTAAAAAATTAGCTCCTTTATAATATCTACAAACGTGTTCGCATGGGTATTAGTATAATGAAATTATTTGTTTTATTTTCCTTATTCCTATTTTAAAATGTGAAAAACGTATGAAAATATTAAGCATGACAAACGTCAAAATTAGAATGGCAGGCGGCGGCTGGGAGCTCTGCGCATACGCGGGTGTGAAAATACAACGTTGTCAGATTAATTTATGTTGTAAGACTGATGCAACTACCTAGTCATTATACAGCGTTTATTAGTAAGATTTTCGAACAATTGCTACACGAGCTTTACACGGTGTGTAACTAAAACACTGGTCAACGGGTGTGCAGTCGTTTTTTATTAGTAAGACTGTACATGTTTTACGCGAGAGTAAATGTTAATTGTGGTTTGGTAAATAAAAAGAGCATTTTAATTTTTCTAACAGACATATCAAATATTAGTAAGACCATGCAGTAAATAATTAATGAATAACGAAGACCAATATCTCCCATATAGTAAATCAAAGAAGCAATTTTAAATTAGCCACAATATATTATGACAAGTAAATGAGAGTTCACAATTAAATTTATATTATGCTTGATGTTTTCACAGGTAAAATATGTTATAATATTTTTTCTCAGTTTTCCAACAACAAATGGTCTTGACTACGTCCACTCACTTGATGGAGAGCTCTCAATGTGAGCAGACGTATATCATGCACATTCTTTCTGTTAAGCACTTGAAAATGATAATAATAATAAAAGACAACAACGTAGTTAAACAACGTGGTGTACTTATTACATACATACAAACATACCATCACGCCATGTCCCTTGCGGGGTAGGCAGAGAGAACCGAACGCCACATTTTTCTATCCTGGCACGCATTTCTCGCCTCGTCCACATTCATGCATCGTCTCATACATGTTCGTCTGTTGCTCACACTTCTAACATTTCCGTCTTTCAGAATATCGTTCACATGGTCGTTCCATCCCTTTCTTGGGCGTCCCCGACCTCTAATTCCATTCCTTTCCGCTCTGTATATTTTCTTCGTCAGGCGCTGCTCATTCATTCTCCCCATGTGACCAAACCATCTCAATGTGTTCACCTTCATTCTAGTAATGACATCTTTCTTCAACTTACATTCTTTCCTTATGTCCTCATTTCTTACCCTGTCATACACCGTTCTATTGCAAATTCTTCTTAACGATCTCATTTCAACTGCATTTATTCTGCTTTCATGCGTCTTCTGCCATGTCCAGGTTTCAATTGCATACGTCAAGGTTGGCACTACGATGGCGTTATGAATGGCAACTTTGGGATCCTTTGATATGTTGCAGTCATTCATACTTGGTGTACTTATTGCGTGCAGGCAATCTCTAACAGTCAACCACCATGGTAAATACAATCAGTTACAGGAATATAAGAATACAAATAGAAAAAGAAAAAAAAATCATAAATTAAAAATACAAAATAAATATAAAAAACAAAAAAAATATATGCATAAATCAGAACAAAAATAAGAATAAAAAAAAATACATCAAATAGATACACTATGTTTATTGGATGGAGGATAGGAGAAGAGAAAGGAAGAGGGATAAAGGGAAAAGACGTGAATTTGTGGTTATGTGGATAGAAAGTGTGAATTCAGATGCTTTTTGAACGCTATCAAGTTAGTGACATCTCTGATACTCTCTGGCAATAGATTCCACATCCGAGCTGCATGAACTGTTAACGAGTAAATATAAGTAGAGTTGTGGTGTATTGGTATTGTAAGTGTGCTATTATGTTGGGACCGTAAGTTAAAAATGCCTGAAATGCCTGATGGTATTCAGGCAAAACGCTCAGAGACAAAAGGACATAGGGGTTGTTTCACCAGGTTCCGAATATCTTTCGATTATGCCTACTCAACGGTTAGTCAAGACCAATTGACGGGGGAAAACCAAAATTATATAATTATTTATTTATTATATTTTATATAATATAGTTATTTAACAATAATAAATATAAGTAGATAAAGTTGATGAGTATTTGAATACACACATAATTAATTTGATTACAGATAGATTATGCATTGAAGAAAATATCTAGATGTACCATACCAAATATATAAAGCCAACAAACATAAAGAGAAAATTTCCATAACAAAACAAAACGTTTAACAAAATTATATCATTACTTATAATTTAAAAATAATGAATTGAATGACTACTTTTCCATAGTTTTTTTTTAATACATAACCATTTTTTTTCACTAAAACAACTTTGAGTTTTCAATTTGCAAGGAACTACTGGGCTGCGTTCAAACGTTCGGTATAATCATCGGGTGAAAAACGCTCTGACAGTTATAGAATCTGTTGGCATCTATTTTATCTATGGTAAAAAGTTGACATTATTTATGATGACAATATGCATTCACAAAGAGGTTAATTTATAATAAATATTATTCAAAAATTTCCAATAAAATGTCAGAGAGCTTTATTTACTCCATTGCCCAGTTGTTGTCTTTCGATGAAAATATAACTTGAAAAGACACATGTATGATAAATGATGACATTTGACATTTAAAACGCCCGTTGCAGTGTTCAGATTGAAACGCCGCTCGAAAATGTTCATAATTTGCAACTTCAGTTACATTTGATGGCCGACGTTGAGTGTTCTATCTGAACACAGCCCTGTACAATTGAAAATGCTAAGTTGTTTAAGTGAAAATATTTGATCATCAAACCAAAAACTCATTTAAATATTTAGGATTTATAAATTGCAGATTAATGATATAGGATCATTCCACAAAAAATTTAATTTCCACTCAATCAAGAATAAAAAAAATTTAGTTTGAAAATAATACAATAGCAAAATAAAGATTTCATGGGACATAAATTTGTTAGTAAAGAGTTAGTAACCTTTCCATGTTCAGAGTTGTTAATAGACAGGGCACTGAAGGATATGGAGTGTGGAGAGCTGCTCGTGGTAAAGTCAAAAGCACTAGAGGCCCGAGGCGAAAACGCATCTACACCCAAACCAATTAAATATATTATATCACCACTAATGTGTTTAAATCCTACCAAAATAAATTTCTTATAGAAAAAATATATAAAAATATTAAAAACAGAATTCTGCTGGTTTTGGTAATATTAAAATACAAATATAACTAATTTAATGATAAAAGAGTATTTGTAGCTGATTGTAAATTAACAATTCAGGATTAACAAAATAAACGTGATATTGTTTGGATAAATGACCTTTTTATAAAATAATAATAATCTAAAATATTCGAATAGATATTTTTTTAAAAGATAATATAAAAATATATTACATATCTCTAAATAAAGTATTAGATTGTATCTTATCAAATTACAACTTATTCAAGGCAAAAATATTTTTTAATATTGATAATATTCAACCCAAATGTGGTATTGTGCCCATATCTGTCTTTAAATACAGTTAAAAATTAATAATATATGTTTGAATGTATACCTTGCGGCCAAAAGGAAATAGGTGGAGGTGATCTGATCATGTGGTCATGTATTTCTTTCAAAGTCAACGGATCTTCGGCCAGAAGATCTATTGATGGATTACAAAACTCCTGTAAAAAATAGACTCATCAAATACATCAATGTAGTTGAAAAAACGAGGACAGAAAAATAAATAAATACACCATGATATTTCTTGATTTGAAAACATAGTATTATCATTATTGGTTGTAATTTTTAGTCGGAGAGAATCCGGCTTAGAATAGTGCTTTTACTCTTTTCTATTATTATTGTTTTCGGGGAGTCGCTTAAGAGCCGAATTTTAATCAAAAATACAACAGGCAACAATAATAACATCCCATAGTTCAGCAATGAGTTTCACCACCCATTCTGAATCTCGGGGTGAGACGAGACTGGTGTGTGATGGTTGATTTGCATGGGGCTGCACTAGTCATCTTCGTCCACTACACTGGAGTCAACATCAACCTCAGTCACACCCTGCTTCATTGCACATATTTACTGAAGAAGACTACAGTAGTCAACACAGCCACAATTTACTGTAAGATAAATGTTGTCTAAAGTTATGGATCACTTACTAAGATTGAATGTTGGATGTGTTCCTTCCCAATACAATTATGAGTTCTTTGAAGGAAAATCTCCTGACAAAGATGTTTCGTTATTAGACCAGAGAAAAAAGAAATTAAAGAAAATTCAATCATTTTTAGTCAATCTTTAAAACACTGCAATCGTCAACGTAACTTGTGTAATTAAAAATTATGAATTTATTTCCATGGATAAATCTATTGTAATTAAACAAACTATGTATAATTTTTTAACAGATTTTTAATTATCTCATGAAATAGAGACGAAGTTGGAATATTTACTGTAGGAGAACCGGGAAATCAAGGCACCTACAGGGCTTACGACCTGTCATTGGCTGGTTTACGTGATCACTTTATGCGCTTGCGCAACGTTCACCAATTATGCCTTTATAATGAAATCCCTATCAATTCAATTTTGAAAGTTCTATATATTGTAATACTGAAATTCTTTTCGCTTGAAAATAAGGAATTTTTACTACAGCCATCTATGTGTGAAATTATGAACAACAAATACCTTTGACTCCCGACAGGGAAAAAAATCCAATGTTTGCGCATATGCAATAATAAAAATATTCGATAACTATGTATAATATTTTAAACCAAAATTTCACATTACAAACACACTACTACATAATATGATCGGTGATTAGACAATAACCACATTCATTACACAATCAAATTAAATTAAATATTATTTTCTTTATATAATACACAAAGAACCATTTTATTTTTAGAAAAAAAAAATCAAAAAAGACCTAGCACTTTTCGACAAAGTATTAACATTTTGAGAAAAGTTGTAATTGGAGGCAGAAGTTGAGTTGCATCAAAGAAGAAGATGAACACTTCAAAAACAAGTATAGATATAAGGCATCATTCAATAAAAGTATGTGTTATTAATAATTTAATATTCATATGATTCATTATTTTATCCAATAAGATATGTTAAATTGTGTAAAAGATTAGTTTTAAGAACACTTCTGATATTGACATATTTTACAACAGTAACTATTTTAGTAATTTATTATTTCGAAACTAACCTGAGCCATTAAGACTGTGTCATCAGACTCACAATCTTCTTGAGACGATTCAATCAGACTTTCTCGACTGGCCATTACCTGCTGAAAATAAAATTGATTCACTCATAGTGCCACTCAATTAACAATAATAATCATAATATAAAACTGCAATTTCCAATGAAGATAATGTACAATGATGAATATACACCATTATTATAAGTGCTCGAGATCAAAAACAAAATTTAGTCAAATCAATAAAATGATCAAATAAAATAAGTGAAATTGCTAGTTATATTAAATCGACTATCCCTATTGTCTGTTCAAAACATACCTGAAGGAATGGATTATCCTGTCTAGATAACCGTAGGGCTTCCATATCTTGTGCTATGTTCCTGGTTCGTCCAGGAGTTAGAGTAAGGGCTGATGCACTGGACACACCACTTACTGATAACAATCCTGATGGACGTGAAACTGAAAAATTAAAATACAATCATAACTGTACTGAATTAAATAAAAAATATAATTTATCAATGAAATTAACAAAACTGATTATAACCATATATGTGGTGGTTAAAATATTAGTGAATCACATCCATTTTTACACATTTCTAAGCTTTTCAAGTATGGTGTTGAATTTCTGAAACTTGAGTAGTGTCAGAAACCCTATCATTTTATATGTATTCCTTTATATTTTTTTTGAAAACTTGTTTGAAAATTTTTAAAGCTTTTCCATTTATATAGAAGAGTCTACCTATCTATCAATATAAAAAATATTTTGGCGATCAACAAGGGACAGGACTTGAAAGATGCACATATTGAACTGTAGCTTACTTGAAAAATAACAGAACACAGTAGCTCTTATGCATTATTACTCGACTTTTCAAAAAAGATAATGTTTGCTATATCAATAAATGATATTTTAGTAACATTTGTTGATTTCAAGAATAACACATTGATTTTATACAAATTTGTTAAGTAAATAAATATGGTAGTATGATACTCAAAGTATTTTTTATTGTCATAAATGTTATAGTACCTAACAATATTTTTTTACCCATACCTACACATAATCAACTATGTCATAAAATTATGCAATATTTACTGGGAGAAAATTTAGAGCTATTATTAGACACAAGTAAAGAATAAATCACTATCAGCTGAAATTCTGTATTGATTTATTCTGTAACTATACACTTTACCAATGTGCGTCTAGTTGTGATAACATTGTTATGGTTAATGATTATTTCGAACATATAGTTTATACATATATTATTACTTTCTAATTCATTATTTACTAGATAAATTCACCAAACCTGAAGCAGAATCTTCCATTTTAAAACATTTAATATATTTTATTAAAATGTATCATAATTTGCAAACAACAAAGAAAATCAATTATCGCAATTCAGTTTCGAATAGGTACTCCTCTAATGTACAATAACTCTACATTCGCAGCACACAAAATTCATCATATTTTCGCGAATTTGTTGTATTTGTACACATTATATTAAATGAAAATACATTACATCCCTCGGGAATTTCGGTAAATTGACAAATCACAAAATTGACAAGTCCATAGAAAAGATTGAAAACCTGAATTTCTAGAATAATCATAGATTTTTCATTATAATATACTAGATGGATTACTCCGTGCAATAAGTGAGTCATGGTTGTTATCGCATATAACAAAGAAGAGCGTTGATAAAAGTGCTTGAATGCCGGCTAGACAATATAGTACTTGAATATGTCGGAGACGAAAAAAATTTCGCGAGTATGAAATAAAACAATGCTTAAATTAAAAGATATAGAGGCGTAATAGTAATTATCGGTAAATAAAAATTGCTGTAAAATTAAGAAGAATTACGAAACGTTCACAGCAAAGAAAAAACAAATAATATTAAATCAGAAAGATCTTACCAACCACTGCTCTCGTAACGGGGCTGTAGAGGAAACACTTACACTACATATCACTTTTTATTAGTTAAAAATAACTTAAAACTATCTTAAATTCACCCCCGAAGAGTATATGGATCTGAAACACACTTAGTCACTACTATGCGATTGTTTAAGTTATTCAATTATTAATAGTAACTTAATTTCACCCCCGAAGATTATATGGATCTGAAACACACTTGGTCACTTCAATGTAAATATGTAGGTTAAAATAAAACCAAAAAGGAAAGAAATTTAATGCTGAGCACCAAGTAGACGCCTCGCAGAGATAAAATTATCCTTCAACGTTCGCGGTCTTAAAAAAATATAAGTTCTCTTTCGTACGCGTAACGCGCGATATACTCACTTATTGCACGGAGTTCTCCATCCAGTATATTATAATTAAAATCTATACTTATATGAAAATCTTTAGATGTTTATAGTTAAATGATGTTAATCATATATATTTAGGTTTTCATGATATGTTTTAGATACTCGATCTGATATGCGGGGAAAGAAGGCAAGGCGTAAGATGAAGCCATAGCCATTCCCTACAACCAAAGGGCAGAGCAGTGAAACACCAGTGAATGTTGAAGATTTGCATTTTATTATTTTGAAGAAGAAGCAGACCAAAAAAATTTAAAATAAACACATTGAGCACAGCAAATAAACATATAAGTAATACACTTAACCATTAAACACTACTGCATGTCCATCATGCAGGCCAGGGACGTCGCAAACGGCGCGAAGAGTCAGATGATGATGATGGCGTGTCCCACACGCCTGAGACAGCAGTGACGGCCCAGGCCCGACGGCGAAACGGCGGTGGCGGCCAGGCTAGAGGCGGTGGCGGCCAGGCTAGAGGCGGTGGCGGCCAGGCTAGAGGCGGCGACGGGCGGCGGGCGGCGGCGGCGGCGGCAGGCGTCTAGCGGATAGGCCACAGGTTCGCAGGTCTAGTGCCTCTGGGGTTCGTCCCACTCGTCTGCAGTGGACGGACCGACGTTCGATGATGAGGCTGGGACTAGACATCCGTCTCAGTCCCAGGCGACGGTCAACCTGGCGTGGATGATGACGGCGGAGGGAGGCCAAGGTCGGAGGTTAGGCTCGACCAGCAGCAGGGCCAGGGGCTCCGGAGCGTGCACCGCCCTTGGTGCAAACGGTGAGTAGTGGAATCTTCCAAGTCGGCTGGTCGAGACTTGTGCCATCCTGCACCAGGGTCCTCAGTAGTGGAGAGGGCGAACATGAACGAGGTGGCCGAGATATAAAGCACACCGGGCCGCGGCCAGCGTTCGAATTCCTCTGGTGGGTGTAGACTGGTTCTTCTCTGGCGGCGAATGTGCTGGTTCTAGTTGCGAATGACGATTCCCGACGAGTGGTTACTGACTGACTGCCAACTGCTAACTGACTACGGTGCGGAAAACGGCCTCTTCTTAACCGGACCACCGGTCCGTCACCGAGCAGGTACAAGACGATCGCTGGCGGGCTCTCATTGGCTAGCTGCCTCGCGTTCTCATTGGCTGTATGGCTTGTCCGGCTCGGTCACGTGGTACGGCGACGGTCGGTACCGAATTGAGAAGCGACCGTAGCGTAAGCAGGCTCAACTTTTGGTCACTGCGAATCCGGACGCATCAGATCATTACTTTCTTTCAATAATGTAGCCACATTTTATGTAGTATCGTCGGTCTTATTCCTAGTCGTCCATTGTTCCGAGGAAAATATTTCCATATTGATGCATCTTTATTAATCTTTAAAAGTACCTAGGCAATTCGATATTTTAAGAAATAATAGGGATTACCTTGAGCGTGGAAACTGTCTTGTGAAATCAATCCGGACAGCCTCAATTGCAAACAAAGGTGGAAAAATTTCCACAAAAAATCTAGCTAGAGCAATCCTTACATTTAGAAATCATTTTCATTATAACAAAGTAGGTATAGTTGTCGCCAAATATATTTTTTTAAATGAGCCGTTTCGCCGAAAAGAGGGGTGATTCGCATATACACCATCGAAGCAAAAAAGTTGCGCTTTGCGCATTCGGAAGGCAGAAAATTAAATGTACAGTATAAATATAAAAGAAACATTTTTAAATGAAAAAAAACGACGAAAAAATAAGTAGGTACGTAATAAATAAGTACGTCGAGTACCGTGGCATAGTGGAAATCAGATTGATTCTTTCTGTTGGAGTCGTAGGATTAGGGGCAATTTTTTTATCGGCGGGTTCTTTACAGGGCTGATTATCCCATTTTGAAGATACTTTTTTAAAACTTCACATTTTTCTAAGCATATAGCCACGCCACGCAACCAAAGCCGTGTTTTAAGGTAAAGAACGTTGCAGCGCGTATAGTACAGAGGACGACAGTACAACTAGGCGGCATTTCTTTTCTATGTAGGCAGCCCAGATGACACTGAACGGAGAGCGGAACGCGAGTGTGGACTGTATGGAGCCCGGCTAGACACGTTCGCGATTTCAATGACAAATAAAAATGAGCGACTCTCTCCCGTTTCATACTTCAAGATTGACTCCCACCCCCACCCAAAGTTTACCTATATCGCATAGACCGAGTGCTGTGGATCTTTCCTTATGCTCCCCCGGTCTTGCTCCTCTTTCCACTTGGTCACTTGATCAAGATCCCCGTAACAGTGATCACTTCCCAATAATTATACATTTCGGAAGACAAATTCGAGAAGCCAACTACACATCATCATACAAATATAATGTAGCTAGAGCAGACTGGCATTCATTTCATAAAACAATTATTAAGACAATTCCTGAACTTCCCACTCCAAACTCATCAAATAACACTGAATGTTATAATTCCTTTGTAAACTTGATTACTACATCAGCTGATGAGAACATCCCTACCAAAACACCTCGTTCCCCAACAATACCACCGCCGCCATGGTGGGATGCTGAATGCACCAAGGCTGTTAGAGACAGAAAACTGGCAAGAAGGAACTTTAAAAAAAACATGTCCGTAACTAACTTTGATAGCTATCTGGTTTCCCGTGCCAAAACCAAAAGGATTTTGAAGGATAAAAAGAAACAAGGTTGGATCAAATACTGTTCTTCTTTATCCCCTGATTCTAACGTATCTGAGATATGGAGAAAAATAAGGCAATACAGAGCAGTTTTTGATCCCCAAGTTTCAAAACCTACATCTTCTAACTGGCAATATGAATTCTTAAATAAACTTGCTCCGCTATCGGTCCCTCCCCTTAACTCTCTACCTGATGAACGCCTTTTCTCTGATGTTACATGTTCTCTTGACGCTCCCTTTACCTTGCATGAATTAAGATCTGTCATAACACGAGTTCACGACTCTGCTCCAGGTATAGATGGAATCCCGTATTCGTTCCTCACCAAAGCAGATTCCGAAACCTTAACCTATTTCCTCAAAATGTCCAACTCGTTTTATGACACTGGCATCATTCCGGCAGACTGGAAAACACAAAGCATAATTCCCATTTTAAAACCCCACAAAGACCCAAATATAGGATCTTCCTACCGCCCTATTGCGCTTTCGTGCACCCTGGGGAAAATAGTGGAACACATGCTTAAAGATAGATTGGAGCACTTCTTTGAGACCAACGGGCTGCTGGCTAGATCACAGTATGGTTTCAGGAAGGGCAAGAGTACCATCGACAATCTGAGTGTTTTCATCACCGACATCCAACTTGCCAGATCAAGGAAGGAAATGATGGCTGCTGTGTTCCTAGACGTCTCTGCTGCATATGACAATGTCCTTATCGATGTCCTTATGGGAAAACTTTTAGATACCGGTGTTCCACCAAAAACTAGGCAGTACATAAAAAATCTCCTATGCGACCGCACCTTGCTCTTATCTACGGAAAACGGGGAAAAGTCCATAAGAAAGGTGTGGAAGGGTTTACCGCAAGGATCGATTCTCAGCCCACTGCTATATAATATATACACTGCAAGTATCGAAAAAAGTCTCCTAAAACATGTAAGAATATTGCAATATGCAGACGACATTGTAATTTACATATCTGGAAAATCTATCCAAATAATAGAGCGTGAGCTAAACACAGCACTACAATTATTACAGAAATGGCTGGATAATCACGGGCTAGAAATATCTCCGCACAAAAGTCAGTTTATGATCTTCTCAAACAGTAGGAACATTGCCCCCATAAACATCACATATAATAATATTCACATCCCTTGCGTACCAGAGGTCAAGTTCCTAGGCATTGTGCTAAGCCGAAAACTCAACTGGAGAGCAAATATCGAACATATTGTATCCAAATGCCAAAAATCGCTCAATATCATAAGATCTGTATCCAGGGTGTGGTGGGGTGCTCATCCAAATACCCTCTCTCTCCTCTATAAGGCACTAATCCGCTCTCACCTTGATTATGCTTCCTTCCTAATGGACCCGATTCCAAAATATTTGTCCATCATGTTGGAGAGGGTTCAATCAAAAGCCCTCAGAATCATAATAGGAGCCATGCGGTCTACTCCTATCAATGCCCTTCAATTAGAATGTGCTGAGGCCCCCCTTCACCTCAGAAGACAATTCCTCGCAGATAGATTCCTTTTTAAGGCCTCCCGGCTATCAAATAACCCACTACTCCCTAAAGTCCAACTTCTTTCAGAATATGTTAATTCAAAACAAATTTGGCGAAATAAAAATCCCCCCCTGTTAGTAAATAGCTTCAAGTTCCTGAATTCTTTCGACGTTCCTTCATATAAAAATACAGTTTACCCGTTATTCTCAAGTCACCATGAATCAAATACTTTCTACCCATTAGTACATAATTTCAATATCCACAAAAACGACCCAAAGGCTCCTTTTGTTCTTGGGGAGTGTTTGGACTCTCTTTGGCAGGATTGGACAACCATATACACAGACGGATCTAAGAGTGAAGATGATGCATGCGTCGGGGCGGCAATATACTGTCCTGACTTCAACTCAGTCGCCATGTATAAACTTCCACCGGAAACATCCATTTTCACTGCAGAATGCCTCGCCATACTGGAAGCAATAAAATTCGCAGCTACAAATGGAATTAATAAAACACTTATCCTCACAGATTCCCTTAGTGCAGTAAATAAAATCTCGGGAAACCCATCAAGGCTGCTGAACAATCTTATAATTCTTCAAATTAAACACGAAATCCTGAACCTCGGGATGCAAGGATTACAAGTGGCCATTGCTTGGATTCCAGGTCACAGTGGAATCAAGGGTAATGAGACTGCGGATGAACACGCAAAAAAGGCAATAGAAAATGGACAAATGTCTCACAAATACATACATATAGAGGACAGATTTCCCTCCTTGTTAAAGAGACTGCACACAAGCTGGGAAAAAGAATGGAACCTTGGAAAAAGTAAAGCAGGAGTGTACTACTCCTACATACAACAGAGCTTTCCAGTCAAGCCATGGTTCTCCATAGGTAAATTCCAAAAGAGGGATATTTCAGTAATATGTAGAATGAGACTCGGTCATACATGTTCCCCTATCTTCCTCCACAAAATAAAAGTTAAAGATTCTCCTTTGTGTGAGTGTGGATTAGAGGATGGAACAGTCGACCACATATTTTTGGGGTGTCCCCTTTTGGATCACTCTCCTATTTTCAACCATTGTTTAAACAACAAAATCTCTCTACCAATAAATATTACTCACCTTTTATCCATCGCTTCTTTACCCATATATAAAATGCTGTCTAAATTTATTTCACTAAATAATATCAAAATATAATCATGCCTTACTTGAAGTCTTCCACCATCCCATTTCCTCTGCTTCCTATTATACAACTTCCTCTCCCCTGTATAGAAATTCTTCATTTTCCCCTTCCCTATATAAATGTATGTATAGTATTATAGTGTATATATGGATATGTAGTACATAAATGGATGTATAGTATTGTAGTGTATAATATAGTATATATGGATATGTAGTACATAAATGGATGTATAGTATTGTAGTGTATAATATAGTGTATAATTTAGTGTATATATGGATATGTAGTACATAAATGGATGTATAGTATTATAGTGTATAATATAGTGTATATATGGATAGTAGTAGATGTATGTATTATAACATAATGTTTGTTTAAATGTGCCTAATTATAATAATATTATAATGTTTGTTCAAGGGTAATACTAACCAAAAGTAGCAATGACCTATGCCAAATAAAGATTAGCCCACCTATAATGGATACAATACAACTTGTATAAGTAAGCATCAGCCCATACTCTTTTGACTATCTGAGTTCAACATACCAGGAACAATTCCAGAGTCCTTTGCACTCTGACCAGCTAAACGCCATAATACCTGAGGACAGGCTACATTGAAACCCAAGCAAAGCATCAACCAAGACAGGCTAGAACACTGGCAACGGTGAAATAAAGCCTTTTAAAAAGTAGAAAGAAGAAGAAGAAAAATGAGCGAAGAATATGTGAATACGTATCCCTTCCTAGCTTGGGCGCGTAGTTCGCTGGCTAAAAGTGGAGCGGATATTACAAAGCCTCAATATTTTAACTGGTTATATATCTTTTAATAACATAGCTCTAGATAGAAGAATCGTTTTTTTCTTTATCTTATTTTAGAAATGTCAAATATATTTTTCAAAGTTGTATGTTGTCGCTGTGTCAATGTATTTTTCAGCATTTGAGCTGGTTGACGTCGATGTGACGTTGCATGGTGTTTAAGTTTAATATTTGAATATTTTAACTATTGGAAATTATTGATTCAAAATGAAGCTAACGATTTTCTGTTACCTCGTTATTAATTTAACTCCTTTAATAAACTGTCAACTATTGGAAGGCCTATATTGTGGTAAAGAAAATTGTTACGATGTTCTTGGAGTTACTAGAGATTCATTGAAAAACGAAATCGCAAGAAATTACAGGCAACTCGCGAAAAAATTCCATCCAGATTCTCATAGAACTCCGGAAGCAAAAGCTGAAGCTGAAGAAAGATTTAAAATAATTGCTACAGCTTATGAAATATTGAAAGATGATGAAGAAAGGAATGATTACAATTACATGTTGGATAACCCAGATGAGTATTATGCTCATTACTACAGATATTACAGACGAAGAGTTGCCCCCAAGGTTGATGTTAGAATTGTGATTGCTGTAACAATTTCTATTATTTCCATAATTCAATATTTCAGTGCATGGCAGCGTTACGATTCAGCAATTAAATATTTTATGACGGTCCCCAAGTACAGAAATCAAGCTTTGGAATTAGCCAAAGATGAAACTAAAGAAATTCAAAGTAAGAAAAAAGATGGCTCGAGAAAAATTACCAAGTCTGAACAAAAAGAAGAAATTGAGAAATTGATTAGAAAAGTGATAGAAGAAAAAATGGACATCAAAGGTTCTTACGCAAAGCCTAGTATCATAGACGTCTTGTGGATCCAACTAATATTATTGCCATATACAATAGTTAAATATATCATGTGGTACGCCAGGTGGATATGGAATTTTAATATTATGAAAAAACCCTACGGCGAGGAAGAAAAGTTATACATCATTAGGAAGAACCTAAAAATGGGTGTCTTCCAGTTTGATTCATTAGAAGACAAAGTTAAGGAAGAATATTTGTGTGATGAGTTGTGGATAAAAGATAAATTTATTGAATGGAAAAATTTCCAAGATGAACAGTTGAAGATATCTTTAGCAGAAAATGCCAAATATAAACAATATAGAAGATACATGAAGAATCATGGTCCAAGTAGAATGACTTTTGACGACTCCTGATCAGACTAATCTAATATTAATAGAAGAAAGACTGCATTTGTAATTCATTATTTATTAATTAAAATAACTAAATATTTACATGTGTTGTTTATGTTATTTATTGAATATAAATGTCCATTCATAAAATAGTTATAATCAAAATTCAAAGAAATAATATATTAATTGAATTAGATGGGTGTTCATTGTGAAAAATAAACTTAACAATTTTTAAATTCTCTATATTAGTCCTTCATACTTTATTTTATAATGCATATTTTGTTGTACCAGTGATATTCATTTAATTTTTACTTTTAATATGCTATTCATATGTATCAATTAAGTGTATAAAAATGCATGTTAACATTTAAAGTACCTAATTGTAGAGATGTGCGATACTTACCAAAAAATATTTTTTTGAATCTAAGTCTGAATTCACCAAAAAATCATAGTCAAAATCAATCAATTTCTCAAAATCGAACTTTTTTTGAGCTTTTGTTTATATGGAAAGCAAAAGGCATTAACCAAAAATAGTCATTTTTTTATCGTTTTTAACTTTATTAAAAGCCTTTCTTATAATTATTTGTAAAATTTTAACTGAGATTTTTCAAATTTAACAATCAATTTTATACTTTTTTTATTAAGAATGACGACATTTTAGGGTCTGAAAATGGCAACTGGCACCATGTTGAAAATTAAACTAAAAAATTATATTCTTATCGAAACAGAAAAATCGAATCGCGATTTGAGATTGTCATAAGATAGATTCACTTATTCTCAAAAACATTTGATTACAATAATCAGTTCTGCGATTAATTGATCTAAGATCACCATACCCCTCTAAAATCATTGCGCATTGAATTTGTAGAGATAGTTGGTTATTTTAAAATATTGAGTTTTTGTCAATTTATTTTACTCTTTCAAATCTCTTAACAATAATAAACACATTGCATCCTGCGCAAGTGGCGAGATCATTGTGAAATGATAATTTCTTCTAAATAACCAGTGTTTCTAGCTCAGAGAAGCAAAAAAAGGAGGAATTTACAAAAAAATATTTTAAATTTCTCCTCTGCTGGTAATCAAATGCAGGAAGCCAGCACAGGAGTCAAATGACTATGATTTTTATTGTGATGTATTTTATATTCTGACAAAAACATGACATGTTTTAATTTCAAATTAACATTTTTTTATTGTGTGCCAAAAATGTGTAATTGTATTGTGAACTCGTCTATGCATGTCTCGCTATTGTATTGCCAAATGGCAATATCAAAATGATTTTTCAAGATGTATTTCGAAAAGGAATTACGAATTTACTTTTTTGATAGAGCAAAATTGACAATAAATTAATCAGAATAAAGAAAAGGATGATTTCTGAATATAAGTATTTAGTTTAGTAAACAGTTTTGTCACCAAGTCAATACTATTTTGTGTGAAATGTTAAATTACATTATAGAGCCTAATTAAGCATTTTAGCTATGTATAATCTAAGTTAATTGACTTATGAAATTTTTATGAATTCGGAAGTCTTTTGAATAAGAAAATTAATCTCATGATATTCTGTAAAAATTTGATGCATCAATAGAAAACTTAATTAGTCTAGAAAAATGTTGATTTATTCAAAATCAAATAAGTTATTGAAGTTAAATATTTTATATACTCATTGTTTAGTTTATTTAATAATATATTTTTCAATCTTAGTTTATAATAATGATGTAAAATTTATGTAATTGTGCAAATTTTCATTGATATTCAAAGGGTTGTGTGATATTATGTTTGTATATGGATATAGCAGATTTATATAATTAGAATTAATCTCATATTTTTAACCTCATATGTGAAAAACGTATGTGTTTAATTTAAATTAAATATTTTTTATTGATTGGTTAACTTTAATAAAATAGTATGTTTTGTTAATTCTGTAAAATGGTAGAGTTATCAAAGATTTTAACTTCTTCAATTTCAATACAGATGAAAAAGATGATCTTAAGTCGTTTTTTTTTGTTCTTTTTGATTTGCGCAATACACTTATCATGTTTTAATCCATCACAAATATTGCAGCTAAATTATCTGTTTTATATTCCTATCCTATTTTGTAATAAATTGTTTTATATTTTGCATTTTGTGCAACTAACAAATACTGTGTCAAATAATCAAGTGTATCTTATTATAATTTTCATGTACCTATCATCTAAAATCTAAATTAAACTGCATATGGTCAAGGAGGTATTAAATGAACTTATTTTCAACGAAGAAATTATATATTTGTAAAGACATTTAGCATGTATCTATGAAACATACCACCAATTAGGTTTTGGGTGAATTTAGTTTCAAGATATATAATACACATTGTGTTATTAGATATAAAAAAAAACATCTGTTTACATAGCGTTAAATGTAAGTAAACAATATTACTATCATTATAGAAAATATTGCAAAGTTAAGACACTACAAGGTTATTTCTTAATCTATAAAATTTTAATATACGATAATAATGTGTGAAAATCCATCAAAAGCCTATTAATGTTCGTTTTTTAGTGAAAAGTATCCAATATGTATTTATATACTTAATTAAAACATCTGTCAAAATAAAACTACCTATAACTAAAGGACTACTTACATATGTAGATCTGAGCAAAATAAAAAAGTGTGTTAAACACATATTAAACATTCTGTCGTATATTTGTGTTGTATGTGAGATATCTACACCTACTTTGTGACAACATATTATCATTATTGTATTTATTTTGTGAAATTAAGTGTTATAATTCTTTATTTTATGAAAAATATACAACTTGTTGATTCAACTTTGTTTTATTTTATATACTTTTGTATTCTTCACATAGTAAAAAAATATTTACTACAAAATAAATTCATGATCTTTGTATTCCATAAAAGTATGTCATAAAAATTAAAGCATGATTTTCATGTTGAGACCAGCCTTGGTGTTGGATATGTAATAATAATGATATTATGGTGATGAAATAAAAATATTAATATTCTAGATTTAATGACAAAAAAGAAGGTCAACATAATTCGGAAATTTAAAAATAAATTGATATCCGTGTTGGATACCTAAAATATCCTGTATTTTGTAAAAAAAATATATAAATATTTTGGAACAATGAAGATGAAAAAAAAACAATAATTATTATTTTCAGAAAAGGTTGGAGATCTCTGGATTAAATTGAATATAAAAATGATACCATTTATTGAGGAATATAATGACATACAATAATCAACTACTAATAACTCATTCATTAAAATTTTAATAATTATTTATATAAAAATTAATTCATTTCAACTTCATAGCCAGAAATTTTGTGATAATAATTGAGTATTATAATTGATTGTATTATTACCCAATCTTTACGAAAAGGTTAAGAAAGTACAATCAATGGAGCATGACACCAAAGTAAAAGTTGGTATATTAAGAAATTTGTCACAATGATTGAACATCATGATTAAAAAAAACATACAAAATTGGATTTATCTTTTTGTGTTTAACAAGAATTTGTCTGACATAATACTATTTAACTTAACAGTATTTGATTAAAAAATATTTGTATAACCTCTTCGGCAACTAAAAGGTACTGTCAAATATTCATTTAACACACACACAAAACAAGTTGCCACACTCTGGAGACATAATATTTATCGTCTCACTCAAAACAATAAAAAAGTGTCTCCAACGGGAATCGAACCCAGGAATTTTCGCTAAGGAATCATAACCAAGCTACTCCATCTCCTTTCAAGCATGACGACTGATATCATCCCTCCATCTCATTGGTGGTCTCCCAACAACTCTGGTGGACATTCATGGTTCCAAGCTAACATTATTATTAAGAAATCTGTCTTCAGTGTACCTAGCCTGCCCATCTCCATTTCAGGGTAAGAATGTGGTGAATGACATCAACCATTTTTATTCTTTGCCTAATGATGTCAGTTTGCACCCTGTATCTCAGACTTAACCCCAGCATGGCTCTTTGGATGACCCTTAGTTTTTGGCACTTTCCTGGACTAGTGTCTACAATCCGCATTCACATTCATGTTCCCGGTTTAGTTAGTCAAAGTTTCCAGTTAGCTCTCTGATTGGTTGAGATCTCGTAGTATTAAGTCAAATGAGCTGTGAAATTTTATATTAAATTCGAAAATTTTTAAAAAATTTATAAATTTAATTTATAATTCAATTTATAAAATAACTCGCTCACGTGAGACACTATTATTATTATAAACAAACTTAAACCTAACCTAAGAATGCAGAAAAGAAAAGCTAGGACTAGACACTCTTTTTTGCATTATTGTCACAGTCTCCAAGCCATAAGTCGCTACTAGCAGTACACAGGTCTCATACACCTGTAGTTTTAGGTTGGTGGGAATTCTTCGATTTTTGAGGATATGGGTTAAATTCCCAAAAGCTGCCCAACTTAGTCCAACTCATCTTTTTATCTCAGCCAGTCTCAGCCTATTTTCATTATTAAAAAGTATGCATAAGGCATCAATCAAATTTGTATCACCACCTTTTAATATTTCTGCAGTGATTTGAACTTCTCCGGGACTTTTTCTATTTTTTAGGCCGTTCAAAGCTGCTTGAACCTTTCACGTGTCATTTCTAAAATTTCTTCTGATCCCAAGTTTTGTATCTTGATTCTGTTCCCTGGTAAAGAGTATTTTGCCAATACGTTCGAATCCATCATTGATTCAAATGATACATATATTCATCTTTAAGTTTTATTATTTAGACCTCAGTCATAGCATGTATCTTATAATTGATTGACCAGCTTTGAAGAGAAAAAGGGCGCTATTTAAATTAAGTACACCATGCCCTAGTTCTGACTCTGTCCCCATAAATTGAAAATTGATGAACTTGAAACAGAAAAAATACAATCAATCAAGTTGAAATATTTTATTGATATTTTAATCATAAAGTTTTGGATAGTAACTGACGAAAAATTATAATGCCTTTACTGAAAACTATTCAATTGTATGACATTCATTATAACAGACAATGTAATAATGATTAACAATGTATAAAAGTCAATTGTATGACATTGATTATAACAGACAATGTAATAATGATTAACAATGTATACAAGTTTGCTTACAAAAATTCACTTGTTTGTTGCCTTGAAAAACATCTGTGCAAGTAATACACAAAAAGAATATAACCTTACGGATAGTAATACACAACAAGTGTGGTACCTGATTATTAAAAATTATTTTGTTATAATTTCTTACTAAATGAACTGTTACATAAGTTCTTACATTCAATATATTTTAATCTTTTTCTTTTTTACTTTTCATCTGTTATCTTTATTTATGTCATTATACTATCTTATTTCCATAGTACACATTGTATTGTATACCAAATATTAACTCTGGTTGATTGGAAGAAATTGCCATTTGCCAGTGTATAAAATACATATACAAGAAGTTATAAAAATAAAATAAATAAACCAACAACTGTAAAGTTGCACAACTTATAAAATCTGCATAATATAGGTACGTCCACAATTAACTTCATATTTACATATTATAATTATGAGAAAAAATATACAGTTTTCCTTCTTTTTGATTTAGTCCGCAAACAAGACTCCCATTCACTAGTACTGCTCTAAGATAAGCATAGCCAAAATGTTATCATTAATGGTAAAAACAATCTATATATAAATAGAATAGAAGGTTAATAAGAGGGATACAAATAATAGAGGGTTAATAAGAAGGATATAAATAATAGAGGGTTAATAAGGATACAAATAATAGAGGGGTAATAAGAGGTATACAAATAAAAGAGGGTTAATAAGAGGGATACAAATAAAAGAGGGTTAATAAGAGGGATACAAATAATAGAGGGTTAATAAGAGGGATACAAACAATAGAGGGTTAATAAGAGGGATACAAATAATAGAGGGTTAATAAGAGGGATACAAATAATAGAGGGTTAATAAGAGGGATACAAATAATAGAGGGTTAATAAGGATATAAATAATAGAGGGTTAATAAGGATACAAATAATAGAGGGGTAATAAGAGGTATACAAATAAAAGAGGGTTAATAAGAGGGATACGAATAAAAGAGGGTTAATAAGAGGGATACAAATAAAAGAGGGTTAATAAGAGAGATACAAATATTATAGGGTCAATGTTAAGAAAAATAGAAAGTCCATAAGATAAACAAAAACAGATTTGAGTATTGCTATAAAATATAAAAATACTTTATAGGTACTCCTTAATTAAAAAATAAAATTATTTGTATTACAACATGCTACAAACTTTTAACGAAGTAGAATAATATGGATCACATTTTTTTTAAAGAACAAATATGCACTAGTGACATAACTAAACTGACGTTTGTGCTCAGTCGTGGCTGTATTCAAACCCACATCCACTCGATTACTAATCCAGTGCATTATCCCTTCTACCACAGACCCATCAACTAATCTAATCCATAAAAATTATGTCAAGATCATATTATTACAAAAATGATATAACTGTGCTAGTAATAATTTTTAACATTATATTTTATTGTTGCTTTGTAATTTTATTGTTCTTTGAAATAACTGAATCCGCATACCCATGGGTGTAAATAATGTTATTAAGGCTAGGAAAAGAAACCAAACCGCAGAAATATCAAGAAGATATTTGAAAATAAAGAAATCCCAATATGCCTGTAAAGAAAGATGTTCAACACATGTATCCTACCGATATTAACATATGGCATGGAGACCACAAAAAAAAAAAATAAAAAAAAAAAACGGAGACAACCACACTAACAACAAAAGGCATACACAAACTGAAATGTACGCAGCAGGCCATGGAGAGACAGATGCTCGGCGTGAGCCTTCGAGATAAATTAAGAAACGAAGAAATAAGACGCCGAACAAGAGTCACAGATATTATGGATCGAATTGCAAGGTTGAAGTGGCAATGGGCTGGGCATATGGCTCGACAGGGGGATACTAGGTGGGCACCCAGAATCCTACAGTAAAGGCCCTGGACCAAAAATAGAAGTGTCGGAAGATCCCCCAAAAGATGGTCTGATGACATAGTTCAGCAATCTGGAAGGACCTGGATGCGAGGGGGAGACAGAGACGAATGGAAAAGAATGGAAGAGGCCTATATCCAGCAGTGGAGGGAGGAAGGCTAAAGAAGAAGAAGAATGTTATTAAATTGTTTAATATAGGATATTCAGCAAGTTGAACTTTTTAATTTATTAAAACAAATAAAACAGCAAGTAATTATTATAAATACTTTAATAATATATGATATATATATATTATACATTTATAAACAAACACAACTATACTATATAAATGATAAATTTAAATATCAATCATACATTAAAATACAAAACTTATTATTATCACATTGGTCCCCATTGAAAATCAAATATACATAAGTATAAAAATACTTTTCTAGAAAGATATAAAATAATTGACATAGAACCTACAGCTTTAACAATTTATTTAAAAATCTATATAATACAATAAATAAAATTACTTTTAACATTTGTGATACACATTGTCAATGACAGCAATAGGCAAAATATGTAAAAAAAAAAACAGTAAAATTCAAAACGACAAAAATAGTAAAATTTAAAATTATAAGAAATTAATAATAATTAATATTAATTTAATTTGTGAAATTTAAATTATAGGCTTCGCCTCATGTTGCTTATGTGATCTAACTCCTTCACAGGTTAGTGTTATGTATTGAAAAATTGGCACTTTGAGTCATAGATTCGGGAGTCCACATAAAATATTATAACTACGAAATTTAAACTTTCATTATATAACGATTAATTTTATTTTGAACACATTTCAGGAAACTTTTAAGTGTGTAATTATTATTTTTCTTTGATTTTCATCAGTGGCTCAGTAATCTTGAAAGCATTAACTGCTTCCTAAAATGACAAAAAAACAACCAAAATAAAAATTTGAACTTAATATATTTTGTATTGTATATTTTTGTGCCAACCAGGCTGTCAATACATTAACTTTACTCCAAAACTTTCAGTTGATTAATACTAAACCTAAAAACACCGATTGGTCAGCTGTGATAATGTGAATATAGCTACCGTCAACTTAATGATCAACAATACGATTCCAATAAAAATCTTACACCAAAACAAATATACTATCCAATATGGTTCCATTCATCACTTATAAAATAAGAAAAGGAGAAATTAAAGAATCATAAGAGATCTCACAATCCTTTGGATCATCAGACTTTTGGTCTTCTCCGATAAAGACAAAAAGGAATGACTTTTTACGCTGAGTGCATCAAAAATTTATATTTACGCTTAGGAACCTAGGTGAAAGCGGGGTTTTTTTGTATGATTTAATAGTCCTTGTCTTTAGTTAAACCATAAACTATTTGTAATAAATAAATGTATAAACTGAATTTGTAAGTATGTATAAATGAAATTGTGCAAATTTGGTCAACACAAAATGGAATATTTTTAATTATAATTGATTTTAAAAAAAGGTTGTGTACAAATAAAAAATATCTAGAGAAAATTCCATATATAAATATCACCAAATATCTTGAACCAAGCTTCCGGGTGCGCAGAGCGTAAACTCTGCTTATCTTCATTTCCTCGCACTCAGACAATTGTCTTCAACAGACCAATACCAATGATATTATACCATCACACCATTTCCCTATTTGGGGTAGGCAAAGAGAACAGAACACCAGACTCTTCTCTCTTGAAATAGAATTTCTTGCTTCATTCACGTCCATGAATGCTCACCCACTCTTCGGCCATGAGGAAATGCTTCCTCCACTCCACCAAAGACAGCCACAATACAAGCACAGAACGCTTGATGCTTCGGAAGGAAAGGCTAGGCAACCACACACCTCAAGAACCATCCGAGTCCCTGCCCCCAGGGAAGAACCTTCCATGGTGTCTCTGGAAAAGTCTGAACAGACTAAGAACGGGGTGTGGACGGAGCGAGGACAATTTGGCGAGATGGGGAATGTCGGAGAGCAATCAAGATGGAATTTGTGACTGCGGCGAAGATCAGATGATGGCGCACCTGTTGGAGTGCCCTCTGGTGGGGGCGAAGTGCACAGAAGGAGAGTTGTGGGAGGAACCAACTAGGAGGATCGTCTCAATCCTGACTTATTGGTCTGGGAAAGGAGTTTAGGACGCTGCCGACACGATAGAAGAAGATGGATGCTCATACACGCTTATTCTTATTTATAACGTCTCCATCTTTCAAAATTCTATTTCTTTGATCGTGCCAACTTTTCCTTGGTCGATCTCAACTTTTCGTTCCTCTTTTATCAGCCTCATATACTTTTTTTGTCAGTCATCACATTCTTTCAGAGGGCATTTAATTTCATCTTATTTACGGTATCTCTTTCAATCATACATTTTATAATATGTCTAATAACTTTATTTCTTATTCTATCATACATCATTATACCACACATTCATTTTAGTGACCTCATTTCAACCACGTTAATTCTACTTTCATGCATCTTCTGCCATATCCATGTTTCACTAGCATACATTACAGTCGACACGACAATACCATTGAAATAATTAAGTCAGCCATTACATATCTTAATCCGCCATTCACTCTATTACCTGCCTTTACTCTAATTTCAATATCTTTTTCCAATCTTCCATTATGCTGAAACATGCTTCCTAAGAAAGATATTCATCCACTTGTTTTATATGTACATAGTACATTCTCCACTTCTATCACACATTTTGTTCATCTTTGGCTCTTTTCAAATACCATAACTTAATATTTAGTTTCATTCATTCTCAATCTATTTTGCATGCATCCATCGAATACTATTTTAACCAAACATTCCAAGTCTTCCACACTTTCTGCCATTAATACTTTATCGTCTGCATACATTGGATCACATACAGTAACACCTTCCAGTTTCAACCCAATGTTCTCATTCTTTAGTGCTCTCACACAGTAGTCAATGTATAAATTACAGAGCTATGGTGATAATAAGCAACCTTGCTTTACTCCCTTATAAATGGAAAACCATTCTGTAAGAGTTTTCAATCCTCACACAGGTTTGGCTTTCCTCATAGAGAGATGATATTTCCCTTATCAACCTGGGGGCAAGTCTGGTCCAACCGACGAAATCAAAACCCTCATGATGACCCATATCATGGATATAATTATCATATGGAGTTCTATGACATCTAAAGATATAATAGAACTCCGTATAATAATTATATCCATGATATGGGTAATCATGAGGGTTTTGATTTCGCCGATTGGACCAGACTTGCCCCCCTGCTCTTCGCTCCATACACTGATCTAAGTGTATTTGTTCATATTTCCACCAATGATATAAGTGTTCTTATTTCTATGTTTTAAAATAAAAAGTTTAATTACCTGCCACTCATACATATCAAGGGAGAAGATAAACTGATTATTCTCAGACTGGTTGTCACTGTTTGCCCTTTCTCTGTCTTCTTTAGAAACTGGTGATATGTAAGGAAGTTGAGTTTCATTATCTAAAACAAAATTAGTAATATAAACTAGTTGCATGTAACACATGAGATCCAACTGTCGATAGCGATAGTATGTATAGTTGAAGAATAAAAATCAAACTATAAACCCATAAATCCAAATTATTGAAAATTTTAACACATGTCGGTATGAATGTCAAGATAGGACAGTATGGAGGTCAGTCCTCTTTTCCTACCCGGAATATAAAAACAGCATGATGGTTCTGTATGTATGTTTGGAGATTAAGTACCTATCAAACTATTAAGTCTTCTTACATATTGTGTATAGGCGACTGCCATACAATTTGTATGAAGCAATGTCGTCACTAAATTCAATTTTAATAAAAATTGTTAAAAAAAAACGAGATGTGCTAATACAATGTTTATATTTTTTATATAAAATTAAATTATCTAGTTGGGGTGTTTCGGCTTTTTTCGATATTTGAAAAAAAATGGAAATATAGACAGTTAAACTCAAAAATTTGTCATAAAAAAATATATTTCTTAATAAAAAATGTTTGAGAAACTCTGGAATTTAAAAAAAAAAACTAATTTGAGATTTTGTGTTTGTCTATCTTTATACCAATTTTCAGCGTTCTAGCTTTTATGGTTTCTGAGATATATGGAAAAATAAAGTAAAAATTCAAAAGTTGATAACCCCTGACTGATACAAAAATTCACCATTCTGAGTATAAAAGTTTTGTAGGCCTATAACTGTTTATATACTTTGAAATTTTGGGATCTGTAAATTGAGCGGATCAAAAGTTATAAGGGGGGGACAGACAGACACACACACACAAAACTCACATAAAATGTTCTACTCCGAATTCTGAGTAAATCCATGTATGGGAACATATATGCTGCGAGGCCTCTAGTTGGTGTTATTAGCATGCAAAAAGTCCACTACACCATACAAAATTTTCCTTCGTACACGCATCTTGGCTTAATAATGTCGATTCATTAAGAGAATTGAATTCTCATGAACGAATCGACAGATGGATAAATAAAAAAAATATATATGCATATTTTAATGTAAAGAATATTAACTAATTTTAGATTTTTATACCCTTTTCTTTTTATTATTTAGCTATTAAATATGAATTAATTGACACGATAAACATAATATTATGAATATGGACCGATTTCATTTATAGAAAATAATCATTTTTCATTTTATCATGATAAAACAATATTGACTGACCGATCAATTCAACATAACAGACCCGATATAATTATATATGATAAAACTAAAAAAATAACATATATTTGCGACATGCTTATTTCAAATTCTAGTAATATTATAAAATCATTTGATGAAAAAATTTGAAAATACACTGATTCAGGTAAATAGATTAAATAACTTTGGCATTCTCGTAAAATAGTAATATTACCCTTCATTATGTCAACCACTGGCATTATTCCAAAATCGTCTAGCCATAATTTAGAAATTTTAGATTTATTGAAAAAATTAATAATAAAAATGCAAAAGTCAGTAATAATGAATACATGTAGAATCTCAGAGCATAATCCTTTGATATGTTAAGTATCTGGATGGATGAATTTTTCCCAAATGAATGCTTGATCGGTGCGTTTGTCGCATTTTATTTTAAAATATCAAGTAATTTAAAATTTTCACATTGATCTGCTAATTATTTTGAGGAAGTGCATAATGGTAGTAATGATAATTGAGTATCGGCCATATCCAAAAAAAAATTTATCTCTATGCAATTCAGCATTAATCTACACATCTAACTAGATTAAGATGAATTCATATATATTGCATCCTTCATTGTCACTTATTTTCCAGGTTGGTTTTCTGTGGATAAAAAAAATGCTAATAATGTCTTCATTTCTGTGGTATAAAATACCCACCTATCGATATGGAAACTAGACCATCTCGAACTAAAAACGAGACGTGATATATATTTTCAATTGTCTTTCCGAAACTTCTGGGATCCAACACAAGATTGAAAAAACAGATTGGCTTCATATTATTGGTCTTGTAATGTTTAAAGATGAATTTCTTTATTCTCTGGACCATTTCAAACGACTCTTCAGTTTTCTCAACATTGGTCAGGTTTTCTGGTTCTTTGACAGGGTGCTTTGTTTGTCTTTCAACCTGTCTTCTTACTCTCTGGGGCCGTTCCGCTGGAGGACCTGGTACAAATGTACCATGGAGATACATCATGTTGCAGCTGATTCTCTTCGGCAAGGGTATCACTGACCAGAAATCTGGATTCATTTTCTGAAAATAAAGTAATATAAAAAAAACTTTATAATTATGAAATGAATGATTATATAGAATTTGATACAGTGTAATTTTTTCATTAATTGTAATCAACATGATTTTTCAAATTAAATTTGGCATTATCAATATAATAAACAAATTTAACTTGATAATACAAATGAGTATTTCTTATAATATATGCACCATAAAAGGCGTCAGCCTTGGTGTCTCAGTTGGTTAGAAATCTGACCAGTTTGATTCTTAGTGAAGACACAATTATTAATTTTGTTTTTAGTCTGGAACTGTGAGACCATAAATAATGTAAGTCTCCGGAATGTGCATATAAAATTAATATTTGACAAAGTATCTATTAGTTGCCTGAGAAACAATACAAAAAAAAATATGGATCAGTACCCCGTATTCAGTAATTATTAGAACTAAATTAGGAACGTTTTAAAATTGTAGATTTTAGATTTACGGTCTTATTTCAGCGTTACAAAATATCAACTTGGACTAAATGGAATAGGAACGTACCTATATTGGCCGGAACGTTCTTAAAAAGTTACTGAATCAGACGTATTATGAATAATTATGAAATTTTTATCATTTTCATAATTACTCAAAATGCGTCTAATTCAGTAACTTTTTAAGAACGTTCCGGCCAATATAGGTACGTTCTTATTCCATTTAGTCCAAGTTGATATTTTATAACGCTGAAATAAGACCGTAAATCTAAAATGTACAATTTTAGTATGTTCCTATTTTAGTTACAATAGTTACCTACTGAATACGTATTGGCAGAGTAGTAGTGTGTAAAGCAAGAAATATGTTTAGTCTAATCCTCCTTACCTACGTACAAAATGTGATCATTGCCATCAGGTAATATTTTCCAACCAATCAAACAAAGCAATGTGAAGTTATTAAGTTGCCTAGTATTAATCTATATGATATTAAGTTACCTAGTATTAATCTATATGATATTAAGTTACCTAGTATTAATCTATATGATATTAAGTTACCTAGTATTAATCTATATGATATTAAGTTACCTAGTATTAATCTATATGATATTAAGTTACCTAGTATTAATCTATATGATATTAAGTTACCTAGTATTAATCTATATGATATTAAGTTACCTAGTATTAATCTATATGATATTAAGTCACCTAGTATTAATCTATATGATATTAAGTTACCTAGTATTAATCTATATGATATTAAGTTACCTAGTATTAATCTATATGATATTAAGTTACCTAGTATTAATCTATATGATATTAAGTTACCTAGTATTAATCTATATGATATTAAGTTACCTAGTATTAATATATATGATATTAAGTTACCTAGTATTAATCTATATGATATTAAGTTACCTAGTATTAATCTATATGATATTAAGTTACCTAGTATTAATCTATATGATATTAAGTTACCTAGTATTAATCTATAAGATATTAAGTTACCTAGTATTAATCTATATGATATTAAGTTACCTAGTATTAATCTATATGATATTAAGTTACCTAGTATTAATCTATATGATATTAAGTTACCTAGTATTAATCTATATGATATTAAGTTACCTAGTATTAATCTATATGATATTAGTTACCTAGTATTAATCTATATGATATAGAAAAAAAAATATTTTTGGAAATTACAAAAAGATCAAACTACAATTAAAGTAACTAATCACAATGATAAGGAAAGGAAGGACGGAATTGAAGGAGTGGTTAATATTTCACACATATTTGGTAATTTTGGAATATTATATTACTTGGTAAGCTGTTTGATCCCCAGCAAGAAATATTGCCATTTATTGCCGTTTGCGCAGGGTCCAAGAAAGTTATTATTATTAAGTTTTATAAAATATGATTATTGAGATAATATATTCTTTTAGTTAGAAAGGGAGGGGGAGACAGATAACCACTAATCCTTCTGCTAGTCAAAATGCATGTTTAAGTGAAATGAAATGTTTTTTTTTTCAATGAAATTTTTCAATTAATTAAATGAAATAAAACACGACTTTGTGTACACCACTAAAATTATAACTTTTATTCAATTGAATAAGAATTCTTCTACATGTTACGAGAACAAAGTTCCCTTCCTCGGGAGGATACAATGTATAATGAAATAAAATACAATATTATATACTTAAAGCAAACATAATGGGTGGAGTGTGGGCTGGGTAACATTATTTTGTAGTGTGGGGAATGCAATGAAGTTATTGATTATGGAAGTTTTGTATTTGGTAAATATTTAATATAGATCTATTAGTTGATTCTTAATGTTTTTGGTTATTAATTATATTATTTCTCAATAATAAAAGTATGGTTATTTTCGATTAAATGGTTTACAACTTCTTTATTTTTCATTTCACAGAAATTTTTCGTTTTACAAAGAAAGTTTTACATGCGTTTATTTATTGATGTGTTTTCATTAATTATTTTTAGAGTGAAAATTACTTGCGAAAACATGAGATTTGTGATAAATAATCAAATGTGGAGGCTTCAACTTTGTGGAAATTCATATTTAATCAATTATTTAAATTTAAATTAAACACAAACTATACTTTGTATGTTTCCACTTATTTATTTACTTTTTCACTACATGTTTCGGGAACGTCCGTTCCCTTCCTCAGGTGGATGTAAACTGAATATGTGTGTGAGTGCGGTGTATGGAAAGTGGTGTTGTAGAGGCGGGTGTAGAGGTGGGGGCGGTACAGTGGGCTAGGGGGAACATTTGGAGAAGGGGTGAGGAGGAAGGTTGTACCAGATTATTGATGATGTTTTTCTGAGTATTTTGGGCTTTTTTTATTTCAAGAGTTTCTAAATTATTTTGTTTTAGTCCGTAAGTCTGTTTATGTAAAATATTAACCTTTGTATTGTTGAAGTTGTGATTATTTTCTATTATGTGGTTGGCGTATTCAGAAAAATTGTTATTGTTGAGACATCGTTTATGTTCGTTTAGTCTAGTTTCAATTGTTCTGCCAGTTCGTCCTATGTATATACAGTTACAATCTCCGCATTCTAGTTCATAAACCCCACTGCATAATAATTTATTGGAGTTTTTAGTGGTATTATTTTTTAGATATTTACCGATTGTGTTGTCTGTATAGAAGGCTGGTTTTATGTTTTTTGGTAGTTTTTTGGTGAGGTCATATGTCAATTTGTCTATATAAAGAATCTTTCTCCAGTTGTCATGTGTGTCTTTAGATTTAGTGTGATATATGTACGTTTTGATTAATTTTGCTTGGATTTTTTTGTTCAATATTTTTTGAATTGTGTCTATTTTATAGCCATTATTTACTGCTATTGTTTGTATTGTTGTTAGTTCAGTTTGGAAGTCTTCTTTGTTTAACGGTAAGGATGTTAATCTAGTCAACATAGAGTGGAATGCTGCCATTTTGTGTGATATGGGGTGGTGTGAAGATTGGTGTATAATGTTATCCGTAAATGTCGGTTTTCTATATATATTAAATGTAAAACTATTGGTATTAGATCTTTTAATGCTTAAGTCTAGAAAATTTAATATTCTGTCTGTTTCTATTTCCATCGTGAATAGTATGTTTTTATGTAGAGTGTTAATGAATGAAAGAAATTGTTGTAATTGTCTGTCTGTACCTGTCCATACACAGAAAACATCATCAACATATCGATACCACAATAACATATCGATACCACGATACCACAATAACACAAACGGACTAAAACAAAATAATTTAGAAACTCTTGAAATAAAAAAAGCCCAAAATACTCAGAAAAACATCATCAATAATCTGGTACAACCTTCCTCCTCACCCCTTCTCCAAATGTTCCCCCTAGCCCACTGTACCGCCCCCACCTCTACACCCGCCTCTACAACACCACTTTCCATACACCGCACTCACACACATATTCAGTTTACATCCACCTGAGGAAGGGAACGGACGTTCCCGAAACATGTAGTGAAAAAGTAAATAAATAAGTGGAAACATACAAAGTATAGTTTGTGTTTAATTTAAATTTAAATAATTGATTAAATGAGATTTGTGTCCTACCCGAATATTGATGTCATTTGTTTTTTTTCTGTAGATTTTTACCCACATCATTGACATATTAGGAACATGGCTAGAAATCATAGCATTTTTTCTGGTGTATGAAACAATCATTTTTGAATGCTATTTTAAATTTTTTTGGGAGGGCAAGGATTAAACTTTTTCTTTCACAGATATTCTTTGATGTTTTAAACAGTAAAAAAATATGTGAAATCAGCCTATTGCAAACAATGCTAGAGAAACGTTAAATTTATATTAACCTACAATGTGTAAGGCGAGTTCATCGGGGTCATACACGTTGATATTTCCGCTGACACCGTTGGCCAGCCTCGTCATCATGTTTGAAGAAGCCAGCAATACTCTGGAGTCCAGGAGACCCTCACTGGGGTGCTCCACTCTTTCTTGTAGTTCACCATCGTGTAGAAGTTTCTCAGCTTCTTCCACCACATGTTGAGCCTTCTGTATTGAGTCAATATTGTTCACTGCTGTGTCATCTAAACAATTTAAAAACAGTACAAATATATACTGAAATATTTTTGGCATCGGTACTTTTTGGATATTGATATCAATGCTTTGACACCAATATCATCGGTATCGATGGTTGAAACAAAATATTATAACATTATGTATAATTTTCGCCAAACATCTTGAACGAGCTTCCGGATGCGCAAAGCGCAAATTAGTGTCTTTTTACTTCGTTGGTTTACGTGCAAATCGCCCCCTTTCTGGGCTATAAGTTCAAGATGTTTGGCTAAAACTTTACTAACCTAATGCTTCAACATTTTCCAGTAATTTTCTATATCGAAGTTTCCTTTCATAACTTCCTAAACTTGATCGTTCATGTCTTGGCATCTCGAAGCAATTGTATAATATAAGAAAAAGAAATTAGGTATGTATATTGTAATATTATATAAATAAAGATTTGTTTGAAATGTATTTATTTTGACACTGACACTATGTTTTTACCGCGAAATACAAGGCCGGCCGAAACAAAACAAGTTCAACCATAGATGATATTCATAGACAAATATTATTATGTTGGATCAGCTCTAGACTTTTATAAAATTGATGAGCCCTCTCTCCGACCACGAGGAAACATCAAAGCCAATGTGAGGAAGAAAAGGAGACAAATGATGGTGACACTATGAAATTATTTTAGTACGGCGCATTTGATCAAAGTATCAGTATAGTTGGTCCATGGCAATTAAATGATAATAAAAAAACAAACACAACAACAACAGAGTACAAATAACAAAACAAAACGATAACTCCTCCTCTGCCAGACAGTCACCCATGGCTGGCCTGCCGACAGAGGTGGCAGGCCAGCTGGGAGCCTCACCGGAGGCGAACCGACGCCCCAGACGACACGGAAAGCCCCTCGTGGTCCAATCTGCGAGCCGCCGCGTTCCCTGCTGCGGTGGCCCAACACTGCGCCCTGCCTCCACGCCTCTGCCCTGTTGATGCCCTCATCTTGGCTCCGTAGTACCGGCAGCGTCCATGCGTTTTTTTTTATTATTTAATTGCCATGGACCAACTATACTGATATTTTGAAATAAACCGTCCGTCGCCCACCAGAGTTGAACGCCAAAGAGAGCGCGTGCCACAGCGCGTGCTAGCTGCTAGCTGCAAGTTTCGTTGTTTTCCCGTAACGAGCGCTAGCTGCTTTCCGAAATGTTGCCGTGGAACAAAATAAAAATCATTGTTTTTCGGCATTATTTTTTTCGGGCATAACAATTCCACCCCACTTTTTTTGTCGAAAAACAATGTCACATTACATTCTCATATCACTGAAATTTACAGGCGCCACCGAATTTTTTCTCGAATTCGGAAACGGTAAAAAGCACATGGTTCGTCTTTCAGCACAGCATAAATTTACAGTTCGAAACACAACAAATAAACATCACTTTTCTTCCTCACACGTTTCTGATCTCAGGGTGTTGATTCGTGCAAATACACATTCGCAAAAGCCACACGTTGGCAAGCCAGTTGATGAGCCCTCTCTCCGACCACGAGGAAACATCAAGCCAAGGTGAGGAAGAAAAGGAGACAAATGATGGTGACACTATGAAATTGTAGTAGTACGGCGCATTTATTCAAAAATCATTAAAGTTGGTCCATGGCAATTAAATAAAAAAAAAACAAACACAACAACAACAGAGTACAAATAACAAAACAAAACGAAGAATAACAGTCCAACTCTTAAACACAACCGAGCACGAAGAGACGCCGACCAGAAGGTGCAGCCCCAGGGTACAGCGACACGACCACGCACGACCCACATGGTACTTCGTAGATATCTTGATTTTCATGAGGCACGGCTGTTTTTACGTTACGCAAGTCTTCTTTTATTTTTCTGTTAGTCCCGAAGATTGTATTTATTTGTTTGCGTCGTAAGTTTCTTGCTATGGCGTCTGTAGTGCCGCGTATATATGGCAAAAATGCTGTCGCCCGGTATACTTCGCGCTCTTTTTTATCTTCGGGATTACAGTTGAGTGCCTTGCGGATAACGTATGGAGCGTATCCATTGGCTGTCAAGGTATCTTGTAAGTATTTTATTTCTTGTCTAGTGTGGTCGCTGTCTGCGATTTTTCGTGCTCTGGTCGCCAGTGTTTTTGGTACCGAGGCTAGCTGAGCTGGATGGTGGTGTGATGCGGCGTTCAAGTATCTAGCTGTCTGTATGTGTCGGTTTGCGGTACACCGTATGCCCCAGTCGGCCATCTTCTTTTTTCTGGACTAATACGTCGAGGAAAGGCAGTTGCTTGTTCTTTTCCACTTCCATTGTGAATTGGATATCCGGGTGTATTGAGTTGAGATGATTTAAAAATATTTTCAACTCTTCGTTCCCGTGCTGCCATATTACGAAAGTGTCGTCGACGTATCTCAGCCACAGGCGTGGTCGTAGGCTAGCCGATGTTAGTGCTTTCTTCTCGAAGTCGACCATATATAAGTTAGCCAGTACCGGTGATAACGGGGAACCCATTGGTGCGCCTTTTACTTGTCTGTATATGCGGTCTTCGTAACGAAAGTATGTGTTCTTCATGCAGTGGTCTATAAGGTCGAGTGTGTGAGGAGAACATTCAATATTGTCTTTTATACTTGGGTGGCATCGTCGATAGGTATTTTGGTGAATAGTGAGACGATATCAAAGCTCACTAATAAGTCCTGTTTGTCCACTTTGATGTCAGCGATCAGTTCTGTCAGATGTTCTGCGTTTCGTACGTATGAGTCACATTCCTCTACGTTGGGTTGCAGTATGTTGGCCAAGTATCTCGCTAATGCTTGCGTTGGAGATCCGACAGCACTCACTATCGGCCTCAACGGGGCTCCTTCCTTATGTATTTTCGGGAGGCCATATAGGCCATTAGGGAGGCCATTGGGCAGCGAGATGACTTTTCCCTAGGTATTAGTCTCTTTTTATTCTCGTCTGGTATATTGGATGCTAGTATTTTTGATTTTGTCGTTTTTTCCAAGTACGTCGTGGGATCTGTCTTGCTAATTTTGTATGTGGGGTCCTCCAAAATGGCGTCCATCTTCTTTTTATACTCGTCCGTATCCATGACGACTGTGGCGTTTCCTTTGTCAGCAGCTAGGATCACAATGTCCTTGTTCTCCCGTAGAGTCCGTAGCGCTTTTTTCTCCGCGTGAGATATGTTGCTAGGGGGTGCCTTGGCTCTCCGAAGCACTTCGCATGTCTCTTGACGAATAAGCTCTGCGTCGGGATGATTGGCGATAACCGATTCCACTGACATAACAATGTCTTCATTCGGTATCGACGAGGGAGAAATTGCAAAATTCATCCCTTTTGCAAGGATAGATATACAGGCCTCGTCTAGCTGTGAATTGGACAGGTTACATACGACTTTTTGGGGGTCCAGCGTTGTTTTCGGTACTTGTGTAGTTACTTGTTGTAAGCGTTCGAATTTCTTGGTTTGACGTTCGGTGTTCAGTCTCGTGTTAGTCTCAGCACGTGTGTATGACAGGTCGTCGATCACCGTCCACAGAAGGGGATGTATCTTGTTTGATAGGTTGATGTGGGCGTCCATTAGTTGTGTTCCAACGCTGTCCAGGGTCCTGCGTGCGGCGTAGATTTCATCTCGTACCAGTGCCAGTCCAGCCTTGTGCAGTATCTTCGAAATGCTCCTTGATTTAGTGGGATGTTTTAGGCGGCACGAAACTGGGATGGTGTTTGTATCTCGACAGCGGCGGAGGAAAGCAAGGTCGCAGAGCAGCTTGGCGCGTTTGTATCGAAGGTCTTCGTAGATGCGTATGTCGTGTAGTGTTTCCTCTCCGTAGAGGTTAATTATGTTGTTTTTCAGGCTCTCGCGGAGGGGTGTAAATGATGTATCCGCTTCTCGGGTACTCCGCGTCGTGTTGGTTTGGTTTCTGGTGAAACCTTGTCTTCGACGTTTCAGCCGTACGTTGACGGCCATCCTCAGGAAGTCAGGTGCTTCGTCTGTAGTCTCTGGCTGCGGCGAGGAGGGTTGGTGAGTGTCGTTATTTTTGTTACGTTACGTACTGTATAAGTCGACCGTAGCGTGCGCATATCGGTGTTTGTCTGTACGGCGGTTGTATCGGTCGGCTCTAGTACTGTATTAGTCGACCGTAGCGTGCGCATATCGCTTGCTTGGCGGATTGAACAATATTTATTGCAATTTATTTTTATCGTGTGATTTTTTTTATGATTGGGCACAAATAACAAATTGAAAAACGTTGGTGTATGAGTATTGAAACTAGGCATAATATATTCTATCTCGTAAATTCATCATTACTAAAAAGACTTCTTAACTCCAACATTTCTTTTTTCAAATGTAATGATTATGAAATGTTAATTTTCAGCAATACTTGATGAGCCCTCTCTCCGACCACGAGGAAATATCAAAGCCAATGTGAGGAAGAAAAGGAGACAAATGATGGTGACACTATGAAATTATAGTAGTACGGCGCATTTGATGCCGAGTACGAGAAGGACCTGCCAGCCTGACGCAGAGGCTGGGCCCCGCCGGACTTTCAGCCACCACGTGGAAGACAATGACATGCCTGGAGAAAGGATGTCGCTGGACCCTGGGGCTGCACCTTCTGGTCGGCGTCTCTTCGTGCTCGGTTGTGTTTAAGAGTTGGACTGTTATTCTTCGTTTTGTTTTGTTATTTGTACTCTGTTGTTGTTGTGTTTGTTTTTTTTTTTTATTTAATTGCCATGGACCAACTTTAATGATTTTTAAATAAATGCGCCGTACTAAAAGAATTTCATAGTGTCACCATCATTTGTCTCCTTTTCTTCCTCACCTTGGCTTGATGTTTCCTCGTGGTCGGAGAGAGGGCTCATCAAAGCGTATTTTTATACATCAAACTCTCAACGGGTATCATGTAGAGAGTGCACACTGTGAGTTTCGTCATGATGTGTTTGAATTTATGGCGTACGGCGTAGGTACGGTGTACGGCGTACGGAAAATCTTTTTTGTGTCCTCTCTACAGCCCAAACTATAAGTCCGATCGACTTCATATTAACATCATATATGTAAAGTACACAGACCGAGAGCTGATTAGTTTTCCATAGACATGTTTTGATTTCTTCTCTATGAATTCATCATTTACGTTGTTTTTTTTGTGTCCTCTCTGCAGCCCAAACCATAAGTCCGATTGACTTCATATTCATATCATATGTGTTAAATCCATAAACTTAGAGCTGATTAGTTTTCCATAGACAACGGTTCATTTTTTCTCAATGTTTCTTTATGATTTCATCTATTAAAACTGAAAAAATGCTCTCACGACCTGGAAATTAGAGATATTTTAATTTGGTTTCAAACATTTATACAACACCATAAATCTTCATAAAACTGTATTCAAAGTTGGTCAATGTTAAAAGAAAAATATTCAACGGTTTGAAAAATTATATTTTATTTAATGGATTTTTGTATGAAACTTATATGTAACAAGAGAAATTTTTTATGTTTGTCATTGTTCAGTTCTCTGAAAAAACAGGTGCTTGCAGTATTATTTATCTGGGTTTCAAAAGATAATTCGAAATCCAAGTTAATTCCAAGTAGTTTTATGGGTGATTTTTGTGTTATGTTGTCACTATTGATATTAACTGGTGAAGGATCAATAGTATGTTGCTTTATATGGGTTGTAATGTGGTTGTAATCCATAAAAATCCGTTATATAGTATTAAGTGTAAGACTATTTGAAGACATCCAGGAGTTTGTTGCATTTACAGATTGTTCTATACTATATATATTATGTTTCAGTGTTTGTTTTTCACTTGTCTTACATAAAAAATATATTTGAGTGTCATCTGATGTATAATCAAAGTCCCAATGAATGTATAATTTTTTGAGTGTCACATTTATAAATTATAGAATAGGACCTAGCACAGAACCCTGTGGCACACTTATTTCAGCTGATATTGTTTGTGAAATATGTCCGTTATATTTTACTGCGTGAGATCTATCTGTCAGATACGACTAAAAAAATCAATCGCTTGTTTCTTATAAGCTTTCATTTGGGAATAATTCACCGTCGAGACGATCCAGATACTATAGTTTTCGAAAAACAACTTGAGTCAGTCACGTGGGTGCGCAGGGCGCAAATTTGCGTTTATTTGCTTGGTTGATATATGTGCAAACCGCCCCCCTCAACAGCGAAATCGCTCAAGAAGTCTTGATGGAAACTATAACTATATCAACTAAACTATATCAAAAGATAAGGCTCTGAGGAGGACACTATTCTACCTATCATATTTGTTAGTTTATCAATCATTTAAAAAAAATCATTCTACATGAAAAATGTATCTATATGCGCAGATGTATATGGGTACACTAAAATAACTAGGAAATACTGTAATTAGCGATATAAATAAGTAAATTATTTATTGTATAGGTATTAATGATTGTAAAAAGGTGTTGTATTTCTAAATAAAATTTCTATTACCTATCTATGTACCTTCAGTAAATGTCACCAAGGTTATCTTGATGTTTTGTCATATTATGTCTTGGATGTAACTTCTTATTTAAGTATTATATTTTTATTGTTTTAGTACCTATTGTAAATACGGAAATAACCAAATTGCATGAAATTATATGTATTCTATGGAAATATTACTATAGAAATGCACCGACTCAACAACTATCTCCATTATTTATAGCTTATCAAAATATATTGTAAAATAGATATAAAATTATAGTACGAACAATAGTTAATTAATTTAACTGCTTTCAATTTCAGGTACTTTCAATTAGAACTATGGATTTTTCTGTCATCGTATATTTTCTTACAGAAATTCATATTGAATAATTGCTTACTTACTTAATCCACGTTCCCTCCCAGTGTGGAGTATGTGTACGCTACGAAATTTCTCCAAGCCTCTCTATCTTCATCTTGCGCCAGATGGACAGCTTCATCCCAGATTAATCCAACATCATGCAGGTCCACAGAGAATGAATATGATTAATACTTATTTTTTTTACAAGTAGCGATGTTTTTGCCAGATGTCATTTTTTTATTTACATTTCATTAACAATAAGTACAGTACATAATATATAACATTTTTTTAAAAATATAGAAATTTTACTACCATACTAGGCGGGATATCTGTCCTGAGGTAGTAGGCACTCTTTAAACAAAGGTTATATAACTTTTTTATATACCAGTTGCATGTAGCACATGAGATCCAACTCTCGATGGCGATAGTATTTTATGCATAATTAAAGAATATGTACCAAACTATAAACACTTAAACACAAATTAATAAATATTTTAAGATATTTTGTTTTCTATATAAAACATGTAGGTATGTATGTCAGGATAGGGTAGTATGGAGGTCAGTCTGTTTTTCCTACGCAGAATATGAAAACAACATGATGTATGTTTGTATATTTACCTACATTATATAGAAAACAAAATATCTGTAAATATTTATTAATTTGTGTTAAAAAGTTTATAGTTTGATACATATTCTTCAATTATGTATACTATCGCAGTCGACAGTTGGATGTCATGTGTTACATGCAACTAGTTATTTAAAAAGTTTTAATATGCTAGTATTCATGATTCAAACAGTTATTTTCCACACTTTTGATTTATTTGGTGTTAAAAAAATGCCTTCAAAATAATAATGTTATGAGTGATGTTTAGTAAACCTATAAAAGTATAGTAAATAAAGGATGCATAGAGAACGGGCTGAGGATGAATGCCAGCAAATCAAAGGCAATGGTCTTTGAAAAGAACGAAAGCAGAACAGCGTGTCAAATAAGAATACATAGATAATGAATGGCTCGTGCAAGTCGACGAATATATCTATCTAGGAAGCATATTTCAAGGGAATGGGTGGATTGATAAGGAGATCGAAAGAAAAGTTATGGCAGGAAACAGAGTGAACGGATCACATAGACCAGTTATGCATGATCGCAACGCATCAAAGGAAGCCAAAGTTGCCATTGATAACGCTATCGTAGTGTCAACCTTGACGTACGCATGTGGACGTGAAATGTATCCTGGACGTGGCAGAAATGCACGAAAGCAAAATAAATGCAGTTGAAATGAAATCGTTAAGAAGAATGTAAAAGAACGATGTATGACAAGGAACGAAATGAGGACATAAGGAAATAATATAAGATGAAGAAAGATTTCATTAATGAAATGAAGAAATCGAGATGGTTTGGCCACATGGGGAGAATGGATGAGGAACGCCTGACGAAGAAAATAAACATTGAGGACAGGAATGAGCCGCTCAAAAAAGGGATGGCACGACCATGTGAATGATATTCAGAACACACAGATTATGCGTGAATGTGGACAAGGCGCTGGATGCGTGTCAGGACAGAAAAATGGGGCGTTCGGTTCTCTCTGCCTTCCCCGCCAGGGACATGGCGTGATGGTATGTATATTTGTATAAAAATATTAGAATCTTATGTTTTTGTGACACTAGTCTTTGCCTTGCGGTAACATATTATGCAGTCATGATGTTGCATTTTATACCAGACCATAACTGCCAAAAAAATACATTTTTATCACTAAATAGGTACTACTACACATTTTGTTATTGCACTTGAGTTTAAAAACGAGTGGGTTGTGGCCAACACTAAACTCTCCACACCATAGTAAGCGTTCATTTTTTCTTCTTGAAATGTTGACAATCTCAAAATGCATTTTTATGAAGTAGGTTATACATTTCTATTAGATTCTTAAACAAATATAAGATCCCCAGAGGACAAAAGTTTTCACAATACACCATACACACAAAAACATTGTCACGAAACTCATAGATTGTATTTTCTACATGATACCTGTTGAGAATTTTTAAGTAAAATAGCATTACTAAAAAGATGAGCATGTATGAGACAGCGTATCAATGTTGATGAGACGATTTATAATGTGTCAAGATAGAAGAATGCGGAGTTCGGTTCTCACTGCCAACCCCTTGAGGAAGATAGAAGTGGAGAGTAAAAAATACACTTGTCTATAGACACATACAATATCAATATGAAGTTAATTACTCAATTTTCCCTTACAGAAGCTATTTTACTTCTGTTATATACATTTTTCATACAAATATGAAATTTATTTCACATTGATATGGCAAACCATAGATTTTTTTTCTTTAAATTTTGACAATCCATGAATGCATTTTTGAAGAGTGTATTTTTTTGTATCACAATTTCAAACAGTATAAAAATACCTCGATTTTCCAGACCGCGAGAGCATTTTGAAAATTTGGACCGATGAAATCATAGAGAAGAAATTAACGGATATCCATGGAAAACTAATCAGCTCTAGGTTTATGCACTTTATACATAAATATGATGTTAATATGAAGTCGATCGGACTTACAGTTTGAGCTGTAGAGAGGACACAAAAAGGATAATCCGTACGCCATACATACAAACACATCACGGCGAAACTCACAATGTGTACTCTCTACATGATACCCGTTGAGAAATCGATGTAAAAAATACGCTTGAAAATTGTGAAATCGTGACCCTGCACTATTCCATAGTGTGTAGAGTAAAAATCATGTATATTTAATCTTGAATTGAAAAACCCTGAACGGCGGCATTTGAAACGCGAGATCTGTATGAATTATTATCCACAGAATTATAAATCAAAACTATTGATTAAACTACGGATAACACATATGTATATTATCACACTAGGTATATTATATTCTACTCAGTGCCCATTGTAAAAAAGTTTTTTACATACATAATAAAATAAAATAAAATAAAACAGATAATATTGAAAAATGATCTACTTTCTTTTATTCTTTTCGCCGTGCCATTTCAGTTCCCTCCGACGTCGGTTATTACCCTGCCATGGGCTTCTCTGTCTTGAGCTAATCGGAACAGCTCCGCCATTCTATGAACTCCGGTCCATGCTCTCAGCCAAGACATATTAGTCTCCTACCCACTCTCCGACTTATTCCTTTCATGATGAGGTGCAGTAGACCGTATTTATCGTTACAGAGAATGTGTCCCAAGTATTCCATCTTACAGTGTGATTTTAAAGTCGAAAGAACACAGAATACCTTGTATGAGAAAATTCTTGGATATATGCATAAATTATTTATTTATTTATTTATATAAAAAATGCAATTTTTACCACAATCGGGTGTAGGTATGTCGTTCTAAAAATATATTGTTCTAAATAAAAATAAAATAAAATAAAACAAATAACTTTGTTTACTTCTACTACTGTAAACACCTTTAATTTAAGAAAGGGGTTATAACGTTTTCGAGCGTGTGCTCATCCTCAGTAACCACTTATTACTAACTTAAAACTAATGTATATTGCACTTATTACTAACTTAAAACAAATGTAAATAGTTTTAAGTTAGTAATAAGTGGTTACTGAGGATGAGCACACGCTCGAAAACGTTATAACCCCTTTCTTAAATTAAAGGTGTTTACAGTAGTTGAAGTAAACAAAGTTATTTGTTTTATTTTATTTTATTTTTATTTAAAATGAACTTCTACAAAGTTTCTCACGAAAAATTCGAAGAAATATAGGTATTGTTCTGTTATTGTGTGCATTATAAAAATATTTTTTTTAAACTGTCTACACTTTTTTAGTCCTGATTTTTTTTTCTTTTTATCTGAATATAATTGTTAAATATTCAATGTGCTTTTTTATTTTTATTTGAAACGTGTTAAATATAAAATGCGCTTTTTACTTTTCACTACTATGAAATAATGGACAGTCATAATTTCACAATTTTCATGTCTATTTCATTATGTTTCTTATTGTTATTTTATGTTTTTAAGAATACCATGAATCTATAGCATTTCTCTAGTTGGCAAAGAGTTTTTACTATACATGTCGCTTTATGCACATCCATGCATCGTCTTAGACACGCTCTCCTATTATTTGGACGGGAGGATTTAACCCCAAATCCACCAGATTCTTGCTAGAAAATAATTAGATAGGTACTTAAAAATCGATCTATTATAGTTTTGTTTTTTGAATCATTAAAGCAAAAAATGTAGGTACAATTCAGCACATATGCCTTCGGGCAATTGGAATGGAGACATCCATGCGACACCAATGGCTCTTTCAACAGCATTTAATATTATTATATATATATATATGTTTAATACTGTTTTATTTAAAAATAAAATGCTATTAAGCCGTAAATTGTATAAATAAATAAATTTACTGTGTTTGACTTTTTTTTAAATGTTCTTCTCTATGTATCCTGTTGGGTCCCCCCAACGTTGACGATCACTCGGGATATACTTTCCCTGTCCTGTGCGGTGCGAAACAAGTCCTCCACACGCCTCACTCCGGTCCACTCCCGAATGTTACAGAGTCAGGATAGCTGCTTCCTGACGACCCCTCTAAGGCTCTCAATCTTCCCTTTTATGATCAACTGTAAGATCGAGTATTTTTCGCCTCTCATTATGTGACCAAGATATGAAGTCTTACGGAGCATGACTGTCGTGAATAACTGTCTGTCAGTATTAGCTCTATGCAAGACTTCAACGTTGCTTACCATGTCGGTCCAGGATATCCTTAGCATTCAAATCTAAAGTAATAAAGCAATCAAAATGTTAGTGTATGTGTGTGTGTGTGTGTGTGTGTGTGTGTATGTGTGTGTGTGTGTGTTTGTCTCACGCCTTCTGAAAAACCAAGAGCATCTAAAAATCTAATTTATGTGCGAACGTGTACCTGTATACCTGATGCAGTGTCACGCTAAAAATAATGCGATAAAAATGCTGAATTTTAAAAATATTTCAATAATTATTTTTTTCATACAAAATTTTCCAAGTCATATCTGTCAAAAAAGTGTACATTTTGCACGCAAATATCTGTTAGTTTAAAAGTTAGAAGTACGTATTTACACAAAAAAAATATATTTTGAAGTATAACTTAGCGTTTAAGTGAAAAACATGGTGAATATTTGGTATAATTATAATGTTTAACTTATTTTTAAAGTAAGCCTTTTGTACATAAACGCCGCCATTTTAATATCTTTTCATACAATATTTCATTTTCCCACCGAATGAATATGTTCTTGAAAATAATAAACCTTTGAAATAAATGTAATTATGAAATAATAAAATGAAACACAAGACATTACGGCAAGTTTTAAGACGTATATTGTAAAAGTCTGTTAATTATTAGTAAAGATATAGGCATAATAAAATTGCATAATTTGTATATAATATTTGATATTTCTGACAATTTTCATTTTTATGGCATCGAACAAACCAATGTAGGTACCTACCTACATATCCAAAAAAATGTATCGAGCCCATTTGATAGTAATATTTTATATGTTCGATGGTTACTATGGTTACGGAAAGATTCTGATATTCAAATAAAATTTGTTATGAATCGAAATTATTTAGAACATTGTTGTAGGTAGGTACCTACCTAATACTATTTACTTACAAATCAACAATATACTGATTTCCTATAGGAAAATTATTTTATTTATTTATTTATGTATGGATGCATGTATGCTATGTGCTCCTAAACCGTTTGTCCGATTACAATGAAACTTTGGTGAATTGTCGAGCGTATGCCCGGGATGGTTTCTGGATTTAAATTTTTTTCTTATTCTTCTTCTTCTTCGTGTATTTGGTCATTTTACCAATGAAAGCGGAATATCCTGGGGAACGAAGGTCCGACTGTCTCTCCATTTCTTCGCAGGTCTTCCAGGACGGTTCCTAGATTTAAACTTTTTTCTTCTTCTTCTTCATCGTGTATTTGGTCATTTTACCTATGAAGGTGGACTAACCTGGGAGAAGAAGTTCCAATTGTCCTTCCATCTCTTCGCAGGTTTCTGGATTTAAACTTTTTTCTTCTTCTTCTTCTTCTTCATGTATTTTTGGTCATTTTACCTATGAAGTTGGAGAATACTGGGAGAAGAAGGTCCAACTGTTCTTCCAACTCTTCGCAAGTCTTCCAAGACGGTTTTTGGATATAAACTTTTTTCTTCTTCATCGTGCATTTGGTCATTTTACCTGGACATTTTAGGTGGACTATCCTGGGAGAAGAAGGTCCAATTTTCCTTCCATATCTTCGCAGGTATCTGGATTTAAACTTTTTTCTTCTTCTTCTTCGTGTATTTAGTCATTTTACCTTTGAAGGTGGAGTATCCTGGGAAAAGAAGGTCCAATTTTCCTTCCATATCTTCGCAGGTATCTGGATTTTAACTTTTTTCTTCTTCTTCTTCGTGTATTTAGTCATTTTACCTTTAAAGGTGGAGTATCCTGGGAAAAGAAGGTCCTTTCATCTCTTCGCGGTTCTTCCAGGATGGTTTCTGGATTTAAACTTTTCTTAAGCGGCTGAAGGGACGGGATGTAATGAAGGGAAGGGATGCACTAAAGGGCCTGAAGGGATGGGAGGTATAAAAGGGCCTAAAGGGACGGGAGGTACTGAAGGGCCTGATTGGAAGGGACGTAATGATGGATTGAAGGGATGGGAGGTACTGAAGGGTCTGAAGCGACCGTTCGTGGAGTCTAATTCTTTTTCTTCGTTTTCTTATTTTATATAGAACTTTGGTGAATTTTATACAAAACTATTTCCTATGGATTAATCTTCTTCTTCTTCTTTTATGTAGACCTTTTAGTCAGTTTTTATACAATCTATTTCCAATAGTCTAATTCTTCTATTTTATGTATTTTTTCTTATTTTATGTAGACCATTGAAATAGTTTTTTATACAAACTATTTCTTATAGTCTTATACTTATTCTTCTCTTTTTTATTTAGACTTTTGGGTTAGTTTTAAGTCTAATAGTCTATTGTGCAGAAATATTATTAACGATATGCACACTTGATGAAAATACATATGTAAAAACGAATGGGATGTGGGATGTGACGATGTAACCTGCACTAGAATCTTTTCAATACTTTTGTTTAATCAAATTTAAACCATTTATATCATCCTATTTTGAATAATTTTCAACACCTTCATATTTGATTTCGTTGACGATATTTAAATAATGGGGGTTGTGGCCATTACTGAACTCTTCACAACGTTTATATTCAAATTAAAAACTATTTATTATAGTTTAAGTCTTTTTCTTCTTCGTTAATGTAGACTTTTGTGTCAATTTTAAGTCTATCAGTCTAATTGTGCAAAAATATAATGCACACTTGATGAAAAAATATAAAAACGAATGGGATGTGACCAACACTAGATCTTTTCAGTAAATTATTTAATCAAATTTAAACCACATTCCAACATCCAAAATTACTAAATTTTCAATAGGTATATATTACAATTTGTTTTCGATGATAATATTTAAAAATGGGGGTTGTGTACAACGTTGATAAACTTAAACTGTCATATTTAAAACCATTTCGCGTAGTCCATGCGTGCAGAAATTGTATATTATACTTCATTCACACTTTATAGCAATATATAAAAAAGAATGGGTTGTGGCCATCACTTGAACATTTTACAATGCTTAAACTCAATCAAATTTCAAACCACTTTTCATAGTCCGATATTGCAAAATAATTGGGTGACAATATTATAAAAACGATTGCTTATTCCTTCACAGTTTTACATTCTTGGCCAACGGCGGGACATAAAGGCTAGTAATTAATAAATGAATAAAATGGTTGGGATTACTAAAAAAAAGTTGTATGAATAGTTTTTGATCCCCGTGACAATAATACCTATAATTAGTTAAAATCGATTTCGTAAAATCTAATGTGCACTTAGTAATCTATTAAATTTGTGTGCGTTTCATTACGCAAAAAAACATCGAAAGCTTACATTAAAAATAACATTTTAAACGTCAACTTTTGCTAAAGGTTCGTCATCACGTTTTTATAAAACCTGACTTAGGTATGATGTAAATAATTCTTTGTGTAATTTTATTGTCAATGCGAGATGATTGTCATTTTGTATTGCAAATTGTTATTTGCGATGGTTATCGTTAGAAAATAACATAATATAATTGTTATTTCAGCGTGTGCTAGGAAGGTATATATTATATCGTCAAAGTATAGTTCATTTTAAAATTAAATACGGTCGGGTTGTGTCGTTGGTCGAGTGTCGTCGGTACACAGAACTAATTCGTCAAAATTGTCATGTAACTTAACGAATGAATAGTGTTTTAAGACAAAACAAAATTAAAATTACTATATTGATGGGAAGATAACGAATTGATGTAAAATAACGCAATAAAAGAAGATATAGGTGCTCGCGTGTTTAATCATATGCGATAAAAGCGTAGGTAATCCATGCAATACAGTTTTTTTTATCATTTGAAATAAATTCTGCTGTATATTAAGCGACACGCTTAGTAAGAAGTGAGTTTGCATTGTATTTTGTGGTGTTACATTTGGATTGAACAATGGACGACAATTACTTCGAAGAGGTGAGTTTTAAAAATCATTGTAGACGATCTACCTTTTATCCAGCACTTATATCTTATGAAAATATCTGAAGATTCAAGCATTTTCTTGTATTTTATATTGTTGCGTGCATACCGATACCGCCATTAACTATTTTTTTTTATTTAAAAAAAAATATTTCTAATCACTTTTAGTACATAGTCACGACAGTGTGTTATATAAGGTTGATTGCATAATAAAAATAGTGCAATATATATAATATGCTAGTACAAATTGTATTGAAACACAATTCACAATTTCAAAACATAACATATTTTTTCACATCAAGTTATCAAATAATAATAGTACCTATGAACAAAGTTTTATTAATTGTTTAAAAGTACAGTTCGAAAGTTCAATTATACTTTTATTCCAAGTTTAAAATGCATTGTGACGTAATTTAAGTATTGCCAATAGAATAAATAATAAAATAATGTTGTTATAAGTAACCTTAATATTGCTAATTTATTTGTTTAGTCTATACCTATCCAGTGTTAATGAGCTGGTTGTTACGTCATATGCGATATACGTATTGCAATGGACGTCTGCCAATTATTTTTATAAATAAACTCGTGGACATTTTAACGATGAGCCTGCTAGCTGCATTGTTGTGCATATGGATACACAAAATATAACATACTTATTTTTAATATTTTAATAAAATATAACTTACTTAATTGATCGACTGTAAATCTTGACGTTACCCATAAAGGATGCCTGTACCGGGACAGACAAAAAATATGGACATAATAAATCAAGATATTTACTATAACGAACTATGTAATTCATAATTTGTTTGAATTATTGACTTGCATGTCATTTTTTAATTTAATAAGAAAAAAATACTACCTAGAAATGTTAAATATTACATTATGTACCTAGTCATTAATTAGATGTTTTAAAAACATTTTTATTGATAATTAAACGGCCTTCGTGGCTCAGTTGGTTAGGTATCTGACTGCTGATCCAAGGGTTCCGGGTTCGATTCCCGATGGAGACACATTTTTAATTGTGTTTTTAGTATAGATCTGTGAGACGATTAATATCGTAAGTAATGAGCCGAGAGTATCCACATTTTAACATTATATCACTGAATATCTCGATTGACGCGAGCAATAAATAAATAATAATAATAACTAGTTGCATGCAACACATGAGATCCAACTGTCGATGTCGATTGTATGTAAAGTTGAAGAATACGTACCAAACTAAAAAAAAACCTTAAATCCATATTATTGAGTAGGTATTTTAGTATTGATACTATTAATACCGTAAGTCTCCAGAATGTGGCAACTTGTTATTGAGTGCGTGTTAAATAATTATTTGACATAGCACCTGTTAGTTGCCCGAGAAGCTACATAAATAAATAAGGTAATAAAATAATTATAATATTTAATTGTATACAGCGGTGATAGCCCAGCGGAAAGGTCGGCGCCTCACATGCGTGAGGTCGACGGTTCGAATCCGGGCGTGGCACGCACCTCTGGTTTTTCAAAAAATCCATGTGCGGATTTATATCACTAGCTATATGTAGCCATGATCCTATTTGTCTGGTTCCCCTTTCTAAGGGTTACGAAGGTCAGATGGCAGTCGCTTCAATGTAATAACCTGACTCGCCAATCCCAGGAAGAAGAAGATAATATTTCATTGTATAAAATGAAATTTTGCAAAATATGTAATATTAATTGGACTAGAATGGACCTATTAAAAACTTATATATTGTACTTTTTACCTAGTGTTGTTTGCATGCAACTTACTTATGAAAAATTGAATAATATTTCAAATGATATGAAATTGTTCAAAGTAACAAAAAAATCTTTCTCGTTGGAAAAACAATCACCTATAGAAGTTCATTGACATACCCAACAAAATATTTTGTTTTCATATTACCAGAAACAAAACATAGGTATTAGATATTTATCTTACACATTTTCTGTAAATATTCAGAGTGTGATTTTCAATGTTCAAATCCATATACATACCTAAGATAATAATTTGTAAAAGTATTGATTAAATTTATGGATAAACAGATATAACAAAACATTAGTAATTTAATAAGTTCAGACTTAGTCTTGAAATTAGTCTTGTAAATTCAGACATTGGATTCTTCACTTAGCCATGTTTAATCCACTGCTTGATAACGGCCTCTTCAAAAATTTCCCATTTAATTCTGAAATTACATTACGAGTGTGTGTGAATCTATAAATATGAAAATGTAGATCATTCAGTTTTGGGGTAAGAAAATCTTGTTATAAACTAATTATAACTTGGTGTAGTTATGGTATATAATATTTTACAGTCGTAGGATTTTATTAATCTTAATTCAGTAAGGCAGGGATATTCAACGGCCATATATTCCATTGATATAATAAATTACAAAATACTAGAGAAAAATCTCCAGTGGAAAGTTAAGTAACTGGTCCTGTAAAATTAAACCGTCATTGATTAAGTATTTACAACACATTAATTATTAAAATATACATAATTATTTAAATATTTAAATAAACACATTCTTTTCAATATTAAAATAATACCAATAGTAATTAATGCAAATCAACCATAAATGGTTATGTAACAATAATTTTGAAACGTAAACTTAAAACGACTGTACAGTTCCATATTATTTGGGAGAGCCGATTTTTCAAACATGAAAAATAAACAATTTCGACTAAGTTCTATATTTATTTAAAACTTTGGTAATTCACACATGTCGCTGCCGTGATTTTTTTTTTTAATATAAATATATACCTACAATAATATTTGTAACTGCAATGCCCCACTAGGTAAACAAACCTGTGCCGGGGCTAAAGCATTTTAAAAAAATCATAAAAAGTGCATTACAAAATAAAGAAAAAACACAAATCAACAAATTGTATGTATATGCGTATGTTTAGGTACACAAATTAACATAATATATAATGAATTATTGCCTAATGGAAATATATTCCAACCAACCATAAACCTATAATAATTCATCATACATAATTGACTTTCTTAATGAGTATTACTTTCCAAAAATATACATATTTACCTATATATTTATGTATCACATATTTATGTATTTCAAACATAGGTTGATTTTTGCTGTTGGTACCAGTTTAATCAGTGATTTTTTCTATAAATCGGTTTTCCATATACCTAATGTGTCATTGGAATCTGTTTGAGAATGTGATGATGTTTGAGAATGAACCTCAATAATTTGCAAAAAAATATGATGACAAATATAATATTTTCTCCCATTCATCGGTTTCGCTCAACACATCGTGTGAAAAAAAATCAAGAATTTGATGAAGAATTTATAAAAATTACCATATGAATTACAAGACAACTATAATATATTGGTACGTTTTCTTCGAACTTTTATAAAAAAATCCGGTTGAAATTCGTAGAATGGAATTAATATTCGATAGAACGGGAAGAATTTTTTTTTTACAATTCGAAATATTATTTTGTAATAGAAGATGATTTGCAGCCTTCCAGTCCACTCCAATTTGAAACGTTTAGGACGATTGTCCTGTTCGTCCTCGAAGTGGATGCTCTTCGGACAACACATGGACTTCTACCAAACATATTTCATACCACTTACCCCTAAAAATTCAACACCTACCGAGGTGTACACTTTCTAAGAAATCATTAATTATACCATTGACGATCGTCGTTCACGATCCTGCGATTGTTCGTCTCTGGAATAAAAGTTTGGCATACCTACGGGTTTGTCGTCGTGAATTATTTGAATCTGTGCCAATCACGTGGATGTGTTGTTTAGTTTTTTAAATACGAAACTTTTGTAGGTAGGTAGGTTAGGTAGGTACCTACGTAACTGTTCCGTTAGATATTTATACATATATTTACTAATACTTACATTCCTTCAGCCGAAACTTGCGAACGTTGACGTCTACTCATTTGAGTATGTATATACCTATACCTGTAGTGCCCACAAGACTGAAATATCACAACTCGAATTGTACACGTCTTACAGCATATTACATATCTCGCAATTTATGCCTTACGTAATGCGCAGATTTTGATGTCTTGCGTCTATTTATTTAATCGATTTTAGTACAGCTATATACCTAAGTGAAGCAACCCCCTGCCTCAACCGATTTCATTTATGCACAATTTAGGGAATCTACGAAGATTCACAAAATTCAAAAATTTGTTCAACACACATCCGGGAAGGTTTCTGAATTACCTATAGTTTATTTATATATTTGAAATATCAGAAAGAAATTTACTAAAAATTGAGTACGTGGAATTCATTAAATGGTCTCGGTGGTGCGCAAAACGATAAAACGAGAGTTCACAGAAACATCTATCAGACGAAAGGAAAGAGACTATGGGTTTTATTATGGGAGTAATTTAAGAATGGGTAATGTAAAAAAAAGTTGAGGTCCCGTAAGCAGTATTCTCGCAGTACGGGACCTTACCTTTTCCTTACATTTTTTCTGAAATAACTCACTTATAATACAACCCTATGGCAGAAGGCACTGCAGTTCCCTTCCATCCCTTTTCAGTCCCTTCCGTCCATTTAGTCACTTGCGTCCCAGACAAAGATTTTGCGTTTAACGCGCCATTATCGATCTCTTTATCTTATACACCATGTCTCACAACCATATAGTAAAATAACTACTCCGCAAAATACTACACATCTGTAACTCCACTAGCAGTATCTACTCGTTCTATAACCTATTATATACTCGTTCTATTATACTATCTGAGTAGCAGAAAATTAAAATATACTACAATTCGTTATTCAACTTAAAGTTATTATTAAATCTCTTGTAAGAATTCACGACGACTTAGCTATAGAGACTATTACTCCTAACTACCCCAATGGGATTGGGGGGTTATAACTCGCAATTTTCAAGGCTATTTTTTATTGCAGATTATCAACAAGTATCATGCTGATATTGTATTCTGAAAGTATCACCACAATGTATCTGTGTGTGTTGTATATTACGAAATATGTGCTATGTACAATGTACGTCATGTTTATTCTACTTTATCGATTATAGACTAAAGTACTTATTCGATTCTTTTCAATTTTGTTTATCTAATATGCTCTTGAACCTTATTTGATTTTGAAAGATATCTGATCTTTTGATTGATTCAAATAAATAAATAAATGTTATATTATTATTGTCGACCTTCATGGTTCAGTTGGAAAGGTATCTGACTGATGATCGAAACGTCCCTGGTTCGATTCCCGGTGGAGACTCAGATTTTAATTGTGTTTTCAGTCTGGCAACTATGGCATAATATGGCAACTTGTTATTGGGTGCGTGTTTAAATTGATATTTGACATAGTACAGCTGTTAGTTGCCAGAGAAGTAATGTAGTAAAGTAAAATAAAATTAAATGGCATTGAAGAATTATGTTATCATAGAAAAATATTAAATGGCATTGAAGAATTATGTTATCATAGAAAAATATTAAATGGCATTGAAGAATTATGTTATCATAGAAAAATATTAAATGGCATTGAAGAATTATGTTATCATAGAAAAATATTAAATGGCATTGAAGAATTATGTTATCATAGAAAAATATTAAATGGCATTGAAGAATTATGTTATCATAGAAAAATATTAAATGGCATTGAAGAATTATGTTATCATAGAAAAATATTAAATGGCATTGAAGAATTATGTTATCATAGAAAAATATTAAATGGCATTGAAGAATTATGTTATCATAGAAAAATATTAAATGGCATTGAAGAATTATGTTATCATAGAAAAATATTTAATTTAAAAATAATTCAACAAACTCATTTAATGAAAATTCCGAAATATTTTCCATACGAAATTTGATACCTACTTTGTGGCATAATTTGGTAGAACGTAGTAAAAAGTAGAGCGTTGTCCACAACCCACTTATTTTACTTTAAGAGTCTATAGTAGGTTAAACTGTAAATTTTGAAAAATTTCTCATTTTTTTATTTACTCGTAATTATATACCTACTTACCTACGATAAGATAAAGATATGAAAGGTGTGTTTTAATTATCATTAATTAATAATTAAGTACATTTGTTTATTTATTTTGTAATCCCATTCATATAAACAAATAATACTATCATATAATCCACATTGCAACACTTTTACATACGAAAATATTCACATTTACCTACTTATAGGGAAAAAAACAAACGTCATCTTTACAATCAATGAATACTGATAACACATTCTGTTAAACTTTTGACATTGTTGGATTAAAGGTAAAGATTGTAGATACTCGTGTAGTATTTATTTATTGTCAACGGCTTTGTATTATACATAGTACAGTAGAAATAACATTTAAATAAGCCAATTATTTTATTTATTTATTTAATTTCAATTTACGGTTTGATAACCTTTTACACATACAAGTATACATAATATATTAAAAACAACAGAATTTAAAAAAAAAACAAATAAAAACAAACAAATATACAAAACGAAAATAAAAAATGAATAACAATATAAAAAAGGTGAAAACATGTAAAAATATGTAAAAAATAATGAAAAACATTTAAAAAAAAAAAAAAAATATGTAAAAAAAAAAACATGCGAGAAACATTCAAAAATATGTAAAAAAATAAACAAAAAACATGTAAAAATATGTAAAAAAAATAAACAAAATACATGTAAAAAATAATGAAAATCATGTAACAAATATGTAAAAAATATGTAAAAAATAAACAAAAAGCATGCAAAAATATGTAAATAAACAATGAAGAACATGTTAAAAATATGAAAAAAAAGTAAACATACATGCAAAAATTAATACAGGAAAAAAGAAATGAGAAAAGTAGTTTAAAAACCGACAAAATAATCTAATGTTTGGTCTCATTAACAAGTGCAGTGTATAGGCAACTTCTATAGATGCCGATCGAGTCATTAAATATATCTGTGTATTGTGCATACTGGTTCCCCAAACTATGCAGTCTTTGCAAGGTTGAATTAGCCCGGTATACGCTAGTGTTAGTATGACAATAAAATGGCGCGGTACTGCGTGTGACCAGGGACGGCACCCGCAAATTTATAGCACTGAGCAAGTAAGGGGTGTCAGTATGCGAGTTTAATATTTTAAATAAAAATAACAGATCTGCTAAAATTCTTCTCTGTGACAGTGGCAATAAATTGGTTAGCTTCATAAGACTGTTATAATTTATATAATCAATCGGTATTCCAAGTTTAAAATTAATAAACCTAAGAAATTTTCTCTGAACTTTTTCCAAAGTATTAATATGAATAGAATAACAAGGAGACCAAACAGTGGAATTATATTCAAGGTGGCTTCTAACAAGAGTTTTATATAATAAAGACAAAGTAATTATAGACAAACATATTTCAAATTATAAAACACGCTGATAGGGTACCTACATGAATGAATTTATTGAAACCGACTCGCCAATGCAGATCCCGTGCAATACTTGAATCAACCTACGCAAGCATACGCAAATAATTTCAGTATTTCAGTAAGTACCTGAACCCACGAAATAATCACGCGGATACTCTTAGGTAGGTATATAAGTATTAAATACACAGTTAATCTCATATTAACTAAGCAGGGCAATTATTGTTATATTATCTCCATTGGCAAGCGGCTTCAAACAAGAACAAAACAATAAATATACAAAAAATAAATATATTAGGTATGTATATGTATATAATATTTATGGATAAAACTGAATAATAAAAAAGTAAGATTGTGCGTGTGTGTCATGAGTGTAAGAATTTATTTATAATGTATTTAAATTAAATTGCGGAGAGAATATCATTATTTTATTTTCATCCATTAGTTTTCATTCATAGATGTCATGATATATTAATCAAGAAATGCAAGGTTTTGCAATTATTCATCACTACACGAACTGTCATCGTGTGATATAGCTTATAAAGTTAACACTGAGCTTTCCCTACGAATTATTCGGTATGTTGAGGAGCGGTAGACCGTTAAAAATACACATTTATTTATTTTAATTGTACTAGTTGCAATTTGCAATACATGAGATCCAACTGTCGATCGCTTTAGTATATGTATAACTGAAGAATACGTACCAAACTATTTTTTTCATATAATCTTTTCCAAACCATCAAAAAACCTCATTGACTTTAAATTGCTCATAAATAAGTCAATTGATTGACTTCGGAATTTGCCTTTTCCATCTGTCCTATTCCTGTGCTATACAGAATGCAAAATTACAGGCGCGCAGTATAGAGTAAAATTATTAACTCTGCTATTCATTTTTACTTTTAAGTTGTCTATTTTTATCATCATTACTTTGTAATAGTAAAGAATTGTGAATTATCACAGTCAACAAACTGTTGTCTTCATCTTGATATTTTGTAAACATGGTGTTCGATGTAAGTTTAAAAGATGTATTATCAATATAATTTATTGTGTAAACTAAGACGTGATTAGTTTTCCGTAGAGAACAGAACCTTTATTTCACTATGATCTGTAATGATTAATATATCCAAAACCTCTCTCATTGGGAAAACAAGGAATTTTTCTTCTAATTTTTCGACGGTGCTACAGCCCAAATTTAGCCTTGGCCCAAGGGCGTGCCTAGAACCTTCAGACTTCACAAAACTTGAAAAAAAATTGGGAAATGTCGAATATTTTTTAGCATTAGTTCATAATTGTTCATTTCAGTTGCCATGAAAAATATTTTTCAATCACATACCAAAATAATATTTAGATTTTGTGGCCATGAAAAGGATTGTACCTCCGATTCAGTTTCCAATTTTGCAGCATGGTTGCAATAAAACAATATAAAAAATATAAGGTTTTTAATTGGTAATAATCTAATTTTTTTCACAAAATAACAGGTTTTCTAACCTATATATTTTTATGTATTTCTATACATTATATTTATAGACAAGCCAAGGTTATCGGATTCTATAAGCTATTTTGCTATTGCTTGGCCTCCCTCAACTTCTGCCTCAACTACCGTTTTAACTCAGTTGCCACTCTCCAGTTAAGAACTTGCAAGAGTCTTATTTGAAACATGTATAAATACATATTAACTTAAAAAAAACAATATTTATGGATCGGTAAATTTATTTTTTATTATTGAATGATTCCGTAAAAACAACGTTTATGAAAATCATGTCAAATTAAGCAATTACTAATAAATGTTCCTTATCTAGAAAACAATCAAATAATCATACAAACATTATCTGAAAAAAAAACAATCATTAGGTAGGTATTTACATCATTTTAACAATATTGCAACACTCAATTCGCCCAAGGATTAAAAGATTTGCATTTATCAGATACCAACGTTATTTAAAAACAACCCATCAAATAATATATTATTAAAAACACTGTTTTATTAAATTATCGGTGTACGTTATGCAATTAAGTAACATTGTGTTTGATAATGCATGTGCGGTAACCAAATATGCACTAAATGCAACATTTATTTTATCTATATTTTGCATTGTAATAAGTTTACTAAATGCACCCATGCACGGATAAAAATTGTCACTTGTAATCGTTTATTTATTATGCACAAAACAAACTAAAAATCTTTATAGTAGTTGCATGTAACACATGAGATCCAACTTTCGATAGCGATAGTGTGCATAATTGAAGAATAGGTACCAAACTATAAGCACTTAAACAGAAATTAATAAATATTTTAAGATATTTTGTTTTCTATATAAAACATATATAGTATGTATGTCAGGGTAGGATAGTGAGGAGGCCTGTCTGTTTTTCCTGCCCAGAATATGAAAACAGTATGATGGTATGTATGTATGTTTGGAGATTAAGTATCAAACTCTTAGACATAATGTATAGACCACTGCCATGCAAATTGTATGAAGCGATGCCGTCACTAAATTCAATTTTTATAAATATAGGTACTACTATAATGTTCATATTTTTTTACATATTAATGAACAAAGTGTTTTTTTTTTGATAAATAAATCCGAAAACAATTCACATTAGTCGTTAAAAATGCCTCACTTCGATTCATACAAAATTTGCTAACTACGACATCTATGTAGTATATATTAATATAATAAAAATCTATGGTTGTGACACTACTACTTACAATTCTGCCAATTGCGATTCTGTAATTCCCCTGACATGACGCGGTGCAGTAATTGATGAATAACCGATTGTCAATATAGCAATCCCAAGTTATTATATACATATTCGTTTTTGTTTGTTCCTACCTCTCAGGAAAATACTATGACTTACATTATGACAAACATGATATGTTTCTTATTGAATCAGAAATACAAATGATTATTTTTCACATTATGTAGGTATACGTAACATTTATAACAAATATTCTCAATATAATAACGATATAATATAATTCTCTAGTAAAGTCGTAAACTGTAAAGTTGTTAACAGGGTTTTCTAGTTGGGCAACAGTAATTTACTTGTTCGTGAACACTGAAAAAAAATGATGACCACCGAACTGGCTACCTACGTTTTTAACCAAACCTTTGTTATCACTAATTAAAGTTAATCTATTTATGACTGTACTGTTTGGCTAAGGGCACAAAATATTTAGTAGCACAAAACGAAATGTTTTGCAGTCTCTATAGTTCACTAAGTTTTAACATGATTTTTTTTTCAGTGTAATTATAAAATATGGTGTGATCAAATCAATTTATAAATAAACTTGTTTGTTAAGTATTATAAATAAATGCCAATTAAATATCTATATCATTAATATTTTTTTAATAGGTACCTAACAATAATTTATTATTTTCTTGTGGTATATGGGATTTCCAGAAAAACACAGATATTGATAAAATAATGTTTACTTATTTATCTTTTTGTACACACTGGTGGGCTTATTGCAATTAGGCAATTTCTTCCAACCAACCAGATAACAAAGTATGACAAAATTATACATGTACGTACATAAAAAAATGAAAGCAAATAAAAACAAAGAAAAGAAACATTACACTAATATACAAATTAAAAAAAAACATATCATTGCAAAAAAAGTGTTGGGAAAGGATATCAGATGTTTAGGGATAAATATTCCTTCTTTAGTTTTTTCTTGAAAATAGTGAGTTAAATGACGCAATATCTGGATTTAGACTAAATTCCATAGGCTATTTAATGCAGCCCTTCTTTACATACATATCGATAGCATGTGCACCTACTTCTCTTTTATTCAAATTATTGAAGTGCTTCAGAAAGCCTATAGTCAACATGTCAATTTAGCGATGGAAAAGAAAACTCAATGAATTAAAGTGACAGTTGCCTATCACGTGACAACTGTCACCTCCATATGAGTTATATTTTCTTTTCTTCTCCATCGCTAAATCGACAAGTTGAATTAGCACCCAGGAAATTTATTTCAAAGCATTTTTTTATTTATCTTATTCACTAGATATAAAATAACTGGAAGATGCGCGGGAAAATGTACATGGAAAAGTTACAAATTATCAATTCGAAACATATTCTAGACACTATTTTCTTGAAGTTTCTTCTGTGTCTAGATTCTAGATATAGGTACCTACCTATATAATATCTGTGAAAGTCTATGATAAGGTAAATTCGGAAAAGAAATATGGGGTTTAGTATTAACGAATTGTGATATTGCTTGTCACAAAAATATGTGAAATCCTATAAATAGTTCTAGATAAGATGTTTTTTTGTGATAACGTCACGAAAAATTTTTCGACTTTAATTTAATTACGAGCGATACCCAAACTTTGAAATATCACAAATATTTTTTAAAAACACTGTTATAACATGACGACAAACAAACAAATATTTACATATAAAACGACTCAGACCCACATTCCCTCTTCTCCAATATTCTTTTTCCTCCTTGAGTCTCAAAATAGAATGTCTTATTCGATAAATATAGTATAGGTACCTACCCACCACCTACGTATGTGTATATTAATAACTTGAGCACGCGGATTTTATTGGCCAGTGTTGCCAATTTAAATCAAAATCCCGTGGATATGAAAGTAAACACTTTTGAGAAGACTCGGGACGTATGTCAGAGCCATGTGACTCAGTCGGGGTTCCGTGAACCGACACTTGGCGGGGAATGACATAGACTGGCAGTGGCAGACGTGCCCAACATCACGATGGCTAAATGCTACATTTACGATACATTTTACTGTACCTACATTCGATCGAAACCATCGGTCCTCGCAAAAAATTAATTAATTAAATAAATATATTATTTAGAAAACGACTTTGGATCGCGCGTAAGGGAAAATCAAATTGTCTGCCCAGATCTACTTAGCAAAATAAACCTTTAGATAGGGTTACCATATCTCAGGATTTGTCCTGAGATTTCAGGATTTTTCGACTTTTCTCAGGATTGCGGTCGGATTTTGCAAATCTCAGGATATTCAGTAAAACACAGCTTACATTTTAAGATCTCTTTAATTAAAAGTTAAACAAACTAAAAATAATCTTCCTTTGGTAATAATCTAAGTAGGTACTTAATCAGTTTTATCGTACTTAATATGTGAAGATACCTTTTTAAGTAAGGTTTTTTTTCTTTAATTATTGATTTATAAAAAGCCTCACATGTTAAACTCTTCAAATTATATTGAACTAAAAGTATAACTCGAACTGAAGACACATTTAGTCGGTTTCTTACTTTCGACCATTGAGCCCCCATTAGAAAAAACTCTTTCTACGTTTGCATTATGGACTGTAATTGCAAGTACATATATATTGACAAATACGAAGTATATCTCTGGTAATCGTGAAATACCTATTGTCTTGAAAATGTTTGCCCACAACGCATAAAATCTCAGGACTTTTCCATGGAAATCAGGCCTTTTCTCCGGACTTTTGATTTTTTCATCTGGTAACCCTACCGTTAGGGTTCCTTCTCAATTGCGATGCTTAAATCCCATATTCTTATTTAAGCAAGTATTCACTAATTATCACCATAATTTATTTCTTTGGCGTTTTTGTAATAATATGAATAATTCAATTTTTAACATTTGACGTACGTGTATTTGACGTGTAGTATTATACAGTATAGTACAGCAGAGAGAAGTGTTCCAAGGGCAAAATTCTTTAATACAATGTGATTTATTTACGAACATTTACCTTTAAAATATATAACTATTTTAATTTGTGTATAATTTTTATTCCGTGATTAACTTTTTTTATTTTATATCATGTACGTTTACCTTGAATACTGGATAGGATAAAACTTTATCTGTTACAGAAATATAATATTTTATGATGTTATATTTTTCATCTTGCAACCGATGGTATAGCCTATCAGCGGAGTCTTCTAAATTCGCTGTTTAATTATTATATTAAATGTAACACTTTAAATGCATAGTCTTCTTAAAAATTATTAATAAATAACTACTTACAAGAGTTTGACAAGTTTTAAGCAGCATGGTTGCAAATGTCAGGACAAAAGTCACAAGCAATCGGTATAATCCCACAATGTAGAGTAACCAAGGACAGGTGTGTGAGTATGCATTATCTTACCCACACACCATCCTCGTCACACCTAAAAATGTATCATTAAGATTGTGTGGTGAATTTCATTACTGAAATAAAATACTTTCACTTCAACTACTTACTTGTTTATTTCACTAATATTTTAATAAAGTCATTATTTTTAGTACCTACTTGCCTGTTACTTACAAATATATATTTAACACAAAATATATCAGTTCGCACTGTGAAATATCGATAGATTTCATATAAAATTCATTAGTTGGAAAAATATACACACAAAAACAAATTATTATTTTCCAGTAATAGCAGAGAATCTTCTTAATTTTTATTATAATTCTATTAACGTATATGAAAATGTACATTTTAAACAAGTAGGTACATACATTGATTTTGATATATATATTTTCTAACTCTTATGTAGTGTGAATTTCAAATAAACAGAAACTTTCAGTAAATAGCAAGATGCATGGAGTCAAAGAGTATATAATACCTACGGATACATGGAGTCACATACATGATGCATGGAGTCACATACATCAATGAAATTTTGCATTTGAGTTTTTTTTACTCTATTAGTAAAATTGCTGTGTTGCTTTACTCCAAAAAAGCATAGGAGTAATGTATCATACAAAATATTATTTGTTGTGCAATTCAAAAATATAAAAAATCGATGTTTGTATATATTTGACGTTAAATCAGAAACTAGAAAACGGCTTATTCTTGAAATATTAATGATTTTTTGTTTTGCCATTCGCAGCTAAGTATATTTTTATAACAGACCTATAAAAGTATTAACTAAATACCAATGGAGGTGAAAATGGAATACATACAATCTAGTATGGTGCACAACTCACGTAGCACTCGTCCTTTAAATTAAATAGGTAGGTATATTATACTTAATCCATTTGTTGCAAATGTATTCTAAGGGTCAAGATAAATAAAGATATCTATTTTTAAATCGTAAGTATTATACTTATTGGCATTTTGTTGTATCAACCGTTTTTCCAACTATTGATTTGTTCAAGAAAATTTAAAAACATTAACTTATACCAAAACTAATTGTTTTGGTTTTCTCGACAATTATCCGGATTATCTGTAAGCAGTATTACGATAGTTAATATACGAGTACATAGTATGTGCAAATTGCCCCCTCTCAACGACAAATAATCAAGTTATTTGTAACTATTATTAATGTTTGAGATTTTTTTAAATAACCTTATGGAAATTAACCCCTTTTTGTGCACTTTGCAATAAAAAATGATACATACATACATACCATCACGCAATATCCCTTACGGGGTAAGCAGAGAGAACCGGGCGCCATACTCCTCTATTTTTGCACACATTCCTAGCTTCATTTACATCCATGCATCGTCTGATACATTCTCGACGATTTTTCAAGGTTCTTATAAAAAAAATGATAGATAATTAGTTCCATTATTTTATGACATTCAAATGATACGATATTCTGTAGGTAATAACTTATCGGGTCCGGACTTTAGGCCTTGCTACTCTAGTATGCAACGACGTATATCGGCTTTGTTATTTGCCATCAGTAGATCATTCATATTACATACATGCATTTTACATCAACAGGCATTGTAATAAGTGAGAATCACTCTGCAACTCCCCGCAGTCGCAGCTCGTATCCTCCCCATCCAAAAAGCCCCACCAAGCTGGTTACTTTTCACCTAGTCAACCCAACCCTTAGTCTGTTCAGTGTTTTCCACGTGGGGTAGCTCAAACTATGATCGGTGTTTGTGCTTTCGGATGGCATCATCCATGGATTGTCGCCAAGTTCCTGCCTCCACAATTCCTCTCTACGCATTTCTGACGAGGTTGTGAGGTCATTTGTGACCTTAAGGAAGATTTTTCTCGATCTTTGTAATAACGAAACAAAGCAGTGAGTTCATTTGATAGACAACAAAGTTATCAAATATTATTTATAGTGCACTTTTATATTATAATATTTTATTTATCTCATGTTGAGACCATGTATTGCGATCTATTTATTTGTAATTTTATATAGGTTATTTTTTATTATATTTATATTTTATTTTGCTTTCGGGCAACTAACAGGTACCTACTATGTCAAATATTAATTTAAAACGCGCCCAATAACAAGTTGCCCCATTCTGGAGACTTACGATACTAATCATTTCACAGATCCAGACTGAAAACACAATTAAAGACTGTGTCTCCACCGGGAATCGAACCCGGAACCTTTGGATCAGCAGTCAGATACCTAACCAACTGAGCCACTAAGGCTGACATATTTTTTTATTATGTTTATATTTTGCAGTTTATTTATTATATGGGTATTATGATTATATTCCATGCATCTAATAAAAAAGTGTACCTACTTACATATTTTCGTCAGGTGTACATAGCTGTGTACCATTATTGAGTAATATTTGCATGAAGTTGCGAATTTCATGATTTGTCATGATGAAATATCCTTCATATTCTAGGAATTGTATATATGAGATTGATTTTGGTTAGGTATATTATTTCTTCTCCTTGCATCATCGGCTAGTATTGTAGGTAGGTATATCGCAACATGTCTACAATCTGTCAGATTGGTAATACGTGCGTAAACCCATATAGGTACCTAAACTTTCATATTTATGTCATACTAATTTTCATTAATATAGTTCCACAAATAAATTGAAACACGTTAAAGATTTTTACAAAGCTTATTTACTAAGCATACAGCGAGAAGAAAATAGTTAAAATATCGTTTTTAAAACCGGAATTATGTTAAAATAATCAAGAATAAAAGGGTTCCTGGGTTTTATGGATCAAATTTTTTCCTTGGTGTAGGTAGGTACATATCGTTCTTTACGTATAATGCCTAATCATAACTTACTGCACGTTAGTTGTGATAAGGTTTTAGGTAGATTTATATTAAGTATAATTAGGTACTACTAGGTTCTATTTCATTTATTTTCCTAGTTATAGGTACCTACTTCATATATAAGAGAGAAAATAATATAATTTGTGCTGCAAAATCTTTATTTAATTATTTCTATTAATATTTATTAGCTATAATCAAACAGATTGCATATCACTGCTCATCTTTATTATAAAAATTCTAAAGGTTTTTGGGTTTTAAACAGTTTAAAATGCATCATTGATCCTTTGGATATAATATATTTATATATAAAGAACTGACACACCTACTAACTCCATTTTATCTTCTTAGGTCAGTCCATTACTCAAAAATCATGACAGTCGGATGCCACAGAAAAAAACTGATTAACATAATAATATTGAAGACTAAAAATAGACTGAGTCGTTTTTTATCTCTAAATTTTATAAGGCACCTCACGGGCATGTCTTAAGCGTAGGTATATGAAGGTAGGTATTAAAAATATTTTTATGAAATCAATTACTTAATCAATTATAAAGAAAAAAAAATCATTTACTCCCAAAACAAATATGTAGACATAAGTTCATTTACTTTTCAAATGATGTATTAAATTGAATTCATATCTAGGGGGCAAGTCTGGTTCAATCGGCGAAATCAAAACCCTAGTGATTACCCATATCATGGATATAATTATTATATGGAGTTTTACAATATCTTTAGATGTCATAGAACTCCATACGATAATTACATCCATGATATGGGTAAACGTGAGGGTTTTGATTTCGCCGGTCGAACCAGACTTGCCCCCCTAAATTACTTACTTTATTTCATAAAAATCGAGATTCATAATAATCAATGACTGATGAAAAACGCTTATAATATACCTACGTATAAAAAAACAAGTTTATGCCATAGATTAAAATAACTTTCTTCTGTCAGAAAAATATTGTACAATGAATTTGTGAGTGTGCAATAATTACTCTCGTGTATAATTATATAATCGTGTATAAACTATAATTAATTTATTTATTAATTTTCGGGTAAATAACATGTACTGTTTTATTTATTTATTTATTTTAGATTTGGTACACGGTACAATACACATTTACATAATATCAAAACAATGAAACCGTGCACACTATGTCAAATATTAATTTAACACGCTCCCAATAAACAAACTGCCACATTCAGGAGACTTACGATATTACGTCTCGACCGGTAATCGAACTCTGGACTTTTGGATCAGCAGTCAGTTACCTAACCAACTGAGCCACGAAGGCCGACAATAATAATGTAACATTTATTTATTTATTTGTTTGAATCAATCAACATATACAGTACTTATCTTGTATCATTATTTTCCTTAAATTATAATATATTTAAATTAATCACGTGTTCGATTTCAAAAAAAAAAAAAAGAAAATGCCTTGTTTTGTTTTACACTGTGTTGCCAGAATTTGTTCGGTGATGTCAGTCAGGATTAAAAATAGTATGTTACAATGGGTGAAGACTAGATTGTAAGAGTGAAGATTGTTTACCGAAACCGGTATATCGCGTAGGTAGGTACCTACTTTATAATAATAATAATATCAGTGTTGGTCGAGCCCCCAGACAACGCCTACAAAGAGCTATTCAAATTAAATCCGTTATCGGTATTTTCATATATCGCGCATTCATTCCATACACGCCACTATAAGATAACATACTAAGCCTAAGTTATAGAGCTCGTTAAAATATCGAGAGCTATATTTGACATGTTTTTTTTAACAATCAACACTAGGTTCGCCAAATACATGGAATATCCTTATGTTATAGTGGAATTATGCTAAAAATTAGAATCTGGGGGGGCTTGTCCTCGACACCTACATGACTTAGTAAGCTTTTCAACGAAATCTAATATGTAAGACCGTAAGTGTCCAAATTTACCATCTGTGGCAATAACATGATCAATTTTAAATTTTCCACAACTTATATTTCAACTATCCACTACCACTATGTTGCATCTACAGTAATAAGTGGGAGGTCAGAATGAAGGAAGAATAACAATAAAAAAGCTTAATGAGAAGGAGCAAGAGTAACATGACTTACGACCTGTCATCGGCTGGTTTACATGATCACTTTGTGCGCTAGCGCAACGTTCACCAATTATTACTTGATTTGTTTATTTATTTCTATCTACGACCAGTAAACTTTTACAATTTTCCATAAGATATAAAGTAGTTATCTAATATAAAAATAATGAAAAAAACAATAATTATTTATTTAAAACTTTTTGAGCACATGCGCACAATGGCGGACTTATTGCGAAACGGCAATATCTTCCAACCAACCATATTCATTTGGTGAAGCAAATTATTTTTATGATAAGTACCAACAATTTATTTGAATAAAATATATAATGAAAATATAAATACTTATAAATTGTCCACTAATGGAGTGTTATATTATTAATGTATAATTTGTACAAAATAAAAAAAAAACAAAAACAATAAAGAAATTGAGGGAACATGAGGAGGGGGGGACAAGGATAGGACAAAGAGACTGATTTAATTGTTATGTGTAAGGAAATGATATATAAATTTCTGAAATTAGAGTTGACAATAAAAAGGAATAGAGAAAAACATCGGAAATATATAGCTAATTGAAAAATAAAAGTATTTATATGGAAAATTGTTAATATAAATAATGCCATATTTTTTTTAAATAAAAAAATAACTAGGTATAGCTCTTCTACTATGATTGCCAAACAACCCTAAACAAAGGTCAAAATTAATTTGAATTTTGTGAAACATTCGAGATTAGTAGGTAGGTTCATACCAAATTAATATTCATCCTAAAACATTCTCCGAACTATGCGACCGAATCGATTCCGGGACCTGTGACTCAAAAAATCAATAATTTATCTGAGAAATCATGTATCTTTTACCTATTAGAATAAAATTGTAATTTTTATTTATTTTAATTGTGTTTGTTTTATTTAAAAAAAATATATGTTTATTATTTTTATTATACGACGGGCACACAGTTACCAGACAACCTTCTGATCACCCTAACAGTTGCTATGAGTGTTGTTGAATATTTTTTATCATGGTGTGAGGAATGTTATAATGACGCAGGTATGTACCTACAGGGCTTTTGTGTTAAGATTACAAACTCCATAGACCTATACCATCATGCATACATCCTATACCATCATGCATACATCCACATACACTATGAATGGAATATACATACTTTATAATATAACGAAGGTGGGTATTTTATATATTATAATTATTTCTCTTGCGGTAAACCACAAGGAATTATATTATTTATGGTTCTCGTTATATTGAAAGTTATTGAGTTTTTAAACGAGATAAAATTACTAGACTACAACGTCAATGATTATCATTTTAACGGCTATGGCCGATTTATTAATGACATTTAACAATTAAGTACTACAAATTAATAATAATACTCGATTATTATTACTACCATTACGCTTTCTCAAAATAATTAGCAGATCAATGCGTAAATTGTAAATTATTTAATAGATCAAAATACAATGTAACAAACGCACCGATTAAGCTTTCAATATGGGAATAATTCACCCATCCAGATACTTAGGTATATTAAAGGATCAGACCCCATACTGCATACCTATCCACCCTAAAGTTTCCTGATTAGGTACTAACGTTGAAAAATCTTATTCTACATGCTTCATAAAGTATAGTTTTACATTGCACTATTATATTTTTATTTGTTAGTATTAATCTTCGAATGTTTAATCAATTCAATTTAAATATATCAAAAAAAGTTACGTTAAAATTAATTATCTGGTTGGGTGGAAGAAATTGCCTAATGGCAATAAGCCTACGAGTGTGCATTATATTTCTTTATATTATGTACAAAATATAAATAAATATTGCCTTAACCAGTGACTGTGTACCTACCTATGCAACTACATTAAGGATCAATCTTTCCATGGAACGAGATACATCCTAGGTACTTTACTAAAAACAAGTATGATTATTTTCATTTTCCAACTGTCGATTCGTTCATGAGAATTCAATTCTCTTAATGAATCGACATTATTAAGCCAAGATGCGTGTACGAAGGAAAATTTTGTATGGTGTAGTGGACTTTTTGCATGCTAATAACACCAACTAGAGGCCTCGCAGCATATATGTTCCCATACATGGATTTACTCAGAATTCGGAGTAGAACATTTTATGTGAGTTTTGTGTGTCTGTGTGTGTGTCTGTGTGTGTGTCTGTGTGTCTGTCTGTGTGTCTGTATATGTGTCCGTCCCCCCCTTATAACTTTTGATCCGCTCAATTCACAGAGCCCAAATTTTTAGAATATATAAAAAGTTATAGGCCTACAAAACTTTTATACTCAGAATTGTGAATTTTTGTTTCAGTCAGGGGTTATCAACTTTTGAAATTTTGATTTATTTTTCCATATATCTCAGAAACCGTAAAAGCTAGAACGCTGAAAATTGGTATAAACATAGACAAATACAAAATCTCAAATCAGATTTTTTTTTAAATTCCAGGGTTTCTCAAACATTTTTTATTAAGAAAAATATTTTTTTTATGATAAATTTATGAGTTTAACTACCTATATTTCCAATTTTTTTTTAAATATCGAAAAAAACCGAAAGACCCCAACTAGAAAATTTAATTTTCTATAAAAAATATTAACATTGTAATAGCACATCCCAAATTTTTTTTAACAATTTTTATAAAAATTGAATTTAGTGACGACATTGCTTCATACAATTTGTATGGAAGTAGCCTACTCACAATATCTAAGAAGACTTAATAATTTGATACTAATCTCGGGGACACGGAAGGAGCCTCCACGTAGATTGAGTTTCGGTTAACTTCGGAAAAGCAATCGGGCGTCCCTGGAAACGGCAGAATGCCGGCCAATCCTTCCACCACCGGAGCACCAACCAATATGATGGTGTTCCGGACACGGAAAGTAAGTAAGTAAGATACTAATCTCCAAACATACATACATACCATCATGCTGTTTTCACATTCTGGGTAGGATCAAAGGACTGACCTCCATACTATCCTATCTTGACATACATACCTAGGTACATGTGTTGTATAGAAAACCATATATCTTAAAATATTAAATAATTTGTATTTATGGGTTTATAGTTTGGTACTTATTCTTCAACTGTACATACTATCACTATCGACAGTTGGATCTCATGTGTTACATGCAACTAGTATATACTAGTTCTTACAATTCTCTCGCTTACATAAAATAATCGTACATGTAGTATTCACATTAGTATTGCAAACAAAAAAATATTCACAAAAAAATATATGGAGTTCTACAATATCTTTAGATGTCATAGAACTCCATACGATAGTTACATCCATGATAAAACTGCTTTGCAGTTTGGCGGGAAAAGAACAATGTATTACTTTTTATTAAAAAAATAAATATCTTAAAAAAAAAAAAAAATATTATGGGTAATCACTGGGTTTTAATTGCGCCGTTCAAACCAAACTTGCCCGCCAGGATTATTTTCAAAGATGAACATACAAAATGCATCTAGTAGTTAGAATACGTCTAATATTAGAAGCACACAGGTTAATAATACAGAGATTGCCAAATAGAGTAACTATGTTTATTTAATAACGATAAATAATGTTTGAAATTGTAATTTTTAAGTTAAACTTTTTTCTCTGTTTTTCATAATATTGTAATCATGCATATTATTAGAAATATTATATTAAAAACAAACACAGAGCATAACATTTGCTAAAAATATATTGGTTATATTGCAAATTGAGCTGATTATAATATGACAAATCAGCTCTAAAAAGTTTAGCATTCATTATTTTTACGAAAGTAGTTTGATTACTTCCAACGAATTACTACACAGTTTAAACTAATCAATATGTTCAACACTGCATAGCCTTATCCATAAATAATATAAACACATTACTATTATATTATTATTACTGAGGTGTTATCACACCCTCCTCTTTCCATTCTTGCCTCATCCTATTCTGCAGGTCATGGCGGGGACTTTCTCTTATGACGTCACTAGGGATATTGATCTTTCGGCTCTTGTGACGGGGGTGTGCGAGAGGTGTGGCTCTCAAGGTGACCTGCGCTCACAAACAACCCAATCGATTCACAAGCCAAAAGGCACTTAACCAAAAAATCAAACATCACTCTAATAACACATTCTAAACTATCAAAATCTTTGCATCGTGTCTATTTTACACTACCTACTATTCGATGTTAAAATGAAACCACTGCGTCAACTGAGAACATTTCAATAAAGAGAAAATTCAGTTTGTTTGATCTGACCTTTTTATACCGCGACCTCATTTTAATTCCCGATCCTATTCGTCGTGCAATATTAAAACTATCTTTCTAAGAGGCGTACAAATTCAAAGTACATTTCTATACTTAGTCAGTTTGATTTGACATGTTTGTGCGGTGCCTCCGAGCTGATGGCGTCTGTTGAGTTATATATTTTCATACATGTGTATGAAACTCCTACCTCGTGTTTTTCTTGTTCTCCTCCCTTCACCCCCCAAGTTCCCTACCGCCCTATACGTATTTTCCACTACCCACACAGAGTATATTTATTGATGTGCGTGTTTGTACGTAGACGGATACAGGAGGTAAAAAAATCATCAGCATACCAATTGCACAGGTCGAGATCATTACATGATCAACTATGATCCTTTTTATGACGTCGCTCTGGATTTCCTAACGCGACGAAAATACTAATCCCGCTGCGGCCTTACCTATATTTCCCGAATATCATCGCGAACGCGCTCAAATGTTTCAGTGATTTTGATCAAACTGGTGTGTTTAGTTGTCATACTTTTCGATTACAAACCATTGAATCTGTGTTTATTTCGTGGTTCCCGGTTAACCTGTTTATTGAACATTTGTTATTAAAAGGACTCTGAGTGATTTTTCATTTGTTCGTCTGAAAATTATACGGCGAAGATGCGTCAAGCGAGAGATATTGTAAGTTATTTTTATTATTCTGTTTGTTATTCGCAAAGATTTCCATATACCTAATATACTAGATGAAATACTCCGTGCGATGAGTGAGTCATGGTATATCGTGCGTTTGACGTCTTGGTTGGCAAAATATTGCAATTTTCCATACATTTCAATACTTCCTAGATAACTGTCCTCTAAATCTTAATGAACAAAGTGTTTTTTTTTTCGACAAATAAATACGAAAACAATTCACATTAGTCGTAATTCTCTGTAGAAAAACGATGCGGTCTGCCCACCTTGTTGTCAAAAGTCCCGCAGAAAAAATCTTCACTTCGATTCATATAAAATTTGCTAACTGCGACATCTAGTACCTATATTATAGGAAAATCTATGGTTATTCGATGCGTTCAAAATTACCGCTTTTTATTATGTTGCCGGCAAAATACCGGCATATTTTGTACATGGAACAAAGGTTACTCATAACTACAAACCAGTTAAAATTAAAGAAACCTTACAAATACTCGTTTTCGTGTTTTAAATAAGTAAATAATGTATTTGAATCGGGCATAAATAGTAAATAAATTAATAAATATAATATAATTATTATTATTATTCATAAAATCATTAATCTACTCATTTTTAGTTTCATTTGAATTTTATTATCATTTTGCAGTTTTGATTTTATATATTTTAATGTATTCCTTAAGAAATTTATTATTCTCTAGAACTCGGGATTTATATAATTAGGTATATAATGTGTTTATGTAGATATAAAAATGTAATAGAATAATAATTAATTAAATAAAAAGTGAACTATTATTATAAGATCATACATTGTTGATTTATAAACTATTATAAACGACAAGTCATTAAAGTATCTACTGATGAAATTTTGCAAGGACATTTGAAGGGGAAATATTAACTGACTCAATTTTAAGGGCCGGATATTTTATAACGGTTTGACAGTAATTGTTGAAGCTACACTAATTCTTCAAAACAATCAAATTATTATTAATTTTTAGGTTATTTAAAGAAATTAGAAGACTCATAGGGTAGATTTTTATTTCATAGGTAAAAATAATTTAGGTAATAATTAAGTAATTATTTTGATATTATCGTATTTCATTGATGTAATACGTATCATAAATGCCTACATTTATATAGAAAAGTAAATATCATTTACTTATAGATTATTTTATTCATCAACTTTCCGAGTCTATAGATGATAAAAAAAACAATGAAGTAAAACCAAAATTATGACGTCAAAAGTCTGCACAAATATATGATTTCAAAACGAATGATTTTTCTTGAGTAAACTACATGAACGTCTAAAATAAATGAGACAAAAAACGGAATGCAAAATTGAATATTAGGTACCTCCTTATAATAAAATATAATAGTATGACGTCTTATTTTTACGTAAAATGTCATAACTAATTAAATATTCGTTTTCTTCTATTTTCCTTCAAATAAGGACGTTATGACGTAGTCGTTTTAAATGCACAGTAATTACCTACATAAAACCTACAATGATTATATATATTAGTTTACCATTACAATTTATATTGTTTCAAAACGGTGTATGCGAACTGCGAACAGGTACCATTAACATATTATTAAACGAGTGGGTTGTGACCAACGCTAAACTCCTCACTAACAAATCATTCTACGAAGTATTCAAATTTTCATGAAATGAGTTCGTTAAATTATTTTTTATTTAAATATTTTATTACGAAAACTTGATAACTCTTCAATGCCTTTTTATGTAAGTGATGTGCCTTTTTACCAATTTGAAAATGAAAATTTCAAATTTTAAGTTTCCTGAGCTTGGGGTCACTTTGAAATATTTGACAGTTAAAAAATTGAGAAAATATCCTTCAAAAAATTGAGAAAATATCCTTCAAAATCTAATGGGGTCTAAGCGAGTATTTGATATACATATTTGCAAAATTTTAAAAGAATCGAATTAGTACATTAGTCTATAATCGATAAAGTAAAATAAACACGCCGTACATAGCACATAGCACACAGCACACAGCACATAGCACACACAGAAACATTGTGATGAAACTTTCAGAATAAAATCGCAACATGATACTAGTTGATAAACTGCAATAAAAAATAAGTACCCTTAAAAATTGCAAAATCATAACTCCCCACTATATCCCCTTGGGTTAGTGAGGAGTAAAAAGCTATGTTAATTATATTGTGTCTTGTGTATTTATAACAAACAAAAAAACAAACATAAAAGACAGCTGTAACTTGTTACTGTCATGTGACGCCATGCGCATATATTTATATTTCGAAATCGTGCCAAAGAAAACAAAATGAAGGCAGGGAAAAGGCGGCAAAACAGAACAGCGTATAAAGATCTTATGAAGAAATGAGATGTTCTGAAATTGTTCTAAAATTTCATCACTACAAATTTATTTTATGTCATTAAACTTTTTTTACAAGGTGCTCCAACGTATGGATAATATATTTCCGAAAATTACATTACTACACCTTATAATAAGTTCCGAAAATTAGTAACAAAACTAGAATGTAATACTTATTACTAGAAATAATAACTTATTATAAGGTGTAGTAAATGTTATAATTTTTGAGTAAAACTCAAACGAAAATAAATAAAGCCATATTGAATAAAGTTAAACCAATTCCTTATTTTTAATGAAAATTCTTCCGAAGCAAATTGAAAAATATTATGAACACATGACGTTGTCAAAGGATTTATCGATGACCTTTGAATTTGGAATAATATTTCTATGGCGACAAACAAATTAAATGGTGGGCTGCCAGTAAAATAATATAAAAGTATTTTTCCGCAATGTATTAAGGACATTCACCCACTAACATCGCATACGTTGTTACAGATAATATAGAAGTAAATTGTTGTATTCTAAATTTATACGATGATAAGGTCACACCTCCCATTCGCTAATATTATGGTTACGATTAAAATACTGTATTTATAAACAAAATTATCAAGGTCAGTAAGTATATAATTAAACGTATGTGTTGTTCTTTTTTTAATGTATTTATTATAAATTATCATAATTCCGTACCTATTTATGGGAAATATGTATTTAATTTAGATGGATATAGCACAAGCATTTGTGCTTAATTTAAGGAATGCATGAGGATGTGTATGTATTCGTTATAATGACATATCCATTATTTCTTTTTTAATAAAAAATAAATATACGTATAGGTACTTGTTACCTTCATATTGGTCATTGTATTTATAATTAGCTAATGCGTGTTTTTAAAATAAATATATTTGACGTTCAGCTAAAATACTAAAATACTATTTTATCTCAGCTAAGGAATAAATCAAATAAAGCTACAATGCTGTATAATCAATTTATGAGACAAATTTTAATATCGGTTTTTTTTTTTAGGTGTAAGGCATTCTGAAATTTTCTTTTTTCTCAAGTAACACAATATGTCGCATTCTGATTCGTTTCAGAGTACGAAAACGTCTAAATCAACGGGCGACCGTGGATAAAAGGATTTTATCCGCGCGGTTTGACGTAATGAGTCCCGTATAAATGTCAACTTTTTGACATTTCTCATATTATACTAAAATTCGGACGGATAAATTAAGACGAATCAGAATAAGACATATTATGTACTATGTATCAAACATTATTAAGTATCAATTACATATTGATAGTATATATATATATATATATATATATATATATATATATATATATATATATATATATATATATATATATATATATATATATATATATATATATATATATATATATATATATATATATATATATATATATATATATATATATATATATATATATATATATATATATATATATATATATATATATATATATATATATATATATATATATATATATATATATATATATATATATATATATATATATATATATATATATATATATATATATATATATATATATATATATATATATATATATATATATATATATGTTAAATCTAAGGTTTTCGCGAGTACAAAATATGTTATTATTAAGTATTTTGGGGATAACCCGCGTCAAATTATGATTCCGTGGACGATACCTTCGTTATATGGCCTCACGGTTTGGAGGAACTTAACAAATTTCTTGATTTTCTGAACGATCTCCACAATAACATCAAATTCACAATGGAGATAGAAAACAACGGTGAAATACCTTTTCTTGATGTTCTCGTAATCAAAAAAGACGATGGCACTCTCGGCCACACTGTGTACAGAAAATCAACACATACCAACAGATATCTCCACGCATCGTCGAACCATCATCCAGCACAAATCGCCTCTGTAGCAAACACCTTGGTAACACGATCATTAAGGATAGCCGACTCCGAAAACATTCAAAACGAATTAGAGTATCTTAAAAACGCGCTACGAAATAACGGTTTTTCTAATTTTACGATAAATAATGCAGTAAAAAATCAAACTAATAAAAATTATAATAAAAAAGATACGTCAACTAAAGTAAAGCCACTCTCCATTGCGTTTTTGCCTTACATAAAAGGCACTACAGACAAAATCAGTCACCTACTTTATAAACATAATATTCGCACCATTTTTAGAACAGACAACAAAATTTCATCCTTTTTAAAAAGTCCGAAAGATAAAATACCATTAGAGTCACACGGTATTTACGAAATCCCATGCGGTGATTGCTCAAAAACTTACATAGGCAGGACAAATCGCAGAATCTCGGCGCGCGTCTCTGAACATCGCGTAGATGTTAAAAACCGGAAACTAACTTCATCTCTTGTAAATCACTCATTGAGAAAATCACTCCATAGACTTTGAAAATTCAAAAGTAGTCGCGAATATTAATAATGAAACATTTAGAATTTACAGGGAAGCAATCGAAATATATAAAAGAAGCAACAGTATAATGAATAACAGGGACGATAGCATTCGAATCCCGACCGCATGGACAAGTGTACTTGAAAACAACATTTTTAAAAACCATAGTAATCAAACTACCGATATTTCAAACAATAGTCACATTAAAAACATTAGTAAAATTCTTAGTAAGCCGAAAACTGATAATCCACCTGTAAACAATATACCGTTAAGTACTAGAGTCACTAGAAGCCAAACAAAACGCAATAATGACGTCATTGGGGAAACCCACCCCTCCACTAACACTTGACGCGGCTTCCTTTCAAACTTTCACTTGGTAGTAGGCTTTCGACTCGAACGGACGTGCGTGCACTATCCCTCGAGACGAAAATTTATTAACAAGGCGCCTTTAGAAAATGTCTGATGAGATTCAGACGAAACGTCGGCAGACGACTGATTCTCTCGGGAATCATAATTTGACGCGGGTTATCCCCAAAATACTTAATAATAACATATATATATATATATATATATATATATATATATATATATATATATATATATATATATATATATATATATATATATATATATATATATATATATATATATATATATATATATATATATATATATATATATATATATATATATATATATATATATATATATATATATATATATATCTATATATATATAATGCATTGTTAAGTTAATGTTATAAATAATTTTATAATTTCAAAATTATTCTACTATTTACATGTTTTAGTAATTTTATTACTTTATATTTCACGTAATGTAATATAATATGATGATGAGGGAACTACCTTTTTTGACAAATATTTAACATTCATTGTTGTCTTTTGTAATTTGCAAATTGCCTTTAAATTAATAAATCAATAAATATTGAATTTTTCTTATTTCAATTTTTCTTATTATAAAATAATAATGATTTCATAATAATAACACTACTTTTCGCTTATATCAAAAATATTCCCCCTTTTCCAAAAAATAACGCGAATAATAACACCGCTTTTCTACAAAATAACACCCATTTCAAAAAAAAATGCCCGAAAAATTCAGGTCTCTATCGATAAGTTATAATACTAGAATCTATTCAAATTATATACTAATAATTTGAATACATATTCAATTCGTCTTTTTGCAAATATATATTTGCTAATTTCAACATCTTAAAAGTCGTACCGATACAATATAATGACCTTCATTGTAATCGATTGAATATCAACTCAGCGACCGAAGTATAAAACCATTAATTTATCAATCACAATAACTTAACTGTTTGATAGTCCTTTATTTTTGTTGATAGTATCTAATTAATAAAACCAAGTGTCTGTCTGTCTGTGCCCGCTGTAGCGACGATACCTGAGGACTTTAATTTTTGTATTTTTACATACCATATTTATACATTATTTTTTATAATATATAAAGGGGGGGACTGCTGCCAACGTACCTATTTTTCAATTTGATATACCACAATTATTTCTTATCAAATCGTTTTGAAAAAAATAATTTAGATAGTTTGGGTATTCATAAAGAAAATTGTAAGTATCTTTACTTTTTGATAATGTTCTGTATAAATTCTTATAGAAAAATAGTGGCATACCCCGATTTTCAACGTTTATCTTATATTTTTAATAAAATATAAGGCGTAGTTCAACATATTTTTTTTAAATTAAAGAAGACAAAAATATCTAGAAAAATACGATGTGACGTTGCATTAATGCTTCAGGTTTAGAAAATAAACCTAAAAAACATTTATTTTCCATTCAGCGTCATTGCGAAATATAAGTTTTTTTTGTTTATTAACTTAACCTGATGCACTAATGCAACGTTACATCGTATTTTTCCAGATATTTTGATCTTCTTTATCTTATAAAAAAATAAAATGCTCTATACCTTATAGTTTTTTAGAAATTTAAGATAAATGTCAAAAATTGGGGTATGCTTATTATTTTCCTACATGAATATATACAGAACATAATCAAAAAATTAAGGTATATTTTTATTTATTAATATCCAAACTAACTAGGTTATTTTTTTCAAAATGATTCGTTTTGTAGTAATGACGCAAATTCAAATTGAAAAAATAGGTACGTTGGCAGCAGTCCCCCCCTTAAGTATAGATTCTACTCCTCACTACCCCAAAGGGAAATAGTGGGGAGTTATGAATTTGCAATTTTTAAGGATATTTTAATTCACTTAATAATTGATGATATTAAGTGAAGTAAACATAAAACCAAACGAAACGTCATTACACACGATTAAAGGATTCGATATGTACACAAAAACACGAATAAATAGAGGAGGAGGCAAGGGCGGATCCAGAGGGGGGGTCATGGGGGTCACGACCCCCCCTGGTCTTACATTTATTCATAAAATACCTACTTTTTACTTGTATCTATTATTATCAAAATTAAATTATAACTTCTTGTGACTTGACCACTACTATGTGATGTGACCCCCCCCTGCCCCCCCCCCCCCGCCAAAGCTGGATCCGCCCTTGGGAGGAGGAGGTATTATGATTTATGTAAATGAAAAATGTAAATTTGAAGAACTCAAACTACAGTTAAAATATTGTGAAGCGATCTATGGCAAAGTAACCAAAGATTTTGATTCCAAATGGATTCTAGCTAATGTATAGACCACCTCAACTGAATGTTAAGAACTTTGTAACCGAACTGAATATTTTACTGAGTAATATACCAAGAAGAGAATAAATTACATTTATGGGAGATATTAACATAAATATACTCAAAGATAATAATAGACAGGTAATCGAATACAATAATATGTTAAGTGAATATGGTCTTTGCAAATTGATATGTGATGTGACCTACCGGCGAAATGGCGAGGGACTTCGCCGGTGCAAAATTGCCCCAGCACTGAACGGATTTTGCTTGGTGGAACAGTGGACTGTATCTGATTGTGGATGTTGGTTATGGGGATGAACAGGATCGATCTATTATTAAATGGGAACAGTCAAGATTACGTACCTTGTCTGAAGACTGCTTGCACTCACGAGGTTGGCCAACCTAAGATCTCGGCTTGCAGTCACATAAATTCACATATAAATATAGTTCATCACGCACAAATCACAACACAAGAATGTTCAAAAATTCGATACGAGAGATCGAATTATTTAAAACAACAACAAAAAAACAATGAATACGAACAATGACCGCTACGTACACAAACGGTCCGTTAATCTAGAGCGATTATCCTTTACTGATTAGGGTGGGAAATGGGCGGCAGTGGCGACTGGTCGATGGTATTTTTGATCATTTTTGGTAGTGCAATTTTTTCTTGAATTAATAATAAATTAATAGGCATTTAAATCATTAATACAATATAGGATATTTAAACAAATGTATTAAAGTAACGGTATTTGTTTTCAAATCATTTTTTAATTCAAAATAAAAACCGCGCCCGATATTGACGATTGGTAAAAATCAAGTTCAAACAAGGATAATTATGTATACATTTGAATTAGTGCTCTTTTATAAGCAATATTGTTATTTTACAATATTGTTTTACTGATTTATCAACAGATGTCGTGAAGACAAATGTATGGGAGTATTATTCATACAATTTTCGTCTCAATCAAGTATTAATATATACTAAGTAATTAGGTCTATAGTTGTGTGTCAATATGTGACACTCGTATTTTAGGCGCGGAATCGGCTGTGTGTCATGTATACGTGATACTCATCTCTTTCAATACGAATGGCTAATGAATTAGAGAGCGAGATAGAGGTATACATACTACATCTAAGATATGATAAACTCAGTGCAGCGCACGAGCCTGCACGAGTCTTCCTTATGAGTTCAGTACAAGTATCGCTATTTCATCTGCCAGGGGACTATCTCTTTCTCTTCATACATACGCTGTATTAAAAATAAATCAATTTTGGTGCGATATGTATATTGCACGCCATACATTACATAATGATAATATTTGTATTGCGGTAGATTTCATTATATGATGTCGATTGCGAGGGTATATTATATAATAATCAATTGGTTTTGAAAAATAACTAATAAATTAAAGCGTAATGATATATTAAAAACATATTTTAATATTAATTTTTAGAATATACCATTTAAAAATTGGTAGTGCAATTGATCCAACGCACTTCATATAGAGTCGCCGCTGATTGGCGGGAGGGGGTTTTCACATAGTACGACAATTTTGGCGCCAACATATTTATTAAATTATTATTTTTTTCGGTATTTTTACTCCTCGCTAACCCAAGGGCATATAGTGGGGAGTTATGGTTTCGCAATTATTAAGGCTATTTTTACGGCGCGTTTATTTTACTTTATCGATTAGAGTCTAAAGTACTCATTCGATTCCTTCCAAATTTTGCAAATTTGTATATCTAATACTCGCCTTGACCCCATTAGATTTTGAAAGATATCTGAATAGTGCTTCTCATTTTTTTTTATTATCAAGTATTACAAAGTGACCCCAAGCACAGGAAACCTTAAATTTGAAATTTTAATTTTCAATTTGGCAAAAAGGCCCATCACTTTCATAAAATGGTATTGAAGAATTATCAAGTTTTCATGATAAAATATTTAAATAAAAAATTAATTTAACAAACTCATTTAATGAAAATGCTGAATATTTTCCATACAAAATTTGAATACTTCATAGAATGACTTGTTAGCGAGGAGTTTAGCGATGGCCACAACCTGTTCTTTTATTTTTTGTGTTGACATAAGTTAGTATGTGAAAGAGGGAATCTGCCCTGCCAAAAAACTGCATTTTAGTATGGCGGAAAAATATAATTGTTATTATTTTTTATTAAAAAAAATAAACAAATAAAAAATAACTAATATCATACTGAGATTGTATCCATTCATTACAATGTATCTGTGTGTGTACTGTGTACTATGTACGGTGTGTTTATTCTACTTTATCGACTAGTTGCATGTAACACATGAAATCCATATTTCGATGGCGATAGTATGCATAATTAAAGAATACGTACCCAACTATAAACACTTAAACACAAATTAATAGATATTTTTAGATATTTTGTTTTCTATATAAAACATGTCAGGATAGGATAGTATGGAGGTCAGTCTGTTTTTCCTACCCAGAATATGAAAACAACATGATGTATGTTTGTACATTAAGTAGGTATCAAACTATTGAGTGAGATAATTGTGTAGTGTTTACTGTCTTACAAATTATATGAAACGATGTCACTAAATTCAATTTTTATCAAAATTGTTAAAAAAGTTTGACATGTACCTACTACTACAATGTTAATATTTTTTATAGCAAATAAAATTATCTAGTTGGGGGTGCTTAGACTGTTTCGATATTTTTAAAATCTTTGGTAAAATAGACATAAATTTATCATGAAAAAAAGGTTTTTCTTTTTTTTTTACCAATTTACAGCGTTCTAGCTTATATGGTTGTTTGAGATATATGGAAAAATAAGGTAAACATTCAAAAGTTGATAACCCCTGAATGAAACAAAATTCAAAATTCTGAGTATAAAAGTTTTGTACACCTTTATCTATCTATATATTATGAAATTTTGGACTCTGAATTGAGCGGATCAAAAGTTATAAGGTACACACACACAAAACATACGAAATGTTCTAGGTACTTCAAATTCTGAATTCATCTATTTATACAACATATATGCTACGAAGCCTATATGTTTGTGTTTTTGGTATGCAAAAAGTCCACTACACCATACAAAATCTTCCTTCATACACGAGTCTTGGCTTAATACTGTCGATTTGTTAAGAATTCAATTCTCTTGAACGAATCGACATTTGGATAAAGAAGATATATTATGTAGTTGTATGTCATAACGTAGTTACACAGATCTGGAAATGCATAACCTAACACTGAATAAAAATTAAGTAGGCACTTTATCTTGAGTGCATTCAAACGTTATTTCAAGAAAAACGTACCTATGTACATATTTTAGCGGTATAATAAATTATAAGATATTTATTTTAAAATTATACGCAATCCTTTTCCTAACGAAAAAAAATACATACGAAAAAAAATGAACTTTTATAAAATAAACTCCCTGAAGGAAAGAAGAAGAATGGTTGGTTTAATTTGCCTATATAATGTCGTCAATGGCAGACTAGATGCCCCCAATAGACTGCGTCTATTAAATTTTAACGTAAAAAAATGTATACAAGATCTCGGGACTTTTTTATTTTAAATTCATATAAAACTAATATAGGATATTTCTCCCCCCTCCCTAGAATTACTCGCGATTTTAATATTATATCGTTGTCCAGACCTCTTGTAGATATTTTCTCAGAGTTAAATGAATTTAAAAAATGTATTTTCTTGCCTTGATTTGTGGAGCTTGTGCAATCTGTGCCCACATAGTATGCAATGCGGGATAGTTAATGTTATGTAGGTGCGAATTTTTTTGGTTGTTTCTTTCCTACCTACTTCGATTATATTTTTGTAAACAAGCGAATGACCCTTGTATGCTTTAATTTATTTTGATTTTATACCTACTACCTTGTATGCTTTTGGATTGTTTTAATTTTTATACTTTGAAATTTGAAATGTTATACAAATTTGATGTAATTATTTTTTTATGATTAATCGTGTAAAATAATTGTAGGTTTAATCCTGTATATTTTACCTAAATAAATAAAATAAAATAAAATAAAATAACCTATGATTATCTTATAATTCTATGCCTATCACTTTCATTTCATTTCATATTGAAAAAAAGTCCAAATTTTATGAAATTTTCCGTTCAAATTTTGTACGAAAAGTCTGTGTGGAATATGATGACCATGGCAAACGATAAAATAAAAATCGAATAACCATTTTATATTGTTGATGATCCGATTGTATGGAGAACGTTCGTGTCTACATGTACGCAATGTATAGTAGGTATAATGTACATTATATCAAGTTGATGTGGGTAATAGGCATTATTAGCTGTACAATTATTTACGATAGATCTACATACATACTTCCAATGAATATTCGCTTCTTTTTTAATGATATTGCTGTCCAAATACGAAACGTATCATTTTAGAGTTTGTTCCATTTAGTTACCACTAGTTAAATCAAGTTAATAATTGGACACAACTACAGTATAAAAATTTATATAAGTATATCTAAGCGTCCATGTAAAATCGTCCTCGGAATGACAACCAACAAGTATTTAATTTTATTGAGTTTTTTTTTTATTAATTTTTGGCGTTCCTTTTATTGAGTTGGTGCTTATTAAAAAAAATATATGGATAAATGCGATTGTTCGCTATAATTATGTTATATCGAACGATATTCCCATAATATGCACATGGGTAGGTATGTATTGTGGTCAATTGTGGTACATTAATATTTTGAGATTCAATATCAATTTGTTACATCTTTTCCTACGTACCTCCCTTCATATCCGATTGACACTGTAAGTCTACAATTGTGAAAATTATATTTGTAATTAAGTCATTATTATATTTACACTTTAATGTACAAATACCCTTTATAGGTATTTTGCTACCGTCAAACTTGGTAAAATTAGGTATATTTTTCACTTCAATGTGTTTGTCTTCTAAATTTAAACTTTTAAAAGTATCATAACTCATTATAGTGTTACACATTGCACCCGTATCTAGTATTCTATACAATTTACCATAATATTTACATAAACTCACCCCACACCTGACACCATGTTGTATTCAGGTATTACACATTATGTACGTAACCAGTCATGTTTATTCCAGCAGGTGACAGTTCCAACTTAATACTTTACATAGATATTAAAACCATAGATTAATATTATATGAACAATACCTACAACATTTGCCTAGAAAAGTCAGTTTATCCGTAAGGTATTATATACTCTTTGTCAGTTAGCATCAAGACCACACCGTGTAATCTTTATGTTCGGACTCTCATCAAACAAATCATTCAAATCTGTGTCATCGCCATTCAAGTTGTGTTGTGATATTATGTGAGGTGAATATCAAGAGGCATATGGGATATTAATTTCTGAACCAGACCACGGGAAAAGTAGGCAAATTATCCTCTCTGCTCCATCTTCCTGTCACTGGGTAAAACCAGCGACACACACAGCGATATACCCACATAGTAAAGAATTGTTAGATTTTTTATTAAAGCCATAGATAAACCACACCATGTCATAGATTTTCATATTATTTACTAGATGACCGCAGTTAGCAAATTTTGTATGAATCGAGGTAAGTATTTTTTCCGCGGGACTTTTGACGAACTTTTGGCAGAAAACGTGTTATCTTTTATAGAGAATAACGACTAACGTGAATTGTTTTCGGATTTATTTGTCAAAAAAAAAACTCTTTGTTCATTTAGATTTATAGAACAGTTATCTAGGAAGTGTTGAAATGTATGGAAAACAGCAATATGTTGCCAACCAAAAATTCAAACGCGCGATATACCATGACTCACTCATTGCACTGAGTACTCCATCTAGTATATTATATGGAAATCTTTGCAGCATGTGTCGAATTTAAACATATATCCTGTCAGAGGCATAGAAAATATGAATAATCTGAGTTAACAAAAAATTAACCTATAAATTAGCCATAGGTAAGTTGAAATCACTTACGTACATAAGGAGATACTTTATATATTATAAAATTCGATATTTGTATCTTGGAGAAATAAAAATTATGGAGAAGCCCCTTAGCAAAAATTTGCTGATCGTGTAATTTCCTATGAAGTTAGCCACAGTGCACTTGTTGGAGTGCCCTCTGGTGGGGGGGGGAAGTGCACCGAAAGGGAGTTGTGGGGGGAACCAACTAGGAGGATCATCTCAATCCAGACATACTGGTCTGGGAAGGGAGTTTAGGATACGATAGAAGAAGAACCCACAGTGATGACTCACAGACAAGATAAAAAGTGGTTCATCGTTTTTACATAAAAAAACACAGTGTTATAATTTCTGTTAAAGGTATGATGATAATGTCAATGTTTACGAAAGCATTACCGTCGTCGAATCCCTAAAAACGCAGTGCGGGCAACTTAAAAAACAACATTAAATTTTACGTATAAATTTTGGCAATAAATTGGACATTTATATTTTGTATGGATATTTAGAAAGTTACTTAATATGTATATATTTTTTTCATTACTTTTTTTCATATATTAAAAGACACGATATTATTTTTCTTGTAGGTATACAGAATAATAATTAATGTATGGTAATAACTACACGGGCATGTCTACTTCCTTCTGTTCTTTTAACATATCGCAATATTTTTTGGCAACAAACATCACAAGAACTGTTTAGTCATTCAGGATAATTTAATACAAATACATTTTTTTTGTTTCCACTTTTCATAAATACTTAACACAACTTAAGATAGTTGTGGCTTTAAGCCAACAATTAAAAAGAACTACAAAAGCAACACATTCCAAAATATGTTTTAATCAATGAATTCATTATTTGATGTAGGGTTTTTATATCCCGTTTTCATATCAATGTTGCCTGCGATGAAAAATATATCTTACATGTTTACGTCATCGTCGATAAAAATATTTTCGTTGACCGTAATTTCCTGTAAAAGGCTTCTTTCTAATGAATTATCTTGAGTTAACTGCAATTTTAATAAGGAAAAGTACGCTATCACCTACCCGTGCTCGATCAAAAATCAGAGTTATCAAAAATAGTTTTTAGTAAATTTATATTAACAGACGTTTGATTAAATTGCTATGGGCTTACTACTTTCCGTGTCCGGAACACAATCATATTCGTAGCCCCCAATATTCGGCCACCCGGATTCCACTATAGTGTTTGCTATCACTGTGTCTTGGTGCATGCATGTCGCTTCTATCATGGGACATGGACATGACAATAGGTGCACGTTGTCCTGTCTCTCTCTCTCTGTAACTCCATTTCTTCTTAGGCAATTATACCTTCATATATAGGTACCTATCATTTTGAGAATAAGTTTTTTTTTCATAAATTGATTCTTAAAAATCATATAGGTATTTTCTCCTATTACCATCGAGTTCAAATAATTTGTGGTCTTTTTTTAACAGATTTTTAATTATCTCAATAGAGACGAATTTGGAATATTTACTGTAGGAGAACCGGGAAATCAAGGCACCTACAGGGCTTACGATCTGTCATCGGCTGGTTTACGTGATCACTTTATGCGCTTGCGCAACGTTCACCAATTATGCCTTTTTAATGAGATCCATATCAATTACATTTTTGAAAGTTCTATATATTGCAATACTGAAATTATTATCGCTTGAGGAAATAAGGATTTTTACTACAGCCATCTATGTGTGAAATTATGAACAACATTCTTATTATTTTTATTTATTTTTGTTGTAACGCCATCTATTGAGAAAATTGTTTTTTTTTTTGTAAATAATGAAAGCAACAATTCTTATACCTGAGGTGACAATGCATTTTTCGCATAGAAGTCACCCCTGAATTGCGCCAGACTTATAAGGTCATTTTTGTCTTATTTACCTACTTGTACCGTGTAAGTAATAGAATATTTTTACTATTGCATATGCGCAAACATTGGATTTTTTTCCCTGTCGGGAGTCAAAGATATTTTTTAACAGATTTTTAATTATCTCAATTGATTTTAATTTTTCATTCTTAAAATGTTTATTTTTTTTTTCGAATATTTAATAATTAAATATAAAAATTTGTAGTTTTGACAAATAATTTCTTGTTGTTATTAAAGACCAATAAAAGTGTTTACATCATAGTTATTTAATACCTACTATTGGTATAGAAAAGTGTAACTTTTACTATTGACATTTTTTCAAAAGTACTTAAGTAGGTGGGGAGTAGATATAATATTATGTCCTGAAAATTCTAGATTCGAAACACATAAATAATTTGAATTCGCAAGCTTATTTTTATTTCTTGTTTAAAAAATCTTCTAAATGAAACATTCATTATAATGGAATGAGCATCTAGTAGGTCCTAATAAGGCGTACACGTTATGAATTTATTTCTAGAGGGAACCTCGCTCCACAATCCTCAGCACGAAAGCTAATTCACGTCTTGTACAGACGTCACGGCGTCTATGGGACGTCGCGACGCCATCGTCACCTGTTTACATATTATATTTCTCGAGTTGACCTCATTCTCAAATGTTCGTTTGATTGTAAAGTCTGACCTTAATGTTATTTTGCTGAACTGTTCTGATCCATCAAATCGCAAAATTAGAAAATTAAATGTGTTCCATTTTCGCTGAAATAAATATTATGTAATATGTATGTACGTTTTTAAAACGATTTTAACGAAAAATCAGATAAAATCCACAGCAAGGGGTCTAGTATAAGCAAAGTGAGATATATAACTTTTCACAAAAATGTGATACTGACAGACCAATAATCTAATAATACTTATAATAAACACTTCCATGCACTCTGTGCAAGTGGCGAGTTTATTGTCATGCGGTAATATCTTCGAACTTACTAGTGTTTCCAGCCCAGAGAAGCAATATGAGCGTGAGAAATGAATTTAATTAATTTTCTCCTCTGCATGGGATCGAACCCAGGACTCCTGCACAGAAACCAAACGGCTTACCAACTGTGCCATCTATATAGCTACCACGGCATCTATAGATATGAAAAAACAAAATTTTCTGGCACTCAACACTAATATCATGTTGTCAACAAAGGGATTTAAATTTCTTTCGAAAATCAAATACTTTTAATGCTATATACTTAGATTATATATGATACAGATACCTAGTCAGCGCAATGAATGTATGCCAACTAAAACTACGCTGAAACAGACGAATTTCTAGTATACGTACACCTACCGATACGCACACCTACATAATACGTAGACCAACCGATCTACCGCCTCACACACACATGTAAAAAAAACTTGGCATACATTTGAATTCGAAATTTGTACTACACGCGGCTTCTGTACATTATAATTCTATGGCCATATACTTAGTTAAATTTTTTTCAAAAAGCAAATACTTTTATTGTGTCATTGGTATCAGATTTATATATAAATATTGAATGTGTTTGGCATACCCCAGTTTCACTTCGCTTTATATATCTAAAGTCGTAATTTATGATTTTACAGCTTAGGATTTTACATTTTTTTGTGACAAGTCATATCACAATTCGCTCATACCCCTAAAAGAACCTAACGTTTATTTTAATTGAGACTATATAGACCGTTTTTAAATACGAGTAGAATGTAGGTAGGTACCTTCACATCAAACGCGCTCACATGTTTTTATTTTTATCCCAAAATATATGCCAATAACATTATCCACCACCATTATTGAAATAGCCATTGGCCTCGTTGGTATGTTTGTTTTAGTCAGAATTTTGAATTCTTCGACGATATTGTGATTCCATAGACATCGTGTCGTTTCTTATTCCAAAATTAAGTTTGCGCGTTGTATTAATAATTCTTGTAACGTTTATCTGTGCTATTTTAAACATTCTATTTATATTCGTTGAAAAAAAAAATTAAACAGTACTGTTCCATCACAATGTTTCCGAAATCATATATAATGTGGAAAGTCGTAATCAGACAATTTTTTTATTGCTAATTTATTTAAAAACTATTATACATCTATAATAAAATTTTCTAACTACCTACAATTACTTTCTCTTTATTCTTTGACTTGAATACTATAATAATTCTTCATTTGATTTGATTTAATATATTTTAGATATTATTTACTACACTGACAAAATTTTGTTTTAAAATCCAGAATTCCGTTTGATACCTAGGTACCTATATTTTCCTTGATTTCTGATTCTTTATTCTTGATTTCTGGACGGATTCTGTAATTTTAATAGTTTTTCTCTCTGTAAGTATATGAAATTGTTTATTTATTTATATTATAATTAATAAATGTCAGATCTTCATATAAATATCTTTCAGAGTTACGTGAAATCCCTTATAATAAGTGCAATATTTTTTGATGATAAAAAGTATTCAATGTTTACTACGTGATAAATCTTTCGCTACTCAAAAACAAACCAAAGACAGAGTAGCTGAGTTCTCAATAAATATTTGAATTGCGAGTTAGAATGTACAATTATTGGAGGGAAGATGAACCTAAGCAATAAATATTGATCGATAGAGAATGGTGAAATCCGTGAATATTGTGACTAGAATTTTTTAAAAAGGTATTAAATCAAATGGCCATATTATAGTTGCAAATTGGTAGAACTCACTTAAGAGGGCGACTGCTGCCAAAGTACCTATTTTTCAATTTGATATACCATCATTATTTCTAATCAAATCGTTTTGAAAAAAAATAATTTAGATAGTTTGGGTATTAATAAAGAAAAATATACCCTAACTTTTTGGTAATGTTCTGTATAAATTCTCGTAGAAAATAATGACATACCCCGATTTTAAACGTTTATCTTATATTTTCAATACACTATAAGGCAATATTTTTTTATATTAAATAAGACAAAGATATCTGGAAAAATATGTCGTGACGTTGCATTAATGCTTCAGGTTTAGTTAAGAAACCTAAAAACATGTATTTTCTATTCAGCGCCCTTGAAAAATATTTTTTTTGTTTATTTACTTAACCTGATGCAACGGCACAACATATTTTTCAGATATTTTATTCTTCTTTAATTTAAAAAAATATATACCTTATAGTTTTTTAGAAATTTAAGATGTCAAAAATCGGGGTATGCTTATTATTTATTTATTTTAATTATGTTCTGTATATATTGTATATATTAATATACAAAACTTAATTAAAAAGTTAAAAATATTTTTTTCAAAATGATTTGTTTTGTAGTAATGATGCAATATCAATTTGTAAAAATAGGTACGTTGGCAGCAGTCGCCCCCCTAAATGCGGAAATTATCAAATCAAACTATTAATATCACTATCGGTATGTTACACTTGTAAGAATCACATTCACAAATTTGCAAACTGGTTTGGCAATGAAAATGAACATAGATACGAAGTATAGGTACATTAGTATAACAAAAATGTCTTTGTATTTGTGGCCGTTGTGGCATAGTAAAAATCTATCGTAATATTTATATATTAATATGCAGATAATTAATGTTTCTTGCAACACCGACGGGATCAGTAGTTATTTTGCACTTCCGTATATTTTGTCTTGAGGTATTTTATTAAACATCATTATTTTAACACTATCAATCTAAACAAATGTTGCCAGAGGCAAATAACCTAACGCTAATTGCTATTGATGTAATATTAAGCAGGTTTATACTTATAATTGAAGGGAAGGTATTAAATGTTAACGCGATCCATTGATACGTATAATACAAAATAAAAATATGACTAGTGTCGCTGTTATATTTTTATTTAGATTATAATATACTGAAATACATTTTAATATATTAATAAAACAAATCATTTAAATACGATTGAAGAATTTCACATGACTAAAATCAAATAAGTATGGTTGAAAAAATAATGCAAATTTACATTTACAATAGTAAAATTAAAAATTAGTATTGCTTCATCATACAAGAGACATAACATTGTTTTTCATTATGACATACTGATTCACTGTACTGTACCTAATAATAAAAATAATTTAAAACGTTTACTGTAAGCCACTGGCTTAAAATAGTGCTTCCACTTTTTTCCATTATCAATGTTCTTGGGTGTCCCATAATATGAGCCGCCAATCTAAGATACAAACTGACAAAACAACATCTCACATAGTTCAGTAATGAGGTCCATCATATAATGATGGACATATAATAATAACCGCCTGTTCTGAATATACATATGTTCTTTTTAGGTGAGACGAGACCGGTGTATGGTGATACACGCATGTATCATGCTTCCTTTTATCAGATAATGCATGCAAACCTGGCGCTTATTACCTCACATTGTGGGATATGACGTGACTATGAGTGACTGAATGATTCTAAAATGTATCCTTTTTGCATAATACACATTAGGGCAGGAGGTCTCGAACGAATGCGTGAATCAAAATATGTATGATATTTCTGACAATGATCACTTCATAAATCAAATGTCTGCATTATGAATGACCTGCTTCTGCATCAGATGTGTTAGGTATTTACAATAAGTTATTGACATCCGTCACCATTATAATATAACTAAATAAATAGTCAATAAAACAATAAGATATCGCCACACTTAGAATGACGTAAAAATATATTTGTTGTACGACAGTAAGAAAAGCGAACTTTGGACTGGATAATATAAACCAAACTAATTACCATAATCTATAACTGGCGTAATCTGGTATCGAGTTTGCGTGTTGAATAAAACATATGCGAAATAATTAAGTAATATGCCACTTGAAACAACTTGAGTCAAAAACATGCATGACTACAAACCTTTTTGCAGGTTGCTTTAAAATCATTTTGAATCGATTTCTTATTGTTATCTCAATAAAATAACAGCTGAAAATCTCGTTTTATTTGCTAAGTTAGTACGTTTAAAATAGTATTTAGACAAAATTTCGTTTTTGCATGTTTTTTAAAGTTGTTAAAAAACATGCAAAAATTATTTGCATGTTATTAAAAATTGCAAATACACGCGAATACATCCATGCAAAACACCTATAGTCGAATATAAAATCCGTTATTCCGGACCTAGTGTTTAAAAGTCTGATAGCTAATTCAAACCACGAAGATCGATAAAAACTTGGTGAAGGTTTTCTCTTGGTGGTTGTGGATATTCCATGCGGTTTACATGTCGCATCCATCGAAGCAATCCAATTTTAAGCTACTAAGGTCATTCATATCCTGTGTTAATGCTATGTATTATGCTTCTGATATATTATAAGCTTGCCGTGCTTTCCATCATACAAGTTTTCTGGGTACTATGTCAAAGGCTTCTCAAGATTGATGTAAAGATTTTCTTTGTTAGACCGATTGTGGTATATGGTTATGCCTAGCACCTTTACACATAGTTAAGTATATCCTCGGAGACAGTCGGATGTCTTCGTGGAACACAGGATTGGCTGAGGTCATACTAACGCCGTCGTGCATGCTTATTCCGTAAAAACGTGTTAGTCTAGTCATTGTATATTATAGTTTACTCGTGCAATATATTAAGATATAATATTCACTGTATATAACTGAAACTTGAAGTGTAATAAAAGCAGTATTAATTATATCTGACTAATTAATTTGATAAATATATCATACCGATGCTTTTTCATCAGCACTCGAATAGTCCGAATAGCTTCTGTTGTTCATCTGCCAAGATAAGAACCCAAACTTGCAACTCGAACATAGATATATCAAGTACAAAAAAATAAACATAGTATCTAAGATATAGCAAAAAATAATATATATAAACTAAGTAAATAAGGTAGAAGTAAATATAAATATCAATATTGCTTATTATTCTTATTAGTTAGGAGTGGGACCTTCACGCCCCCGTACTGCGACCATGTTTTGATCTATTGTGCACCTCCCCTTAGTCATTTCAATAGCAGTTCGGTTTCTTGAATAAAGTCCCATGTTTTGCAGATTGAGATGCCCCCCAAAATCTTCGGGTATTATTATAAAAGCTCCCAGGTGTCTGTGTCTGGATTCTATTAATTCTGGGCACTCACATGCAGATCACATGTGAGGCTGTTTCTTTCTCTCATTGACATTTTCTTTGGATCATCAGCGATCCCGATTATGTAATGGTGTCTTTTTAGATGACAGTGACCAGTCATTGTTATCAATTTTTCTCTGCTGAAATTTAGCAACTTTCTTGTCCTTTTTTTGGGCCCTTCAATGAATTCTTTCGCCTGACGTTGTCCACAACTGCGCTCACAGAATTCTCTATGCTGAACTGTTGTCCAGTCTTAATCGTTCTTTTAATCAAAGTTGCAAAAAAATACAAGCATAACTGTAACAGCATGTATACTTTGACAAAAATACTTACATATACAATATTAAGAAAATTTCCATAAGAACGTTGAATAGGCACCTGCTATGTGCAAACATTTCGTACAAAGCAAATTCATCAAAGACTAGCGGACCCGACAGACGTTGTCCTGCATGAACTTTGGCTTGCCTGTTATTATAGCTGGTTTAACAAACAAAAATACCACACGCTATCAAAGGCATATCCCACAGCGACGGATGTGCTGGTGTTTACTTTATAAAAGGAAGCACGGCACATGCGTGTATACCCACATATCAGTCTTGCCTCACATAAAAAAGGCAACATTCAGAATGAGTAATGAACTATATATGTAAGTAAAATTGATGCCTGTTATAGTTTCGATTTCCCAGCCCTGATGGGATACCAGAAAATGATAATAGAAAAATCTGACCCTGCACAGAAGTTTTGCTACTCCCCTTCGCATTCCATTTCATTTATATATGTCTTGGTACCCATTAATATTCTCTCTTTTCTCTGTCCTCCTTATTTGTTATCCCACGTGGTGGTGGTTTCAGCTATCCTTACTGCGCTCCTCCACGTCGCTCTATCCTGAACATCGTCATCAGAGACATTACAAACCCGCATATCCTCCGCCATCAAGCTCTTCCATCGTGTTGTGGGACGCCCTTTTGGTCTTTTGCCGGCAACTCGATAGTCTAGTGCAATATTACCTACAATGTTCGTTTTCTGACAGTTTTCTTCGAATATGTCCGAACCACCTCAGCCTAATTTCTATCAGCTTTCCACACAAACGAACTACACTGGTTGAAATGTCCAGAGCGATTTGACTACATAATTTGTTTGACGGTGTTTAATGCTTTGAATAACCTCGCACCACGATAAAATCAAAAAGAGCTATCTGGAAGTAATCTCACACTCAGGTGACTCAGGGAACTTCCAAGAACTCATCGTCAGATACTTTTAGACATATTGTCCTTTACCGGGTAAACGATGTTGTCCATTAGCGGGTATTTTAACTTTATGTATTAGCACCAAAGCAAATGCATTAAATTCACAAAAAAATTTCGAAGATCCCTACTAATCATTTATTCTTTTATTTGAGTTGGATATTGAAAAGTTTGGAGAAAGTCTTTTCAAAATATAATCTTGGTCCATTTTGAATTTTGAAACATAAATTAGTTAACACTTAAAAAATACCATTAGAGTATCTATATAGTTTTCAAACACAATATATAAATTTACGACTCATTTTATAGTACGGAGTTGTACCTACATTTTTTCACTATTGAAAATTCATTCTAATATAAGTTTGTTGTTTGAGAATATTGACTTTTCAATCACAAAATATGTATTTATAATCTCACTTTACATTACTGAGTTATTACATTTTGAATCTCAATAACAGAATATATCACTACATAATAATGTGACACGAACATATATTGATTATAATATACTTAAAACTGAATCATTTAATATAATATTCACCAATTAATAGAAATATTTAAACGAAAATATTACATTGAGATGACTTTGATATACCTATAGTCAAAATACCACTTAGAACAGAATATATTTGTAAAAAAACTAAATAACTTCATACATAATAATAATAAATTATACAGCGTTGAGAAAAACAAATTTTTTTATTAGTAAAACCAACAATGATATTATAACCAACATAATTTCATAATATTATCATATTATGACATATCGAAAGTAATGTTGCCGGTAGTTAAAAGGCATATTCCGAAAATATTTATAACTAGTGATATTTTTATTATTCTTTTATTATATTAATGTATACAATTCCTTTTTGTGAATCTTAACCATTCATGGACTCGCATAAACACACACAAAAGGTTTCATCAAAATCGGTTCAACCGTTTAGGAGTTCAGTGACATACATATGTACAGAATAATTATATAAAATATTATTATGACAATCTATTGACGAAGAAAATGTAATGCGTATTGTTATTTTTCGTCATAATGTGTAGTCAGTCATGTGCACCAAAGAATTATCAATATTGGCGTTGACATTAGTGTTAACAGAAGGTCATGATGTTTTAGCAAAGATATTCACTACTTATCGTATCCATTTACTTGAAAGTATGTTTTCATCTGATACGAGCCGTGTTATAGAATCATTAGAATCAAATGACAATAAATCACCATAGATAAAAAGACATTATTATTATATATTTCAGGTATTCTCTAATAAATAGGTAATGTGTGGAGAAAACTGAGAAATCAAAAATCCAATACTGTACAGCAATATTCAGTACAATTCCTCTATTGATTTCCATAATTCTCCTAATCGAGCATTTTCTGAGCGTTCTTGTACAGAGACTTTCCACATAATAAGACATTATTATCATATGGAGTTCTATGACATCTAAAGATATTATAGAATTCCATACAATAATCATATCCATGATATCGGTAATCGCGAGGGTTTTGATTTCGCCGGTTGGACCAGACTTGCCTCCCCTGATCTATGAGAAATACATTCGTGGGAGATACAAATGCAGCAAAATTTGTACATAGATACCTACTTTTTCTTTTGTACATAATAAAGGTAGGTATATCGTTTTATTTTATTTTTTTGTGACATTTGTAAAAAAAACTAGACATTTTAGTGTGATTTATACGAAAAAATCTTATTTCAAGGTACATGGTATGATACAATAGGTGCCTGTATCAAATGTTCATGTACCTGTATACACGAGCCTTTATCAAACAATAACATGACATAACAATATTTTTTTCTCGCAAATCTGTCTTCTAAACAAAAATAAATCGTTTCTTAACTACTGATATTAATTTCGGATTATTTCCAGATTCTGTGAAATGTTTTTCTTAGAGCTTGTTCATAATAACTCAAGCGCTCGGTGTACTTGTTAATACGGCTCTAAAATTTCCTGCGTTATGGAAGTTGCAATTTTATTATATATGCAAAATAGGAAAATAGGAACGTGTAATAGTAATGTTATCAAACATACAAGAAATAAAATGAGACAGCTAAAGTTAACGTTTTATGAACTTTATCAGCTGAATGTTATTTCCATTCTTTATAACCCATTATGTACATTGAAGGGACCTATTGTTTATAATTTTAATTTTATTTGTGTTAATATATCAATTTTTGTTTTTATTTAATGTACATTTTAGGTAATATATTTTGTTTCGTAGTTCTACAACTTTTGTTAGTAGTGCGATATCTGTAAAGAGTTCTTCCGTTTCTTCTTCTTCAGTTCTGTTCCTATACACCAACAAGCAGAACTGGTTGAGAAAATACTTAAAAATATCAGTTACCAATTATATTTAAGATATTATAGAACTCAATAAGATAATCATATCCATGATATGGGTAAACATGGATGGTTTTGATTCCGCCGGTTGACCAGACTTGCCCCCCTGAAGTAGCTTTTAGGTACCTATATAAGGTTAATGCTTTAGACGTTTATGAAATTAAAGAATTAAAGAATGAACGCCAGACTGAAAATATATTATGGCCTGTAGGTATTAGGTACATGTAAAAATGTGTATTTTATCACTTCCAACATGGTAGATTATTTATATAGGTAATATTATTGAAATTTACAAATCTAATTTAAATAAATATTATAAAACAGTTAAATCATTAGTTAGACCTTGGATGAGATCGAAAGCTAGTGGCATTTAAAACATATTCAAGTATGCTAATTTTCACAAAAGAATATATAATCCTATTATTAGTTTTGTGAAGTTTTTAATTACATAATGTAGGTATACTTAGTTAGAGAACTAATATATTCGTTATATTATTATATAAACAGATGTAGGTACAAGATCAGGAAAATACAAAAATAATATTTTATGGTAGAATCAAAAATGTGTGCCTAAGGACGAGTGGAAGATAAAGAAAGATATTGAAGTTAATGCTCCTAAGGACGACTGAAAGATGAAGAAAGATATTGAAGTTAATGCTCCTAAGGACGAGTGGAAGATGAAGAAAGATATTGAAGTTAATGCTCCTAAGGACGAGTGAAAGATAAAGAAAGATATTGAAGTTAATGCTCCTAAGGACGAGTGGAAGATGAAGAAAGATATTGAAGTTAATGCTCCTAAAGACGAGAGGAAGATGAAGAAAGATATTGAAGTTAATGCTCCTAAGGACGAGTGGAAGATGAAGAAAGATATTGAAATTAATGCTCCCAAGGACGAGTGGAAGATGAAGAAAGATATTGAAATTAATGTTCCAAAACGGTTTCAGCAATTTTAAGAAATGGACGATGAACGACTAACAAAAAGATTAACGATGAAAGAGATGGAGAGAAAATCAGGATGGTATAACCGCGTGAATGATATTTTGAAGAAGGAAATATAAGGATTCTGAATAATTGGTCAGATTTACAGTGTTACTAAAAGGGATTTTTAAAATCCCACTGATATAGGTAAAAGTCGAAATTCAACATCTACCTACATGATACCGCAAACAAGAAAATACAATTTGTAAATATGCGAAAGTCAAAATGTCTTCAGGGGGGCAGGTATGGTCAAGCGGTGAAATCAAAACCCTCGTGTGGATATAATTATCTTATGGAGTTCTATAATTTATTAAGATTTTTTGATTCCACTGTTTGACAGGACTTGCCCCCCACTCCTGGCCCCCAGAAATTACTCTTGTCAAAGTTTATGACTCTCTAAAAGTCTAAAACAACGTGTCTTTACTATTATTAGTGATGAGCAAATGCAAGATCAAGACTGAGGTGGTCTTAGTCATGCATCTTGTTCTTGCATTTACATATGCGGTCTTGTTCTTGCATACTCGATCGAGTCTTGGTCTTACATATCCAGTCTTGGTTTTGCAGTTCTTTCAACTTAAAAAAAATTCTGTTTAAATTCAGTAATTACAATGAAATATGACAAAAACATTAGTTTATAATATAAATATGATTATAAAACTTTTCGAGACTGTAATACTCATGCATTAAGTCTTGTAAGACTCTTGGTCTTGCAAAGCATGGGTCATGGTCTGGCATTCTCGATCGAGTCTTGATCTTACACACCCAGTCTTGGTTTTGCAGGTCTTGTAACTTTAACATAAAGATATTTTTATATTTTTCTGTTAAAATTCAGTAATAACAATTAAATATAACAAAAAACACTATTTTAATATTATTTAAATAGTATTATGTCGATAGTAGGTACGTAATTAATTGATTACTTTATGTTATTAAAAATAAATATGATTATAGAACTTTGCGAGACAGTAATACTCTTGCAAAGCATGGTTTTGATCTTGCAGCGACACATGCGGTCAAGACCAAGACAAAGATTGCTAGACTTACAAGACTTTTGCTCATCACTAACTATTATCATATGTATAGTTCCGCTTCCAACCCTGTACAAAGAGGCGTCATAATTTATTAGAGTGGTTAGTTCTGAAGCAGCCAAAGCAAGGCCGTTTCCGCTTTAGACGTTAACAAACTGTTTCTACCTGTTATGTGGATTGCTAATTATATTATGGTAATTGATCTTTATCAAGTATATATAACTTACAGACATAGTGTACATATTGTTACAATTATTTATATGTATTCACACACACTACAATATTATCGAACTGCAAGTAGCGGACTTCAAGGTAAACCGCCGCCGATGGCAGCTGGTAGGCGTGGACCTTCAGGGTTCGTACTATTTTTTTGCAAAATTAATTCTGATGAAAAATTATCTTCATTATGGTATTGAGTTACTGGATACTGAGTAATTGTCAATATGAATCAATCCATGACTTATGTGCAACTTGAAACGCCACATCATCTCGAAAAATAATCAAATCTTGTAAAGTCACACAATTCTTTCGTTATAATCGGCATTTTTATGTGTCGTTTACTTTGTATTGCATCTTTATCATCATCACCTTATGGCGCTACAGCCCATCATGACTATCATAAGCCTCCTCAAGAACTTTCCGCCATTCCATTAAGCCAATAAGCCATTAAGTATGTAAGCACAGCAGTCAAATTTTTTTGTTAATAATGTAATGAAATTTGTTATTGGTTTTAGTCTTATACTAATGCATCTATATAATAAATGTTATTATACTGTAAATTTCCCGGAAATAAAATAAAATAAAATTCCACCCGCCCGCACCTCTCAATTATTTACACATATTAACATACTATCCCTTTCTACGGCATCCATCCATCTTTAGCCATATCGTTATTTGGGTCAAATTTATTAAATCATATAATTTTCATTATGAATTTGAATGATTCATATCAAAATACTTTTTTGTATAAAATAAATATATACATACCTAAGTACCTACTTATGTGAAACAAAATTGATATTTGCAAAGCTAAGGAATAAAATGTAAACAATGTGGCATGAACTTACTCGTATTTCAAGTTTATCATGTATAAACTTTGCATTGTTTTGAAGAAGGAAATATTAGTATAAAATAGTGATTGTACATAACCCTGACAAAACTAAACACGATGAAATATTTTAAACAACTTTCAAAATTTGTTTGCTATTTGAAAGTGAATGTTTTAATACCAAATTTGTTCGCTCTTTCGATATTCAGGAATGAATTAATGTAATCAAGATGGTGCTGCTGTAGTATTAAGTATTACCTCTATCATCCTAAAGGAAATTGAAAAAATAACCTAATAAAACGATTTTTTGTAATAAAAACTAAAATATTCAAACAAATAATAGTACAAAAATTTAAAACTACGCTTTTCCATGACATTGAAGTACCCGGAAACTGTTTTCGTTTTCGAATTAAAACCTAAAATAACTAAAGACTACCTACATCCGTTTCTATCTACTGTGATGTTGTTGTTTATTTACGTAATATTTCACAATCTACTTCTGCATGCACATAGGTCTGGAAATTGGTAGATAAATTTTATTTCATTGTTTGTGAAATAGATCCATAGCCTGACCAAGCCAGACCCACAAGATATATATATAGGTTATAAATGTAGGTTAACCTATCTAAATTGGCAAACGAGGGGAAGCTATCCTAAACACAATGAATGGATGCTGAAGGTCTTTTGTACTGAAAACAAGTTTAACAGTTGGTATTTTATAGAATTCAGTTGAATAAGTATCAAATATTGAACTGAAATGAATGAATGTGGAGCAGATATATGTAAGTGACGTTTTATAACTGATCCAAAAATAGCCTTTCTTCTTTTACACTAATGACAGCATGCATGTTCGATCTTTTCTACTTATTCCCAAAACAATTATTGACGTATATAATTATGTAATCACGTGCTGCTCAAAACACAAATAAATAGCGAAATTCATTTGTGTATAAAGGATTGTGTTATCTTAAACTTTCGGTTGAATGTTTCCGGTCTTTATTTAAATTATCATACTATGTAGGTACTTACTTGTTTAGGTCGGCAGAATACCTAATTATAACACCCAAAACCAGTTTTTTAAGTGACAATCCATAATTGCCAAACCACCATAGTATTATGTCCCTTCTTTCTTGAGTGCTTTTTATGATTGTTTATTTTTCGCTTCTCTACCACTTCTCAGCATATGGGAACAGTAATCATAACACGATAATCCCGATCTTTTCTTGGACAATCAATTCTCATTGTCTAAAACCCATATCGACTCTCTTAATTTACTACCTATTTTATCCTCACAACATGAATAACAATCTACATTTTCCGAAATTCAAACCTGTCGTCATCATGCGCCCTATAAATATAGTCTATCAAAACTTGAATTGGAGCGACTGTCAGTACCTACCTAAATTAATAGATTTTTGACGCTTTGTCGTGTTATTATATACATTTTTGAAATAAGAATTCGGGCGTATCGGAAATAGATATAACACAGAGATTCAACATCCGGCGAAACTCGATCGAATATCATGATGGCACTTATTTGAAAAATAGAACACCACTCGCTGACATGCATAGAAAAAAAATGACGCGATATTTTTTTTTGTTTTGACATATTTTACATATGCCACCGTCCTAGAGTGACATGAAATACAAACGAACAAATCAATGACCCATTTTAACTACTGATTTTAACAAGATATGTTAATAATTTATTCGAATTCTTTCTGTTTATTTTCCGGGCATTGAAATTGGTTACATGTTTAATTTTACAAATTAATGTTATAACATCTAGTTTGCGCACAAGCGTATGTAGTAACTTTTTCACTTCACTCGTCCTTATTTAGCTGAATACGTACACCAATGAAAGTCAAGTACACGTCAAATATTTTTTGATACATACATTTTGGGATCATGCCTCAGGGCTTGTTACAACGAATTAACCCAAGCTAAACTGAGTAGTCATGTTTCAATTTCCAGGTCAAACGTAGGTACCTAATAGTGTTTTATATTCTTAACATTTAATTGTATCGATTGATAATGAAGTTCGTATAATAAAACGAGTGGGTTGTGGCCAACGCTAAACTCCTCACTAACAAGTCACTATAGAGTATTCAAAGTTTCTATAGAAAGTTTTCGGCAATTTTATGAAATTAGTGAGTTTAATTCTTTTATTATTTAAATATATTATTATGAAAAATTGATATTTATTAATGACATTTTATTTAAGTGATGTGCCCTTTTAGCAATTTGAAAATAAAAATAACAAATTTCGAGTTTCCTGAGCATGGGAGTCACTTTGAAATATTTGACAGTTAAAAAAAATGAGAACCACTATTCAGATATCCTTCAAAATCTAATGAGGTCTATGCGAGTTTTTGATATACAAATTTGCAAAATTTGAAAATAATCGAATGAGCACTTTAGTCTATAATCGATAATCTAGAATAAACACGCCGTACGTAGCATATTATAGTACACAGCACACACACACAGATACATTGTGATGAAACTTTCAGAATGCAATCCCAGCATGATACTAGTTGATAATCTGCAATAAAAAAATACTTTAAAAATTGCGAATTCATAAATCCCCTTGGGGTAGTGAGGAGTAAAAACAATGTTAAGTTCAACCCCTTCTTCATAAGGATTCATATTTTTTTCGTGCAACTCTCCAATAATATCTAAAAATTTAAGTCCTGGCAGCACCGTCTACCGTGGTTGACATTTGTCATTTGACAGATATTATACGCGTTCGTTCTGTCATTTGATAAAACATTTAAATAATTAATAAGCATAATATTATATTATAACTTTTTATTTTATGTAGCTTCGCGGGCAACTAACAGGTACAATGTCAAATAATTATTTAACATGCACCAATAACAAGCTGCCACATTCTGGAGACTTACGATCTGCTTATGGTATTAATCGTCTCACAGAGCCAGACTTAAAACACAATTAAAAACTGTATCTCCACCGGGAATCGAATCTGGGACCCTTGGATCAGTAGTCAGATACCTAACCAACTGAGCCACGAAGGCCGAAAATAGAAATGATGCGACTATTTTAATTTTATGTTTCCCCCAGAGACAATCCAACTAGCAAACAAGTCGTATAAATAAGAGTTATACCTATGACTTTTAGTCGTATAGGAGTTTTATAGTGGTTATTAACTAACTCTGTTAGTCGTATAGACGTTGTACATCTGACGGTTAAGTCCTCTAACTAAATAGTCTAATTGCAACGTCCAATAAACGTTTTTGCAACGTAATTATACAAGGATCACATAATGGTCTTAATCGAAACGTTAACTTAACAAATCTGTAAGTCGTAAAAACATTTCAGTTGTATAAAGATTTTTAAAAAGACAATATCGTCATAAAAAGGGTATTATTATAACATCTAAACAACTTATTGGCCTATAAACGTTTTAGAAAAAACTTTAATAGACGATTGTATAGTGGTATTATGGATGACTTCAATATGACATAAAATTATAAGTGTGACGTTTATATACCTATTATTCAACAGTTGGTTTTATAAATGAAAAACAAAAACTTTTATAAAACATAATATGTAGTTGTCGATGAACCTGTTATATTCCTTTTATATGACAATATGTTTTATAGATGTTAAGTACAGACTTTTATAAAACAAAATTAAACATTTTGTTTTACATTTGGGAGAAATTAAGAGAACATAAAACACTGAATCTAGTAATTGAATATAATATGATTTATTAAAACACCCTAATACATGATGAAGTTACATGTTAGTTAAGATAAATATCACGTGCGTTAAAAAAGTTTTATACGTGAATTAAATCAACGGAAACCTAATGTTTATTGATATTTTTCTGCATTTTGAACAAACTTGACTTGAAAAAACTATCTCCAACATTGATAAACTGCAGCGTAATAAATATAATATTAAAATAAAATTATACACTTCGCTGTTTGTGAGTCAATAAAAATGATTACAAACACTATTCTTTTTGGCATCAAATTAAAAACATATATTTATGTATATTTTTTATAATAATTTGTGTGTTTTTTACTGACTTTATTTCCCATTTTTCTTAAATATTGAAAAACACAGAAAAACCAACTAGATAATTTAATTTTCTATAAAAACATATACACTATCGCAGTGCATCTTGAACTTTTCTTACGGGGAATCTCAGTAGTTTGATACTTAATCTCCATACATACATACCATCAAGCTGTTTACATATTCGAGAGAGGAAAAAGTACCTACTGACCTTCACACAAGTCTTGCCTGACATACATTTTTTATATAAAAAACAAAATATCTTAAAAATATTCAATAATTTAGATGCTAGGGTTCATAGTTTGGTACGTTTATTTATTTTTATTTATAAAATACATGGATTTTTACGTATTCTTTTACTATACACATACTATCAACAGTTGGATGTAATGTGTTACATGTAGGGAATGCAATCCCAAACGGGATCCCGAAATACCGAGATCCCGCAGACATTTTGCGGGACTAATCTCTGTCGAAAATTTTGCGGGATCTCGCTGGACTGGCGGGATTACAGAGAAGCGTAATTCATACGTGTTACTCTTTGTTGATTTGTTGAGGAAACGGATTTCAGAGCGGCGAACTAACTTGACAGCGGTTTTATTATATACTTACATGATCCATATAAGTACGAAGAAGACAGTAGTCAATTTATTAATGTTGATGACACATTTAGTCTACCTTCAAAAAGTTTAATATGCAAGACAGTCAAAACTATAGTCGAAAGGCTAGAGTACACGGACATGGGTAACAACGCAGAAGCCACTGCTCCTGCTGACGCTGATGAACCTTAGGATGACGACACTCCTCTCGCAAATCAGGAGACATACGCAGCAGCAGCAGCACCAATGTCACTTCAAGACGAACTCAAACTTACTTTGATTAGTATGAAGAGTTCGAGATCAACAGCCCAACAACCTAGATCTGGCAATATGAGCAACATTGAGGTTTTGATAAAGAAGGAAATGAATTATTTCGAGTCCGGTGGAAAGGCACATACCTTCAATTCACTTACAATGCGCAAATGACTATTGTGCCAACCAGCGTGGAATCTGAACGAGCTTTTTCAGCCACTGGCTACCTTGTGTCCAATATCAGAAGCCGTTTATCAGACGACACAATACTTTAACTTTTTTACGAAGCTATTTCCAAAATAATGTTTAAACTTATGATGCTTATTGTACAAAAATATTGTTTATCGTGTGAAAGTTATTATTTAAATTTAATTTGTAATATAAATTTATGTCTCATTTTATTCTTTGCCAATTTATGACAAACTTTACCGATGTCTAACTAAAGGTAAGTATGTTAATAAACCATTTAAAATGTCCCAAAGAACGTGTTTGATTAGGTATAAATTTAAAACTCTAAAAACAAGGTTGGTAGATCGAGGTATTAATTAGGTCTTTATTATACGATTGATAAGATATCTAAGTCCACCCTGCTGGATCCCGCAAATACCTGGATCCAGCGGTACTAAGATTGTTCAGTCCCGCAAATACCTGGATTGACATCGTCCTGCGGGATTGCATTCCCTAGTTACATGCAACTAATTATACTATGAATTTCAACCCTGCCAAAACAATCAACAATGGCGCTCGATCGCAGTTGTTTAAAAAACCTTTACTTGACTAACAGTCGTTCAATGACTTGTACTACATACAATGGCTGGTTCAATGACTTGTACTATAAATTATTATATTGTACTATTTTTCAAAAATAATGTTTATCTATTAAATCAGTTTTTTGTTCACATAATTTCATATTTTATTCTAAATTCAATACTTAAACCATAACTTAAACTTTAGATTTATTGGCAGGTACTTATTATTTGAAAATCAGTAATTTATCATTCTTCAACACTTAGGTGGGCTATTTCAATTATTTCTAAATAAATATTTGGTTTGTTAAATATGTTAGTTCAATTAATTCAAAATTTGGTTTATATTTTTTTTGTTTGACCATATAGAATGAACTTAAGATGAACGGTTAACAAATAAAAATTTGTACCTATATAATACAGTAGTGGCCAAAAAAATGGAAACTATTTTTTACTCGACTAAATTATATAGAAAATCTTCCTTCTTAGATTTCTAAATGAATATTTCTAAAAAAATATTATTGCCTTGTCTTTATTATAGTGTGGGTTATGCATGAATTATCATTTATACATAAAATATTCAGATATAATACACATTTTATTAAAATTATTGTACATTGAATAAAATATAAAAAATATTGTGCTCAGCTATGGAAAATTGTTAATGACAATAAAATTTAAAATTCACGTGTTTAAGATAAATCACTTTAGTATTTAGTTGGGTAGCCTTTATTTTTTATCACAGCCTTCATTCTTCGAGGCATTGAGTCCACCAACTTCTCCAAATCTGCATTATTGATGACCTTGAATCATGATTTTATTACAGCTTCAATCAGGGCCCTCTTATTCGATAAGAGATTTTATTTAATTATATTAGTTAAAATGTGCCACAAAGCAATAGCAGCAAAGTATAAAGATACAAAGATTTTCAACCTGGCCCACAAGTTTTCTATCTAATTAAGATCTGGGCTGTTACCAGGCCACTTAAGTACCATAATATTATTTTCTTCGAACCAGCTTGAGACACTTTTAGCAGTATGACAGGGTGCGTTGTCTTGCTGGAATATGCATGTCTCTCTATTTTCTCCTAACAGATCCGCTATAAAAGGCTTTAACTTTGGATCCAAGATAGTCTCCTTGTATTTTTTTCATGTAACGTCCCATCAATGATATGTAGACGACCCACGCCACTTCTTGACATGCACCCCCATATCATTATGCTGAGAGGGTGCTTCATGGTGACAGTGGTACACACTGGTAACAAGTCTTCTCCAGTTCTCCTCCTAACATACTTTATTCCATCCGATACAAATATAGAAATTTTTGTTTCATCGCTCCAGATTACATTCTTCCAGTCTTCTTTGGTCCAATTCTTGTGTTCTTTTGCCCAATTGAGTCTTTTTTCCCTTTGTTTACTATTCAAGTAAGCTTTTTTTCTTGGGCTTCTCGCCCTTAATCCATTGTTGACTAGGCGTCGTCGAATCGTCCTAGCGCTTACAATTATACCACTCTCAGCAAGGATGTGTTGGATATCACTCAAAGTGGATCTACGGTCTTGAAGAGCTAATTTCGTTATCCTTCTGTCGTCTATCAATAACGTCTTCCGGTTTCTGCCAGATTTTACAGCATTGTGTAAACTTTTGGAGACTTTGAACCTCTCGCAGACCTTTGAACTCCAGACTTGGACGCTCTGTGTCCCAACTTTTCAGCAATTTGTTTATATGTATATCCCTCTTCTCGTAGGGTAACTGCTCTACTACATTTTGTAGGTGACCAGTAGCCTCCAAGCATGTTTCAGAAGAAGTTTCAGAATAAAATAATCTCAGAATTTGAAAAACAGTCCAACCACTTACAAATGACACAGTACAGGACGAACGACAGACTAATAGCTCTTGCTTAGATAGGATTTCAAATATCCTCAATAATTACTTTCTAATGATCACAGACATCAAAAAAACAAATTTCCAGAAAAAAATGTGAGTAATAATGATGATTCATATCATCAAATAGTAAGGTATATGTTCCTTACAACTCATTATGAGACAAATTAGAAAGGATTAACTAATTTTGTAAAAAAAAGTTAAAACAATTAAAAAAATATTTATTGTTTCTTGCGAAATAAACAAAAGAAAATATTTGTCATTAAAAACAATAAGAATGCAATAAAATTTCAATGAAAAAGTAAAATGAATCACCTAGTAAGTTGAAAAATGTAGTCAAAATAAAAAGTTTCCATTCTTTTGGCCACTACTGAATATCACGTGTTTGTGTCACCGACACAGTAACAACATAGTTCTCTATAAATAATGGGGTGCATGCTATCTCCATGGCTCTTCAATCTATACGTTGAATGTTGCATCAGAACTTTTATGGAGGATAGCAAGGGTCTGAAATTTATTTATTTATATTCACATACACGGCCTCTTAGCCATTATAAAAATATGGTAAAAATAAAACATAAAACTCGTATTAAACAACACAACAATTAACAAGAAAAACAACACAATAATTCATTAAAATACAAAATCTATCACACAAATCGAAATATTCATAATATGTCCCATTCCGATTCGTTTAAATTTATCTGTCTGAATTTTAGTAGGTATATGAGAAATGTCAAAACGTTGACAATTCAGTAAGTATAGTATGTGAAGGATGTAAAGAGAACGTACTGAGAATGGATGCCAGCAAATCGAAGTTCAAATGGTGTTTCAAAAGAGTGAAAGCAGAACAGCGTATCAAATAAAATTAGAGAACAAATGGTTCAAGCAAGTAGACGAATATGTCTATTTGGGAAGCAACGGAATACCGGAATGGACGGATTGATAAGGAGATCGAAAGAAGAGTTATGGCAAGAAACAGAGGGAATGGAGCACTTAGACCAGTTATGAATGACCGCAACATATCAAAGGATGCTAAAGTTGCCATTGATAACGCTATCTTAATAGTGCCAACCTTGATGTATGCAAGTGAAACCTGGACATGGCAGAAGTCACATGAAAGCAGAATAAATGCAGTTTAAATGAGATCACTAAAATGAATTTAAGATGAAGATAGATGTCATTAATAGAATGAAAATGATGAATTCATTTCATTCATTAATTGGCCACATGGGGAGAATGAATGAGGAATGCCTGACGAAGAAAATATACAATGCGCATAGGAATGAAATGAGAAATCAATGCCGCCCAAGAAAGGGATGGCATGACCATGTGAATGGTATTTTGAAAGACGAAAAGGTTAGAAGCGTGAAGAACAGATAAACATGTATAAGAAGATGTATGAATGTTGACGAGGCGATGATTGTGTGTCAAGATATATGGCATTCAGTTTTCTCTGTCTACCATGTGAGGATCATGGCATTATGGTATGTATAAGAATCACATACATTAGGTATGAGAAATTTTTTAAATATAATAATTAAATTAGACAAACGATTTACTACAAACAAGACAATTATTGAAAATAATATTTCTATATTGCCCTCATTCAGTATAACAAAAGCTGTTTTTCATTCAAATTTTGCTTATGAGTAAAAGCATTTCTTTATAAACATTATTCTATTTCTATTTTACAAATATATATATTTAAAGTCACTAAAATTTAACGATTTATTATACACAGACTGATCTCCTGAGCTCGTAGAGCACAGTGACATAGATCTGTAAATGTGTGGGTGCGAGAGAGACTGCTCAATAAGAGTCTGGTCAATCAAAGAACACTTTTAATATATAATACTAAACATAATATAGGAAAAAAAAATCACTTGATATATATATGGTTGGATAATTTATATAGCGCCGTTTTCGTGAAAACTCACCTCAAGGGCGCTTTGTAGCTATTAGTTTTTTATGTTAGTAAAAGCTTAAAATCTAGGTTATTGATCTTAAATTAAATTAAAAATAGACATAAAAACGATGTATACAATACTTAGTAAATTCTATTTAATTGAATCTAATGCCATGAAACGTTGAGAAGTGTCACGGAGCAGTTAATTACAGTGTTATTAAGTTGGTTTCATTACATTATATTCAAATTCAAATTTAGGAGGTGTTATTGTGTGAAATATTAAACAGGTGTGTCTTAAGTTGTTTTTTAAACGTGTTTATATTGTCTATTTGTCTGAGTCGGTATGGAAGTTTATTCCATGAGGATGGACCAGCAACAGCGAACGCACGATCACCAAAGTGTGATTTGTGCACTCGGTTAACTTCGTTTAGTTTACCGATTGCTGAGCTTTGAGCTGAACGGAGGGATTTCTGTCTGTTGTTTGAGGTGAGCGGAGTGCACATTTCGGATAGGTATTGCGGGGCCAGACCGTGTATTGCCTTGAATGTTGTTAGGCATATCTTGTACTCAATCCTTTCAGGGCACTTGAGCCAGTGAAGATTTTTTAAGTGGTGAGAGATGTGAGAGTATTTAAAAGCACCCGTGATAACTCTAGCAGCGGTATTAAATACAGATTGGAGTTTTTTTATTTCTTGTTTTGGGAGATGAGCATATATGCTATTGCAGTAATCAAGTCTTGAAATAACATAAGCGTTGATGAGAGATTTAGTAGCGTCTATTGGAAGATTTCTACGAATTGACTTGATTCTACGAAGATGATAAAATGCTGCTCTAGTTGTGCAATTTATTTGTTTTTTGAAAGTCAGGCTAGAGTCTATGTGGACTCCAAGAAGTTTTACACTGGAATTAGGGAGAATGTTTGATTGATCTACTTTAAATTCTGATTTATCCAGAAGGTGTTGGCGCCTTCGCGTGGCGGTCCAAAGGAATTCGGTCTTAGTCGGATTTAGTTTTAGTTTGTTTGTTGACATCCAGTCATTTATGTCTTGTATGCACTTGATTGTTTTGTCTTTTAAAGTCGCTATATCTTCTGACGAGCAATATGAATATAGCTGCCAGTCGTCTGCGTAACAGTGAGCATTGAGGTTATGTATTTTAATTATGTCAAATATTTCTTTGGTGTAAAGGATAAATAACAGTGGGCCCAGTACGGATCCTTGTGGTACTCCCGTCTTCATCAGTGCAGGTTTTGAGGTAGAGTCGTTGATTTTAACTGTTTGATATCTGTTCGTCAGGTACGACTTAAGCCAGTTGATGGCAACACCGTGAAAACCGTATGTTATCTTCATTCTGTTCAGTAAAATTTCGTGGTCAACTGTGTCGAAAGCCGCGCTCATATCTAGAAAGGACACCAGTGCCATATTACCTGTTTCAGTAGCCAGTATTATGTCTGAAAGTATTTTTAGAAGTCCCGTTTCTGTCGAGTGATATTTTCTATATGCTGATTGATATTTATTAAATAAGGAGTTTGTTTCAATATGGTCGTTTATTCGTTTTGCTACAATTTTCCCAAGTATTTTTGCTATGAATGGTAAGTTTGATATAGGTCTGTAGTTATTGAGGTCGTCCGGATCAAGTGTAGGTTTTTTTAGGAGTGGAGTTATAACCGCGCGTTTCATGGCATTAGGTACATATCCAGATTTTAATGACAGATTGATTAAGTTTTTTAGAAAAGGCACTAAATCGTTGGAACATGATTTTAGGAGCCATGTCGGAATGGGGTCGAGAGAACAATGTTTGTTTGGTGAATTGTTTATACAGATATTGATTTCTTCATTTGTGGTTTCGTCGAAAGCAGTCAGGATTTTTGAGGTTGAAAAGTTGAATGATGGATCTTGCTGTGATGTAGTTTGTGTTCGGATGTTGTTTATTTTGTTTTGGAAAAAGTCTAACATGTTATCGGGAAGAGCTTCTGTCTGTGGGAGGTCCTTTGAATTGCAGAGTATTTTATTTATTGACTTCCACATATGTTGTGGATTGTGTTGTTCACAGTTTATTTTTGTCGTCCAAAAGCTATCCTTTTTTCGTGTCACCGTTTCTTTGTAGAGGTTTTGACTTTTTAACCACTCATTGCGGATATTAGGACATTTCTTGTTTTTGTACGACCGCTCGAGTTTCCGCATATTTTGCTTTTTCTGTCTACATTCTTCATCAAACCAGGGGTCAGATGGACGAATGCGACGTCTGTTTGAAGTTTGTGGAGCGTGCTTATCTAGAAGAGATTTTAGGGTGATATTATAGAGATCCAACAGTTGATCTATGTTTGTGTTGTGAGTGGAGTTTTCGTTGCAAAGAGGAGATGTCTTAAGGTCAGTTTTGAAGTTTTCTAAGTTGAATTTTCGCCATGCTCTCGATGTTATATTTCGGTATACTGGTGGAGGCTGCTCAATTTCTATTGTCGTTTCAATCAGACGGTGATCAGATAGACCGATATCAATGACTTCAGGAGTCGGGATTTTACAGCGCTGTGGGTTTATTATGATAACATCGAGAAGACCGCCAGCGTCATGGGTGGGCTGGTTTACTTCTTGAGTCAGTCCAAAGGATTCTAGAATGTCATTAAATTTTTGTGTGTGTGGGATTTCTCGTTCCAGATGGATATTTATGTCGCCTGTGATGATTATTGCATGATCGATTGATCTCTGAAGTGCTGCTTTAACTAATACCATGAAATATTTCTTTAGCTTTTGTGCATAATTTTAAGACAATGAACCAAAAATTCTAAAAGAAATTTTTCAAAAGCATACTTTGTGAAATATAAATTATATTATATAGTAATATGAAAGTTTTCTATGCATGACATGTTATGGCTGGTCTGGAAAAATATAGTTGTTTGTTACTCATGATGAACATACACAATGCCCCCAAGTCAAATTGAAAACGCTGTTCGTTTTCGCCAAGCGCTAATTTTTTTTGTATGGGATTTGACGTTTGTTGTAGAAATTTTTTCTACAATAACAAACAACAAACGTCAAATCCCATACAAAAAAAATTAGCGCTTGGCGAAAACGAACAGCGTTTTGAATTTGACTTGGGGGCCTTATTATGATTTCAAAAATCAATATTAAGTCTATACAAGTTGTTCTAAATTCAAACTTTACATGGGAAATTAGAGTAGCGTCTAGCCCCAGCTCTTCTTTTCTGCATTATTAGGTTAGGTTTAAGTTTGTGTATAATAATAATAGCGACTCGCGTGAGCGAGTTGCTTTATAAATTGAATTATAAATTATTATAAGTTAAATTTACATTTTTTATTTAATTTATTGCATTTAATATAAAATTTCACAGCTCATTTGACTCCATACTACGAGACCTCAACCAATCAGAGAGCCAACCAGAAACATAATGCGGAATGGTAAATGCGGATTGTAGACGCTAGTGGAAATTAGTAATTGATGAATATTATTTGTTTTGTTATTTTTTTATAAACTTAATTTCTTTATGTTACATTGAGAATACATGAATGTAATTCAATGTAAATAATGTCCTTTTTATATATTTTTCAAAACAACATAGTAAAACATCAAGTTTCCCAAGTAGAATAACTGCCGTTGATATGAGGTCTCTCAGACAAATGTGTAATAAGACGATGTGTGATTGAATAAAAAAAGTAAGCACAAGAACAGAATGTATGTTGGAAAAGGACGCCACATGCAAGATAAAAATATAATATATGTCCTTAAGTGGATCGGCCACATAGAAAGAACAGATGAAGAACAGTTGACAAAAAAATTATACATGGCTAAAAGATGCGGAATAAGAGATAGAGGTCGGTCGAGAAAGACTCATTTAAATCACATGAATGGAATCTGAAGTGTAGATAGTAGGAGAGTGTGCATGAGGCAATGTTTGGATTAAGTGAAGCGAGAAAAGTATATCAGGATAGGAAAGTATGGCGCTCGGTTCTCTCTGCCTACCTCAATATGAACAAGGCATGATAGTATGTATGTAAAAAAACACAAAATATTTATTAGTAACTAGTATATTTCTAGAAAATAAACTCTTATGACGTCCGGTTTCTAAAAAAAACTGATAAAATAAACATTTTCCTAATATTCATATAAGATATTATGAAAAATGATGTAAAAGAGTAAAATTAAATAATAATTTAACATAAACAGAGCAAATTTCACAATAATAATGTTAATATATTACCTTTAGTCAGTATATATTATTATAAGGTCTTTGGTATATACCTAGTCAAAGATGTTCCGTACTCAAATTTTGTATGGAAAATTTTCAGCGATTTTATGAAATGAGTTTGTTTAATTATTTTTTTATTTTATTATGAAAAGTTGATATTTCTTTAATGCCATTTTATGAAAGTGAGGAGCCTTTTTACCTATTTGAAAATAAAAATTCCAAATTTTAAATTTCCTGAGCTTGGGGTCACTTTGAAATATTTGACAGTTAAAAAAATTGAGAAGCACTATTCATATATCGTTCAAAATCTAATGGGATCTAAGTGAGCATTAGATATACAAATTTGCAAAATTTGAAAAGAATCGAATGAGTACTTTAGTCTATAATCGATAAAGTAAAATGAACACGCCGTACATAGCACATAGCACAGTGCACATAGCACACACACACAGATACATTGTGATGAAACTTTCAGAATACAATCTCAGCATGATACTAGTTGATAATCTGCAAAAAAAAAAATACCCTTAAAAATTGCGAAATCATAACTCCCCACTATATCACCTTGTGTTAGTGAGGAGTAAAAAGATATATAGTTAGTTCGTATGATCTGGCGATTGCGTACAGGAGGGTCAACCCCAGATGAAGAGGCAAGGAAGTAAAAGAATGATAAATTCAATGGGTGTATAATGTATATACATAAGTACTCGACATGTAAGTGAAGTACTTATTTATAAATTTATAAATCATAATTAATATACATAACTTATTTCTTTTGCCATGCAACAGGAATAATAATATTTTATATAAGCTTTGTATGGTAACAGAAATACAATATTGTGTTCGAGTATAGGTATAATAATTAACAAAAGTTTATAACTCGATACGAGCAAACACTTACCTTACGTAATCTTTATTGATAAAATAATATCAATGAGCTTAAATTTCTGACAGACGCACGCCGTCTAATTATTTACATTATGATATCTAAACGACTTGTAACAAATTGAAATAAAATAATGAACTCAGACAAAACATAATTATCGGTGCATGAGATAACAGTGAGTTGCAGACGCGATATCCAGACCACACATAACATATTATCATATAAATTATTGTTCCGTCATCATCTCAAATCGGTCGGTACAACACAAGACTCATTTCAATTCACATAGTCGTTCTCTCCTTGGAAGAGTGAATAGAAATTCTCTCAATGAAATTGCTCATTGTCCGACGCGATATTCTTTATTTTATTGTGATGTCGAGAGGTTGGCTTTTGTGTTTACGAGGTGACTCTCGAAAGGGGGAGCTTAGCAAATCTCATGTGACTTCTTTGTTGTTTTCATGTCAAATCTTTCTTCGGGCATTTGATTTATATGCTTAGAACATTATATAGGTACCTACATTTGTTCATATCTTGATAGTATTTATCTTAACAATTTTCAATAAATCAAATGTGTTTTGGGTTGTATTGTAGCAAAATTCCTCAAACACGAAGCTAAGTTGGGTATATTCTCACCAATAACGAATTTTTTTTATTTTTCAATGGACTATAGTAGCTATACATTTATGAAATTAAGACCATTTGTGTACTATACATTAACCTAAGAAATCAGTATTAGCATTTTTTATAACGCCAGAACTTTTAATAGTCTCCAAAGTTGGCCAAAGTGATGCTTACTTAGGTTGAGTGAAAGAGTAGCATTGGGATCGCTTTTAAAACAACAACACCTTCTGTAATGAAAAAATGTGTTTTTTTAACACGCGAATAACCAATCAACATCTTTGGCATGAACCCGAATCATTGAACAGCGCTAGATATATAAATAATCTAAGGTTTTTATTATGGTTTTCAAAATAAAGATTTTGTGTTATTATATTATTTGCAGAAGAAAAAAGGACCATGTCAAAGAATATGTAATGTGTTTGGATGTTCTAATGGAAAGGAAATTATTACAAGTCAGCCACAGAATATTCCCAAAGAGACAGCATCAAACCGAGCATCGGAAGATCTAATCCATCCGACGGTTTGTTCAAAATTTGTCTATAGCTTCGTGTTTGTCCAATGTCCAAACACTGTTGATTGTTTTTTTGGAAAAATATATGTCCATTTATGTATGTGATCCATGTTAGTTGTCTAATAGGTGTAAATCATTTTATGTTTTTAATGATTATTTATGATAATGATCTGTGATAGTTTTTTTGTGAGAATTCTACTAAAGACATCAATTTACTGCCCATAAGACTTGGTGTAAACTATTAAACGCATCGCAGAGTTAAAGAGCACCTACGTTGTTTAAAACATACAAACTTGAGTGAATTTGCAAACCACATAATTGAAAATGGACATAGTTATATATATCCAATAGCAAAGTATAAAAATAGTACATTCTAATAAGTCAGGGTTATCACAATTTTGAAAATTTAGAGATAAGAAAAGGAATAAACCAAAAAGGTAATATAATTAATTAATTAATAATAATATAAATATCTCAAGTAGCCCAATTTTAAAAGTCTATCGTCTGAAGCCATATTAGTCTCTGGAAATTATACCTACTATATTCGTCATTATTTCGGATAAACGGAACACCCACCAAACTGTATTTTACAAATAAACATCATTTGCATATTGCAATGATTTCATAAAAATAATCAATTAGAAAAAAAGACATTTACATACAATTTTACATAACAAAATAACAATCTTACGAAATTACAAAATTGACCAAAATATTATTCTAAACATGATGTATACTGTAGTAGTGATATTGATGTGTAATTTAGTATTCATATCACTTTTTTGGGTCCGTACAATATCCACTTATTCATAACGTAAAACATGGCAAAACAAAACAACGAAATACAGTTGAATTCCCTGTCTGGTTCGTATCTTGCACATAAAGATAAAATACTTTATTATCTTATCATTAATGTGATAAGTGGAAATATGTACATATGTACTTTAATTTACCTATCAACAATGTCGACATCATTCATATAACTATACCTACACGAAAAATTCAGACTACCAAATAGGTTTGTGATTCAAATCTTACAAAATAACGCTTAAAACTTTGAGCGCGTTTTGAACAAAAATAATAACAGAATGGCGTATTTTTAAATACATTGGAATGCTTGAAACGACACCTCGTAGATGAATAATTTAGAGTGAAAAAAATAAACAAATAATAAAATTTCTTTGAAAACTGAAAATATATGTAAGTAGCTGTAGTAAAAATAATAATAATAATAATCTTTAAAAATTAATTTTTATAATCTTGCTGTTCCACACGCGATTCAATAATAATTATCGTGAGAACATGAATACCTACTTAGGTACCTACATACATATATGTGACACTTTAAAGATAAAAAATTTCAATATACAGTCTCATAGATTTTCTTTCTTTACTTATTCCAGTCAATTCGAATAAATTACCTATATGGAACAACACTGTTAACGATATTTAAATGATCATTTTCAAGTGCATCGGTCTAATGTTGTACCTTATGATTACCTACAAATTTGCAATGTAACTTGAATATGATAAATCAAAATGTACATGAATCATTAAATTATCTTTCACCTTTGATCTGTGGTATAATTTACAAAAAATGAATAGTGTAATCGACGCGTCGGCACATTCACAGAGTATGTAATTACTCTGACAGAGTATTACTCTGTGGTCACATTCCATTCTGTAGGTAAGTACTAAATTGTACTATTATATTAGTAATCTATCTGTACAAAACTGCTCATATTTCTCAAAAAAAAATATCGAAAAACTCCGAAACACCCCAGCTAGATAATTTTATTTTATAATAAAATAAACATATTTTGCAGTACTTCTCAACTTTCATACATTTTGTATGAAAGATTATGTATCAAACTATATTCCCCGTAGATATTGTGTATTTTGCCATGCAAATGGTGGAATATATAAACTTTTTGCACCAGTGAAAAAATATTAGCTTTCAAAATTTTTAGATGTGGTCGTGGTCAGTGGTCGCAAGTCTCGTTATTCACCTATATCACAAGCATTTATGTTTAATTTAGGGAATGTATGACGATGCATATGTACTTGTTTCAAGGACATATTCATTTTCTTTAAAAAAAACTGTAATCTGCAGTTTTCGAGTTATAAGCGAAAACCCAAAAAAAGACCTATTTTAATGCTTTCCGGGTCCCCCCATCCCTTCACTGCACCTCTCAGGGTCGGATAATTTTGGAATATTGGAATATTTACCTCCTAAAGACCCCAAACCCATTCTAAAGTAAAAAAATATTTCCCTTTCCATGCGCTATCTAATCATTGACTGGACTATTAAGCATTCGACCCGAAACAATACAATCTGTTGATCAATGCTATGCAATTTCATTCAAAAACATGATACGACAACGACATAATATATACATCATATAAATGTCATTGTTATACAAAGTCCTTGCTAATTCAAACTTAACTCAGTATCTCGAAGATAAATTCACTTATCTTTTAAGACACATTAGCGTCCTCTTCGATCTGCTAAACGTACTTCACTGTATACCTTTTACTAATTATAGTACCTACTGTTTTTATTAGCTCTTAATTTGAAAAACCAACAATCAGCAAGGAGTAAGTGCTGATATCACGTCGGCTATATCACTGAACATGGCCAAAAATATCTATCTAATACCTGATTTCTTATTCACTGCTATGAACTATTCTTACATTCAATATTTTTTTTCTTTTTTTTTACTTTTCTTCGGTTATCTTTATAATCTTTATTTTGGTAATGATATCACCTTATTGCCATACCACACATTGTATTATACCGATATTAGAATTAACAATTACTCTGGTTGGTTGGAATAAATTTTAATGTTGGCTCTTATTCTTTCTATACATATCCTGCTTGAAACTGAAACATCATGTATATCAGTGGCTTCCAAACTTTTAATTTCACGTACCACACACGAAATTATAAATCAGTAGCGTACCACTGAACTGTAACCGTTAAAAATCCTTCAAAATGGTAAAGTAATAAAAACTGCAACAACTGTTTATGAAAACATTATCATTCAATCATAGGAAAAAAATACAATATTCTTAAATTCTTAGTGCGAAAAATGGTGCTGCATGTTCGAGACAAGATAGGAAATATCTGGCTCAGTTGTACTCAATTTTAAGCGCAAATTGGGGTCTACGTTAAGTTTATTACGATATTACGATATTTGTTTTTTATTATCAACATAGCAGAAAATCCGCTCTCACAGAGATACGTGGTTATAAATGGAATCAGAAACAGTAATGCTTTTCTGGACAGCGATGGATATGCATTTTTAATTTTTAGCCAAAATTCACACAGCTCCACTTTGTTGAATTCCGCTTGCAAACCTCCATCGCAAGATAGTTTTATCAGTGTCAGAGCGCGAAATTGAAAAACGTTTTATCCAATTATTTACTTATTTACTGTGTATGTCCTATGGCCACGGCTGCTTGCGTACCACCTTAACTATTTTTTTTTTTATTTATTTATTAAAAAATAATAAACAACATAAGATACAACAAAAAAGAAAACAATGATTAAGAGTCACGCCAAGTCTAAATTCTAGACTTGTCGGCGTGTTCTCAAGACAATATATATCTAAACTTTAAAAATAACAAACAACATTAGGTACAGTATAAAGAGACATACAAATATCACAAAGATGATCTCCCAAACAAACACACACTATGTTACAAAAGTATCTTTTTTAAAATCATAAAAATAAATGAATTGAGAAAAAAAAAAAAATAAAATCGTTTGTGATCTTAATTATATATAAATCCACACCTCAATAACCATTCCTTGACAAGCCTTTTTACATTATTTTTGCTTTTGCATTTCTTAATAGATGCCGGCATCATATTAAGCAATTTAGGTACATTATATTCTAACGTTCTCTTACCGTATTTATTATTATTATTTACGCGTACCACCAGTGGTACGCGTACCATAGTTAGAGAATTACTGATCTATATTATTATAATGTTATTATTTAGATTCCTACATATTATATAAAATATGTACTTATACCTACAGCTGTAGTCAATATCAAGGTGATATGTTGGTCAAGTCCACCTTGCATTATGCATTTCAGCCTTTTGACAGAGGATGTATGATGTACCTAAGTATGTGTTTTCTTGGTAATTAGCAGTTCAAATACATTAGGTATAATCATAGATTATTATTATAATATACTAATAAAAATCTATGGGTATAATTAATACCTTCATAGGGCTGGCGTACAATCCGAGATTTGTCATACTTTAATGTTACCTATTCGAAGTAAACCTTCGATAGTACCTAAGTATAGATGTTTTTGAAAATTATACTCAATACCTACATGGAATAAGTGAAGTAGGTTCATTTAAATTGATTTCATGTTGAATTGATAAACCTCCAGCCTCCTCTTTTTTAGTCTGTAAAAGAAACATAAATGTTGTGTTATTTTTCAAGATTTACGTAAGTTGCATAATATTATATACATAGGTATCTACATACATTCCGAAGTTGCTAAGCATATATATTTTATTTGTGAAGTAGCCATGTTTCGAACGTCACATATCAAATCTTACATCAAATAGAACTATTGATATGTAACTGACTGTAAAAATAAATAACCGGTATAATACCTGTATTTTTGTACACTTTGGAACAGTATATTTATATTGTTGGTGTCTATGGCATAAAATATTTTATTGATTCTATGAAATGTGAAAACCTATGATGAAATGGCGACTAGAACACAATTCAAATTTAATTCGAATTCGAAATAATACGTCAAAATGTGTGTCACGTGGCAAAAAATAAGGATGATGAAACTGCATGAAACGATGACGTCAAACACTCACACGCATTCGAGGAAATAATACGAAAGAATATGGTACCTACACAAGCGCGGCAGCAGATATAGCGACACGAATACATCGACACGAAGTTTATAATAAAATAAGGCCGCTATACAACACGCATGGAAAACTACACCCACACATACAAACAACGACACCCGTGTGTATGAACGCTCAATACAAAGGTCGAATGTATAGCTGCAGACGTGCCCGCGGCTCGACCAATGGTATCGCTCGGCTGGAGGGCTCGACTTTCCACGAACACACAAATACTAGCGTAACGTTCACAACCACAAACATGATCAAATAGCCTCGATGAATGCGGCTCACAGTAGCGTTAAAGGGACGGTCCACGAGTTGCAACGATATCAGTAATATAATAATTTATTTACATATTTTAAATGTGATAATTTTATTCACATCAACGGAGTATTATATTCAAATCGATGCTCATCAAAGCAGGGACAGTATGAATTATTAATCGAATCAATTACTTGAAGAATTACATATTATATACCAATAAAAATATCCAAGAAAATTTTCTTGGTCCCATTTTATATTATTTCTACGTCTGTAATAATTATGTTATTTATGAAATATTCTATATATTACCAGGTGTTAATGTAGATCGAATAGTGAAAATCAATATCAATTATTTATAGTTTTATTCACAATAATTAAATAAACAATATTACAAATGATAAGTGAACTGTCGCGTGAGAGTTTTAAATTGGCACTGGCGGTCTTCGTTGGTTTTTCAGTAGACTCTCGTTTTTTCATTAACATTTTGTTTTCTTAGTAATCGTTCCATGTTTCAAATTATAAATATTTCGCCACACGTCTAAGGGCTTTATTAGTAACCAAAAATACTTCTTAGGTTTTTGAGTTGGTGGTTATCATGAAGACATGTGTCGAGGTTGTGGACAGCTTAATTCATCATAGATTCAAGTTAGAGATTATTCGTTTTACCTATTGTTTGATTTTAATGTTTACTTAATATATTCATTTAAATAAATTATGCTTCATTTAAAATGATCGAACCGAAAACGGAAGGATGTGATTATGATACAGTGAATCATTAAATTATTTCAAGTATCTGCCTAATCAATTTCCGATAACCTTGCTATTTATTTGATACGTTAAAATTAAAACATTATCCACCATTGTTTCTATCAAAAAATACGTAGGTGTGTAACAGTAGTAGAATAAAATATACCAATAATTATTAAATTTGTAAAAATAACGAATATGTTCATAGATTGATAGAACGCCACTCTCCTATATATATACTTCAATTCATACATCTCGAAATACAAATAGCCATGTTAATTTTACTTTTTTTTTAGTTTTTTAGAATCCATTTTACTATCACATAGTAGGTAATGTATAATTGTTAAATTTTGAGCTACAAGTGATGTTTACATTTTTGGCTATTGTTGATTTAATCTTTTCATACATGCTCTACTATTATTTACACTTTTAACGTTTTCTTATTTATAATAATAATGATGAACACTTCCTTGCACCTTGTGCAAATGGCTAGTTATGATGTGATTCGAGATGTGCCAATGATTTCTTTCAGCTCTATTTTCTTTTTCAGACGTTCTTCATTCAGTTACAACGATTCGTAATATTAATTTAGTTTCGATAGTTTAGAATCACTATTACATATTTGATCAAAATCGTTTTACCGAACATGTTTTGTAAACCGTAACAGCGCCATTGAAATGATACTAAATCATTAAACGGCAATGTATAAATTTTAAATATTAGATGTATAAAAAAATATATATATATATATATATATATATATATATATATATATATATATATATATATATATATATATATATATATATATATATATATATATATATATATATATATATATATATATATATATATATATATATATATATATATATATATATATATATATATATATATATATATATATATATATATATATATATATATATATATATATATATATATATATATATATATATATATATATATATATATATATATATATATATATATATATATATATATATATATATATATATATATATATATATATATATATATATATATATATATATATATATATATATATATATATATATATATATATATATATATATATATATATATATATATATATATATATATATATATATATATATATATATATATATATATATATATATATATATATATATATATATATATATATATATATATATATATATATATAATAATAATATATTTTAAATATTTTACATTATGTGAAAAATATTTTTTAAAAGAATTTTATTATTATTATAATATTATCATTGTGTACCTAAAATCCATAAAACGGGGTGGTATTATACAACATTTTTATGACGTGCATATTAATCAACAACCTGTTAATACTTTGCGTTATACCAATCTTAATTTATATCAACTGATTATAAATGTTATTTCATACTACAATAAAGACTAAAATTTTAATTCAATAATAATTGTAACGTTTACGTGAGCCTCGAGTCCTATATACTAAATGCGCGAGCATTCCGTGTATTCGTCCCCCTCTTTTCAGTCGTTATCATCGGTTGTATGAAAGAGAGGTAAAAGGCTTTGCTGGCTGAACTGTATAGTGGCATTCAGCACATGCTCAGTCGCGAAAAGTTCCATCGAAGGTACGGTTGCTCGGTGGATTGCAACTTAACAATAATTTTAAACTTCAGTTCGCTAAACGTTGTTCCGACACGGCGCGTGTTTTGAGATTTTAATTGTGTGACGGCAGAATTATTCTAAATCAATCGGCAGAATGGGTATGGCAACAATGATTCTTCCGTCGGTGAGTATATTTTACCGCCTTTTTTTATACATGCCGAAAGAAAAGCCCGCTCGAAATTTGAAAAATGTTCCTGTAGATTATGACCGCTTTGACCTTGTCACACGTTTTTGCGTTTTTGACAATGACGAACTGGCGGGATTTATAAATTATCAACAATTTGAATGGTTCCAATTCGAATACAATCGATATAATCTATAGATTATGGATTTTGTTCAAAATGTAAATGTCTTTAATTGTGGAGGATAATTTTGATAATTGTGTACATTGTTCGTATAGAAAGTGTAAGGAATGTGGGTAGGCCAAATGATTAGCAAAGCGCATATTTACTGGTTTAATATGACGTACATGCATCAACCTAATTTATTTTCTCATAAGTTTAATTATTATAAACATTATAGTTAGTGCAATATTTTTGTTTACTAACTGTGAATATTTACACTGTTCTTTACTCTGTTTAAATATTATTATTAAATTGACGTACTTAGACAAAACTATTAAACATTAATGGATATTTTCTTATTACTATTAAACATTAATGGATATATTATTATTAAACATTAATGGAAAAAAAGGCCAAAAGACAAAACCAGAGAACTATAGAGGTATATCCCTATTGTGCTCAACACTAAAACTGTTCACACAAATCATTAAGACAAGACTAGAAACACATATTACCCTAAGAGAAGAACAACAAGGTTTTAGAAGGAACCGATCCACTACAGATGCCATATTTATCGTAAGACAGATAAAAGAGAAGGCAATTGAATACCAAACTCCTGCCTTTGTCTGCTTTGTGGATTTAATGAAGGCCTTCGATAGAGTACAACTCAAGGATATTATTAATATGTTGGTAGCTAAGGATGTACCTCCAGAATTAATAAACATCATAAGAGATATAAATTTGGGAAGCAGTACAAAGATAAGAAACGACAATGAATTAAGCAATTCAATCCCTATAATGACAGGTGTCCGACAAGGAGATAGTCTAAGCCCATTCCTGTTTAATCTAATAATGGATGAACTAATCAAGGAAATTAAATCGCCCCAGCTTGGGTACAGAATGGGGAAGGAAATTGTTAATGTAATTTGCTATGCCGACGACGCTATTATAGTAGCCGAAACTAACAATGACCTACAGACAATGCTGAACAGGTTACATAGCACCTGCAAACAATACAACATGGCAATTTCAATTAATAAGACTAAATGTATGACATTCTCAAAAACACACATAGCATGCAATCTGACTATAGACAACAACCCAATTGAACAGGTTAATACCTTTAGATACCTAGGAATTGACATAACAGAAGATGCTGACCTCTGTGAAGAAATTCAGAGCCAAGTCAATAAGGCAGCTGCAGTCTCGGGCGCCCTAAAATCCACTATTTGGAAAAATGAGGATATGGCCATTAAAAGCAAAGTGAGAATCTACAAAGCATGCGTAAGACCAGTGATGACATATGGAATAGAGGCACGAGCAGACACAGTCAGAAGCAAACAAATGTTGAGGACTTCAGAAATGAGGACATTGAGAACTATTGCAGGCAAAACCCTGAGAGACCGAGTGAGGAACTCCAGAATAAGGGAACTATGTGAGGTTGACGATATCATCAGATGGAGCAGGCAGCGGAGGAGGGACTGGTATGGTCATGTCCAAAGGATGGACAGCACCAGACTTCCTCATATCGTGCTTCACAATCAGCCTCACGGAACCCGCCCTCGCGGTAGACCGCCAAAAAGATGGAGGGATAGCTGGGGGTCCACTTCGCAGGAAGAGCAGGCCTCTTAAAAAACAGACCTGAAGGTCTATTCAAAAGAAGAAGAAGAAGAAGAAGAAGGATATTTTCTTTTTTGTATGTGTACTTTGGTGATTATCGATTAATTCTTGTTAGAATCCAAAGGGATTTTAACCTTTCAATGGCACGACCTTTCGGTGATGTGACGTCATCGTCCATTGAGTGTGAGGTAAAAAAGTAGAGGGGGATGGTAGATTCTACATTTTTTCTCCTTTTTTCGCGTTGATAAAATTTTGAATTCTCAAGAATCCTTTGTTTGGTATTAAAAACCACTAGCATTTATTCAAACGGCATTTATTCAGCTACAATTAATTCAGTAATTTATACTGTCCTCACTATATCAAAAAGTTATGACGTCATAGTTCATTTTGTATTTTATTAAAATTTTGTGTTTATCTATCCTTAAAAACTGTTGTTTATGTATCTATTATATTTTTTTCAAAGTCGAGATATTATATTTTCAATTAAATGTATCAAACAAACTCAATTTTTCAATTGTGGTTGATATAATACAATATTGCAATGGAATAAAAAGTAGTTTCAAATTAATAATATCGCAATAGTTACGTATATTTTTATAAAATAGATTAGAATCAAAATACTTTTATCAATAAATATTCGTTCAATCACTCAGTATTATCACAGTAAAAAAATACAATACGTTTTTATTAGATTATGTTTTAATCACCTTTAATATGAATTTTCTCATCCACATTTATTTATATCAATATAGTAAATTAATATTTTTAATTTATTTGTCATATCTTTCATTATTTTTCTGTTTGTATGTAAAATAATATTTCACTTGTCTGATCTAGTTATAAATCAATTTTAATTATTTCATATTTTTTTAATCAATTATTTAACTTTTTTATTTATTTTTTTGTACAAATATAATATACAACGATTACTGGCTGATTTAATTCTGATGAGCACACCCTTCCAAACAACCCGAATCGTCATATTTATAATAGTTTTAATAATAAGTTTCTATATAAAAATGTGTCCAATGAACGCCAGATAAATAACAACAAATAAAAACAGATTACAATTTTTATTTTATTATAATTTTTCATAGCATACACACAAAAATTTTAAAATTTATTCATGTTTTTGTACATAACATAAAAAAATATACTCTACACTTGCGGGCTTATGACCATTAGGCAATTTCTTCCAACCAACCAGAACCATGTGTTTTTGTTTGATAAATATATCCTTGCCGTATCCTTTTATAATTGGACTGTTAAGTAGATATATTTAACGTCATTTCCTTAATATAATATACCTAGTATTACATTTAAATATTCATTTATGAATGTATTTTTTATACAACGCGGTTTTTAACTTTTTTATCGTAAGATTAATTTGATGTCATAAAACTTGTTTCAAATATATTTTATCATATTTATCTCGCAGAAAAATACATTTTTAAAAAACTTGACATTTTTAAATATGAAAAATTATAATTTTAGATGAAATATTTTTTTATTGTTTTAACCCTTTACACGTGGAACGTGTTCATACCAATTTTGATTGTTTTGGGAATGTCGTAATTAACATTGATGGTCACGTAGAGGGTGAAAGATATTTGCCCTACGAAGGTCAAAGAAATTGATCCGTGTACTTGCTATCTTACGTAATGCTTTCAAGTTGCCTACACTGATTTGTTATTCTTTAAATAAAAATAATTTCCTGCATTTATCTAAAATAAACGTCAATACTGTCAAAACTATCTAATACTGTCAGATTTTCGATACTTGTTAATTATAGGGGCTTCTCATTAAAAATTCACAACTGCACATTTAATGCGTAGGTACTAATTCGTTGTTTTTACTAACATGGTGGTATTTGACGTTCGTTACTGATAATTTGCAGTTTATTTACGAATAACTATTGAAATTAAATTTACTAAGTGTTAATATGACTACTTATATCAAACCCATAGAATAAATATTCTCATTCTATGTAATAAACCTTATATTGTTAAAAATAGCCTTGGTAAAAAAAAACATTTCTATGGTTTCTAATAGTTCCATGGTTTTTATATCAATATGAACAAAATCAGTCTTGTTCAACATTCATAATTGTTATTATCAATTAATTGTTATTGAACTGCTTAATTAAATAGCATAAATAAAGTAGGTACCTACAAATATTTTTTAAAAAAAAAATGCATTTTTCATTGCGGCAATCCAGATTTTACTACAGAACATAATATTTAATTAGTTAGGTCAGGGCTGGGCAACTAGTATTTCGCTGTAAATTATCCGGTCGCTCACAAAACAAATATACCTATAGGTACCTACTACTAAAAGATTACAAACTAGTATGATTGTTACATTAATTATTCGTCTGTTCCTCGATAAAAATCTTATAAAATATTAAGTCGATAAGAGTGACAGAAAAAATATTACATAGTATGTTATCCTTAACAATTGTTTAAAAAAAATCTAAATAAAACTACATAATATATTCTTAAAATGCGTATATAAAAGATTTTCCTTCTGCGTTCTTCAATATCCTCCTGCCTTTCTTCATTGCTATATTTATAGTCTTTTAATGAAATGCGGACCTGTAGGGCTATTCGTGACACGACCTTGATTTGTTCTTATCTTGTCTTAATCTTAAAAATGTATAAAACAGTACTCGATCATATTCTTAATCCTTGTGTACATCCAATTATAAAAAATAGTCATGATCAAAGTGTGTTTACCTAGTGTGAAATTGTCATTATTTTTTGTTCAAATTAATATAACTAATTTTTATCTAAAGGATTTCTAAACCAGAATCTAGTCTTAATCAACTTCATGCTGAACGTATTTTGATATTAAAAACATTAAATCAACAGTATTGCTTGTTTTTCTTTCGCTATGCAGCTTACTGTTTTTAATTGTTTGTCATTTTCCTATTAGGTAAGTAATTGTTTTCAATAAAAGGTATTCCAACATACAACTACTTTAGTTAATTTCTGCGAATCTTTGTAGATTAAATGTATTTCCTCCAAGATAAGATTTTCCTGTCTATTTTATTTTGATAACACACATTGACACTTATCAGATATATTATCTTTCGAGTAAAAAACAATCATGAAATATTTTACTATTTTTATCAAATAATAATTGAACGATATTCCTTTTACCTCCTTCCTTTCCTAATTACAATTGCAAATTCACTCGAGACACATCGTTGCTTGTGTTGGTTGGTTGAGATTGGCATATAACAATAAACCCGACACTATGCACATTATTGTTGATAGACTAACTAACTAAATAGGCCGTTTCATTGACAATATCGATATAATTGGATATAATGACGTTGAATCGAATAATGTAGATAGTTGTATGTTTTACGAATCGTCTGTTTATGAAGTGCTTTGAATTTACAATTATTTCAAACAAGGCGATGGTTAGGGAAACTACATATCCTATTGAATAGGATGAAATTTTTATCCTTCCAGTTCATTTCTCATTTTCCTAACCATATCCTAAATCTTATTCATTGAAACTGTTCCTCTTCTCATTCCTTTCAAATAAAATGTATTTTTTTTTAATAAAAAAATAATATGTCCTTGTTAAACAAGTAGATATACATCTTTCTACGTTCCCTAAAATAAGCAAATAAATGCTTGTGCTATAGGTGAACGAAATAGGTCGAGGCAGGATTCAAACTCGCGACCACTGGATTACTAGCCCAGCGCGCTAACCGCTCTGCCATCGACCCATCTAAAAAATGTAAATAAATTTATATAATTAGAATTGGCATATTTTTTTTCAATTGTGTAACTTTATTATGATATGAAAAACCTGTTATGTTTCCGAATAAAATAAAATAAACGATTTTCGTTTATCTACGGGAATAATATAGAGTGCATACATGTCATGATATACCTAATGTAGAGGTGTACAATTAAATTGTGTGTCCTGTGCAACACAAACTTCTTCTCAGCCTAATTCCGTCCACTCCTGGACGAAGGCCTCCTCCATCTCCTTCCATGCCACTCTATCTTTTGCTCTGAGCAACCAATTGACACCAGCATGACGGCTGATGTCGTCTCTCTATCTGATTGGGGTTTCCCAACACCTCTGTTTATCTTTCGCGGTCTCCAAGATATCTTTACTCTATCGTAATATATATAGGATTGAAGATAAAACTCCTTAAAAAGTTTATCTGTACGAACATGAACCAGTCAAATACGTAGTAATTTGACTGGTTCATGTTCGTGCATTCGAAAATTCTTACTATAAAAATAGTCGATTGACGCACAATCAAAAACAAAGAGACGCTACGAAAATTTTTTAATTTCCTCGGGCAATGATGGCCGGCCAAGTTGATTTTTTTTACACTAGTGTTTATTTTTGTTTGTGTCTAATTCTGTCAATGTGTCATGTACCTCTCCTTGTGCTCGTCCGCCTTCCGATGACGATTTCCATCTTCAACGACGTAATCAGAACCAAAAGGGCGCCATTACTGTGTATCTAGGTACTGAGATATCGAGTCGTAATAATTGATTTTGTTATTGTGGTTTTATTGTGTTTGATACGTATTCAATGCCAATATCATTAATCTTTGTTTTGAATCAAGATGTTGGGTCAGTAATAACCCTTTATTGATGGCACGCATTCGTAGTAATGATGATAAATCTATAATTATGGGAAATAGATTATTTTCTGTATAAGTATTCGAAAGAGTCGTCGATTTTGCCTATTACCGTTCGTTATTAGACGAATATTAAAACGACTGCTATTGTACATATATATTCTTTGACAAACGAGCTAAATTTTGATAGATTTCAAATTCATAAACAAATGACATATAGGTATAATGAGATGTTTATTTATTGTTTTATGTGTAGACATTTACCACATTTTATATAAATGGCAACACAAATATATAAAAAATATAATATGTTGGAAATTCAACTCATTTATATATTTTTGAAACGTAAAGTAAATTTATTTTTTAAAATTTTCATTTTTTTCTCAGTTTGACATATTTTTTGTCGTATTTCAGTTCAGTACATCTCATAAGTAATTGTTTCAAGTTTTTTTTTATTGTACTAAGTAATTGTTTCAAATTTCTTTTTTCTGTACTAATAGATATTACAGATATTTTTTAATTGATAAATTAGAAAAAATATTTTTAGCATATATTGTTTGCATTATGTTTATCATATATTTTTTAACAAAGTTGATTAATTTTCCATTGATATAGAGTCGATGATTCCAGTTACATTACAATGACAAAAAGGATAAAATATGTCGCAATTTTCATACGTCTTGTATTTTTTATTTGTGATTTTTTAATGTATTTTTCATAATTGGTCATTGCTTTAATATCAATAATATTAATCATTATTATCTTTACGTGGTATTGATAATATTTTTTATCATTTTTATAGCGCCGTTTAATGATTCACATCACACATACCAAGAGAAAGAAATAGAATGATTAAGTTGAGAATTTTTACTACTAATATTGTCTAAGAATTAAACCTTTATGTACCTATTCTCAATTCGCATAGTTGAAAAATATCGTAAATTACAATTCGATTTAATTTAACATTAAATAAATTTACAACTCACCGAAATATATTTTTACTCCTCACTACCCCAAGGGGATATAGTGGGGAATTATGAATACGCAATATTTAAGGTTGCTTTTTTACGGATTATCAAGTATCATGTTAAGATTGTATTCTGAAAGTTTCATCACAATGTACCTATCTGTGTGTGTGTGCTGTGAATTATATGCTACGTACTACTTACGGCGTGTTTATTCTATTTTTTCGATTATAGACTAAAGAACTCATTCGATTATTTTTAAATTTTGCACATTTCAAATATTACAAAGTGACACCAAGCTCAGGAAACATAAAATTTTATATTTTTATTTTCATATTGCTAAAAATGCACATCTCTTTCATAAAATGGCATTGAAGAATCATCAAGTTTTCATAATAAAATATTTAAATCAAAAATAATTTAACAAACTCATTTCTTGAAAATGCTGAAAATTTTCCACACAGAATTTGAATTGAATAGACTTGACTTGGTATGAGGAGTATAGCGTTGGCCAAAACCCACTCGTTTTAACTATGTATAACCTGTTTGTAGAGAGCAGAATATAAGGGTGACTTTTTTACCGTCTCTCGTAATATTCCTGCATATTTGTAAGTGGACCTCAGCTATGCAAGTACCTATCAACTTAATTTGAACATATTCAAATTAGGTAATATGCATTTTAATAAGTTCACTGCACTTTGATGTTATTGAGTTTACGACACGTTTTTTACCTGAGCTCGTGTTATTATTTACTCCACATATTAAGAAGACATCTTGCTAAAATATTACTTCTGCTGCGACGTTTTCGATTATTTACTTGGATTATTTTGCAATATGGACATTCTTCATATTTGTCACAACATACTTACACATTTTAATTGTTTCGTTATGTTGATTCACCATTTTCATTTGTAATAATGTTACAGTACCTATATAACCTAAATATCTAAACTTTATTCTCTCTATGTAATATTTTTTTATGTTCCATAAGTTCATAAATACAATACTTTTATAGTTCCTTTTTATGATAACTCAAATATCTATTTAAAGAAGTTCATTTATACATCCCAATACAATAAGCGAAATGATAAATTAAATGAAACAATTTTTATTTCCATTATTTTTGCTAATTATAATAACAATACAAAATTGACTAGATATATTAAAGAAAATAATCTTATAATGAATATAGTATCTATGTACAATTTATTCTGTTCCTTTTTGGAAATTTACTGCCTCATTAGACGAGTCTGTTCTGAGGTAGTACCTACCTACTTCATTTAAAAAAAAAAATTGCCGAAAATTACACAAATTTAACAATAATTGATATCATTTACTTTTCTTTTTTATTTCAATGAGTTTTTCACACTTCTTCAATAATACTTAAATTAATACATAATGCCTACTGTGGTCATAATAATTATTATTAACATTTAAATCAATAAGTTCTTGAACTTAATCCGTTCTAGATAATAATTTATAAAGAGAATGTTCAAAATAACAACTTACAAATATTTTTTTGAATTTCGCGTCTAGTTCTATTTTTTCCTTGCACCCTGTTACAGTTTCTATATATATCTACGCAATTCCAAAAATGATTTTACGATTTTCATAAATGATTTTACCTATTACAATTAACAATTGATTTTTTTCGGTATTAAATATTTCGATAGGGGACACAGAAATAAATTTCACGGGCCAATGGTTAGGAACCCCAACAATCATTTTCTAAATTTTACGAAATTGATAAGGAATAAATTTGAATATTCTTCAATAATTAGTGAAAACTATATTTTTGTATTGCTTTTTGAACTACATATACCTACCTATTCAAATTTTATATAATTTGGTCATAATCAAAGATTTCCATATAAAATACGAGATGGAGTACTCAGTGCAGTGAGTGAGTCATGGTATATCGCGCGTTTGACGTCTTGGTTGGCAACATATTGCAGTTTTCCATTTATTTCGTTATGAACAAAGTGTTTTTTTCGACAAATAAATCCGAAAACAATTCACATTAGTCGTTATTCTCTATAGAAAGACGATGTAGTCTGCCAACCTTGTTGTCAAAAGTCCCGCGGAAATAATCCTCACTTCGATTCATACAAAATTTGCTAACTGCAACATCTAGTATGCTGTATGGAAATCTATGGTTATAATATAATATTGTGTAGAACCTCAATGAAAACGTCGCCTCTAGTATTTCCGTAATTTACCGTCATGTTTTTGATTTCCCGCCTAGATATCAGTTTATTTCATAGATTTTGACTACAGTATATATAATATAATAAAAATCTATGGTTTATTTATAAACGGACAAATTGTGATCTAAATTACAAATTAAAGGTTTCATTCAATGTAGGCTATTTTCACATAGCAAGAATCGAGTTATTTTACTTTAGATTTAATATTGTTTTATTACTTCTGAATTTCGCAAAATTAATATAATTCGACCGCCATTATATCATAGATACGGCCCTGATTGGGTCGTTGGTCATCATGGTGGTCTAATTCATCAGACAGACCACGTGTGTTATGATGTCCTATTGATGACGGTCTCAATATGTAATATATAATGTACATAATGTTATGTATTATTTAATTGGTGGAATAATACTCAATTGATGTTAAATAATTGACACGGCTGCTGTTTCACTTTTTTTGAGTCGTCCTAACACACTTCACTCTTAAATGGGCACGAACCAGCCTCGTGATTTTACACGTGGTCGAATTTGAGCAATATGTTATTATTATACGAAGCAGAAATACTAGTTTCCTTAGGAAATACAAAGGATAAGTTGATGAAATTTTCGAACGGCAATAAGCCCACCAGACTACAAAATATGTACGAGAAAAATAGGCTACGATGTCGAACATTTGATAGGTACATTTTAGTTCTCCCGTAGTTCATGATGTATTGGGAATATTTTCTTTTAAATGATTTCAGCGATATTATTTCTTTGAGTTATAATTTCTGGGGGAATGAAAATAAAATGTCTGTGACCAAAATTATTATCGTATTATCTCTTTCTCAATTAATGTATTCTGTCGTGTGCGCTCTTTCTTGGTGATATTGTATGAATTCGTTAAACTGTACCATTTTTACAGAGCGTTTTGTTCTCATATAACGTGTCTATATGTAAAATGTCATTGGAGGTACCTACATACTTTGTCGGATCTGTGAGTGATCATATTGAATTTAGGATAGGGCGATAGTTACTGTATAGTTTATTGATACAGCATTTTTTTCTCATTCCCGTCAACAAAACAAATCGTTGATTATTTTGTAATATCAATCTAGTATAAATAGATACAAATGTATGGTAATAAAGAATTAAAATGTCAGTTTGTGTTTGTTTCAGATTCGCGAGCAATGCGAAGAGTTGATCCTCACGGACAAGCAGACGCGGGAGATAATGGTGCGTCTGCTCAAGGACATCAACGAGGGTTTACAGAAGAAGACACACGACTCGGCCACAGTCAAATGCTTTGTCACTTACGTTCAGGACCTGCCCAATGGAAAAGGTACATACATATCTATAGCTGAATAAAGACATATTTTCCCTGAATCCCAGGACACACCTGCCTGGAACAATTTGTCAGAAAAAGTGGTGTCTGTTGGTACACTCAACCAACTAAAGAATAGATTAATAAATGTAGGTAGGTATATTATATAAAGAAGCACATCATACAGGCCCATCAGCAATAGCTGCTGCCTGCCTGTTCAACGATAATAATAACACATTAACAATTTATACATTGTAAAATAAATAGATTTTAAAATTATCAAATAAAAATTTAGAAAGTATTTTTTCCGCTGATTCGATTTTTAACGACCGAACGTTTTCACCGTTGTATCTCGGTAATAACAAGGTCTAAATAAAAAAAAAGTAAAAAAAATTGAATTTGCAGATTTTAATTTATATTATTTATTTGTCTTTATATATAATTCTTATGTACGTGTGTATGTCACTGAACTCCTGAACAACTAGAAGGATTTTGATGATTTTTTTTAGCGAGTCCTTGGATGATGTAGATTCACAATAGGAATCAAATATTACAACAGAAGATTTAAAAAATATGAAAATAAATGTACACCTGATTATGTCTATAATGAAAAGTAAACCACTTTTTGATTCTACATGAATTTTATTATGTGCGATAGGCCTATTTCGCCTTGTTAGGGCATTTACTAACTTATGACTATTTTGACAAATTTTACTTATATTTATAGATTAATTATGTAGGAGGAGCTTACAGGTTCTTGTGATTGGTCATTTAAAACTACACCTGATATTATGCAAACAGTAATACTTTTGAGATATGCAATAAAATGCGAAACAGGAGTGTCATTAATGTGGATTATAATATAATTCTTCTGTACTTGTATATGTCACTGAACTCTTAAACGGTTGGACCCATTTTGATGGATTTTTTCTGTTATCCCCTAAGAGCTGGATAGTCGAAAATACAACAGACAAAATAACATCTTACATAGTTCACCACCCATTCTGAATGGGTGCCCTTTTTAGGTGGGCGAGTCTGATGTGTGGGTATACACGCATGTGTCGTGCTTCCTTTTATAAGGTATTGCAAACCCGCACATCGGTCGCTAGTTTCCCCGCATTGTGGGATATGGTGTGTGGTTATTTTTATATTTGCTGAACCAGCTAATAGCAGGCAAGCCAAAGTTCACGCGTCTGTTGGGTCCACTAATTTATAATACAATTCATTCACATATACAAACAAACCACAATTCACAATTGTTAAATATATTATATATATATATATATATATATATATATATATATATATATATATATATATATATATATATATATATATATATATATATATATATATATATATATATATATATATATATATATATATATATATATATATATATATATATATATATATATATATATATATATATATATATATATATATATATATATATATATATATATATATATATATATATATATATATATATATATATATATATATATATATATATATATATATATATATATATATATATATATATATATATATATATATATATATATATATATATATATATATATATATATATATATATATATATATATATATATATATATATATATATATATATATATATATATATATATATATATATATATATATCTTATTCCTTGTCTTCATACACAAATCTCTCTCCATCCCTCTATCTCTGCTTGAGATCTCTTCTTATATATATATATAGATAGATATATATATATATATATATATATATATATATATATATATATATATATATATATATATATATATATATATATATATATATATATATATATATATATATATATATATATATATATATATATATATATATATATATATATATATATATATATATATATATATATATATATATATATATATATACATATATACAGAAGTACGTACTCATAGGTATCCTTGAAGAGATCTCAAGCAGAGATAGAGGGATGGAGAGAGATTTGTGTATGAAGACAAGGAATAAGATATATATATATATATATATATATATATATATATATATATATATATATATATATATATATATATATATATATATATATATATATATATATATATATATTATATTTGATGTTTTCACGGGTGAAATATGTTATAATATTTTTATCTCGGTTTTCCCGTGTCAGTAGGTCTTGACTAAGACCATTTGTCTTCCGACGTTTCGCCTGAATATCACCAGGCATTTTCAAGGACTTAACGAAAAGCACGCGCGCGACACACGTCTACTCACACTGAAAGCTCACCGTCAAGTGACTCGTAGCGTACAAGATGGCCGCTTATGTCAAATATTGTTAGCGCGACGTGATTGGCTCCTTGTGACACGCCCACCTGCTGTCGTGTTCGTTGGTAATAATATTTTATCATTATTTTTGTGTTGTGATTTATTGTTAATTTTAGTTGTGACATTAATATTATTATTGTTGTGTTTTGGGGTTATTTTCGCTATGGTATTATTAATATTATTATTGTATTGTTTGTCATATAAAATGTTCTTCCAGGTACTAGGCAAACGAACTCCGTCGTCCCGATTGTTCATTATATCCCTTCTCTTATATATTTCTATAGCTTCCCTGTAAATTCTGAGAGGTTCACTGTTTAAACTTGCTATTATTTTTGAATGGTCAAAATCTATTGTATGTCCTTCTGTGAGCGAGTGTTGTACAAGTGAGGATGTAAGTTTTTTGTTTCTCATGTCGACTCTGTGCTCCGCTATTCGTGCTTCAACTTTTCGATTGGTTCTTCCTACATAAGTCTTATTGCACGATCCGCACGGTATTTCATATACTCCATGAGCTTCAAGTGGAATGATGTCTTTCGGGTTTCTTAGAAAGGTTGATATTTTATTTGTTGTGCTGAAAACGGTACGTATGTTATTTTTGTTTAATAGACGGCTGATTTTATCGGTGACGCCTTTGATATATGGTAGTCGGGCTGTTGATAATGGTGTTTCATTGGATTTTTCTTTCACTGTTTTTGGACTCTTTAATGCTTTGTTTATTATATAGTCTGAGAAACCATTACAACGTAGAGCATTTTTTGTGTATTCTAATTCTTGTTTTTTATGCTCGTGGTCTGCGATTCTTTTTGATCTTGTTATTAGTGTTTTTGCGACTGAGCATATTTGTGCGGGGTGATGATTGGACGTTGCGTGTAGGTATCTATCGGTGTGTGTGGGCTTTCTATATACTGTGTGCCCCAGTTTACCGTTTGCTTTTTTTAACACTAAAACGTCTAAGAAAGGTATTTGTCTGTTATTTTCCTTCTCCATTGTAAACTTTATATCTTTATGAATGCTGTTAATAGTGTTCAAAAAATTATTTAATTCTTCTTCTCCGTGAGACCATACTACGAATGTGTCATCCACATATCTTAGCCATTTCTTTGGTTTGAGTATTACTTTCTTTAAGACTTCTTCTTCAAACCTCGTCATAAATAAGTTGGCGACTGCTGGTGACAATGACAAACCCATAGGTGCTCCTTTTATTTGTTTGTATGTCTTATTGTTGTAATAAAAAAATGTGTTATTTAAACAGTGATAAAATAAATTTAAAATATCGTCTGTGGTATTGAGTGTTTCTTTGATTATGTCTAGTGTCTCGTTAATTGGAATATTTGTAAATAAAGAAACAACGTCAAAACTCACAAGAATATCTGTACTTTCCAGTTCTAAGTCAGTGATGAGTGATATGAAATGTTCTGAGTTTTTGACATAGGAGTCTGCGGATTCTACATAGGGCTGCAACATATTCGCGAGGAATTTAGAAAGCATTTGTAACGGCGAACCAATGGAACTAACAATTGGTCTGAGAGGAATGTCTTTCTTATGAATTTTTGGAAGACCATATAATTTTGGAAAGCGTGACGACTTCTCTCGTGGAATAAGTGACTTTTTGATATCATCACTAAGTTTTGTTTCCATTATTTTAGTTTTCGTGGTTTTCTCAAGATACGTGATTGGGTTGCTTGCATGTATTTTGTATGCTGGGTCTTCAAGGATATCGGTCATTTTCGATTTATAATCTTCACTGTTCATCACTACTGTGGCATTGCCTTTATCAGCTGGAAGGATTATCAAATCTTTGTTGTTGCGTAATTCTTTGAGGGCTATTATTTCTAGTTTTGATAAATTGCATTTTGGTGGTGTATTTTTTCTTAAAATCGAGCATGTTTCTTGTCTAATTGTTTCGGCAGTATTATTGGTGCATTTGTGAATGGCTGATTCAACCGCTGTAATTATTTCTTCTTTAGGAATAGTTTTATATGATACACCATAGTTAAAACCTTTTGAGAGGACGGAAATAGCATTATTATTCAGTTGAAAATTTGATAAATTGTGAATGACCTTGTTTGTATCCAGAGCGGCTTGGTGACAATATTTATTTTTCTGTAGGTTGGTAAATTTCTTTATTTGGCGTTCCGTGGTGTATGTTGTATTGGTGTCAACACGATATTGCACAATATTATTTAGTTGATCCCATATCACTGGATGTAATGTGTTTGCGAGGTTTAAATGAAGTACACGTAGTTGAGAACTCACTTGATCTAGTTTGTACCGTATGTATTTAATTTCTTCACGAATTAGAGTCAAACCGGTATTTTTTAATATTTTGGATGTTTTTACTGATTTTCTATTTGTTTTTAAAGTAAAAGAAACTGGTATTGTTTCTGTATCACGACATCGGCGTAAGAAAGTTAAATCACATAGAAGTTTTGCTCTTTTCGTATTTAACTTTTCAAATCGTTTTGTTGAACGATACACTTCCTCACCGTAGAGGTTATTTATGTTATATTTGATGTTTTCACGGGTGAAATATGTTATAATATTTTTATCTCGGTTTTCCCGTGTCAGTAGGTCTTGACTAAGACCATTTGTCTTCCGACGTTTCGCCTGAATATCACCAGGCATTCGTGCTTCAATCGAAAAGTTGAAGCACGAATAGCGGAGCACAGAGTCGACATGAGAAACAAAAAACTTACATCCTCACTTGTACAACACTCGCTCACAGAAGGACATACAATAGATTTTGACCATTCAAAAATAATAGCAAGTTTAAACAGTGAACCTCTCAGAATTTACAGGGAAGCTATAGAAATATATAAGAGAAGGGATATAATGAACAATCGGGACGACGGAGTTCGTTTGCCTAGTACCTGGAAGAACATTTTATATGACAAACAATACAATAATAATATTAATAATACCATAGCGAAAATAACCCCAAAACACAACAATAATAATATTAATGTCACAACTAAAATTAACAATAAATCACAACACAAAAATAATGATAAAATATTATTACCAACGAACACGACAGCAGGTGGGCGTGTCACAAGGAGCCAATCACGTCGCGCTAACAATATTTGACATAAGCGGCCATCTTGTACGCTACGAGTCACTTGACGGTGAGCTTTCAGTGTGAGTAGACGTGTGTCGCGCGCGTGCTTTTCGTTAAGTCCTTGAAAATGCCTGGTGATATTCAGGCGAAACGTCGGAAGACAAATGGTCTTAGTCAAGACCTACTGACACGGGAAAACCGAGATAAAAATATTATAACATATATATATATATATATATATATATATATATATATATATATATATATATATATATATATATATATATATATATATATATATATATATATATATATATATATATATATATATATATATATATATATATATATATATATATATATATATATATATATATATATATATATATATATATATATATATATATATATATATATATATATATATATATATATATATATATATATATATATATATATATATATATATATATATATATATATATATATATATATATATATATATATATATATATATATATATATATATATATATATATATATATATATATATATATATATATATATATATATATATATATATATATATATATATATATATATATATATATATAATGGAGTGTATTCAGCAAATTAAATCGTTGTTCTGTAAAAAGAGAAATTTATTATTAAAATAATTATAAAATACAATAAAAGTAATAATAACATAAACATAAATAAATAATAATGATAACAAATATAATTTTACCTGTAAAAAGAGAAACGACATTAAATGCTTTTAGTTCCTCCTTTTTAGAATCTTAACTGTCACTTTAAAACAAATATAAAACTAAAACTTTAATATAGAACCAATTCAAATAAAAATGAAATAAGTACTTCTAGGTGACATCTATGTAAGTACTTGTTTTACATCTTCCCCCCCCAAAAAAATTATATAAAACAATACTACTTAATTAATATAATTTTTATACAAAACAATACTTAATGTAGTACAATTTTTCATTGGCTAATACAATTTTTTTTTCTATATATTTAATCAATAATTGGAACAAGTTTTGTGATATGAAAAAGGTTTGATTCTGATTTCTTGTGACCTGTATCTATTCTGTATATTGAGTTTGAAATTTTTTCTAAAATTTTATATGGTCCAATTTTTAATTCATCCAATTTTTTTCTGTTTAATCGATTTCCGTTTTCAACAAATACAGAGTCTCCGATTTTTAATTCGCATTTTGTCCTGTTTTTGTCGAAATGTTGTTTATTATAATTGTGTGATTTTATCGTATTTTTTAAGGCAAGTTTTCGATCTTGGAATAAATCATTAAGTGTTTTTTCCTGTTTTAATTCATCTGGCAAAATAGTAATATTTTTTCCTTCTAATAAATATTTAGGGGCAAATCCAGTTACTGTGTGTTCTGTTGTATTATATCTTAGGATACATTCATGTGCTATTGTCGTCCAGGCCAATTTTCCTTTCCTTTCATTTACCTTACATCTTATTTTATTAACGATTGTTTGGTTAAGCCTTTCATTCAGGCCATTTGAAAAAGGTGCATTAACTGCGGTGAAGACAATGGGTATATTCTCATTACTTAAAAAGTTTTTAAAATCTTTGAATTTATTCCCGGATATTGATCCGATAGAATCATACCAATTTTATTTCCTTGCATCGCTTTTCGAACAAGGTTTATAAAGTCACTCGAACTTTGACTTTTTGAAGTCAAAATATAGGCATACCTCGTGAAATGATCTACAAGAAGATGTAAGTATGTCTTTGTAGAACGTGAGCCACCAAATCCACCAATTGTATCTATAGACATTATCTCAAATGGGTAAGTTGCAGGACCTAAATGAGACATAAGTCCAAATTTATATTTTCCTCGAGATTTGTTTTTTATGCATATTTCACATTTTTCGCAGATTTTTTTAATATTATCGGTTAAATTTTTTTGCTGTGTAGAATGGTATAATTTTATTTTGCATTTGTTTTGTTCCTATATGACAGTAAAGATAATGTATATTTTCTATAAATTTTTTACTAAATTCCTCTGATAGTATTATTTTTTCTTTTTTTCCAATTTTTTTGTAGTATATTTCATCTTTCAATTTTAATTTATTTTTATTATTTTTCAAATCTTCATTATTTTTTTGATCATTTTGTATATCCCCTAGTTTTATTAAGTTTACGATTCTTAAATTTTCTTCCTGATTTTCATGTGGTTCTAACACCGGATTTCTGCTTAAACAGTCTGCTTCTAAATTGTATTTTCCTGGAGCGTATATTACTTCAAAGTTAAATTGAGATAGATAATAAGTTAATTCTCCTAGTTCTTCATCTGTTCTGGCTTTTATATTCATTCTTTCTAGTGGTTTATGGTCTGAGTATACCGTGAATTTTTTTCCTATGAGCCAATGTTGCCAGTATTTTACTGTCTCCTTTATTGCTAAGCATTCCAAATATATTGCCTTTTTCTTTTTTTGAGTTTCATTTAATTTTCTCGAAAAGTATGCACATGGTTTTTCTTCTCCATTTTTTTGTGGTTGTTTCAAGACAGCTCCTATGCCCTGTATACTCGCATCTGTGTAAATATTTATTGGCAAATCTGGATTATATATTGTTAAAATAGGTGTTGAACAAAGTAATGTTTTAATTGTTTCAAATGATTCTTGACATTTTTCTGAGCAAATAAATTTTTGTCCTTTTCTCAACAAATTATGTAAAGGGTCTAAAATAATTGATATTTTTGGCACATATTTAGCATAAAAATTTATTTTTCCTAAAAATTGGCGCACATTTTTTTGTGTTCTCGGAAGAGGAAATTTTTTTATAGCAATTAAATTATCTTTTAATGGACTTATTGTGTTATTCTTGATTATATGGCCTAAATACTTCACCGAATTTTGTGCAAAGTTGCACTTGGAAAATTTCAATCTAAAACCTTCTTTCAAAATTGCTTTTAATAATAATGATAAGTGATTAATGTGTTCTTCAAATGTTTTTGAAAAAATCAATATATCATCTATATAATTCACTGTGAAATCTGATAGTTTATGTTTCCTTATAATGCTACTTAAAATTCTTTGGAAAATTGCTGGTGAAGTTTTTAAACCAAATGGTAAACAGGTCCACTGAAAATGACCTTCTTGTGTAACAAATGCTGTTTTTTTTTTATCTTCAATTTTCAAAGGAATAGACCAGAATGCCGAGTTTATGTCCAATGTTGAAAAAAATTTACATTCTCTCGTTTTAACCATTAAATCCTCGATCAATGGGAAAAGTTGTGACTGAGGAATTATAATTTTATTTAAATCACGAAAATCTATACACAATCTTGATCTTTTTCCGTCTTCTTTTTTATATGCCAAAGTCACCGGTGCCGCGAAAGGACTATATGACTCTTCTATTAATTTGTTTTTTAACAAATTGGATACCTGTTGTTCTATTTCTTTTTTATCTTCAATAGTGCATCTATACGGTCTTTTACTACAATATTTATCTATTAATAAATCAATATGTGCTTCATATCCTTTTACCATACCTATATCATATTTATCTTTAGCAAAGAGTGATCTATAATTATATATCAATTCATCTATTTAAGACTGTTGCTGGAGGTCTAGATGATTTATTGAAATTTCAAAATTGTCTACTTCTATATGTTCATTAAAGTTTATTTTATATTCATCATTACTTTCATCCTTTTTCTTTTTTATTATATCCAAATATTTATTATTATTAATATATGAATATTTTTTTTCTTCCATTTCATTACCTGAGAACCCAGGAATTATTTTTTTATTATTTTCATTATCTACTTTGTCATTCTCGTTTTCTTTTATAAGGCTTATGTATTTTTTTTGAGTAATTTCTAATTTTTCATTTTGCATTAACTTGAAATTTTCTATGCAATCTAATCCAATCAAGAAATCATAATCGAAATTGTCTTTATCCATAGCAAAAACATTTATGTTTTTCTCAATATCAAAAATCTTAATCTTTAAGGTTACAATACCCATAGTTTTTTTCACACCATTAATCGTTTTTAAATTAATATTTTTCTTATTATTATTTATTTGATTATGTTTCAAGCACAATAATCTCGAATTGATTAAAGATACATTTGATCCTGAGTCATAAATTCCCCAGATTCTTAAAGTATCATTTATTAACAATTTAGTTTTGATTAATGGTGTAATTATAAGTTTTTTGGGTCAATTTCATTTAATTCTGTTTCTAATTCAGAGTTATTAACATTTCTTATATTATATTCTCTTTTATTTTCATCATTATTTTTGTTTTGGAACCAACATGATGATTCGGGATGATAACGAATTCCCTTATTTTGTCTTTCACAAATCCTGCATGGTTTGTCTCTGATATAATTTTTTTTTATTATATTTTGAATACTAGTCTTTTTTTCTGAATGATTTTTATTTGCTAAATTTTCTAAACCTCTAATGTTATTAAATAAATCACTAGTTTCCTTCATGTTGTTTCTATCAATTTTATCAGATATAATATTTGGTAGTCCCGTAGCAATCAGATCAATAAGAGTGCATTTATCTATTGATTTATTTATTTCCAATAAAAGTCTTTCTTTTTTTAAAGCATATTCTAATAATGAGCCTTGTATATATTTGAATGACATTGCATACCTGATTGGTGTCCAACCTTTGTCTGCATAAGTTTTACAAAAGTTATCTTTCCATGTTGACCATTCTGAGTTTACAGTATATTTTATAAGCATTGACCTGTACCAGTCAAGACATGACTCATCCAGAAATAACCTAAGTGTTTCAATTTTCTTAATATCTTCTTCAATTCCCAAACGAGTACATTCACTTTCAAAAATATTTATCCATTGTGATACGTTAGAAGTTTTTGTCGTAAAATTTTCTATAACAAAATTAACTGCTAATTTTTTTATATTATTAGGTTTACAAATATCTTTTTTAGCTATAAAATTTTCATTAATTTTTGTCTCCTGTATTTTATTTTGTGTAATTTCCTCCAAATATATATTATCAAACTGTAAGTTTCCATCTTCATCTATGTATGTTTTTTGTAACTCATCTATTAACGTTATCCAAACTCTTCGTACTTGATACCTTTTTGTTATACTTCTTTTTACTTTAATAAAGGCACTTGTTTTTATTATTTCTTTGTGATTGCTCACTGGTTGTAGATCTTCTGGTATGGCATAAACCTTGTTATCAGTTGTGGTGATTGTTATTATATTATAAACATTTGTTTTTCCATCAATTCCAGGTAATATTTTAAATTCAAAATGAAGTTTCACCATTTTATGTATATTGATTTTGTCGTTAAACAATAATGTCGTTTTATAATGGAGTGTATTAAGCAAATTAAATCGTTGTTCTGTAAAAAGAGAAATTTATTATTAAAATAATTATAAAATACAATAAAAGTAATAATAACATAAACATAAATAAATAATAATGATAACAAATATAATTTTACCTGTAAAAAGAGAAACGACATTAAATGCTTTTAGTTCCTCCTTTTTAGAATCTTAACTGTCACTTTAAAACAAATATAAAACTAAAACTTTAATATAGAACCAATTCAAATAAAAATGAAATAAGTACTTCTAGGTGACATCTATGTAAGTACTTGTTTTACACATATATATATATATATATATATATATATATATATATATATATATATATATATATATATATATATATATATATATATATATATATATATATATATATATATATATATATATATATATATATATATATATATATATATATATATATATATATATATATATATATATATATATATATATATATATATATATATATATATTATTGCGCCTATTGAAAATGTCTGATGTGATTCAGACGAAACGTCGGCAGACGACTGATTCTCTCGGGAATCAGAATTTGACGCGGGTTATCCCCAAAATACTTAATAATAACATATATATATATATATATATATATATATATATATATATATATATATATATATATATATATATATATATATATATATATATATATATATATATATATATATATATATATATATATATATATATATATATATATATATATATATATTTACTGAATTAGTATATATAAGAAAAAACAAAATTCTAAGTTTACCAGTTGATAAGAACCTAGTCGACCGAAACCGTTGTCCTGGTACAGGAAAAATATATGTAGAACAATATTATTTTTTTTATTTAAAAAAACTAGCATAATGGATTTCTACGCCATATATATCATCAGCATTGAAAATATAGAACATTAATATTTAATTCACTGTTTTAATTCTAATATTTAATTCACTTACATATTTAACTTTATTTTTGGCAATCATACGTAAGAAACTAAATTGAACATTTGCGTCAAGTGTATATACAGATACTTATTATCTTGTGTAATATTTTTATGTACAATTTTACATTCACAATTATTTCATCATAATATTACAAATGATGTCAGAAATATACATTAGTATACATACCTTTATTTGAAAATTCTAGTTTGTATAATTGAACACAAAGTAATAATAAATAATGAATAAATTTGTCCTATTATGATTTCATATCATGTGATCTAATAACAAGTTTGGTATATATTTGATATTGTCAAGCTTCAAACCAGTTTGCTTCATAAGGTTTATAATTTAACTAAAAGAAAAATGTTGTATGACTAGTAATTATTGTTACTACACTATAACTAAAATGTTATCATGCCTTCATTATCAATTACATTATTTTAATTACAAATTGTTATAATATGAACAATAACAGATGCCCTCCGTCTTTAATACATAAATACTATAAAAAAATCTACCCTATAATGTTAAATAACAAGCAATAATAATGGGTTGATTTCATTTAAATAAATAACAAGCACTCTAACAATAGTTTTCATTTAATAGACGGATGTTGGTCAGTTCCTCTAATAAAATATCAGTTTATAGTTACAAAATACTTGTGTTTTATTCCATGTCATCATGAATTTTTATAAAGTTAGCAAAATTATAGTGCCTATTAGATATTTTTTTGAAGTATATGCAAAAAAATCTAAATATTACCAATGTTTTCTATCAATAGTATGCATTTTAGAGTCTAATCTTTTGTTTGACAGTGAACTATTTTTTTCCTCTAACATCCATAATTTATCATGCGAAGCAAGTTTAAAGAAAATAAATTAATAATAATTTTTCGTGTTACTCAATTTTCACTGCACATTTAAAATTTTTATTTGTTCAATTTCAGAACGAGGAAAGTTTTTGGCCCTTGATCTCGGAGGAACAAACTTCAGGGTCTTGATCATCACATTGGCTGAAAATCATTTTGATATGCAGTCAAAGATCTACGCCATACCTCAAAGCATCATGATCGGTTCTGGAACTATGCTCTTCGATCACATTGCCGAGTGTTTAGCCAATTTCATGAAGGTAAGCTTCAAACATACTCAAAATGGATGAATATATTATTGATTGAAATGTAAATCTACATTTCAGTACTTTCTTATCATTTATTTTGATTTGTTCATGACCTAATAAATAATCCTAAGTTCCTTATAATTTAGAAACAATGAAGTCCCATTCAAAAAAAAAAATAGATCTTTTCTGGGAATACCTAGGTAGTTTCAATTGAAATCAATTTATTTTGAGACCAAATTATGTAGATACATAAATTCAGTGATTGGTCAAATTCCAATCGTTATTTTATATTTAAAGTTATGTTGAAAATAAAACACTGTTTTTGTAGTCAAAAATGTTTTAAGTAGGTATATAAAAAAAATATTTAGTCATATTATTGAGTAAAAAAGTTAACCACTTTACAACGGGAATTTAAAAAATGCAAATAGTAATGAATAAGGAACAGGGAATAATATTCAAATAAATATTATAGTACAATAAAAAAAAACATTACCAGTTTATTGCATTAGTAAACAATATTTTTTTTGTTTTTTATTACCCTGGTATACCTACACTTTATCTATGAAGTTAACGCACACTTAATCTGAGTGATTATATTTCGTTATGATCAAGATAAAATAAAACAATTATAATAAAGTGGAATTTAATAGTGAAAAACCAAATTTAAAAATATTGTTCGAAACATACTTAAAATGTCCAATTTAACAGGTACAAGTACAATGTACACCAGCCGATAACAGGTTGTAAGCCCTGTAGGTGCCTTGATTTCTTGGTTCTCCTATAATATTTCAACTTCGTCTCTATTGAGATGTTAAAAATTTGTCAAAAAATATCATCTAATGCTTGAAAAATCTAATGCTTGCGTATTGCAACTTTTAAAAATATTTGATTTGCAATTTCATCAAATTCAATTTCTCTTCTCTCGAAATCTCGAACTTTGTATTGTTTGGTTGTGTTTAAAATTATTGTAGTATTTAGAGATATCAATCAGATTCTCAATTTTTTTGGCCCATCTTATGAATGATATCTTTTTATGTATTTTCTTAGTTTTCATTTCATTTAATTGAGTTCTAATTTTCATTTCATTTCATTGTGTTTTATAATTTTTTTTATTCCTGTACGGTGGCAGAAAGTTTATTTGCATTATATCTCACAGAAAACATACCTATTACAATTTTACTACAGATAAAATAGGTATTATATAATAAAAGTCTAAACTATTGTGTCTTGATTACATTTTCGCAGTAAATTATGCCTTTGCTTAGCAATAAATTATTTAGAAATCTCATTTTGTATTGTTATTTCAGGATAATGATGTTTATAAGGAACGTCTTGCTCTAGGATTCACATTCAGCTTCCCGCTGAAGCAAATGGGCCTTACCAAAGGCCTCCTGGAGAGGTGGACTAAAGGTTTCAAGTGTTCTGGTGTTGTCGGAGAAGATGTTGTGCAGCTATTGAAAGACGCTATCGCCAGGAGAGGAGTAAGTTTATATTTTCCTATCAATTCAAAATTGATCACAATAGAATAAATTGACCTTTCACATGAAAATTTTTTCAAATTAATTTAAGAAATAATCAATTCAAATTAATTAATTTTTATTTTTTTTTAATAAATTTATTTTTATTTATTAATTAATTTAATCACAAATAATTTGGTACAAACTCCTAACACATCATATATTCAAAAAGAAAAAGAAAAACAATTAATGGTTTTGAATGGCTGACATTTTGGATTTTTTTTTATACATATTGGTATTGAATATTCATACTCAATATTTGGTGTTTCAAATACAAAAAAGATTTGTGTCTAAACAAAATACTCTCTTCTTCTTCGTTTCCTCAATGCTGAGGGTCGCGATCTATGGGGCCGCCAATGGACAGAACTAGTCGCCTCCAGTCCTCTCTGCCCTCCGCAGCTCGCACCGCCGAATAAAGGTCGTTCCCAGTCATCTCCTTAATTTGGTCACAACATTGCGCAGGAGATCTGCCTCTACTTCTTTTGCCTGGTACACTTCCTGTGATAATACTTTTTTCCAGGTTACCTGGCTCTCTCCTGGCGATGTGACCAAAGAAGCTCAATACCCAGCGGCTGCATACTGTAGACAACCTTTCTTTTATCTTGACCTCTTTAAGGACCGAGTCATTTGTTCTTCTTGCAGTCCACGGAATCCTCAACATGCGACGCCAACACCACATTTCAAATGTGTCAATCCTGTCACGATCACGGGACTTCATTGTCCAGGTTTCGGCTGCATATAGGGATATTGGGAAGATAAGGGTTCTGATGATTTTAATTTTCGTGGAGTTGGAAATATCTCGATCTTTCCAGATCAAAATACATTTATAACCTAATGATTTATGTATTTATGTACCTACATATTTATAACCTACGTAAATAACATGGGCGCCCAAAGAAGGGGGTGCAAGCGCCCCCCCTTAATTGAAAATAGTCAAATAATGTTACGTTTGGTACCCGCGCTTCATTGCTCGGGCCGATCATTTTTTTCCTGCCGTCTTCATTAAAACATTACTAAAAATATTTTGTCCCCCCTAGAAAAAATTTCTGCGGGCTGCCATGGTAAATAACCATACATTTTTTTCTTTTAAATATGAGTACTAATGTTGTTCAAAAAACGTCCAATCCATATCCAAATATAATGTTTTTATTGATTTGTATTATTTTAGAAGTAATGTTTAAAGCAAAATGCAATCAGTTTTAGTGAATGTCAACAGGTGTTGAGTTATAACAGAATAATCCGAAAATAGTTCAAATTGCTTTTAGACAATACAATAGCATGTTCAGGATAACCAAAGTGTGTAATTGAATTCATTTCAATACATCGTAGAAATTTCAGAATAGAACTCAATATGACAAATGGTTTATTGAGTACAAAATAAAGTTAATTCTCTCCTTCGTCATTTCAAAACTTTATTTAGTCTGGAAGTTGTTTTCACTGATATAATTGATATCACATTTTATTAATATACTATCTTTTAAAATTTCAGGATGTTCAAATTGATGTATGCGCCATATTGAATGACACAACGGGAACACTCATGTCTTGCGCTTGGAAAAATCACAACTGCAGGATAGGCCTGATCGTCGGCACTGGAAGCAACGCTTGTTACGTTGAAAGGACAGAAAACGCCGAGTTGTTTGATGGAATTTCAACTAAGGATGATGTTCTTATAAACACTGAATGGGGTGCGTTTGGAGACAACGGTAATTTGGATTTCGTCAGGACAGAATATGACAGGGAAATAGACAATGCATCGATAAATCCAGGAAAACAAATGTGAGTTATTTTATTTACTCAAAACAATAAACTTGTGTGAAGTTATGGCAACACCATAATTTATAGATTTCTTATTTCAAAATAAAACAAAACAATGGAACATTGTAAATCAAAATTAGTAGATTGAATTTTCTAGTAGTATTAAAAACATGTCAGACAGTCGATCTTTGTGTGTTATTTGAAATATTATTTATCCTTTTTACTAGAGCAAATTTCATAACTTGCTTTTAATGACTTACATATTTTTGTCATCTCTTTGATTTCACCAGTCGATTAGGTTCTTTATTCCAGCAACTGCCAAAGTAGAGGTCCACAGACCACTTGTAGGAAATGTATTATTTAAATCTTTATTTCAATTTTAAGAAGATTTTTTTAAAATATGTCCTGTTAGTACTTACCTAGTGCCACATATAAAAAATTTAAAACATTTTTAAATAAAAAATGAATACATACTTGTAACAAATACCTTCATATATTCCCTAACCAAGCATAATGCTTGTACTATAGGTGGACAAAGTCAATTGAGGCAGGCTGCTCTGCCACTGGCCAATCTAAAGTTTTTATGTTTCTATTTTTGGTTGTTATTTATTTATTTATTTATTTTTATTGGATTCAAATACAACATCTAACATAATTTTACAATAACAGAACAACATTTCATTATTTATATCTCCAATAATTGCATACATTTATTTAACAATACATTTAGGTACACATTTTATCTTTTACATTTTCACATTACATCACGGCCGACCGCCATGGCACAGTTGGTAAGCCGTTTGGCTTCTGTGCAGGCGTCCTTGGTTCGATTCCCAGCAGAGGAGAAGTTTATTTAAATTCATTTCTCTCGAAAATATTGTTTCTCTGGGCTGGAAACACTGGTTAGTTGGAATAACTTGCCATTTGGCAATAAACTCGCAACTTACGCAGGGTGCAAGGAAGTGTTTATTATTGTTATTATTACATTTCAATAAAAAGAGAAAGAGAGTAGACAGGATGTGTGGGGAAAGGGAAGAATTCAAATGTCAAATAAAAGTTTGAAGTTAAATATTTGTATTTCAGTATGTTACCTGTTGAAGTACCTTTTCAGATTTATTAAATGCGTTAACTATTTTTGCTATATTTATAACAAAACTAATGATTAATCTTGTATATTATATATAATTATATGATTCTTGTATATATAATTAGGTATCATTGTATCCGCAGAATTTAAAATGGGGGGATCATATTATTAAGATTGTTAAGAAAGCAAACTCTCTTATTTACTGCATCAGATAAGCTTTCCAGAACATCACACCAGACTTAATGTTAAAAATATATAAAGCATTTGTTAGACCATTGTTGTTGGAATATGGTTTCCAGATATGTAGTCCCTATTTTTCCAAGGTCATTGACTTACTTGAGAGAGTCCAAAGACGTTTTACAAAAATTTCCAGGACACTTCGCAACTTAACATATGAGGAAAGACTTGACTTCTTAAAACTGGTAAACCGAAGAGAACGTGGAGATCTTATTGAAACATTCAAAATATTATCAATCAGGCCATTATGACTGTATAAACATGAAAATTATCTTTCAATATAGTCAATAATTTGCGTGGCCATAGCATAAAACTTGTGAAAAGTAGGTTCTCGACAAATCCTCGAAAGCATTTTCTTTCAAATAGAGTGGTGAATACTTGGAATAAACTGCCCCAACATGTTTTGGATGCTGAAAATGTTAATATTTTCAAGAATAGACTGGACTTTTTTTGGACAAAGCAAAATAGTTATAACCAAATAATAAAATTCGACAATGAATATAGGCACATCAGCCTTGGCTGCCTGCCTATAAATAAATAATAATCATAATAATTTTCATATGTATGACAAAATATTTATTGTTTGATTATTTATTTGCAGACAAGAGAAAATGATATCTGGGATGTACATGGGAGAGATTGTCAGGCTCGTTCTTGTCAAATTTACAAAACTGGGTCTTTTATTTGGTGGGATTGGATCTGATCTTCTGCATGAGAAGGGAAACTTCTACACCAAGTATGTTTCTGAAATTGAAGCCGACAAGAAGGGAGATTACTCCAGCTGTCGGGACGTGCTTGAAGAACTCGGTAAATACTTTAATTTATTCATTCATACCATCACGAAATATCCCACAATTTAGGGTAACAGATGGTGTGGGTGTGCATTATACCTTATAAAAGGAAGCATGATACATACGTGCATACCCACATACTAGCCTCGTCTCACTTGCAAAGTCAACATTCAGAATGGGTGGCGAACCTCATTGCTGAACTTTGTGAAATGTAATTTTGCCTGATAATAGAAAGAGTGGAAGCACTATTCTAAGCCGGTGCCTGTCCTTATGTATCTTTTTGTTTCATTCATTTTGTACATAAAAAAGAATTACAATAATATTTTCCCGCCAAACTGCACAGCAGTTTTACTCATATTACATTAAACTGCACATTATATTAGAAAAAAAAAGATTTTGATATTTTTAGTCATGATAAATTGATTAGTCATTAATTCAATGAAACACCCACACAATTATTTTTGACTTATTACTGTAGGTATAAAATTGTAAATACCAGGTGGGCAAGTCTGGTTCAATCGGCGAAATCAAAATCACCGTGATTACCCATATCATGGATATAATTATATGGAGTTCTACAATATCTTACTATAATTATATCCATGATATGGGTAATCACTGGGGTTTTGATTTCGCCGGTCGAACCAGACTTGCCCCCCTGAACTGGATCTGCTATATTTATTACATAGCAAAATTAATCTCACATTCTAACATTCAATTATATGTTGAATTTCATAAACATGTACCATTAGGGATGTTATATTATACCTTATTTTATTCTTTTCTCAAATTTATTTAACTAAACTATGGCTTCTTCGCCTTTTTTCGTTAGTACAATGAGGAAAATATTCTAAAAGCCAAATGAATAGTTAATATATAAGAAATTTTTTTTGTCTGTTAGTATTTAAATATATTTTCTACGTTTCTACTACATCATTGTCAATTTACTAGTTGTTTAACTTGAAAATTAATAAACCATACTCAGTGGACATCAAAATTTGTAATTTATAGATAAGGCGTTAAAAAAATATTTTTGAATTTCCATATACGGGATATCCTCATCATAATCAGACAAATGGCGACTTTGATCATAAAAATAATAATTTTTGTATAAACATATAAATTACTACCATCACATTTTAGTATTTTTTTTATTATCAAGAAATACTTAGCAGTTAGGTCCTCCTCGTGGCAAAATCTTTGTGAATCTGTATAATTTAAAAATATCTTATAAGATTAAACATGGCTCATTGCAATGTTTTGCTTTAATTCTCCAGCTTATGATATTACAAACAAATAAAATTGGAGTTATAAAATATGATACTATGTTTATATGTGGTGACAAATTCTCATAAATATTAAATTATATCAGTGCAATAAAGCCATTCTTTGCTCGGTAATAAAGCCTTAAGCATTTTACTATCACATATGATAACAAACAATACTATGTGTATTCACATTCTTCGTGAAATACATTTTATTGTTTTAAATTTTCCATAGCAAAACCTGAGCCACATAAGCCATTAATAATGATTACTTCGATAAATCATTTAAGTCTATGATAAGGCAACAAAAAACAAATTGAAATTTTATAACATGTATGTTGCATAACTGACAATTTACCATACAATTTATATTTTCATATTCTCTGGATCGCTTCATCTAGTTGCAATGGCATAAACTTCTGCAAGTTATATATAATAGTAGGTATTTCATAGAATGATTCAGTATTGATTTTCTCATTATGAAGACAGTGACTAAATAAAGTATTTCAATGAAAAAAAAACATCTGCAATCATATTTTGATGAAATATTATGTTTTGAAAATAACATAAATATGTAGATATACGTATAATAATTTCATGATTTTATTTTTCAAATAGTATTTTATAATACAGAAACAACAAGTTGTTAAAACTTCCACTAAAGACATTAAAACTTAAGCACAATTAATTATGTAATCAATGAAAATTGAGCAATTTCATAAAGTCATCATACAAAGCAGCAGATATCAGGTTGTGATCTTTACTAATTATCCCTGAAAAATGGTTTATGTTTTGAATTTAAGATGAAGATATTGTATGTCAAAGAAAGATAATCCACGCAAGAGATGACAAATTGGATTCATTTGTAAATCATAGTGTTTAATTAAGAATTTATGTTATATTGTTAAAGGTCTACCACATGCAACAGACCAGGACTGCGCCAACGTGAGGTATATCTGTGAATGTATATCGCGACGTGCCGCTCATTTGGTATCGGCTGGTATTGCGACACTCATCAACAAGATGGACAAACCATACGTCACAGTTGGAATTGACGGCTCAGTCTACAGGTTTCACCCACACTTCCACGATCTCATGGTTGAGAAGATTTCACAACTCATTACTCCTGGTATCAAGGTGAGATCATACTTTCATAAATACATTTATTTAGAAATGATATTTCACAACATTTGTAGCTACAATGCCCCTCTAGGTTAAATAAGCTGTGCCGGGGCCAAAGCATTTTATATCCTTTTTATCATGCACTCCTTAAATATTAGATACATTAAAAAATAATGTTGATAAAAATTTTCCTTGGATTATAATTATTCAAATAATCAAACTTATAATATTTTTTGAAATAAATAAGTTACGTAAATTCATGAAAAGTAGAGCAAAATACAATAAAATATCATTTTAATTTACATCCATACGTTATTATATTAAATTTTCCAAGAAATTTTAATTACAACAAATTAACATCATGAAAAATAAACGACAATATCACATTCAAGAATCTTCCAATATTTAAAAAATATATTTTTTAAAAATGTCTTTGCGGGCATCCTGGGTTCGATCAGCAGAGGAGAAATTTATTTAAATTCATTTCTCACGCAAATATTGCTTCTCTGGGCTGGAAACACTGGTTAGTTGGAAGAAATTGCCATACAGTAATAAACTCGCTACTTGCGCAGGGTGCAAAGAAGTGTATTATTATTATTTCATTCAAAGACTCATATTATTTTAACTTGTTCAGTTTCAACTATTGTTATATAATATTTATATAAGTGAATATTATTGTTTTGCAGTTTGATCTGATGTTATCAGAAGATGGAAGCGGTCGTGGTGCAGCATTAGTAGCGGCCGTAGCATATCGACAACAATAACGTCCCTGGGGGTTAGAACCAACTTAAGCATCTTTTCATAACATACCAATAGATAAGAGTTGGATTAGAAAAAATGAATGATTAGCCTAACTGATTGGACGAGAAGGAGAAAGTGGAGTATAAAGTATTGAACGTGCAATTGATCTTTTGTGTCCCGTCTTTTGCAATGTGATTATATATCTGTGTTGTTATCATCTTGAATGAAATAATTTTACTATTAACTACCTACTCTAAATTTAACAATAATAATGATTGTTTAATGCTTTGAAATGGATGAATTTTACTTTAGGCACTAATTTGAATCCTGAGAATGTATTATTTACCTAAAGGACACTATTATTTGTGTAGCTTAGGATTTGAATTCCTTATAGACTGCATTTTAGAGGGATCTCTAAGAGAGAATAGTATAAACATACATTGTAGGATATTATTTAATAATAGTTTTTACAATAAAACTGTTATAAGTTTTTTTATTTTATAAGATGTACTTTAATGTATTTTATTTTTCGTAAGTGTGGTGTTGTACGATGTAAATATATATGTATGTACCTTTTGTCACATGATTTGTTTTATAATTATTATTATGAAAGAGATATTTTTAAATTCCATATGTTGTACATTGGAAACTATGTAATTGAATTATGAAATGTATTATGTTTTATAATATGATAAATAAATTTAGTAGGAAAATTATTATATCAAATTGTTATGTAAATATTTATTTTGGCAGCCTGGAGCTGTAACCAGTGTGTGTTTGTAATAATAGAAATTATGAAAATATACTTATATCTTCAGTGAATTCAGAAATGAACTCAAAATTTACTCAAAACTTAAAAATGTACTTATATTTATAATACAGTTGCATTGTTCGCTCTTAAGACTTTGTGGACTAGTTATTTTAAAACACATATATCATATAGTAAATCTATGTTGAATTTAACCAGATTTTTATTCGATTCTCGATTGTGCAAACCCACAAAAAGAATGATATCACAGTGATAAACAAAATATATATTCAAATTTTATTTATATGCATATTAAAATACACTGATTTAAATTGATTTACTATGAAAATTCTATTTAGCAAAATTAATATTTTCTAAAATATTTTAAATAAAATGAAAAAGGATTAACTTGACATAAATTTATTGAGTTTGTACGGTTAAACTTAAAAAAATGTACTTAATCTTGCCAAATGAAGACTATTGGTGAAACAGTATTTTTTTGCTAAGCAAAAATTCTTAATTGTTGATGGTGAAAAAATGGTATACATAATTGTTGAAAGAGAAAGTGGCTTAAACAAAAAAGATAGTCACATTAAAATGAACGGGTGCATAAATACAATATTTTTGGTGCATCCATAAATATATATTATATTTTACCCTTTGTTACTTAACTGATTAAGAAAATATATGATATTCAGCAAAGTTATACTTGAATGTATACAAAATTGACTGCAAGTCATATTGACTAATCTTTTAATTCACTGATGATCAACAGCAAACACTTAAGAGATATTTTTAAGCTTTAATAAGGTTCTCCTATTTAAAAAAATGCAAATTTTTAGATTATATTTATGTAAAATTATCACAAAATTTTTAGTAGAAAATAAAGACATACCTTAATAAATTACATATCTTTTATTTTATTGTTCCGAAACCATTAATACTAAATAAAATAAAATAAATTAAAACAAATAACTTTGTTTACTTCTACTACTGTAAACACCTTTAATTTATGAAAGGGGTTATAACGTTTTCGAGCGTGTGCTCATCCTCAGTAACCACTTATTACTAACTTAAAACTAATGACAGACTACTTAACTATGTTGGCGGGCGGACGGAGGAAGAAGGGGGTGGTGGATGGGGGGGGGTGATAGTGGGTGTGGTTAATCATTAATACTAATAATGAAAAATAACTGTTCCTACACTCTATATAACAATATACCTAACTACCTTGGTTTTTTATAATATACTAGTGGGCCCAGGCAGACTTTGTTCTGCCACAGACCGCCATCTATGTAGACTGCATTTTATATAGACCTCATCTATATATATAAAAATGGATGTACATATATTTGTTTGTTTGTTTGTATGTGGCCGATGAACTCCCAAACCAACCATCCGATTGCGATAAAACTTTGGGAATTTGTTCAGCTCATTCCGTAAGAGGTTTATGCATATTAATTAATTAATTTATTTATTCGATATCTCGCAAAAAAAAATGAAAAAAAAAAAAATGGTATTGAATTGTATTCTTGGTGGGTTTGTTCAGCAAAAATCCTATATACCCATACATAAAATGGTATATTATATAAAACTGGAATAATGCTAAAGGTTCAAGTACCTACCTATATTTGTTTGAATCTTGGAGGAGTTAATATGAGTTTGAATAATGAAATAAAATTTAAATGAATGAATTAATAGGGACGGAAGGGACTGTAGGGATGGAAGGGAAAAAAAAATACGGAATTATAATTAGCGAATATAAATAAGAATGTGAAGTGATAAAAAGGAAACATACCGAACAACCATTTTTATATATTTGGAGGTAAATAACAGGCAGGACAACGTCTACCGGGTTTTACTAGTTTTATATATTTTACCAATTTTTTCATACATTTATGAGTGGTAAATTCTATATGCGTAATACAGATGTCAATAGATTATTTCACAACGCCATCTATCGAAAAATTACACAACTTCAAAATGAATTACGACTCAACTAGCCGGTCGATGGCAGGACAGCACTGCCAAAACATGTCGCATAGTGACTCAAAATATAGTGGTTTAGGGCAAAATTCACATGCCAAAACGGTAAATTACGACCCTTTTATCATATTTAAAATTCTTGTCTAAATTTGTGGTTATACAATTGTATTTTTGGATGAGAACCCTAAAAAACATAAATTAAATTAAAAATCTCGATTACAGCGCCATCTATTGAATAAAAAAACTATCCTATCTTTCAATCCGGAACCAACTATACAAATTTAGGAAATTTCATTGAAATCGGTTGGACGGTTCCACAGATTACCGAGTACGAACAACATTGTGACATGAGATTTTTATATATTAATAAAGGTAAAAATTATGATGAAAAACTAATAGTGTAAGATCCGCGACTGCCAGACTTGTCATTTTGTATAGTGGCCCATACAAAATTTATACTTATACTAGTCATAGTATAAAGACTGTTTTTTTTCTGTAAAAGTATACCACAGCAAATAACAACGATTGGATCATGAAGGTAAAATACTAACCTTTATGATCCAATCGTTGTTACCTGATGTAGTATCCTTTTACAGAAAAAAAAAAGTTTTTATACTGTCTTATGTGATTGGATAATACGAACATTGAGTAGTAGTGGCTTTCGGAGAGAACAGCGTGATTTGTTTTATATTTAATACGGAAGACGCCTTCCATTGACAGACACTGGTCGATGGAACCTCCCTACAGACACCATTAAAGAGACCTAACAATTTTTTTTAATTTTAACTTGTATTTCTCTGTGTTGGAAACACTGGTTAGTTATAAGAATTTGCCATTTTGCAAGAAATATTTATATTTATTTTATGTACAAAAAGTTAAATAAATAAAATAACAAAAAGTGCAAGATGTTAATATTATTTGTCGGCCTTCGTGGCTCAGTTGGTTAGATATCTGACTGCTGAGCCAAAGGTCCCGGGTTCGATTCCCAGTGGAGACACAGTTTTTAATTTTTTTTCGGTCTGGATCTGTGAGACGATTAATATCGTAAGTCTCCAGAATGTGGCAACTTGTTATTGGGTGCGTGTTAAATTAATATTTGACATAGTACCTGTTAGTTGCCCGAGAAGCAATATTAAATAAATAAATAAGTAAATCAATTATTAATAATATTCATAAAACAGAGGTTTCTAAAAACGTATAGCAATGTTGTTAATATGCCCATTTAAAAATATGTTTGAAGGGAATGTAAAAAAGATAGGAAAGAAGTAAAATATATAATTTATTTAGTAAAATATGAAAAATAAATTACAAAGAATATTTTTTTTGAAATACTCAATAAGACAATTGAGTAAAAGAAATTTCTTGTCAATAGTACATAAACTTTCACTTAGATAACAAATTTATAAGGATGATATAAATTCTTTATCTAGTCGTTTTTTAATGCATATTTCATTTACATAATAATAAGAAGCTTATATGCATTTTTTCAGTAAGTACAACAATTATTTGAGGCAAAAATTAAATTTATGTATACATTCAACCATAGACTAGTTAATATTAAAGATAATTATTTTTCAGATCAAGAAAAGACAACAGCGTAGTGTTATAAAAAGGTATAATATAATACATAATAAAAAACAAAATGCTGAAGGCATCTTCTAAGGAGGGGTGGAACAGCAACATATTTAGATACAAATGTAAAAAGTGGAAAAAATTTAGGGGACACTTATTTCTAATGATACATACAAATACCATCCACACAGCAGATGGTTCGTACAACTTTTTTACAATCCAACATGTATCTCACAGAAACAAAGATATTTGCATTTGAGTTGTTTACAGGTTATCAAAACACAAGAATTACATATCTAATAATAGAGAAGAAAATTTCAAAAAAGGTTTGTAGATGGACATTGAAAAAAAATAATGTTTTGTTGGGAACATATGGCTAAAAGAAAATAAGTGACATGATCGTAATATTGTAATAATTTATTCACAAAAATTACATTTTTCAAATAAAAGTCACAACAATACGGTAGGTACTAAATTTTAGAAACAAAAAAGGAATGAAAGGAAAAATATTAAGAAAGCACATATTCAAAAAGTACATTGTTGTATTGTAAAAAGAAAGAAAATACCAAGTGATATACAATTTTTCGAAATGATTGTTAAATTCCATAAATAGGAAAACTAAAGAAAGCAGAATATGCTTCACAGAGATTTGAAGACAGTTGTTACCAATAAAATGTTTGACAAAGATGCTCTTTCAACACTAGATAGACACTTCTACTAACAACAATCTCAAAAAAACTCAAATTAACAACTGAATTCAAAACTTTTATAATTTATTACACACAATTAATTGATGTTAATAATTTTGAACCACAAAATAAAACAATCATTTACAATTTATAAACATGTATAATAAATAAAAAAATTACTGTGGTAGATCTGTTTATATTTTGACTGTATACAAGGATATTTCTATATTTATGATAAAATATCAATTAATTAAACATCACAAGATTTCACAGAATATTTTATTTACATATCCAATATTGACTAATTTTAAATGCTAAAATGTCAAAGCGTGGTCAAAAAATTCAAAGTACAGTATAAATTTGGCTTCATTATTTGGGTAATGCATACTCTAGTCTAGGCGATATTTATTACTTGTCATTGACAAAATATAGAAACTTATTGCATCAATATTTCTTGATGCAAAATGTCAATTTTATTTCGCTATAAGATGTTATTATTGTTTTATAAATTACTCTTTTATTTTGAATTGATGGTATATTGTATGGGACTCTCTTTTAACTTGTATGGGTACTCTTTTTCTATCTCTCTTGTAATCTATTTTTACGTTACTTTGTTGTTTACTGGTTATTTATATATCTTCTTTTTTTTAATTGTTTATTTAATTTTGTTTCTGCATCTATATATTTTGTGTATTGCATATTGTATGGATGTATACATATTTTTAGGCATCTCTTTTTTATATTTAGTTTCATGGCTTATTTTTCAACTGTTTTTATGTTTCATTCTTTTTTAATGACACTTTTGAATTAACTTTATACCTAGGTATATAATTTATATATGCTATTTTTGTTTCTTTTTGTTTTTGATATTTGTTTCTTTAAAAAATGTTTAGATATAATATGCAAAAAATATTCTGGTAGATATTTCGTACATTTATACATCTCTTTTTGTTTTATTTTATAATATTATTGTATGTATGTATTAAACGTGTTTATACTATTTTATTTTGTATGTACTTGTAAAAGGCTATTTAGCCGTTGATGAAAATAATAAATAAATAAATAATAAATAAATATGAAAGTTTTATTAATTTCTAGTCTTATTATTGAAAAAAAAAATTTTTTTATTCAACAACAATGTCTTTTTTGAATGTCAAATTCTATATAAGTAGGTTTATATGTATGTTTATACTAGGGATGTTACGGAGGTGAATATGCCGGAACCGGAGTCGGAGACGGAGGTTCAAATCTGATTTATCGGAGTCAGAGCCAGAGTCGGAGGCGAAGTAGAAGACAGATGTGTTAAGTTGACTATGGGAAGGCCTAATGAAATAATAGAGACAATTCAGTAATCAGTATCTTTAGTCAATCAAATATAAACGATAATACACGTAAGTAACATGCAACAATAGAAAAATATACATAATTTAAAATTTAAAATTAAATTATGTGACTAAAAGTAGCAAATTGTGAGAGGATTCCTCGGGCGACAAGTCAAATATTGTACGTACGGGATCTTACTATGGTTGCTCGTTTCGTTTCAACCTTCTTTATCAACTCCGATTCAAAATTATCGGAGCCGAAGTCGGAGGTGTAAAATCAATTGGAAGTTCCGACCTTTTGGAGTCGGAGTCTCAGCTCCGTAACATCCCTAGTTTATACACATTTTATGAATCACAGCCAGACTTAGAATGAAAAAGTAACATATTAATATAATAATATCCATTTATCAGGGGGGCAAGTCTAGTCCAACTAGCGAAATCAAAACCCTCATGATTACCCATATCATGAATATAATTATCATATGGAGTTCTATGACATCTAAAGATAATATCCATATAATAATTATATCCATGATATGAGTAATCGTGAGGGTTTTGATTTCACCGGTTGGACCAGACTTGCCCCCCAGATCACCTACTACAATCGTAAGATTCAGATTTTATAACATAGAGATCGGAAGTTTGCTTTATGGAAAAATATTAATATAAGAATTGTTTTTTTTTTAATAATAACTAAACACTAAATCACATAAAAAAAAATATATAAATTCTATCAACTGTTTGTTGATAGAATTATTTTTTTTAGTGCAATAGTGAATTTTTCAAGTTCATATTCAGAATATTTGTTAAAATAAAGCATGCCATCATAAGCCAATATTATGCATAGCATTAAACAAAAAGATCAATAATTAATATAAGCTACAAAAGCCTTTGATTTTTAATTAAATATATTTTAAAAATCTAAATTAAATTGAAGACAAGGATTTTATACAATCAACGGAATTTCTCTCTCCAATGCAATGATTATTGATATATTATATTGATTATTGATATTTCACATGTTATATAATTTAAATGTTATTTTTGTATTTGATACTACATATCTTTATAATCTTATTACACTGGGTTCATTTCCACATACACCCTGAAAAAATACATAATTTGTAATTTCATAATAAAACCTGAATTAGTTTTGAATTATAAGCAGTATTTTCTAAACTCAGATGATATCAATCGACACAAATATGTCAAAATGAAACACTGTGTTTGGATTCTACAATATTTGTAGAATCCAAACACAGTGTTTCATTTTAATAATATTCAGAATGGAATTCTACCAAATAAATAATAACAAACTTAACAAATATGTCTATTTACCAACAAAGATGTCTGTATTGTTATGTAACCCGACAATAGACGAGTGGTGTGTTCCTTTGCAAAGAACAATAATTTGTATATTTAGTTTTATTTCGAAATAGATTTGTGTTGTATTAAGTTAAATTAGAACTCAAAAATGATTTGTTAAATATTAAACTTGAAACTGGCTAAGAACAACACCGGGTGATGAAAGCCATAAATATTAATAAAAAAAAATGTCTATATGACATACTGTCACAAAACTAACAAAATATCGTAACATAAGTGTACCTTCGGTATTTATTTGGACTTCGGAAGAAAATAGGTAGGCACTTACAAAATAATATATAGAGAAAGAGCATCAAAGATTCATCATGCCCTAGTAACAATATTGGATCTGACGTTTTGGCAAAAATGCTTTTATTGCATAAAATTAATTTAGATGGGTGGCGGCAGAGGGGTTAGCGCTCTAGTAATCCAGTGATCGAGAGTTCGAATCCTCCCACAACTGATTTGGTTCAAGTATAGCACAAATGCTTAGCACATTTATGCTTAGTTTAGGGAATGTATGAGGATGTATATGTACTTGTAACAAGGATATTCATTCTTTTTATAAAAAAAATTATAATATGGATATTATCTAGCTAGGAGTCTGTATAGTAATGAAGTATGTTAAGATCCAACATTGGTAGGCCCGAAATCTGTGTTGTGTGCTTATCTACCACTTCCATCAATGTTATAGGGATCGTGGTACATTTTATTGTATTCGCACCAGAATAGTGATCATTATTACTTTTTTTTGTTCAAAAAATAATATTTTTACTACGTAATATAAATCGTTTTGTTATTTTGATAATATTATTGAGTTGTATATGTATTTAAAATATTTAGCGATAGAACAAAACTAACGATAAACAGGAAATGACAAAGAGTGATATGCAAAACAACAATAATTTTTAATTGTGAACAATTTAACAAAATTTGGTATTTTCCTGGGTATGAAAATTATTGAATTCGTTATAATGATTTTATGACAAAACATGCAATATCCTTATACCATTTTAATGTTACAAACCAATTTTTCCAAACATAATGTTCACTGTGGTAGTTACAACAATGTTATTAATGATTGAATATTTAAGATGGATTTATTTGACATTTTTTAATCCTTTAATCAATCAAGTGAATGTAGAAGTAAAAATAATTTAAACAAATGCCAATTCATTTTCTCTTGAACTGCCATATCCGAAAATGTTTACTGAAAGAACAATATTTTTAAACGCTGTAAGTGACAGATCCATTGTTTTAACGTGGTGTATATAAAGGCAAAAAGTGTTGGATGTACACACAGCTATGCAGTTTGATGAAAGTCCAAAAAAAAATATTGTTTTTCAATTTTCTTTGAAAATGTTTTTTTTTTAATGAAAAACTTATTATTTTACATTTTTGCAGATCAGACATTGTTACTATGACATGTTGTTATAAGACTAAAATTATGAATATAAAAACTGTAACAAACTAAAACAGCAATCAAATTAATAATTTCATTTCATTGATTTAAAATAAATATAGCAGGTTTTTAATATTTTAACTCACTATTTTAATTTTGTAATTCATAAAATATACACAAAACATTATGTTTATTAAATGAATTCTCTTTATCGTGGAATTGAAAATTTAATATATGTTTTTTTAAACATAACACAGTTTGTGTAACAGTATGGAGGTCCTGAATGTTTAATTATATTATAATGATATGGATATCTGTACAAACGAACCTCGAAATAATATCATACATAATGAAATAATATTTGAAACACAAAAACCAATATAAAAATATTTTTTTCATATTTTCAATGAATATGCAGAATAATATACATAGAGATTTTAAACATTTATAACAAGAGGGTTGCCCAACAAATGAATTCATAAAATATAATACATTAGTACTCTATCAATATTTATGCATAAGTAATATAATACCAATATAAATATAGGTATAGTGGATTGGCGATTATCAAAAAAATATATAAGAAATAATCCAAAATAGTCTAATTTATAGTATTTTACATAGAGTAATAATAATGGAACCTCAGTCAGAGATTCATGTGTGTTTTTTATTCTTCTGCTTGTAAAGTTTATCTACAAAAAAATAAATTAACATTGATATATTTAATTCCAGGAACAAATTAAACAACTATTAAAATTGAAAAAAAAAGGCTGAATAAAAATTTGGCAACCCTGCTAATATACCTATTTCAAAATTATTTTTTATGTACGACAAACACAGTCTGGTTGACTTCTTGCAGCAGGTTTATTCGTTGTTAGTTTTTGAGCTGCGGAACCATACTGTATACCGGAACCAATCCTTTCAGGGTCCAATTCTCCAGTTTCAATTTTAGCCAATATAGTCTTGGAGCATTTTAAGAATGCTTCTTCTACATTTTCACCTGTTTTAGCACTTGTTTCCAAAAATACCAGTTCTAAAACGAAACAAACATATAATATAAAACAAGCAAAACATGACAGTTATATTTTATAACAATATTAAAAATCTGTCGCAATCTTAAAAAGACATTGTGCTTGCAGTCTGAATCTGTGAGATGATAATTATCATAAACCTTCGGAATGCGGCGACTTGTTATTGAGTGCATGCTAAATTAATATTTGACATAGTATCTGTTAGTTGGACGAAAAACAAATACAAAATAATATAAATGAAGAAATGTTACTTAGTACACAATCAAATGGAATTAAAATAATCATCTCATCTGTGAACTTCACTTACCATTTTCTTGAGCAAACTGACTGGCCTCCATAAATGTTACTTCTCTGTCCTTGTCCAGGTCTTTTTTATTTCCGACAAGTAGAATAACTATATTAGGACTGGCCAGAGTTCTGGCATCTCTCAGCCAGTTTGACAGAGCGTTGAAGGAGTCTCGAGATGTTATGTCATAGACTAGCAGTGCCCCAGCTGCCCCCCTATAGTATGACCTTGTTACCGAACGGAACCTTTCTTGTCCAGCTGTATCCCATATTTGCAGTTTAGTAGACTTCCCTCCAATGTTAATTATTTTTGATCCAAATTCAACTCCCACCGTATGACATCTGTCCTCTTTGACTACAAAGATCAATGTAAACATATATTATTTTATTTATAATATCCAAAATTACTTTGTTTATACCACTTATGAGGACTAACATCGACCGGTTTCGAAAACAACATTCTCTTCTTCAGGAAGACTTACGTACTAAATTAAAAATTAAATATAGACTGTAGTATAGGTCTTATTTTGTGGGAGGAGTCAATTTGGAAAAGTAGTGGAGCAGAACAGTAAACATTAATGACACCGGAATATATTATTTATTTATTATTATTATTTTAATTAATTGGAAAAGTATTTAGTAACAGATTATTTGGGAAGTTTAGTTGGTTATTTATTATTCACATTTATCCTAATTTCTAATATTTCTAAATCTACAAATCAGTTTCAAATTTAAATAACCTGTATGCATTATCTGAAGTCCCGTATCTATGTCAAAATGATGCTTAAATTCGATGGGATTTTCCATGAATTCGGAAAAATTGTTATTATTCAAACACCGTAGGTGTTCCTCAACTCAGGTTTGAATGTTTCTATTAGTTTTTCCAGTATAAAAGCGATCGCAATCTTTCCATAATAATTTATACACTACCAATTTATCTAATTTGCTAACATTTTCTTTATCGTTCAAAATTACATTTTTTCAGTCTATTATTTGTGTAGAAAGCTGGTGAGATTTTGTTAACACATTGAGATGGTTTGGGTACTTGGAAACAATGAATGAGGATTGCCTGACAGAGAAAATACACAAATTATTATTTAAAATTACATCAAGTCTAAAATGACAAATCATTGACAATTTTTTATATACACACCATCTCGCCGAGCCTCTTTCCGAGTACCCAAAGAGAACCAAGCGCCATACCTGCGGATTTTTGATTTATATAATTAACATTTTAGGATTTTAATCGCTTTTTTTAAGACAACCGCCCTGTCTTCTTGTTCCTTATTGTTCTATGATTTATCCGGCCCTGGACGAACATGTACAAGATGATGAATGTATTTGTATTTGTGTTGGTTTATCCTCCATAGGCTCCCAAACAGAGCACTCGGAGTCGTCATAGATTAAAATTAAACAAATTAATATTAATAAACAAATAAAAAAAACTCATGCTAATTGAAATCTCTTTCATTTAGCATTTCGTCAGTTGTATAAAATGATTTATCGACGAGATACTTCTTCGTCTCTCTCGCAAAACTAACTTCTTTTAAAGACCATAATGTGAGGTGGCAGTTTATTATACAGCTTAATGCTCTGCCCCACAACGCTGTTTGCGAATTTTGCCAGTCTGCACTTTGCAGGTCTGATGTTGTTTGCACCTCGCGTATTATACCGATGATATTCTGAGTTAAGAGGAGTGTTTTTCATATTGCGTCGAGCATAGGTAAGGCATTCCTGAATATAAACGCCAGCCAATGTGAGTATGCCCAATTTTTTAAAATATTCACGGCAGGAATCTCTTGGGCGTAAATTTAGAATAATCCTAAATGCTCTCTTTTGCAGTACAAAAACTCTGTTAGAGTCAGTCGCCCTCCTCCAGAACATCACACCGTATGACATATTACTATGAAAATACGCGAAGTACACACATCTCGCTGTATCCTGGCCGCAGACATCCTTTACTTTTTTGATGGCATAGATCGCTGAATTTAGTCTGTTACACAGTTGATCGAAGTGTGGTGACCATTGTAGATTCCTATCAACAACCAGACCAAGGAATTTACAACTAACGACAGCATTTATTGTCGGATTACATAAGACATCAGTCACCGATGCTTCGTGTTCACGTCGTAGAGAGAAACGAAGAGCATTCGTTTTCGTCATATTTAAAACAAGGTTATTGGCACTGAACCACCCACCCACTTCATTCAACACTTTTGTGATTTCTTCTTTGGTTTGATTGATGTCGTTATTTTCCTTTATTAATAATGATGTATCGTCTGCAAACATTATGTGTCAAGATGGAAATGTAAGAAGCGTGAACAACAGACGAACATGTATAAGACGATGTATGAATGTTTACAAGACAATAATTGGGTGCCAAGATAGAAAAATGTGGCATTCGGTTCTATCTACCTACCCCGCAAGTGACATGGCATGATAGTATGTATAGATATATTGTATTTCAATATAACATTGCTTAGGTCAGCGATACCAGGCATATCCAACACTTTTGAATGTTTTTTATATAATTCTTTAATATGATTCTCTTACTATATTCAACCAATATATAAATTGTTATGATTTAATTTTTTTGTATATCATATTTATACAAATTAATTATTTTTTACCTATATCTATAAATCATTTATACATAAAATTTAGCCTCTTATAGTTGTTTCCATTATTTTGTATTGAATGCTTTGTTTTTTTTTTATTATATAATTGGTTATAATGGTTTTATATTTGTGTATACAATTACTGAAATTTTCATTTATAATATGTTATGAAAAGGTTTGTTAGCAATTAATTTTTTGTATGTAAATAAAAGATCAACTAATAATTTTGAGGACCTTATTATCAAAGTCGACCAAAGGTCATGAAGCAATGTTTTCACAAATCATCAATAATGGTTTCAACTGTGCCAATCCAAGTTCTTCACTTAAAATTTTTGTCACATTTTGTATTGATAAGTACAAAACCAACAAACATTAACGAAAATAAAATATCATTTAAATTTTTTGAGTAATTTTGATTCGAAAAAAACCTTTAGTCGGTTTTGATACCAACCTACCTCTTTAGTCGTGTCTGATACTCAACACCATTTTTTTAGTCGTTTCTGTAACTAAAATCGGCATATGTCATAATCGTCACGAGTTGTAATGAATGGGCCGCCACTAGGCATACTATATGTATAATGAGAACGAAAAGTAAAAAAGGAAACAACGATGTGTTAATAATAATATATTTTATTATAAATTAAAATATGAAAGGATAATAATTATACAAAAAAATATTAAATATTAATAATAACTATAAATATTCGATCATTTTAATTCAATTAGGTAGGTATAGTAATCCACCGTTCGTACTCCATTACTCAAAATGTTATGTTGTATAAAAATGTAGATAACTTTATTTTGTAAAAGAAAAATAGTATACTAAAACACAAGAACATAGAACTTAAAAACTAATAAATTCACGTGATATGGAGAAACTGTTTTATAAAAATGTCGATAACTTTATTTTTTAAAAGAAAAAAGTATACTAAAACACAAGAACACATAGATCATAAAAACTAATAAATTCACGTGATATAGATAAACTGTTATATAAAAATGTCGATAATTTTATTTTTTTAAATAAAAAAAGTATACTAAAACACAAGAACATAGAACATAAAAAATAATAATAAATTCACGTGATATGGAGAAACTGTTATATAAAAATGTCGATAATTTTATTTTTTAAAAGAAAAAAAGTATACTAAAAGATAACATAGAACATAAAAACTAATAAATTCACGTGATATGGAGAAACATAATATCTATTGATATAAATTATAATTTCTACTTAAGAATACTATCAATGAAAACAAATTATATAGAGCAGTAATAACTACATAATATATAATGAAATATAAGAATAGATAATTTTTTCACATATTATAAAAGAGTGGTGCGAGGAAAGTTAATAAAAAATCAATTAGGGGATAAAAACGGGAATTATTTCGCTCGCATCTTCGTAGTTTTCCTGAAGCAAACAGTCGCATACTTCGTTATTAGTTGCGTGTGAAGAATCTTCATTATCAATTATATTCTTGTACCATTTTAAGTTCTCATTTTTTCTCCATTCTTTTCCAAAGTGGTTTACTAACAATTTATTCACATCTTGTTTCATTTCTTGTTTTACATTTATACCCATAGTTATGTGGATTGGACAAATATCTTTTGGCGACTTGTTATTTTTCTTGCAGGAGCTATATCGACGTTATAATTGAGATTTCCGGAAACCAATACGTTATTGTTTCTTATACTACGTTTTATCATAAATTTTTTGCATTCTTTAATTTTAAAATGTAAATTGCTTGTTGATTTCATCACCGAATTTGCTTCTTGTTTCCAATTGTTAACAAACAAATCTCTGCCAAGAATTTTTAAAGTGCCGTGTTCTTGAAATAATTTATGGTATTCTTCTAAATTTACGATTGTTTCCATATTTCTTAATCGTTTCTCGATTCTGCCAAAAACTCTGTCAGCTGGTAAGTAGGAGTGGCCAGTAACAGGGAATATTATTTCTATTTTATTTATATTGTGTGCGATTGCATCACTTATCCATCTACTACACATGGTTAATAATGTTAAATTCTTATTTTGTCCTGCACAACCGTCGGCAACAAGACGAACTGTACGAATTCCAGTAAAATTTATCGAGTTGAGTTCATTATATACAGCTGAAGAAATTTGATTTGATGATTTGGGCATTTCATGCTCACACCAAGTATATATTGATACATTTTCGGGAGACAATGGGCTTCCAGAAAAACCCTTTATAATCGTAAAATTATAGCAGTATAGTTGTCTAGTGTAATAAGATGCTTGATCCGGTAATTTGGGGAGAATGAGATTTTTCTGACAGTCGAAAGATAATATTAAAAGATCCGACCTTTTTTCTTTTAACAGTGCATAAAACGCATCAGCTCTTTTCAGATGCACATTTTTCAAGGTAATAAGCTCATTTTTTACTATTGGGTCTTTATCTATTTTAATTTTTTCACCCATTTCCAAACACTTAGAGCAAACGTCACTCCTAGGTTGCTTAAAACTAATGTTATATTGTGTGCAAAAAATGTTTCGAAAATATGATTCTTTAACCATTAGGCATTCCTCTGCATTCTCGTTATACATTTTGTGCATACGAGTTATGTTCAGAGTGGAATCCAAATAGTCGTCGAGTTTTCGCTCTGCAGTAATGCGACTCTAACGGCACAAATTGTTCTATAAATGATCGCACTGATTGCAGTTTTTGTTCGAAAAACTTCTCCTTTCTTGAACCTCTTCTAGTTTCCACGGGAACGTTCATACCATCTTTCTTGAATCGCAAGAAAACGCCTTCAACCTTATGTTTAGTGATCCCAAGTATACTTAGAAATGCACTTCGGCATACACCCATGTTGTTGTTAGCTGCATTCAAAACTGAATAATTTATGGAAATGCTTCGTGCTTTTCTTGTACCGGAATTTGTTCTGGGGACAGGCTTTTCTAGCTTACAAAATCTTAAAATAAATTTATCCTGCCTGGTCTTGTCAGGGCTTTTGTAGAATGACTCATGAAATTTTTTTATGTCGACCATTGTCAGCAAACTGCACATAATTTTTTTTGTTTTATGGCCGCATGCAGGATAAACTGGTAAACTTTTTGCCGAATATCTAAACAAATAAAAAAAAATATATTTAATTACTTACAAATTTAACAAAATTTTGTTGAAATAGTATAAAATAAGTAGAAAAATAAATACTTTTGTTAGGTATATAATGTATATTTTTTGCATTCTGTGTGTTTATTACTTGCTTTTTATTGATTTTTCAATATGTTTATCTGAATTACACGATTTGTTATAAAGTGTGAAGTAAAATATGATAGGGAATGAAATCGTAAAATAAATAAATAAATAAATAGAATCACCAAAGAGATTTATGAAACTCTAAAATAATATTCTTCCATAGACAGATAAAAACCTAGTGCATGCGCATGATTTATAGGTGCCTGGGGGCGGCCCTGTTTAGATGTCACGGGAGATTTGCATGATATTTTAAACTATCGTTTAACACCAGTAAACGTCTCAAAATGTTGATATTAACACAAATTGGAAGTAAATATGTAATGATGTTGTAATAAAACATAAAAATAGAACAATTTACTCAATGATATTGTAAAAAAACAACAATTTGTCCTACTTACGTTTGTTTCTTTTTCAATGTACTTTTCCATGATGATGGATTATATTTTCGCTTTCTTGTAGGGTTTGTCGATGCTTGAGGACTGTTATTTTCCATGTTAAAGAAAAAGATTAATACTCCAATTAATTAATAACAAAATATTCGATAAAAAACGGCAGTAATCTTCTTGTAGCAACACACTTGCTAAGAAACGAAAACATAATGACGCCATATTGAAAAAAATGTAAACAATGCTCTCTGATTGGCTAATTTCATCTTTGGTCGTTTTTGATAGTGAAATGAAGTATACTAATTGAATCTTTAGTCGTGTTTGAAACTAAAGCATATTTTTAAGTTACTTTTTCTACCATTTTTAGTCGTTTCTGGTAATGAAATTTCTGTTTTCTAGATAACCAATGATATGGAGATTATAAGGGCATAGATATCTCAATACTGTCAAATTTTTACTTTAGTCGATTTTGATAATAAGGTCCTCAATTCTGTACCATTCTGTAGATGCTCTTTTAGCGAAACAGGTCAGTGATCAAGTGTTTATATAAAAATTGTATTTTTTGTAACTTATTTTAAGTAATTAATAATATTATTTATAAAGGAACTCCATCAAGAATTAACAGTCGAGAAGTTGAAGTGTAATATATTTGTGTTATAAATTGTTCAAATTGGTTTATAATATAATAATAAAAATGTTAATTAGGAAAATAAATATTATCTTGCAACAAATAAATTGTAAATATCATTAATTTTTAAGATGAAGACTAAAAGGTTGAGCCAGGATTTGATTCCAAATCTATCCTTTTGATATTTACATAAGTATTGTGATCGATATATTGCTATGCATTAAGACAGCAAAGAAACTCAATACTCAGTATTTCACTTAGGCTTAATGTATTTATTTTATTAATACTAGGAACGACTTATAGTGGGTCTCTAGGCCTTGTTTGTATATTTGAACAATATCCATTGTTTTCAAACTATGTAAGTAGCCCCAAATAAAAGCATTAGACAGATTCTTGGAATGTTGGATTTACGAGGTGGCGTCGCTGATTGGAGCATTAACTTGCCCCTCTGTCTCTGTTCCTTTGGCACGAGGTCGCGCTTCTGCTGTTTTACTTTCAGTTGTCAGCGAGTCGCATTCGGGAGCCCGGCCTTGGTAAAAGGTTGTATATCGAGTCTAACGCGTATCGAACGGTCTATATTGTAAAGTTGTAAAGTGTAAAGCCACAAGCTCGGGCTGTCGGACAGTTCTAGGTTTATATATTTTGTATATAATAATATTAATTAATTCCATGGCAGTGACTAAGTGTGTTTCAGACCCATATAATCTTCGGGGGTAAATATAAGTATTAATAATGAAATTTCTTTCAGATATAATTAACAACGGGGGTGAATTCAAGTTAGTTTCAATTTATAAAACAAGTAATTAAGTGATAGTGTTAGTGGCACATAGCAGTTTGGAAAGATCTTTCCAGTTATATATATTTTTTGCCATGCCTGTATTTCAATGTATTTGTTTTTTCAGACACATCACAGCTGATTATGTTTTATAAGATAATTCTCTTCTAGAGACAGTGTTTAATGTTTATTTTTGTATTTCACTTTCCAGCAGGAGCTAATATGTTTAATTCATACTTTTCAGCTATTATTTATTATTCGGAATGTCTATATACCATTTTAACAATTTGGCGCGTTCCAGTGGTACCTTATTGATGTTTTTTACAATTTGATGCTATCCACCGTGAGGCCTTCGAAGCAGTAGATTTTAATGTAAATAATTTTTAATTTCGTTTTTTATAACAATTTGGCATTCCAACATGGTGCCCTTTCACATTTTATCACTTTGGATTACTATTTCATCACATTTATTGCTATGCCACCAGTTATCTTATCTGCACATTTCCTTGCATATATTTATAATTTTTTAATTAAAATTTTTGAAATCCCCGATACTTTTGCACTATTTCCTCCATAAATTTGCACTATTTCCTCCAACGCTACGTAGTGCGCTTCTTCGGAAGAGTAAAATGGACCCAAATCCTAATAGCTGGCGTCCCCTACGTAGACATGTTAAAAAAAAAAAAATAATAAAAAAAATAAATAATTATGGATGGAAAACTGATATAGAAGTCGGGTAATTATTCTTAAGTCTTGGAGGAGCAGGCAGGGATAGAAATAACACTAGATACACATAAAACATGATAAAGATCAATATATACTTACACTTGTTGCCAATAAAATTATTGAGCAGTGACGATTTTCCAGAGGCAGCACTCCCAATAATCAAAAATTTGAATAAATACTCTAGAACAAAGTAAAAAGTAGTATTATTCATTATGTATTACGTCTTGGAGGAGTTAATATTACGTCCTCAGATAATAATGAATTGTGAAAATAAAATTCAATTTTTACCGTATGATTCGGACATGATGAACGATTTTTAATCAAGATTTAGATGTCATAACATTGACAATTCATCACAATAATATCATTCCTCAAAAGATATTACGAATCTACGTGAAAACTGAAAACTACGACGACGATAATGAAAATAAAAAATAATTGACGTAAAGAAACTACTGAAGTCAATGTCAAAAATACTAGATAGGTAAAGTTACCTGTAATCTAAATAATATATTTTCGTTCCTACTCATTATAAAGCCTGGTTAGAAAAATATTTAGCATCATCATTCAAGGTGATTCAAGGTCACCGTGTTGCGTTTTGAACATAGGTAAATCGCTCTGTTGGTACGACCTGAAGTTACAACAAGAGCAACATATGAGCTACCTATGTGATTCCAAACGGGATGAGCTAGTATTATAGCTTCATGGGTTGAACGATATTGCGGTGACTTCGCGCGGTAAATTTAAAATGTGCTTGAAGTGTTTAATGTTGTTTTCATTTCGTGTAAGGAACAACAAGAAAGCCACCCTAAAAATACGCATTAATCAATAACATACATACCATCACGCCATGTCCCTTACGGGGAAAGCAGAGAAAACTTTACCCCGTAAGGGACATGCACCCTTTATATCCATGCTCATCGATTGTTCAAATTTCTTATGTTTCCTTCTTTGAAAATATCATTCACATGGTCATGCTGACACCAGCTCTCTCTCTGCGGTCGCAGAGAGGGCCGTCAGTCCTCTGGACGCAAGGCGTCCTAGTTATGTAAAGCGACCAGCTTCGGTCTTGGATCGAGAGAGAATTGAAGGCATTCACCCCAAGAACGCGGTCCTTTCCTCTTCGACCGTCTGCTGAGGGAGACGCTCAGCAGATCACCCCGTCGTAGACCAGCAAGAAGCTACAGGTGGGTGACGTCCTCAGGTATAGGTCCTCGATCCAGAACAAAAGAAAAAAGAGAACAGAGAAGCGATTGCAGACGAGAAATTCTGGGTCAAGGGCGCGACAGGCTATGGTGATCCTCCCCTCCACACGGTTACGAAAGGGGGGCCCTGGCTTGCGCTAGGGCAGACACTTCCCAGGCCGTCGGCGCCTCGAGTCAGTAATAAGATATAGTCAGGTGTTAAAATAAAAAAAAATACAAGTTACGAGGCGCACTACGGCCTGAGAAGCTGCTTCTATCCTTCGGCTGCAGTCTGAAGAGGCCTCTACAGTTACAAATAAATGCTACCAAAAGATTTACATAAAAATTCACCGCGTGGCGGAGGTACCTTGTTCAGTTTGCGCCTCTTGAGTGGCAAGACCGATAGAACTCGATCTGTTGGGATTCTCTGGCGGAATCCCAAGGGTTCTTTCTGTTATAAAGTCGGTTTTTTTCTTGTGCCGGAGAGTGTCCGGCCGTCGAATAAAAAATCAGCATCAGCTGTTGGTAGCTGTCAGACTCTCGTTTGAAAAAAAGCTCAAATCATTGTCCAAAAAAAATTGCCATATAAAAAAAAGTTAAAATAAATTTCCCCAGAATCCCGCTGACGGTCGGGGTAGGTTCCGCGGAGAAATTTTGCCACAACCTAATCGAATAGGACGGTGGATCTCTCTCGCGGACATGGGGCCGAGGCGGGCCGGTATCAATGCCATCCCTTTCTGGGGCGACCCCTGCTATTCATTCCATCTCTTACACCCATGCATATTTTTTTGGTCAGTTGTTCATCGTTCATTCTTTCGATATGTCCAAACCACCTCAAGGCATTCACTTTCATTTTACATATAATATACTTCTTTGTCTTGCATTCTCTCCTTATGTCCTCACTTTTTATTCCATCATATATCGTTCTATTATAATATATTCTTCTTAGTGATCTCATTTCTACAGCATTTATTCTACTTACTAATTAATCAATAACAAATGAAAAATAATAATTATTATTATTATTATTGAGGTGGCAAGCAGGCAGCAAAAAGCTGATATGCTTGAATGAGTCCACAGTGTCATTGCAATCCACCCAGTCTGTTCTTAAACGAGTTAACACTCTCAGCAACAACCAGATCCTGAGGCAGCCTTTTCCAAGCATCCACCACTCTATTGCTCAGTGTTTATGCGGATTCTGACCAAACGTACTTCTATTTAACTTCAGGCTATGGCCACGCAAGTGCTTGTTTTGATTTTGAGTGTATGTATGTGGCAGTTTAGGACAGTCATAATGATTGTTTAACACTTTATATGTCTCAATGAGGTCACCCCTCGTTCTTCTTTCTTTAAGCGTTGTCAGTCACAATAATAATAATAATCACTTCCTTGCACCCTGAGCAAGTGGCGAATTTATTGCCATATGGCAATTTCTTCTAACTAACCAGTGTTTCCAGCCCAGAGAAGCTATATTAATGTGAGAAATTAATTTAAATAAATTTCTCCTCTGCTGAGGATCGAGCCCAAGATGCCCGCACAGAAACCAAACAGCTTACCAACTGTGCCACGGTGGTCGGCACAGTTGGTAAGCCGTTAAAAATAAACTAACCCAACCACATATTATGTATTCATTGAAATAAAATAAATCAATACATAATTTATTACGAGTTCCTCCATTTCAATATATGGATCTTTTTTTAATTGTAAGTGTTTTAGTTTTTATAATTTATTTTTATTTATTTAGTAGAGGCATAGTAGGCTATATAGTATATATTGAAAATAATTTCCCTCTTACCCTCAAACTTTGTAGACAATAATCCTAAAACAGGTACTTCAAAAAACGCATGTAGAAAAAATGCACGCTTTTTACTAGTATAATAGCTTCATGCTTTTTACAAACTAATAAAAGTAATATTTAGTGACTATCGATATTTATCATCAAATAATGGCTTTCCGTGTTTCTTGATGATTGACCATTATTATCCATAGCAAAATTATATGAATTCACCGAAATATAATACATAATGTAAAGAAAAACTACACCGAACTAAAAGTACCATGACGACTATGTGAAAATTTATAACACCCGCAAAAAATGGCACTTTAATAGCGAAGCGTCCTTCACCTGTCGACCATAATTCCGAAAGCGCAGAGTGAATCATAGAAAAGGGGAGTGAATCGCCGCGCGAATAGCTCGACAAATTGCGAACGCTCGGACGACGTTCTAACATCGTAGTTTGATTGCTCGAATGCTTTCCGAATGCAACCCATATGTGAAAAGTGGTCAAAAGTTACGTCGCACGCACTGTCAAAAGCAATTTAATCTTAAATCGTGTTTTTGTTTTTAATCTTAAACTTTACATACACTATTTTAAACAAGTTTCGGTAATTATTCACAAGTGGCCAATTTTTCTTCTACAGGTAGATATTGTAAATAATCACCCAAGTTTCAGATTATCAGTATATGACCAATAAATACATTTAACATTACAATTTATATTTTTAACGAAAATGATAAATATTTTAAAAAATAAGATTTTTCAACCTAAATATTTTCAAAGTCGTAACTTTTGGGAATGGATTAATATGATGTTTAATAAGCCAGATCCTGAAAGAATAAAACTGGTGGGACCTGATAGAGCCTGTGCTGAATGGGTTTTAAAAAATGGGGGTGCTATAAAATTAGTAGGATTTAAAACATTGACGACTAACTACCAGGACTTACCTCGAGGAGAATTTACTAAACTAGTTGAAGAAATTGTAGGGACTGAATCCAGTATCTCACACTATGGATTTGCACACTTGAGTATGTTTGATGTCTTATTGAAATTTTATAAAAACCATTATGAATAAATACAATTCAGAAACCGCTAATACCTGGTTTCTAGACAATTTAAAGAAAAAAAAAATGCAGTTCAGTTTGATTTTTGTAGAAAAATGAAGGTTTAAGCATAGAATAATAATAGTATAGAATACTCTTTAGCCTGCAGTAAACACGACTGCTTTATGCTGACTAATTTGGTCATCATTTTGCTACGAGCATTCAGTAATCATTTGTCCGTCTGCATGATACGTTCTCCAAAGAGGGAATTTTTCAACTGCTTGCAAAATTATTTACGCAGTCATAACGAGTAGCACTATACAAACAGTGTCTACCAGCAGAGTCATACATATATTGACACGAGCCGGCCAATAAGACCGCTTCACTTTTTCAGTGAGGTATTGTATGGGAATGACTATTCTATAGACATGTGTAATGCTGCGTTCGCAGCTCAATTGCGTCAACTCAGTTCACTGCGTCGGGTGTGTTAACTCACTCCTTCGAAATGTATTGGCACATGGCGCAGTGAGTCGTGAGTGCTAGACCGGGAGAATGCGAACAGTGTTAGGGTATTGAGTTATTGAGTTGCCTGCCTTTTAACCGACATACTTACTTTCCGATTCTACTTTTAAAAGTAGAATCGGGAAAGTTGTGATATTTTTAAACATGTACATGAAATATTATAATAATAATCTTTACATATAAAATACAATACCTACATATTATACTTTTATTATTAATTTTTTTACTAGCTTAATGACCCGGCGCAGTGAGTTGTGAGCTGCACCGTTACTGAGTTGCATTGAAAGGTGTTGTACCAGCAAAGTAAATAAATTATTACCTTAACACTTTAAATAAATGGTAATATGTGAAAAACTGACGTGACTTTAAAAAATATCCATATTATTTGTTACTCTCACTTAAACTCACTGACTCAAGTCAACGCAGTACATTCATGCGCTGTATGTTACTTAAGAGCCTGTGAGTTGTTGAATCTTTGAATGTGTCATGTAGATGGTGCGCGCTACACATCTCACTCGGCGTATTCATTTTGTTGCGTCATGACGCAATTATGGGTTAACTCAGTGAGTCGGCGCAGTGAGCTGCGCATGAGTTACTGTGTTGACGCAACGAATTTTGTTGAGTTACCCATGTCTAGTATTCTATAGTTTTATTATTCTATGGGTTTAAGTAACAATTTTCATCGGTAGTTCAAGTAGCTGCTATGTTTATGAAATACATCAACTCATAGGACTCAGTAAAGATTCTTCGCTTCTTTTATGAAACAAACTAAGTAATATTGTGGTTCTGCCTGTATAATATCTTCATTTTGTTGGTATCCAAATTTTATTATTTTTCAGAGGGATGCAAGTGCATAAAAAAGATTGTACTTGACAAGTCTAGTTATATAGATGACAGGGCAATTGAAGGATTAGGATATCTAGAATCTCCTTTAGAATATCTACAAATATCCAGTTGTGGAGATGTCACAGATGCAGGTCTTATGAAAATACCTAAATTGAATGATTTAAAATCTCTAGTTTTGTATGATCTTATTGGAGTAAAACATATGATGCTGTGTGAAAATCATCTACAGAATTTGTTACCAAACTGCAAAATTCAAATAAATCATAAAAAAAATTAAAATAACAGCAGTAATCCAACAAATTTTTTGCATGGCGAAAATTTGTGGACCTAGTGTGCTGCCACCGATCCCTTGTAATCCGGAATATTAGAAAAAGGAATACCAACCTTGTTATCCAAAAATTATGACTATGCTGATTTGTATAAATTCAAACAAAAAAGTTACAACCTTTTCAAATCATGAATTAATGAAGCACTATCACATACCATAGTGGCATGTCGGATTATAGGGGACCAGATTACCGATGGCCCACTGTAATTATGAAATAGGCTGCCTTTCAACAGAACAGCAAAAATTTTATCCGTTTTCATTGACTTCTTTAATAGCAAGGTCTAATGAAGAAAATTGTGCTGTATAATGTGTTTTATATACCTACCTTTTTTTTGTAAATATAGATTAAATATTAATAATTTATTATAAAATTGATTTTTTGTTATTTTAAAGACTTGTATTTTACAAAGTTTATGTTTTATGTATATTTTACTAACAGTTTTTTTTTTAGTTTTATATAATCATATTTTATTAATTACCTATATGTACTTGTTCAGTTATTTACTTACAGTCGAACTTAATACTATGAATGTTCTAGATATTTTTTTTAAATAATATATGCACCAATGTCAAAATAAAACTTAATCATTGAGTTCATCTTGTGATTTTCAAAGGATTGAGTTTTTTATACAAAATTTCAGATTAAGAGTTAACATATTTTATTGTATAAATATGTTTACACACAATGAAAATATATAAATAAATAGCTAAAGCATAATTTTGATATTTTTATTTATCCTAAAAGGAAAAGTGAAAATATATATATTAAAGAGAATATTAAGTAAGAATATAAATCAAACACATTTAAATGAATCAATGAAATTAAAAAAAAAATGAATTATTTCGTTTGGAAATACTTCAGATAGAATTTCTCTAAAATAATAAAATGTCACCTATGATGCTACCATACATGCGGATCCAAAGAAAACAATACTAATTCCATACAGTTGAACATAAAGTAAAATTAAATTCTTTTCAGTAGGAAAAAAAGGAGAGTAAAAAGCCAGAAATAAAAGTATAAAAACATGTATTTAAGCAATACCATAACGTATACATATTTAGTAAAAAAATGGAAAAACAATACTAAAACATACATACTTTCTAGTATTTATAATGATTTACACCACAAACAGTATATGAATTTGACTTATCTTTTTTATTAGACAAGTACATACACAATGAAATGTAATATAAGGATATTATCATAAAAATACCATGATTTGTGCTTGTTTTTTTTTTACATTGATTATTTTCAAGTATAAAATCCGATAAAATTAATAAAAATCAATACAAGAATTGGTGACTTTATTTTTTTATAAAATAAAAAATCATAAACGCTTACTATGCTACACATTATATCTAGTTTAGTGGTTTCATAATCTTTTTGATGTTAGACAATAATTCATTCAAATTCGAGTACAAAAGATCTTATTGATGAAAGTAAATTAATTTTACTCCAATTTAAAGCAACAATGATAGAAACACAGGACAATGTGACTAGAAGATATAATATATTTGATAACTGGATAAATTGTAACTTATATAAAAAACACTAATTTCTATGGATATTGAGTATTATGTAAAAGGAAAAATCACCCTAGTAACAAATTCGGATTTGCAAAAATGTAATTTTATAGGAGAGAGAAATGAAGAAAATAAGTAATACACTTTTTCCTTAAATTTTTTTTTATTGTAAGTGTTATTGTTGAAATTTTATTCAAGTATTTTGTGTTCTTGATTTATGAGATATTGCACATCTGCCGTTGTTAATTGGACTTGTATCAAACTGTTATGTTGGATGTACTAGATTCAACACTTTATGCCTATATACTCCACGTTAAGACAACGGATCTGCCACTTATTCCATGATAAAATGACAGATCTGCCACTGACAGTGTTTAAAAATTTATTCTTTCAGTAAAAATTCTCGGATATGGTAGTAGAAGAAAAAAAAAATTGGCATTTATCTAAATTATTTTTACTTCTACATTCACTTAATTGATTCAAGGATTAAAATATGTCATAAATAAATGCATTTTAAATATTCAATTGAAGGTTCAACAACATTTTTGTAACTACCACAACTAACATTACTATTGGGAAAATTGATTTGGGAAATTTATTATAATGAATACCTGTAGCCTAAGGTACAATCTCTATAACATTGATGGAAGCAGTAGATATGCACACAGTACAATGCTGATTTCGCGCCTAACAATGTCAGATTTTAACATACGTCATTAGGTACTACATGGTCTCCTTAGTACAGATCCAAAGATATATATTTTAAGATAAACGAAATATTTTGAAATTGTAAGATTTTATTTTTACAATAGCTTGATAATATACATTTAATTAATTTTATGCAATAAAATCATTTTCACCAAATTGTCAGATCCGATATTGTTACTAGGGCATGACGAAATAACAAACAAATAAAGAATTTTTTTTTGGATGTAAAAGTATTCATAATTTTTTAAACACATTGGTAAATATTATTGGTGTGTTTCAGCATATTTCATTAGCACGTAAGAATGAACTGTTAGCAAATTTATAAAAAAAAATGGGATTCCAGTCCAGAAAAGCGAGAATTATGTAATAAAGGATATAAGCCAGGTAGTCTGACTTACTGACTTACCACTATGTCACAGCAGTGAAGGAAAAAATATATAAAGCAGAAAGAGGTGGAATGAGAAAGAAATGTCAGCAAAGGAAAAAATAGCATGTTTATGTGAATGAGATATGGAGAAGAAAATTTTAACTAGAAGAACATATATGAGAAGATATTATATGGAGGTAGAAAGAATCAATATTGTTCACTTCTCTCTGTCTATCCCGTCAAAAACATGGTGTAATGATATATATATATACATGCACTATAAGATGTATGTACTTATTTATATATTTAAACCCAAAACCACATTAATTTATCAATTCAAATGTCTAACATAATGAAGTACACAGGAAATAAACTAAAAACAGCATTAAATATTAAGTAAAATGTTTTACAAAATAATTAAAGATATATTTTTTATTGTATCAACGATAACATATTACAAGTAAATATTTAATAAAAAATTATATTAATGAGCTTAACTATTACAGAATTATAAAAATATATTAGATTGTTATTTTAAACAATGCTTATAGTACAACCATTTATAACTAGCACATCTTGGAATCAATAGTAAATTGTTAAATGAACAAATATTCTCGTTACTAAAATATTACAAACTACGAAAAATTAAATGGTGGGCGACCCATTAAATGAGAAGGAAGATTTGCATTAAAAATTACAATAATTTATACACTAGTACACGTCATAATATATGCCATTTATATATTATATCACGGAGAAATAGAGTAAGTATGGTATGTAATATCAGTCTCAGTAAAAACATGTAATTTGTATTAATATGATACAAAAACAGTAAAATCTCTCAAAACATTGTAAACTATTCAAAAATATTTTAAATATCTATGTAGGTATCACAATTTATATATTACAAATGAAAAAATATAGTAGTACGTTTTATTTTTATGAGACCATGTACGGTACATATAAGAGTACACCGATGCGTACATTTTAATTGTTACATACTTAGATAATTATCATTATAATTAACACTGAGAATTGCTGGGTCTAATAATTTATTGTATAGAACAGTTAAGACTAGATAACAATGTGAAATATCACATAAGTAAAGGATTGCTGAAAGATAAACATTTGGGAGTATAAGAGAGAATAATATTTATACAAAACAAAAATTGAAAACTATTTTAATATGTATCAAACATTGATTGTTTTTTTACTCCTCACTAACTCAAGGGGATATAGTGGGGAGTTATGATTTCACAATTTTTAAGGCTATTTTTTTTGCAGATTATCAACTAGTATCATGCTGAGATTGTATTCTGAAAGTTTCATCACAATGTATCTGTGTGTGTGTGTGCTATGTACGGCATGTTCATTTTTACTTTATCGATTATAGACTAAAGTACTCATTCGATTCTTTTCAAATTTAGCAAATTTGTATATCTAATACTCACTTAGACCCTATTAGATTTTGAAGGATATCTGAATAGTGCTTCTCAATTTTTTTAACTGTCAAATATTTCAAAGTGACCCCAAGTTCAGGAAAATTAAAATTTGAAATTATTATTTTCAAATAGGTAAAAAGGCTCATCACTTTCATAAAATGGCATTAAAGAAATATCAACTTTTCATAATAAAATATTTAAATAAAAAAATAATTAAACAAACTCATTTAATAAAATTGCTGAAAATTTTCCATACAATATTTGAATACTTTATAGAATGACTTGTTAGTGAGGAGTTTACCGTTGGCCACTCCCCACTGGTTTTTTTTTATACAAATACTAAAATGTGCCTACACTGAAAAAAAGTTTCATTTGATTGATTCTTTAAATGTAATAATGTTATTATTTATGTAAATATAACCAGAATTACTACTAGATATTCAATAATTTTATTTGATTGATTCTTTAAATGTAATAATGTTATTATTTATGTAAATATAACCAGAATTACTACTAGATATTCAATAATTTTATTTGATTGATTCTTTAAATGTTATTATTTATGTAAATATAACCAGAATTACTACTAGATATTCAATAATTTTATTTGATTGATTCTTTAAATGTAATAATGTTATTATTTATGTAAATATAACCAGAATTACTACTAGATATTCAATAATTTTATTTGATTGATTATTTAAATGTAATAATGTTATTATTTATGTAAATATAACCAGAATTACTACTAGATATTCAATAATTTTATTTGATTGATTCTTTAAATGTAATAATGTTATTATTTATGTAAATATAACCAGAATTACTACTAGATATTCAATAATTTTATTTGATTGATTCTTTAAATGTAATAATGTTATTATTTATGTAAATATAACCAGAATTACTACTAGATATTCAATAATTTTATTTGATTGATTCTTTAAATGTAATAATGTTATTATTTATGTAAATATAACCAGAATTACTACTAGATATTCAATAATTTTATTTGATTGATTCTTTAAATGTAATAATGTTATTATTTATGTAAATATAACCAGAATTACTACTAGATATTCAATAATTTTATTTGATTGATTCTTTAAATGTAATAATGTTATTATTTATGTAAATACACCAGAATTACTACTAGATATTCAATAATTTTATTTACTATTCAATAGTCTTTATTTATAAAGTACATATTTAATTGTTTACTTGTATTGAATTATGAGGATATAAAAGATACTACAGTACTATTCCGCTATAACGGCACTTCCAGATGTCCGGCACTAGGAATTATTTGATTTATAAAATCTTAAATCAAAATAATTGAAAACTTTAATTTTTTTTTCTTATGCAAAACATGTATGCCAGGATAAAATAGGGTGGAGTTCAGTCCTTTTTTCCTATCCCGAATATATAATGGCTTGATGGTCTGTATTGTATGTATGAAAATTAAGTATCTCCGTACATATTGTGTATTACGCCATACAAATTATATGAAACAATGTCGTCACTAAATTCAATTTATACAAAAAATGTTAACAAAAGTCTAAAATGGATTGCAATAATGTATGTGTTTTTATAGAAAATTAAATTATCTAGTTATGGTGTTTCGGCGTATTCCGATATTTAAAAAAAATGGAAATATACACAGTTAAACACATATATTTGTCATAAAAAATGTTTTTCTTAGTAAAAAAAACTTTGAGAAACCCTGTAACTTTTTCATAAAAACAAGTTTGAGATATTGTATTTGTCTATACAGGACAAATCTCTGAATAACGAATACTGAAGTAAAAAAAATTTCAGTATAATGTATTATGTAATTTGTCACCGATAAACTTTCATACAAAATGTAAAAACCAAAATCCATTGTAGCGAAGCTGATCTCAGAATAATAATTTCTTTTTCTAGAATGATGTTTCAATTTTGAGCGAACTCAGTCTGTTTTTGACACTGGGCAGTGCAGTACATACTATTAGATATTGCGTAGGTAACATATGGTTTACAAGTGCTAGTCTTGGTTTTTTGAGTATGCATCTTTACCCATCATTGGTGGGTATGCATCATATGCATATCATGGTTTTGAGTATGCATCTTTACCCATTTCAGTGGGGCGGTGGGCTTCTCCCACGACGCCATTACACCGTCTCGTTTAGCTACTTGTGACCCTTGTAATTTGATTTTTATTGTTATTGGTTGGATATTTGGCTATGGATTTACTTAGAATATTATTATTGAGGCTATTGTTAACATTGTTTGTAGTCGTGTTAATTTTATTCTTAGTATTTTTTCAGCAATTGTAAAGTACCCTATTCCATGAGGTTAAGATTCGAATACTGTTGTCTGTTAATCATGACCGATTGCTTTGTTTGTATATTTCAATGGTTTCTCTATAAACTCTGAAGAAAGTTTTATTATTTAGATTCGTGACTGTTTTTGTGTTGTAAAAATATATTGAGTGGTTTTCTGTAAGTGAATGTTGTACAAGAGAAGAAGTTAATTTTTGATTTTTAAAGTCCACACGATTTTCAGAGATGCGCTCCGAGATTCTACAATTCGTTCTGCCTATGTAGGTTTTGGTGCAATCACCGCATGGAATTTCGTATATTCCGTGCGACTGAGTTGAAACTATGTCAATATATTCTCTTGAACAAATCAACAGTTGGATAAAGACATACTTTAAGTGAGGAACGTATATTCTATTGTCATTCATAGACATCATATTGAAATTGAATTGAAATTGAAAATTGAAAATATCAAGAAGAAAATAATTGACAATAGGTAAACTACATATTTTTTTCAATAAATGCAAATATTTCAAAGTTGTAATTTTGGTAAACAAACCAGTTGAAAACACTGGCGACACTATCAGACCTATGTATACGTTTATATATCTAAATATTTGTATGAAATTTTTATATAAAATTGATTCAAAATATTATATTACATAGTATGTTGTCATTTAAATTTAATTAAAAATACATAAGCAATATATTACCACAAAGAATTACTTTTTCGAATGTCCTTTGCCGACTGCTTCACTCACATTTCTGTATCCGTTGCGCATCAGTTGATCGGAAAGTTCACTTTTTATTTTGCTTACAATTGGTGGACCCTTGTAAATGAACGAGGAATAAATTTGAACTACGCTGGCACCAGCCAATATTTTCTCAAATGCATCTTTGCCACTAGACACACCACCGACTCCAATAATAGGAATTTTACCTAAAAAATGAAAATCATATATTTTGTATGTTTCATCTGATTATAATTATTATTAATTTGTTGGAGTTGCCAAATACTGGAGGGTATTAATCAACTTGTGTCTTCACCAGGAATTGAACCCAAGACCCTTGGCTCATAGATATGTATATATTGAATAAATGAATAGTTAATATTGATAGAAATGATTGAATTGTGATAATGATGACCAGCCTGAAATATAATATGTTCGATTGTTTCTGAAGAAGCCACCTATCAATATTACTTACCTAAATTTTATTTTTTTTATTTTATTTTTATTTATTTCTATCCAAAAATATACAGTATATATGAGATACAAAATATCTTAAGATAATATAAGCTTATTCATAGATAGTTAACATACAAAGTAAATATAAGTTATTTCATTTCAATAAATATCAATTTACCACTTCACTGGAGCTTACATAGTTTAAGCCATATCTTTTTGTTTGTATCTTTGTTACTAGCCCCCTCACTAGGCATAGCCTGTGCTAAGGTGAGCTAGTTTTATGTTATTGTCTATTACGTTGTTTATTTATAGACGCTACGCATTCAAACGTATGCATCTTTCCTTCTAAATACAATATTTCATTTTGAGTCATGCACACACAACTAAAATTTGTGGAAATAAATTATTTGTCTATTCTGTTGTTTGTAATAGTGCATTTACATTTTATTTGGAAGAATTATTTCCTTAAGGATTTTTTATATTTTTAAGGAATATATTTTTTATTCAATTGCTAAATGAGTTACGAAGACTGACTATTAATATTGAAAAAATAGTGATTTCAAAAAATATAAGTAAAAATTTACCTTTTGTCATTTTATACATATCCTTAATCAATTCCGTTGACATATCTTTGAGGGGTTTGCCACTTAGTCCTCCATCTTCATTGGCATGCTTTGTGTTTAACAAGTTGGGACGTTGAACAGTTGTGTTGGAGATGACAAGTCCATCAACCGAACATTCTTTTTTATTCAAAACATTAGCTATGTCAGCTCTCTCTTCTTTTGTCAGATCAGGAGCTAACTTCAATAGCAGCGATGGTTTTTTCCCTTCCAGAGAATTTTTAGCCGTTACCACTTTACTGAGCAAATCTTTTAACTGATCTTTATTTTGCCACGATCTCAATTCGGATGTATTTGGACTGCAAATATTTTTATATTATTAGATATTCAAGATTATCATTATCATTAATATAAATTAAAATTAGTTATACTTACATAAAATTGAAATGCATTATGAATTCAAATGTTTTTTTCAATTAACAAAATCTAGAAAATGTAACACACCTCACAAATTATATCAATGTGAAATAAATTTGAACAATTCAAAAGCCACACATTTTTAAGGTTGATAATCCGTGAATGCATACATTTAAGAAAAAAATTGTAAATATTGATTTTTTCGATAAATTAAATAAAAAAATAACTAACTTTTTTATGATCAAAAGTTTATTTACATAACATTTACCACATAAATATGAAGTTATATTTTGGAATATACAAATTAAATAAGTTATATAAGGATAAAATACCTAGATATTTAGATAATATAGGTACCTACTTTTCTTAACTTTTTCTTTTGTATGTGTTAAAGTACTTATGTTTAAAAAAAATTTCAATTGTTAAATATATTACTTAGTTTAAATTAAATTATTTAAAAGAACCTTAAAAAGGTTTATAACTTGATTCATATAATATAGCTACTGTAAATTTGCAATGTAAACTGTTGGTTCTGTAAATCAATAAATAAAATATACCTGCTGACATTGATGACTATATAATCAGCCAGCGAACCAAATGTCTCAATCCCAGAAACATAATCTTTAACTACATCATCAGATTCCTTATTTTTCCCCAGGTTGACTCCGAGCATTTTACATTCACTCTGATCATTGATTGATTCGCTGAGGCGTTGAAGAACTTTCGAGTGTCCGTCACTATTGAATCCATATCTGTTTATGATGGCTTGATCTTCGGTAAGTCTAAATACTCGAGGTTTGGAATTTCCCGGTTGCGGAAGAGGTGTCACAGAACCAATTTCAATGAATCCGAATCCTATTCTACTAAGACCTTCGACAGCTTCACCTTGCTTGTCAAAACCAGCAGCAATACCAATAGGATTGCTTAGTGATTTTCCAAGAAAATTTGTATTCTAAAAAACAATATTTTTACTAAGGATGAATTAGTTATGCATTTTTATATAGCTCACAAAGTAGTTACATAAAAACATTATTATTTTATTAATGTGGGTTATCAATTTTATAGCCTTTACTTACCAATATAGGAGGATCCACATATTTACTTTTGGGAAATATTTTGTATTTGGCTAAAGTTATAGCCATGTTGTGAGATGTTTCTGGACTCAAACATCTAGTCATAGGCATCAATATTTTATCATAAAACTTTTCATTGTTTTCGTAAATACTAACGCCACTGTAAGCCAAAAACCCGCCGGATGACAGATAGCACAAAGACCAAAGTTTATCCTGTAAATAAAAACACCGAATTAGCTTAAGCGAAAGCTGTTCACGTATGAGAAATGAAACATGTATTAATCATTGAATTGAACATACATAAATCCTTTTACTAGCCATAACTTTATCGGCTTATTCACTGCGTTCTCAAATTTTGTACAAAGATACGACTTTCACCGTAAAAATGTTTAAAACAACTTTGGATTCTCCGCAAGAAACATGGGGGTATAATAGGCAAGAAATGAACAAAAAAAGTGTGTTGACAAGTTGACATTGAACATAATATCATCTATATTATCTGTGGATTATATTGATAGCGTTGTTCTACGCCAATTCGTCTATAGTAACTAAAATTCGAATACACATGGATAGGGTTGTTGCCTTCAAGTAAAAGTCGAGCACTTTTTAAGTTAGGAAATATAATTATGATTCAAAATGTTGTTAGTTCAGATACTGACGAAAAACTTTTTTAATTTCTATAAAATAATCTACAATGACGGTAAACCATACGAGTGGAGATAAAAGAGCGCGCAAATAAATAGCAATATTTAAATTACGAATCGAAAACCAAAAAATACATGTTCCGTCTTTCAAAGCATGTCTAAACTAGAATGTATGTCGACTATGGCTGAAGGGGACATGTTATTAGGAACATCTTCGGCTCCCAGACATCGACAAAATACTGCCGATTGAACGGTTGCATCGGGAGCGGATAACGGCGAAGCTAGTCTCAGAACTAAAAGAGCTGCAGGTCGATTCTTTTGGATACAGTGCAACTCAACGACATTAGAATACTTTTCAACTTCGCACATCAGCCTCGTTCCAACGACATCCATCACAGTACTTCATATTTATTAATTTGTTTATAGTTTTGTACGTATTCTTCAATTATACATACTATCGCCATCAACAGTTGGATCTCATGTGTTACATGCAACTAGTAATCTGCATATAAATAAAGTAGACTTTGTATTCAATAATTTATATTTGAGGGTTTATAGTTTGGTACATATTTTTAGCAATAAAGAAATCATCAGCATCAGCAATGGCGTTACAGCCCGGTGTGGGCCTTGGCCTCCTCAAGAAACTGCCTCTATCCTGCCCTGTCGACAGCAAGTCTCCTCCAATTTGTCTGTCCGGTAAAGAAATACCAAACATAAATGAAGAATATGTAAACAAAACTTGAAAACTCCTACGAAAGTTGCACGAATATGCCACATGATGGCACCATAGTCGAGAATCGAGTTCTGTGCATGGACCCTATATCCCACAAAAAATTTCTGCTACTATTCAGTTCATAACAGAAATTACTCAGGCCAGGGGGCAAGTCTGGTCCAACCGGCGAAATCAAAACCCTCCAGTTTACCCATATCATGGATATAATTATCATATGGAGTTCTATGACATCTAAAGATATTATAGAACTCCATATAATAATTATTTCCATGATATGGGTTATCATGAGGGTTTTGATTTAGCCAGTTGGACCAGACTTGCCTCTCTGATTGAAAATAGGAAAAAAATAGTTTAAGAGTTACAAAATAATAACTTTCAAATATCATGATATATCTCTAAAAGTTGAGTAAAATTTAAGAGGTATGTTTATGGTGCATGCTCTGGAATGATCTAGAATCAGTTAACGGATCTATAAAAATTCTTTATACTGTATTATCATCATGGATTTAGTGAAAAGGGAAACCATATTCATAATACCAATAATAAATGCTAAATTATTTAAAAACCAATTTTATTACATATTCTTAATTAAAATTCTTCACATAATACAAAAACCATAATCTATGAATATCAAATTTTAAAATTGAATAGTAATTTGCAATTATGTTCAATATTTTATTTTACCATTATTGTCCGAACGAACATTCAGCTTTGGCCAAAAGATGCGCCTTCTGTTTCGGCCAAAAATAAGCCGAAATTTTAGCCGAAGCCACTAAAAACTTTACTTTGCAGCTATTACTTTGTGGCTCATTTTAACTAACAAATTAAAATTATAACTTTTTTGTTAACACAACTTTTGGATATTTAATGATAATGGACTTTGGAGGATGCGATATAATCATGAACTATAGGCATTATGTGACGAACCCAACATTGTACAAGTCATAAAAGTACGTAGACTGGTGGTTGGGACATGTCAGCCGGATGAATGATGATCGTATCCCCAAAAAGGTTCTTAATACCAATGCAGAGGGCAGAAGTAGAGGCAGGCCCAAGCTAAGATGGTTGGACGACACAGAAGACGACATAAGGGCGATCGGAATATCAAACTGGAGGAGAGCGGTGGAAGACAGGGACGGCTGGAGAAGGATTCTGGAGGAGGCCAGGACCCACACAGGGCTGTAGCGCCAATGATAATGATGAATGTTACCTAGTTTCAGAACTGACCCGCTCCCTAATCTGAACAAAATTATACTAGCATAAGTTTGTTTGGATTAGGGAACAAGTCAGCTTTGAAACCAGTTAAAATTAAATACTCAAAAATGGAGTAAAAACAAGTTATAATTTTAATTTCATTGTCATTTTGTTAGGTCATTCATTCATATCATCACGGCATAACCCGCAATGTGGGGTAACCAGAGACAGGTGTCAAGTACAACACATGTGCACACACACCAGTCTCGCCACACCTAAAAGGGCACATTCAGAATGGGTGTTGAACCTCATTACAGAACTATGTGAAGTGCTATTGTTGCCTGTTGTGTTTTCGATTACCGGGCTGTTATGGGACACAGGAAAGAGTGGAAGCACTATTCTAAGCTGGTGCCTCACAGCAAATTTGTTATGTATAATGATTATTTTATTTCATTAACAAATGAAGTCCTCCAGAGGTTGCATCAATGATTTTTATACAGTATTATTATAAAATCTCTGAGAAAGTCAAAATTTCATCTTGGACCGGAATGCTCGGACTGAACATTCAGTTTTGGCCAAAATCTGACCTTCGATCGGACACTATTTACCATAGATTGTTGTCACACATGCCTAAAATAACACATTGTTTGTGGGTATTGGTCTCCCTTCAAACCCTTGTTGGATACCTACATAATACAATGGGCATAATTTTTTAATATTTACAATCTGTTCATTTTGATTTGATGATGGTAATATCTGTATATATCATGAAGGTATTGTATATATACACATTTTGATATGGTAATATCTGTATATATCATGAAGGTATTGTATATATACACATTTTGATATGGTAATATCTGTATATATCATGAAGGTATTGTATATATACACATTTTGATATGGTAATATCTGTATATATCATGAAGGTATTGTATATATACACATTTTGATCTGATGATGGTAATATCTGTATATATCATGAAGGTATTGTATATATACACATTTTGATCTGATGATGGTAATATCTGTATATATATCATGAAGGTATTGTATATATACACATTTTCCACACACGTCAAATTTGTGCAAAAATAACATATTTTACAAAAGACTCCTTTTATCACTTCATGTGAGAAAAAATGTACCTATATACATAATGGAAGTTGGACACATAGGTACACATTTTTCGCAAACAACACTAATAAGTAGAGACCAGGAGGGCAAGTCTAGTCCAACCGGCGAAATCAAAACCCTCACGATTACCCATATCATGGATATAATTATTATATGTAATAATTATAATAAGTAGAATCACAAATATTCTTTATAGCTGAATTTTCAACGTGATTCCAACTCATTGTCATTTTCAATAACATGCCTAACCACAACCATTTATAAAAAAAATTATGTATATGTTTAATTCATAAATAACATGTTTTTGTATATCTATGATGTATTTTATATATATATAAAACTTAAATATAATGACCAATATTTGTACTATCGGGATATAATCATCCAAAAAAAGAAAAAATAGTATACAAGAGCTAGATGAAAAGTTTTCAACCTTGCAGTGAAACTTTTTTAGTTCAAAACTGGATTTACATATTTTAAAGCATATCCCCCGACCAAAATATAACGCACTTTATGTATTTTTTAAAAAAATCATACTATAAATAAAACACTAAGAATTTCACTATTGATTTAATTTCTGACTACGAATGACTGGAATAGAAATTAAATAAAAAATATATATATTTTATTTGTAATACATATAGTCGTTAAAGAAGTTTTTCTGACGGATGAAGTTGAAACTTTACATTTTCATCATGCCCTCATATGTTAGCAAAATACATTAAAATACATTGATTTTGAGCAATTTAAACTTTGGATATTGATTATATAAAACTACATTTTTTTTAATATTAATTTATTTGTAAGGCCTAACACAAACAGTATCATATCCAAAAATATAATAGCTAAAATTGAATTATTCATACTGTTATAAAATAAAATATACACATTTGTAAAATAATTATGTATATTGAAATAAAATCAAAATTTATTTTTACCAAAAGAGAATATATAATTTAAATTTAAACAGGGTGTTAATTCCTGTGTTTGTGTTAAATATAAATAAACATATATATATCAGCAAGAAACATGAAATTTGTGATGCAAAATATAAAAGAAACATTTTCAAGTATTGACAGGTAAACAAAATTACATAAGAACTCTTGAAAATAATGAAGAAAAGCATGAGTCAAAGATACTTAGGGTCAACTGAAAACCTGTTAATAAAAGGATCAACACAAATGTGTGCAGATTTTTTCTAGATCAAAATGAGATGCAAAATATTAAAGAAAAAGTTTTGAGAGAGGTAAATTTAAGCTTAGTGTCCACAGAGGCGCATCAGACGGATTGGATTTTTGTTTCCTAGCAATAATGTCGTTATTGTCAACGATTCGATGCATACACATGAATTTCTATAAAGAATACTAAAATCCTGGCTGCGCTTATGTGGATACAAACCCATAGAAAGAATTTGGGCAAAAAGTGCATATAGAAAAATATTTGAGTTAAGTACATAACACGCAGGTAAGAATAGAACACATCTACTAAAGGTAAGTAAAGTATATAATTTTGTTAAAACTAAAAAAATCCTTTAAAAAAACTTATTTCAAATACATTAATGTATTGAATAAATTAAAGTTTATCCATGAGTAAAATCACTTATGAATATCTTACATTACAAAGAAAATAAAGTAAATTGCGAACAACTTTAAAGTATCTGTGTATTGATAAATTGATGGAAAAACAGATTAAAATGTAATAATTTTACTGTTCACTGATGTTGTACCCATTTGAAATAAAAAATAACATTATCAAAAGGAAAGTTACACAAAAACATGTAGCATCTATAAGAACTTAAAATGTCTTTTGTTAATAAAGGTGTTAATGTAAATTTGTTTGCATATAAGACTGGGTCAAGATTTTCAGCCCCCAATAGAAGTCTTTTAACACGCTCATCCATAAATCAACAATATATAAAAGGAAATAAGGAGAATTTGAAAATTATAATTAGTGCATAGTAAATTTACTGTAATATTTTTTACATGATATGTTTTTATTTTTTGGTGGATACAAACCAGCTTACATATTATTATTTTGCCATTTATTACATTATAATCTATGGAAATAAATATTCAATGCACAGAGTGAGATCTTAATTAAAATTGTTCTAATTACTTTAAATACAAAGTTAGATTAAAAATTTACTAACATATTTGTGTTTTGGATACTGGTGTGTTTTGCAAATAAATTTAATAGTTTCTTCGATAAACGATTGTTTACTTTGTGGTAACATTTTAAATTTACAATAAAAAATAAAAATAACTTTGTTTAAACCACTTGTTTTATTCAAAAAATGAATGAATAACACCTCTACATGTTAAGGGAACGTGGTTCCCGAAACATGTAGAGGTGTTATTAGGAACGTGGTTCCCGAAACATGTAGAGGTGTTATTAGGAACGTGGTTCCCGAAACATGTAGAGGTGTTATTAGGAACGTGGTTCCCGAAACATGTAGAGGTGTTATTAGGAACGTGGTTCCCGAAACATGTAGAGGTGTTATTAGGAACGTGGTTCCCGAAACATGTAGAGGTGTTATTAGGAACGTGGTTCCCGAAACATGTAGAGGTGTTATTAGGAACGTGGTTCCCGAAACATGTAGAGGTGTTATTAGGAACGTGGTTCCCGAAACATGTAGAGGTGTTATTAGGAACGTGGTTCCCGAAACATGTAGAGGTGTTATTAGGAACGTGGTTCCCGAAACATGTAGAGGTGTTATTAGGAACGTGGTTCCCGAAACATGTAGAGGTGTTATTAGGAACGTGGTTCCCGAAACATGTAGAGGTGTTATTAGGAACGTGGTTCCCGAAACATGTAGAGGTGTTATTAGGAACGTGGTTCCCGAAACATGTAGAGGTGTTATTAGGAACGTGGTTCCCGAAACATGTAGAGGTGTTATTAGGAACGTGGTTCCCGAAACATGTAGAGGTGTTATTAGGAACGTGGTTCCCGAAACATGTAGAGGTGTTATTAGGAACGTGGTTCCCGAAACATGTAGAGGTGTTATTAGGAACGTGGTTCCCGAAACATGTAGAGGTGTTATTAGGAACGTGGTTCCCGAAACATGTAGAGGTGTTATTAGGAACGTGGTTCCCGAAACATGTAGAGGTGTTAAACAAAGTTATTTTTATTTTTTATTGTAAATTTAATAGTCCTTGTAACGAACTTATATTAAGTATGAGTATATTTATAGTATTGTTAAAAATCGCTATAAAATAACAGGGATCAAGACTTCTAAGTTAAGACTGTTTTACAGCACAGATATGTATAAAAAAGTCTCCAATACCCAAGAACATGTATTAATATTTTCACATCCAGGATCTAAGACACAATAATGTAAAATTTAACAAGTTTACAGTAAATATAAAATAATATTTAAATTAATGTATTTATTATAGTGAACCCAAAACTAAAATATGTCGTGAAAAATTAAAAATATGACACAACAGTTAATGGCATAGATATTTACTTAATTATGAAAAATTATTATTTTTGAGATCTTATCCATTATATTGCCCACTTATAATAAACTTAAGTCCTTATAAATTTGATATAGACAATTTTAAATTTACGCAACAATATTTCAAAGAGGCAATTTAACTGTTTAAACTATAAATAAATAATGGGGTAAACCACAAATGGTCTGACATGTAATAAAAAATTAGTGAAGTCAAGATAATAAATGCTTTATTTTCATGCCCCTTCAAACAGACAGATAATAAACTTTTCATTTTGTGAGTGCATGAAAAAATATTGAAAACAATAATTATTAAAGTTGATGCCAAATATCAAGAACTTTTAGCTGAGAAGGGGGGCGATTTGTAAAATAAACCAACAAAGCAAAAAGACACAAATTTACGCTCTGCGCAACCGGAAGATTGTTCTAGATGTTTGGCGAAAATTATACACATGTGTATTGAAATTATTCATATAGAAGGAATTTACTAGAAAATAAATATATATATATATATATATATATATATATATATATATATATATATATATATATATATATATATATATATATATATATATATATATATATATATATATATATATATATATATATATATATATATATATATATATATATATATATATATATATATATATATATATATATATATATAAGATTCAATCAAACTTTATGTACAAAATGGAATTATCATTTAAATATTGAAAATTTATTTTAACACAGGTGGTGTCAACATGGATTGTATAAACAAAACATTAAAATACAACATTTAAAATTATGTTAGTATGTACAGTTTAATATGCAACTTTAATATACCATTCTCATGAGTAAATTCATCGGTTATTGATTTAATTGATTCATCCTGGCCAATCTAGGATCAAGCATTCAAAATCTGCTTCCATCGTCAAGGTTAAACAGATTCACAAGGACATTATTATTCCATAATAATCTTGGACCGACCTACTCTTCATTCTTGATCAATCAATGCAAAGAAACATAGACAAATAATATGATGTAATAACATCTGTTAAAACACATTTATAACACAAAAATAATTATTCTCAAGTACATGCAGTTACAGAAATATTAATCAAATCTTAATTTGTTAATTAATCAATTTTTATTATCACATAGTTTGGTTCAGAATGATAATATAAAAACTCTCAGACTTAAAATTCAACCAAAGATGATCATTACAAAGATCCCATTTTTTCCAGAGAGATAATGATTGAGAGACTTAGGTGGGCCACACATGTACAAAGAATGGGCGATGGAGACATTCCAAAATCGATCTTGAATGGAGCACCAGGGGGAAAGAGAGCTGGAAGGCCAAACCTTTGGTGGTTGGATGGAGTTGCGAAGGTTCCTCATAGCATAGGTGTCCAGAACTGGTGTGCGCAAAACTAAGTCATGGAGGCATATTCTACAGGAAGCCATGACTCGCTCTGGGTTGTAGAGCCACAGATGATTATATCTCATAGTTTTAATCATAATTTGTAATTACAAACAAAATGTTAAATAAAATAAAGAGCAAATATAATGCCCAATAATTGGATAAAGCCAGTCGGAACAAAGTAGGGAGAACAACCACCTATCCTTAGAATTTCAGGACTTGCTCTCTGATACTTGGTTCCAGTCTGGTTCCAATCTTCCCATGCCAGAAACGAAACCAACAGACTTAAACCTACTCCTGTGGAAAAAATCCAATTACTAACTGGAATACCTACACCACATATACGATGAGTTGTATCCTCTGAAGAGGAAAAAATGAGACACCAGAATGACTCTCGACATACACAATATGGTCACTTTCCCCCATACTTAGGCTAAGTTTAGAAGCGACCATAACCAGGGAAAAGAGAAGAGTTGAACTATGGAAGGAACGGATAAGAAGTAAAAATTTTCATTAGAGCTACTTCCAACGGGTCGCCGACTACCATATGCAACCTGAAAATCCCCAAACAGACTAAAGAAAGGTGTAGGAAGGTGCAAGATGAACATGGACAGGTGAGGAATGCTGAAGGCTGACCAGGACATGGCATGCGAGAGTGGAGATACGCAGAACATGTCGCACTTGTTGCATTGCCCACTTATGGAAGGAGGGTGCTATGAGGAAGATCTATGGAAATGCAATTATGGCTGCAAATTACTGAAGGGACACAATATAGGTTGATGATTATGGACACAGAAACAAAGTATTGGATAAAATACCAAAATATTGATGACTTAAACTAAAAAAAAAAAATTAAAATCATATTATATTGCATTAAAATAATTTGTTAATCAATAGGACAAATAACTTGAATGATAATTATTCCATCTATGAGATATCACAAATCAGTCAAGAGAATTTATTTGAATTTATATAATATATTAGTTAAATCAAGAAGATTACAATAAAAGTTTATAATATTACAAAAAAATATTACAAGATAAAATGTAAAAGAATACATTTAAATATAAATACCCAAATAAAAACAAGTTTGGTGAAATTACGTCATGTTTGTGATCACATTTATTTTTGGTATGAAAGTCATAGCCCCACATTCGCAGTCACTCATTTGACAGCTACTATCTGATAAAGGGCCTTTAAAATAAGATTCTACATCAGACGGAGACTTTTCTATTTTTTTGTGAAATATCCCATTCTATTTGAAATTTAAATATTTTGTTTATTTTCTAACATTTATGATTCTTTTAGACATATATTTAATTTGAATTATAATTTTACTTTGTACGTCAAATAATTGTTTATAAAATCTTCTTTGTCTTAAATGGTTCTGATCAATAAGATACAAAAATTTAATTTTTATATTGTGGTATTTCAAAAATCGACAATGTTTCTTATGTAACAAATACAATTTTAAAACTATACTTAAATTATTCAACTCCATTACGAGATTTAACCAAACACCCTCGTTGGGATACTATTAATCCGAAAGAAATACCATCTAAATGTTTATTCAATAAATTTTGGGCACAAGGTTGTAAGGTACTCTTCGACAGTATCTGTCCCAAGCAGCACCGTATCTCTGCCGACATCTGGCACCGTCGCGAGACGAACGCTGGGCAAGAAAAATAACTGTGAAAAGGATAAAGATGACAGGGGGGGCCGTAATGGTTGCAGCCGCCCATGACAGGTGTATTATGATGTCTCCCAGATAATTTGGATGTCTCACAAAACCCCACCATCCGCTGATGAGTAGTCGCTTGCCGTGGAATGTAGGTAAGGAATCAAAATCTGGAAATGGAGATAAAATTTAATAGTTAAATGATATCAAAACTACATAGATGTTTCTTTTAAAAATAATATTTATAAAACATTGCAGGAAAATAGAAACATATTTAATGATTCTAGTGTTTTTGTGTTTACAGAGTGGAAATCCATTTTAAATGAATAAATAAATAACTTTGTATTTTTCCACAATATTTTTTATATTAACGACCTAACATTTTCGCTAAAGTGACTTTGAATTATCAAGGTACAAACGAAACGAGTTTATAATGCCAAGTCACCTTGGCGAAAACGTTCGGTCGTTAATATAAAAAATATTGTGGAAAAATACAAAGTTATTTATTTATTCATTTAGAAACATATTTGTTATTAAGGCCGCACAAGCACTCAAATATGATTAGTTGCATTGGCGTGTCCTCATTTACGTTGTTCCTGTTTTGCGGTAGTCAAGTCATACAAACTGTGTGGTAGGACAAGCCCCACTGCTTCTACTTCAGTACGAGAAGTGGGGTACAACTCGCTTTAAATTCTCAGTCCTTGTGCAGCCTAAGGAAAATGTCTTTGCATTAAGCTAGCACTTATCAGGAAGTGAGCTATCAATAAGTACAACTCCCTTCAAATCCTTGATTCTAAAGCCCTTGTTGGCTGTTTTTCTGTTGCAAGCTGTAACCTTAATCTCCAATACAAGAAGGAGAATATAGTAGGTACTCCAATCGGAACATAGGTAAATATTCAGAGGTGGTTTGTGAAAAGTATATACACAAGTAAATGATATGGAGAGTAAAACAGAGGTTACTCAAACACAACTAACTATGTGAGCTTAAATGAGGCAGTCATAGGAAAAGTGGACTAACCTATATGATGGCCGATATTGAATAAAATATGGGAGTGTGTGCAAAAACTTGTATTTCTTACAATTCAAAAACGGACAAAAACTTGACTATTACAATTCGATACCTGGGTTTTAAAAGGCAACAAGTCCTAAAATTTTTTTGAGTTAATGTTACCACGTGTGATGAATCTCATTTTTCTTCAAAATATTCAACTGATTGTGTATTTTCTATTAGAGGTATATAATGGCTGTTTTGAGATGTGTGGTGAAGCATAGCGTTCAACATATCCGTATATATATAAGTAGATGTATATATTTTATTGCTGGGGTACTGGGGGGGAGAGGGAGAATGAACTATGAGACTCGGGTGGTGTTGATTTCAAGATAATCGGGTTTTAGTCGCGAAGAAAGATGGTCTGTCTTTAAAATGGGAGTGAAATAGATCAATTACTGGGGAAGCTGGTTGAACTATACTTTTAAAAACGCGCGCGACGAGGTTCAAAGTTCAACACATTTGATATTCCTTTGTTTAGAAAAAACCAGTAATTAAGTATAAAATAATAATCTATAATTTTAATTAATAATAATTAAATAGTTTTTATATAAGTGAAGTGCTGTTGGAGAAGAGGGACCATTTAAATATTAAATATATTTAGTTATTTTGTTTACTAAAAATATAATAAAACCGCTTCGTTAAAAATAATTCTTAAAATAAATTTGGAAGGCGCCATTCTTCCTGAGAGACGCAAGGAGCTTGATAAGTTTTTTTTTTATATATATTTTATTGACACCTTTATTCTTTATAGAGCTGGACTAAGATTTGAAATGTTGTTTATAAAATTATTGTTTATTTTCTAATTTTTATTTTGAAATATTGTTGATCCTAATATTGAATACAAAATTGCATGTTACGTTATTTTACATATTTTTCAAGAAATTATTTATTTATAATACTAATCAATTCAATTATTCCTTTTCCAATATTCTGCACGAGGCATGTCCTTTCCTATTAGAATATATTTATATTTCTAAATCCAAATTACCTGACGTTTGGTTTCTGAGTGTCGGGATTAAACGTCTCATTAACAAAATATAATACTAACCTAATTTTTACCAAATCCAAAAACCCTCTGATGTCCCAAAGACATCGCCATCTGACCAATGGCTCCATTCTTCGAATTATCTCTAGTTTATTTATTTGTTTATTTGTCATTTAGATAGATAAATGAATAGATGGACACTAGAATTAAGGAGTTACCGACATCCCAGTGGTTGGGAAGTCCTCAACTTAATTAAGAGGTATGTGGCAGATATATAAATATATATAGTAGCGCATGATTTATTTAGTTTATAAGTATAAAAAGTAGTTAGTGCACTCGGACTCAAAAATAGTAATTGTCGGTGTTTTGAGACGTTGAAAGGCGTGTACTGGGGCCTTTCTAATTGCATGAAGCATGAAAATTTGCGTGAAATAAATTTGTACAAATAGAAAAATATATAATATATATACATTGTGTTCAAATCAGCGGTATTGCTAAATCTTTAATATCATTGATTTAATAATGAAAAAAAAATTCTCATCTTGGTCCACTTATAATACTGTCTCTATGAACTAACACTAATCTTTGAAAGAGACTAAATAACTATATTTTCTTAGATATGTACCGATCGTTTTGAAATTTCACCCATGTGAACCTGAAGTATTATTTGTTGTGCAATGTTATTTATTGTTCTTTGTTTTCTTCAATATATTTTGTTTTTTAGATTGGATAAAAGGTAAGAAGAATATTTCTTGTTTTTTTTTCATAACTAACCTCATGGGTGAAATACATAATTATTGATAAAATGTGTACTCCGAAATTTACTGAAACCGTGTATATTTTGTTTTCTAAACTGAAATAATTTTCAATTGTCATGTTTATGAATAATTTATCGAATACATAATTCAATAACTCTGTAGGTATACGGACACATTGTGTCTTGTATATAGAAGAATAAGAAAATGGATTTGTTAAAGATTCATTTTATTATAAAGTAAAATTTATTAAGTCTGTAGGTATATTAATATACATATATCGATCAAATTGAGTAACTATTAAGTTACATAATTTAGGTTTTGAATCGAAGTTTTATCATTACTTTATACGAATTTAATAATTCTGTAGTTATAACTTTGTATGTAAAGATTAACTACCTTTCAACGGTCATGGAGTCTATTAATTTATTAATTACTAGCTTTTATGTCCCGCCGTTGGCCAAGAATGTAAAATTGTGAAAGAAAAAGCAATCGTTTTTATAATATTGTCACCCAATTATTTTGCAATATCAGACTATGAAAAGTGGTTTGAAATTTGATTGAGTTTAAGTATTGTAAAATGTTCAAGTGATGGCCACAACCCATTCTTTTTTATATATTGCTATAAAGTGTGAATGAAGTATAATATTTATACAATTTCTGCTCGCATGGACTATGCGTAATGGTTTTAAATATGACTGTTTATCAACGTTGTAAAGAGATTGGTTTGGCCACAACCCCCATTTTTAAATATTATCATCGAAAACAAATTGTAATGTGTACCTATTGAAAATTTAGTAATTTTGGATGTTGGGATGTGGTTAAAATTTGATTAAACAAACGTAGGTACTGAAAAGATCTAGTATTGGTCACATCCCATTCGTTTTTATATTTTTTCATCAAGTGTGCATTATATTTTTGCTCAATTTGACTGAAAGTCTTCATTAACGAAGAAGAAGAAGACTTGAACTATAGTAAATAGTTTTTAATTTGAATATAAATGTTGTGAAGAGTTCAGTAATGGCCACAACCCCCATTCTTTAAATATTAGGTGTTGAAAATTATTCAAAATAGGATGATATAAATGGTTTAAATTTAATTAAACAAAAGTATTGAAAAGATTCTAGTGCAGGTTATATCGTCACATCCCATATCCCATTCATTTCATATGTATTTTCATCAAGTGTGCATATCGTTAATAATATTTCTGCACAATAGACTATTAGACTTAAAACTAACCCAAAAGACTAAATAAAAAAGAGAAAAATAAGTATAAGACTATAAGAAATAGTAAAACTATTCCAATGGTCTACATAAAATAAGTAAAAATACATATACCTAATAGAAGAATTAGACTATTGGAAATAGATTGTATAAAAGCTCACCCAAAGGTCTACAAAAAAGAAGAAGAAGAATATTTAGACTATTGGAAATAGTTTGTATAAATACTGACCAAAAAGTCTACATAAAAGAAAATGAATAAGACTATTGGAAATAGTTTGTATTAAAACTCTCCCAAAAGTCTACGTACTTAAATGAAGAAGAAAAATAATTAGACTAAAGGAAATAATTTTTATAAAAAAATGACCCAAATGTATACATAAAAGAAGAAGAAGATGAATTAGACAATAGGAAATAGTTTGTATAAAAACTGCCCTAAAGGTCTACATAAAATTAAGAAGAAACAGAATTAGACTCCAGGACCCGCCGCTTCAGGCCCTTCAGTACCTCCCGTCCCTTTAATCCCTCATTACGTCCCTTCCCATCAGACCCTTCACTACCTTCCGTCCCTTCAGGCAGTTTTATACCTCCCGTCCCTTCAGGCCCTTTAGTGCATCCCTTCCCTTCATTACATCCCGTCCCATCAGTCGGTTAAGAAAAGTTTAAATCCAGAAACCATCCTGGAAGAACCGCGAAGAGATGAAAGAACATTCTTTTCCCAGGATGCTCTACTTAATAGGTAAAATGACTAAATACACGAAGAAGAAGAAAAAAGTTTAAACCCAGATACCTGCGAAGAGATGGAAGGACAGTTGGACCTTCTTCTCCCAGGATTCTCCAACTTCATAGGTAAAATGACCAAAAATACACGATGAAGAAGAAGAAGAAGAAATAAGTTTAAATCCAGATACCTGCGAAGAGATGGAAGGAAAATTGGACATTCTTCTCCCAGGTTAGTCCACCTTCAAAGGTAAAATGACCAAATAGACGATGAAGAAGAAGAAGAAAAAAGTTTAAATCCAGAAACCTGCGAAGAGATGGAAGGAAAATTGGACCTTCATCTCCCAGGATAGTTCATCTTCATAGGTAAGATGACCAAGTACACGTTGAAGAAAAAGAAGAAAAAAGTTTATATGCAGAACCCGTCCTGGAAGACCTGTGAAGAGATGGAGGGACAGTCGGACCTTCTTTTCCCAGGATACTCCCCCTTCATAGGTAAAACGACCAAATACACGAAGAAGAAGAAGAATAAGAAAAAAGTTTAAATCCAAAAACCATCCTGGGCATACGCTCGACAATTCACCAAAGTTTCATTATAATCGGACAAACGGTTGATAAATAAATAAATAAAATAATTTTCCTATAGGAAATCAGTATAGGTATATTATTGTTGATTTGTAAGTAAATAGTATTAGGTAGGTACCTACCTACAACAACCTTCTAAATAAATCCGATTCCTATCAAATTTTATTTGAATATCACATTCTTTCTGTAGCCATGGAAACGATTCGAACACGTAAGTAATATCGAATGGTTCGGATACATTTTTTGAATATGTAGGTACCTACATTGGTTTGTTCGATGCCATAAAAATGAAAATTGTCCGAAATATCAAATATTATATACAAATTATGCAATTTTATTATGCCCATATCTTTACTAATAATTAACAGACTTTTACAATATACGTCTTAAAACTTGCTGTAATGTCTTGTGTTTCATTTTATTATTTCATATTTATATTTATTTCAAAGGTTTATTATTTTCAAGAACATATTCATTCGGTAGGAAAATGAAATATTGTATGAAAAGATATTAAAATGGCGGCATTTATGTACAAAACGCTTACTTTAAAAATAAGTTAAACATTATAATTATACAAAATATTCACCATGTTTTTCACTTAAACGCTAAGTTATACTTGAAAGTAAATTTTTTTCGTATAAATACGTACTTCTAACTTTTAAACTAACAGATATATGCGTGCAAAATGTACACTTTTTTGACAGATACGACTTGGAAAATTTTGTATGAAAAAAATAATTATTGAAATATTTTTAAAATTCAGCATTTTTATCGCATTATTTTTAGCGTGACACTGCATCAGGTATACAGGTACACGTTCGCACATAAATTAGATTTTTAGATGCTCTTGGTTTTTCAGAAGGCGTGAGACAAACACACACACACACACATACACACACACATACACTAACATTTTGATTGCTTTATTACTTTAGATTAATATAATATTTATAAATTTTATTATAAATATTCGTCTGTTAATAACTCGTAAATAAAACACAACGTAAAGGGTCCTTTTTAACGTAAATAATAATAATAATCACTAGACGATCATTGGCCAAAATCCGTTAAAAACATATAAAATTAGCGAAATAAGATAGAAGAATACGATTTTCTTTCATTATAGAATTATCCAGTAATGAATAATCAAATGGATGTAACAAATTCTCGATTTTACTTTGCAGGTAGAGAATAAACTAGTTAGGGAAATTAGCTATAGAACTAGGAAATAGACGTTAGATTTTTAATAGGTAGTTTAGCTAGCTAGTTTAGGAGGTTATGGATCCACAGAAAAATAGTTTAGGACGATATTTAGTTCAGGTTAGGGTGGAATCTATCACACACGGCAATCAAATAATACTGTATGATTCACAAAGAAACATCCCTAGAAAATGGTGAAAAGTAGAATTTTTCCTTTTAATTCTGATGGATAAAACAAGTTTCTAAATTATTAAAGGGAAACAACATTAAATTTTAGATGGAAAAAGATATTGCCCTTTTCGAGTTGTTGCTCTTTAAAATGAGACAATGTGTGAATGTGAAGTGAGGAATGTTTGTAAAGATGGGAATGTATGATGCTATATTGTGAGATGTGGAAGATGTAGTACTATATCTAGCGAAATGTTGGCATTTTGAATATAGTTCCGATAACCTCCAGCATCCACTTAATGAATATAAATAAAATACTTAACGTCTAGGTAAAAAAGAAAGGATATTCAAAATTAGTGTACATGTGATTAAAATTAACAAGTTAAAAATATTTCTTTGTCTGAAAATGATACAACAAATGTATATTGAATACTTAGTGACAGAATAAATGTCAAGTACCTAAATAATGTATCAAATGTAAGTGCATTGAGTATAAATATATCAAATTACACAATTGTTAATGCAAAAGATACAATTATTGCAAAATACCAGTAACATAATCCATAATTTATTACATGTGTATATTTGTACTAAAAGTATTACTAAGATATCAAAATACTTACGGGCTAACTTGGGATCCATGGGATTAGTTCTGAACAAACTCTTCTGCATGTTGCTTGTATGATAAATGTAAAATCCAATCAGGTACACCACAAAGACTAACGCAAGCGCATAGTTAGACAAGACAACACTGTGTTCCAATATATATTTGTTTATCAGCATTGTCGTGAATGGGTAAAGGGAATATCCGAGAGTTACCATCAGACCGGTTCCCTCGTATAAATATTCAAAGGTCCCGAAGAACTTTGCTTCATTGATGAGAGCATGTAAAGTGTAGACGACTTGCATAGAGACAAACAGGAGTAAAGTGGAGCTGCAGGAAACTGATGAAACCAACTGCTTATATGTAACCAGCTCCATAGCCGTTTCGTATGAAAATATTGGAATATTCTTCACAGTCAAACCTTCGTATAGTATAACTACGTTGATTAAAATCTGAAATAAAAAAATATATATATATTTAAAATTACATGAATTAAATTAAAATCAGTAGTTTGGATGACTCGGGTCAAATCTTGGTAGTGGCGTTAGTATTGTCAGGAAGCACGACACATGCGTGTATGCCCACATTTCATCTAAAAAAGGCAACATTCAAAATGGGTGTTGAACCTCATTGCTGAACTTTGTGAGATGTTTTGCCTGTTGTATTTTCGACTACAGGAAGGAAATTCCAAAAACGATAATAATAGAATAATGGAAGCACTATTCAAAGCCGGTGCCTCACAGTAGCATTAAAATTTGACAGTAGAATTCGAGAAGCACTATGAAACAAAATAAAATTGACAATAGTTTATTTTCTTTTACTGAAAGAATGAATGAAATAGCAAATATACATCCTCATACGATTCCCTAAACTAGGCATAAATGTTTGTGCTATAGGTGAACGAAATTGGTCGTGGCAGGATTCAAACTCATGACTAGAGGTGGGAAAAACAGCTTATTTTTTTAAACGTTATAGACGTTTCGTTAATTTTAAATAACGTTATTTTTAAAGGCTTAAAAAGCTTAAAGGCTTATTTATATTTGTACTGTATATATACAAGTACAATATACCTAAATCTAAAAAAAAATTAACACATTAACATGCAATGAAAAAAAAGGTATGTTTTTGAAATAAATATAATGTACTTTTAATTTTTTTGCTTCCTCTAGAAAGTATTTAAAATGTAGTCTAAAACCTTTGACGAAAATACAGTAGAAATGTTATACAATACATACATAAGTTTAAAAATTATGTTGATAATAATTTTGTACGCTCGAATCATCTAACAAAGCCGACAACACACAATAAACCAACCCGATAGGCGTTTTAAACGATACTAAAGAAACCAAAAATAAACATTTACAAAAATCAGTAATAATAATAACTTATAACGTTGAACGAAACAAGACGATTTGAAGCTGATCATTCGTCACGATGATGTCAACAGATGTCTAGCGACCGACAACGCTCGCCGCCGGTCAGCTAATCATAAATCACAATCATCTCGCAACGTTGTCGTTAAAAATAATACATCTTTGTTATGATTATAAAATAAGCTTTTAACAAAAAACAGCTTTTAACGAAATATGATTCATGATGGAAATCGTTGTAACACTCGCAACGTTCAACGAATATGGTTTAAAATTTATAACGTTTGATTGATTATTTTTTTTTAACGAATATTTTAATCAGCTTTCGTTTAAACGATCATCTCTACTCATGACCACTGGATTCTACCCCAGCGCGCTAACCGCTCTACTACCGCCCATATTCTTGCTTATGGCATCAATTATTGTGAAACTAGTCAAAGCTAAATATTTATTTTTAGGTGAACTTCATAATAACAATCTAAAAATGGAAATGTCTCGGAAAACATTGCCAGCCAGCAATGTCATTACTGTAAAATAACTTTACATACTATGGAGAACTATTAAAAATTTTATAGTAAAGCAACAGGTGTCGTAAACAAGACTGTATAATGCAAATGATTGGATTAAACATAAACAAGAGAAATAGTTACCGCTGTGAGTATAGTACATCTGAAGAGTAAAAGCTTCACATGTATTTTTTTCAGGAAACATGGATTAACCTCTCTGCCCATCCAAAAGTCATAAAAGAAAAATCCAGTATTCCCATAAGCATTTCTCTTCTCGTCTGGTATATTTTTGCTAGACACATACAACAAAGACCCGATGACAATGCCAAATATTGATGCAACAGTGAGTAGTCGGAAATATTCAGAGTAAATAATATGAAAAATAGGAATATCAAATAATTCCAATGTAACTATTATTGAGACAGTCACAAAAAAGGAAAATACGCTATTTGAACTGAATGTCACATCTTGATCTGGGAGTTTCACATTTTGGCCAAAATATGGTATCAATGAAGTAACCATTTGAATGGCAACAAATGAAGAGTAGACCAGTAGAGACTTTAAACTGAACCATGTATCCAGTTTACTGTAAACTCTTAGGTTTGGCCAGGACGAGAACGAACACTGTGATGCGTTGCAAATCATGTTAATACCAAACACCAGAGCAAGCAAAAATATCATTTGCAATAGCACTCCGAAACGGCCTCCAAATTCAATCATAACGCTGTTGCTTTCATTCAAGTCTCGGTGTGGAGTTGCCAGAGTACGTGTCGGTGCGATTGCTTTTTTGGGAATGGATTCATCTTCGGACAAATTCTCTCCGTCTGAAAAGTTCTCGTATAAGAGATCACTCTTTGGTAATTTTGTACTTTGAGCTAAGTTCAGTAGTTTTTCGAAACTTTCAGTCGCTTCCTTTAAACGTATCGATTTTCTAGAACCAAATTTGGAAATTGGTTCTTCGGAAGCTCTCGGTCTACGTTCTCTCAAACCTTCCCTAATGCCGATTAGTGTATCACCTCCGTTGAGGTTGTCATCATTATCTGTTCTGGTACGCAAGGATATTTCTTTGGATATAACTTCCATTTGTCGTGGTCGGCTGATTCGGGTGACCTCTACTTTAAGGTTCAATGATTTTGATGCATCCGTGCTGCTTTTAGACGATTCCAATTTTATCGCCGGACGACGGGAAGGTGATTTGGGAACCTCTTCAATCTCCTTAGCATTTCTCGATGGAGATTTCCTGGCTGGAGATTTTCTACTGGGTGATTTCCTGCTGGGAGATTTTCTACTGGGAGACTTTCTGCTCGGAGACTTCCTAGCTGGTGACCTTCGCGATGCCTTCGGGGCGGGAGAGGTTTTTCGTCCCCTGGCGGGGGAGCGCGACGGTGACGTACGGGACTTCGGTTTTGGCGGGCTTTCTTGCACCGCCGATTTTGAACTCTTCCCCGACTTTTTCGACTCATTATCAGCTTTAGATGACTTCATCCTAAAAACACAATATATTTAAATACACTCAAAAACACAATACCAATGGCCCAAAGATAAACTCGACGCGGTTTGTGAATATTTTTATCACGATTTTTATTAAATTATGCTAACATTAAGAGTCAAATAAACAAATACACAATTGAATGATGATTGTAACTAATATTCGTATTTCAGTTTATAACAAAACTAAACAATATAAAATTGAACTATAAATACGTTTAAGGTTAATCATAGCCCCTCAAACAACAAAGAAAAGACATGACATTTACATCTAAAGATATAATACTTAGCAAAACGAACACTGAAATTGTTTAAAAATGTTGTTGTCATTTAATAACAACACATAAATAAGAAAATTATGCCATTAATATTCAGAAAAATAATATTTAACAAACCTGACGCCAAAATAACACACGAGAGACGCCGAATCATAAAGCGGAATTTGAAATACAAGCTTTTGATTGGCTAACGCGTGACCGCTAAAAAAACAAAATCGTAGCAAGCAACGAATAATCAGCGCACTAGTTGCGCATGGTAAAAAAATCAAATCTGATTATACATGGGTAGGTACCTAATTTTTTTTTTAATTTTTTACATCGTTTTAAACGATGAAGAGCGTGAAAAACGAGGTTAATGCCGGCAAAACAAAAAAAACAATCAATATGGCGGGGAAGAAAGATATGTGCCGCGAGGAAGAAATAAAACAATTATAATGGCATGATAGTCAGGATAAGACGAATATTATTCTAAAAATATTCCTGTATTATATTCAGGAAGAAATAGAACAATGTATGTAGTAAGGATAATACGGATATGTATGGTATGTAGTCAGGATAATATTTGCAATATAGTTAAAAAAATAATTACTTTTTATGTTGATATTTCCATAGGTATTGTGATCGATATATTTCCATGCATTATGATATCAAAGAAACCCAATAACCATTATTTTACTTCGGCCTAATGTATTTCTTCTATTAATTCTAGGAACGGATTATAGCGGCCCCCCAGGCCTTCTTCATATGTTTTAGCATTGTCTTTTATATTGAAAATACATTTAAAATTTAAAATGCATTAAGCAGATTCCTGGAATCTTGACTTTCACCCGGTGGTATGGGTTGGTTAGACAGCTTTGGATGTAGAGTATCCAGTGTAGCCTGTAGGTTTTGCGGTGCGCCATGTTGACGGCTTTGAAGTGCATGGGACTTCAATGTAACCTGTAGGTATTTGCGGTGCGCCATGTTGACGGCTTTGAAGTGCTTGGGACTTCAGTGTAACCTGGGTACATTTCGTGAAACCGGAGGATGTGATGTGAACTCCTCAGGGCGGTGACACGTAAATGTTGAGCAGCTTCGTTTCTTCATGCGTCGCAAGGAGGTTGACATTAGCTCTTTGCGTGCAGGCCATGAAGGAAGAGACGTTGTATGTCCAACAAAATCGTTCCTCGTCAGAGCAATGATGGCGATGACTTGGGGAAGACTTTGCGTGCTCTTGTAGTAAGTGTATGTGTGATGCTGGCACGGAGATGTTCTCGAAAGGCAAACGGTGCTGGTTCTTCAGCGGTGTTGAGCAGTGAGTATTGGCGGTACCAATGATGATCCTCAGCGATGCTCCGGTTGAATGCTGGTATGCTGTGAAGATGCAGTGGTGGTCAAGCAGTGAGGTGAAGAGGCGAATTGATATTCTGCGATGGGTCATAAATGTTGTTTACAATTGTAGAAATTCTCGAAGTTGTATTTGGTTTGAAGAGGTGAGTGAATCCTCTGTACTTGTCCATTGTGATGCTGTTGTTTGATGTTGTAGATAGCAGTTGTAGGCAGTTGCAAGCCGTTGAAGATAGTTGCATGTAGTTGTAGATAGTTGCGAGTCGTTGTAGATCGTTGCAGGTCGTTGTAGTTGTTGTTTTTACATCTACGGGAAGAGGTCATCCGGTGTCTTGATGTGTTGATAGCCTGCAGTTCTCGTTGATGATGATGATGATCATAATAATACATTGGTTGTTGTCTTGTTGACAGAAATAAACATGATTGACAATAGAAATTTTAAATATCTCAAATATAAATGATTACCGTTGTATCTGGTACATGAGTATACATATATAATAATAATAGGCATAGTATATTCAATTCATAAAAGTAGGTATAAAAATATTTTTTTTGAAAATTTTTCTAAGTGTTGGAAGTGATCAAATTATTCTAAGTCCAGAATGTTTCAATTTTGTTTAAGTCCTTTTTATTTAATTGTACCTTTTTATAACAATATTTATTTATTTGTATTTATTTGTTTAAGTAAAATATTTTGTATTATTTTTATTTATTTATGCTTATATTTGAATACGATGTTTATTTGTAGTTAGTTATTATTTTTATTTGCTTTCTATATTATAGTAATAGTTTTAAACTTCCGTATCGCATGCTTGTTTGAGTTTATTTTTTAGAATAATATTTTAATAAGCATTAGTTTATTTTATTTTCAAAATATTATTTAGAAAAAAAAATATTTTTAAAAATATTTTATAATGTTCGTTTGCGTACGTAGTTTATTTTAATTAATTGTAATTGTATACAATTGTTTTATTCCTATAATTATGTTTAGAAACGATGTATCTATTTTATTTAAATGTTTAATTTATTTGATTATTTGTTTTGTGTTGTTAACTTATTTGATAAAGTGAGGTATAATATTATCGAATATTTCAGTAATGTTTCAAATTATTTGTGCGCGATGTTTTAGTATTATTATGCACGGTAATAATGCTAACTTTCACTTTTTATGACTGGCGACGGGGGTATTGACCTAATCCTTATCGCTGTTATATAGGGGTTAAATGAGTTCATTCGGCCAGTCCTTTGTTTGGAGTTCGTTTACCTTTTACCAAAGTGAAACTATTTTGTTACCGATTGACGCGATGTAACATTTTTAAATATGAAATATATATTTGGTTTCCTGAATTTTTACATAGAAATATGCGTTTTACGAATATATTGATTATTTAGCTATATGTTTCTAATTTTTAGTTTTTATGATATTATATTATTTGGCGATTAAATAATGTTTCAATATTTTTAATTATGACGTTATTTAGCAAAAATATAATATAATGCGAAAATAAGTAATGTATAAATTACTATGCAATTTTTTTTTTTAATTTTTTAGCATTTTATCGATTATGAAAAGAAGTGAAATATTTAGAATGACTTTAGGTTTTTAGAATGACTTTAGTAATATTATAATTTTTATACCTCTATTCGGCGTTTTTGGTTCTCTGGCTTTTTGCTTTATATTTTTATACCTTTGTCCTTTGTATTTATTTATTTATTTATTTTCTTCCCTTTATTTCCTTGTAAATTTGGTTTTTTTTAGATAGCTTCTTTTTTTTTAATTGTTTCGTCTGGATTATTTTTTCGTCTCGTCAGTCATGAAAAATATAAAGTACATATTAGTTATATATTAAACAATTGTAAATATGTTAAGTTCGGTGGAATTTGCGTATGAGCGTTATTGAATTACTTTCGTAAATAATTTTTTAAAAATTAAGTTATGAAAGTACGTGATATGTGCTCTGCAGAATCTTTACATAGGAATTAAATTTCAAAATAATATATTCTCATTGAATAATTTTGCATATGAACGCGAATGAACGGGGCTAGCGTAATTTGCGGGTTTAAGTTATAAAAAGATTTTTTATACACCCTTTTACACATATCCACACACGCAAACACACCCTCACATTAACAAAAACACAAAGACACCTAATATTTTTTTTCATGTACCTACAATTGTATTTTATATGAACTTTTTTATATTTTTTTTATGACTTAAAATGTGTACTTTTGTACTTTATTATTTGTATTTTTTATATTTTTTTTGTGCCTTAGATATTAAGAATTCACGTAGCTGAAATTTATGCTTACTTATTGCCTAGTATTACCTCAGAAAAGGCTTTGCCTAGTGAGGTAATAAATTCCATTTATATATTTCATGAACAATGTTTTATATTTTACTTTATATTGTATTATGGAAATTAATAAATAAAAAAAAAAAAAAATTTAAAATGTTTTTTTTTTTAAAGTTACCCGTTCGAGTGATTCCGTTCATCCAGACCTCGATGTTTAAGTATTAATTCCTGTTAAATCTTTTGTTTCTGTCGTGCAGTAAAATGTTAAGCAGAATATTAATGAACACATATTATTGTTTTGTTTAATAAAACTACTGATTTTACGTTAAAAAGGCACAATAGGTTGTGATAGGCTTACCAGATTTTTTTTTACCACAGTATAACAATTGAAATTATGAGCACAAAATAAAAGTACCTGAGTTTTTTAAACGATTTCGGAATTTTACCAGTTTCTGAAGGTATGTATGTGTTCAGAGACACGTTCGGATCACCAGTTTTGGACTGGTGGGTGTTCAGAGACACGATCGGGAGTCACCAGTTTTGGAGGTATGTGCGTGTAGGCTCACCAAAGTGCCAGAGTGGTCACTTGGTTAGAAGCGATTGCACACCAGCCGGAGCTGATATGCAAGCCTGTAATTGCGGTGGTAAGGTAGGTCAGTTGGACGTGTAGGTATGACCTGTTTGTTCGCCTTTGGCTACATACAATCCAAACGATATCTCACCTGCCTGGTTCGAACCTGGAGACCGTCTATTCGGAGAGTCCCGACAGCTGAGCCACAGATTGATCGACCAAGCAACTGCGATACCGTATACAATTGATTATTAAATATTACTCAGGTAGAAATGGATGACAGATTAAAAGATGGAACAGGAAATTGAACTTACTCTTTTATTGATCTAGTTGTACAATTGACGATTATTAATATTACTAGGTACAGACAATATTGAATTATTATCTGAACTCCATGTTCCACGGGCGCTGGGTCGCCCGGCTGTGTCCGATCAGTTGTCATCCGGGAGGAGTCAGTGGTTGGTCGGTAGTTGTAGAGACCCGCGTGTGAGAATGCGAGTTTGCTAGGCTATCGGACGGCCTTAGCATTTTTTTTTAACTGTATAAAGTAGTGATTAAGTTCTTCTCAGGTTCTCTACCTATCATCGGGGGTGATTTTAAAATAGTTTAAGTTACTATTAATAATAACTTTTAATAATAAAAATAACTAAAATAATCGCATAGTAGTGAATAAGTGTGTTTCAGGTCCATATAGTCAACGGGGGGTGAATTTAAGCTAGTTTTAAGTTATTTTTAATTACTAAAAAGTGATATGTAGTGTAGGTGTTTCCTCTATAGACCCGTTACGAGAGCAGCAGTTTGGTAAGATCTTTCCAGTTATGTATATATTAATTTTACCATACCTGTATTTTTATGTATTCGTCTTTTCAGGCACCTCGCCGCCGATTATATTATTTTTTATTATTCTTTTCAGCGCTTTTATATGTCAATTTCGCGTCCCAACGTGGGACGAGTATTTTTCTCCGCCTTCTTCGGATATCAATGTGGCATTCCCACGTGGAGCAGTATATTTGCTCCTTTTTCTCTAGATATCAATGTAGAACACTAACTAAATTGGTTTCTATTTTTTTTCCATTCTTACACATTATTGATCACAATTTACACAATATAATATATAATAACACGTATGAAAATTGTGATTTTATTCGTTTAATAGATTTTGAAAAAAAAATAAATGCTGAAAAATAAAATAAATTACAATAACAGAAAAACAGTAATGGCTGCCGATGCAAATAAAAATGTATGAAATGGACAGTACACGTGTTATTACAGTATGACATTTGCATAGGTATTATGAACATGGATGTAATGGATGGAACTTTCGAACCAATATGTATTAAGACATTTGAGTCCAATAGGGGGTGTGGAGAAACCCCCTTGCGGCCATCTTGCTCGACCCAAATGTAGCACTGGTAGCACAAGGAAGTAGCGTCTAGCCCCTGAGTTTCTTTTCTGCATTCTTAGGTTAGGTTTAAGTTTGTGTATAATAATAATAGCGACTCGCGTGAGCGAGTTGCTTTATAAATTGAATTATAAATTATTATAAATTAAATATATAATATTCTTTTAATTTTTCGCATTTAATATAAAATTTCACAGCTCATTTGACTTAATACTACGAGATCTCAACCAATCAGAGAGCCAACCGGAAACAGAATGCAAACGGGTAGATTCAGATTGTAGACTCTAGTGCACAAGGATGTACACTAACTGGATAGATATAGGTACCTATTCGTAATATTTTTGAAGCCGCGCGTTACTCCAACCAGTCTGTCGTTTGGCATCTAGCTGTCAGGGTGTCCTTTGCATACCTAATTTATTATTATTTTAAAATCATTTTTGTGTTGAAACAGTGTATTATTTGTTCTATGAAATATTAAATAAAAAGAAATATGGTGATGTGTGCTGCGTTTGGTTGCAAAAGTCGATCGAGTAGATTTAAATCATCCCAAGAAAGAGGATTGTCACATTTTAGGTAAGTGGATTTGTGTTGAATTTAATATTAATGGTCTTTTAGATATTTTAACATTATTTTCACCGTTAATATGTTCTTTGAAGTTGTTGTTATATGTATGTACTAGCTTTTATGTCCCGCCGTTGGCCAAGAATGTAATATTGTGAAGGAAAAAGCAATCGTTTTTATAATATTATCACCCAATTATTTTGCAAAATCGGACTATGAAAAGTGGTTTGAAATATGATTGAATTTGATTGTAAAATGTTCAAGTGATGGCCACAACCCATTATTTTTTATAAAGTGTGAATGAAGTATAATATACAAAATTTCTGCACGCATGGACTATGCGAAATGGTTTTAAATATGACTGTTTATCAATGTTGTAAAGAGATTGGTTTGGCCACAACCCCCATTTTTAAATATTATCATCGAAATAAATTTTAATATGTACCTATTGAAAATTTAGTAATTTTGGATGTTGGGATGTGGTTAAAATTTGATTAAACAAATGTACTGAAAAGATCTAGGGATGGTCACATCATAATATTCGTTTTTATATTTTTGCATCGAGTGTGCATTATATTTTTGCACAATAAGACTAATAGACTTAAAATTGACACAAAAGTCTACATTAACGAAGAAGAAGAAGACTTAAACTATGGTAAGTAGTTTTTAATTTGAATATAAACGTTGTGAAGAGTTCAGTAATGGCCACAACCCCCATTCTTTAAATATTGTCAACTAAATCAAATGCGTAGGTGTTGAAAATTATTCAAAATAGGATGATATAAATGGTTTAAATTTGATTAAACAAAAGTATTGAAAAGATTCTAGTGCAGGTTACATCGTCACATCCCACAATCCATTCGTTTTTACATGTGTATTTTCATCAAGTATGCATATCGTTAAAAATATTTCTGCACAATAGACTATTAGACTTAAAACTAACCCAAAAGTCTAAATAAAAAAGAGAAGGATAAGTATAAGACTATACGAAACAGTTTGTATAAAAAACTATCCCAATGGTCTACGTAAAATAAGTTAAAATACATAAAATAGAAGAATAAGACTATTGGAAATAGATTGTATGAAAACAAACCAAAAGGTCTTCATAAAAGAAGAAGAAGATTAATCTATAGGAAATAGTTTGTATAAAATTCACCCAAGTTCTACATATAATAAGAAAACGAAGAAAAAGACTTAAGGAAATAGTTTGTGTAAAAACTGACTACATAAGTAAGATCTACATAAAAAAAGATGAATTAGACAATAGGAGTATGTATAAAAGCTCACCCAAAGGTCTACAAAAAAGAAGAAGAAGAAGAAGAAGAAGAATTAGACTATTGGAAATTGTTTGTATAAAAACTGACCAAAGGTCTACATAAAAGATGATGAATAAGACTATAGGAAATAGTTAATATAAAAACTGATTCAAAGGTCTATATAAAAGAATAATAATTAAACTATATAAAAAGTTTGTATAAAAACTCACCCTTGGTCTACATAAAAGAAAAAGAAATTAATAAGACTATTGGAAATAGTTTGTATTTAAACTCTCCCAAAAGTCTACGTAAATGAAGAAGAAGAATAATTAGACTATAGGAAATAATTTTTATAAAAACTGACCCAAATGTATACATAAAAGAAGAAGAAGATGAATTAGACTATAGGAAATAGTTTGTATAAAAACTGTCCTAAAGGTCTACATAAAATTAAGAAAAAGAAAAAGACCCGTCGCTTCAGACCCTTCAGTACCTCCCGTCGCTTCAGACCCTTCAGTACCTCCCGTCGCTTCAGACCCTTCAGTACCTCCCGTCGCTTCAGACCCTTCAGTACCTCCCGTCCCTTCAAGCCCTTCAGTACCTCCCGTCCCTTCAATTCCTCAATACGTCCCTTCCCTTCATTAATTACATCCCGTCTCTTCAGTCGGTTAAGAAAAGTTTAAATCCAGAAACCATCCTGGAAGAACCGCGAAGAGATGAAAAGACCTTCTTTTCCCAGGATACTCCACCTTCATAGGTAAAATGACTAAATACACGAAGAAGAAGAAGAAAAAAGTTCAAATCCAGATACCTGCGAAGATATGGAAGGAAAATTGGACCTTCTTCTCCCAGGATACTCCACCTTCATAGGTAAAATGACTAAATACACGAAGAAGAAGAAGAAAAAAGTTCAAATCCAGATACCTGCGAAGATATGGAAGGAAAATTGGACCTTCTTCTCCCAGGATAGTCCACCTTCATAGGTAAAATTACCAAATGCACGATGAAGAAGAAGAAGAAAAAAGTTTATATCCAGAAACCGTCTTGGAAGACCTGCTAAGAGATGGAAGGACAGTTGGACCTTCTTCTCCCAGGATTCTCCAACTTCATAGGTAAAATGACCAAAAATACACGATGAAGAAGAAGAAGAAGAAGAAAAAAGTTTAAATCCAGAAACCTGTGAAGAGATGGAAGGAAAATTGGACCTTCTTCTCCCAGGTTAGTCCACCTTCATAGGTAAAATGACTAAATAGACGATGAAGAAGAAGAAGAAAATAGTTTAAATCCAGAAACCTGCGAAGAGATGGAAGGAAAATTGGAACTTCATCTCCCAGGATAGTTCATCTTCATAGGTAAGATGACCAAATACACGATGAAGAAAAAAAAGAAAAAAGTTTATACCCCGAAACCTGTGAAGAGATGGTCGGAAAATGGGACCTTCTTCTCCCAAGATAGTCCACCTTCATAGGTAAAATAACCAAATACACGATGAAGAAGAAGAAGAAAAAAGTTAAAATCCACAAACCGTCCTGGAAGACCTGCGAAGAGATGGAGGGACAGTCGGACCTTCTTTTCCCAGGATACTCCCCCTTCATAGGTTAAATGACCAAATACACGAAGAAGAAGAAGAATAATAAAAAAGTTTAAATCCAGAAACCATCCCGGGCACATGCTCAACAATTCACCAAAGTTTCATTGTAATCGGACAAACGGTTTAGGAGTACATCGCATACAATTTTCCGATAGGAAATCAGTATATTGTTGATTTGTAAGTAAATAGTAATAGGTAGGTACCTACCTACAACAATATTCTAAAGAAATTCTAATCATAACAAATTTTATTTGAATATCAGAATCTTTCCGTTACCATAGCAACCATTCCAATACGTTAAAAATATCAAATGGTTTGAGACTTTTTGAATATGCAGGTACCTACATTGGTTTGTTCGATGCCATAAAAATGAAAATTGTCAGAAAAATCAAATATTATTTACAAATTATGCAATTTTATTATGCCTATATCTTTACTAATAATAAGCACTTTTTTACAATATATGTCTTAAAACTTGCTGTAATGTCTTGTGTTTCATTTTATTATTTCATAATTACATTTATTTCAAAGGTTTATTATTTTCAAGAACATATTCATTCGGTAGGAAAATGAAACATTGTATGAAAAGATATTAAAATGGCGGCGTTTATGTACAAAACGCTTACTTTAAAAATAAGTTATACATTATAATTATACAAAATATTCACCATGTTTTTCACTTAAACGCTAAGTTATACTTGAAAATATATTTTTTTCGTGTAAATACGTACTTATAACTTTTAAACTAACAGATATTTGCGTGCAAAATGTACACTTTTTTGACAGATATGACTTGGAAAATTTTGTATGAAAAAAATAATTATTGAAATATTTTTAAAATTCAGCATTTTTATCGCATTATTTTTAGCGTGACACTGCATCAGGTATACTGGTACATGTTCGCACATAAATTAGATTTTTAGATGCTCTTGGTTTCTCAGAAAGCGTGAGACAAACACACACAGACACTAACATTTTGATTGCTTTATTACTTTAGATATACATTAGAAATTGGGCTGTAGGTATTCTACAGACAAAAATAATGTCCCTAAAGTAACTTGTGTTTTTTTAACATTTGTCGGCCTTCATGGCCCAGTTGGTTCGGTATCTGAGCTAAAGGTCCCGGGTTCGATTCCCGGTGGGGACACATAAATATCACAAATCTCCAGAATGTGGCAACTTGTCATTGGGTGCGTCTTGAATTAATATTTGACATAGCACATACCTGTCAGTTGCCCGAGAAGCAATACAAAATTAAAATAACACGTGTATTTTCTGGGAGCACACGTGTTTTTTTAAAGATAAAACGCATTTTTTAATCTAATCTCATTTGAAAATATAAATTATAGGTACCGCATTTTTATCGCTGACGGCGTTAACATGTAGAACTCCATTAAAAAAATCAAGAAAATAATCTATTTTCACCAGTTTTTATTTTTAATACAATTTGGCCTTTATATAATATTGTAAATATATTGTACTTATTCGGATAATTTCTAAAAGTACATAATAATTTTTATTGCTTTGCTTTATTTACATTTTATAAATTATACATTTAATAATTTTACTGTTATTCATTGTATACATTTTATATTTTTTTTTAATATTCCTTTGCTTTGAGTATGTAGGTACAGTAAAGTCTTGCAGTTTTCTATATACATATAATATATTTGTATTCTATAGTGAAATAATGGTTTTATTTACTCCAGTGTGCTTCATTTACTAAAATAAATTATATATATGAAGATAATCAGCACTTCCTTGAAATCGCCCTGCAGCTTCAAAAATTTGATCAATGCATCCATCCATTACTTTAGTTACATCCGTGGTCACTATGAAACTTGGTTCGAGAAAGATGGCGGCGACCCCCCCCCCCGCGGTTACAACAATTTTATCTATGCTTCCATCCATGATTATGAATGAAATATTGCCAATGGGTTATGATAGCGAAGAGACCCGGCATCTATTATTTTGTTTCAACTTTATTTATATCTTGATATTCACGTAGGTATTATGATTGAAATATTGCCATAAATTATATTAGCAAAGAAACTCAAATTCCATTATTATTTTTTTTTATATGACGTGAAAAAAAATGACGTACACAACACCGCTCGGTAGCGGCATGATGAACACAACACCGCTCTGTTGATGAGCCCTCTCTCCGACCACGAGGAAACATCAAAGCCAATGTGAGGAAGAAAAGGAGATAAATGATGGTGACACTATGAAAATTCTTTTAGTACGGCGCATTTATTCAAAAATCATTATATTTGGTCCATGGCAATTAAATAATAAAAAAAAACAAACACAACAACAACAGAGTACAAATAACAAAGCAAAACGATAACAATCCAACTCTCAAACACAACCGAGCTCGAAGAGACACCGACCAGAAGGTGCAGCCCCAGGGTCCAGCGACATCCTTTCTCCAGGCATGTCACTGTCTTCCACGTGGTGGCTGAAAGTCCAGCGGGGCCCAGCCTCTGCGTCAGGCTGGCAGGTCCTTCTCGTACTCGGCATAGTTTCCTCTTCTCTGCAAGGCAGTCACCCATGGCTGGCTCTGTGCCACACGGCAATGCTATGAAGGCGCATCTCGACAGAGGTGGCAGGCCAGCTGGGAGCCTCACCGGAGGTGAACCGACGCCCCAGACGACACGGAAAGCCCCTCGTGGTCCAGTCTGCGAGCCGCCGCGTTCCCTGCTGCGGTGGCCCAACACTGCGCCCTGCCTCCACGCCTCTGCCCTGTTGATGCCCTCATCTTGGTTCCGTAGCACCGGCAGCGTCCATGCGCGTGACGTGTCCTGTAAAGCAGACCTCCTGCACCGTCGAAAATATGGCCGCCATCGGGAGCACGTGTCGACCGTTGACGGCGTCACACCAAACCGTCCGTCGCCCACCAGAGTTGAACGCCAAAGAGAGCGCGTGCCATAGCGCGTGCTAGCTGCAAGTTTCGTTGCTTGCCCGCAACGAGCGCTAGCTGCTTTCAGAAATGTTGCCGTGGAAAAAAAAATAAAAATCATTGTTTTTCGGGCATGACACTAATTTTCTGCTCTAAAACTTGCGTTTTTAATAATCTAGCATTTTACCATTCATCAATAGTTTGATGTTTTTGTGATTAAAACGTCTATTAATTTGAAAATAGATGAAACTGTATATTGTTCATATGTTACAGATTTCATTAAAATGTGCCAAGATTTTTGATAATAAATGTGACATTGTTAAGAGATTTGATTTTAGAGATTCTTTTATTCCTAATATATCTATCCTTAAAAATCTGCAGAAATCGAAGTTAAATTACTTACGCCTGTGCTGAAAGTGACGCGACCTCTCCTGTTCGCGATATTTTTTATTTGAATTCGCCAAATCCGCAGACCACAAACTAATATTTAAGAAAATTAAAATATGAAAAAAAAAATCATATTTTAACGATAACACATAATCTCGAAAATATGTGACATAACAGTGACAGTCGAAATTATACACGCATCGTGTCAACACGGACCGCGCTCACTGAACGGCCGAGGGATGGATGCCCGCATCCCTTGTGGCCAGAGCAGCTGCAAACCGCACCAAAGGATGTCGGTCAGGCTCGCTCCACATCGGCAGCCTCGGACGTGACACCTGAAGTGCCGAAATTCATCGACGCAGTACCATTCGGCGAGAGAGCCGCTTTCCTGGATCGAAGCGGATGCTGAGTTTGGAAAGTGCTCCAAACGCTGTTGGGTCACGCTGAACCCTTGAGCACGGCCTGCAGCTCCTCGAGACTCGCCCCGCCGCTGTTCGCTCCCGACAGTCACCCAACCCTCCCTCTGCCGGTGTCTGGGACCCGAGGTTGCTTTCGACGATAGCCTGCCCCCTTCGCCATCAACGACGGTCCATTCAAGCATTGAAGGCGCATCAGCACGTTCATGGCCGTGAAGAAAAGATTATGTGTGCCCCAGAAACCAACTATATTATGTGACAATTTTTTTTCCTTGTGACAATTTTTCGGCTGTGATTTTTATTTAATTATTTTATTGACATTATTTTAACGTGTGACGTCCAATATTGACTCTATTTATTTTAATTTGTGATGTCTTAATTTATTGCAAATTGTAACTATTTATTTTATCAGACATTTTTATCATTTTAATTTGTGACATGGCCGTGCCGTCCGACGTTTGTGCCCTGACACTTGACATTTATGTATCGTCAGACCACGGCTTCAGTTATCGTCTAGTTTTTATTCATCTCGTTCAGCGAGGTTATGTGTGGACAATCTAATTCCATTACAACATTGAAAAAGGTGAGCTTATCCTTCAAGCCTCTTGAGAGGAGGGTATCAAAAGGATTTTCAGTATTTGAAAACTTTGTGCGAATACAAAAATTAATGACGATGTGATATGATAATGCGGAAAGTTATTGGGGTGAAATGTTGTGTTTTAAGTGAAAATATTATTGTTTTTTATGAAACCTTGTACTTTTCTTGAGATTAAAACGCATTTTTTAATCTAATCTCATTTGAAAATATAAATGGTAGGTACCGCATTTTTATCGCTGACGGCGTTAACACGTAGAACTCCATTAAAAAATTTAGAAAATAATATATTTTCACCAGTTTTTATTTTTAATACAATTTGGCCATTATATAATATTGTAAATATATTGTAGGTACTTATTCGGATAATTTCTAAAAGTATATAGGTAATAATTTTTATTGCTTTGCTTTATTTACATTTTATAGATTATACATTTTATTGTTGTTATACATTGTATAAATTTTATATTTTTTTTTATATTCCTTTGCTTTGAGTATGTAGGTACAGTTAAGTCTTGAAAATATGCAGTTTTCTATATACATATAATATATTTGTTTTCTATAGTGAAATAATTTTTATTTACTCCAGTTTACATCAATCTTGTGCTTCATATACTAAAATAAATTATATATATGAAGATAATCAGCACTTCCTTGAAATCACCGTGCAGCTTCAAAAATTTGATCAATGCATGTATCCATTACTTTAGTTACATCCGTGGTCACTATGAAACTTGGTTCGAGCAAGATGGCGACGACCCCCCCCCCGCGGTTACAACAATTTTATCTATGCTTCCATCCATTACCTTATATACATCCATGAAAAATATGGAGATAGTCTATGATTAACTTTGGCGCGTGTATGTGTTTGTGTGTCTGCTTATCTTGTCTTCGTTGTATTGTATGATATTCTGAGTTGTGTTGACATTTGGTAATTATGTCGATTGTATTGAGAAGGTATGTTTTTGTTTAAAAATGTTCGGTGTATCTTGTTATTTTGAAAATATTTTAATTATTTTTGCATTACTTTATTGTTCAATTTGTTGTGTTGTATTTTTTGTCGAAATGTGATTATGTAATATTAATACAAATAATTTTGGGTTTATATTTTAAGCCTTTTACTTTATTCATAAGTTGCTATTATTTGGACATTTTGTAAGCTTAAATTCTAAGCTTCATCAATAAAAATCTATATTTCGTAAACAAAAGGAATGTCATTTATATTGAAGGCCATTATTTATATTCATGTATTTGTTTTCATTAAAGTTGCATAATTAAAACAATAAAAGTCAATTGGGGGGGTACATTGAATGCAGGGATGTCGCAGACACAAATATCCGCAATTGCGAAACTTTCGTATCGATTTGACCGTCAATGCGGATGTGATGCAGGTCGTGTGGCGATTGACCAATACGAACTAAGATTTCAGTGATAAGATGCGTTGCAAATGGCTATTTTTCTTATTTTTACATTTGTTTTTCGTTACTCAACCATAACGTGTTTAGTCGCGCTTATTGTGTGAACATTTTAGTATTGACTGTTGTAGTGAGGATAGGTTGTGGCCATAAGGGCCTAACCAGTAGAGTTGGGGGTGGCTGCAAATTCTGACCCACGGAAGAGCAGGGCAGACGCCTAATGTCTCGCTCGACTGTGACTTGTCACACGCGGCTATGATTTCAATTTGAGACAACATCACGCTTGGCGTGGAAATCAAAGAACTGCAAAGTACTGTAAATGTGTGGTGAAGACTCCCTGTTGAATCTCCTGCACTGAGGTAGGGGGCTCCCCCTTAGTACTTGTACTTGCTACGCTGATGATTCAGTTGAGCTGACATAGCACTTGAGTGGAAATCGTAGAATTGAAAGTTCTGTCAATATGTGGTGAAGGCTCGCTATTGAATCGCCTGTTACCGAGCACTGTTGGGACGGGAGACTTGTCTGTATTTGATCCAAGCTTCGATTCGGTAGGCCCCCACGATAGAGGTTGGCCTCTTAAGCGCACATTACATGAATGAGGTTTTCAACGCGGTCCGATTTTCAACGCTTAAAACAGCATCCAAAATACAGGTTACTCAAAACATCGCTTTACACGAGTATTATTTTCTCATTTATTTGCGACCCCTATTATTGCAATAACTAAAAAATTAAATATCCGTGAAAAATAGCAACATTTTATTTTTTGCTTGTTCCGCGTTGACTTGAATGGGACACAATTTGATTTTTTTTTGGTCGAGAGACATCAAATAAACCAAAAATACCGCAAATGTCAAAGTCAACACAATTCAAACGGCAGCCATGTTGACTCGTCGGTAATGAATAATTTTACAGATTTCTGTTCTATGAAAAACGTTACAAAACACGTTGAAAAATAGAACACGTTCTATTGTTTTTTTCCATCATTACAAACTTAAGAGACTCAAAGTACAATTTAAAAATGTGTATGAGCTAAAATTCAATGTTTTCAACAAATATTGTTCTCTAATGGCTCCCCAAAACTACAGACATTCTATCGACCGATAGTTTAGTCGGGGTCTTTAAACAGTAATGAAGATGTATGCAATATATTACAACAATGTGATATTCATCCTCTAAACTATCAGCCAATAGTAAGTCTAGTGTGCGGGAAACCTAAATGTTTATACTTGCTGTGTCGCTTATAGAGTAGACAATGAACTTGTATATGCTTGCCAATTATTTAGGGTACTTATATGTATTTCCTAATTTGTGTTTTTTGCTTGGTTAGTCTATGTGCAAACCATGACGACGAAAATTTTAAGCATTTTGCCAGAAACTATACCTATCTTTGGACAATCCCTACCTCCAGTGGCGGCTCTTCCTAAAGGGCTCTCGGGCTCAGCCCTCCCAAACACTTTGTTCAAAAGATTCCAAAAAATGTATGTAATTAAGTTTTGAAAATAGATTATTTTTCTAATTAATGTTTGCTTTCTTACGCCCGTAGTATATTTAGCGAAAGTATTTTAACATACTTGCTTTGTAAAGCAAGCAAGAATCTATGAAATATTTCATTCCTCGGGCACAGTCGACTTGTGCCCGGAGAACCCATACAATTCACGCGACCGTCCGCTGCCACCACAGCTCGCCGTACACGCTGAATGTATGCCGATTTAGAGCTAAACGGGGCAGTGCCCGCGAACGATTATAGTGTATTTTCATTCATTAATATTTCGCCGTACATTGTGATGGTCGAACGCTTGGTAGTCAGTTGCATTTCCTTGAGGCTAACATTGATTGATATCGTAATATTACATAGTTTAAACTATAAATCATCCGAAATAAATAAGTATGGAAAACACTGATAATTTTAATATACGAAAATAATATTGTTCCGCATATCTGCTTTCTGATTCCTGTTGTAAGTTAATTCCTCTTCTAAGTAAAATTATAATTTTGAGCCCTTCTAAGATTTAAGGTCACCAGCCGCCACTGCCTACCTCTCACTCCATTTTTACTTGATCATTCATTTTTCCAATATACTCAAACCTCATGATAACCCATATCATGGATATAATTATCTTATGGAGTTCGATAATATCTTAAGATATTATAGAACTCCATAACATAATTATATCCACAATATGTGTTATCATGAGGGTTTTGATTCCATCGCTTGACCGGACTTGCCCCCCTGATCTTGAGATCTCCATCACATTTGTTCTACTTTTATACAATATTTTCTGTCATGTTCTAGTTTCATTTGGATACCTATGTCAAAGTCGGCACTTTTTATATACATATATGTACATGGAAATGTTAGCTTCTTTTTAATCGCTGGGATCTGACATTATTACGTATGTAAATAAGTCTTTATTTTTATATACATATATGTACATGGAAATGTTAGCTTCTTTTTAATCACTGGGATCTGACATTATTACGTATGTAAATAAGTCTTTATTTTTATATACATATATGTACATGGAAATGTTAGCTTCTTTTTAATCACTGGGATCTGACATTATTACGTATGTAAATAAGTCTTTATTTTTATATACATATATGTACATGGAAATGTTAGCTTCTTTTTAATCACTGGGATCTGACATTATTACGTATGTAAATAAGTCTTTATTTTTATATACATATACATATGTACATGGAAATGTTAGCTTCTTTTTAATCACTGGGATCTGACATTATTACGTACGTAAATAAGTCTTTATTTTTATATACATATATGTACATGGAAATGTTAGCTTCTTTTTAATCACTGGGATCTGACATTATTACGTATGTAAATAAGTCTTTATTTTTTTTTTCAGTGCACTGTTTGGGCGAACTTTTCAGTCTCATTTGGGACTGTCAAGTGTGATGTGTCGACAGGTTACTATGAAAGTGCAGAAGGCGCAGGTCGTGCCGATAGAAGACCATGATCTTAAAAATATTAGAATAGGAAGACCGCAATCTCCCCATCTTACCATTTACTCACCACAAGTTACAAGCATATTATCAATAACCCACAGACTTACTGGTTAGTAAATTATAATCTACTCATTATATCTCATGAAGGTTTATTATGTACTACTTAGTAAAAAAAATTAATGTATAAATAAATAGGTAAATAAAAAAAAATTATGTGGAATGAAGGTACGTAATTATAATTAGCGATTCTAGATAAGAGGTAAATAATCAAACAGGCAGGACAATGTCTGCCAGGTTTTACTAGTAACAGTATATAACTAATAACAAAGCTATGGAACTGCCACCTAAACTTTATATTGGCTTGTGATGTTGTTGAAAATATAATAAATTGTATAAATTCACCCCAAAAAAAATAAAAACTTTATATTTTATGTATGAATAGGTTCAGCTTTTATAAATAGTCATATTAAAATTATTTTTTCTTATTTCTTACAGGTGGCGTGCTGTCAGTTTATTTGATGGCGTACGGTGTTGGCTATTTGACATTACCACACGACATCAGTCATTATGCTACGATGCTGGAAGGTATGCAACTATCACCGGCATTGATCTTAGCGGCCAAATTCATTATTGGATTTCCTCTCTGCTATCATTGGTGCAACGGAATAAGGCATCTTCTATGGGATACAGGAAAGTTCCTCAGCATAAAGAAGGTGTACAGTACTGGGTATGTGATGTTAGGAGCAGCCACTGTTCTCACCGCCGCAATATTAATGTGTTAAATTGGACTGAATGTTGTCAGTCTAGGGAATAATTGATTCAATATATTTATTTTAATTTTAACTATGTGAAGTATAAAAAGATATTTACAAAATTTAATTTTTTTTATTTATCTGCATTTTTTTTTGTATAAAGGCCTTTCACTCAACATTAATCGATAAAATTAAATACAAGTGCTGGTCTTTGTTTTTATGAATATGCATCTTTACCCATTTTTGGTGTGGCAATGTTTCTTAATTTTTTTTTCTAAAATATTTTGTGTGTGAAAATGGAAAAAATTAAATTAAAAACTAGCATTCATTATAGTGAATTTTCAGTATAATGAAACATTTTCTGTGGTCCCGTGAACTTCTTTATACTGAGATTTCACCTGTATCTGGATCAGGCGCAGTCCCAATCAATTTGGATAATTGGAGTTCTAATAATATTTGTCACATTATATTTTAGGGGGAGGAGGGCTTAAAAAATTTAATTAAAATATATTTTTTCACATCCAAAGGTAACGTTTTTTACAAGCCATGGACTATAGTCAATTTATGCGTCGAAAGGGGAAAAAAATTCAGGCGACTTTAGTCGATTTACGCATTCAAAAGGTTAAAAGAGAAAGGGTGTGGCGTTCGGTTCTCTCTGCCTACCCCGCAAGGGACTGGTGTGATGGTATGTGTGTATGTATGTAGAATGTTGGAATCGAGTATTTACAGATAATATTTTTTCTTTAGTTCTTTTTTTATTTATTTAACTTTTTTTACAAGACATGGACTATAGCCAATTTATGCGTCGAAAGGGGAAAAAAATTCGGGCGACTTTAGTCGATTTACGCATTCAAAAGGTTAAAAGAGAAAGGGTGTGGCGTTCGGTTCTCTCTGCCTACCCCGCAAGGGACTGGTGTGATGGTATGTGTGTATGTATGTAGAATGTTGGAATCGAGTATTTACAGATAATATTTTTTTAGTTCTTTTTTTATTTATTTAACTTTTTTTACATGATATATACAATATAATGCACACTGACGGGCTTATTTCCATTTAGGCAATTTCTTCCAACCAACTAGAAAATATAAACTATTGAAGAAATTCTGTGTTAAAAGGATTGGAATAGATAAATGTCATACATTTAGCAGATCAGTGGATGTCTACGATTTTTTTTGTATTGATTTTCGGGCAACTAACAGATGTTTTTCAAATATTAATTTAATACGCACCCAATAACAAGTTGCCACATTCTGGAGTATTAAGATAATAATTGTCTGTCTCATGACTGAAAATACAGTTTAAAACTGTGTCTCCACCGGGACCTTTGGAACAGTCAGATATCTGACCAACTGAACCACGAAGGCCGACCAATGATTAAACAAATAGGTAAATTTGCTTTTAAGATACTGTGTAAAGTTTTCAAAGATATAAATTGCGCTCTGGTGGCATTTTAGCCATTAGGCAATTTCTTCCATACAACCAGATTATCAACAAATGGGGAGGATTTTTCAATCATGTTTTTCTGTGTTAAAAATATAATATTGATGTAAAATGTAAATAAACACAATTATAACTATGCATACTGCGGAAAGGGACACTATTTCGTGGCTTTTTTCTATTTAAAAATATTTTTTCTGCTTAGGTAAAATGTAAAGAGATATCAGTTTAAAAGTATAAATTATTTTCTCATTACAAATATACCTGTTATATTCTTATTTATTTAATCGGAACATATTATTATTTTAATTTTAAAGTAAGATTAAAATTACAACTCTGATTAGTTGAAAGAAATTGCCTAATGGAAATAAGCCCGCCAGTGTGCATTATATTTGTTCATATTATGTACAAAAAGATATATAAATTAAAAACAATCTACTTGCTTAAAAACTATGCTAAAAGATATTATTTACAGTAAATTTTAATAAAATTAACATTGTTTCTCATTACAAATATACCTATAATATTCTTATTTATTTAACCGACCTAAAAAAAAGAGTCTAAAGTTTTGTTAGAATAGGTTTGTATGTAGTTATTATTGCGATTTGCGTGAGCGTGTCGCATTATATATTGAGTTATAGCGCAAACTATCAGTTTTTAAATATAATAAGTCAACGTGTCCTAGACCACGCATAAAACAAATATATTCTACATTGACGGGCTTATAGCTATTAGGCAATTTCCTTCAACCAACCAGATTACAAAATATGACAATTGTGCAACAAACAAAAGAATAAGAGCAAAAAAACAAATATAAGTACCTATAAGACTAAGATACAATTAAAACAAGAAAAAAAAATGAAAAATACGTCATAGCAAAAAAAAGGATATGGTAAGGACAAGGGAGAGGAAGTCAGGTATTCAGGGATAAATATTCCTTCTTTAGTTTTTTCTTTCCGCACACAATTTCCGCACTAAGGCTATTCGAACGAAAAGCTGAGAAATTCTGTATTATGGATTAGTGTTGTACAATCAGCAGATCGGAGTGGAAGTCCATGATTGGATAAGTAAGTGAATTTGTTTTTGAGGTACTGTGGTATTTGAGAGAATATTGTACAATAGTGACAGAATGTGTACATTGCGCCGCTGGCTTATCTTGGGCCAACAAAGAAGATTGCGGTAAGATGATATGTGATAAAAAATTTTCAACCCAAAGATCAATCTGATACATATATTCTTGTGATGTTCAAGTTTATTGAGATGCACGTCATTAGAATCCAAATAGGATACATCGGCATAATCAAGCAATGAAAGAAGTGATTGTGCTAGAGTTCTTTATTTACATTTAAACTAGAATCCTTAAATTTATTTAAGTTAATATTTCCTTAATAAAATAAAATACTATGCAACGTAAAATAAGTACTATTAATGATAATATCATAGTATTTACAATAAACATAAAATTTTATACATTGTAAATTAAGTACTATTATACCATTTTCAAAATATAACAATTATTATTATGTCATTTTGTACATTTAATAAATAACTGGAAGAACTACATATTATAATTTGTGATAATGACACTTGCATTAAGAAGGTAATATTTTTAAATAATCATAAGACAAGTTTGATAATTACACTTATATACAAAAATAATAATATATTTGAAATATAAATAACGTTATTTTAATTACATGAGATGACCTTTCAGGCAAACTGTGCTATAAGTATAAACTACCAAAACTCTGACAAATTATTTCTTATGGTATTTAAATGTTTAACTTACTTTACTTCTGTGTCGGTGTCCTGAGTACAGTTACAAAGAGAAAGAAAAAGAAATGTGATTCTTGCTTTCTCTAAACTTGAAATAGTTTATTATTATTTTCTTAATATATCTTTAATGCACTTATTTTTTTTTTCACTTATTTTGACACCATTGATATTTTAAAACTCAACTTTAGGGTTTTTCATAAATCAAGAAACTGATTCAAGTACTACAAACATTTATTTGATTTTTTTAAAGAATGAATATGTCCTTGTAACAAATACATTCCCTAAAGTAAGCATAAATGATTGTACTATAGGTGGACAAAATCGGAAGTGGCAGGATTCAAACTCGCAATCACTCGATTACTAACCCAGTGCGCTAACCACTCGCCAGTACCAATCTTTTTATTCTAGTATAACTATAAAATTAATAACAATTCTGTAAATCAATATAATTCTGTTTAAATGTTCTAGTATCATGTTAGCAAGAACCTTTCCTTCACATTTTGGGTTAATGGGAATCTTAAACTCAAAATTATGTAGATCAGTTACATTGAAAGTTCGAAAACCGCATTTAGAGCCTGTGGAAGATTATGATCATAAGAACATGAGAATTGGAAGACCACAATCTCCTCATCTTTCAATTTATGCTCCACAACTCACCAGCATGTTGTCAATAGTGCATAGAGTATCTGGTAAATTGAACAATTTATATTATTTTAATTTTACTGATGCCTGACAAAATCTCCAGTCCTTGTACGATCATGCCATGTACCTAATAGAGTAGGCATAGAGAACTGAATGCCATGTTTTACTTTTTAGACACATCCATCGCCGCATCAACATTCATACATGTTCGTCCATTGTTCAAGTTTCAAACATTACTCTCTTTCAGAATGTTATTCACATGGTCGAGCCATCCTTTTCTGGGACAGCCCCGACCTCTCATTCCATTTCTGTCCGTTTTCAATCAGGTATTCTTCATTCATTATCCCCATAACTACCTCATGGCAAAGTGGGGCATTGTTCCATCCGCTCAATGCAATTGCGGCCATTCCTCTCAAACAATGCAAAAAATACTAAAATACAACAATAACCACACTTACATAACAGGTACCTACAGTGCTTCAGCATTTAACCAGACGGACACAGTGGCGTCCCTATTGTGGGCAATTTACTATATATTATTATATATTATTCAAGTATAAAAGTTTATGAAAATGGCCCTTCAATATATGGATAAGGCTAAAGATCTATTGAATTTCATACATCAAATACTCATTGATCCGGCTAATCGTTTTACAAAAGAACAAACTGCTAAACTCCTACCCCTTACCTCAGATCTTCTCGGAACAGTTGGGCAAATGACCACTAGCCTGGGTATCATGGAAGGTCAAATAGAAATCTTGCAAACGATTAAACAGACCCCTCAACAATCTCAAAGTAATCCAAGTATGGTATCTGAAATATGTGAAACCATCGCCGAACTAGATGAGAGGAAAAGTCGCGCAAAATGTATAATCATGTATAACATTTCAGAAAGTGTCGCTTCTTTTCAAGCTGATAAAATTTCCGATGATATCAAGGCTGTCACGTCAGTACTCAAGGAAATCGATCATTCTATTAATGTAGAATCACTAAAGATACAACGCATAGGAATAAACAAGAGCAATCAAACCGGCAATACTTCAATGAGACCTATTAAAATAGAATTTCCAGATGTGTACCAAGCTATACAAATTCTGAGAAACAAGGTGAAAATAAAATCTGGATCTGTCAAGATCCAGCAAGACTTAACTGTAATCCAGAGAAAACATCTAAATGACTTGCGTGATGAATTGCAAAAACGGTTGGACCAGGGTGAAACAGATTTAACTATAAAATACATAAATTCTACTCCCACTATTGTTAAAAATAGATTAAAAAAGTAACTGAAAAATCCAATTTAAACTTTTTCTACCAAAATGTTCGTGGTATGCGCACCAAACTAGATATGTTCAGAATAACAGCACCTGCACTTCCCCATGAAGCAATTATCTTGACTGAAACCTGGTTAGACTCGAACATAATATCAGCTGAGTTGGGTTTACCAGGACATAATATATATAGACTAGACAGGAATCAAAATACTAGCGTTAAATCAAGAGGGGGAGGTGTTCTGATAGCAATACAAAAAATAATTATATCTAAACAACTATCAGTTAAAAACCACGACGTTGAACAAATATTTGTAAGACTGAAGTTTAATTCAAAATATTTCATCATAGGTTGTGTTTACATTCCACCGTCTTCTAATATAATTGTGTATAAAAAACACTATGAGGATGTGGAATTGTTAAAAATGAAATACCCTGATGACAAGCTAATCCTTGTTGGTGATTATAACCTACGTAATATAAAGTGGGACGAAAGTGATTCACCATCATCCTCATCGGGAGATTGTTCAATGACTCACTGTGAAAGTGAAATATTAGAAATGGCAATTTTTTTAAATATTAAACAAATTAATGCAGTGAAAAATTGTGGCGGCAATATACTTGATTTGGTGTTTACAGATAACCCTTTTATAAGAGTCAGTGAATCTATTGAAAATTTATTACCAATAGACAATTATCATCCGCCGCTAAATATTGTAATACCCAATTTATCCCTCAACTTTTTGGAGGTGTCCACATCTAGTTTTAACTTTTATAAAGCAGACTATGATAAAATATGTGAATTTCTATATTGTGTAGATTGGTCTTTTCTTGATGTTGAAGCCTGGATAATGGCACTGAACTTTTCTATAAAATTCTATACGAGTCATTTCAAAAATTTGTTCCTTTTACCAAGTGTAAAAAATCTAATTTTCCAAAATGGTACAGTAAAGATCTTATTTCTTTAATAATGCGAAAGAAAATAGAACATAAAAAGTATAAAGAGACAGGTAAACTTGTGGACTATGTCACATTCAGAAACACCAGAATAGAATGTACCAATTCAACTATAAAATGTTACAAGGATTACATTTATAAAATTGAAAACTCCATTAAAACAAATGTGAAATCTTTTTGGTCCTATGCAAAATCACTCAACAAAAATGAGTTAGGTATACCTAGTTCAATGCACTATGAAGGTAATATTTTCGACAACCTGCCTGATATTGTAAATGCCTTCGCTGATTTCTTCAGTAATGTCTATGAGGTTGAAGACAATAATTGCAATATCCCTGAGTTTAAATCTGACTTAAAATTACATATACCACAATTCTTAATTAGTATTAATGACATAGAATCCGCAATAAAACAACTAGATTCAAACAAAAATTCTGGTCCTGATAATGTACCTCCTATATTTCTCAAATCATGCGTAAAATTATTATCTTATCCCCTATTAGTAATTTTTAACAAATCTTTAACACTTGGTTGTTTTCCAGAAACATGGAAATTTAGTTTTTTGACTCCTATTTTTAAAAAAGGCAATAAAAATGAAATAACTAATTACCGGCCAATATGTATTCAATCAACAATACCCAAGCTTTTCGAAAAGATTGTTTTAAAAAAAATCACCCATCATTTTAATCAAATAATTACACCATACCAACATGGATTTTTAGCTGGCAAATCCACACTAACTAACCTACTATTGTATGAGAACTTTATACAAGATTCATTAGCCTGTAGAAAGCAAGTGGACTCCATTTATACTGATTTCAGTAAAGCTTTCGACAAGGTGTGCCATAGCATACTGTTGAATAAGCTGCAGGGAGTCGGTGTACATGGTAGTCTTCTTGAATGGATTAAAAGCTATATTTTGAGAAGAAGGTTGGCAGTAAGAATAAATAACACCCAATCTAAAATTATCATAGCAACAAGTGGAGTGCCGCAAGGATCTCACTTGGGGCCAATTCTGTTTGTATTGTTTATTAATGATATTGTGAAAATCTTTACAGACATTAATTTTATTCTATTTGCGGATGATATGAAGCTTTACAAAACTATTTCAAATTTACATGACTGTTATGTTTTACAACTCAATCTTGATAGATTATTTAAATGGTGTACAGACAATAAACTGCATTTAAATATTTCCAAGTGTCAATTGATGCAATTCTACAGAATTAAATCCCCTATTATCTTTGAATATAGGATTGATAACGTTAAACTTAATTCTGTATCAGAAATCAAAGATCTGGGGGTGATTTTTGATACAAGACTTACCTTTGTCAATCATATAACCAACATCAGTAATAGAGCAATGAAACTGTTAGGTTTCGTTTTGCGAGTTGGTAAGGATTTTAATAATATTCATATTTTAAAGATACTCTTTACATCACTTGTTCGTTCTCAGGTTGAATATAACACAACAATTTGGTCACCGTATTTCAATTCTCATTCTAATACTGTAGAAAAAATCCAACATAAATTTCTAAGATATATCAATTACAGACTTAACATACCAATAGAAAATTTGAATTATTATTATTTACTTAAAGAAACAAATTTATTAGAGCTTTCTGAGAGAAGATTATTATTTGATTTACTATGTTTATTTAAAATTATTAATAATCAGTTAGACTGTCCAGAATTACTATTCTTAATAAATTTCAATGTACCAAATAGAAAAACTAGAAATCATTTTCCATTCTATTGTAAAAATACTACAAATTTAGCACACTATTATACACCAATACATCGAATTCAGAACTTGGGAAATATATATGCACAGTCATTTGATTATTTTAACACTTCCTTTCACAAATTTAAATACGAACTAACATCAATGTTTTATAAAAAACAGTCAATCGCAGCTAACAATGTAATCTCGTTTGAAATGTGATATTTTTTAAATTTTCTGTAATTTAGATTCTTTCTTTTTCTTTAAGATTTGCAATACATTTTTTTTGCTTGCCTACTTTGCATGTATAGTATAATATTATACTATAAATGTGATTATAATATATTTTTTTTGTTATTTGTTTTGTTTCATCATTTAGTTTTTATTTTCCTAAGTATGTACCCATATATTTGTTTTTATAGTTCTTTTATTTTCTTTACATTATTATTATTTTTTCTTTTTTTTCTAAGTGCGTAGGTATATTATTTTAGTATATTTTAATGATTTTTATGTCTCAACCTAAGTACCTATATCTTTTATTTTAAATTGTATTTTTTTTCCACTTAATATTATTTTTTATATTTACTAATTTTGTTACAGTACCTTCTTTTTCTTTTATGTTTATGATAGTTTTATTATTTTATTTTGTAATTTCAATGTGTGTACTTAATTGTTGTTCATGTTTGTAAAAGGCAATTTGCCGTAAATAAATAAATAAATAAACATTATTGGAGGAATGCAGTGTCCATGCATATGAGGGCCCAAAGATGGATATTTGCGAGCTGACCCCTGCATTTGTGGACTGGCTTGGAGCCCTCGACCTGAGTGTGTGATCGTACTTTGTTTATGTTTAACTGTATGTTAATATGTTATAAAAAAATATAAAAATACTTGGTAATAGTTCTATTGTTTTTATAAAAACAATAGAACTATAACCAAGTATTTTTATATAACATATTAACGTACAATGGAGTTCTATCAAGAATTGTCGATCGACAAACTAAACTTAGTTTAACTGTATGTTTGTTGGTTTGATTTTGATGTATTCACTATGTGTTGATCCGAGGGTCCCGGGTTCGATTCCCGGTGGAGATGCAGTTTTTAATTGTGTTTTCAGTCTGGATCTGTGAGACGATTAATATCGTAAGACTCCTGAATGTGGTAACTTGTTATTGGGTGCATGTTAAATAATTATTTGACATAGTACCTGTTAGTTGCCCGAGAAGCTACATTAAATAAATAAATATTGTCATACGATAAATAAATTATCCCCATGTGGCCAAATCATTTCAATGTGTTTACTTTCATTCTAATGAAGGCATCTTACTTGTTTTATAATATAATAAAATATCACCAAAACTTAAGCCTTTATTATGAATAAAATTTAATTTAGGTTGTATTCTCGGAGGATATATGATTATCATTGGAGTGGGATATTTGGCATTACCACATGATATAAATCATTACGTAACAATGATTGAAGGAATGGATTTACCATCGTACATAATCTTTGCTGGTAAATTTATTTTTGGATTTCCGTTCTGCTATCATTGGTGCAATGGTATAAGACATCTCCTATGGGACGCAGCTAAATTTTTATCCATGAAAGAAGTTTATAACACCGGTTATGTAATGGTCATAGCAGTTACAATTATGACATCTTATGTATTATGTCATTGATTCTAACAATACATCAAATAAATAGATTATTAATTTCATATTTGGTTTTATTTATTCGATAGTTGACTTAATGTATAAAGTGAAAAATAATATTATTTAAATGCATTCTCCTTATAATATTTCAATTCTTGTATACTTTCACGAATGTCCGAAAGAGCCCGATGTTGTAATGTTTTAATTGGCATTTTTTTATACACATCTGGATACCATCTCTTGCACAATTCTTTTATCGTAGAAATGTCAATTATCCTATAATGCATATATGAATCCAATGTAGGCATATATTTTCTTAAAAATAATCTGTCCATGTATACGCTATTACCTGCAAGAGGACATTTACCTTTTGTTGTGTGTGGCTTAAGAAATTCTAGTATGTATCGTTCAGCTGATTGTATGTCAATCACAGAGTTTCTAGAAGCATTTGTAAGACCAGTCTGTAAAATAAAAGATTTTTTATTATTACAAATCTTATATGTTTTGTTAAGCTAAGTGAAATAATAATCAACACTTCTTTGCACCCCGCGCAAGTTGCGAGTTTATTGTCATTATGACAATTTCTTCAAACTAACCAGTGTCATCGCCTAAAGAAGCAATATTTGCATGATATTTAATTTAAATAAATTTCTCTTCTGCTGGGGATCGAACCTAGGACACCCGCACAGAAGCCAAACCTCTTATCAACTGTGCCACACATGGTAGTGATCTTCAAATGCAATTGAAGATCACTACCATGTGTGATCCCTGAGAAACTCATATTAAAAGTACTCTAACCTTAAGCTATTGGGTAATTTTTTACTTAATAATATTCAACTAAAAATTGTAATTTCAATTGAAAATGTAAGTACAATAAATAGGTAAAAACAATATTTTTTAAATAAAATATTCAAAAATTAAATTCACATGCAATATTTTGAAATTAATTATAAATTGAAAACTTAATTTATGTAAGTGTACTTATTTTAAGGACATAATTTAACACCTGTCGCTGGTTACCCCGAATTGTGGGATAAGCAATAATGGTATGAATGATTATTTAAGAAATATATTAATTCACCTCTCCATGCTGTTGAATGCACCAGTCATTCATAGAACTTAAAACATTGTCATCTTGATGGATAATAAGGTCTGGTCCTTCCGCAACTATATTTAACGCTGGATCTGTCACAATACAGGCAACTTCCAGTATATGATCTTTCTCAATGTCTAACCCGGTCATTTCCATGTCAATCCACACAATGTTTTTACCATGAGCTTTAGACATTATAGCTTTTTGGGTAGAAACTGAAAAAGGTTAATTTAAAAAAATAATATATAATTCTGTCAAATTGACATGAAACGACTTGTTGTTTGCCGTACTAAATATACTAACCTGAAAAATTACGAAATATAGATAGTGAAATTGATTTAATTTCCTTTAATATTTGGAGTCGTAGAAGCATTGCGAGTACTAAAATGAATAAAAATGTATGAGAGCTACGATTATTGATCTTAAATTTTTAATAACTTGATATACAAATGTGACAGCTAAATATACGCATGTGACAAATAGAAATATGCATGTGAGAACTAGACATACAATGGAAAAAACTTTCACAGAAACACTAGTAAAAAAGAGAACAATGTATCATGAAAGTATGCAAAATTAACCAGATATTTTTTTTTGGAATAATGTTATATAAAAAATACATTTTCGTATGCGTGTTAAACCTGGATGTGGTAAAAGACGCATGTACATAGAATAAATAATTCCTTAAAAATGAGATCATTATGAAGATATCATTATAGGATAGTAAAGTTATCATCAAACATCTAGTGATTTTTTAAGATGGAGGAGAGTAGTTACACACATGATCAAATCAACCAAGCAAAAAACCCAAATTAGTCTTCTGCGCACCCTTATGATTTTTCTAGTTGTTTAGTGATAACTACTATGTATACCTACTGTATATACATTCATAGTAATATATTGTACACTGGCAGACTTATTGCTATTAATCAATTTCTTCCGACCAACCAGATTACAAAGTTAGACAAAATTACAAAGTAAGCAGCTGCAAGACTTATCTTTAGGATAGATAAAATATAACGCCTCTCCTAAACGAGCTGCATGGATTATAAAGCTTTGCATGACTTGGCTCTGCACTATATTCAAGAATTGTGTCAGAAGAAGAATGTACCATTAGAAAGAGACTTGACATTGATATCGCCAGTTGCACAGAGCCAATAAAGCAACTTACTTTGATCATGATTTCAGTTTAGACACACCTATTAAGTGGAATAAATTGCCTTCTGAAGTGCATGGAGAGCAGAGTTTTGGGGCTTTCAGTAAATTGCCTAAGACTTCATTGTTTAGCAAAGCCAAAAATTAAGTACAAGCGCCCTCGGAATGTTCTTGTAACCATAAAACGGCACTATAAAAAAGTATAACATGTACAACAGCAAAAAGATTGATAATGAAAACTAAAAACAAGAAAGCCTTTAAAATCTATTGTGCTCCGAGAACTAAATGGAACAGAACAATGTATGATAAAATGAAAATGTGGAAATAAGGAGAGAATGCTAGACAAAGAAGCAGAAAGGGATGGCATGACCATGTAAATAACATTTTGATAGAGGAATCATAAGAATAGTGCTCCATTCTCTCTGCCTACCACATTAAAGGGACACAGTATATATGTATGTAAAAATTTTAGTAGTTCACGCAAGTTGCAATAACTAGAAGGCGTTTGGTATATATGCTAGCGTCCTGGGTTTAATCTCAGTAGAAGAAATAAAAATTTAAATCACTGGTTAGTTGGTAGAAATTGCCAATACTTAATTAGTTATAAACTGGTCACTTGCACAAGGTGCAATGAAGTATTCATTATTATTGTTTTATTCATACATTTTGTTATTTCAATTTTTCTCTTGTATTTTTTTTTACAATTGGCGAATCAATTGAATTTTTACTAGCGATAGTTTATATTCTTCTTGTCATAAAAAAACGCACATATCCAGATGTAGGTACTTAAATAATTTATCCAAAAATAAAACGTGGTTAAAATGCATAAGATCTATCGTGCTCCAATTTTCTTACAGCTTGATATGCTCATCAATATAACTAGTAATAAAAACTTTAAATGGAAAATTAATAAAACAAGAAATATGTTCGTGGGTTAAGTGGGAAAAATATAGAAGATAAGCGAAGAATATTTCAAAAAGTTTAAAGTATTTGACACTTTTGACAGTGACACCAGTGTGACCGTTTTCTAAACTGCCGAAAATACCAAATTGGTGGCGAAAATATACTAAAATAATTATACTAAACTCAATGTGAAAAAATACCAAAAAAATACTAATTTATTTTACAATATTTGGGAGCATACTAAGAAAACACGCATACCTATTGTGATACCTATATTTATAGTAAAATTGTTACGTATATAAGAAGGAAGAGTGTGGAAAACGAGTAAAACACCGGATAAACAAAATAATATGGCTGGGGAGAAAGAATGTGTCGCGAGTAAGAAATGGAATCATATGAAATTTGGTTTTATGTACAGAATAATAATGATCATCTTTGAAGAAAAGTCATAGAACACATTAGCTCTTGCTGAAAAGAATTAAAAAATAATCGGCTGTCATGTACCTGAAAATCCAAATATTATATTCAAGGTGTTATCGCATATAACAAAGAAGAGCGTTGATGAGTGTTTAAATGCCGGCTAGTCAATACAATAATTAAATATGGTGGAGACGAAAGAGCGTGTTGAGAGTATAAATTAAAACAATGCTTCAATTGACAGAAATACACGCGTAATAGAAATTATCGGTTAGTAAAAATTGCTGTAAAATTAAGAAGAAAATTAATTAGAAAACCAGTGATGACGGCCGCTGAAAAGAATTATTACATACAGGAAATACACGTGGAACAAAGAATAACAGTGCTGAAAAGAATAATCAAATACCTGAAATACACGTGGAACAGAGAAAAAAAAGGTGCTGAAAAGGATAATCAAATACATGAAATGCACGTGTAATATTGACGACAATCCTGCTGAAATAAATTACGAAACGAAACGTTCAGAGCAAAGAAAACAAATAATAATAAATCAGAAAGATCTTACCAACCGCTTCTCTCGTTACAGGTCTGTAGATGAAACACTTACACTACATAATATCACTTTTTATTAATTTAAAATAACTTAAAACTATCTTAAATTCACCCCTCGTTGGTTATGTGGACCTGAAACACACTTATTCACTATTATGCAAATATGAAATTTAATGCTATTTTTATTATTAAAAGTTATTTTTAATATTAACTTAAACTATCTTAAATTCACCCCTCGTTGGTTATGTATGGACCTGAAACACACTTAGTCACTACCATGCAAATATGAAATTTAATGCTGAGCATCAAGCAGACGCCTCGCAGAGATAAGACTTTTTTTCAACGTTCGCGGTCTACGTTCGTTTTTTAAAAAAACATATAAGTTATCTTTCGTACGCGTGAGTTAAAATTCGTCTATCCCGGCAGAGCGGCTATTCAATACTGATCCCAAAACCAGCTATCGCGTTCACCGCTGGAGACAGGGAGGGAGGAGCTACCCCACCGCGCGGCGGGGCGCGTTCTACCATCTACCAATAGGAAGCCTCCATTTCACCTACCAAGTTAGAAAGTATAAAGTTCCAGGAATATGCATTGAATATAAAATTATTAGAAATGACATATTTACAAAATATAAGCATTGTTTAAACACATTAAGGACCCAAAGACCCGTTAATATGATAAAACCATTGTAAGAGAAAGTTTTCCAAGAATCAAGGAATTTTGTTGAAACAAAATAATAGATGTTTGGCTTCTATGCTACCATAACCCACGGTAATATCTTGATCATAATACCTATGTATATATCAAAGGCAAAAATAATATATAATTAAAAATATCTTATAAATCTGAGCTGCTTCCGTACTGGAGCTGTTAATCAAATACTTAGCACTGTCACTTAACTACCTACTTTCGAAAAACAAAAGATATTTTTAATCGCCCCTTAGATGTAAAAAAAATACCAAAAAATACCAAAAATTTGAAAAATACTAAAAAAATACCAAACGTGTTCCAAAGTGGCGAAAAAATACCAATTTAGTACTAAAAATACCAAAAACGGTCACACTGGTGACACAAATATATTTCTTTTCTATGCACTATGCAACTCTGCAGCATGGATGTAATGGATGGAACCTTCGAACCAATATGTATTAAGACATTTGAGTCCAATAGGGGGTGTGGAGAAACCCCCTGGCGGCCATCTTGCTCGACCCAAATGTAGCACTGGTAGCACAAGGATGTACACTAACTGGATAGATAGAGGCATTCGTAATATTTTTGAAGCCGCGCGTTATTCCAACCAGTCTGTCGTTTGGCGTCTAGCTGTCAGGGTGTCCTTTGCATACCTAATTTATTACTTTTAAAATCATTTTTGTGTTGAAACATTTGAAATTGGCTGTAGGTATTCTACAGACAAAAATAATGTCCCTAAAGTAACTTGTGTATTTTTAACATTTGTCGGCCTTCATGGCCCAGTTGGTTCAGTATCTGAGCTTAATGTCCCGGTTCGATTCCCGGTGGGGACACATAAATATCACAAATCTCCAGAATGTGGCAACTTGTCATTGGGTGCGAGTTGAATTAATATTTGACATAGCACCTACCTGTTAGTTGCCCAAGAAGCAATACAAAATTAAAATAACACGTGTATTTTCTGGGAGCACACGTGTTTTTTTAAAGATAAAACGCATTTTTTAATCTAATCTCATTTGAAAATATAAATGGTAGGTACAGCATTTTTATCGCTGACGGCGTTAACATGTAGAACTCCATTAAAAAATCAAGAAAATAATCTATATTCACCTTTTTTTTATTTTTAATACAATTTGGCCATTATATAATATTGTAAATATATTGTACTTATTCGGATAATTTCTAAAAGTACATAATAATTTTTATTGCTTTGCTTTATTTACATTTTATAATTTTATTGTTGTTATACATTTTATAATTTTTTTATATTCCTTTGCTTTGAGTATTTGGGGTTAGAAAAAGGTATTTGTAGTATGTAGAGCTTATTAAAGTGCCAGAGTGGTCACTTGGTTGGAAGCGATTGCATACCAGCGTGAGCTGGTATACACGCCTGTAATTGAGGTGGTAAGGTCGGTCAGTTGGACGTGTAGGTATTACCTGTTTGTCCGCCTTCAGCTACATACAACCCAAATGATATCTCAACCGCTTGGTTCGAACCTGGAGGCCGTCTGTTCGGAGAGTCCCGACAGCTGAGCCACAGATTGATCGACCAAGCAACTGCGATACCGTATACAATAGATTAAATATTATTATCAAATATTACTCAGGTAGGAATGGTTGACAGATTGAAAGATATAACAGGAAATTGAACTTACTCTTTTATTTATCAAGTTGATGATTACAATTGGTGCTTACTAATATTACTTGGTACAGAAATGTCGAGTTATTATTTAATGAATATAAATGTAAATTTGAAACGCGGACGATTTGAACGACGACGAGCGGTCGGGCAGCGTGATGCCTAGCTTCGAGATCTGGATGACGGAATGGTCTGGGCGCGCTGTGCTTCCCCTTAAATAGGAGACGGGCTGTGAATACGGCGCAGGGCAAGATGGCGCCTGCCGGTGTAACTCAGCTACGCGGCGCAATCGGCGGTTGCGCCACAAGTATGTAGGTATAGTAAAGTCTTGAAAATATGCAGTTTTATATTTACATATAATATATTTGTTTTCTAAAGTGAAATAATGGTTTCATTTTCTCCAGTTTACACCACTCTTGTGCTTCATTTACTAAAATAAATTATATATATGAAGATAATCAGCACTTCCTTGAAATCGCCCTGCAGCTTCAAAAATTTGATCAATGCATCCATCCATTACTTTAGTTACATCCGTGGTCACTATGAAACTTGGTTCGAGCAAGATGGCGGTGACCCCCCCCCCCCCGCGGTTACAACAATTTTATCTATGCTTCCATCCATTACCTTATATACATCCATGGTTACAACAATTTTATCTATGCTTCCATCCATTACCTTATATACATCCATGCTATGCAGCATATTTTCAAAGATATTAATATATATACCTAGATCATAGAAAAGAGAACTTAGAAGGGAAACTTCGACTTTTTTTTGATCCCGCGCTTTTAGCGCCATCTCTGTTTGTAGAAGGGAAACTTCGACTTTTTCTTTAATGCCGCGCTTTTAGCGCCATCTCTGTTTGGTCCCCGAAAGTGTTACTGGAATCCAGTAATAATAATAATAATATTACTGACCTTCCCCAGTGTTTAAGATTAAAACACTGAATTTTGTTTTTTGGGAGAATTTCATTACCAAAAAATTCTAGGTATAAATCACTTTTTATAAAGAAAAATTATAAAAAAATATTTTTACGATAATGCAAAAAAAGACATTTTTTCCAAAAAATCAAAGAATCAGTGTTTTAATCTTGAACAGCAGAGATAGCAAATTGTTTTTCTAGAAAGTTAGAAAGATAGGTAAGTATTCTTTTTCTCTCTAATTGAGTTATGAAAATAAAAGAATATTTAAAACAAAGTTATTATATATTGTAAACTATATCATACCTACAATGTTTGTATTCATTAAACAATATAATTAAATCTTAATATTATGTAGTAGACAAAAATACTATGGACTTATAAATTTCTTCGTGGATTCATGGGTTGAACTGTATAAATTTTCATGGAATATCGCTCAGTCTGCCGAGTCTGCTCAAAGTCAATTCTGAAAAACAAAACACCATTATATTACATACATAAGCGCATTGAACTATTAGTTTTCTAGTATTAATAATGTTGTCAACTTGGAATTGATAAAATAACTATATTTATAAAGTTTTTGCCAAATTTCTAACCAGAGTAAAATATCACCACTACATGCAATTGTTTTAAAAATATTGCTAGTACTATCATTTATAGATATCGGATCAACTTGTTACTAACAAAAATATTGGATTATCGATAAAATAAGTTGTTTCATTAAAATTGATACATCGAATAAATTTCAAAGTGACATACAACATAACCTCTAAACAAAAACATACATACATACATACCATCACGCCATGTCCCTTACGGGGTAGGCAGAGAGAACCGAACGCCATATCTTTCTATCCTGGCACACATTCATCGCCTCGTCAACATTCATGCATCGTCTCATACATGTTCGTCTATTGTACATGCTTCTAACATTTCCGTCTTTCAGAATATCGTTCACATGGTCGTGCCATCCCTTTCTTGGGCGGCCCCGGCCTCTCAATCCATTCCTATCCGCATTGTATATTTTCTTCGTCAGGCGTTCCTCATTCATTCTACCCATGTGGCCAAACCATCTCAGTGTGTTCACTTTCATTCTATTAATGATATCTTTCTTCATCTTACATTCTTTCCTTATGTTCTCATTTCTTACCCTGTCATACATCGTTCTATTGCAGATTCTTCTTAGCGATCTCATTTCAACAGCATTTATTCTGCTTTCGTGCGACTTCTGCCATGTCCAGGTTTCACTTGCATACGTCAATGTCGGCACTAAGATAGCGTTATGAATGGCAACTTTGGCAGCCTTTGATATGTTGCGATCATTCATAACTGGTCTCAGTGCTCCATTCACTCTGTTTCCTGCCATAACTCTTCTTTCGATATCCTTATCAGGTCGTCCATTCCGTTGAAACATGCTTCCCAGATATACATACTCGTCGACTTGCTCGAGCCATTCATTCTCTACTCTTATTTTACACGCTGTTCTGCTTTCACTCTTTTCAAAGACCATTATCTTTGATTTGCTGGCATTCATTCTCAGACCGTTCTCTATGCATCCTTCATATACCATGGTTACAAGATATTGTAACTCTTCCATACTTTCAGCTAACAGTACTTTGTCATCTGCATACATCAAATCACGCACTATTACATTACTCAGTTTCAGACCCTTGCTTTCATCCTTAAGGGCTCTTATACAGAAGTCAATGTACAGGTTGAAGAGCCATGGAGACAGAACGCATCCCTGTCTAACGCCATTATTTATCGAGAACCACGATGTTACTGTGTCGTTGACACGAACACATGCTTCGCTGTTCTCATATAATGACGCGATTGCGCGTATCAGCTTACTCTTCACTCCATACGCTGATAGTATATCCCATAGTTTCTCTCTAACAACTTAAAACTAAACAAAAACGGTAATAATATTATTTTACCTGGGGCAAATATTGAATGCATCTTATTTATTCCTCTTTGTTTTTCTTAATTTCCATCTATAATAGATGACTTTCTCAAAATATACTACATATTTTGTATTTTTTCACTCACACAAAAAAATATCCGTTGGAACATAATGTATCACAGTGTATAATTGCCTTTGTTTAGTAAAACAAAATACTTCATATGCATTTTCGATAATATAAGTGCAAAACTGGAACACTAGCACCAATCGATTTCAGATAAATTTGAAAATTCGTAAATTTTAAAATATAAACATCGATGTTATCAAACTTTCCATTAAAACTGTTGGTTGTTGGTTGACCTCACACCACTTTTTAGATTTGAAATGGGTGCTTCTAATTGGTTGAATAACTAAAACAAGCATAGACAAAATAATATTTGTACCATAAACAAATGTAGGAACCTACCTACTCGTTTTTTATTTTAATCGGTTAGTAAAAAAACTGGTAGGTAACTGAATAGTAAACCTGCCATAATTGACACTACTGCCATCTATACAAAGTCCCCGAAGGGGTTAGAGGGGGGAAGGGGTAATTTAATACTTTTTTCCAATGTACTGAGTTTCCAGACGGTGACCTAGATGGAGTACTTCGTACTTGTCAACTTTGAGAGTTGGACTGTTATTCTTCGTTTTGTTTTGTTGTTTTTGTTGAATTCTGTTGCTGTTGTGTTTTTTTTGTTTTTATTTATTTCTTTGCCGTTGGACGTTGATAAGATTTTGAATAAATGCGCCGTACTAAAAAAAATTCATAGTGTCAACATCATTTGTCTCCTTTTCTTCCTCACATTGGCTTTGATGTTTCCTCGTGGTCGGAGAGAGGGCTCATCAAATTTAGAAATAACTCAATATAACCATCAAATGTCAAAAAAATAAAAATCACACCAAACTTAAAATAAAAAACAAATCGGGATTCTTATTAACGCAAAACACTAAATAAGTCCTTGGTATAATAAATACATCCATTAAAATGAATAAAATGAGGTATAAGGATGAATTTTTCACAAAACTCGAGGAGCAAAATCATAAGCAAATTGTACCGAAAAACGTACAAAAATCAGTCTTCTGCCTACCAGCGCGCAAAAACTCGCGCGAATTTCGACACACTTTTTCCGACAAGTACTCCATCTAAGTATATACATTAATATCTTTGCATATTTTATAATAAATTCTCTTTTCTATGTTTAATTATAATATACGTTTGACGTTTTGGTTGGCAACATATTTCAGTTTTCCTTACATTTCAACATTTCCTAGATAACTGTTCTCTAAATCTTAACAAAGTGTTTTTTTCGACAAATAAATGCGAAAACAATTCACATTAGTCGTTATTCTCTATAGAATATGATGTGGTCTGCCAACCAAAACGTCAAAAATCTTTTATTTAGTAACGAATAATTTAAGTATCTGATAAGTCAATATTACTTGGTCTGTTTATCATTAAACTACATAATATGCTTAAAGAACGATGTATGTATTTTGCCTAACAATAATTAATTTAAAATACTACCTTAACCTATTTTTGTAACACGCCTGAAATTTTGTAAAAGGCTCTGTAATAAAATCAGATTGACACCCTTGTTCTAAGTTATTGACCAGGGGGGCAAGTCTGGTCAACCGGCGAAATCAAAACCACCCATGTTTACCCATATCATGGATATAATTATCTTATGGAGTTCTACAATATCTTAAGATGTTATAGAACTCCATATATATTTTTTTAATAATTATATCCATGATATGGGTAAACATGGATGGTTTTGATTTCACCTGTTGACCTGACTTACCCCCCTGAATAATCGCTAACTTGATATATACATAGGTATTATGATCAAAATATTACCATGGGTTATGGTAGCATAGAAGCCAGACATCTATTATTTTGTTTCAACAAAATACCTTGATTCTTGGAAAACTTTCTCTTATAATGGTTTTATCATATTAACGGGTCTTTGGGTCCTTAATGTGTTTAAACAATGCTTATATTTTGTAAATATGTCATTTCTAATAATTTTATATTCAATGCATATTCCTGGAACTTTATACTTTCTAACTTGGTAGGTGAAATGGAGGCTTCCTATTGGTAGATGGTAGAACGCGCCCCGCCGCGCGGTGGGGTAGCTCCTCCCTCCCTGTCTCCAGCGGTGAACGCGATAGCTGGTTTTGGATGAGTATTTGAGTGGACGCTTGGTCGGGATAGACGAATTTTAACTCACGCGTACGAAAGATAACTTATATATTTTTTTAAAAACAAACGTAGACCGCGAACGTTGAAAGAGAAAATCTTATCTCTGCGAGGCGTCTGCTTGATGCTCAGCATTAAATTTCATATTTGCATGGTAGTGCATAAGTGTGTTTCAGGTCCATGTAACCAACGAGGGGTGAATTTAAGATAGTTTAAGTTACTATTAAAAATAACTTTTAAGAATAAACATAACTTAAATAATCGTATAATAGTGAATAAGTGTGTTTCAGGTCCATATAACCAACGAGGGGTGAATTTAAGATAGAGTTAAGTTATTTTCAATTAATAAAAAGTGATATTATGTAGTGTAAGTGTTTCATCTATAGACCCGGGTAACGAGAGCAGCGGTTGGTAAGATCTTTCTGATTTATTATTATTTGTTTTCTTTGCTCTGAACGTTTCGTTTCGTAATTTATTTTAGCAAGATTGTCATCAATATTACACGTGCATTTCATGTATTTGATTATTATTTTCAGCACTGTTATTCTCGGTTCCACGTGTATTTCCTGTATGTAATAATTCTTTTCAGCGGCCGTCATCACTGGTTTTCTAATTAATTTTCTTTTAATTTTACAGCAATTTTTATTAACCGATAATTACTATTACGCGTGTATTTCTGTCAATTTAAGCATTGTTTTATTTTATACGCTCAACACGTTCTTTCGTCTCCACCATATTTAATTATTGTATTGACTAGCCGGCATTTAAACACTTTTATCAACGCTCTTCTTTGTTATATGCGATAACAATTTGAATTGACTTTTGACGGTTTCCATTGGGGGATATAACTTATTTCGAGATGGCGCTGTTTCAGAATACATTTTCATAGACAATAATGCTGAGTGATGACAGTTCAAATAAAATAGTCATTTTTATGGTCATTTTGCAATTATTGGAATTTTTGGGTTTTGTTAGTTGTATTTCGTTGTTATTCACATAATGTAAAACAGTATCAAAAACAGATTGCTAATATTTTTGCATAATTTGCTGGAATAAGTAAATGAGAAATTACATTGGAATCCAATAAAGATCGATCATTGTGAATGGAAACGCATTGTTATGGCATTTGAAATTCTCCATTTTTTGCCCTTGATTTGTTTCGTTCTCTTCCCGGGAACATTTTTACTAACGTAAGTACGCTAATAAAATGAGTTTTAATTGGAAAAATAGAACATGTATGTACATTGTGTCGTTATATGTACGTTTAACATTAAAATAACTATCTCGTATCACCACCGTTTTATAAGTGCATGCACGTTGAAGGAATGCTTTATCTTTTTTCAGGTATATTTGGGCTGTATTGCTGGAACACGTTGAGCCAGATTTTCCTTACATCAGCGATGCTGCCACATATTCGCCCGAAAGTTGCGTTTTTGGACAGTTGATCAATATAGGATGTGTACTACGTATGTATTGAATGACCAATAATTGTGACATTTTAACAAACATTAATATTTCGATTTTACTTCATACGGCTTTCAATTTTTGTGTTAGTTTGTTGGAAATATCGCTTATAGCTTTTTAAGAATACAATATTTTGATATATCATTCAATTGTAATTTATGTGTAAAATAGTTTTCTCTCCGTTTTGTCTGTTATTTAGCTCAAAAAGATAAATGAAAACGAATTGTTACGTTATTTGAAGTTTTTCATCAAATGAAGTGATCGTAAAGACAAGTTAATGAAATAAAATAATACTGATATAAGTACCTACCTATATAAACATGTCTCCAAGAAGAGATAGAAGTAAAGGAAATAAAAGAGATCACAATAGTCACGTGAGAGGAGAAAATGGAAGTTCAGAGAATAGTCGAGGATCTCATAGTTCTAATGAAGTATGGACGGAACACGTTAGTTCATCGGGTAAAAAGTACTATTACAACAGTCTATTAGGAATATCTCAATGGGACAAACCTGCCGAGTGGGTAGATCCACCATCCAGGAGGAACACCACTAATAACAGGGAAAATGAGCCTGACACATCGGAGCACAGCTCTAAAAGATATAAAGATAATGCCACCAATCATTCTGAAAATGTATACAGAGAACAACACACAGACTCCAGATCGGCCCGGTCTGACAGAAATCCTCACTATTCTTCCCACAATACCGAGGTTCAAGTTCTTCACGACACAGATACTTCATCGGGAGGGAGCACTCCCGTGTTAGAAAATGTCAATCGCAAACCAACCAGTCAAGATATACACAACTCTGTTCCGATGGTGAGTGCGTTGCCTCGAAATCTCTCTCACCAAACTCCTGCGACTCCCTCTGTTAATTACTCTGCAGTGACTGTGAACCATTGCACTCAGTCCATTCACACAGAGGCTGTAAACAGACACACACCACTCAATGTCTTGCTTTCCAAATCCAAAATTGAAGGGATCCAAAATACGGGAGCATATGGTAACTTTATTCAATCAGAAAGTCCCATGCTGTCTCCGTCTCTGTCAAAATATGTTTCAAATGAGTTGGTGAAGCATGTCACTGGATGGCCGGCCGAAGTGCTGGAAAGACAAGCGCAAAAGTATTCCGACGAAGCGTACACTCTCGGTGACTTGCAGTGTATGAGAGTTTGTACTGAATTAAAATGTGCTCGTGCTGTGGTTCGTCATATGGAAATTAAAGCGACGCTTCAAGACCAAAAGTTAATGTACCTTCGTCAACAAATTGAAAGCATTAAGGATGTTAAATCACAAAATTCGATTATTTCCAATGATCTATAAATTTATCAGGTTTGATAGTTTTGTTATGAGTTTTATTGCACTCTGTCTAAGTTTGTAAATAAATACGCAATAAGCTAGGTAGGTATATTATTATTTATATTATAAGGTGTACTTGGTTTACTAAATATGTTCATTTTTATTCTGCTATCTTTTCATATTCATGAAGCTTAAAAAGGGAGAATAAAAACAGTGTACAATATTAGTATAAAGAATTTTGTTTATAAATAAATATTTCAAGATATATGTACCTTTATTAACTGAAAAATTATTTCGCTGTTTTCACACTGTTTTATTGTTTTTGTCCAAATAGTAGCTTTTTTTAAATATTTTTACTAACAAAGTTTTCATGATACGCATAATAATAATTGTATTTATTAATTTTCTCAAATTCAATCATCTTCATCGCAATCATCTTTTTTCAAATTTAACACAAAATATAAAATGACAAACTTTGAAAAAATTACTATTTGTATCAAATTATATTTTTTTTCCATACCTATATTTTCAAATTTTTTATCACATTCAAATACAGTTCAACCATATAGCACAACCAGTGTGTGGAGATGTATAGCATTTTTTAAATATACTTTTATTTAATATAATTATATTTACTCCTCTAAACGTTTAAAATGATTTTTTTAACATTTAAATTTTTCAAACCTATTGATTCAAAATATTTTGAGTCAAAATGATTCCAAATTTCAAATAGGATTCAATGCTATTACATTTTTTTTGTAGGTGTGTTAAATCAGTTTACTGGTAAAACAATGGGATGTAATGGTAGTTTTTATGTAAAACTAATTTTACTTGTATGGTTGGAGGATGGTAAATAGAATTAAAATCTTGTTCAATATAAAATTCATAATACAAAGTTTTTATTATTAATGGCTTGAAATTTTTCATTGTATTTAAAATTCTCTGCAATTTCTATAGTTTAATTAGTATCATACCTTCATGAGTTTAATAATAAATTGTTAATTTTGGAATATGTGCAAACTAGAAATTATAGACCATGTATTAGTATTAAGCTTTACTTTGTGGCACAGCTGGTTAGATATGTGACTGCTGATCCAAAGGTTCCGGGTTCAATTCCCGGTGGAGACACGGTTTTTAATTGTGTTTTCATTCTGGATCTGTGAGATGATAAGTTTTGTAAGTCTCCAGAATGTGGCAACTAGTTATTGGGCGCATGCTAAATTAGTATTTGACATAGTACCCGTTAGTTGCCCGAGAAGTAATGAATAAATAAATAAACAATATTTTTTCTTTATTTTTGATGATACTTGATTTTATTTGAAAAAAAAAATTGTACTGTTTTGTTGTATCATATGAATTGTTCTTAAATGTTTTGAGAAAATTATTATTTTCCAGTTTGTTATTTCACAGAACCTAAAATCAATCACACATTTTTGTGTAGTTCAAAATTGTATGTAAATATTATTTCATTTGTTTTTTTTATAGTTACATTGTGTTTGTAATTTTAATCACAAGTTTGTGGAAAAAGATACTTTGGTACTACATGTGTTTTGTAAATAATATTTAAGTACTAAAAATATTTATTTTTTATCAAATGAATGTTCTATTCCCCCTTCAGTCATTTGTGAAATAATTCAATTTATATATTATAATATGATTCCCTACAATTTGTAATATGAATATTGATTATCATTAATGTGTTCTGTCATTATACTGTAAATGATTAAATTGAAAATGTTTGAATACACGATAAATGTTCCTTAGAAAGTTTTTTTTTATTTATTCCTAACAGAGAATAGTTTGGTAGATGGTTCTCTCAATTTATAGTTGTAATAAAATATTATTTATTTTTATTATAATATGAACAATCTTATTGATTTAATAAATTTGAGAGACTTAACTAAGCTATCCTCTTATTTTTGATGAACTTGTAAATTTAATTGAGTCTTAGATGAATTTGATATTTAATTTTTATAGCAATATCATTAGAAATCTTGATTACTAGAACCAATGTTGTGTAAATGTTGATTTATCATTCAATTATTGATATATAATTTAAAAACACAGGCGTAAATGAAATTATCTGTCAGCTAGAAATGTTGACTGATTCTAATGCTTTAGAAGATGAAGAATCAATGAGTATCAATGCATCACACATCATTTCCATTTCAATATACAAGTTATATTGATAAATCATTATAAGATGACTCATCGTGCATAAAGGAAAAAGAAAATTAAATTCAATTTGTTTCTTTTAGTTGGGATCACAATGTACATAAGACATCGCCAGATATTAGAATTACGGTCTGTGTATCCGATACCTTCGTCAGTTAAAAGATTAAACGATTATGCCATGTGGTTTGGAACATTCTCATGCCTGGGATTAAGTATGGTGGCCAATTTCCAGGTAAGTTTAATTAAAGGTAAACTTTTTCATAAATATTAAATTTAGAAATTCAATTTGATAGATGGTCAGTAAACTCAAACTCAGTTTACATAAAATGAGGATAATCATTTTAGTTCTCATATCATTATTGTACTACTATGCAAGTAATCTTAGCTCTCAGTAACAGTGAAATGAAGCAGTATATATAAATAAGTGGCTACATTTCTGGTGTAGTAGGTATTGCCATCTAGTAAGTTATATTATCATGTGTACAAAATACTATTTTTAGGGAGGCTGTACAGAAAATGAGTTATTGATAGTTTTCACAGTAGTATTTTACTCTATTTGAAAAAAATAAATATTTACATTTATGAATTATATATACCAACACACTATGTCTCTCGTGGGATAGGCAAAGAGAACCGAACACCACATTTTTCTATCTTGACAAACATTCATCACCTCGTCAACATTCATGGATTGTCTTATACATGTTCATCTATTGTTCATAATTCTAACATTTCCATCTTTCAGAATATCATTCACATGGTCATGCCATCCCTTTCTTGGGCGGCCCCGACCTTATTCCATTCCTCTCCACAGTATATTTTCTTCATCAGGCGTACCTCATTCATTCTCCCCATGTGGCCAAACCATCTCAATATGTTTACTTTCATTCTATGAATTACATTTTTTCCTTATGTCCTCATTTCTCACCCTGTCATAAATCGTTTTATTACTGATTCTTCTTAACATCTCATTTCAACTGCATTTATTCTGCTTTTCTTATCAGCCCCCCTAGACAACATGCCATTTAAGCTAAGCGTTATCTCACTAAGCGATAGTAAATGTATGGAATTGGTGGCTGTGACGTCATGTGACAGCCACCAATTCCATACATTTACTATCGCTTAGCGATATAACGCTAAGCTTAAATGGCATGTTGTCTAGGGGGGCAGGCTGTTGATTCCTTTGGAACATGCTTCCCAGATAGATATATTTGTCAACTTGCTCGAGCCATTCACTCTCGTATTTTTTTGACACACTGTTGTGCTTTGAATTTTTTCAAAGACCATTGCCTTTTATTGGCTGGCATTAATCCTCAGTCTTTATGCATCAATCATACACCATAATTACAAGATACTGTAACTCTTCCATACTTTCTGATATCAGTACTTTATCGTCTGCATACATCAAATTATACACTAATACAGTACTCAATTTCAGACCCTTGCTTTCATCCTTAAGGGCTCTTATGCAGGAATCAATCAATTGAGGAGCCATGGAGACAGCACGAACCCCGTTCTAACACCATTAGTTATAGAGAACCACGTCACTGTGTTGTTGACACAATCACATGTTTCGCTGTTCTCATATTATGATGCGATTGCGCATATCAGCTTACTCTGCACTCCATAGATTGATAGTATATTCCATAATTTTTCTCTAACAACTTTATCATAGGCCTTTTCTAGGTCTATAAAAATTGGTCTATACATCCTCTGCCGCTAACAAACGCTCCTAGGACATCCCATATCTTGCTCTCTGTAACTTTTCGTACTCTTTGATCCGGAATCCTTGCATACATCTTATCAACTGAGCTAAACAAACTTATGGCTCTATAGATTATGCAGTCGAGCTATGAAAGTTATAAATAATTTAACTATGTGTAAATAATAGACACTTGTATTCATACAGCAACACCGGACTAACTGAAGCTCCTTTAGCCACAAAATGTACTGTGCTGTAGTACAATGGACACATCAACAAATGACACTTTACATGAGGTGACAATGTTCTCACACAGATGTCGCCCCTGAACTGCGCCAGAAATATTATTTAATTTTTGGCTTGTTTACCTACTTTTACCAATGTGTATGTAAATCGAATATTTTTTAAAAGTTGCATATGCGCAAACATTGGATTTTTCCCTGTTGCGTTACGCAACAGAGAAAAGAGTTTTTTATATACCTATAGAAACCAGTACTGTCGCCTGTAGTCAGCCGATGCGTTCTGTGATCCGCTTTGGAATCAAACTTATGCATTTTTATGTACTGAAAAAATTGAATCGGCTCATGTCTGTAGGCTTTTTATGTTTTATGATAAATTTTAAAACTGCTTAGAACTCCATTTAAATATTGTTTTCATAAATCATTCAAATAATAATATTTTATGATGTTGTGTATAGTGATACTAGATCTCCATGGACGATATAACTTAATTTTTGTCTTTACAAAACAACCACAGTCAAGTAATTTTTGAAAATGTCTAATGTAAATGTTTTGAGCTCCACGTATATCAGGGGGTAATTTATTCCACTTTAAAGGATCAAGTACACTGAAACTGCGATCATAGTAAACTGCCTTATTGACTGTCCATTTCCTTAATCCAGACGATCTCAATGAATGTCATCCCAATGGCACATTCTTTTAGAATAATAGTTGAATGTAGTGTGAAGTTAGGTCTGTGATGATGAGCTTGCGTGTCTCCTGTGCTTACATAAAGTATTATAAACATTAACATACTTTGGTTTCAGACATTACAAACAAAAAGTAAAGATAAATAAAATCCTAAATATATGTAAACAATATGTGGTAAAATGTCAATTCAAGTATTTTCAAACTTTATGTTAATAATATTATGGAAGTGAAAATGGAAGAATTTTGGATTCATTAGTTTCATAAATTCAGGAATACTCTATTTTTAACAAAAAATAAATAAAATGCAATGTGTTGGAAATTTTTGTAGCAATTTTATTTTGATAAATTTATATACTTAGTATAAATACTGCAGTCTTCAATTTCTTGAAGAAATTGTGTTCTTATTACCCACCGCATGAAAATGCATTCAGAGACTGTTCTTATCCCACCACCACTCGTTCTGCTTATGGGGACTAATAACGGCCCGTTGCAAAACTCTGAAAGAGCATAAGAAGAGTCCGGAGAACTCTAAAACTAGAGTTAATTATGTGGAAACAAATGCCTTCACTTCTCCTATAATATTCCAACTTTGTGTCTATTGAGATATTTATTTGTCAAAAAATATCATTGATTCCCAACAGGAAAAAAATCCAATGTACACCTATATCATAAAAATATTCAATTTACATATACATTGGTAGAAGTATGTAAGCAATTTAAAAATTAAACAATAATTCTGGCACAGTTCAGAGAAGACATTTATGCGGTAGCATAGTCACCTCATATAAGGATAGTTTACATTAATTATTTACAAACCAATTTCTCAATAAATGGCGTTAGAAAAAAGTTTCTGCATCACTTTCATAGGTGGCGATGGTGTTTTCAGCTTATTTTCAAACATACAAAAATTGGATCGATAAGGGAATTCAATGAAAAGGCACAATTGGTGAACGTTGCGTAAAGTGATCACGTAAACTAGCCGACGACAGGTCGTAAGCCCTGTAGGTGCCTCGATTTCTCCGTTCTCCTATAATATTCCAACTTTGTCTCAATTGACATATTAATTTGTGTATAGTAAGTAACCATGTTCATGTTGTTAACGCTTCAATAGCGTTCCGTGGCAAAATTGCCCTGCCTCGGTTGGAAGGGTTTTGCGGATGAAAGTAGTGGACTGTATAAATGACAAGATGGAACAGGGAGGGAAGTTGCCAAGCGACCTACCTTGTGATCCCGAGATTCACTGACTAGTGTTGGCCAACCGGTTGACTTCTCGACAATTTCTCTGATCCACAATGATGCACACAAGATAAGTTTTATTTCACAGAACACATATAGTCTCACAAAGGACGATACAAATACACCATTAGTTGACACTCGGGGTCAAATTATGTCACACTTAATCGAGCAAAAATACTGTCGCTTGACTCTATCGCAAGGACAACGATGAACTGTATATGGGATGGGATGGAGCGGGGTGGGAGGGGAATTAGGAACAGCTAATTTGAGTGTGGCGCTAACACATATAATTACATAAACTTTGAATACATGATTGTAATCTTTTATTGAAATCATCAAGTGGAATAGAGCAAAGTATTTGCATTGTTATTATTATAATCTATTAATTAATTTCAGGAAACCAATGTGAAGTATGTTCACTATACTGGTGCCTTTATGTGTTTCGGATTTGGTACCGTCTATTTCTGGATTCAGGTTTTATACTTTTACTACCTACTTCACTGTTAAATAATAAGAACAATCTTTGCAAATGTGAACAACAAAGTTTTACAATGGATTAGTCAATCATTTATTATCTAACAAATAATAATTTTAAAACTAATGTTCTTATTAGTTTTTTATATAAAGTAGCAATATAAATTAAATAAATGCTTGTCATTTTTCTATCACCCCGTTTATTATTTAAACTTGTTTTTAGGCGTTGGTGTCCCATGCTCTGTGTCCAGTACTTAAGAATCTCAGAATTGTGTATTTACGGATTGCATTATCAGTTACCTGTACAGTATTCTTTGTGATACTTCTTACTACAGGAATAATGTCTCACGTTTACTATCACGGTGAGTCAATAACACTTCTTACTACAGGAATAATGTCTCACGTTTACTATCATGGTGAGTCAATAACACTTTTTTTATACTTGGTACATTCACTTTGTATTAACCACTTGAATTTAAATTTTTTTTAAAACTTAATACTATGGGTAATTGTTTACAAGTACTGTCCCTCGCTAATCGCAATAATTTTTATATCAATAGATATATATTACGGGAACGCGTATATATTACGGGAAAAAAAATATTTTTGGCGGTAAGGCTTTAAAAAATTATGAAAAAATAAATAAACTTGTATGGGGGAATCCATTAAAATTCGTTAGTTTTCATACACAATTTGAATTTCCGAAACTCACTGTTAGGTGGCAATTCTGCTTCCAAATTACTAGCATTTTGAAAGCAAATTATAAACAATAATACAATCGCAATTTGCCACATTCACACCCGTGGTATAAATATTATAAAACAGTATATGATGCAACTCGCTCATGTGATTCCCAATAATAACTACATACTAACCTAACCAATCTATTTAAACCAAACTTTTGGTAAGAATATATTGGTTAGGTTTGTATGTAGTTATCATTTCGATTCGCGTGAGTGAGTTACATTAATTATCAAAATGGAGTCATAAGTTTTTTAAGAAATGAAAATGTGAGTATTATTTAAATATAAATTGTATTTGCGCTAGTGTTCAAGTCTGGTGGTGAATTTCAGAAGCATGAGTCAGGAAACTAACCATTTTTATTATGGATTCCTTCATACATTTTTCGTAAGTTTATTTATAATTTTTCGAAGCCTTACCACCAAAAGTTTTCATTTTTCCCATAATATATACGCGTTTATATATCAATTGAAATTATTGCGATTGGCGAGGGACAGTACTTGTAAACAATTACCATATTATGATTTATAGAAACAAAAACCTATATTTTCCAATCGTAATTTTTTATTTTGTTTTAAAATCAAGGTAAAAATCCTCGCAAGTGGTATCCTGAAGATGGTGGTTGGCACTACCATGTTGCATCAACTGCTTCCGAGTGGGTTGTTGCCATTTCTTTTTGCTTCAATATTCTCTCATTTGCTGAAGACTTTAGGAACTTGAGTCTTGATCATCCAAAGGTATGCTTTATTTTTATATTTGTAAAAAAAAACATTAAAATATGCTTTAGAAATTACAGCAGAATAGTATATTTGGTGGATTTTTCTGATTGTTTTGAATGTAAACGTATTATTAATTTTTCATTATTAATATTGTGAAACCACATCATTGAACCTTTGTTTACAATCTCCTTAATCCGCACTTTACTATACAGGCACGTCTAGTAATCTAGCACTGTGGATTTTTTCAAAAAACATTGATTTCATTTGTATTATATTTATAATATAGATTATGATTATGTATTCATATGTATATACAAACTTAACAGTTTTTTTACTCATTTTACCTATAGCAATTAGAATTTTCTATTAATCTGGCACTCTTTTGACTACATTAATACTGGATTATTGAGATTGTAATGTTTTTTTTAACTGTGTTAAACAATAAAGCATAACATATGATATTTAAAAATACACAATTTAAATAATAAAGGATCTATGACATCAAACTGCTGGTAAAAGTCGTCATGACAATTACAATAATTATATATAATAAAAAAATAATGAGCAAAAACTTCTTAATAGTTACTTTCAAAAATGCGATTGGTGATTTATTTCAGATGTGCCTTTTACAAGAAGAAGTTCCCGTTGCAGAGAGTGATCCAATGCAGGAGAGTTCAACATTAGTGGATCCCAACGAAGTGGTTGTGGTGGCTAAATGATTACGAGATGCCCTCACCAAAACACACGAAATATTGAGGCATCTTGTTAAATTTAGACAAATTAATTCTTCCTTACTAGCCGCTTCCAATAAAGTAGATAAATCTAATGATTTAAAATCCAAAAAACGTTTTAACCTAAAGAAAAGTTACGGTAGTTTTGATGACATTGACTGTTGTTCCATTAATGTAATGTCAGATAATGAAGACAATCTAGATAGTGATGCAATTTACAAACAAAATAATTACAGCCCAGTCAAAAATAATTCAAACAATGTCTCCGAATTAAACAATATTTGGGAATCTCTAAAAACGTCAAATAAAACTCAACATAATACGTATGCATGCAAGTCACTGAGTGACGATAAATTAAGTGTAAGTTTAGACATAGATGTCGACACTGCCAATAAGTCAAACGGATCTATACAAAAAGTTTCTATGTCACAAAGTTTGAACTCTTTAAATCAGATTGATGTTACTGTCGATATCCATCCCTTTCCCAACTGCAGTCCTCCAAATTTAAAACAATCGGACATTTTAAAAGAGAAATGCATTCCTGCAGTAGAAGATGAAGATGTGTCAGTCTATTTAAGGGCTAGTGATGCGACAGACCTTCAGTTGTCTGTCTGCAATGATTCTATTAACGAATGTAATGATGCTGTGATAGATTCTAATCAGAATGAAAATTTAAATACTGTTAAGTTTTGTAATATGTTGTCTAGGAAGTTGCAAGATACAGATATCATCATTACAGAGTTGCAAGAGCAAGCAAATGAGGATATCTTAAATAATCTGAGAAACAATGAACATTTCAATAATATAAGTGATAGTAAGAAGCCTTATAGAATGAAGCATAATAGTGTTGTAGCTACACAAAATAATAAACTTATAAGTTTGTCATTATCACTTTTAGTCGCAGCTTTACTCCAAGTTGTAAAATGCCTAACTGTAATGCTAGATGATACATTAAGCTGTTTTAGATAAAAACAGATTATAATTGTCTGTTTTATTGTAAAAATATTTTAAGTATAATTGACTGTATATCTTGTATTTTTTATAAAATATGAATATAACTTAATTTTTTTGTGTTTTATAGGATATGAATCTAATTTCAAAATATCTCTGTTTACAAATTTAATTTATGAATAATTTAATCTAAAACTTCTATCCAGGTATGTATATAATATATATTCAATATTTATGTAGGTATACCACTCAATACCATTACTAAATAACAAAAAAATATTTGAAGATGATTCACAGATAAGAATGATTAAAACCTTGATAGATAGAAAAATTTTACTAAAAACAAGAAAAATTCAAAATCTTTGCCTTAGACCACATGTTAAAATTAATATACCAGTCCAAATATTATAGTAATCTGTGTTGTCAAAAAATAGGCAGCCTATTTTTTCAGAATTTGCCAATTTGACATCACATTATATGAACTGACTTTTTCTTTTCCGATGCACATCACACTAAGAACGAACCTAAGAAAGTAAAAATTTTGAAGTATTTCTTAAAAAATGTACACACTTTCAACTTAAAAGTCATGTATAAACTACTAGATTACTTATCCTAGACAAATTTATATGTTATTAGTAGTATGGACATACCTAACACCAAGTATACATTTTTTTAATATGTTTTGTTGAAAAAAAATTATATCATCTATAAATATTAACAGATAATATATGTACTTATCTAATTTTATATATTTATTTTTTCCTATATTTACCAATCAGCCAAAATAAGTAGGTATACATTCAAACTGTTTTATGAGTAACGAGTTTAACTTGCAATGAAATTATCTGATTTAAAATAATAAAACAAAACTCAATAATGCATACAAAAATAAAAAGAGAGGGGTGAGGAAAATAATAAGAGAGAAAGAACTCCTGAACGATTGTGTATTTAAGAAACTAAGTAATTAAATCAATTTAGTTCTAAAAAAGGCTGTAGAAGAGGAGTGTTTCTTTTCTCAGGATGAGGTGAATTCTATAAGTGTTCGATTGAATTGTTGGGTTGTGAAAAGTGTTTTAAAGTATGAAAGGATATGGATATGACGTGAATATTCCGAGGGTTTTTTCTTGTTTATTATTCAATCATAATTACTTTGTATTTTAATTTTGTGATTTTTTTACTCTTGTATTATTTTTGTATTCTGCGTTTCACATAAAAGTGTATTTCAGTCAGTCAAATATACTGATTAATGTTGCCATATCTCCAAATAAATTTCCTCTAATCTCATAAAAAAAAAGTTAATGTTTTTATTTTAGGAAAAAATTCTGAAAGAATGTCTTCTATAATTATTTTCAACAAAACAAACTTATTTTTTCAACGATTTGTGCAGATTTATGAGAAATAACATTTACAAATATTACAAAAGAAAAAAATCCCTTACGTGAATATCATGTTTTTAAAGTACAACACCAAGTGCAATCATACCAACTTAGTGGACTTTTTAATGAAACACACTCTAATATTGAATATTTATTTGCATAGAATATATTTATTGTTATAAATTTATCAAACAAACTATTTTGTTTAAATTTAAATTAAAAAATAAGACAGTATGTTTTAGATCCTATTATAAGTATATTTTTTAATTGGTCGATAGCTATTTCGCCTTGTTAGGGCATCTTCAAGACTTTTTAATTTAAATGGAATTCTAAAAAGGAAACTATCCACAATTACTTAAAACTATTTAGTATTTTAATGTACTATTATTAAATATTATTCATTTTAAAAGCGGCAAATCACATATGTTTTTGTTTTAAGGGTAGAAACGATACTTCTAAATTTTTTAATTTTAAGCAGTCTTTGAGTGATGCTATTTTTCAAATAATTTGGTGGGTAAATAGCCATAGCTCGTTTTGTGATTATTAACAATGGGACTTATTTTGACGTTTATTCATTAAATATGTTTTTAAATGTAATCAATGATTCCATCATAATAATATGTGAAGAAATTAAATATATGAAGCTTAGAACATGAAATTGAAGGGAAGCCTTACTTCAATACACCCACATAGTAAGTTACGTTTAAACGCGTATAATAGTTTTAAATAATATATCATTGTTGTTTAATTGAATTTAAAATATTGAATTGTTCATTTGATTCAAAGTAGTAAAAAGAAACCAGAAATTATCTTCAATAGGTAAATTATTCGCAATGCTGAGCTAATGGCAGACAGTCACATTGCAGTAGTCAAACTTATAAGTCCCATCTCTTTCATTATCTAAGATGTGAAGGTCTTTCTATATACCTCTCAGTGTTACCAGTATAGTGCAAATATAATATTGATAAATAATATGTATTACATAAAAAATTGGTAAGTATAGATTATTAATATTTGTAGAATGTGGTTTGAAAATTTTATAATTATTATTATGTATTTAATCACTACATCGTAATAAAAAAAATGTGATAGTAAATTTTTCAGTAATTATAATATGTGGTATCCACACATACATATTATGTGAATGGAGAAAGACTTTGATAGTATTATAGATAACATTTTGAGATGAAACATGTGTTCATAACTAAACAATTTATTTTTATTTACATGCACACACATCTAGTCATTCAATGAACTTTAATAAATATTTGCATAATTTTGATTTTTTTCAAATTTTATAGTTTTATCTTTTAAATTTATTATTAGCGTTATATTTTTAAATGTAAAACACAGGACCACAAAGACATTGAAGAACTTCGAGGCTATGTGTGAGACGTTTATTAATATTTTCAAATTTATTTTGTGGCATGTTTTAAGTAAATTTATTTATTATTATTAAATTTGCTATGAATAAGCTATTTGATATGACCAATTTTAATGCCACTACATCTTCCTCAGAACGGATGACAACTTGCTGTTATCAGGAAGTCATGCTTTAAACAAAGTTAAATATAATATATAAAATTATACAATATTTGTTTAACATTTGGAGATTAATGTTGTTCTTACCTTATCCATTATAGTGTTTTAATAATTTTAATCTTTCTTGATTAATTCTTTTATTATTCATCACTTCACATGTTTTATTGAACCTATAATAATATAAACATACAATAGTACATAATAATATATATATTCTGTATAGGTTGTAAGCGTACTGGGGTGAGTCATCACATTATATTATCAATTAATTATTTTTATACTATAGGATTATGCATAATTATTTACTGTTTACATCTATGGTCTTAATTACTTTTTGCAATTTGAGTTTAATCCAATGCTTACCCAGTTTAGGTATGGCTGAAACTGCCCATAGTCAGATTATAAAGGCCGTCCACGCTTTACATTGGTATGATTCACCACAAATATATGTTATGGAGATGTAAACCCGACATGTTTTACATTTTAATGACACGTAAAATAAATGTATTATTTAATATGTTAAAAAAATATGAAAAATATCGACGGGCATTTTTATGATGAGTCATATAAAAGCCAAGCTTGGACGAACCATAGTCAAGTTTCAAATAGTAAGGCCCCTATGTATAATTTAAAATATCTATTCATATAACATGGTAACCTACCAACTTGAAAGTGTTTATAATTTTTACTGATATTAAAAAATAAATCTTCCAAAACCCAAAATAACAACAATATCTATACTTTTTATATGCAAAAATATATGGTATGCTTTTCATAATAATAAAAAAATGCACACAATACTCATGGTTTTGACTGATTCCCATTTTTTACTCTGGCAATAATCGAGTTTTGAGTGGCTCTACAAAACTTTCTGAATGAACAAAATGGTAAAAAGTTATAAATATTTTTTTAACGGGCGAGAAATTGAAAAAAAATAGAAATACCGGGCCCCTGGTGCTAATAAATAAGCTTTTTCACTTTTAACTTATCTAAAAATAAATTATTTATCAAAATAAATAATACCACACATACACGTTTACCATTATGCATTTAAAACACAATGCCTAATTTTTTGAATATGCAAAAACCACAATGAATGCTTTTGTGTTTTGCTTTAATGCAGCTGACCGTTCTACGATCCACCATTAGCTTTATGTATATGTCAGATCGTCCGACATTGAATCGTTGTAATATGCACACTTGCATATATTAAGAGCCTGACTCAAAAATAGTTTGGGAATGCCTACTAAAACTCAATGAACTAGGCAAGAATAATGAGGTCTCCCTGCTCTGGGTACCAGGGCAATGGGGGTCGAAGGAAATGAGCGAGCTGATAGACTCGCCAGGAAGGATTTGAGAGGGCATCTGATAGGACCAGAGCCATTCTGCAGCTTAGGAAATTCATATTTCCAGGCAGAAGTAAAGAGTATCTCAGGTGAATAGTTATTGAGATATGACGATTTTAGTTTTGTTTGAAAATTGCACCGTACTGAGGTGTAACTTTGTTTAGCATACGCGTAGCACGGAAAAGGTTAATGATTTCTAGGAAATTTTGGTAAAGCATCGCAATAAAATATGACAGACTTGAGTTAATTTAAATATGGTAATTGAAACATATCACTAAATTAATAAATCACATTTATTTTCAAAAATAATCTCTATTTATATTTTCTATATTACAGACTAATTAAAATATATAATTACTATAGAATACATTAATAATATACTAAATAAGAATTGGTTTAATAATTTATATATTATCATCTTGGTAACATTCGAGGGAATAAATTTGAATGCAATTCTCCAAGACACGTAATTAAATTTGTTAAACATGACTATATTTAGTTGAATCAAAAATAAGTTACAAACAAAATATTTTTTACTTCTCATTGTCATTAATATTGTTAATCATTCTATAAAATCAACCAGTATACTATTATTATTTAAATAATTGAATATACATACACATGTTGAATTTATGCATTATCTAATAACACTGATATAGACTTATTTAAAGATGTGTGACTTTTATATAAAAACAAGTAAAAAAAAATAACGATTGTTGAATATTAACCTCTATGATAGTGAGTTTTGGTATGATGTACATACCTATACGGAGTGAGTTATTTTTAAAAGTATTACGTTTGACGACTCCTGACACAATAATCTGGTGAAAAAAAAAATTTTAAATTTCCATTTTTCAAAGTTTAACTATAAATATCGTATGATTATTTCAGATGTCTTCAACTATTGATTGCGGCGTCAAAAATATTTGTACTCTAGTAAAAAAATCTTTACTTCATTTCTCTAGCCGTACCGGTACGGCCATACTCCAATTTGCAATGACATTTCCTGCCGTACCGGTACGGCCATACTCACTTAGAGGTTAATATATAATATTTCCTTTTGATTATTCCACATAGCGAAAATAGACGTGGAAACAACCTTTAATAAGAAATAATTAAAACATGAGGCAAAAAAAAATCCATGATAAATATCAGAGTAAATAATGAAATAAAGGCTGTATAATTATTACATTAGAATATATAAATATTTTTGTGACACACATCAACATATTTAAAAATATTCAGTTTTTTCTGTATAATTTGCTTTTTCTGCAACTAAAAGATACTTAGTTGAATCAATTCAACAAGCACCTAAATACATCAAAAGTCATATAGCCAACTGAGCCACTAATGTTGTTTTTTTGTTGATAACAGTGGTCACAGAGTGGGTGTCTTGGGTCATGTATTTGTTTATGCCTCTCTGTATCCGCTGCCACTCTTCTTCTGATGTCAGGAGGTGCTTTGCCAATTATAAGGTACAATCTGCTTATGGCTGTGGGTCTGAGAAATCCTGCGATAATTATTGCCATTTTATTTACTGCAATATCCACTTGTTTGATGTTAATTGATTTATAACATACAAGGCAAGCATATTCAGCAGAAAGGCACGGTCTCAAGGCAGAATTGAGCAGGAGCTTAGGGCGTGCTCCCCAAGTTGAAACAATAAAGCTTTCTCACGATGTTATTTCTGGCGGAGACCTTCTGTTTTGTGTTTAAACAGTGCTACTTGTAAGTCAGAGATTGATCAATCTAGTGTCACTCTCAGATACTTTGGTGCATGGCAGTTTTCGAGTTACTCATTTCTCTAGTTGACTTGCAACTCAGTGGAAGGCGCACAATTGTGTTTTTTTGGGGGTGGGGTTTCAAATGATTTGTATCGTAGTATTCTCCAAATTTAGTGAGTGTTGACAAAAGCCTATCCTCCACTTCATAATTACAAAAGATTTTTTTATCAATATAAGTCTATAAGTTATTCAATGTTGATAAAAATGAACATATATGTTACTATAATTAAAGAGTGGAAAAATAAATCTGAACCAGCAGATTTCTCATATTCCAATTGCTTCAATATTAAATTCAAACTGTACATTACAATTTATAATATTCATTATTATTCTTATTTTGAATGAATCATGACACAGGTGTAATTTGTAGATTATGTATAAAAATATTCTACACTATTTCCCGAGAAAACGACCAACTTTTGAAATATGTTCTGCGCAGGTAAGGACAACAATCGAAATTTGAATTTAAATTTATTTAAATTTATTTTTAAATTTATTTTGAAAAGCGTATTTAAATTTATTTTTGAGTTCTTAATTGTGTAATGACTGATAAATACTTTTCCAAGTCTGTAATAACATATTATTATATTAATTATTATTGACGTATGGGGAAGATATACTTGTAATTATTATTACTATTTAGTTTCTATTTGAAATTAAATAAAATTGCATTATTCAGAGTGAATGTGATGTCGCATACCTTGAGGAATCCTCAAAAATTTAAACTAAATGAAATCCTTGACATTTTGCTATGCAGAGATAAATATGTCTGTTGTGCTGGGTATTCGCATTTTGCTAATTTAAAAGTGCGTACATTCCTTCAAGTGTCAAATAATAATGCAATAGGATAGCGGAGACAGAAGATTTTGAATACTTGAGGTGTTGACTATACTTGAGGGTGACATATACCTTCAAGTTACCTTGTCTTGAGGCCTCCTCAATACTCATATTTGACTCTGAATATAGTCATTTTTACCCCGCTTATTCTCTCAGTTAATGGAAGGATAAAATATGATTTTTGTAGGAGTAATGGAGTGTTCTTATGCAAATTGCCTGGTTGTTCTCTCGGGGAAAAAGAAAAAGTATCTATATTAACACTGATGCCAAGATTCTTCCAACATCAGATTTGAAATTTTTCTACGGCTGATTTGAGTATAAAACGTTGTGCGATCAAGAGTATTTCCTCTGTTTATTATGGTATGTACAAAGTTAAAAAAAAGGAATGTCGAATGTGTTACTTTAAGTTATGTTCTCGGGATGCAACTTAGGTTAATACATTAAAATAATAAGTGAATAATAAACTTAAAATTAAAAAGAAAATATCACAAAAATTAAACAGACTACCTATTTTGAAAACTTTCATTAAATGAAATATATCTACATAGTATACTGAAATTGTTTTTCAATATTAAAACATAGTTTAGTTTATTTTTATCATAACTATACTTTAAAAGGTGAATTATTTATACGTTTCTTACAATTAATGCAAAAAATAGTGACATGCCAATTTCATAAAAGAACACTTGAATAATTTTTGACCGAGGGAAATTCATGTTGATAAAAATTTGCAACAAAAAGGCGGTTCACCAGCATGAGGAAAAAAATGACATTCTATATTTGACTCATTTTAAATACCTTCATGAAACTAGCAGAAATTTAAATCATACTTTTTTGCATTAAAATAAAACATACAGTTGATGTAATAGTATAAACAAAACTGTTTCAATCAGTAGTTTTTCAAAATAAAATAAGGTCTCGATGACAAAATAACTATGTCAATTGTGAATGAGAACATTGATATAAATATTAATAAAAATAAAAAAAAAAAAGAATAACATAACAAGTGGCAAAATAAAGGAAAAATGCTTGTTATATATGGTCAAGACAGGATTTGAACCCAGGACCATTGGATTACTAGTCTAGCACCTTAACCGATCTCTCATTGACTCATCTATGTCTATATCATCTATGATATTAAATATACATACATGAACAAATAGTTAAATACACAATGAAATTTTCTTATATTCATTAAATATATATCAATGGATAAAATAGACCTTTTAAATATATGAATATATACAAATGATGTATATTGATATATGTACACACTTGTAATATTAATGATCTAATTTGTATATACAACATATAAATAGATGTAGTGGTCTTTATAAATACTAATAAATTTTTTAAACCTATTTAGTACTTGTAATATTGCAACAACTCCAATGTTTCATTAATACATTTTAATACACAGATATACATTAAATAACATGAATGAATACATTAACAGTCGTACTAATAAACATGCTGTAAAAGTGACATGACCGTTTAACACCCGTGTAGGCAAAAAAGTTACTAATAAACACTGTGTAGTAGAACAGTTGGTTAATGACTGTGTATCTCTCATACAAATTTTACACAACGCTTAACGCCTGTCCAAGGTAGTTTTCGGTGTTTTAAGACAAAAAACTATCATCTATCACTATCTACATGTTTATATTGTTATATCTTGGAATAATATTACAGTTCAAGTGTATAAACAAGACATGTAATAATAATAAACGTTTATTAATTAAAAAAAATTTATAAATCATTTTATTCTCTATGGTTGTGCATTTTAGGAGCAAAAAGTTGTCAAAAAATTAGCTTCTCTATAGTGTATATTTTCCATATTTCTATTTTAAAATGTGAAAAAAGTATGAAATATCAACCACGACAAACATCAAAAGTAGAATGGCGGATGGCGGTTCTGCGCATGTGCAGGTGCAAAGAGCAACTTTGTCGGAACTAATTTCTATTGTTAGCCTGTTGCAACTACCCAGTCATTATAAAGCGTTTATTAGTAAGATTTTTCACAAGCTTTATACGGTAACGGTTAAATGGTTGCGCAGTAGATTTTTATTAGTAAGAATTTTAGTGTTTAGAATTTTATTTAGTTGTCCTAATAACAAATCGCTCTAAGTATTTTATATTTAAAGGTGGACTCAAAATTGTTTTAATCAAGAGTAATTAATTGTAAAATATAATTATCTTTATTTGAGCCAATTTTCACTGAAATACAAACATTTCATAAAGACTGAATTACTGGAAGGTTTTTTAAGCTGATTTGCCCAACTATCAAGACAATAGAATGGTGTTGGATACATCTGCGAGGTTGCTTCTAAGAATTGAAACAATGTTACGAATATCCCTGGTTGAAACGTCCTGAACAAATAGACTGTAAAGTATGCTTGATAGTTTTCAAAGTTGCTCATTTATTCTGTTGTATCAAAGGAATGTGAAAGGCATCTTAAATTAAAATTCTTTGGATCACAGAGTACTAATTCATTATATGAATTGAATAGAGGCTTTAGAGTGACTTATTATGATCATAGTTTTAGTATTAACGAGGCTTCAAAGTGTAATAAATTATGTTAAAAACTATAATAGGCTACTTTGTTCAATAAGGCCAGCAAATAAGAAAGAACGAATAATAAACAGAGTAATAATAACTATAATAATTAAAAAATATATTGAAAATTCTTAATATTCTATTTTAAATGTTTTCTATGGTTAAAATATAACAATTATTTTCATAATGAGAGTCTCTGTTATTATATTAACAAGGTCTAATTTATAAATATTAACTAATTATATAACAGGTAGATCTACAAATACTCGTCATCTTGACAAATAAATAATGTTAAAAGCATGTAACTAGAATATTTTTATACAATATTTATATGAGCTAATATCATTTTTCTGTACAAGAAAACATTGGATTAATTATTATTTTTATAATACAAATAACAACCCGTTGATCGTGGGGGATACGTTCTGAACGTGATAAGAGAAAAAAATAACAAATCCACAATCATCAGGGTCGCGATCTATAGGGGGTTGACTGTACTGTAATATTAATTCCCATTTTAAATTATAAATTGTGCTTAATGAAAGATATATACACATACAAAGATTTGGTGTCACATTTTAAATAAAGTTTAGGGAATACATACTAATACAGTCTGGGCTCAAGGAGTGTACGGAGGAGGAGGCGGCATCATAGCCAGATTTGTCCCGGAGATCATCACATCGGGCGGAGATTCAGGTCTAGTCGACTCACATACGCCTTGAACGCTTCTTGCCCTCCGCGGTCCGGTGGGCACAAACGGTGTGTAAGTAGAGGCGACAGTATGACGAGCTGCAGGTCGAACCCTGGGTGAGGGTTCGATGTTGAAACTTTCTAGTCCGTCCCAGTCGTCGATCAGAGGACGACGCGATATGGTGGTTGTGTCTACGTTGTTGGCCAGCAACAAACTTGTAGCGGCGCCAAATACTGATATTGCACCTATAATATTCAAAATACATTAGTTTTTACTTGTGTGCCATATCATTTTATTACCTGAGGAAGATTGTGAATTTCAAATTTAAATTTGCAACCAATAGGTTGAATAGTTAATATAATATAGTATAAGAGGGCATATAACTAATCTAGTGACTGAAAACATTATATATTAAAACAGCCAAACACACAATTAAGTTAAATGTTAGTAAAGGTAACTATCGCGTGCTTTAAAAAGGTTTTATATGTGATTTTAATTATAAATTGGGAACCCAAAATTTGTTGATTTATTGCATTTTAAGAACAAACCAGACTTGAAATGAAAAACTTAATCGGTTACCTATTCATTTTGATTAAGCACATAAAAGATTTATTTCTCTACGACATATAGTTATGGAGTAATTAAAAAAATGAGCGGTGTAAATAGATATATTTTAATAATTCCTTTAGGGGAATTTATACTGAATTTTAAAAATGTTGAAAATACTTGGTAATTTTTTTAGAAACACACTGTTTAAAATATTTGAGAAATTTCATTTCATATTGTGTTTATATGCTCTCTTAAGAAAACTTCTTTAGTCAATACTTCTATGCAATTTTATTTATGACAAATCATTTTGTTTTAATCACGAGTGCACTTTAGTTAAAATTGTTTAGAAATGTGCCACAGAGTCAACTCTGAAAATATAAAAAACATTTATGTTCTAAACTATTCACTACAAACCCATATTTAAAACTAATGGGTATTGGCTAACACTAAACTCTCCACTGCGTAGTAAGTTGTAAAATATTGATTATTTGTGATTAATTAAAATAAAAGACAACCTAGATGAAAAGTGACATCTATAGAATACATGGATAAATATATTGATAGTTGTTTAGTTTGGTTCAGAACCATTTGAATGATTACTTTGAAGCATGTTATCGAAGTAATAAAAGTACATTTAGACAGATGTCGTCCAACTGGAATATATAATACTATTTAGGTATACATATATTATTTTGGCTGTTTCTATGGTAGGGTGAATAATTAAAAATACATAAATAATATTGAATAGGGAACAATAAAAAGTTGTAATTAAGACAAAAAGATCAATATATTATTATTATAGATAGACCTCCTCTAGTCAACAACTTTGATTGTAACTTGTATACAGAACTATTAATCTTGAATTTATATTATTTTAAAAATTGTAATAAAAGTTTATTGAAAATCAAATCCCACCATCTAAGGAAAATATCTCTGGTATAGAGAGATATAAATGTACATTTTAATAAATGAGAGATATAAATGTACATTTTTTTCTTCTTGAAAGGTAGACTATTCCTAAATGCATTTTTATGAAGTACATTTCTATTAGATTCCTAAACGCTGATGTAAAAAAAATATGCTTTAAAATGTGAAATCATGATTCTTCACTATTCCATAGTAGTGGAGAGTAATAATGAATATGTCGTTGAAACAAGTACACATACATCCTCATACATTCCCTAAGCTAAGTAAAAATGAAATTGGTCAAAGCAGGATATAAACACGAGATTATTAATGCGGTGCGTTAGTTGCTTTGCTATTAACTAATATTTGAACATTCTATTCATAAAGTTGATTCTTTTTACAGAATTGCAAGACTGCAAATCTAGGAGAGCTACAGACAGAAACTGTTAAGTTACAATAAGTATGCAATTTAAATTGATAATTTATCAATTCATACATTGGCGCTATCTATTCCAAATGTCGATTTGTTCAAGAGAATTTATTTCTCTTAACATATTGACAATGTATCAAGCCATGATACACGAGATTTGTATGGCCAGGTCTATATTTTTCAACTTTGAAGTCAAAAAACACCAACTTAGAGGCTTTGCAGCATATATCGTCCCTCTGCTGACTAACTTTCGTATATGACATTATTGCAAAATTGCGTTAGGACCAACAATGTGTATTTATATGTTGTACGCATGTCCTCACTAAAGATCTCGACTGTATCACCCCCGGTTAACTTGGAAAAGCTCAGTGGTTTGTTGTCTACAAATTACTGAAAATAAAATATCCCTAATAGACCTATGTGCAAATACGATTCTAATATATATAATAATGATTCATATATATAAGAATACAAATAAAATATTAAAATATATGTCACCGTGTGATGGGAGAGATGAAAATATGCACGCGCAAAACACTAAAAACGCTCTCCTGAACAATTTGCATTTTGCAGATACGACTGTTAGTCAGGAGAGGGACGATATGTTCCATACATGGAATTACTCAGAAATTGGAGTAGAACATTTAGTGTGACTGTCCCCCCGTTATAACTTTTGATCTGCTTGATTCACAGAGCCTTAAACTTCAGAAAGTATAAAAAATTTTAAGCCTACAAAACTTTAATGGGTATTCAGAATATCGCGAAATTGAATTTTCACTTTATTTTTCCATATATATCAAAAACCATAAAAACTAGAAAGTTGAAAATTGGTATAAATATAGACAAATACAAAATCTCATTTTTTTTAAAGTTCCAGATTTTCTCAAACATTATTTTTATGATAAATCTATGCGTTTTACTGCATATATTTCCAAATTTTTTGTAAATATCGAAAAACATCCAAACACCCCAACTAGATAATTTAATTTTCTATAAAAAATATGTGCATTATAGTAGTACTACTCAAACTTAATTTAACAATTTTTATAAAAATTGAATTGAGTGACGACATCATTTCATACAATTCGTATATCTACGGGGTCTCTCAATAGTTTGATACTTAATTTCACATACATACATTATCATCATGCTGTTTTCATATTTTGGGTAGGAAAAAAGGACTGACCTTCATACTATCCAATACTTACATACATAACTAAACGTTTTGTATAGAAAACAAAATATTTTAAAATATTCAATAATTTGGATTTATGGGTTTGGTAGGTACATATTCTTTAACTATACATACTATCGCTATTGACAGTTGGATCTTGTGTGTTACATGCAACTAGTTCTAAACAAACGACACTTTATCATGGATTGGATTAGAGGAATTAAACAAACTAAATAATTTTCTTAAGTAGATATAGATATAAAAATGATAAGTACTCACCAGCTGCAACAATTGTGTAAAATCCATATTCGTAGGAAACACTAACATTTTTTATTTTATTGCCGACACTATTCTCCTCTTCAATAACCACTGTCACATAAAAACTGACACCGATGATGGCCATAACCCAAAGAAATGTGAATATGCTGAGTACACCATTTCTCTGTAAGATTTTGACATGTTCATTTTTGAAGTTGGACACATTCAGGAATATTCCCAGTAATGAGAATATGATGACCATGAAACACAGAAGAATTATGATCTTCATCAGGTTAACAAGACGTGGTGATACACAAGCAAGAGCTGAAACAATATTATTTATTTATGTACAAAGAAAATGTTTTTAGAATACGTACAAATACATACTTACACATTCCGAAACATAGTAAATACTTGTGAATGAGATCAGTCAAGGCAGGATATGAACTAGGGTAACTGACTTGTAGTGATTGGAAACATTTTGCCACCAACCCATCAATAAGTTTTTATTAGTAATAAGTTGATTTATTCCATACATTGGACTTTTATGCCTACATTTTTTGCTTACTTACTTTCTCCTAGCCATATTCAATCCACTGCTGCATACAAGCCTCTCTAAACTTTCCACTATCTTAAAATTTGAGACATTAAATTTAAGGGCAGAGACTATATTAAAAATAAATTAATCACCTGAACTCTGAAAATACTATAAACAGTTTATATATTCTGAAAATATAAACAGTTATAGGCATAATAATGTAGCTATTATAACTATTTTTCGTTAGTAAGTACCTATTTGCTGCAATTCAATATCCTCTTTTTACGTACCTGTAAGCAGTGTGTATGAAGGCATACAGTAACAGGTACATAAATTAAATAATAATAACAAAAATAAAATATTCTATAACAATTCCTTTGGTTGCCGATATCTGCCCATGAAGGAAAGAGACCATGCCCCTGTGTCAAATCGAAAACACTTAGCGATATCGCCAAAAACTATTTTTTTTTTTGTATGGGATTTGACGTTTGTTGTTTGTTATTGTATAGAAAAAAATTCTACAACAAACGTCAAATCCCATACAAAAAAAAATAGCGTTTGGCGATATCGTTAAGCGTTTTCAACTTGGCTCAGGACCCATCTCACCCGAAATACACTCGTAGACTGGCCCCAGTATAGGTACTATTATACATACATACATACATACCATCACGCCATATCCCTTACGGGGTAAGCAGAGAGAACCGAGCGCCATACTCCTCTATTTTTGCACACATTCCTAGCTTCCTTTACATCCATGCATCGTCTCATACATGCTCGTCGATTATTCAAGCTTCTTATATTTCCTTCTTTCAAAATATCATTCACATGGTCATGCCATCCCTTTCTGGGGCGGCCCCTACTATTCACTCCATCTCTTACACCCATGTATATTTTTTTGGTCAGTCGTTCATCATTCATTCTTTCAATATGTCCAAACCACCTCAAGGAATTTACTTTCATTTTATTTATAATACTCTTCTTCATCTTGCATTCCCTCCTTATGTCCTCATTTTTTATTCTATCATATATCGTTCTATTACATACTCTTCTTAGTGATCTCATTTCCACAGCATTTATTCTACTCTCATGCGTCTTTTGCCACGTCCATGTTTCACTGGCATACATCAAAGTGGGCACTACAATTGCATTATGTACGGCAATTTTGGCTTCCTTTGAGATGCTTGGATCGGACATTACTGGTCTGAGAGCTCCGTTTATTCTGTTACCTGACATAACTCTTCTTTCAATGTCTTTATCAAGTCTTCCATTCCGTTCAAACATACTCCCCAAGTATAAATATTCCTCTACTTGTTCTAGCCATTCGTTCTCTACTTTTATTCTACATGGAGTTATACTTTCAGTTTTTTCGAATACCAATATCTTAGATTTACTCACATTCATTCTCAGTCCCTTCTGCAAGCATCCTTCATACACTTTATTCACTAAATACTGTAACTCATCCGCACATTCAGCAATCACCACTTCATCATCAGCATGCATCGAATCACGTACATTTACAGTATTTAGTGTCAGGCCTATATTTTCATTCGTTAGTGCTCTTACGCAGTGATCAATATAAAGATTGAACAGCCATGGGGATAATACGCAGCCTTGCTTCACCCCCTTATGAATAGGGAACCATGTTGTCAGCGTATCGTTGACACGGACGCAAGCTCCACTATTTTCATACAGAGACGCAAAAGCACGTATAAGTTTGCTCTTCACTCCATACATTGATAGGATATCCCACAACTTTTCTCTATCTACTTTATCATATGCCTTTTCTAGGTCTATGAAAGCACAGAAAAGTTTCTGATTTTTATGCAGAACTTTTTCTGTAGCCATGCGTAAAGAGAAAATTTGGTCGATGCATCCTCTGCCCCCTACAAACGCACCTTGAGCATCCCATATCTTGAATTCTGTAATCTTGCGTATTCTCTGGTCAATAATTCTTGCATACATCTTGCCAACCGAACTTAACAAGCTGATAGCTCTATAGTTTATGCAGTCGAGTTTCGATCCCTTCCCTTTGAAGAGAGGAACTACAACTGCATTTCTCCAATCCGACGGAGTGTACCCCGCTTCCCAGCATTTATTAAAAAGCGAGAGACACCATTCCGTTGGTTTTTTACTGCCACACTTGATAAATTCGGCTGCCACACAATCCACTCCAGCGGCTTTGCCTGTTTTCGCGTGATTAACTGCTTATTTCACCTCTTCTTCCATTATTTCATCTCTTTCATTCTCATCAATAACCCATGTCCTCTGTCTCACTGTGTCACCTTGAACGCTTTCATACAATTCTTTGAAATAGGTACTATTATTAAATTACTTATTTTTTTTTAAATATCAAAATTACCAAGATAAGCTTTCAGGTACCATCCTGATAGTAAAAATATAGACTTACCGTCACTAGCAATGTACATGTAAGATACAGTAATGGGGGGGTCCATGACTTGATCAATCTCCCCGTTGTGGAGGTGACGCTGAATCTGCGACGGAGGAACAGGCTGAGTGCTGAATTCTCCAAAGCCAAAGAAGGGGCCGAGCCCCAAGTGAGGTACACACTGCATCCCCCTCACGCGGAACCACCCGGACTGTGCCATTGCTGTGCACGTTATGAGGAAGGCGGCCAGATGGAAGAATGAAGTTATTCTGTTCACTTCGTGTTCCTTCATTGGACATGTCATAACTGAAAACTGTATAAAGGAAAATATTATACTATGGCCATACAGTTAGGGCCTCACTTGGTGTTTAGTGCTAAGCTACGAGCTAGGTGACAAATCTTAATAAATGAAAGCATACTATGGCCCGATATTCCAGTTGGCCCTCAACTCATTGAGTTTGATTAATGTTAAGGGGAGATTGAATCCATTTCCGTATTACAGTGCAATATGACATGTCAGTTACTAAATCTTCAATTATAGACATATTTTACTTTTTCTGTGGTTATTATCTGTCAAATTTTAAATAACTTCAAATAATTTAATATGGCTGTCAGTTTGTTTTGTTGTGTGGCGCCACCGTCGATACAACTAACGCCTCTAGTGATAGAACACTGAAACTAAACACGATGCCTAGCAACAAGTCGATAAATGACAGTTGACTCACCGTTAAGTACTTAATCCGCCAGAAATGTTCAGTTAAATATTTGTCGTTTTAGTGACGTATTTTACGGAAGATTAGGCCTAAACGGACACTGTAATACGCTATATTTTTGTAAAACTTGAGTTTAGCTCAACTGAGACTGTAATACCGGCCCTATATTATTGCAATGGCCACTAAGCTGGGTCATACAATTTTTTTTTCGAATCTACATATGAAAGGGGTCTTAAAAGTTGCTTATTTGGATACTGTTAATCTAAAAAATAATAATGATAAATAATCATTACTACTTTTGGCCCTCTACCGGAAGTAAATTTTTCAAAATAGTCATTTTTTTTATTTTTCTGCCTTAAGGAGACCTGTCAGCCGCGCTGTTTTAGTCAATTTGATCGGTTGCATGTTGGTAATAATAAAATTCTCTACCCGCAATAAAACAAATATTATGTTAGGTATAAATGAAAACACTAATTAGTTTTAGTTTCACTATTTAATTTTAACACTGGCACTGACCGGTATCGATCTGAAGATCATCGTCAGAGTGCGCGAAAATGAAAGTAAACAGAGTTTAAATAGATATGACTGAAATATTGGTACACAACCTTTTTTTTTTTTTTTTTGTAAAGTTCTATCAGTTCGATTAGTATTGCCAGAAAGAACTGATGAAGAAAACTGGCAAACAAAACAGTATGGTAAATATGTGTGATGTATACAAAGTTTAGTAATGTTGAAGTAGAAAGAAAAACTGATTTTACATTATACAATATAGAAACGAATTATAAGAAATATAAATATTATTGAGTATCCAGAGGTTGTGTATCCATGTAGTGAAGACCAAATGTGTGCAGGTATCTGAAACAAAGAGAGTGGCCGGCAGTAAAATTCTTTATATCGAAAGTAAACAAACAATAAAGGATAAGTGTTGGAATAACCCCAAATTATTTTAGATTCAATGGTAAATTTTACAAACAATTGAACGGGTTAGCGATGGGTAGTCCAATGTCACCGATTTTAGCAGATTTTTTTATGGATTACTTAGAAAACAAACTTTCCTCCTTGTCCGGTTTTAAAAATCTCCTAATATATAAAAGATATGTGGATGATATATTAGGTATCTGGACAGGATCTTTAAGACAGTTAGACTTATTTCTAAAATCTCTCAACTCCCTGAATAAATCCATCCAATTTACGATGGAGGTTGGTGGATCCTCAATTAACTTTTTAGACCTAACAATACAAATTATAGATGGAAATTTAGATTTTAACATTTACAGGAAACCCACATTCAGTGATAATATAATAAATAATAGCTCGAGACATCACAACTCTCACAAATTGTCTACATTCCACTCATTAATACACAGACTTTTTAATGTACCTATGTCAAAAATAAATTATGATAACGAACTCAATATTATTTATAATTTAGCACTAAACAACGGATATAAAGTTAAATTAATTAATGACTTAATAAGAAAAAAGAAAAAGAAAAACCTTCTCAGAAACATAGCCCCTGGATTAACTATAAAATCTTTAAAATCAGATAAATGGATTAAATTAGCATACATAGGAAATTCGTCCGTAAAAGCAGGTAACGTTATTAAAAAATCAGGGAAAAATATAGCTTTTTATAATCCAAAAACATTAGGCAAAATGCTCATTAACAATAAAGATAAAATAGACCCCATTGAAAATAACGGTATATATTCTTTAGCATGTGGTTCCTGTCCAAGTGTATACATCGGCCAAACGGGAAGACAATTTAAGATCCGTATTAACGAACATTTACGTTGTAAAAGACTTAATCAGGACTCATCCAACTTTGCTGCACATCTTAACGAGTTTGGTCATGACTTCTCCATCGATAGTAATACCAAAATTTTACATATTAACCCTAAAGGTAAAAAACTAGATCGTTTGGAGATCTTAGAAATAAATCGTTTGAAATGTGATAACAGCAAAACTTTGATAAATTTACAGACAGACTTCTCCCCTTCACCGTTATTAAAACCGATATTTTAAACAATCTACATTATATGCAGTTAATGTGGGGTTATTCCAACACTTATCCTTTATTGTTTGTTTACTTTCGATATAAAGAATTTTACTGCCGGCCACTCTCTTTGTTTCAGATACCTGCACACATTTGGTCTTCACTACATGGATACACAACCTCTGGATACTCAATAATATTTATATTTCTTATAATTCGTTTCTATATTGTATAATGTAAAATCAGTTTTTCTTTCTACTTCAACATTACTAAACTTTGTATACATCACACATATTTACCATACTGTTTTGTTTGCCAGTTTTCTTCATCAGTTCTTTCTGGCAATACTAATCGAACTGATAGAACTTTACAAAAAAAAAAAAAAAAGGTTGTGTACCAATATTTCAGTCATATCTATTTAAACTCTGTTTACTTTCATTTTCGCGCACTCTGACGATGATCTTCAGATCGATACCGGTCAGTGCCAGTGTTAAAATTAAATAGTGAAACTAAAACTAATTAGTGTTTTCATTTATACCTAGTATAATGGAGTTTCACCACGAATTATCCGTCGACAAAATTAACAAATATTATGTACTTCGGAAAAATCAAGAAATTTCAGACATCCAAAATAATTTATATTTTCTTAAAACATACTACAAGGCCAAGCCTCAAGTATCAGTTGAGGGCTAAAAGTACCTACTATTGAATCGGAAAATTAAAAATACATTTACAATCTAAATATTTATGCGCAACTTTTGAGACGCCTTTCGCTAAGATATGTCAAAACATAAAAATCTTCATATGTGGACGGTGCAGCCACAAAATATGTATTTCATAGTAGATAAGCTTAGCTTAGCACCAATTGAAGCACTTCGGTGTGGCCAAACTCTATATATTTTTTTATATAAAAAAAACACAATCACAAGATACAGAATAAAAAAAACATTGCCCTTTACCAAAGTGCAAGCACTCATGTGTAAAGAAGATATTTAAAAACAAAAATTTATAACTACAGAATTATTGACTACATATACAAAATGAGGTGAATATAAATACAAATCAGTTCTTTACATATTTGATATACCTAAATAATTAAATTAGTGTATACATTCCCCCGAGTGGAGGCACATTAGTACTCGTCATAAAAGTTGGTTATTGACATAAGAGGATGAATAAATAAATAAGCAATTTTTTGCATCCTATCCGAGTTTATTGTCAAAGGAAATTTCAAACAATTTTGTCTCTTCTTGTTTTAATTGAATCCGGGATGTCGGTATAGAAATTTAACAACTTTCCACTATACCATGGCAGTCGATTATAATGAATTAATTATAGATGGGTCGATGGCAGAGCGGTTAGCGCGGCTAGTAATCCAGTGGCCGCGAGTTCGAATCCTGCCTCAACCGATTTTGTTCGCCAATAGCACAAGCATTTATGCTTATTTAAGGGAACGTAGGAAGATGTATATGTACTTGTTTAACAAGGACATATTCATTTTTATTTAAAAAAAAAAATGTAATGAAAGACTCAATATTGAAATGAAACTTTAAAATTATGAAATATTTTGAGAAACTGCTAGAAGTTTAAAAAAATATATACCTACACCGCACATTACTGGGACAAATGTATAAAAATTGCATGTTCACATGAGAGATATTGAGAGAATGAAATGTAAAAGAATAACATGATGGATGGAGAAGACACTATATTATTGTAATGTAAAAAATGTAAATGTACATGATTGTCATGTAAATGTACATGAAGTCAGCCTAACTGGCTGTTTTTAAAAAATATGTAGGATGGAACCATTTCATAGACTGGACTAGTAATTCAATGAACCTTGGTTCAAATCCAGTCATGGCTAATCTTATTCACAAGTTTGTAGTATTTAATATTTTTACTATTGCATGTAATTTTTGAATTTAATTTCAAGATATGTTAAACGTATAAAAAATAAACATTAATTTCAAGATCTGGTTTAACTTAAAGAAATAGTTCACAGGATTTAATGTGCTTTAAATCGGTTTTGAAAGCAATAAAAATGGGTCAATTTCACAATAGGCTTAGTTTTGAATTGGAATGATTTTCGTCAATTCATACTTATTTAAGCTGATAATGGAAACACCAGAGACTTACTTGGTACTTTAAATAATATATTTAAACTGGAAATAGGAATTGAAATCAAAATATGATCAATAAATTTCCAACGTGACAACAAATGACAGAACTGAAAACAAACAATAACTTCAATACTTCTGTGAAAGTATCCTCGAAATACAATTGGCGCAGCTTACCTAGTTCAGATTATGAAGAACAATGGCGGTAAATATTAAAGAAAATATTTATTTTTCGTGAAGAATGAATCTTTTCTATTATCCTAATAAATTATATACTGGTGGAAACACATGAAAATAAAAAATACATCCATTTTTATTGACAATCATACGATAAACAATAAAGTGTTGCAAGTAGTCATTATTTTTAAAAATAACATTGCCAGTTTATGAACAATAAATTTATATCATTATTTTAATTATAAATTAGAGAAATTTGATATGTAACATACCTCTAGCAGTCTAGTAATTTTTAATAATGTACAATTAATAACCCACACAACGTAAATATTGTTTTATTGACATATCCATGTACCTTGGTTTTACTTACCATAATAATATGTCCATATATATGTTATACAGAGTGTATAATTACAGGCGTAGTTAAAAAATACATGCTCAAAATAACCCATCATATATAACACTTTACGAAAAGAATTTAATTATGTATTTAAGAGACAAATTGAATAGTTTTTTTTAAATATACTATGAAATGAAAAAAAAGACAGACCACAATTTCTTTTGTCCGCAATTGATGTTCATTTAATAATCACATAAGTACCTACATTACAACAAAAAATTAATAAAAATATAGGTATTTAATTTTTTTTATATATTTGCCTGTGAAGGGAAAGACTGGGAATTAAAAAGGAAGAGAGAATGTTTAAATTTGTTACTGCTTTGAAATAAGATAAAAACAAAAATTAAAATTAGTAGACAACTTTTTTTTTTCAAGAATACACAAGTTTAGTTTAATTGGTTTTGACACAATTTCGTCGTTTTATCTTCATCCATGAATCTTCTCATATCCTGCTATTAATCTGATCTTTTCTTACCGAGAATTCATTATTTAAAAAACATATAACTCCATTTTCTATATGCTGCATACTTAATATTTGTTTATTTTCGTTTTTATTAATCATTATCAGTCTATCATCCGTTTAAAATTTCGGGATGTTTCTGGCAAATAATTTACATAAAAAGTTTATATTTTTTTTCATTTTTCAAGACTTTGAAATAGCGTTTTGTGGATGAGTTAATAAAATAAAAACGAGCTTGTTTATGTATGTATATATTTATTTTATGACATGACAATAAGGAGAAAATAATGATGTTAAATAACATTGGTCTCTCCTTGGTCTCTAGCAAAAAATATTAGTATGTAGAATATACCTACTTAGGATTTTTTTATTCTTGAAAATTGATAATCTGGTTTTCTCTCATGATTTTGAAATATGCTTATAAAAATGACATATGAAATATATTTTGAATAATAATACCAAAATTTATTGATAATTGTTTAAAAAATGTTTGATTCTTAAAACAGTTTTATAATTTTCTCATTGTATTATCGATTATGTCCATTGCTTCGTTCATTTGATTTTCAGTGATAACCAGTGCTGGTGTAAGTCGAACGTTTTTGTTATGGGTCACAGTTGTTAAAAGTCCACCTTCCTTCAACATTAAGCACAACTCCTTAGCTTTGATGTAATCTGTAAAACCAACGTAATATTTTAAAAACATTAAATTTGTAACTAGGTATATGTTTAGTTTATTTATTGAACTATTTACTAAGAACATACATAGGTATAACAAGAACATAATATGTAATTTACATTCTCTCCCGGGTTCCATAACTCGGGAATACCCGGTAAAATTATAGATCCTGATCCCGGGAAAATTTAGTCGGGAATTCCCGACCTATGGGGAAAAACAAGATCAATAATTAGATGCGACAACGTTTGTTAAAATTAAACAAGGATTTTAAATAAATTATTTGACACTCTGGAAAACGAACTTCTAATTTGCAGTTGATTTACAAAGATTTATCTGGGAAATCAACTTCTACAGAGAGTAAAAGAGTTTTGTCAGTGACAGGAATTTTTTTTTATTGAGTATACATAATATAAACACATAGTAGGTACTTACAAAAATTTAAATTAATACAGTTTTTGTTACTAAAACTAGAAGTTCGCTTTCTGATAAGGCGTTATATATGCGTTAACATGACATGTTTGAAGGCCTGTTTTTCGTAGATTTTTATTTACGTTTTAAGTGATTAAAAAATATATTATGTTTAAGAAAATGTTTCTTTTTAATATATTTTGTCCTTCTGTATGACATTTGCTCTTTTAAAGGTTATTATGCATTTTCATAGATTCCCGGGATATTTTGTAAGTTGTCATTCGTCCTGAGAAAGCGGCAGTTTTTTCGAAACCGGTCATATCAAACAACTCATTCGTGGTAAAAAAAATATGGAAAAAGTAAAACTAGTGCCAAAATGAAATTTCAATAAATGTACCATTATTAATTTCAATAGCGTGGAAGAGTCCCTTCCCTCTTACTTCCTTGACAATTTTCTTTGGCAGAGCATCTAGACGTGTCCTCATTATTTTACCCATGGCTGCAGAGTTCTCAATCATATTCTCGTCCAACAGGACATCTAAGGCTGTAATGGCGACTTTGCATCCGAGTGGATTACCACCAAAAGTTGAACCATGGCTTCCTGAAAGTCATTTCAAAAGATGAAAGTCATTTGAAAATCAGCTGCTGGGGGACTTGTCTTCCTGCAACATAGCTGAGCATGGGTCCTTTTGAGTCAGAAAGGTTGTTTTTCTTTTCATTTGTTGATATATATATCTATGTATTTGTATGTAGACTTCTTTTCGTCTCAAATAAAAACAACAAAAAACAAGAAGCTGAGAAGCACTAGTTTAGAATAGTGCTTCCATTCTTTTCTATTATCGTTTTCGGGTGTCTGTAATCGAAAATACAAGAAGCAACAATATCAACTCACTGGTGATTGGTGATACACGCATGTGTTGTGCTCCCTTTTATAAGGTAATGTAAACCCGCACACCTGTCGCTTGTGACACCACATTGTGAGATATACCGTGATGGTATGAATGAATGAATGAACGTATTTTTAGTGTATATGGATATAATAAATTAAAATTATAACCCTCATCCGAACTAACATATAGTATGCATTTGTTAGGATGAGGAGCGGGTCAGCTTTGAAACCGGTTAACATAAAATACTCAAAAGTGGTGAACACAAAGATGTTTCAATTTTAATTTATTAGTTTAAATGAGCCACAAAGTAATTTCTGCAAAGCATCAAGATATATTTCATAATACCATTTACATCGCCATTCCACGAAACTAGTTATTAAAAATAATCTTATTTTGTGCAAAACCACAGGTGATGAGGATATGTAAGACCAACATCAAGGCCTCAAAGTCTTGATCTTGGTCTTGCAAGTTTTGTGAGTCTTACAACTCTTATAAAAAAAAAACTTTATATTTTTCTACTTATTATGGCCAAGACTTCAAGTGAGATTTTCGATGATCACTAATTACAAATAAAATCATTTCGTTTTCTAGATTATTCCATTCTTTTTACCAACTTTATGATAATATTTTCACATTTTTGACGATTTTTAGAAAATAAACTCAAAAAGCAATATTGTACAAAAAGGTTTAATTAAATATGCAAGAAATAAAAATTGTGCTTGTCAAAATATAATTACCACGTTTTATAACCAGCATAATGGGATCATCGGCCATGATGCAAGATACCGGATAAAGTCCACCAGACAAAGCTTTTCCTAGGATGACAACATCTGGTCGTACATTCTCATGGTTGACACACAGAAGCTTTCCTGTACGACCTAAACCAGACTGGACCTGGAGTGATAAAATACAACATTAAAAGTGTCACTGATTTATTGTTATCTTTGAATACTCTTTACAATCAAATTGTTTAGTTAGGTACCGGCTTTTACAGAATGAGTTTTTCGTCATTGCGGGAGTAGGTACAGCAAGGCTGTGTACTATCACTATAATGTGTCTCAAAAATATACATTGACTAGACAAACTAGATTGTGTTTTCAAACACGATCTGCATTTGTGGATAGTAAAGTATCAATTCCAGAGTGTGGAAGACTTGGAATGCAATTTGTATTGTGATTCAATGATACATACCTACATATATGCGAAATGAACTAAGAACAAATGCAGCGAAATTTAATGCTACATATTTCAGAAGAGCGATAGACGAAAAATTGCGAAATATGTGTTTGAGCAAGATGGTGATCGGGGATATGACATGTTTAAGCACGTTAAAATATTAGAAAAATACAATGGAATGAGAAAACGTTAGAAAATAGAGGGAATGGTTCACATAGATCTGCAATGGCTGACACAACTATCAAAAGACCAGCAAAGTTGGCTGTATCTTGTCGGGGGCAAAACCCTATAATAATCTAGGTAGGTATTTCAAATTATTTTCTGTACTTCTCTGATTTAATTTGTTTTTTTTATTCTATTCTATTCTACACAAAAACATACAAATTCATAAAAAACCATTCATAATAAGTATTATGAAGATTTCAAAAACTTACTTCATCGGCTATCCATAGGACATTGTATTTGGTGCATAGTTCTCTAACTTTACGCAAGTATCCATCACTGGGCACTATTATCCCAGCTTCGCCTTGAATTGGTTCGACCATGAAGGCACACACGTTTGGATCCTTTAGCGCTTCCTGACAAACAGAAATCAATTTAACATTAATTTATCATAGTTATCGGGTGTCCCGCAAATGCCAGGTTATTGAAAATACATGAGGCAAAATGACATATATAAAGCTGGAATGACCTGCCTCCACCGCTAAAAGCAGCGGAAACAATCTATATTTTTAAGGAGAATTGTCGAGTGTTGCTTTTGGCCTCGCAATCATAGTGTGAAGTATTTAAGAATTTGTGTGTGTGGGTGTGTATGAATAAATGTGTGTATATATATGAGTACATTTTTGATTTGTTTCGTTTTTTTGCTTGGGAGCATTTTTTTTTACTTACCTATCATGCTGAAAATCAGCTTGTCTTCCTGCAACATAGCTGAGCATGGTCTTTTTGAGTCGGAAAAGTTGTTTTTCTTTTTCATTTGTAGATATATCTCTCTTGTATTTGTATGTAAGTTTCTTTTTTTCGTCTGAATAAATGTTTTATTATTTATTTATTTATTTAATTATTTATATATCTCATCTAGTTCAGCAATAAGTTTACCACCGAAACTGGTGTGTACACACATTAATTTATCTCGCTTTACCACACACATTAATTTATCTCGCTTCCTTTTATAAGTTTCCGGGACCATTGGTTCAGGAGTCTTATATCCAACCAAAACCAACGGAGCCTCGAAGTCCGACTACATTATAATGTTAGAGAAAGAATACTTTTTACCTCCAACGCCTCAATATTGTTGTAAGGAACTAGCTCCAATCCCGGCATAAATGGACCATAGCCGGATGTTGTGTCCGGATTTCTGGATGTGGATATGGCAGACATAGACCTGCCCCAGTAGTTTCCTTCAGCAAACAGGATCTTGGCTTGATTCTTTGGTATCCCTTTCACGTCATATCCCCACTTTCTTGCAACTTTGCAAGCTGTGTCTCCACCTTCGGTACCTGAGAGAATATACTTTATATTGGCATACCCAGTTTTAACTATTTTAGTTTTTCACGTCTTTTTCAAAGAATGGATATGCTTTCGTGAAAAGTACATAATGCATCCTCATAAATTCCCTAAATTAAGCATAGACGAACGAAATCGGTCGAGGCAGCTAGGGTAGAGCTCGAACTCTTCGTCCAGTACGATGCTCGCTCTGCTACCGACCCATCTGAATTATTGATTTAATGTCATTTAGTTATTTTATTAAAAAAACATATATGATCTAATGTTTCGTCGATAGGTTTTCTAGTTTCACCGAGAAAAAATATTGATTTAAAAAACAAAATGACGTATTGAAAATGAAAAAAATGTAAGTATGTTTGATATATTTATGTATAAATAAATACTATTATTAGTTTATTAGTATACGTTTGGATTTGATATCGGCTTCGTGGGATTGGTTCCCAGAAAAGTAGAATTTGATGTAAATTAGCTTCTCACGCAAATCTTTCTTTTCTGGGCTGGAAACCTTGGTTGGTTGGTTGAAGATTTTGCCGTTTGACAATAAAATAGCCACTTATAGGTATAGGGTGTAAGGAAACGTTAAACAAACAATCATGTATATTATCAAACATGATTTAATTTACCTGAATTCATGGGCAACACCTTATCATATCCAAAAATGTTGCAGACCTTTTCCGCAAACTCTCCGAGAACATTGGTGTGGAACGATCTGGAAGTGTGATACAACAATTCCAATTGTTCTTTCATCACATTGATAAGGCGAGGATGGCAATGTCCTTGATTGGTAGCTGAATAGCCGCTCAGGAAATCGAAGTATCGTTTGCCTTCCATATCCCATACATTGACACCTGAAATTGTAGAAATAATTAAGTCTTATTTCCATTCATTGTACCTATTACTTGACTTCGTTAACTTCCGTAATAAAATTCACAATACACTTATACCCAATCTTTAAGGGAGCACAAACTACTTCCTTTAGAAAAAATAACAGACTTTTTTTCATAAAATTTAAAGTTATCTTGTCGATAATCCGTATCTTATGTATCTTATAGAAAAAAAAGTACTTTTTAATTTTCGACCCAATAATTTATTTAACACGTCACTTTTACTAAACTGTTATCAAAACGACTTGGTCAACTGCTACTGTAATAACTTCAAAAAACTTAGCCCTCAACCCAATTTATTTAATATGTCTCAACCAATATTCTTCTTCTTCGATGGCGCTACAGCCCAAATCGAGCCTTGGCCTCCCAAAGCAAGCGCCTCCAACGTCCCCTGTCACCAGTTGCCGTCCTCCAGTTGGACACCTGGAGAAGCTGTTCTGCATCTCTCCTCACACCATCCTCCCACCTCAGCCTTGGTCTTCCAATCCTCCTTTTTCCACCCTGGATGTCCATATAGAATCCTTCTGGGGACCCGTCTTTCCGGCATTCTTTGTACATGGTCCGCCCATCTCAGTCGAAGTAACCTTATTTGGGTTGAGATACACGGGGTCTGATAAATGGAGTACAATTCGTCATTACGCCGAATTCTCCATAATCCATGTTCAAAAACGGGTCCACAGATCCTCCGCAGGACTTTTCTCTCAAATGAGTCCAATATCTCTGCCATTCTCACTGTTAGGGTTAATGCCTCGCAGCCATATGCCAACACAGTCCTGACTATGGTCTTGTACAGGGTAATCTTAGTTTTCCTGTGTACACTGCGATTTTTAAACACTGGTAACAACGAGAAATAAGTCTTGTTGGCTGCCGTGATTCTTCTTCTAATCTCAGTTGGATCTTCATTGTTTTTTTTTATTATTAATTTATTGGATACAACAGCTATAACAGTTACACAATTATAAGTAGGTACATTTCAATATTTATGGCGCCAATAACTGCATCCATCATTTTAACAATTAGAGTAGGCGCATACATGTTCAGTTTTTATTAATTTATTGGATACAACAGCTATAACAGTTACACAATTATAAGTAGGTATATTTCAATATTTATGGCGCCAATAACTGCATCCATCATTTTAACAATTAGAGTAGGCACATACATGTTCAGTTTTTATTAATTTATTGGATACAACAGCTATAACAGTTACACAATTATAAGTAGGTACATTTCAATATTTATGGCGCCAATAACTGCATCCATCATTTTAACAATTAGAGTAGGCACATACATGTTCAGTTTTTTTTTTATAAAAAATACAAAGAAAAAAATAAAAGATAAAAAGAGGGATAAAAAGAGGGAGGGAGTAGACGGGAGGTATGGGGAAGGGAAGAATTTAGTCGTCAAATAAAGGTTTTAAGTCTGATATTGATTCGAAAAAAGATATAAAAAAATTACGCAGATTTATAGTTTTTCTTTTATATTTTTTTTAATATTTATAATCGTGAGTCAGTAGGTCAGTCAGTCCGCATGCTTTTATTTGTAAGTGTGTGTGTACGTCATGTCTAGCCACAATAACAACACCAACACAGTGATGCCGACAAAAAGCAATTTTTTAAATCTACCCGACTTTGTGTGATAATCTTGGCAACGGTGTATTGACTTGTGGCAACGGTGTATGTCTCTTACTTGAGTTTTAAAAGGTTGTAGCACCCAAAGTCGAGACCATAATCAGTTTTTTTTTAAATGATCGGCAATGTGAAATTTGGGCAGTTATGAAGGGTTTGGAAAACTGCAGAGTAGACTATAGGTATTCTAGTATCCTGAAAAACATATATGACAAAGCAACTTCCACAACACAGTTACATGAGCCTACTCCAAAAAATAATATAAAAAGAGGAATTAGGCAGGGAGATACGATCTCGCCCAAATTATTCACCCTGGCATTAGAAGACGTTTTCCGAGAATTAGACTGGACCTGACGGAGACTGGACATAAACGGAGAAAAACTGAACAACCTTGGATTCGCTGATGACATTGTCCTATTTGCCAATACAGAGCAAGAAATTAAATTAATGTTAACAGACCTCAAGAATCAATGCATTAGAGTGGGACTAAACATGAACATTAATAAGACAAAAATTATGTACTCTATAGGTTCAGAATCCATTGTTGATGGTCAATATATTGGCAGAGCAGAATCATATGTCTACCTCGGTCACACCGTGAAACTGCGAAGATATAATTTAGAAGCTGAAATAGAAAGAAGAAGAGGTCTAGGATGGGCAGCGTTCAGCAAATTATCAAATGTTCTTAAATCTACAAATATCCCAATCCACTTAAAGAAAAACGTTTTTGACGCTTGTGTACTTCCTGTGCTAACTTACGGCTTTGAAACATCCGCATTTACTAAGAAAATGATGGAAAAGCTAAGAGTGACATAAAGAGCGATGTAAAGAAGAATGTTGAATATCTCGCTAAGGGACCACAAAACTAATGAATGGGTTAGGAAGAACACAGCATTAGCGGATGTGGCCAAAAGAATAGCGGAGTTAAAGTGGAGTTGGGCGGGTCATATATCTCGGATGTCAGATGGACGATGGACAAAAATTGTGATGGACTGGAGGCCAAGAACGGGAAGCAGAAGCGTGGGAAGGCCCCAGACCAGATGGTCCGATGACATCAAAAAAGTGGCAGGTCCTGAATGGCGAAGAATGGCACAGGATAGAGACCAGTGGAAGTCCAAGCGGGAGGCCTTTGTCCAATACTGGACTCAAGAAGAGGCTGAGTAAGTAAGTAATTAAATGAAGCACTGTTATAGGCTTATTATTTTTAAATTGTAAACAAATGCTACAATCCTAATTCAAGGTATCACTCGAGCACTTAATTATTGAGCGTGCAGCTTACTCAGATATTTTTGACTGTTGCAGATCGGGGTATAAGACTCAATTTGGCACCTATGAAAACATATGGGTTAGTGTTAAAAAGTATTATGAAAAGTACTCCTTCCATCAAATTTCTCAATACGCGTGTAATATTTAAGTATAGGGTCAAAGTTTTGGGTGTTGCACTTGATAGAGGCTAACTTTTCAATTCCGTGTTCGTGCTATATCTGATAATGCAAAACACGCCTTGCTTGAGCTAGTTCGGGCCTTATATTTCTGGGAATCATGTGCTATGGACAGCGCTTCGCTCTAGTAGCTTTAACTAAGGCATAAAGAACCTGCGCTACTGACAGTCTTCCTATTCATACATGTATATAGCTTGATCTGGAAACACAGCGACGAGCTTCAATTCGCAACTTGTATAATGGCTGAAGCTCAATTTTGGGTGGTGTTTCTCTCCCATCTGTAAATTTACCCATAGTTCGTGGAGAGATTGAGAACTTAGTCCAGAGTTCTCTTCTAGACGCTTGGTAACATCGCTGGTCGCCTTTTTCCGTGGGCAGACTGACATTTTTATTTCTTCCCGATGTGAGGACTCGAACTTCTTCTTCGTGGTTTGTTCCCAATTATTGGACCACGCAATTCCTTTCTGGACACGGCAGTTTCAAAAGTCAGTTTCAATCTTTTTCGTATACCTACACTTATCCGATTCGTCCTCATGTCAGCTTTGTGATAACACTGAACAGACTTCTGAGCATATCCTATGGGAATGCACTAACTTCTCCGTGTCAACTTACCGACGAGAACTCTACAACGATGTCTGGGGGAATTTCTTTGGACCCATTGGACATGCGGACCTTGTAGCCACGAAGAGCAGCTTTAAGGGCTTTCAAGATTTTCTTAAATACGATGCATTCTTATCTTCACTATCAGTTAACGGTGAGCCAGTTGTTTCCACATAAGATCTCTTTGGCACGTCAAGTGCTGTGTCTGCAAGGTTTTAGAGTTCTTCGAACTCTTCTTATGTTCTTAAATGTTCTTTGAGAGTTTAGCAAGGTGTCGATATTAATCCCCATTAGCAGAACGGGAGGTGTAAACAAAATAATAATACTGTATAAAATAAACTGTTTTTTCCTAACAAAATAAAATTACTTTAACATTAATTTATCTTGAAATGCTTACAACAAGGGGCCGCCCTTAGCTAAATATGTCTACAAAAAATAATCCCGAAGCATTTTTTTTGCCTTTATATATTTTTGTCTTTCCCAAGTTACCCACACAGTGAAAATTGCTTGGCATTATAGTATGTCCGTAAACACAAACATTATTGTCTTATTTTATTATCATACATTTTAGCCTAAAACTAAAAATGTATTTTCTGGCAACTGTATCACTGTGTTTTTTGTAAAAATTATATTTAACAAGTGTTGTAGGTATCATGAATATTTTATATCAAATAACTTATTCTGTCATCTTTGTAGTGCCAATACTGTGACTTGTGACTGATTTCAGAAGAAGATAATGCTTCCCAAACACCTCTATCTTCGTTTACGCGAATAAAAATCTTCAAAATGCTCAGAGGCTCGCATCTTTGGTCCCTCGCCCAATAAAGTCACTCGCTTTACACAGTCGCAATGGTCATTCACAGTAAACCTTCAACATACACGAACCAGGATTCTTGAGCAGATTCAAAACCCTCCCCAACGCTACCTAGTGCGTGTTTTCGGAAGTTGGTAGTAATGTCAATAAAAAAATGGACGTTTCCATCCTATTCATTCCTCTAAGGTATATTTACCTTTTCCCCGACACAAGGCAACAGGAACGGTGTCATAATTGTGCGCTCCATATCGGTTCTCCCTCTCGATGACCTGCAGGGAAGACAGGGAACGCTGAGTGGAGTTTGATAAAGCAAGGACACGAGTACAAGAAGAAGGAGACCACTTCACAGCATTTCTCAGCATTCTCAGCTACCTGATGAATCGTAAAGAATCAAATTATTATGTACATACATACAAGGCAATATCAAAAGTGTAGAGCTGTTTCAGTGCGACCCGAAATCAGAATAAATATTTATTCTATCGAAATTAATTCAAAACTAAACTTAAATTTTCTCGTTGCGCAGATTTTTATTTTATTTTATTAGAAAGAAAATAAAATATAACAATGAATAATATAATGGTTCACCACCCATTCTGAATGTAGTGCCATTTTTGGTATGACGAGACCGGTGTGTGGATAATTACGCTCGTGTCGTGCTTCCTTTAATAAGGTAATGCAAAACCGCACACCTGTCGCTGGATACCCCACAATGTGGGATATGCCGTGATGGTATATATTATTAGAAATAAAAAAGGAAAATTGAAATTTTATGTTGCGCGGCAATGTAATTTGCTATTAAATTATACATAAAGTATTAATAAAAATATATAAATGTATTTCTTAAGAATTGTGTAACTTCAAAATTGATATTTTCAATGAAGACGGAAGTAATAATTTCACCTGCCTCGCTTTTCACTTTGTATTTCTGAATATGCCCCTTTGTCGCAGAAGTTTGCTCACCTCTGGGGTAGAGGATGAAACATAATTTAGCCAGGTGAATTATATTCCTAAATGAAAGATTCTCTTTATTTTTTAAAAGGGGAATAGGTAGTTATAATTTTCGCCAAACATCTTGAACGAGCTTCCGGTTGCGCAGAGCGCAAATTTGTCTTTTTGCTTCGTTGGTTTACGTGCAAATCGCCCCCCTTCTCGGCTAAAAGTTCAAGATGTTTGGCTACAACTACATATACACGTGCTTCAAATCAAAAATAATTAATTATACTTATATTAAATTTGACAATTTGACAAAACGAGTATAATTTCATTTTAACATTGCAATAAAAAATATAAGGAAAAAAATAATAGGGAGCTGAAAAGGAAGAAGAAGAGAAACAGGGATGTTATTATGTGAGTGTATGTATATTATATTTGCATGTGGTGTGTTGAAGATTTACACCCGTCTTCTTCGTCTTCGTCAGCCCTCTTTCGTCCAGTAATGGACATAGGCCTCCCCCTGAGACCTCCACAGCTCCCTATCCTGGGCAGACCGCATCCATCCGCCTCCAGCTACACCCGTATTCAGACACAAATATGAGGATTGAGATAGCCTCAAGCCTTAATTTTTCTCTTTACTTGAAATAATATATCATAATTGTTTAAAATCCAGAAATAACATTATCCACAAACTGGCGGGAACAACTTGGGGCGCTAGTGCAACAGTCCTTAGAACGTCGTCACTTGCCCTCGTATATTCAGTTCAGAGTATTGTGTTCCTGTGTGGCTCAATAGCGTTCATAATAAATTGGTAGACAATCAACTGAATGCGGCCATGAGGACCATAAGCGGCACCATACGGTCTACCCGTAACTCCAAGTGGCTTCCCATACTTGCGCACATACCTCCCCCATGCAGACACAAGAAGAAGATTCTCCCTGTTCAATCTGTGGAAGAGAATTAGTGACAATAGCACTTTGCCAATCCACGATGACGTCCCGTCTGAGGGTCAGCAAAGACTTTCTTCGCGGAATTCAGCAGCAAAACTCGGACGTGACCTCATTGGAGAGGATTTCAGCCTGAATGAGACTTGGAACAATGACTGGGAAACGACGATACCTCTAGGTTTCGATCTGCCAAGAAGGCTGTAGACCTCTCTGAATAGAATCTGCACTGGACATGGACGCTGTAACTACCTCATGGCAAAGTGGGGCATTGTTCCATCCGCTCAATGCGATTGCGGCCATCACTCTCAAACAATGCAACATAAATTGGAGGAATGCAGCGTCCGTGCATATGAGGGCCCAAAGACGTATATTTGCGAGCTGACACCTGCATTTGTGGACTGGCTCGTAGCCCTCGACCTGAGTGTGTGATAGTATTTTGTTTATGTTTAACTGTGTGTTTGTTAGTTTGATTTTGATGTATTCACTAAGTCATACGATAAATAAATACTTAATGATATATTATTTCGAATAAATAAAAAATTGAGGCCTGAGGCGTCCTCGATCTTTATATTTGTCTCTGAATGCGGGTGTAAGTTTGTGTAAGAGTTGCAAAAGTAAAAATATTGATCTTTTAAATAATTTATAATTTACACATTCATTTGAGTAATAATAATAATAATAATAAAATATTATACTTATTTAATTTTACGATAATTTAATTTTACAATTGCAATGATAACGTTGCATTTAAAAATGACAAGATAACATAAAGAGGCCTTCACAACGAGTGCATTCATCAATATTTTTAATCAATATGAAGAGATATTTTGATAAAACAAAGTACCAACTCTTTAGAAGCATACTTAATATTGATCTTTTCTCGAAAAAAAAAATATTTATCGATAAATACATTCTTAACTTCTCTCGACCTGCGAAGGAAAATTGGACCTTCTCCTAGGATAGTCCACCTTCATAGGTAAAATGACCTAATACTCGATGAAGAAGATGAAAAAAAATTTAATCCAGAAACCATCCCGGGCATACGCTCGACAATTCATCAAAGTTTCATTGCAATCGGATGAACGGTTTAGGAGCGCATACAACACATTCATACATACCTGGATACCTACATACAAAAATTTAAATTTATAATATACATTATTGTTTACCCCGATTTACATTTAGATATTGAATATGTTTAGGATACCCCCGTTCCTCCTCACTTTGTGTACCAATCCCCCGCTTAAAGTCGTAGCTTATATCTGCTCTTTATATTCCTTACTCTGTGGTATAAATTCAAATACGTTCACTAAGAAATGGTTATTAAAATGTTGAGTGTTTTCATTATTCTCTATTATTATGTATTTAAAAATGGTACTTACCAGGAATAAAATATCTACAACGCTTAAAAAAACTGAATGTTTATCGATGTAGAAAAGAAGATTAAGCGATCAATGCAATACTAAGGAGTGAATGTGCAATGAAAACCGATTATATTAGTTTTATTCAAGTTTGATTAAAAAGTAATCATGGTCCGCATCGAGTAATAATATATTTGTGCATGCGCTTAGGTAAAACAATTCTCGAGGGTTTTCTTGAGTCATTAAAATTATTTTTTGGCTTTTACAAAAAGGTAGGTATGTTATTTAGTTTACATACTTACATAATTATTTTATGTAAAAACATATTTAGAATATTTATTTGAATTCCTGATTTTACTGTTTTTTTTAATTTAGAAATCGGAATGAATGGCTATAGCACTCGATATCGGATGTAACTGGATGTAACGCAAACAAAATAATTAAATAATTTTATTTATTTATTTCGATCCTGGGTTCGATCACTAGCAGAATTTTTTTTTTAAATTCATTTCTCACGCAAATATTGCTTCTCTGGGCTGGAAGCACTGGTTAGTTGAAAGAAATTTTGCCATAAGGCAATCTCGCCGCCTGCGCAGGGTGTAAGAAAGTGTTTATTATTATTATTATTATTACTTTTCCTCATGTTCGTTGCACAATAAGTTGGATGTCTAACTTCAAAACGAAAGATCCCGGATTTGATTCCCGGCGAAGACACATTTTTTCATATTAGTAAAAATGTAAACGCTTTGTTATACTATCGAGTATTTTTAGTATAGGATGCCGAGAAAATTTGTAAGGAATCATAAAGTGGTCAGAATATAAAAGTCAGAAGAAATTTTAATTTTAGACACAAAATAGCCCAAAGGTGTTATTGGATAACGATTCGTACCACATCTAGGCATCTCAAGACTAGCATTAGGTACTACAATATACATAGCTTCTTGAGTCATGCTCCGCATTGCAATAATTTTAATAAAAGGAAAAAACTACGCAAAAACAACCAAAAAAGCTATAATGATGATATGTATGTCATGACCCTTTACCGACTTGATTTTTTTATTTTCAGTTTTTTTTTTGTTGAATGTCAAAATATTGTCTACTACTTAATTATATTGCATTTTTTATTTATTTCTCATTTTAACAAAACTTATGGCGTCTCTACCACTTTTACCTTAGTAATTATTATAAGTCACCTTCATTAGTAAATCTTGTAATGCGGCCTTCCTGTTCATACTCGCTTCTTATATTTCAATCTCCATTTATGCTAATTCTCCATTCTAATTATGCCTAGAACCTATTTGTATACCTGCTTCCATATTTATTTAATTATTTAACAAATTTTTGGTACAGAGTATAATATAATACATATTTACTTTAACATACATACACTTATATATATCTATTAGGTACACATACCAAATATCCCACAAGGCTTAGCCTGTTTGTGAGTATACCTTAATAAAATTATTGATTCTATATTGGGCTTGGATCGAGTGTAAAGAGTATGGCTGCATTTTATTCCTACACTTTTTATTTTATACGCAAAAAATATACGCAAATAATGAAAAATAGTTCTGATATGTAAAAATATTTTTATATACAACGAAATATGAAATGTACCGCCTCTGTCGAAATTCAGCTAAAGAAACGTCATTAAACATAATATATAATATGAAGCATGGACGTATTATTAGGTATATTAATTTTATCTGTAAATTTCTAAAAAATAACAATAGAATAAGATAAAGACTAAATAAGCTGATTATTATTACTTACCTCCCGCAATGTCGTAAACAATAATAAAAGTTTATTAGAGTAAGTCATTTCTAATCATTTAAATGATTACAATCACATTCATATATTTTCAATACGTGATATCATAATATAACGTGACTGGATATAAGGAGAGAATGCAAGATAAAGAAGGATATTATATGTAAAATGAAAGTGAATGTCTTGAGGTGGTTTGGACATATTGAAAGAATGAACGATGAACGACTGACCAAAAAAATATACATGGGTGCCAGAGTTCGAGTGAATAGCAGAGGTCGCCCCAAAAAAGGGATGGCATGACCATGTGAATGATATTTTGAAAGAAGGAAACAAAAAAGTTTGAACAATCGACGAGCATGTATGAGACGATGCATGGATGTAAAGGAAGTCAGAAATGTGTGCAAAAATAGAGACATGGCGTGATGGTATATATTTTCCAAATTGTATGGTTACATATGGTGCTATCAAAGTTAGTACCTACATGCTAAAAATGTTTTCTTCTAATTAAAAAATAATGAAATAAAAATATTTAAACAAGTATGTGCTGAGCAGTAGGTAAAAGAATAACAATAATGAAAGTAAATAAATTTTGTGTATTTGTTATTATCGATTATAATTTTTAAAACTATGTACCTAGGTACAATAATAATATCGTAAATTAGAAAATGAATTAAGATTAAAGTTCACCTTTATTTGCAGTAATATAAAACCATTAATAAATAATAATTATTGTATCTTGAGTTGTATAGTGCATTCCTTAATCTTTTTATCTAAGTACTGATAAAATAAATTCATATAATAAAGGTATATTTGTTAATGGCTTTATTTTTATTGAATGGAAAAATACAAGATGACTTATACCAATAAAAAAACATTATCATCATTCTCAGAATTAACTCATTTTCGTATCGTAAAATGTAAATAGATGCACAAAAAAATATTCTATAAATTCATCATCAAAAGTCTACATCTCGCTTTACACTTCTCTCTATCCTCTGTAGCCCTCTTCAGCTCAACATATTATATGGCGCACCCGTCGTGGACGCCCCCTGTGATTTGTCCCCTCAACAATTCCCTCCATTAGGTCATGTAGGAGACCCTCGTGGCGCAAGATGTGACCAATCCAGCGAGCACGTCTCTCGGCGATGGTTTTGAGTAGGTGCCTGCCTTCTTCAACTCTGTTGAGAACCTCGGCATTCGTGATGTGGTCCCTCCAGGAAATTCCCAGTATTCTTCTGTAACTCCACATCTCGAAAGCCTCTAGTCTATTTCTGTCTCTTTCGGTAAGACACCATGTCTCACAGCCATACAACAGTATGCTCCACACATATGTTTTTGTAAGTCTCTTAATACGGAGCTTCAAGTCTAGGTTGTTTGACTTAAGGATCTTCGACTTCTTGTTGAAATCCAGCCTTGCCTGGTGTATTCGGCTGTCAACTTGTTCTCCCATCCCAAGAGATCCTACTTCCGAGGTACACGAACTCTTTTGTGTTTTTCAGTGTTTCTCCGAACATTACCACATTAAATTAACGGAAGATAAAAAATCGAAACAAGATACATAAACATATTTTTTCTGTAATATTGGATATTGTAAATTTATTGAGCTGGAAGAGAAGGGATGCTAGGTATCCAGGGCCGGCCTATAAAAAAACTATTCTTGCTATTTAAAAAAAAACACTAAATTATAACCTTCTTTTACGCGAAAATATTTTTTATCACAGATTGGTGATATGAAATATTTTTCGTGTTTCATACATGAGAAGGTAAATTAGCGTACATACTCGTATTTGTGTTCATCCGAATGTCCAATGTATACCAAGGCCTCAAAGGTAGTATTTTGAAAAAAAACGAAAAAAAACATTTTTGAAAATTTGTTAAGTCCTTTATTAAAAAATATAGGTAAGTATACATTATACATATATAAACAAGTATTATTTAAAAATGAGATCTTTTATACCTATATTTATTAAATACTTATTTATAAATGATTTTCTGTTTATTAAAAATGGATTAGATTTATTCGATGGTTTTGTAACAGAAGGATACGTAACTTGCAAGGATCGAAAGAGATATATAATAGATAAAGTTAGGAATGTTTTATAATTCCATTTTTTATATCATTTTGTTATTTATTTGTGTACGGAAAGGAACAGCCACCCTAGACAACATGTCATTTAGTTCAAGAAAAAATAACCAATGTATGAAAGTGACATTTGTCACGTGACTGGCAACTGTCACTTCCATACATTGAGTTATATTTTCTTGTGTCTAGGGGGGAGGCTGGATTCCTTAATATTTCCTAAGGAACCTTTCGCAATTAAAAAAACGCCAGTTTTGAATCAGGCTCAATATTTCAAAGATTTGATACACAGGTACACATCTACATGCTTTTACAGACCATTTTACATTTAATATTTTTTCAACTTTTGAAACATCTGTCAGTGATTTTCAGTGTTGTTTGACAGTATTTTCCATGATATCCATAGCCTGGTGCATTTCATCGGGTGTAATAATGAGTGGTGGAGATAGCCTCAAAGATTTTCCATGAGCAACCTTTGTGAGGAGACCAACCTTCATCAGACTGACGCTCAAATCCCATGCATCAATTACATCTGGAAAAAAATAAATGATAATATATTTTTTTGACAAGTAGGTACTCAAGATATAATCGCCTTTGATCTACATTGCTATCTATAAGGAGCGAATTATAAAATGCTGAAGTAAGTAACATATACATGAATAAAATAAATAAGTTTTCATTATTTTACATATCAAATGGTTCATAATATCTATCCTGAAAAAATAATGTAGAATAATTATATTTAATTAGGTATTTTGTTTATAAATGTGCGTAGGCATATTGGAAATATATGTACCTACTACAGAACATAATAGCATCTGGATTTTCATATTATCATCATCATTATAAAAAATAATTATGAGTGTATCGTTACATGATTTATTAATTTTTATTATTTCAGAAATATCTATTTTTAATGCGCAATATTAATTTATTTATTTTGCAAATACAGTATAAATAAAGATACAAAATACTACGCAGATAATACTTAATGATATATTTATTTATTTGAATCTTCTTGTACATACAATTTGTACACTGGCGGGCTTATTGCCTGATGGCAATTTCTTCCAACCAACCAGAGTTAATGTTAAGTATACAAAACAATGTGTACTATGGCAATCAGTTACATAATCACATTACAAAATAAATAAATACAGCAGAATAAAAGTAAAAAAAAACAAATAAGATAGCATAGAAGAACAATTCATAGCAATGATAGGAAAACTAAAGGATAAGGAAAGGAAGAGGAGAGGAAGATGTAATCAGGTGTTCAGATAAATATTTTTGCTTTAGCCTTTTCTTGAAGATGTTTAATGAGATAGACGACGTAATATCAGGACTTAGGCTATTCCATAGCCTAGCCGAATGTACTTCAAATGAAGAGCTTAAAAAATCAGAACTATGTATAGGGATAGATAGTAAAGCACGTTCAGCAGATCGAAGTGGACGCCCGTGGCTTGAAAGATAAGTGAATTTATCCTTGAGATACTGAGGTAAATTTGGATTAAAAAGGACATTGTATAGTAATGACAAGATATGTATATTACGTCGTTGTCGTATCTTGGGCCAATGAAGAAGATTACGGTAATGAGAAATATGATCAAATTTTTATAGTCCAAAGATAAAACGGATGCAAACATTTTGAAGGCGTTCAAGTTTGTTGAGATGTTCCTCGTTTGTATCCAAGTAGCTAACATCAGCATAGTCAAGCAACGGTAGGAGAAGTGATTGAGCTAAGGTTATTTTACAGTGAAGTGGAAGGAAATTCTTGAGTTTATTAAGTGAGATAAATTTTATTTGATACTTCAAATAAAATTTTTATTTCAATAAACAAACTTCGTGTGGATATTTTTTTTATTATTTTTATTATATTCCAACATTTATGATTTTAATATAAACAAATAATAGATCCCAATAGCCATAATATATGGTTATCAGTGGGTTACTATGGCATAAAAATATAAACTTTAATAGTAGTGAAGAAAATATAAATTTTATATAATGCATGATTATTAAAAAAAAACTGAATAAAAGTAATATGAAAAATAAAAATACCGTAAAATAAAATAAAGCAATATAAAATAATAAAGTAAAATAAATAAAACAGAAAGAAGAATGATGAAGCAGAAAAATTTAATTCCAAATTTGAGATCAATTGAGAATTCAAGTATTCTTGAATACTTTATTTTAAAAACAAGCATTATAACAAATAAATAAATACACCTTAAGAGACATTGGCATCAAATTACTATTGAAAATTAATATACTGAACCTGGATTTATGTCTATAGCGTTCATGAGGCCTTTCCCTCTAACTGCGGTGATGACATTCCCCATCATTGCTTCAAGTCTATCCCTCATGATCTTGCCCATAGCGAAGGAATTACCGGCAAGATTCTCGTCTTCCATAACTTGCAGACCCATAATGCCCATCCTGGATCCGAGGGGGTTGCCACCGAAAGTTGAACCATGAGTTCCTGAAAGATAATTAAATAAATTGATGTTATCTATTTTTTACGTTAAAACTTCATCCTCAAGGCAGGATCTGTAAAATTCGAAAAGACGAAATTTAAACATATTATAAAACACTCAACAATAAATCTGAACAATGTGAATCAGACTCAGAACCTCAGAATTCTGAGTCACACACATGTCAAAATTAAATTCTACTACGCCAAATAAATGAAAAAAAAATATTGCTTGGGGGGCAAGTCTAGTCAACAGGCGGAATCAAAACCATCCATGCTTACCGATATCATGGATATAATTATCTTATGTATGGATATAATTATAACCATGCTATGGGTAAACATGGATGGTTTTGATTTCGCCGGTTGACCAGACTTGCCCCCCCTGATTTACCTGGTGTAATAACATTCATAACGGGATCATTAGCGAGTACTGTGGAAACTGGATAAAGACCACCAGCAAGGGATTTTCCCAATACCAATAGATCTGGTTTAACTCCTGAATAGTCTATACAAAGTCGCTTTCCTGTTCTACCCAATCCTGTTTGAACCTAAAAATTAATGTCAATACATAAAGAAGTCTATTAATCTAGTAATAGTAAAAGAAGGAAGGACAGAAGGATGGACGGAAGAATGATAGGATCGAAGGAAAGAAGGAAGCAAAAGAAGAGGATTGTTATGACGGTAGGAAGGAAGTAAGGAACGTTGGACGCAAGTACCTAAGGTAAGAAGGACGGAGATATTGAAGGAAGGACGGAATATGTAATTAAGTTCGTACCTAAAAACGTGTGTGGGGTAGGTACACGCATGTATCATGCTTCATTTTATTATGTTATGTGCACCCGCATACCTGTCGCTGGTTAACATACTTGATGGGGTATGGCGTGATTGTATCAATTAATGATGTTAAAAAAAGTTTATTTAACCGTTTATTTATGTATAAATAAGTAAATAAACAAAGAAATAATTTTTTTTTCTTGGGTTATCTCTATTGTATCCTGACCATTAATCCGTTAGTTCATTCCGTTGTAACGTTCAAAACAACAGCCACATAATAGTAAATGTGTTTTTCAAAATGTCTAAAACCCTTAGAATACGAGTAGAACAAGATTAAACGAATTATGAGTAAATCCATGTAATATATGCTGAGAAGCCTCTAAATTGGTGTTTTTTTGACTTCAAAGATGGAAAAATTGTGCAAAAACTCTACAACTCTCTCACACGGGACAGAGATTAATACTGTCGATTCATTAAGAGAAATAAATTCTCTTGAACAAATCGACAGTTGGATATATATAATGTACACTTGCGAACTTATTGCCAATACTACAAAATTGTTAATGGTAGGTGTATATTGTGTTAAGTATATAAAATTAATTTTAAGTTTTCTAAGAAAAAAAAAAACCAATGCAGGATTGCCTAAGATATATTTTATTTCTCAATTGAAAATTCATTTGGTACATCTATTATTATGTGCGCTTTTGAGTTTTAAAGATTAAAATGCATTAAAATATGTAAGTACAAACCTCATCTGCAATCCAGAGAACATTGTATTTATCGCACAACTTCCTCACTCCTTGTAGATAGTCATCGCTGGGCACAATGACACCAGCTTCTCCTTGGATAGGTTCCACCATGAAGGCACAGACGTTGGGATTTTGCAAAGCTATCTGATAAATTCGTTAAAAACAATTAATTAATAAATATATGGTAAGCCACGAACGACAGGTAGTAAGTTCAGCAGGTGCTTTACTTCCCTGTTTCTCCTATTGTAAATAATGCGTTCATTGCCTCTGTTGATATAATATTATTGTCTGCAACATATTTTTTACTTTATTGCTTCTCGGGCAACTTACAAAATGTAATTAAAAACGCATTCAATAACAAGCTGCCACACTTACGATATTAATCGCATCACAGATCCAGACTGAAAACACAATTAAAACTTTTCTCCACCGGAAATCGAACCCGGTCGGTTTGGGACTGAGATACAAAGGCCAACAATTATAACTTGTCAAAATTATAATTAAATAGACTCATTTAATAATATAAATATTATTAAATCATATCATAACATTATTAAATAATATAATTATATAAACATCAACGATTTATGATAAATTTGATTTTTAATATGAGCGCATAAATTGAATAATTTGAAATATGTAGTTACTTCTAATTTTTCCAAATCGTTGTACGGCACTATATTGAACCCGGGCATCAGAGGTTGGTAGCCATCATAACTTTCCGGATCTGTAGAAGCCGAAACGGCTGCGAGGGAGCGTCCCCAGAAGTTACCCTCGGCAAAAACGATCACAGCTTTCTCTTTTTCTATGTTTTTCACTCTGTAGCCCCATTTCCTTGCAATCTTGCACGACGACTCGCATGCTTCAACACCTAAAACATTTAATGAAATCGTACCGACATCTGTGAAACATAATATTATGACTAGTTGCATGTAACACATGAGATCCAACTGTCGATAGCGATAGTATGTATAGTTGAAGAATATGTACCAAACTATAAACCCATAAATACAAATTATTGAATATTTTCAGATATTTTGTTTTCTATACAACATATATTATGTAGGTATGTATGTCAAGATAGGATAGTATGGAGGAAGTTCCTTTTTTCCTACCCAAAATATGAAAATAGCATGATGGTATGTATGTTTGGAGATGAAGTATCAAACTATTAAGTCTTCTTACATATTGTGTATAGGCGACTGCCATACAAAATGTATGAAGCGATGTCGTCACTAAATTCAATTTTTAAAAAAATTGTTAAAAAAAAATTGAGATCTTCTACTACAATGTTAATATTTTTTATAGAAAATTAAATTATCTAGTTGGGGTGTTTCGGCTTTTTTCGATAATTGTAAAAGTTTTGGAAATATAGGCAGTTAAACTCATAAATTTATCATAAAAAAAATATTTTTCTTACTAAAAAATGTTTGAGAAACCCTGGATTTTTTTTGAAAAAACTAATTTGAGGTTTTGTATTTGTCTATGTTTGTACCAATTTTCAGCGTTCTAGCGTTTATGGTTTCTGAGATATATGGAAAAATAAAATAAAAATTCAAAAGTTGATAACCCCTGACTGAAACAAAAATTCAAAATTCCGAGTATAAAAGTTTTGTAGGCCTGTAACTGTTTATATATTCTGAAATTTTAGGCTCTGTAAATTGAGCGGATCAAAAGTTATAAGGGGACACACACACACACACACGCACAGACACACAGACACACACACACACACACACACAGACACACGAAATGTTCTACTCCGAATTCTGAGTAAATCCGTGTATGGAACATATATGCTGCGAAGCCTCTAAGTTGGTGTTTTTTGACTTCAAAGTTGGAAAAGCCGTGAAAAAAGTAGACCTCTCCATACAATTCTCGCGTATTCTGGCTTGATACATTGTCGATATGTTAAGAGAACAAAGTTCTCCTGAACAAATCGACAGTTGGATAAGTTAAAGTTCTGCAAATAAGATTGATTAGAGAATTAAATTATTTCAAAGAGTAGGTATCAAAAGATGTATATTATTGAAATATGCAAGCTTTATTTTTTTCAATTGACTGATTATTACAACTACATAAAGGAATAGATAATTTTACTGATGAATGTTACACAAGCGATTATGAACATCACCTAAGAAAAAAGCCATAAACCCTGTAAAGTAGCTGATTTACAGACTGGCAATTATGGGAAAATGTATACATGTTTATTTATTTATTAAAAGAAACACTTACACAACAGGAATACACATAAAACATATAGACAGTGAGAATCAGCATAGTAGTTTCAATGCACCAATAACAGTTGTTTACAACATAATACATATATAATAAGTAAATCATAATTTAATAATAAAAATTAAGCATGCTTCAGAAAATCCACTATACAGAAGGTTAAACATCTCATAATGATTTTTGACTTGCTTGTAACAAACGCTTGAAGGCGCTGAGGTTATTTGAGAATATGTTAAACCCCTTTAGACAAATTCCTGTTATTTATCTGAAGAGTTGTTTTGTCTTGTTAAAAAATAGATATTTTTTGTTTTCAAATTAACTGTTAAATTATGAAGCCTCTTTTGTACACACACGTTTTTTTGTCGTGAAAAACTACGGTTGATTTGCCGTGTGTTGGCGCGATAGTATTGTGCGGTTACGTTTGACATAGCACCGTGAAGTAGCACCGCGCCGCGCGCCGTGCCGTATCATTGCCGTATCATTACCGAACTATAGGTACAACACTGTCCATCGCGCCTACGTGCGTGCCTACACGGCAACACGGTAAATCTACCGTATTTATTCACGGCAAAAAAAAATATATCTAGATACAACTAAAGATAAAATATCATACCAGTGTTCATAGGTAGCATTTTGTCGTATCCGAATAGTTTGCATATCATCTCGGAGAACTCTCCAAGTACATCGGAGTGGAAGGCCCTGGAGGTGTGATGTAACAGCTTCATCTGTTTCTCCATGGCTTCTAGCAGTCGAGGATGACAGTGTCCATGGTTGGTTGCTGAGTAGCCACTCAAGAAATCGAAGTACCTTTTGCCTTCCACGTCCCAAACAAAAATTCCTGAAATATTTTTATATTTTATCGGATACATTGAAAAAAATGGGTATACCTAATATCGAGAAAACTGGGCATCCAAATCTACAACAGACTGTTTTGAAATGAAAATACGTTATAAAAGAAAAATCTATGATTGAAAACATAAAAAAAACTTTGGAAAAAGTCAGTATTAAAAATGGCGGGTAAATTACTAACACATTATTACTAAAATAAAAATAATAAAAGTAATTGGTTTTGCTCAATTCGTATAATTTTGACCACGTTAAATAGTTTTCGGTTGGGTTCGTTTATAATACTATCACTCGCGATAGCGATGTGCATTATGAAATGAGTTTAAATATACGTTTTCTACTCTCATAAATGAATCTTAGCATGTAACAATGTTTATTATGTATTTCTTAACCATTAGCTTTATTTGCAATATAATTACGTTTTTCATCATAAATAACAAAGTCTCATTATTGCATAATATTTAAACAGTTAATGTACCTTTTCCTTTACACAGAGCCACAGGCAGCGGATGATAATTGTGACATCCGTATTTCTCATCTTTTGCTATAACTTCTTCTGTAGTCAAACATCTCGTAAGTATAGAATAAGAAGACTTGAGATTATTCAATCTCGATACGCTTAATCTGGATAGCATGGTTGTTCAAATATAAAAGGAAATCTGAAATAAAAACAAATTATTATAATGCGACATCTATATTTTGCAAATTAAAATGTCTTGATATAGATCTGCTATATTATGTTAACCAGAACCTACATCCTACATGTATTATAGTTTCCGGCAAATAAATGAAAATTTTAATCGTTAAGGCGGGCGTTTTGCACATACCAACCAAGCAAAAAAAACAAATACACGCTCTGCACAACCCACGTTATTTGTGGAAAATTATACGATTATTGGAACACAAATAGGCGATAGAGAATATTAAAAGAAATAAAATATTAAACCATTTAAATTAGACACTATTAATTCATAATTATGTGTGCTGCCGGTTACTACATAATATGGCCTAGAAACTGTAATTCTTTCTAAACAAAGTGCCGAGAAACAGCAAGTCACTCAAAGAGCTTTGCAAAGAACCACGTTGGGTCTTTCACTAAGAGATAAAATAAGAAATGAAAAGGTCAAACAAAACTAAAGAAAGATCAAACGAAAGTAACTAATGTAATTCACTGTGTGGCGAATCTGAAATGGATGAGCGGGACACATACCTAGAAGCTAGAACGATAAGTGGAGTTGGAGACCTCTTAAGACAAAGAGAAGTGTTGGGCAACTGCAGCTGAGGTGATACAACGAAATGTTGCCACGTTCTGGATACATATACTGCACAGCACAGAACGATGTTGAGTCAAATGGAGGAGGCTTTCGTTCAAGAGTGGATGGAAATAGACTGAAGAAAAGAAGAATTCATAATTTAAAAGGAAACTAAGTAGGTACCAACTCTATACGACTAAGTATGTAAATATTACTTGATTAATTTAAATGCGCATAATAGTATTATTTGTAATTACAACCTACGTTGATTGTAAAACTAATTCAAATGACTAAACTCGAGAAACTAGATACCTTAATAAATATATCTGATTCAAGAAATTGGATAATTAAACATCAGTTGCGCCCTACGGCAAAATGTATATAATATTGTGTATTTTGTACAATGCCAATTTTCTGCTACCTACTTTGGTCGGCCTTCGTGGCCATAGTCCTCTGGATTCGTTCGTTTTACTCTAAGATCCATAATTTTTCATATAATATACTACTTATACTAGATGTCGCAGTTAGAAAATTTTGTATGAATCGAAGTGAGGATTTTTTCCGCGAGACTTTTGACAACAAGGTGGGCAGAATACATCGTTTTTCTATAGAGAACAACGACTAATGTGAATTGTTTTCGGATTTATTTGTCGAAAAAAAAACGCTTTTTTCATTAAGATTTAAAGAAAAGTTATCTAAGAAGTGTTGAAATGTATGGAAAACCCCCTATTCAGAAACTAAAATAGGAACATACTAAAATTGTAGATTTTAGATTTACGGTCTTATTTCAGCGTTATAAAATATCAACTTGGACTAAATGGAATAAGAACGTACCTGTATTGGCCGGAACGTTCTTAAAAAGTTACTGAATTAGACGTATCTTGAATAATGATGAAAATTTCATAATTTTCATCATTATTCAAAATACGTCTAATTCAGTAACTTTTTAAGAACGTTCCGGCCAAAATAGGTACGTTCCTATTCCATTTAGTCCAAGTTGATATTTAATAACGCTGAAATAAGACCGCAAATCTAAAATCTACAATTTTAGAACATTCCTATTTTAGTTACAATAGTTACTGAATAGGGGGTAATATGTTGCCAACCAAGACGTCAAACGCGCGATATACTATAACTCACTCATTGCACGGGGTACTCCATCTAGTATATTATATGGAAATCTATGCTTAGATCTAACAGCAAATCCAAAAGGCGCTGTCGTGGCCCAGATATCTGATTCCTGAACCAATAGGTGTCCCGAGTTCGATTCCCGGTGAAAATAAAGTTTTTCACTGGATTTGTGGGACGACGATATCACAAGTCTCCGGAATTGCCGAGAAGCAAAATACAAAAAAAAACTTTTTCAGAGACATTAAAAAGAATCGATGATGTATTTACAAAAAATATATTTTTCAAACAAAAATATATATACGAGTCGGAAAGAGATATTTTTGCGTTTGGGGCAACAAATTATACGAGTTTTCAGAGTGGTAAAATAATTAGATTTTTTTTTATATTTTTTGCAATATTATAAATATTTTTATGCATATTGTATAAATGAACATAACCATATAGGTATGTATCGTAATAATTAATCACCATATATTTTCCCACGCTAAAGATATTTGAAACGATTCCATGAACATTAATAAAGCATTAGAACCTAATGGTAATATTTAACAAATTACTTATAAACTGATTTTGAAATTAATTGTATAGGTATTTAATGCTTTTAAAGTATTAAATATATCGCTCGTTTGCGAGAACAACGAAATAAGTCGAAAATCCGATTTTTGAGTTAATAATGCAGAAATGTTGTGTTTATCAATATTCATGTCATCTCCAATTCTCAGTACTATATCTCTATAAGTGCGAGAGAAACATCACATGTGTCGTTGTTTCAATGTCATAATATATTTATTCACTTTAATATTGATAAACACAAAATTTCTGCATTATTAACTCAAAAATCGGATTTAGTGACTTATGTAGTTATTCTCGCAAACGAGCGATATGATTTATATGTGTGTGTGTGTGTGTGTGTGTGTGTGTGTGTGTGTGTGTGTGTGTGTGTTCGCGGCTGCAATAAAGTGCGGACCTTGCCGTGACAAAAACCACGATTGTGCGGACAGACCTCAAAGTGAGGACGTCCGCATAATAATTAAGCAACGCGTCAAATGTACCGTTAGAATCCTCGCATTCTAAATAGTCTATTGGAGAAATCTTGAGATTTTGGTATTGGGGTCCCCAAATTCGGTATTTTTGTCATAAAAAGTTAACACATGCTAAACTTTTAGTTCATGCGTGTAAACACCACGTGGCGCCACCAGTCCGAAGAGTATGAATATATGCGAAAATGCGGACCTTACGTCAAGTCCGCATATTACAATAACAGCATACTTATCTCTGGACCGCGTGTATTCTTTCCGTATAAAAAAATACTTCTTGTGTGTAAACACCAAGTGGCGCGACCAGTCCGAAGAGTATATATATATATACAAAAATGCTTCAGAACTACATTTTCATAGTATTTCAAATAAAACCTGTTTTTATGATGAAATACTTATTAAAAAGATAAATTATTGCAATATTCGAAACTAGTTGTGTGCACTCTCTACGTGATACCTACCTGTTGAGAAATTGATGTAAAATTACGCTAAAAAATTCTTTAATTATGACCAATTTAATTTGGTACTGTAAATTAGTCAAATCCAAGTAGGTATTCATATACCTACATTTACACATACTCAAGACATCGGCAGTTGGATCTCATGTATTTACATTTAACCTACACAAAACATATAAGATCATTTCACAACAAGCAACAGTTATAATATATATCTATAGTCATATTGTAATTCACGCGATTGTCATAGGTACCATACCTTTACGCCGTTTACCTATTTGGGGTAGGCAGAGAGGACCGAACACTAGATTCCTCTATCTTGACATACATTTCTCGCTTCATTCACGTTCATGCATCGTGTCATTCACGCTCTGCTATTATTCTTACTTCTGACACCTCCATCTTTCAAAATTCCATTAATGTGATCGTGCCAACTTTTCCTTGGCCGACCTCTACCTTTCGTTCCTCTTTTATCACCCTTATATACTTTTTTCGTCAGTCGATCATCATTCATTCTTTCTACGTGGCCAAACCACCTAAGGGCATTTACTCACGATATCTCTTTCAATCATACATCTCATTTCTTATTCTGTCATAGGTAGGTACCTACCTAAATATTACACAAATGTGTATATTAGCCGATCGCGTACCGTACAGCCGAAGTTGAAAAATCGTGCGTTAGATAGTGGTTACCTTTATCACACCTCAAGAAATTTATAAAGCGACTAATCAGAAGATATCACCTTTCCAATGGAAACAAAAATCATCGAAATCGGTCAACTTTTGTCATAATTTTCACTGAACATAAAATCACGTCGAATTATTATATGTAACCCAGGTTTTAATAATAAACGAGAGGGTTGTGGCCAACCATCAACTCTCAACTATATGTAAATAGTAAGAGCATATTTGTCTTCTTGAAAGATTGACAATCCCTAAATATATTTTTATGATGAACATTACTATTAAATTACTAAACACATAAAAATAATCTATAGCCTGAAAGCAATTTGAAAGTTTTGATTGATTACGTTCATGTAGATGTCGGTTTTTTATATATAAGTAGGAGATTATTATATGTGTCTAAGTTGTCAATTGAAATGTATTTACTTCATTTTTTTGCAAAAAAAGAATTTAGTCACGACCACATTCAATACAAATTGTATGGAAAACGACACGAGGACTCATTGATCGACTTTAGTTTGATTATCTAATTAATCTTCATAATATTATGCCATCAAGTGGTTTACCCATTCGGGGTAGGAAAAAAAAGGACTGAACTCCACATTATACTATCCTGACATACGTACCTACATAGTTTATGATAGTTATATGTACCTAGATATATTATATAATACAAAACATATTATATTTTATAATTTCGATTCAGGTTTAATTATTTGGTAAATACTTATTTTTCAAATATTATTTTTATCTACTTATATATTTATTTATTTTTAAATATACCTACATATAAAATTGATATTTCATTACATTTGTAGCTGCAATACTGTAGGTACCTTCTGTAAATTAGTCAATTCCAAGTAGGTATTTAGTATAAAACATAAAAGTAATAATAATAATAATTTTGAATGATTTATATAGCAACGTCTTCGTGAATGTCTCACCTCAACACCGCTTAACTATTCATATACCTACATTTACACATACTCAAGACATCGGCAGTTGGATCTCATGTATTAATATTTAACATACACAAAACATATAAGATCGTTTCATAACAAGCAACAATTATAATATATATCTATAGTCATATTGTAATTCACGCGATTGTCATAGGTACCATACCATCACGCTGTTTACCTATTTGGGGTAGGCAGAGAGGACCGAACACTAGATTCCTCTATCTTGACATACATTTCTCGCTTCATTCACGTTCATGCATCGTGTCATACACGCTCTGCTATTATTCTTACTTCTGACACCTCCATCTTTCAAAATTCAATTAATGTGATCGTGCTAACTTTTCCTTGGCCGACCTCAACCTTTCGTTCCTCTTTTATCACCCTTATATACTTTTTTCGTCAGTCGATCATCATTCATTCTTTCTACGTGGCTAAACCATCTAAGGGCATTTACTCACGATATCTCTTTCAATCATACATCTCATTTCTTATTCTGTCATAGGTAGGTACCTACCTAAATATTACACAAATGTGTATATTAGCCGATCGCGTACCGTACAGCCGAAGTTGAAAAATCGTGCGTTAGATAGTGGTTACCTTTATCACACCTCAAGAAATTTATAAAGCGACTAATCAGAAGATATCACCTTTCCAATGGAAACAAAAATCATCGAAATCGGTCAACTTTTGTCATAATTTTCACTGAACATAAAATCACGTCGAATTATTATATGTAACCCAGGTTTAAATAATAAACGAGAGGGTTGTGGCCAACCATCAACTCTCAACTATATGTAAATAGTAAGAGCATATTTGTCTTCTTGAAAGATTGACAATCAATCCCTAAATATATTTTTATGATGAACATTACTATTAAATTACTAAACACATAAAAATAATCTATAGCCTGAAAGCAATTTGAAAGTTTTGATTGATTACGTTCATGTAGATGTCGGTTTTTTATATATAAGTAGGAGATTATTATATGTGTCTAAGTTGTCAATTGAAATGTATTTACTTCATTTTTTTGCAAAAAAAGAATTTAGTCACGACCACATTCAATACAAATTGTATGGAAAACGACACGAGGACTCATTGATCGACTTTAGTTTGATTATCTAATTAATCTTCATAATATTATGCCATCAAGTGGTTTACCCATTCGGGGTAGGAAAAAAAAGGACTGAACTCCACATTATACTATCCTGACATACGTACCTACATAGTTTATGATAGTAATATGTACCTAGATATATTATATAATACAAAACATATTATATTTTATAATTTCGATTCAGGTTTAATTATTTGGTAAATACTTATTTTTCAAATATTATTTTTATCTACTTATATATTTATTTATTTTTAAATATACCTACATATAAAATTGATATTTCATTACATTTGTAGCTGCAATACTGTAGGTACCTTCTGTAAATTAGTCAATTCCAAGTAGGTATTTAGTATAAAACATAAAAGTAATAATAATAATAATTTTGAATGATTTATATAGCAACGTCTTCGTGAATGTCTCACCTCAACACCGCTTAACTATTCATATACCTACATTTACACATACTCAAGACATCGGCAGTTGGATCTCATGTATTAATATTTAACATACACAAAACATATAAGATCGTTTCATAACAAGCAACAATTATAATATATATCTATAGTCATATTGTAATTCACGCGATTGTCATAGGTACCATACCATCACGCTGTTTACCTATTTGGGGTAGGCAGAGAGGACCGAACACTAGATTCCTCTATCTTGACATACATTTCTCGCTTCATTCACGTTCATGCATCGTGTCATACACGCTCTGCTATTATTCTTATTTCTGACTTCCATCTTTCAAAATTCAATTAATGTGATCGTGCTAACTTTTCCTTGACCGACCTCTACCTTTCGTTCCTCTTTTATCACCCTTATATACTTTTTTCGTCAGTCGATCATCATTCATTCTTTCTACGTGGCTAAACCATCTAAGGGCATTTACTCACGATATCTCTTTCAATCATACATCTCATTTCTTATTCTGTCATAGGTAGGTACCTAAATATTACACAAATGTGTATATTAGCCGATCGCGTAACGTACAGCCGAAGTTGAAAAATCGTGCGTTAGATAGTGGTTACCTTTATCACACCTCAAGAAATTTATAAAGCGACTAATCAGAAGATATCACCTTTCCAATGGAAACAAAAATCATCGAAATCGGTCAACTTTTGTCAGAATTTTCACTGAACATAAAATCACGTCGAATTATTATATGTAACCCAGGTTTTAATAATAAACGAGAGGGTTGTGGCCAACCATCAACTCTCAACTATATTTAAATAGTAAGTGCATATTTGTCTTCTTGAAAGATTGACAATCAATCCCTAAATATATTTTTATGATGAACATTACTATTAAATTACTAAACACATAAAAATAATCTATAGCCTGAGAGCAATTTGAAAGTTTTGATTGATTACGTTCATGTAGATGTCGGTTTTTTATATATAAGTAAGAGATAATTATATGTGTCTAAGTTTTCAATTGAAATGTATTTACTTAATTTTTTTACAAAAAAGGAATTTAGTCACGACCACATTCAATACAAATTGTATGGAAAACGACACGAGGACTCATTGATCGACTTTAGTTTGATTATCTAATTAATCTTCATAATATTATTATGCCATCAAGTGGTTTACCCATTCGGGGTAGGAAAAAAAAGGACTGAACTCCACATTATACTATCCTGACATACGTACCTACATAGTTTATGATAGTTATATGTACCTACCTAGATATATTATATAATACAAAACATATATTATATTTTATAATTTCGATTCAGGTTTAATTATTTGGTAAGTAGGTACTTATTTTTCAAATATTATTTTTATCTACTTATATATTTATTTATTTTTAAATATACCTACATATAAAATTGATATTTCATTACATTTGTAGCTGCAATACTGTAGGTACCTACTGTAAATTAGTCAATTCCAAGTAGGTATTTAGTATAAAACATAAAAGTAATAATAATAATAATTTTGAATGATTTATATAGCAACGTCTTCGTGAATGTCTCACCTCAACACCGCTTAACTATTCATATACCTACATGTACACATACTCAAGACATCGGCAGTTGGATCTCATGTATTAATTTTTAACATACACAAAACATATAAGATCGTTTCATAACAAGCAACAATTATAATATATATCTACAGTCATATTGTTATTCACGCGATTGTCATAGGTACCATACCATCACGCTGTTTACCTATTTGGGGTAGGCAGAGAGGACCGAACACTAGATTCCTCTATCTTGACATACATTTCTCGCTTCATTCACGTTCATGCATCGTGTCATACACGCTCTGCTATTATTCTTACTTCTGACACCTCCATCTTTCAAAATTCCATTAATGTGATCGTGCCAACTTTTCCTTGGCCGACCTCTACCTTTCGTTCCTCTTTTATCACCCTTATATACTTTTTTCGTCAGTCGATCATCATTCATTCTTTCTACGTGGCTAAACCACCTAAGGGCATTTACTCACGATATCTCTTTCAATCATACATCTCATTTCTTATTCTGTCATTGGTAGGTACCTACCTAAATATTACACAAATGTGTATATTAGCCGATCGCGTACCGTACAGCCGAAGTTGAAAAATCGTGCGTTAGATAGTGGTTACCTTTATCACACCTCAAGAAATTTATAAAGCGACTTATCAGAAGATATCACCTTTCCAATGGAAACAAAAATCATCGAGATCGGTCAACTTTTGTCATAATTTTCACTGAACATAAAATCACGTTGAATTATTATATGTAACCCAGGTTTTAATAATAAACGAGAGGGTTGTGGCCAACCATCAACTCTCAACTATATGTAAATAGTAAGAGCATATTTGTCTTCTTGAAAGATTGACAATCCCTAAATATATTTTTATGATGAACATTACTATTAAATTACTAAACACATAAAAATAATCTATAGCCTGAAAGCAATTTGAATGTTTTGATTGATTACGTTCATGTAGATGTCGGTTTTTTATATATAAGTAGGAGATTATTATATGTGTCTAAGTTGTCAATTAAAATGTATTTACTTCATTTTTTTGCAAAAAAAGAATTTAGTCACGACCACATTCAATACAAATTGTATGGAAAACGACACGAGGACTCATTGATCGACTTTAGTTTGATTATCTAATTAATCTTCATAATATTATGCCATCAAGTGGTTTACCCAATCGGGGTAGGAAAAAAAAGGACTGAACTCCACATTATACTATCCTGACATACGTACCTACATAGTTTATGATAGTTATATGTACCTAGATATATTATATAATACAAAACATATTATATTTTATAATTTCGATTCAGGTTTAATTATTTGGTAAATACTTATTTTTCAAATATTATTTTTATCTACTTATATATTTATTTATTTTTAAATATACCTACATATAAAATTGATATTTCATTACATTTGTAGCTGCAATACTGTAGGTACCTTCTGTAAATTAGTCAATTCCAAGTAGGTATTTAGTATAAAACATAAAAGTAATAATAATAATAATTTTGAATGATTTATATAGCAACGTCTTCGTGAATGTCTCACCTCAACACCGCTTAACTATTCATATACCTACATTTACACATACTCAAGACATCGGCAGTTGGATCTCATGTATTAATATTTAACATACACAAAACATATAAGATCGTTTCATAACAAGCAACAATTATAATATATATCTATAGTCATATTGTAATTCACGCGATTGTCATAGGTACCATACCATCACGCTGTTTACCTATTTGGGGTAGGCAGAGAGGACCGAACACTAGATTCCTCTATCTTGACATACATTTCTCGCTTCATTCACGTTCATGCATCGTGTCATACACGCTCTGCTTTTATTCTTACTTCTGACACCTCCATCTTTCAAAATTCAATTAATGTGATCGTGCTAACTTTTCCTTGGCCGACCTCTACCTTTCGTTCCTCTTTTATCACCCTTATATACTTTTTTCGTCAGTCGATCATCATTCATTCTTTCTACGTGGCTAAACCATCTAAGGGCATTTACTCACGATATCTCTTTCAATCATACATCTCATTTCTTATTCTGTCATAGGTAGGTACCTAAATATTACACAAATGTGTATATTAGCCGATCGCGTAACGTACAGCCGAAGTTGAAAAATCGTGCGTTAGATAGTGGTTACCTTTATCACACCTCAAGAAATTTATAAAGCGACTAATCAGAAGATACCACCTTTCCAATGGAAACAAAAATCATCGAAATCGGTCAACTTTTGTCATAATTTTCACTGAACATAAAATCACGTCGAATTATTATATGTAACCCAGGTTTAAATAATAAACGAGAGGGTTGTGGCCAACCATCAACTCTCAACTATATGTAAATAGTAAGAGCATATTTGTCTTCTTGAAAGATTGACAATCAATCCCTAAATATATTTTTATGATGAACATTACTATTAAATTACTAAACACATAAAAATAATCTATAGCCTGAGAGCAATTTGAAAGATTTGATTGATTACGTTCATGTAGATGTCGGTTTTTTATATATAAGTAGGAGATTATTATATGTGTCTAAGTTTTCAATTGAAATGTATTTACTTCATTTTTTTGCAAAAAAAGAATTTAGTCACGACCACATTCAATACAAATTGTATGGAAAACGACACGAGGACTTATTGATCGACTTTAGTTTGATTATAATAATTTTGAATGATTTATATAGCAACGTCTTCGTGAATGTCTCACCTCAACACCGCTTAACTATTCATATACCTACATTTACACATACTCAAGACATCGGCAGTTGGATCTCATGTATTAATATTTAACATACACAAAACATATAAGATCGTTTCATAACAAGCAACAATTATAATATATATCTATAGTCATATTGTAATTCACGCGATTGTCATAGGTACCATACCATCACGCCGTTTACCTATTTGGGGTAGGCAGAGAGGACCGAACACTAGATTCCTCTATATTGACATACATTTCTCGCTTCATTCACGTTCATGCATCGTGTCATACACGCTCTGCTATTATTCTTACTTCTGACACCTCCATCTTTCAAAATTCAATTAATGTGATCGTGCTAACTTTTCCTTGGCCGACCTCTACCTTTCGTTCCTCTTTTATCACCCTTATATACTTTTTTCGTCAGTCGATCATCATTCATTCTTTCTACGTGGCCAAACCATCTAAGGGCATTTACTCACGATATCTCTTTCAATCATACATCTCATTTCTTATTCTGTCATAGGTAGGTACCTAAATATTACACAAATGTGTATATTAGCCGATCGCGTAACGTACAGCCGAAGTTGAAAAATCGTGCGTTAGATAGTGGTTACCTTTATCACACCTCAAGAAATTTATAAAGCGACTAATCAGAAGATATCACCTTTCCAATGGAAACAAAAATCATCGAAATCGGTCAACTTTTGTCAGAATTTTCACTGAACATAAAATCACGTCGAATTATTATATGTAACCCAGGTTTTAATAATAAACGAGAGGGTTGTGGCCAACCATCAACTCTCAACTATATGTAAATAGTAAGAGCATATTTGTATTCTTGAAAGATTGACAATCAATCCCTCAATATACTTTTATGATGAACATTACTATTAAATATAATTGTTAAAAATAATTATTAGTTAAAAATAATTATTAGTTATTAGTTAAAAATAATAATTGTAAAATATATCAATTTGCCGATAATACAGCAATAGTTACATCCTCCAAAAATATTATCGATGCCGAACATGAAATGCAGTTATGTTACACTCGACTTTGCGCATGGGCTCATGATAAAGGGTTAGCAATAAGTGAAAACAAAACACAACTTCTGCATATCCATTCCTGTAACAACAAGACCACGCACAAATTACAAATTCTATCACATGATCATCAATGTTTGCATAGTAACTCTCAGAATAATTGTAACTGCCCATCATTGACAGAAGTCACATCATATAGGTATTTAGGACTTATCATTGACAAACACTTAAACTACAAAGAACACGTTGACTATGTTTGCAGTAAACTAAGAACTATGACAGCAATTTTCAACATAATAAGACCTAGATTAACCTTCAGCTCGGCCAGATTGCTGTATATGGCCCTCTGTGATTCAGTAATATCATATGGAATATCGTCATATGGATTGGCATATAAAACTACTCTAAATAAGATTGAAAAGATACAAAGAAGACTACTAAAAATTATTATTACTAAAAAAATAGCTAAAAAGTTAAAAAGGAAAAATAAATGCCTTTTCGACCAATCTAAAGTATTGTCTCTCCAGAGGAGAGTGGAGTATAGCATTCTGGTTGAGCATTTTTTGAGACCTAAAGACAGACTACTCATAAGACACGACAGACAAACTAGATCAGTGACCAACAAACTTTTACGTACAAACAAATTCAACAATGACTATGGACGTAGGACCGAAGATGTGCTGCTGCCCAAGGTCTGGAACCCCATGCCTGCCAGCTTGAAGCAGTGTGGATCCATCGAGGAATTCAAAAAGAAAGCCAAAGGTTATATATTACACAAAAATCCTCGATGGTTGATCTAAGGGGTGAGCGCGGGTTGTTCCGGACTTTGTAGGAAAAATGTAGTATGTAGGTACAATATTAGTTTTTAATTGAAATTTATATGTATATATGTGTATATTACAAAACTGTTATAATTAAGATCACAGCCAAAAATCCCCTTAAGGGATTAGGCAAAATAATATGTTTATTGTTATTATATTCTTTATTAATAAAATAAAAAAAAAAAAAAAAAATTACTAAACACATAAAAATAATCTATAGCCTGAGAGCAATTTGAAAGTTTTGATTGATTACGTTCATGTAGATGTCGGTTTTTTATATATAAGTAGGAGATTATTATATGTGTCTAAGTTGTCAATTGAAATGTATTTACTTCATTTTTTTGCAAAAAAAGAATTTAGTCACGACCACATTCAATACAAATTGTATGGAAAACGACACGAGGACGCATTGATCGACTTTAGTTTGGTTATAATAATTTTGAATGATTTTTATAGCAACGTCTTCGTGAATGTCTCACCTCAACACCGCTTAACTATTCATATACCTACATTTACACATACTCAAGACATCGGCAGTTGGATCTCATGTATTAATATTTAACATACACAAAACATATAAGATCGTTTCAAAACAAGCAACAATTATAATATATATCTATAGTCATATTGTAATTCACGCGATTGTCATAGGTACCATACCATCACGCCGTTTACCTATTTGGGGTAGGCAGAGAGGACCGAACACTAGATTCCTCTATCTTGACATACATTTCTCGCTTCATTCACGTTCATGCATCGTGTCATACACGCTCTGCTATTATTCTTACTTCTGACACCTCCATCTTTCAAAATTCAATTAATGTGATCGTGCTAACTTTTCCTTGGCCGACCTCTACCTTTCGTTCCTCTTTTATCACCCTTATATACTTTTTTCGTCAGTCGATCATCATTCATTCTTTCTACGTGGCTAAACCATCTAAGGGCATTTACTCACGATATCTCTTTCAATCATACATCTCATTTCTTATTCTGTCATAGGTAGGTACCTAAATATTACACAAATGTGTATATTAGCCGATCGCGTAACGTACAGCCGAAGTTGAAAAATCGTGCGTTAGATAGTGGTTACCTTTATCACACCTCAAGAAATTTATAAAGCGACTAATCAGAAGATACCACCTTTCCAATGGAAACAAAAATCATCGAAATCGGTCAACTTTTGTCATAATTTTCACTGAACATAAAATCACGTCGAATTATTATATGTAACCCAGGTTTTAATAATAAACGAGAGGGTTGTGGCCAACCATCAACTCTCAACTATATGTAAATAGTAAGAGCATATTTGTCTTCTTGAAAGATTGACAATCAATCCCTAAATATATTTTTATGATGAACATTACTATTAAATTACTAAACACATAAAAATAATCTATAGCCTGAGAGCAATTTGAAAGATTTGATTGATTACGTTCATGTAGATGTCGGTTTTTTATATATAAGTAGGAGATTATTATATGTGTCTAAGTTTTCAATTGAAATGTATTTACTTCATTTTTTTGCAAAAAAAGAATTTAGTCACGACCACATTCAATACAAATTGTATGGAAAACGACACGAGGACTCATTGATCGACTTTAGTTTGATTATAATAATTTTGAATGATTTATATAGCAACGTCTTCGTGAATGTCTCACCTCAACACCGCTTAACTATTCATATACCTACATTTACACATACTCAAGACATCGGCAGTTGGATCTCATGTATTAATATTTAACATACACAAAACATATAAGATCGTTTCATAACAAGCAACAATTATAATATATATCTATAGTCATATTGTAATTCACGCGATTGTCATAGGTACCATACCATCACGCCGTTTACCTATTTGGGGTAGGCAGAGAGGACCGAACACTAGATTCCTCTATATTGACATACATTTCTCGCTTCATTCACGTTCATGCATCGTGTCATACACGCTCTGCTATTATTCTTACTTCTGACACCTCCATCTTTCAAAATTCAATTAATGTGATCGTGCTAACTTTTCCTTGGCCGACCTCTACCTTTCGTTCCTCTTTTATCACGCTTATATACTTTTTTCGTCAGTCGATCATCATTCATTCTTTCTACGTGGCCAAACCACCTAAGGGCATTTACTCACGATATCTCTTTCAATCATACATCTCATTTCTTATTCTGTCATAGGTAGGTACCTACCTAAATATTACACAAATGTGTATATTAGCCGATCGCGTACCGTACAGCCGAAGTTGAAAAATCGTGCGTTAGATAGTGGTTACCTTTTTCACACCTCAAGAAATTTATAAAGCGACTAATCAGAAGATATCTCCTTTCCAATGGAAACAAAAATCATCGAAATCGGTCAACTTTTGTCAGAATTTTCACTGAACATAAAATCACGTCGAATTATTATATGTAACCCAGGTTTTAATAATAAACGAGAGGGTTGTGGCCAACCATCAACTCTCAACTATATGTAAATAGTAAGAGCATATTTGTCTTCTTGAAAGATTGACAATCAATCCCTAAATATATTTTTATGATGAACTTTACTATTAAATTACTAAACACATAAAAATAATCTATAGCCTGAGAGCAATTTGAAAGATTTGATTGATTACGTTCATGTAGATGTCGGTTTTTTATATATAAGTAAGAGATAATTATATGTGTCTAAGTTTTCAATTGAAATGTATTTACTTCATTTTTTTGCAAAAAAAGAATTTAGTCACGACCACATTCAATACAAATTGTATGGAAAACGACACGAGGACTCATTGATCGACTTTAGTTTGATTATCTAATTAATCTTCATAATATTATGCCATCAATTGGTTTACCCATTCGGGGTAGGAAAAATAGGACTGAACTCCACATTATACTATCCTGACATACGTACCTACATAGTTTCATGTGTAAATGTTGCCAACCTAATAATAAATTAGTGTTGCCAACAATTAAAATGAACCATAAAATATATCCAAAACAATATTCAATATTTTGTTTTTGCATAAATTAAGATATGTATTAATAACAAGAGGAAAAAGTCATAATGTACCAAATATACCAGGGTGGGCTAATAATTAGATCAGGGACTGTATGTGAATTTACATGAAAAAGGTAATGTGGGGACGGTGTGTTAATAAGTTTGTTTATCATATTATGCGGACGGTGTGTAATTGAGTACGAATTTGCATGAACATGCGAACAGTGTGTGAATTCGTACGTATTTCTTGTAATGAGGGGACGGTGTGTTAATAAGTTTGTTTATCATATTATACGGACGCTGTGTAATTGCGTACGAATTTACATGAAAATGCGGACAGTGTGTGTGATTTCGTACGAATTTATTGTAATGTAAGGACAGTGTGTTAATAAGTTTGTTTATGATATTATGCAGACGCTATGTTACCAAACGTCCGCGGAATCCGCATTTTTGTCACGTTCTTCGAATGACGATATCTCCGTACCACTCGAGTGTATAAAAATTCCTGATAGATAGCTGCGTTGGAGGGAGAAAACACTCGCGGGTTCCACAGCTCAAATATTGCTAAATCAACGGGAAAGGTAGGACCGCACAATCGGTAATTTTGTAAAGGTCTTCACAATGGGACATCCGCGAACAAGGGTGTGTGTGTGTGTGTGTGTGTGTGTGTGTGTGTGTGTGTGATAGATAGAGAGGGTGCAGGGCCGGATAAACGTATTTTTGCGCCCGTAGCAATATATTTGAAACCGCCCCCCACCCTACATTTTTTTGTAATTTTAAATGTAGAACAATTTAAAATTACATCTGGTCTAAAATGACAAATCATTGACAATTTTTTACACACACACACCATCACGCCGAGCCTCTTTCCGAATAGGCACAGAGAACCGAGCTCCATACCTCGGTTTATATAATTAACGATTTTTGATTTATATAATTAACATTTTAGGATTTTAAGCGCCCTTTTCAGACAACCGCCCTGACTTCTTGTTCCTGATTGTTCTATGATTTATCCGGCCCTGGGTGCGTGTATGCGTATGTGTGTGTCTGCTGTTGTTGACTGTTATTATATTATTTTCTACTTATTGCTATATTGATGGAATGCTTATATTGCCTCTGAATCGAATCATTCAATTTGAATGATGTATAAATTGAACTATCAAACTGTAAATGAGCTTTTAGCTTCCCTAAATGATATACCTAAAATAAAAACTCGGTGGAGCATATTATATAGGTCGCAGATAATATCTGCAGCATGAAAGTCAATCCATGGATTAACGTTTTTCACGAAAAATATAAACCTACTCATTACTTAAAGACAATATTAACACACCCACAATTTGATAATACATACTTTAGTTGATTTTTTGCCAACTAATTGGGTATTTTATTATACCTACATATTCGAGCCCCCATAGATGTTCTAGGATGATAATACAAATATTCCAAATTGAAAATTCTTGGAAATTTTCCAAAATACATTGATTGACGTCATTGCGGTTGAGTATATTGTTTATGCTAATTTTCAATAGATGGTATTAGAATCAATACATAGAAGTAAAATGACGCCTGAAATTAACAATATCTTGGAGTTCTGCAAATTAGATTGATAAGGAATTTCAATATTCCCTTTTCATTTTAAGTCAAAGAATATCAAAAGGAGGTATAATTTTGTTAAATATTCAATCTTTATTAATTTTCAAATTCAACTATTTATTACAATAAAAGGAATAGATAATGTTGCTGATGAATTTTGCGCAAAAGCGATTATGAACATCACATAAGAAACTTTTCTTCACCTTGAAATGTTATTGTCAAAAGAAATTCATAAAAATACTCCTGGTTTTTATGCAATGCAAAATTGTTTACTTTGTATAAGTATACAAAATTGTTAAATTTTATCAAATGAATCAAGCTGGAAACAGTACATTGTCATCGGGAATACACAAATTCTAAAAGTTTCAGAGCTCCATATTGTCGAAAAGTTAGGTACTTCTAGTACAGACAGACAAGTGAAGTTGATTAAAAGAATGCAATAAAGACAGTTTATCAGCGATGATCTTTTTATTTATTCAGAGCATATTATCCTTATTCTTCTTCCTGGTCTTTTACTTATTTTCTTCTACAAAACTCCTCCATAGATGTTTCTGTCCTCTCCGTTTGAGGGCCGAAGCTACCGAGAGACCAGATATTCTCATGTATTATATGATCACTCCATTGAGAAGATGCTCGCCCCCGGGGTCACTGTCCTTCTACTTTTCCAACAGCCATGCTCTTCTGTCTTTTTCTCAGCAATATTGTCTAACGCTTCCACTGTCCTCGGTTCTGCGCATCTTCTGGGGTAACTCCGTTACTTAGCATAATCTGCTTCACAACTTCTTTCTCCCTTTTTTGTTAATCATAACAAAATTTTATATTGATATTAACCAAATTATAGACTACTAAACATTTGGTTACTCGTAACAAAAATGTGCACTCAGCCACACCGTGCAGTTATAATAGTTGTTAATTATCTTTGGTTACTGATTATAAAAAAAAATCATTGGCCAAACAGTTTAGTTATCCTATTTTTTAGAGTTATCTTTTAACAACAAAATTATTTTAAAATCCTCTGATACCAGCTGGTTAATAGTCTGCCTGTTGATCTATGTCATCTAGGATATATTTATTAGGCCGTTTAGCTGTGCAGAGATTAAGCAACATTGCAACATTCGTATCCAACACCATATTTCAAAAACATCAATTTTCTTCCTCTGAGAATAGCGTATTGTCCACGCAGCTTACAGGAAGATAGAGAATACTAGAGCCTTTACCAATGTCATCTTAGTTATTTTAAAGAAGTTTATATCTTGCTAGATTCTCGTTAAGTTTAGTCATGGCAGTTTATGCTATATAATATTGAAATATCGCTATAAGTGTATTGAGTGCCTCGATCTATCTGGTAATATAACAAAAAAACATTTAATTTGCATCTACGCTGTCGGTTCAAATCAAAATTCGTTAAATAAAAAAAACATGAGTTAATTGGAGTATACTGCCTACGGGCAATAAGCTCGTCACGTTTCAGCTCAATTTTATTTTCAGATTTAATTTTATTACAATTACCAACTGGAATTCAGGCGTTAAAACATGGTTGAAATATTTCTTACTGGTTTCCATTTTAAATACTCGTTCATACAAATTCATACAGTCACTGCTTCCTTTTCTCATACATTTGTAGCTAATTTATTTCTGGATCACATTTTCTCTCTGTTATTATTATTATTTTAAAAGCTTTTAAAAACTAAGTAATGTTTTCAGACCAGCGAAGCAAAAAACGTGACAATTTTTTTTAACGTGGATAACAACTTGTCACTATGACATCATAATAGTAGATGGTTATGAAAAGTACTTTATTAATTATTATATTCATCCATATTAAATCGCGAGGTACCTACATAATATTTACATAGTAAAAACAAAGGCAGTACCCACAAAAAAACATATAAATTTTTAATGAGTATAACCATCAGAATACAGCATAGTGGTAAGTTTTTTTTTATTTGGTTTGTTTTCATCAGAGAATTTTATTGGACGTTTTTTCTCACGCCATTATTGCTTCTCTGGGCTAAAAAATATAAGCTAGTTGCCAGAGTACCTACAATGATGTTTACAGAATATTATCACTCATTGTTTTCGATTTTACGAGATTGTGTAACGGATTTTATAACGCAGTGGTTCTTAAAAAATAAATTTTTAAAATCGCTCTAAAATAACATTGATCTTATTATAATAGGATGATATCAAAAGTAGGTGACAAACAAAACAAGGGCAATATTTCCAAAATGTGTAGTGGAATATAATTAAATTTGTTTCAGTATAAGTTTAGAAAGTTGTGAGTTTCTTTTACAGTTAAGACAAAAACTAGAATCAGTTGTATTTTTAAGAATCAATCAATATACCTAATTAGCTCACCTTAGCACAGGCTATGCCTAGTGAGGGGGCTAGTAACAAAGATACAAACAAAAAGATATGGCTTAAACTATGTAAGCACCAGTGAAGTGGTAAATTGATATTTATTGAAATGAGATAACTTATATTTACATTGTATGTTAACTATGTATGAATAAGCTTATATTATCTTAAGATATTTTGTATCTCATATATACTGTATATTTTTGGATAGAAATAAATAAAAATAAATAAAAATAAAAATTAGGTATAATCTTTCATAAATAATATAATATGCTGGACTTGATAAATAGCAAATCTACGACATAATCGACATAGTTGTTTCGAAATATATAAAATACAAGAATATCTTCGATCTTTTGAAAATACATCATTGTGTAGACGATGCCTCAGCAAAAATCTTCGTGCAAGTATCTGCTTTATTGTTGTCATTGTTGACCATTGAAATTAAATAGTGAAATACTTAGATGCATTATAAATATCAATTTATATATTTAAAAAAAAACTGTTTCGTTTCGCACTAAACCAAATATATGATTTTTATTATTAAGTTTTTATATACAAATAATTAATCAAAAGTAAAGATTATTTCAGTACACACCATACATTAAAGATGACATATAACGCTAAACGTAGCGACTGAAAACATGATAGGTATAGGTATTAAAACCGCCCAATGCTCTATGAAGTTACGCGTTAATAAGGGTAACTATCGCGTGCGTAAATAAAGGTTTATACGTGATTTAAATTATCGGAAACCCCAAATTTGTTGTAATTTTTTGCATTTTAAGAACAAACCTTAGTTGAAATGAAAAAACTTTATCGGTCATTCACTTTGATTTTATGCACTCTTTAAGCATTTAAAAGATTTATTTCTCTACGACACATAGTTATGGAGTAATTTTAAAAAATGATGTAAAAAAGGATATTTTTAATATTTTATTTTATGGGAATTTAGGCTGAATTTTAAAATTCTGCGACGAACATTCACTAGAGAAATTTTGAAAAGACTTAGGTACATATACTATTTTTTCTAGATACACACTGTTTAACATATTTGAGGGTTTTGATTTGAAATTGAGGTGTTTAGGTTTATATGGCCCCTTAATAACACTATTCACTCAGTTTCTTCAAGATTTACGTCATATATTTTTTTCAAAATATTTTTATTTCACCTTTTCACAATCACATCTGACTATTGTAATACTTCACTGAAACTCTGTTTCGATGAATTTATAAAAATGAAGTTTCGACTTTTGACAGTTTCTTACAGAAATTTGTATAATATCAATGAAATGCCATCGTTGAAGTATGTAGGTAACTCAAATTCATTTAGATTAAATTGGTTTAAACGGACCAATAACTTACAACTGCACAACTACTCAATTGGCAACATTCGCGAAACATGCTAGGTTTTTTATTAGAAATCAAGGTCAGGGGATACCGATCTTTTATTTTTACCGCGCCCGCCCAAAAACATTCCAGGGTTGTTAAACTCCGGAACCCACTGAATATATTGCAGCCATAGAAACAAAAAAATAACTAAAAAATGCGTTTTTTTATTTATTTATTTATATATATATACGGCTAGAAGCCTTTTACAATAAAAATATGTACAGTAGTTACAACAAAAGTATTTCAAAAAAAAATGATGAAAACGATGAGATACAAAATAACAATTAACACGCTAAAATAACAATTATAATAATAATAGATTCACAAAACAAAGTCAAAAAGCATAATAACTAAAAATCTAGAAATGACATAAAATCACTAGATATCTACCATACAAAAAATCGAAAATAAGAAAGCAATAAAAAAAATAATAAACAAAAACACATCATAAATTATTAACTAGAAAGAATAAAACAATTCAACAATCAATGATTGATGCATGAAAATGATGAAAAACAGTCAATGTACATAAATAAAGAAAGAAACATTATTTGTAAGAAACATTAATGTACATAAATAAAGAAAGAAACATTATTTGATCAACATAGGTTGAAATTTGCAATATATCGAGAAATAATTATACCTACATCATTTGGGCACGACCCCCCAATATCGAGGCTCAGATCAAGACGCAGTTTCTTATAAAAAAAGAATGAATTGCACACCACCCCGCATGAAAGAAGAATCGAGCTGTGGCGGGAACAGGTTGGGGAGAACGAATGGTTAAAACCAAGCGAGACCCTCCCAACCGGACACCAACTCCCATACGGGACTTGGAAAGCCCTGAACAGACTCAGAACGGGTGTGAGTAGATGTAGGGTCAACATGCAGAGATGGGAACTGCTGGATGATGAGCAGGATGTGATGTGCGAATGTGGAGAAGAGCAAAACGCGGCGCACCTGGTGGCATGCCCATTCATGGGGGAGCCTTGCAATGAGGCGGACCTCCTGGCTGCAAATGACAAGGCTGTGACGGCCGCAAAATATTGGAGAGAGCGCATATAGGGTCTGGACACGGAAATGAATGACCTACATCATTTTTTATATAAGTCGTTATACGAATCTTGTAGTATGCACATATGCAACTAAAACCGTGAATTATATAAAAGTTGACGACAATCCTATGTTGTTATTATATCAATGTATGAAAAAACTAGTTCAAATAATGTATAACTACGAAATATGACTTATTTAAATAATTATGCTTTACAATGTTTTTAACAAAAAAAATATAATTTAGGTTCAAACAATATGGGTTCAATTTATATAAAAAGCATTCACGTTGATTTAATATAACCTTCTCATTATTTCGAAGTTGGTTGAAAAACATTTTTATTCAAAGATGTCCAAAGGTATGTTACTACGGAAAGCCATTATAATATACGGATGATGCGCAAAAACTTAATTATAGAGCATATAAAGCCTAAAATTATGGAGCAAAGAAAAAATCCTACTAATTTAAGAAAATTACATAATAATACTGAAACATGGAAGTAAATTTTCCACTGAAAAGCTCAAAATTATTCCGTAAGATGGTAAACCATTCATTTCATTCCTTTTAGTGGTAAACAAGCTTTCCCTGCGTAGAAAAAATATATAAATGTTCGTAACCTTTAAAAATAAACAACTTGTGATATTTTCAGTACAAATTTGTATATTTTCGATTGTAAAATCTTTGTTTTTTTGTATACCTTTTTTGTTTATTTATAATTTACATGACACTGCTTTTTTTTGTATTTATAATAAGTACTTTTTTATATAATGTTTTGGTTGATTTTGAGTTTACATGTACATCTTTTTTTATGTTGCTTACGTCTATTGTTTTATTTGATTTTTTTTTTGAATTTACTGTTTTGGTTTATTTTGAGTCATCCATGTTTTTGACCCTGCTGTGTGTTGCCGGCAAAGAGTATTTATAAAGGTTATTTTTAAAATGGAGTTCATTTTCGAATTTTCATTTAGAAATTAAATGTACAAAAAAACTAGTCTGTTGACTATTTGATTATAAAAAAGTCGAAAAGATAATCAAAATGTATTTGACAATAAACTGAACCGTAAATATTATGTTACATTATCACTACATGAGTCTTTAATTCATTTTTTGATATATTTTCACGAACCTCGAATTGAATTTACATACAACTTTCAAGTATAATGACAGGATTGACAGATCTTTTTGCCCAATCACATGCCCAATTGCCCGTGCATAGATAGTTGGCTTCAAAAAAATCCGTCTGCGCAGCTTGTCAGACACTCTATTACATATATACTCTTAGGTTGCCGCACCGCCATCTTTATTTTCTCAAGCCGTGCTGTAGAAAATACACTGACAGTTAAAGAGACCTGTTTCCGGACTTCGTTCTCTATCTAGTCCGAACGTTTATTCTATGGATTTAGTATGAATTTTGGAAGCGGGTTGATGTGTTTGTGCGTTTGAATTTATCATTTTTCACGTGTTTTAGTAATATTTATATACCGTTTTGGAAAAAATACGTTGGTGGTGTTAAACAAGCATTAAGGTAAGATATTTTTTATATATTTACAATGATGTTATAGGTAGTTTGAATAATGTTTATCTGTCGCTAAAATTGTTTTCGTAATGGCCGAGACCACGTGTAATACGTCGTTGTTATAATAAGAAATTGTGTCGTTAGGAAAAATATATAATTGTAGGTACCTTTGGAATATTATGTAGAGTTTGTATTTATTAAAAATTCTTGTGTATTCATTGTGTTCAATGTCAATGTATCTTTTTTCGTGTCAACCGCAAAATATCCTCTCTAGATTTCTTAAAGATTTTTTTGTTTTGAAAATGTATTTATTAGTGATTATTATTTTCAGATGCCTCATAGATGCTGTGTCCCTGGATGTAAATCCAATTATAGCAGTTCCCTGAAGAAAGAAAGTGCAGTCACAGTTTTTAAATTTCCTAATGAAGAAGTGCGCAGACAGGCGTGGATTCGTGCGATTCCACGCAAGAATTGGACTCCAGGGGCCTTTGCTGCTGTTTGTGCCCATCATTTTGACAAAAGTGATATTATATCACATCCTAGAAAACCAAAATTGGCTATTGGAGCAATACCAAGAATTTTTAAAAATTTGCCATGTTATCTGACAAAGAATGTGGCAACAAAAAGAGTGGATCCCAAAATCCGACAGTTCAAAATTATAGAACGTCACGAGGAACAGGTCGAACTTTTCCTGCAAAGCGATGTGATTGTCGACTATAGTGATTTTTTAAGAAATATTAAAGCCAAAGTAAATCTTAGTGAGTGGAGTTTAAAAACTGTGAATAACACGACATATTTTTATATTACAAACATTGATGATGTAGACAAACATTTATATTTAAGTCGTCAAGTTGTCGTTGACCAGAATCTTAGGATTAAAGTATTTGTCGGAACAAATGAACTCTGTCATGGTGAATTGAAGTGGTTATTTCCTACATGTATGAAATTGGATTTGTGGTCACAATTTGAAAATTTGTTAGCAAGATATGGTGTTAATGAAGATGACAGTGTTAGTGATGAAGAAAATAGCATAAGTAATGTTAATAACAATATTATGAAAGCTCACATGTATTTAAAATTTGCACTAGATGCTGCCAGTGGACTTGATTATACACGTAAAAATACTTTAGAGTTGCTTTTGGATCAAGTTCATTTACTAATGACCAAAAGAAAACGATATAGCACGACTACTTTGCTATTTGCTTTTATAATGTATTCGAGGTCTCCTTCATGTTACCGTTTATTGAAAGATTTTTTTAATTTGCCTCATAAAAGGTATTTACAGAGCATTTCTTCGTCGTTTAATGTTTCACCAGATTCGTCGAATAATTTATATTTTAAGAAAATATCACAGGAGCTCTCTGAGCGTGAAAAATATGTCTGTTTATTAATTGATGAAATTTACATAAGTAGCTGTGTTACTTATAAATCCAGAAAACTTGCAGGTTTTGCATCCAATGATTTATCAAAAGTAGCAAAAACAGTTCAATGTTTTATGATTACTTCATGCTTTGGTGGTTTTAAAGAAGTCGTTCGCCTGATACCTGTTAATTCTATTACTGGCGACGATTTAAAAGCTATTACATTAAATGTGTTGAATTTTATACAAAAATTTGGATTTAAGGTCACTTGCATTATAACCGATAATAATCGGGTGAACCAAAACATGTTTAAAAAAATATCTCCGTCGGATAATTTTAATAATCCATTGTATACAAATATGCCAATTTTTATGTTTTATGACTTTGTGCACATATTTAAAAATATACGAAATAACTGGATTAATATGAAAGATCATAAAAAATCCTTTTCATATCCAGATTTTGAGGACAATTCAATAATTAGACATGCTAAATTTCAAGATCTAAGAGATTTGTATACTATAGAAAGTAATAGTACAGTTAAAAAGGCTTTCAAATTAAATTTTAAATCTTTGTACCCGACTTCTTTCGAAAGGCAAAAGGTGATTTTTGTCGATAATATATTTCATTGTACCACTATTGCTGGTTTGTCTTTTTTCGATGAATACAAAGAAACAGCTATGTTTTTGCAAATAATCAGAAATTGGTGGGACATTTTAAATGTCAAAACCACAATGAAAGGTAAAATAAAACGCAATGATCTATGTACACCTATACTGGGGACAACTGATGAGAAGCTTGTATATTTAAAAAAATTTGCTGAATGGTTAGATAAATGGAATAATTTGCCAAATGGTACATTTTTTTCAAGTGATACTTATAATGCATTATATCAGAGTGTTTTAACTTTCATAAAATTTATTGAATTTTCATTTGCCAACTATTCGATTTCATATATTTTAACAGGAAAATTTCAAACTGATATGCTCGAAGAAAGATTTAGTTTGTACAGAAGGTTATCGGGTACAAATTACCATATATCATATACACAAATTGTAGAGTCGGAGAAAAAAATTAGAGTCAGGAAAATGTTTAGGTCTAAAAATATATCGGAGACATTAAACAATATTAAAAACTCGCTTACACCTTTGGAAAAAGAATCCAATTTAGAAGTAGATGTTTCTGAATTTATATGCATATTGAAATCAAATTACTTGGAAACATATGAAAATGATGAATCATCACAAATTTATGTTTGTGGTTATGCAGCCCTTGGTGTTAGAAAAAAAATTGTGAATAATTGTAACTTGTGTATTAGTTTAGTGTCTGATAACAAAGGTGTTAAAATTAATGATAAGTATTTTGATTTTCTACAAAGAGGAGGTTTGATCGTCCCCTCTGAGTCTGTAAAGTTTGTTTATTTTCATTTGTGTTCTATATTTGAATATGTTATCAATGTAAAAGCGTTACATCATAAATTTTTGGAACATACCAACCAAAAAGACTTGTTATTGTCATTAACATTTTTAAGCCTAAGATCTGGTTCATTTTATGTAGATTTAGATTCAAAATGTGTTTGTGGAATGACAAATAACAGAATATACAGTATGATTGTGGAAACACTATCAAACATTTTGTTAAATAATTATAGCAAAATGCAAAATGATCGAATCTCTACAAAAAAGAAATGTAATACAAGAAAACTGAAAACATATTGTAATTAGTAGAAATGGATTTACAAATTATTATTCTTTATATAATATTTTATGTAATCTGTGTTAGTTTTGTAAAATTTCAGTCTATTGTATGTACCTACTTGTTTTGAAAATTACCTGATTTTGATTTGCTTATCTGTATGAAAAAATGTCATGCAAGAAAACTGAAAACATTATAATTAGTAGAAGTAGTATATTAATTTACAAATTATTATTCTTTAGATATTATGTAATCTGTGTTATTATAAAATTTCAGTATATTGTATGTACTTATTTTGAAGATTACCTGATTTTATTTTCCTTATTTGTATGAATCTATATACTATTTGAAATGTCTATTGTGAATAATGGCTCTTGTATACCTATTTCTATTTATTTATTATTGTGTTTTAGATTATAAGTCTATTTTGTATCATTTGAAATGCCTGCTTTTGTTATTTTTTTTCTGTTTTATATAAATCTATTTTTACCTTTTTAAATTTCTAATTAATTGTAAATTCTACGTACAAGTATATCTTGTGTCATTTGAAAGATGCCTGCTTTTGTTATTTTTTGTTTTGTATGATTCTATTATACCTTTTTAAATTTCTCTCATTAGTATTAATTTTTGTGTTCTACGTTATAAGTTCATTTGGTGTCATTTGAACGTTGCCTGCCTTTGTTATTTTTTCTGTCTTGTATGAATCTATATAACTTTTTAATGATATAAGTCTATTTTGTGTCATTTGAACGTTGCCTGCTTTTGTTATTTTTTTGTCTTGTATGTAACTATATAACTTTTTAAATTTCTCTCATTAGTATTGATTATTTTGTTCTACGTTATAAGTCTATTTTGTGTCATTTGAGCGTTGCCTGCTTTTGTTATTTGTTTTGTCTTGTATGAAACTATATAACTTTTTAAATTTCTCTCATTAGTATTGATTATTTTGTTCTACGTTACAAGTCTATTTTGTGTCATTTGAACGTTGCCTGCTTTTGTTATTTTTTTGTCTTGTATGTAACTATATAACTTTTTAAATTTCTCTCATTAGTATTGATTATTTTGTTCTACGTTATAAGTCTATTTTGTGTCATTTGAGCGTTGCCTGCTTTTGTTATTTGTTTTGTCTTGTATGAAACTATATAACTTTTTAAATTTCTCTCATTAGTATTGATTATTTTGTTCTACGTTACAAGTCTATTTTGTGTCATTTGAACGTTGCCTGCTTTTGTTATTTTTTGTGTCTTGTATGAAACTATATGACTTTTTAAATTTCTCTCATTAGTATTGATTATTTTGTTCTACGTTATAAATCTATTTTGTGTCATTTGAACGTTGCCTGCTTTTGTTATTTTTTCTGTCTTGTATGAAACTATATGACTTTTTAAAGTTCTCTCATTAGTATTGATTATTTTGTTCTACGTTACAAGTCTATTTTGTGTCATTTGAACGTTGCCTGCTTTTGTTATTTTTTGTGTCTTGTATGAAACTATATGACTTTTTAAATTTCTCTCATTAGTATTGATTATTTTGTTCTACGTTATAAATCTATTTTGTGTCATTTGAACGTTGCCTGCTTTTGTTATTTTTTCTGTCTTGTATGAAACTATATGACTTTTTAAAGTTCTCTCATTAGTATTGATTATTTTGTTCTACGTTATAAATCTATTTTGTGTCATTTGAACGTTGCCTACTTTTGTTATTTTTTCTGTCTTGTATGAAACTATATGACTTTTTAAATTTCTCTCATTAGTATTGATTATTTTGTTCTACGTTATAAGTCTATTTTGTGTCATTTGAACGTTGCCTGCTTTTGTTATTTTTTCTGTCTTGTATGAATCTATATATCTAATATGAATCTATATTTTGTATATTTAAATAATTAAATATCATCTTTTACAAACAATTACCTTTTATTTATTAACCCGAAATTTAGATAAGTACACTTAATTATATTGTATATGCACATAATACAACCTCCATGGTCTAATTGGTTTGTCATTTATCTTCCGTCACGGGTGAATCCTGGCAGGAAAGGAATTTATTCTCATGCATTATATGCTTTTCTGGGTTGGAAACATTGGTAAGTTTGGAAAAAATTGCCTAAGGGCCAGTAAATTCGTTACTTCTGCAGGGTACAACAATGTGTTTATTATTAATATAACTGGGAAGTATTTATAGATTTGAAATCACGACATAATGTCTGATAAATTATTTTGGTGAATTTCCGACTAAAAAAATATATTCTCTTTATTTTGGAATTGGTAGTATAATTTTTTTTACAAATATATTCTCATTATTTTGGAACTATAATTATAGTAAAAAATAATTTTAAAAATATATTATGTTCTCATTATTTAGCAGTATAAAATATTTTAAAAATATATTCTCATTATTTTGGAATTAATAGTATAATTTTTTTTGTTGAAATCTTCGAAATTTAAGCTAAAACATCATTAACACGTCATGGCCAAATAGGTCTCTTTACTTTGAAATTTTAGTTCCCGCCAAATCTACAGCACGGCTTGAGAAAATAAAGATGGCGGTGGTTGCCGGCATTATTTTTTTTCCCGCCTCCGTGTAGTCTCCTACTATATCAGTGAATATTAATGTTCTTATATTGGCTAAACTGTATATTATCAGTAACGTGAACAACGAACAGATGTCAAATAGTCAAATGAATTTGTTACGAAAACGAACTATGGGCGATGTGTAGTGACTTATCCATATTTTCATATAATATTCATGTTTGTGTCAATTATAAATCAAAATACTACTCGACCAATGATAAGACATGTCTGTTGAAATGTTTAGTAAATCGACTGGTACCTCCAAAGTAAATTTCTTAGATGAACATGTGGATAACGTTATTACCGAGGTAAATTTAACGATCAATAAAAAACCATGATAAACGACGTTATATTTTAAAAATTATAATGAAGTTTCGTTACGCACTCTAAAATTGTATGAATTGTGCGTTTTGTTCATAGTTTTGATGTAAATTGACATCTACATTCTTATCAGTTAACTACTTTTAATTTAACATAGTGAGAAAGTTTATATAAGAAACATTTTTCACCAGTGTAGGATACATTCGAAATTTTCATTGGCATATTTTGAATCCCAACTTAGTTATGCAATTTCACAAGTCACCTTCACAGGATGGAATGGTTTATAAATAAAATATCAATTTTAATGCTTTTGAAAAATAAATACTTGAATAACAAATATCATATTTTTCAAAACCAGTCAATTTATATACAACACTTGGTACAGTTGAACCGACTGCTCGCTGACTGCTTCAAGCAGTCCGTGTATCTCGGCTCTTAGTTCTACAAATAAACTTCAAATTTCATTTAATAATGATTTCTAATTTTTATATCTAAATTAGTTTCTTATATTGATAAAATACATGTTTATATTTCATTGAATTTTAGAATGCAGCGCTTCGTAGTAAATTACAAAGTAAAGTGGAAGCTTTGGCCATTATGAGTAAGCAGTTAGATAAAGTATCTGGAGAAAAAGATCGGTATAAATTATTGGCTGAACAATTTCAAATCAGGTATCCATTCTCTCGCAGTTCTGAAGCTGAAATCAAACACTTGTACAATGGAGCGGGAGTCATTAATAATGTTTCAGGTGCTCAGCTATTAGCTAATACACGAGAACAGAATAAGTTACTTGCAATGGAGGTAATTTTGTATACATAATATAATAATTGCCTTACATATTTATTTATTCTTTGCTTCTTGATCAAGTAAGAAGTAAGATACTATATCATATCAATTCAATACACTCCTAATAACTAGTTGCCTCATCTTGGTGACCTACCTATGTAATTGATCAATCTCACAAATCCATATTGAATGTGTATTGAAAACTGTGATTCAACTGTAATTGTACCAGGTACGTTTTAATATTTAATCAACTACACTACAAAGCCTACATTCTCTTTTTACACATGTAAATATCAAAAATGTGTCTATCTTAAAGCCGTTTAATTCTGAAAATAGTTAAGCAGTTTCTAAATATAATGAATTCTTTAATTGTAGGTTGAAACTTTAAAACATAAATTAGAAGAAGCTGAAGAAGACATAAAGGTATTAAGAAAGCAAAAGAAAAATCCGCAAATATCGACTGACAAAAATTTTGATACAAATACAGTGAGTGTTCTTAACTTTGAGAGGGAAGAATTAGTGAGACAATTAGAACGATTAAATAAAAAGGTAAATTATAGTTATATATTTATAACACAATACTTTTATAGTTCAATAATTTTGCTATAAATAATTTATCATAATTATTACTTATATTCAATATAATGTACCACTACAAAATTACTTTAAAATCCACCAATCAAAAAATTAATATTTTTAACAAATTAATCAATTTCACAAGCATTGGTTGTTGATGCTGTCTGGTGTGGGAAGTTAAATCAAATAACAGTAAAGAAATTTAATAAATGTATTGATTTCAGTTGAGTTGTTATCATTTATTTATCGTATGGGTTCATCACATACACATCATAACAAAACAAAGTTTAGATACAAAAATAATAGTAACTAGCACAAGTAGGCTTGTTTGTCAAGGTTTAATTTTTTTTTTTTTATTTATTAACAAAAACAATACAAGGTTCACATATAAATCATAATTTAAAAAGGTATACAATTTCCATCATATAATTCATAATAACCCTCTTTAATTGAGATAAAATCTCGTGTTAAAAGAGGGGAGTATCTATTTAATATTGTTACATTTACTACTAAAAAATATGAAGCTACACAAAACAAGAATGAAATAACAAAAAATAAATAAATAAATCAGTACAATTTTTTTATTTTATTTTTAAATATATTATAATTTTTTTCGAGTCTAAGACTCAAAGGGAGTTCATTAAACCACTTAGTACCTTTATACTTATAGAAATGTTGTGAGGCAGTTGTACGTAAAAGAGGAATGGTAATACATCCTTGTGAATTTATTCTGCTGCTTAAAGAAAATGACAATTGGTTTGAATTTGTTAATGTCAATGTTTAAAATATAATTCGTCGCTGAGTCACTCAACAAGAAAAAGTCCTTGAAATCTCCCGCGTACGCCTTGAGGTCACACGGACACTATGTGTAACACTAATACTAAATAAGCTAGCACTCTGGGCGCCAGATAAACTGCTACCAGTGATCCTGGCGCACATCGCATCGTACAGGGAAGAAATAAAAACAAAGAGTTGTTATCATATATTGAATTGATCATAGATATTAGCAAAATAAAATAGAAATCAGTTTTGCTGATCACCCTATAAATTGAATTTTAGCTCACCTTATAAAAATGTCATTATTTTCATGGATGTGTTTTTACTACAACCTACCGTTCGGTATATTTATTTATTTATCGTTTGGTCTTAGTATTACATCGCATCAGGAATATTGGTCTTAGTATTACATCGCATCAGGAATATTGATATTAATATTTTATTAAAATATTTACTTATACTTACTCAATTATATTTATTTTCTAAAAATGTTGCAAATTATATTAATACAGATAATTTTTCTTTCAGGTTGAACAGCTTCAAGCAGATCTTAGGTCTATGCTGGATGAAAAGGAGGACCTTATTAATGAGAGAGATGCGTACAAATGCAAGCTGCACAGATTGAACCATCAGCTGATGGTTGCACTATCCAAGAAAAGCAAAACTGGTAATGGTGAAGGAGGGAAACCAGGTCCCGTTCTAGATATTGATTCATTGATCATGGAAAATAGATATTTACAAGAGAGGTTGACGCAGGCCATTGCAGAGAAGGAACTAGCAACACATGCATTAACAAAATACAAAGTGAGTCTTATGAAATCTTTTGTATTCCATTTCTTACAAATTTTGTTCATTTAATGAGCTAGATATTTTTTCCTCAATCAATATAAAATGAACTGTATTAAAATTAATGGTACCAGCCCCCCTAGACAACATGTCATTTAGTTCAAGAAAAGATAACTCAATTGTATGGAAGTGACAGTTGCCAGTCACATGACAACTGTCACTTCCATATATTGAATTATCTTTTCATGTTTCTTTTCTTGAGCTAAATGACACGTTGTCCAGGGGGCTGGTGTATGACATTCATTCATCCCAAGCACTGCAATTTGTTGTGGATGCTGACCTCTTTAAGAATATTTGTCCACTTTTCTTTATTGTCTCATCACTATGCTGTCATTCTCTAATCTCTTTTGCCATGGATATTCAGATCTGCACTAACTATTCTTCTTTACCTTCATCCATATTAAGGTAGAACATGTCCCAGCCATTGCCCAATTTTAATAAACCTATTACAGAAGTTTGAAAATAAAATATAAACCTTGTATAATTATCCAATTTGTATGTGTTTGTTAACACATGATACAATGAAAAGAAATTAAATTAATTATTTTTCTGTTCGATTTCTAGAGTATATTGGAAACTAAACATCACAAAGGCGTCATTAAACTTGGAACAAACACAGCTAATGCCGTTGTCACACACAAACAAGGTGATTTTATAATTACATATCTATTTTACAAATATTAAAGCAACATACCTTTCTAGTTAACTTTATTTGAAACTCTTCCATATTATTTTATTCCTTGAAACTTTTCATTTCAGTTAGCAGGTATTATTTAAAATTGTATATAGTGTTATAAATTTATGATTTTATTTTAGTTAAAGAACTTTTGGAAGGTGGAGCGACTCAGGAGTTACCTGTGACAGCTGCAACAATATCCGATTTGAGAGCATTGAGTTTTGGGTTGCTAGACGCTTTAAATGACAAAAGCTTAGCATTATCACATCAGAAAAAAGCTAACAGGTATCTTATTGATTCTATTTTCAGTTTTTTTTTTAATAAAATCCGTAACAAAATGTATTTCATTATTGATGAACCACGTACTAAACTGCTGTGGTTAGACATTTCTGTGCTTGGCATTCTCAGAGGAGAAATTTTCTCCTTCTCTCTATGTCATATCAGATTCCCTCAACGTCATCTACTACTTTGGCATAGGGATCTCTATCTTGAGTTAAATAGAACAACTACTACACTCAACAAGCTCCATTCCCTGATATTTCTTAGCCAAGATGTCTGCCTCCTACCCACACCCTGACTAATTTTTCCTTTCATGATGAGAAATTTACTAAACAATATTTCTCAAGTAATTGATGCTTGGTCTGAAAACAGTTTAAAATAATTTCCATTTGGTAACTAACACTACTTGTGCATGATGCAAGGAAGCGTTTATTTATAAAAATAATGATATACCAACATAAATCCACATTATAATAAATTATGTTGTATTTGAACATAGAATTATAATATGTACTAGTGATTGTCAAGAGGTCAAAAATTAACTCATTAAATTTTCGAGTCATTGGATCTGATTTATGATATAAAACATCATGATTTAACTCGGGATACAAAGTTTTTTTCACATATTGCAAAGTTTAATTGTTTAAATACCATTTATATTGTTTCATAGAGCTTAATTTAAGAGTGCTCTTTGTGGTTAAGTTGGTATGATTGGATTGGTGTTGTTATACATTTAAAACAGGATATTTCGTACAATTAGGGTTTTTTCTTTTATAATATTTATTTCTGATAATTCTGCACACATTGTTAAAAAAACGAGTTTGTTTTGTTTAAAAGAAATTTAAAGACCTCCGATTGTTTTCTTATATAATTCCTCTTATTAAATTTTAAATATGAGATTAGAGGAATTTTATTTAGAGATATGGCAACATTATTCAGTTAATTTGACTGACTGACAATCGTACCAACATTATCATGAAGTGCACTTTTAAGTGAAATACAAAATAAACATATTTTTCTTTAGCATGTTCTGTATTTAAAATTACTTTTATTTGTGATTTTATTTATAAAACAACTTATAAGAAACGCTCTATAGTTTTATGTGATTTTTTTATTTAATTTAATGTATTTGTAACACAAACAATGTATATACATTATGCTTAAAAAGGGGTCCAATGTTTTACTCCACATGTTTTATTTGAACGGAAAATTATCACAACAAACTATTGTCTTTCAGGATTTTAGCGACCCGTATAACAGAATTAGAAAAGCGATTAGAGGGTACATCAGATACAGATGAACGACATGAACGTGTTTCACTTTTCCCATCCAAAGTATTTCTCGAAAGTTATTGTTCATCTGAAGTTGACACATTTGAAATAAACACTAACGATTCACCAAACAAAACAAGCGAACAAGAATCGTGTGCCAAAGAAACACTTGAAATAGAAAAAAGCATTGAAATATATTGTGATAAAACTGAATCTTCAAAGGTAAATGGTAGAAGAAAAAAAGAACGAAGTAAAAAGGCCACAGAAAGTAAAGACAATAATTGTATGAACGAAGGGTTAATAACGAAACACGAATTTCAGGAATATGAAGATGATAACCTTCCTCCTGAGCTTCAGAAATTAGTACAAGAAGCTTTAAACAATATGTATTTGGAAGATTTAAGAAACCAGTAGTAAAGTAAACTTGACATTTTTTTATGTTACATTTTTATGAAAATGTGAAAATCAAAGTTTATACTGATGAACTCATATTATTTGTATTGCATTTTTAAAGACACTAAAGATTATCGTCCTCATAAGGTGCAGAATACGGATCGGATCTAGTGCATCAGATGGATTTTAGTATTTTTTGTATTCATAAAAGTGTGGCATCGTACGGAACGTGGGCATTGTATCATCGGCGATTCCAAGGAGACAAAAATCCGACCTGCGCTTATGTGGACGCTAAGCTTAACATGTTTTTAATACTTAAGAATAAAAAGCAACATTCATTTGATTAAAATTACTAGAAAGTTTATCACTGAAAAACAAATATTCTAAAGATATGACATAAGTTAAAAAATGTAATATCTGCCGTAATTTGAGTAACCTTAAAATTTATTCATGATATAAAATACTATAGTTTGAATAATTTAATATCTTGTCTGCAAAAAAGTAGGTGTTGTGTTAGTATTCTTTATATTGCACTTCACATTTATGACTCAGTGAATGTACTTAGCCGGTTCCTTAATTACTACATTAAATTTCACAAGTTATTGACATATTCTTCACGGCTTTTTACCAAATATGTAAAGATACCCAATTAATGTAATATTATGAAATGTATGTATAAATATTTCTAGTCACCAAATTACATAAGAAAATATTAATTATGTAGTTTTCGCAATTTAAGTTTAGTCACTTTATAAATAAGATTTGTGTACTTAACAACATTCCTATAACATTAATGTTATTAGATTTTAATCATAATTTCCACTTACACTTTTTTGTGTTTGATAAATATTGGTAGTTTAAACGTGGTGAAAAGTCATCCAGCCTTATAAAATATATAGACTAAACACATCACTACCAACATTCTTCCAGAATATTTCAAGTTGTTTTACTGTTGTGTTACGTACATATGGCATATGGCATGTCAGGTGCTACAAAATAACATTAATATCCCTCAGCCATGTATAGGCTTTGGTCGTTAAGTTATTAAAATCTTCTAACACTCTATGGAGCCTATGGATGCATGTATTCCTCCACTACATGATGCAGGGTCTGAGAAAGAGTACCGCAGTCGAATCGGGGGTTACTGCTGTATCCCCATTTATGGTACTCTGCTGCGCTTCTGCTACATCCCACCCTGATCCATTCCCTGGGATCCAGCCCAAAGTCGGCGACTCTTGGATCTGTGACTAGATATTTATTTTTGATGCCCCCATTTCCCCATTCAGCCCGCCATGCCTGTTCCACAACAAATCGGTTGTTTTCCAGGACCTGTGCTCTGTTGTGTTTTGGATCTTTTGTGAACAACATAAGTAATTTATGTTTCACTATCATGCATTTGAAATATAATTAAATTAGTTGAATGTAACTAGTTTTTAATTACATTTTACTTTAATACATTTTTTTTTACTGCAAGTCTATCATGATTTAATTAACACATTTGACTGCAAGTCTATCATGATTTAATTAACACATTTGACTGCAAGTCTATCATGATTTAATTAACACATTTGACTGCAAGTCTATCATGATTTAATTAACACATTTGACTGCAAATCTATCATGATTTAATTAACACATTTGACTGCAAGTCTATCATGATTTAATTAACACATTTGACTGCAAGTCTATCATGATTTAATTAACACATTTGACTGCAAGTCTATCATGATTTAATTAACACATTTGACTGCAAGTCTATCATGATTTAATTAACACATTTGACTGCAAGTCTATCATGATTTAATTAACACATTTGACTGCAAGTCTATCATGATTTAATTAACACATTTGACTGCAAGTCTATCATGATTTAATTAACACATTTGACTGCAAGTCTATCATGATTGAATTCACACATTTGACTGCAAGTCTATCATGATTGAATTATATCATTTTTTCCACTGATTGACGATAAATGCATTTTGCTCTCTATGAAAGATTATTTTATGTACTTGTAACAAGTACATATACATATTCATACATTCCCCAAACTAAGCATAAATGCTTGTACTATAGGTGAATGGAATCAGTCGTGGCAGAGTTCGAACTCGTGACCACTGGATTACTAATCCAGCGCGCTAATGGCTCTGCCACTACGCATAAACTAAATTTACTAAATACTAAATCATAAACTAAATACTAAATTTTATTCTGAGTATTTATTTGCAAAATTAAAAACTTTAACCACCCAAAAAAAATGTATTCAAACTCGAATATATATTTGAACTTAAACCAAAGATTTATTTATAATAAATTTTGAATATTAGAAATAAAAGATTGACAAAATCAGTCAATAAATGTAAGAAATGTCACCATTTACAATTTATTATTTAAGAAGGCTATATTTTTTACTTATACAATTTTTTTGTTACCTTACTAATTTATATATTTGAATATTTGCACAATTTTGTTTTAATAAATTTAAATATTTATTTTATATTTACCATGTGTTGTTTTGTCACTTAAATAAAGTTTTCTTTCATAATTTTAATTTTATTTCAGTTCATGATTTTATTTGATACCTACCTGTTATGTAGTTTTCAGCAAATAACTTGAGAAATCATGTGGATTGCGTAGAGTGCAAACTTGTGGTTTATGTGCAAACCACCTCACGAGAAAAATTCTAACGAGGAAATTGTAGGAAAGTGAATTTTTTATCGTTCCATACTGGAGATTCCCACAGAATATTAGTGCATATTTTAAAACTACCTAGAAAAAATGTTAAAATATTTTCTGACAAAACTTTCTATGGTAGTTGAATAATTTATTAAAAAAAAAACTATTTATATTCATTGAAATATTTTATTTCAATTAATAATTTTACAATATAAAATTTTTCTCAACACATATGTAAAATCAAATAGAAACACTGGTACTTTAGTAAGTTAAATATAATATATTGGTTAACATATTGTGATGTTATACCTTAAATGATTACTAATACTAGTCCGGACTTTGACATTTGTACTAGTATTACATATTTTCTGAAGAAAGAAAAAATCTTTAATAGAAATCCTTAGCATAAACAAAATAATTATATGCTTTAAAATAATCATTCCGCATGTAATAGTAAATTAGAAGATGTTATATTTAAAATTTTAGATGGCAACTTTTACTGATTATGCATTTTAACCTTCGAGACTACTGGGATTGAGAAAAAAAGGATCAGTACTAAAGAGATCCAGCATGGAATTTAGATGAACTTTCAATATTCAAAAGTAAGGATATAAAATTAAGAGTGAAATAAAAAGAAATTTCTGGCACTATTCAGTCATAATCAGCAGAGACTTCTAGTTGGCTGTTTAATTATTATATTAGATGTTAAGCTGTTGTTCTTCTAAAAATTTATAAATAAAATAATTCAGTGATAAAACTAAATTATGAGTGTTTGTCTGAAACTAAGAAAATATTTTTTAATGCATTCGAATCAATTTTAACAGGAATTATGATGAATATAAAAGGCACCAAACCTTATAAAAATCTTGAGATTCTTATGTTATGAAGAAATCCATGACAAAATAATGAAATAAAATTATTATACAAATACTTTGGCATAAAATTATTAAAAATAATATTTCTTAAATTTGACAAATTTCATGGTATATTTAGAGATATGTATTTTGAATTAATATTTTTTAATCTCAAAAAATATCTTTGTGATGTAGATAAATTATAAAATACATAATGTGTAAATCTTATTGTGTCATTAAACATTTTTTGCAATGCGTTAAATATAAGCACCTGTTAATATTGCTGCCTATTAATAATTGTATAAATTTTATAATAAGAGATTGGACAGATATGAAATATTGCTGTTTGAATTACAAGACGTACAAATTTAAGTCTGCCAATAATCCCCTATCGCACCATTTTATGGCGCTATGAGTAAAAAAGCCTAAAGATGTTACAAGATGCTGTCTCATGACACAACAGTTCCTTCAATTAATAAAGAAAGTCCTCTTATGTCAGCTCCAGCGTAGTCTAAATGAGTTTTGGTGTCTCGAACTGTCTGAGTTAAGGCAGCTTGTAGGAATGCACTGTGTGTCGGTCTCTCCCCGTACCTTTCAAACTTATCCAGAGATTCTTGTAACTTCAACATTAGGCTATCGTAATTTTTTCGTACTACTTCGAGAATCTATAAAAAAAATATCTCAACTTAATACAGTAAATATGAGTGACTATATTATTTCAATTGAAACAAAGTAACACAGTAGACCCTTGGTAATTCGCGTGGCCTACGATATACAGGCCTGAGCGCGCTGGTCAATCTTCGTTTACAAAATACGAACTTAGTGCCATCCACCCTCACATTATCAAGTTAGTATTGAAGTTGTTTCAACCGGGTGACGTTTCTCCTCGAAGATAACTTTATTTTGAACTGTGTTTATAAGTATTATGTGTGTTAAAACTTTGGTATAATATATGAAAGTGTAAAATATATGCAGTGATATACGTTGGTAAGTTATTTGTTCAACAATTAACTAATTAATATACACAAATCGATCAAAGAGTACAAGTTACATTTTAAGCACATGCTAGCATTTCAATGGCGGCCGTTATAATCCGTTATTTTCTTACTATTTGTCTCATTTAAAGTATAATTGAATGTACATATGTATTATATTGATGTATAGGAACTGTTTTCATGAATTTTATTCGAATTTACTTTATATTTTAAATTAAAATTTGCCTATTGACAATATTTGTCAATTTCTAAATGAATTATTTGAATAATCGAAATACCTATTTGACAGCTAGTTTACATTTTAATGTATTATATACTCTCAGATATTTATAGTAAAATGTAGAATACTATAATTATACGACATGAATGAAATCGAATAATGGAACATTTTAGAACATCATTATCATGCATGAAAGATTATTTCAGGCACGATAATGATGTACTAAAAGAATGTCAATGTAATAAAACCCTTATTGATTCATTAGAAAGCATTACTTATAGGACTTGTAAAATACTTTTAAATAATTTAGTAAAAAAGAGAAAAATGATGAAGTGTCTACAAAAAACAGTTGTTGGTAGAAAATTACAAAAATTATCATATCGATCTTCTTTTCGGCTTTCATTGAAATATTTTATTTACTATGAGGGCCTTCTCTTCGTAGACTTACATTTTAAAAATTATAATCGAATAAAATACTGTTATTTTATGTTATTAAATTTAAAGAACTACTATTTCGTCTAATAAAAGCCTTAAAACTGGTCATTTTAAATTATTGCTATTGTATCACATAGACGATTTGAAATAGCATTGTTTACATAATCCTAATAATAAGGTAATTTATTTTGTACACATACCTATCTTCTATTTTTTCATTCAATAATAATTGTCAATATACCAATAGGTATAATATCTATGATTTGCAATTTGAAAGTTTGGTGTACACTGTGACGTTATTTTGTATTTGCACGTCACTACTTGATTATTTTAATTTTAATTTTTATAAAAATATCTTAAGCGAACGCACCTCGCAATGTTTGAAAATATTTCTAATACGTTGTAAGGCGAACGCAGCCGTGAACGGATTAGATAGGCGGATCGAGGTATCTATGCCTTCCTTTTCAACGCTGACAGCCGACACGATGTGTCACATAGCGCCAAAGAGCATGGCGAACATAAAAATACCCAGCAAAGACTGGAAATTTAAATTTAAAGGAGGCTGGGTAAGTTCTTTATTTAGTTTCATCGATCCTCGTCTATATAAAATATCTGGCATGAGTCACGTTCGCTAATTTAACTGAATTCTTGCAGGAAATATAACCGCCTCCTTTCCTTTCTTTTCTTTTGTTTCTTTCCTTTCATGCTTTCTTTTATGTTCTTCTATGTTAATGAACTTTGCTATTTATACCATTGATGATGGAAAATGGATAATTTTTAATATCATGGTTGGTGCATAACTCATATTTGCACATCATGACTTTATAATGACTGTAAAATACCTGTAAATTGGACTTCTGATCGACGTAAATACTACGATGGTAGTTTTCATCTCAACAATTATACCCACTGATTATCTTCAAGAAGATGCAAATTCACAAAACTGATTCATTTCTAATTGATTATAAAAAAAATATGAAATATTGGTATTATTTGAAAATTTAGATTCAATCTGTTTAATTATGTTATGTTTAATGTTTCTTTTTTTATTATACATCGCATGGTCTAAAAAAAATATTTGAAAACTTGTAAATTATAATTTAAGGATTAATTTGTTTTATCAAAATGTCAAATATTTAGATTAGTTCAGGTAGCGTAGATAATTTCATCATGTTTAGATAACTCCCTGCCAACCATGATATCAATAAATTGTGATTTCTTTTGTATTTATGCGTTTCTCTCATCACTTAGTCTTCCCCACATCATATCTGAATCAGCTTTTTCATGTTTTCATTACTGTTTTATTGAATAGAAAATTCTTATTTAATACTTAAATATATTTTTTTTTGTGTCTTAATCAATAAACAACACGCTCTGAGATACTGAGATATTTGCATTATTTTTATATGAGTCTCATTGCAATATCGCTGACTGCTGGTGGTAAGGTTTTATGGTGAGTATAATTTTAGCTTCTCTGTTTTTTTCTCATAAACCACCATACCTTGCAACACACTTAAATATTTTTAGTTGTAATCCTTTGTTGATTTGTTTAATAACTAATTGTTGTATGTATTTATTAATTTCTTGGTTTTTTAAATTGCGAATGCAAACATAGATACATTTTATATTGTTTACTACATTTTTAAAAATATTTGTTTATAAACCTAAATAATTTCAATAACATCAATAGGTAGGTATACATAATAACATTATGGATGTAATATAAAACAATATTAAATTTATCTACATGTTTCATTTTACTAGTTACTAAATACCTACTTAAATGTTTCAAAATATAATAACATCAATAGGTAGGTATACATAATAACATTATGGATGTAATATAAAACAATATTAAATTTATCTACATGTTTCATTTTACTAGTTACTAAATACCTACTTAAATGTTTCAAAATATAATAACATCAATAGGTAGGTATACATAATAACATTATGGATGTAATATAAAACAATATTAAATTTATCTACATGTTTCATTTTACTAGTTACTAAATACCTACTTAAATGTTTCAAAATATAATAACATCAATAGGTAGGTATACATAATAACATTATGGATGTAATATAAAACAATATTAAATTTATCTACATGTTTCATTTTACTAGTTACTAAATACCTACTTAAATGTTTCAAAATATAATAACATCAATAGGTAGGTATACATAATAACATTATGGATGTAATATAAAACAATATTAAATTTATCTACATGTTTCATTTTACTAGTTACTAAATACCTACTTAAATGTTTCAAAATATAATAACATCAATAGGTAGGTATACATAATAACATTATGGATGTAATATAAAACAATATTAAATTTATCTACATGTTTCATTTTACTAGTTACTAAATACCTACTTAAATGTTTCAAAATATAATAACATCAATAGGTAGGTATACATAATAACATTATGGATGTAATATAAAACAATATTAAATTTATCTACATGTTTCATTTTACTAGTTACTAAATACCTACTTAAATGTTTCAAAATATAATAACATCAATAGGTAGGTATACATAATAACATTATGGATGTAATATAAAACAATATTAAATTTATCTACATGTTTCATTTTACTAGTTACTAAATACCTACTTAAATGTTTCAAAATATAATAACATCAATAGGTAGGTATACATAATAACATTATGGATGTAATATAAAACAATATTAAATTTATCTACATGTTTCATTTTACTAGTTACTAAATACCTACTTAAATGTTTCAAAATATAATAACATCAATAGGTAGGTATACATAATAACATTATGGATGTAATATAAAACAATATTAAATTTATCTACATGTTTCATTTTACTAGTTACTAAATACCTACTTAAATGTTTCAAAATATAATAACATCAATAGGTAGGTATACATAATAACATTATGGATGTAATATAAAACAATATTAAATTTATCTACATGTTTCATTTTACTAGTTACTAAATACCTACTTAAATGTTTCAAAATATAATAACATCAATAGGTAGGTATACATAATAACATTATGGATGTAATATAAAACAATATTAAATTTATCTACATGTTTCATTTTACTAGTTACTAAATACCTACTTAAATGTTTCAAAATATAATAACATCAATAGGTAGGTATACATAATAACATTATGGATGTAATATAAAACAATATTAAATTTATCTACATGTTTCATTTTACTAGTTACTAAATACCTACTTAAATGTTTCAAAATATAATAACATCAATAGGTAGGTATACATAATAACATTATGGATGTAATATAAAACAATATTAAATTTATCTACATGTTTCATTTTACTAGTTACTAAATACCTACTTAAATGTTTCAAAATATAATAACATCAATAGGTAGGTATACATAATAACATTATGGATGTAATATAAAACAATATTAAATTTATCTACATGTTTCATTTTACTAGTTACTAAATACCTACTTAAATGTTTCAAAATATAATAACATCAATAGGTAGGTATACATAATAACATTATGGATGTAATATAAAACAATATTAAATTTATCTACATGTTTCATTTTACTAGTTACTAAATACCTACTTAAATGTTTCAAAATATAATAACATCAATAGGTAGGTATACATAATAACATTATGGATGTAATATAAAACAATATTAAATTTATCTACATGTTTCATTTTACTAGTTACTAAATACCTACTTAAATGTTTCAAAATATAATAACATCAATAGGTAGGTATACATAATAACATTATGGATGTAATATAAAACAATATTAAATTTATCTACATGTTTCATTTTACTAGTTACTAAATACCTACTTAAATGTTTCAAAATATAATAACATCAATAGGTAGGTATACATAATAACATTATGGATGTAATATAAAACAATATTAAATTTATCTACATGTTTCATTTTACTAGTTACTAAATACCTACTTAAATGTTTCAAAATATAATAACATCAATAGGTAGGTATACATAATAACATTATGGATGTAATATAAAACAATATTAAATTTATCTACATGTTTCATTTTACTAGTTACTAAATACCTACTTAAATGTTTCAAAATATAATAACATCAATAGGTAGGTATACATAATAACATTATGGATGTAATATAAAACAATATTAAATTTATCTACATGTTTCATTTTACTAGTTACTAAATACCTACTTAAATGTTTCAAAATATAATAACATCAATAGGTAGGTATACATAATAACATTATGGATGTAATATAAAACAATATTAAATTTATCTACATGTTTCATTTTACTAGTTACTAAATACCTACTTAAATGTTTCAAAATATAATAACATCAATAGGTAGGTATACATAATAACATTATGGATGTAATATAAAACAATATTAAATTTATCTACATGTTTCATTTTACTAGTTACTAAATACCTACTTAAATGTTTCAAAATATAATAACATCAATAGGTAGGTATACATAATAACATTATGGATGTAATATAAAACAATATTAAATTTATCTACATGTTTCATTTTACTAGTTACTAAATACCTACTTAAATGTTTCAAAATATAATAACATCAATAGGTAGGTATACATAATAACATTATGGATGTAATATAAAACAATATTAAATTTATCTACATGTTTCATTTTACTAGTTACTAAATACCTACTTAAATGTTTCAAAATATAATAACATCAATAGGTAGGTATACATAATAACATTATGGATGTAATATAAAACAATATTAAATTTATCTACATGTTTCATTTTACTAGTTACTAAATACCTACTTAAATGTTTCAAAATATAATAACATCAATAGGTAGGTATACATAATAACATTATGGATGTAATATAAAACAATATTAAATTTATCTACATGTTTCATTTTACTAGTTACTAAATACCTACTTAAATGTTTCAAAATATAATAACATCAATAGGTAGGTATACATAATAACATTATGGATGTAATATAAAACAATATTAAATTTATCTACATGTTTCATTTTACTAGTTACTAAATACCTACTTAAATGTTTCAAAATATAATAACATCAATAGGTAGGTATACATAATAACATTATGGATGTAATATAAAACAATATTAAATTTATCTACATGTTTCATTTTACTAGTTACTAAATACCTACTTAAATGTTTCAAAATATAATAACATCAATAGGTAGGTATACATAATAACATTATGGATGTAATATAAAACAATATTAAATTTATCTACATGTTTCATTTTACTAGTTACTAAATACCTACTTAAATGTTTCAAAATATAATAACATCAATAGGTAGGTATACATAATAACATTATGGATGTAATATAAAACAATATTAAATTTATCTACATGTTTCATTTTACTAGTTACTAAATACCTACTTAAATGTTTCAAAATATAATAACATCAATAGGTAGGTATACATAATAACATTATGGATGTAATATAAAACAATATTAAATTTATCTACATGTTTCATTTTACTAGTTACTAAATACCTACTTAAATGTTTCAAAATATAATAACATCAATAGGTAGGTATACATAATAACATTATGGATGTAATATAAAACAATATTAAATTTATCTACATGTTTCATTTTACTAGTTACTAAATACCTACTTAAATGTTTCAAAATATAATAACATCAATAGGTAGGTATACATAATAACATTATGGATGTAATATAAAACAATATTAAATTTATCTACATGTTTCATTTTACTAGTTACTAAATACCTACTTAAATGTTTCAAAATATAATAACATCAATAGGTAGGTATACATAATAACATTATGGATGTAATATAAAACAATATTAAATTTATCTACATGTTTCATTTTACTAGTTACTAAATACCTACTTAAATGTTTCAAAATATAATAACATCAATAGGTAGGTATACATAATAACATTATGGATGTAATATAAAACAATATTAAATTTATCTACATGTTTCATTTTACTAGTTACTAAATACCTACTTAAATGTTTCAAAATATAATAACATCAATAGGTAGGTATACATAATAACATTATGGATGTAATATAAAACAATATTAAATTTATCTACATGTTTCATTTTACTAGTTACTAAATACCTACTTAAATGTTTCAAAATATAATAACATCAATAGGTAGGTATACATAATAACATTATGGATGTAATATAAAACAATATTAAATTTATCTACATGTTTCATTTTACTAGTTACTAAATACCTACTTAAATGTTTCAAAATATAATAACATCAATAGGTAGGTATACATAATAACATTATGGATGTAATATAAAACAATATTAAATTTATCTACATGTTTCATTTTACTAGTTACTAAATACCTACTTAAATGTTTCAAAATATAATTAAAAAATACTTTATAAATATTTAGTAAATTAAACTTTAATACTGCAATGTATTTAGATGAGCGTAATTCTGCGCTACCTAGGTGAAACGACAGCACTTAGTTCGATGTCGGTAAAAAGCGCGCGCAGGCCTGTATATCGTAGGCCACGGGTAATTCGGAACCAATGTAATCAGACATTTCACTTAATTGCTGCATGTTTGAACTTTTTTATTGACAATAACTTCTCAATAGAGATGAATTTGGGATATTATAGAAGAACCAGGAACCCAAGGCACCTACAGGGCTTACGACCTGTCATCGGCTGGTTTACGTGATCACTTTATGCACTTGCGCAACGTTCACCAATTATGCCTTTTTATTGAGTTCCCTTATCAATCCAATTTGAAACATGTATATAATGTTTTTATACACTTACATCAAATAAAAGACAAGAATTGCATTTCTGTTTTGAGAGAATCAATATTTAATGCCCTTTATTTCCGTAAAATTACAATTTAAAACACTAAAAAATTACAATAAGTTATTTATTTTTCACCACAGATAATCTCTTCCCGAAAATTATTATTTTGACAGCTATCATTTTTGCCGCCGACGCGACATCTGGTGGGTATATTGCCCGCCACGCGGCAAAATATGAAATTAAGAAAACGTCAATGATACAAAAAAACAATAAATGATGTTTTCTTTACATGTATAATATATGTAATGGGATATTCCCACAAAGCTTGAAATTACTATCGCCATCCATGAAATTGACGACAATTTTTTTTCTCTAACGCCATCTATTGAGAAATTAGTTAGTAAACAACAATTTTATGTTAGTGTACAATTTTTTGAGATAGAATAATAAATAAGTTACTTACTTGGTCTTCATTGGGAGTTGATAAACTTTGACTAGCTAACCAGCTCTCAATTTTTGGCGTAAAGTGGTTTATAATGGCTCTAATATTTATCAGACAATTGGCTAACTTCAAAGCCTTTTCTTTGTATTCACTATCACTTGTTGAATATCTAAGTGCTGAAAATTACATATTTATCTAAATTAATAAGCACATTCATTTATTTTATTTCATGTTAAGCAGTATCGTAATTTAAATAAATACATCTTTTGAACCCTGTGTAAGCGGCCATTTTTCTTTCAAAAAAACAGTGTTTAATTATGTTTGATAAAAATTTACTTTTCAAAATCAATTCTAAGATGACGGCACAAAATTCAATTAATTAACAACTATACTGTGGTGGTCAAAAATAATAAATGGGGATTCATGTTTGTGTGAAATATCATAAATATAATTTAAGACAACAAGGCCCGGTATTAAAACTGGCTCTTAATTTATTGATCTGAACTAAACATAACAAAAATATATATGTGATCCATCAGATATATTGATTTAAATTTTCAAAGTTTATTGATGTATCTAAAGGTAGATTATGCTTTAACAGATTCTTATCTTCAAAGTCGAGTCACGTATAAGTAAATTGTAACTTAAGTATATCTATATTGTACTTACCCATTGAATATAGATTATCAAACACTTGATGCATCCTGATCAACTCATAATACAATTGGTCATAACTTGCAGGTGTGGGTAGGAATGTGTCTCCATAAGTGATAAATAAATTAAATATATTTACAAGCTGTAAACACAGATGGAATATGTCCATCTTCTTGGAAAGGTTCGACTCGTTGTTGACTACGAATTTTAGAAGGCATATCATGGCAGACCAGAGTTCCCTCCATTGATAGTCCAAACGTACACGGCACCTCTTTTGATAGCACAACAGTCTATGAATTACTCCGATACAGTGGAGATATAATTCCATAGGAAGTCTCTTCATCATATGTGACATTATAAATTCAACTAGGAGATCTGGAAATCAAATTAATTTTGGCTCAAAATATCATAGTCACTTCCTATAAGTATGTATTATCATTTGCCATTATTTATGATGATGGAAGGTCTTGGTGGCGGAGGACATACAGATAGGTAATGTCTCTGAGGATGATGCTCAAGAAAGGACAAAGTGGTGGAGGGCAATAAGAAAAGTGGACCCCACCACCATGACGGATACAAGATAAATAAGGAGGAGAGAGATTTGGCATTATTTATGCTGTGTCGAAATTTCAGGTAATACATCCCATACAATGTAATTGCAATAAAATATAAACAATCAATTCATTTACTATTAAATTATCATTTAACAAAATAGTATTTACGATTGAATAAAATATCAATTAAAATATTCCATCTTCAAGATTTTAAATAACTATTTATAGCATACAAAATATAATAAATGTGCGACTGACCAATTAGGGTTGCTGCTAATGTTTGAGAAGGTGCTTCTTTGTCCAAAGTTATTTTTCTATGTCTCATAGGCAACCTATGTAATTGAACCTATAACATGAATAAATATTAATTTCAAATCAAATTGTATTTACAATCAATATTGTGGAGGTAAACAATACTTGATGGAATTCCAATATAATATATTTAAATAAAACAAACTTCTTCCACTTGGTTCTATACTCTGAAGATGCTCGTCTAGAGCGAAACTAGTAAGTCAAATTAAACCAAGTGGAAGAAAATTATAAATGTGTTTTAAAAAGTATTGTCTGCAATAAAAAATACCATATTGCCATATTTATAACAAGATGTATATTATATAGTTCACAAATTCTTACTTTCTAAGAAATTAATAACAATTTTAAATTAGAATTGTCAAAATTGCATACCTTAAATGTAAGATTGCAGTCATGCATAATTGAATTGGCATATTGGTCCTCGGATATACATGTCAGTATTAGAAAACATAATTTACAATTATTTATACTTTGGTCACTCTTTGTGTCTTGCATAACAATTGAGCTGAAAACAAATCAAATATTGTAATATAAAAATCCATTTCGACAAAATCATTATAAAAATAAACAAAGATTTAAACAAAAAATATCATCAAAACTACAATACTTTCATAAAAAATGCAATATTCCAGAAAATAACAATTTCTAAATGATACTTATAAAAAAAATGAATGTGTCTTTGAAACAAGTACGTATACATTCCCTAAACTAAGCATAAATGCTTGTACTATAGGTGAACGAAATCAGTCATGGCAGGATTCGAACTTGCTAAAATTGATATAATATTACCTTTTTAATATAATATACGGTACTTTTACATAACATATATGTATAAAATAATAGACGCATTTGACTATTTACACTTTTATCATTAGAATTATTATTAGAAATATAGTTTATACAAATGAAACACAACGTGAGAGCACTATAATAGATCAATCCAGCCCCGGCCTTACCCCAGACACTCGTTTATATAAATCTCCAAATTTATGAAGAATGCCGAACTCCTGATTCTTGCATACTCGTATAATGTCTATAAGCTATACTGATTGACTGTTGTAAGGCGCAACATCAATATATTACACCCTTAAAATATTGTGCACTTTTTTTAACTCGAGAACATTCTGATTCTTTAAAACAAATAAAATTGTAAAGATACAATATATATCACTTACATTTATAAAAAATAAAAAGAATTTGCTTAAAAACAATTCAGCCAAATATAACATGATATTATAAAAAGTTGACAAAAAACTGTGTAGTTTATAAGAAGGCATTCATTCATAAAGATGATTGTTAGGAATAATATTTTTTTTGGCCCTCAATTCATTGAGTTTGCTAAACTCAAGATTAATGTTAAGGGGAGATTGACTCCATTTCCTTATTACAGTGCAATATGACATGTCAGTTACTAAATCTTCAATTATAGACATATTTTACTTTTTCTGTGGTTATTATCTTGTCAAATTTTAAATAACCTCAAATAATATGAACTACAAAACGGGACGCTACAGTAAATTTAATTTTTTTCACCAAAATAATGTTTTTAAATGCCCATATTCGTTTCAATGTGGCTGCCAGTTTGTTTTGTTGTGTGGCCCCACCGGGATAGCCTAGTCTTCACACCATTTTTGTAAACCTAACCTACAAAAGTTTGGTAAAAATAGGTTGGTTAGGTTTGCTTGTAGGTACAATTGCGACTGGCGTGAGCCAGTTGCATTATATATCAAAAAAAGTAACTAAAATATTAAAATAAATGACTAAATTGATATTTTTACCAAACTTTTGTAGGTTATGTTTAAAAAAAATGGTGTGAAGACTAGGCTATCCGGCGCCACCGTCGATACAACTAACGCCTCTAGTGATAGAACACTGAGACTACACTCGTTGCCTAACGCCTCTAGTGATAGAACACTGAAACTACACTCGTTGCCTAGCAACGAGTCGAGAAATGACAGTTAAGTACTTAATCCGCCAGAAACGTTGAGTTAAACATTTGCCATTTTAGTGACGTATTTGAGGGAAGATTAGGCCTAAACGGACACTGTAATACGCTATATTTTTGTAAAACTTGAGTTTAGCTCTTAAAATAAGACTGTAATACCGGTTCATAGATAAAATATAAAGTATTACCAGTATTGGAAAAATGTAACAAGAAGATTAGTTGGCTGCGCTATATCTAATTCTAATTGCTCTGTTGCACTTGGTGGTGTCTGAAAACAAAACAATTTTATTTATTCATTATTCAATAATTTGATGAAATGCTATAAAAATGTAACAAGAAGATTAGTTGGCTGCGCTATATCTAATTCTAATTGCTCCGTTGCACTTGGTGGTGTCTGAAAACAAAACAATTATTATAATAAAGGAAATACATAGTCACAATTCATATTAATTAGGTACCTCTCGGGCAACTAACAGGTCCTATGTCAAATATTAATTAAGCACAAACCCAAGAACTAGTTGCTACATTTTGGAGACTTACAATATTAATTGTCTCACAGATGCAGACTACACACAAACACAAAAACTGTGTCTCCACCTTTATTGTTATAGTTCAGAGATAAATTTTAATTTGAGTACCTGAGGTTGTATATAATGATTATGGCTATTACACCTTGTAATTTGGTTGTTTGGAAGAAATTGCTTAATGGTAATAAGCCTGCCAATGTGATAAATAAATAAATACTTTATGGAATAATATGAGTTGATATTTTTTATAATTATTATGGAATTCTACAAATTAGAAACCGTCTCAATGGACAGATTGAAAATGCTGATATTACTAATACGTGAATAACTGAAAAAACTGTGTTGTTTTTATAAAATGTTTTAGAATATGGTCCATAGATGCCTCTGCTATACATTTTTTGAAGTTATTTCCCATAGAATATGTTTTATAGACCATGAGGTTGAGGAACGTCGACAAGCCTTTAATGAAAACTTATTATAAATAAATTGGGATAATTTTTAAAGCGCCGTTTTTGTGATAACCTCACCTCAAGGGCGCTTACATAATCCAAAATTTGTCAAAAAATTTATAGATTTTTTTATAGGTAAACGAAATTGTTTACGGCAGGATTCGAACTCGCAACCACTGGATTACAAACCCAGCGTGTTAACCGCTCTGCCACCACCCATCGAAAGTTTTGTAGTTTGAAAATAATTATGCATACGTTGACAATACATGATGTATAATTCAAAAATTATAACAATCATAAACTGAACTGTTTGCGTTGAAGGTTTTGCTAAAAATTATGTGATAAATGAATTATCCAAACAACTTGCCAGTGAAACACAATGTGTGTAATAATTCTATATTCAATATTCAATAAATTATACCACAAACTAACATAAATATTTACACTACATTCTAATAAAATTTTGCTGGCACACAGCCACAACATATATAATCGAGAAATACATAATATTTCATACAATTTATGGTGAATTATGAACATAATTTGTGCTTTAAAAAATATAAAAGAGAAATCCATGACATATGTTTACAGTACTAAATGAAAATATTTTTAGCTCATGAAACATCTTGGTGATGTGTTGCAGCAAAATTATTGTGTAGGTACCTTCAAGTCACATTTTTCTATATTGCTCTTTAGATATTTCAGATACTGGTTAGTTGGAAGAAATTGCCATTTGGCAATAAACTCGTCACTTGCGCAGGGTGCAAGGAAGTGTTTGTTATTATTATTGTTAAGTTCTTAATTGATAAAAAGATATTTTATCCCTAAATTGATATGTTCTTTAAAAAGATACTTAAAACTTAATTTGATAATTTTTTTAAAAAGACACTATGACCCGAATGCAGAGTCCTAGGTACCTAAATACTAACTCCTAACCTCACTGGAGTATTTAGTATTCTTAAGTTAGCAATTGCGTTGCAGAGACATCCAAAACTAAATACTATTCCAAACTTAAGGTCGATGGCGTAGAATTTCACATTATTGTGTATGAAGAAAAGAGATAGATAGCTTTTTATGGGCTTAGAAAGCTATCTATCTCTTTTCTGAGGTTTGACGTTTAAAATGTTTATTGCTAGAACAACACAAACATACATATGTAACCAACTTCACACTGACAGCTCGATGTCACGATTTTTCTGAAATTCCAGTGAATTTTCGGCATCTTGTATGGATCGCTGAATACCTCCTCTGTTTGTTCCTCGCGATCAACCTTACTTTTTGACAATTCGCAAATGTTAGTTTATGCCGATGGGAATGCGCTAAGTATTTAGATGTCTCTGCAATGCAATTCTCATAGAAAAACGTCGTAGCATCCTCCAGTTAGGAAGCCACGTGATCTCCTAACTTAAGTGAGCGACTGTGCAACGAAAACATGGTTAGTATTTAGAATTTAGTAAGGACTCTGTATTCTGACCTAAGTCACTATATTAAGCAAAAAAAATAAATTATATTTCAAATAAAAAGTAGAATCTAGATTTGAATTAGGGTCTATTGGGTTATAAACAGAGTGCGTTACTGGCTACTGGGTAATAAATATATTTCAAAATATTTATTTGTAATCTGTTTTATGAGATTCTGATCATTTTAATGAAACCTAACATATCCAATAATACAATTTTACTATATGAAAATATAGAAATGCAAATTATGCAATAGTTTAGTTTAAAGTTTTTTTTTATGTTTTAAGTTATTCATTTAATTTGACTTTAGAGTTCATAATTCTAATACAATATTAAATTCAAAATGCTATCCAAAAGTCAACATAAAATTAAACAACATAATAGTTTGTACTTTTTTCTTGACGTAAGTACAGAAAGAAAACTATTTTCACAGACGACATACAAAAGAATGCAGAGAAAAGATATTTTTAAACGTAATGCAGTGAGTGTTGATAATTTATTATAAACAAACATTCCTTGCCAATTCCTTGCCTTACAAAAACTGTGACGATTCATCCACATTCTAACAAATGAACTAGACTTAAAGAAATATATTTCATTTTATTTCAAACCAATTCATCCGCACAACATCAGAACAAACAGATTTTCTCCTTGTCACATACCATTTTATATAGGTACATAATAATTGTTAAATTTTCATTTTGTAAATTTCAATATTATTATTGTGAGTTATTTTCGTATGTTTCTTATACTAAACCGTTCAATTTCATTCATGTTGTAAATCATACATTCTTTTTATAACAATACCGATGGGTCGATGTTTAGATGGGTCAGTGACAGAGCGGTTAGCGCATTGGGTTAGTAATCCAGTGGTCGCGAGTTCAAATCCTGCCTCGACCGATTTCGTTCACCTATAGCACAAGCATTTATGCTTATTTTAGGGAACGTAGGAAGATGTATATGTACTTGTTCAACAAGGACATATTCATTTTTTTATAAAAAAAAAAATAAATAACAATACCGATTCTTACATATTAACTTTTATTATAATCGGTTTCCCAAACAACAGAGTGCCAGATAACTTATCGACATATTTTAATCTAGTGCTGTAAGAAATAGGAAAAGATAAGTATTAACAGGTAGAGGATTGGTCATATAAATAGTTCATTCACACTAACCTGTCTAAAAATAACCTTTGATAAACATCTTTGTTTGTTTGAATAAATTTGTTGATGTGTAGCTAACATAATACACAGATATTATGGTGATTTTTTATATGATTTGTAAGGCAAATGGAGCACACAGATAAAGTTTTAGTTAGTTTGGATTTATTATGAAACGTGACTCACTTCAAAATACGAGGTATTCTTTTTTTAGGAATTTTCATTGTAAAATTGTCAATATTGTGCAATTGTTTTTATAAATAAATAAAATTAAGACATAACACAGCTGTATAAAAATGACAGAAGTATGCTAATGTTTTATAATCATAGGATTATTTATCACATATGGGGCGGTGGTAGGGCAGATAGTACGCTAGATTTATAAACCAGAGGACATAATGGACGACTATTTGCTTAATTTAAGGAATACAGGATAATAGGATATACATGAGCTTGTACCAAAGATAAATTCATTCATTTGAACAATCTTATTTTTTTGAAAGAATGACACTATACCTGATTATGTGAAAGCGTATTGACAGGAGATGGAGGTGCACTGGGTCTGTCACTTTGTGTATGTGCTAAGGTTGTCATAAAGTTCCTATTTAAATGCGCTGCTTCATATAGCGCTAGCAACACGGCGTTATTTGCTCTAAAACAATGTTTATGAATAAAATGAATTAATATTATTAACAACTCAATTAATAAAAAATAATTTGATACTTAAAATTAGTTGTAGACTTTCTAGAAGTAAAAACTGTAATAATTATCGACATTCAATGATGTAAACATGGTTAACCCAATTTAAAATTTTCTAATAATTTAATAAATTTTATAAATAGGATTATCTGTACATCGATAATCCGAACACCTCTGTAATCCGTACTGCCAAATGATTCTTCACTCACCGAGTCACCAACGCCACGACGATGAGTTTATTCCTAAATAAATTTTCTGAAAAAAAAAACCATCAGTTTTTTTCTTTTTTTTACCATACATACATACTATAATCCGAAAACCCAGATAATCCAAACAGGGATAGTTTTTTACTAATTTGGATTATCGAGGCTTTACTATATTATTATTGTGTAAAATTGTCACCTGATATGGTGAGTTCTTCCTTGTGCCGTATCTTCTCCGCTAAGGAACATTCCTCCAACCATCGAAGTGAGCGAACTGAGCCAACCGCCACCCCCTCCTCCTCCACCTCCACCCTCACTCCCGGCACGCTCGTGACCGTAGCGAGAACAGAAACCACCGAGAGCTGAGGTTATCACCTGACCATAGCTGAAAATATATAACCACGAATCATTTATTGATCCGACTACTACTATTATCTTCTGCTGTTTTGCTGTTTAATACATAATGGTTGCTGGCTGCTCTAAGAATCTATTGTCTGAACAACCATCGAAGTGAGCGAACTGAGCCAACCGCCACCCCCTCCTCCTCCACCCTCACTCCCGGCACGCTCGTGACCGTAGCGAGAACAGAAACCACCGAGAGCTGAGGTTATCACCTGACCATAGCTGAAAATATATAACCACGAATCATTTATTGATCCGACTACTACTATTATCTTCAGCTGTTTTGCTGTTTAATACATAATGGTTGCTGGCTGCTCTAAGAATCTATTGTCTGAACAACCATCGAAGTGAGCGAACTGAGCCAACCGCCACCCCCTCCTCCTCCACCCTCACTCCCGGCACGCTCGTGACCGTAGCGAGAACAGAAACCACCGAGAGCTGAGGTTATCACCTGACCATAGCTGAAAATATATAACCACGAATCATTTATTGATCCGACTACTACTATTATCTTCAGCTGTTTTGCTGTTTAATACATAATGGTTGCTGGCTGCTCTAAGAATCTATTGTCTGAACAAATAATATTCAATTTTGTCTTGGAACATGCTTTTAATTGTTCGATCTATACAGTACTATTAACTCAACACATGCTCATCAAACAAAATGTGGGTAACATCACCTGTACATGAACCAACAATTGTATCCACTGATTTGAATAAATAATATCAGCAGACATTGTGTAGCATAAACCCTACCCTTGCAACAGTACATTTTCAACTATGTTTTATTTTATTTTACATTACTTCTCGGACAACTAACAGGTACTATGTCAAATTTTAATTTAACACGCACCCAATAACAAGTTGCTACATTCTGGAGACTTGAGATATAAATCATCTCACAGATCCAGACTGAAAACACAATAAAAAAACTGTCTCCACCGTGGATCGAACCAGGGACCTTTGGATCAGCAGATACCAAACCAACTGAGCCTCAAAGGCAGTCGTTAATAATAAATTGACAATTATTAAAAAACTGTTAACATTATAATGATAATACTAAATTTGTGTAAATTGGTACACACATTTTACTCACTGATTCATAAAAAATGATCTTGTCTTTAGACATTCGTCAAGATACAAACATGTTATTCTTAGCATTGAGAAACAATTTATAGTCACCTGCATTCTCTTAGTTGTTGAGCTCTACTTAGTGCAATATTGTACTAATATATACAACTACGAGATATAGTTATCGGCAAATATCTTGAAATATTAAAAAAAAACAAATCCGCATTCAGTGCATCCCATGTTATCTTTAAAGTTATTTTTTGTCTTTAACTAAACTAAGTTAAAATAACTGAAGAAAAATACTAGACAATCAACAGAACAACAATAAATAATAGCAAAATATAATTATTGCTTAATAATAATTATTGTAATGTCTATCAGTGTATGTATAAATAAATAATGTTTTTTTTTTTCAATTTGATACAAAGAAGAAAGAATAATACATTAACAAAGAGATTGATTGAGAAAATAATAATAATTACTGAGTCAAAGAAGCATATTTTATATGTACGAAATATTGAATAGCTTCAATGAAATTTAACAAACTTAACCCAGTGTTATTTAAAACTATATAAACAAATACTTGTAAAGCAGACAACAAACAAATTTGCCTTTGTTTTGTGTATGTACAAATGTATTTGATATCTGATAAACATAATAAAATGTGAGCTAAAATTTATCATACAGGTGATTCATGTTGATTCATTGGTAAGCAACCAGTTAACTACTAAACAAGTCAAATAAATAGAAAATAATATATTTTACATTACAATCAGTAATTTTTTTATAAATCTACTTAATGATTCCATAGGCTCAAAATACAAGTCTGATTTTTATTTAAACAATTCATTGTAATATTGTTTCCTACAGCAGTATATTTTACTTTTGTTTCATTAAATTGTATTTATTTTATCACTAATGATTTTTGTTTAAAAAAATAAATACATGAATCACAGATCAAGAATCTATAGACATAAAATAAACAATATTTTCTGGTACAAATCTCCATCAAAATTAGGCGGCGGGGTCACGTGGTTTTGTCACCAATAGGTTCCGTACAGATGAAAATGAATGGCCGCCTTCTCATTTTATTTATCAAGTTGAATAAATCGAAACAAACTAAAGGAATACAGTGCTATGATATTATCTAGTGCTCTAAAAGTTTGTTGAAATTGAGGTAGAAAAAAAACCATTATGGCATTAAATTTCATGAATATTTGTTATTTAAATTATATTTCGCATATGACATTATTTACAAATAGGTACATTAAAATTTACACAAATACTATTGCATAAGCATTATAATGAAAACAGGCCTATGATACATTTTTATTAACATAAAAACTTTTTGAATAATTCAAAGGAAGTATTTTTTATATTTCCATTAGTTTCAGATTATTTTATTTATTTATTTATTTATTTCAGAAAACAAACAAGATACAATGGTAAAAGAATATACAATAGTTATAATAAATATGGATGATACATTGCATCTCAATTAAATGTTTTCACATATAGTAGGTAATATATATTTAAGTTATCATATTTTTACAGAAAAAAATAGTAAAAAAAATTTAGGGTGAAAAAAATTTATAATAAATAGTTACAGAAAAAATAATAATAAATTAAAATTAAAGGGTGAAAGCAAGGGTGAAAGTGTAAGTGTAAGCGAGACAAATTATGATGAAAGTAGGTAATAAATTTAGGTATAGGTATTATTTACTGAATAATTGTAAAATGTATGATTTGAAGTCTGCTTGTGATTTATGTATTATATCGAATTGTCTAAAGTATGTATTGTAATTGGAGCAACTCCGCCTAATATAATTGTTTTGTGAATAATTTGTGAAACGACGGTCGACATAAACAAAAACTGAGATCTGAAATTGCGTGATGGGCAATAAAAATTTAATTTAGATAGTAGGTAAGGTGAGTCTACACGGTTGTGGATAATTTTATGCAAGTAAATCATGTCTATAATTGTTCGTCTATTTTCTAAGTTACAAATATTATGATGATGTATAACAGATTGGCGGTAGTTGGGGAAATTAAGTTTATCACGATAATCCAAATGTTTGAGGAATTTATTCTGTACTCCTTCAATTCTATTGATGTATGTAATAAGAAAAGGATTCCATACTACTGATAAATATTCCAGTACACTCCTGACATACGCGTAATACAAGTTTATGTTTCAGGTTTCGGTGACCAGCCTAATGCATACTAGATGCATACTTTTGCCGTTGCGTATTATTTTCCTATGAATCATTACATGCTATATTTACTATTTGGTCTCATGGAATCAGAATTTTGTTACTTGGCAATTAATGTTGATAAAAATAAATAAACATTTGTGATGAATCGAGTTCTCCATAATATTATTATACAAATTATTATTTTGTAGACGAGATATATGGAGTGGTTTGTTATGGGTATTTACCTACTGGATCGAAGCTTTCTGTTAGTCATTCGGATACACATGTGTTAATCGTAAATCTGTCGTAAGGGGTGGTTTTTATATGCATTCCTGAGAGCTGGAAGGGGAGTCAAAAAGTTGTATCGGCAGTCAGCGGGACGCAAAGAAAAGGAACGGTCGAGACGACGGGATAGAAACGGGCGGGAATTTGGAGAAGCGAAGAAAGGGGAGAGTAGTCTGTGTCCGCGTGTGGAGTATTTTAGTGTCGATTGAAGTGAAATTCCTGGGGATATATTATTGAATTCGCGAGGACAGTTACGTACGTCGCGTCGCGGTCCGGAATACGCTCGGTTCGGAACGAAAGACGGGTTGGGAAGTTGAACGCGCCCCAGTTACAAGGGAAATCCAGCTGAGTTATTTATTTATTTATTTATTTTACTTCATTATTCTACCTGTTTATTTAATGTATGGATTGTGTGGAACGGATTTGTCAAGATTATAGATTTATTGTAAACATCAACTATCTCGTTATATTAACTCTTGAATTGACAAATCTTTTCAAACAATCGCGAATGTATGTAAGATGTTTTGTTTGCAAGGGAGAAAATGCACGATTTCTAGAATGTACACAGCATTTTACATATCCAACAAAGCTATCTGTTCAGGCGACAGTAGCTAACGAGAGATGGATTTTGAAATCGAGCCAATAGCCAGCGAGACTGGGCGATAACCTCTCATCTACTTAAATAAAGGCTGTTAAAAAGCGGTGGGTCAGGGGCCGGCAGTACTTGCGGGGGAGCGCGGGCCGATCTGAAAGCTGAAAGGACCCCAATCCTTCAACCCCACGTGGGAGAGGCGGGGTGTGGGGTGACTGAAGCTTTGGAAAGTCGACCCAACGCCAAGGTTATTCCGGTCCTCGTCATCTCTCATGTCCTCGTACTATAACGATCACAACACTGTGGGATTCTCCACACGCACATATACAGCACGTTATAGCCAAGACACGGAGGGAGGCCGAACCGTGTCTGGCTTAAGTACACGCACACTACACACCACACTAAATGTAGGCTGTCCCACACTTAATCCTTTCCCAAAGTGAGATTGTTCGTGAATGGGGAGAGGAAACCGGTGAAATAATGGATCTATAGATTTTGGACTTTCAGTCATTGAATCCAACGTGAATGAGAGAAAGATTTGAATTGAATGTTCTGTTTGTCTACAAATTACACTTGCTCGAGGCCTAATTAGATTTGCACCCTTTCACTAACCGCATGATAGGTAGCTTGTAGTATAGTGGATTATAGTACGTAGGTGTCCTACTTGTGATATGGAGGCTTCATGCTTCGCAAGGTAGTCGAAGTAACCATTTCACCAGTATTGTATTATTAAGCCGTTGTTGTACAACGAAGAGCCTTAGACGCTGTGAAACACTTAGTGTCACACAGCAGGAAAGGCTGACTACTTCGCGAGGTAAATAGTCATGATTGCGAGCGTGGCTTTTGCTAAAAACCCTGGCTATTTGTTCCACGAGGTGGAAGGGCTAGGTCAGGCCGAGAAAGACCTGGGTGTCTCGGATGGATACACGCGGCGAGGAAAGCGAGCGTGTATCACCGCCCTTAAGGCGGTTTCCTTATCAAAACCAATATTTAGTATAATAATGCATGATAAGAGTATATCTAAATATACCTATGTTCAAGTTATTATGAATTCATGTATTATATAAATGTTATTTCCTATGCCATTGCCTCGTTCATTTCTCCTGAATATATGTTTATGTACAGGATGGATCCGTCGTCATCTTTTCTTTACGATTTACCGTTGTAATGTGAAATCCGTGTACATCGGTTGTTATAGGTTAGGGCCGCGTAGGTGACAGGGTAGGTATTAGAAAACTATTACGGTAGGTAGGTTGTTCAAGGAAGCCGGGGTTCGCGGATCTGGAATATTGCGGAACACAACGAGAGTCCTATGCGAAACTAGACGATCTGGCCAAATAGTTATCGTAAAATACTCGCGTATTTGAATTCTTTCAGGTAATGACGAATAGGAGGCATAGACATCGCTATGAGAAGAAGAAGAAGACAGGTGAGACAATGCAGTCGGCAGGGGTGAGTAATATTATTTTCTCGTATGCTCGGTAATTTCAGAATTATGTCGTTTTCCTCCTCCTTAGGTTACATACAGATATGTCCTGAAACGGCTCGGGAAATCGGGTGTCATGGATCGACAACCGTCGGTTCGCGTGCGTTCGTACGTTAAGGGCATGAATGAAATCCATCGAGGAGCCATTCGTGTCATTTGGTGCCTTGTGACCGTAGGATATGTATCTCGTAGACAAGCTTCCTGAACAAAAATTAGTTTAGTTTCTTAGCTTAATAGAATGTAGTTTCTTTAGATTTAAAATTAATTGAATGTAGGTAGGTCGAATCTCGTTTGAATTATGGTAGAAGGAAATGTAGGGCAAGAAAATAAATAAATAAACAATATTCTACTACATAGGTTGCGTTTCGAGTTTTGGATGGAGTGGAAATTTAACTAGGGAAAAATTTAACAAGTGTGAAGTAGAAGTAGTTCGGTTTCTGAGTGAGCGTCCTGGGTTCGACTCCCAGTAGAGGAGCAAAGGTTGCTTCTCTGGGCCTAAAATGTTGGTTAGTCAGAAGAGATTGCCATACAGCAATAAATCCGCCATTTGCATTGGGTGCAAGGAAGTGTCTATTTATTTATATATTTATTTAGGGTTGTTGAGATGGGGTAGGATCTATTTGGTGCAGAGTATGTTTAAAGTAGACATATTTTAATTATGTTGCCCGAAATTAAACGACTAAAGAGACAAATTCGTTAGAATATTTTAAATGTGATACTTTATTTCGGACATAGGATAGGTTATTTGGCTTCGAATCTAAAGGTTTTGGCCCTCTGCTGGAATGCGGTCAGTAGGTATACAGGACGCACTATACACCCCGTCGTGAAAATATTTCGACAGGGTTGCCCATTAACAGGGTTACGGTATAATTTTGTCTACATCGAAAATCGATCTTATCCTGTTTTATTTTATTTTGATACATTGGGTGTACTTTATGCCTAGTAGAGATGTCAATTAGGTTTTTCGATTTATGCAAACCTCGGTCTCATTTTGACCTAAATTGAATTTATGGTTGGTATAAAATATTATTTTAATAGGTAGGTACAACAGAAATATATAATGTATTTTAATAGGGAGTTCAAAAGATGTGTCATGCGTGTGTATTGGTTAGAAGAGATTGACAGTTAGTTATGATATTATCAGACGTCAAATAGAATAAGATACCACTACTGCATTGTCGGTGTAAATTCGTATTCTATTTTAATGTGATTATTTAATTCGTATTAATTACTCCATAAGAGAATCTTGTAGATTGGGACACTTCTGAATAAACGTGGTCTGAGATATTTAATGATTTACAAATTTTGTAAACTTGATGATGCATAATCGGCTCTTTGTACCTAAGTATTCATAATTACACAACTCGGCGTGGTTAATTTAACGCATTGCAAGCAAACATTTTAATGTTTTCGGGGCATGCTAACATTGTAGACATTCGTTTTGTCTGTTAAGATTTTTGATTAACTCGATTATTAATGATTTGTATAAAAAAGGGGGGATAGTAATAATGATAATAATAATACTAATTCCATACGGGAATAATTAAGTATTTGTACAAAGGGAGATGATCGGACTAGAAATATTTCAGGGGCAACCCTGGATATATTGCATAACATTAAAAAAAAAAAAAAAAACAACAGTTTGAAACGCAGAGGCATGAACACATAAGGGATACGTATAAGACGCACATGGGGTTTATGAAAAAAAAAATGGGTGACAAATTATTTGTGGTCCTTTGGACCGGCAAAATTCTTTCGAAGTGTTTCCATAACGAACATATTAATTATTATCGAGGTTAAGAAATCTCAGTTATGGATTTCGGAGAGAAAAAAAAATATTATTTGTTTTAGAGGTTCTCAAACGGTGGACAGAGCACGGCTGATGTTAAAATAAAATACTAACATTATTTGTATTTAGGTTCGGAGAACAAATTGGTTAATTTTATGTACATAAAAAAAAAAAAAAATATACATAATAATTAGGCTGTAGCGGTCGGGCTAGTTAAATTTTAGTGTCTACCTTGGAAAACTAACTTTTGTTATTTATTTGTGTTTTATTTGATTATGTTGTTGTATTTGTTTGTGATTTGAGGCTAGAGACAACGGTCGTACACTATGGTGTTGCATCTAGTACAATAATCAAACAACTAATTACAAGTTCTCGCTGAAAGAATTAAGTTGGACATCGGTTAGAATGTGTGTTTCAGTTTTGCATTGCTATATAAGTATATTTTATTTTAGTTATATACAAATATCATTGTTGTAGGTATATGCGATACGTTATTGAGAGTATAATTATTACTATTCGATATTTTGGAAGGGGCGAAGATATTTATAGAATTTTAATACTATTAGTTGAAAGGTGCCGTTTTGTAAACTTGTGCAATTTATTTCGTAAACTTGCGCAATGTATAGATAGAGATTTTGCGGATAACATTTATCGTTGGTCCGCGAATGTGGTAGGATTGATATTTCCTTTTGATATACAAGGTCCATGTGCGAGGTAGCCAGAAAAAAAATATCAGCGAGTAATTATACAGGGGGAACCACAGTTTGAATACCGATCTAAGAATTTTGAGTGCATCTCATATTTCATGTCATAGTGTGAACTTTGTGCATCTAGTATCTTGGTTTTCAGGAAGAAATAAAAATACAATAAGTGGTCGTAAACGTTATTTTACGACGTCGACAAATTAGTTTTAATAGTAGGTATACAAAAACGCTCTTGTTGGATTTTGAGGCAGTAAATTAGGTAGATGTGGGTTCGTAAAATTATTATTTTGTTGTGGAGATCTACTTAAATAAATAATCTTAAGGGTAAGATTTAAGGGATTTTTAAGGGAACCGTCGTGAAGAATTTTAATTTTAGTTGGTGAGATTAGTGTTGATTGATATTATGTTACACGAGACCAGCCGACTGATGAAATAACCATACCATACCATACCATCACGCCATTTCCCTATTTGGGGTGGGCGGAGAGAGCCGAGCGCCACTTACTTCTGCCTTGACATACATTCGTCGCCTCGTCGATATTCATACATCGTCTTATAAATGCTCGTTTTCGCATGCTTCTTATATTTCCGTCTTTCAGAATATCATTCACTTGGTCGTGCCATCCTTTCCTTGGGCGTCCCGACCTCTTATTCTGCTTCTGTCGGATTTGTATGTTTCCTTCGTCAGGCGTCCTATGTCATTCTTCCCAGGTGGCCAAACCATCCCAATGTGTTCTGAGATTCTGTTATAATAATTTATATATTAGTCAGTGGATTTGTGAGGAGTGGTGTTTATATGTTAGCCTCAAACCCAAATTATTCAGATAGATGAATTTAGCGTGTAAGAAGAAATTGGAACAATGAATAAGTAGATGTTATTAATTATATGTGTATATAATTATAGATATTGGTGAACGTTTCTTTCGTTTATTTGATATTTTCCCTGTGCGGTGCAGTTCTTTATAGCAGGTGACAAACGTATGCAGTTGGTCTTCTCGGGAATGATATATACATACCGTCACGTCATGTCCCTTACGGGGTAATAGTAACCTATTTAAAGGTTCGATTCGGATGCGATAGTCATTAGCGGAGTACAGTTATGTAGAGGAATATATAGGCAAATTGCTATAATATTGGCAGGCGATATATGTTGGTGTTTAACATTTTGGTTGATCAACGTAATAGTTTTTTTGGTTGATCATTTTGGTTGAGGGTTCGATTTCGGTGCGTAAAGGTTTCGCGTTGCGAAAATCTAAGTAATAATGTACAAACTGTGTAGCTTAGATAACAAAATATAACATCGTAAAGATTCTATTACTTGTTAAAAGTAGGGGCGTGCAATGCGGTTATAACATATGATATGTTATAATAATTTTAATTTAATTTATTTATTTATTTAATAATGTTGAATGGTTAGGCTACTATTAGCGAACTTTCGAACGGTAATATAAATAGAGGTATTATGAACGCAGGGTAGCGCATTTCCATAATGTGAAAGTTGAGCTTATCATGAAACGATACATCGGAGGCCTTGGTTCTCTGGAGGAATAGTAAGATATAGGACAGGATACGAACTTTAGCTATCACGATAGAAAGCGGTTGGTTAGCGTGCCTTTGTAAACCATACTATTACTATTCTTCTGGTGATATTTAGATTATATACAAGGTTGCTACAATATTCGGTGTTGGAAAGAGTCCGAGAAAACTATTTGTCAGGTCTATTGGATAAATGAGAGCAGGATTGCCAAGATAAATAGTGTGGCCTCAGGTACTAAGTTTATCGGTTGGTGGCTGGATAAAACTAGTTCCAAATATATTTTGTCTAGACGACAACGGTTTTAGCTTTATGAATAGATCGAATGACCTGGGTTCGATTCCCGGCAGAGGAGAAATTTATCTAGATTCATTTCTCACGCGTGTTCTGCTTCTCTAGGCTGGGAAACGATATTGGTTGGAGGAGATAGCCATATGACGATGAACTCCATATGACGGGGTTGTACCGAAGTGTTTATAATAATTGTCATTCTAATTCAGTTTAACGAGAAGTTGTTGTCAGCTGTAAAATATATGCCGTTAAGTATATAGGGCTCTGTTTCAGATGCAGCTAGATTTAACACATGTTGCTGTTAGGCGGTGGGACAGAGGGTAGGTTGTTATCTTGATGATTTATTGCTTTAAGACGGTCACAAAGTAGGGTAACCAAAATATTGTCGATGAATGGGACTGATTTTGAGTGACATGGTAGGGTGACCGTGTAATCTCGAATTAAATAGGAAGGTTATTTTGTATCGTTGGTTTTTATATTTTATACGTTTCTGGAAGGTCAGAAAGGAAATCAAAATCAGAGGGGAGAGATATTGTATCGAGGTTGTTTACTAAACTCTCGAGATAGTTGAGGACAGAGAGGTGTAGGAGGAGGAAGGAAAATAATAATACAATACATTGTGTTTAACAACTGAAGGTGATTATTGAAGGGGTATTAATGGAATTGCAGTCGGAGGGGAGAGGTCCTATTATGGTATTCTTTCAGATTAACTGGGATTTGTGGGTAGGTTTCAGGTGGACAAATCCTCGCCAAGATGTGAATGATCGGAGTTAGGATAGAGGACATCATGTTATTTATATTATTGGGTGTTTGGTTAAATAGCTCGAATTTCGAAGGTGATGGAATCACAATATAAGACAATTATTACCGGGGAGGAAAAAAAAAAAAAAAAAAAAAATTCAAACTTAAATTATAAGGATTGAAGGAGTACTAAATGTCTGAGGGGAGAGGTTTAATTTTGGTAGCGTTGATCATGTTGAACATTGTATGAAACTGGTGTCGATCATGTGTGAAGTTATTTCGAAAATTATGCTTTATGCAATACCTTTATAGAGTTCGATTCTCTTACGTAATTATCCTATTGTGAGGTCACACAATTTTACAGGCAAAATTACGTCACCTCAGAGGGGAGCTGTGATGAATCGAGTTCTCCATAATATTATTATACAAATTATTATTTTGTAGACGAGATATATGGAGTGGTTTGTTATGGGTATTTACCTACTGGATCGAAGCTTTCTGTTAGTCATTCGGATACACATGTGTTAATCGTAAATCTGTCGTAAGGGGTGGTTTTTATATGCATTCCTGAGAGCTGGAAGGGGAGTCAAAAAGTTGTATCGGCAGTCAGCGGGACGCAAAGAAAAGGAACGGTCGAGACGACGGGATAGAAACGGGCGGGAATTTGGAGAAGCGAAGAAAGGGGAGAGTAGTCTGTGTCCGCGTGTGGAGTATTTTAGTGTCGATTGAAGTGAAATTCCTGGGGATATATTATTGAATTCGCGAGGACAGTTACGTACGTCGCGTCGCGGTCCGGAATACGCTCGGTTCGGAACGAAAGACGGGTTGGGAAGTTGAACGCGCCCCAGTTACAAGGGAAATCCAGCTGAGTTATTTATTTATTTATTTATTTTACTTCATTATTCTACCTGTTTATTTAATGTATGGATTGTGTGGAACGGATTTGTCAAGATTATAGATTTATTGTAAACATCAACTATCTCGTTATATTAACTCTTGAATTGACAAATCTTTTCAAACAATCGCGAATGTATGTAAGATGTTTTGTTTGCAAGGGAGAAAATGCACGATTTCTAGAATGTACACAGCATTTTACATATCCAACAAAGCTATCTGTTCAGGCGACAGTAGCTAACGAGAGATGGATTTTGAAATCGAGCCAATAGCCAGCGAGACTGGGCGATAACCTCTCATCTACTTAAATAAAGGCTGTTAAAAAGCGGTGGGTCAGGGGCCGGCAGTACTTGCGGGGGAGCGCGGGCCGATCTGAAAGCTGAAAGGACCCCAATCCTTCAACCCCACGTGGGAGAGGCGGGGTGTGGGGTGACTGAAGCTTTGGAAAGTCGACCCAACGCCAAGGTTATTCCGGTCCTCGTCATCTCTCATGTCCTCGTACTATAACGATCACAACACTGTGGGATTCTCCACACGCACATATACAGCACGTTATAGCCAAGACACGGAGGGAGGCCGAACCGTGTCTGGCTTAAGTACACGCACACTACACACCACACTAAATGTAGGCTGTCCCACACTTAATCCTTTCCCAAAGTGAGATTGTTCGTGAATGGGGAGAGGAAACCGGTGAAATAATGGATCTATAGATTTTGGACTTTCAGTCATTGAATCCAACGTGAATGAGAGAAAGATTTGAATTGAATGTTCTGTTTGTCTACAAATTACACTTGCTCGAGGCCTAATTAGATTTGCACCCTTTCACTAACCGCATGATAGGTAGCTTGTAGTATAGTGGATTATAGTACGTAGGTGTCCTACTTGTGATATGGAGGCTTCATGCTTCGCAAGGTAGTCGAAGTAACCATTTCACCAGTATTGTATTATTAAGCCGTTGTTGTACAACGAAGAGCCTTAGACGCTGTGAAACACTTAGTGTCACACAGCAGGAAAGGCTGACTACTTCGCGAGGTAAATAGTCATGATTGCGAGCGTGGCTTTTGCTAAAAACCCTGGCTATTTGTTCCACGAGGTGGAAGGGCTAGGTCAGGCCGAGAAAGACCTGGGTGTCTCGGATGGATACACGCGGCGAGGAAAGTGAGCGTGTATCACCGCCCTTAAGGCGGTTTCCTTATCAAAACCAATATTTAGTATAATAATGCATGATAAGAGTATATCTAAATATACCTATGTTCAAGTTATTATGAATTCATGTATTATATAAATGTTATTTCCTATGCCATTGCCTCGTTCATTTCTCCTGAATATATGTTTATGTACAGGATGGATCCGTCGTCATCTTTTCTTTACGATTTACCGTTGTAATGTGAAATCCGTGTACATCGGTTGTTATAGGTTAGGGCCGCGTAGGTGACAGGGTAGGTATTAGAAAACTATTACGGTAGGTAGGTTGTTCAAGGAAGCCGGGGTTCGCGGATCTGGAATATTGCGGAACACAACGAGAGTCCTATGCGAAACTAGACGATCTGGCCAAATAGTTATCGTAAAATACTCGCGTATTTGAATTCTTTCAGGTAATGACGAATAGGAGGCATAGACATCGCTATGAGAAGAAGAAGAAGACAGGTGAGACAATGCAGTCGGCAGGGGTGAGTAATAGTATTTTCTCGTATGCTCGGTAATTTCAGAATTATGTCGTTTTCCTCCTCCTTAGGTTACATACAGATATGTCCTGAAACGGCTCGGGAAATCGGGTGTCATGGATCGACAACCGTCGGTTCGCGTGCGTTCGTACGTTAAGGGCATGAATGAAATCCATCGAGGAGCCATTCGTGTCACATTTTTTACGTTACTATTTTTTTTATTCCTACCTCTTTCTAATACTTATGTAATATTTTTACTCATGACAAGGTCAAATTTAAAAACAAACAACTTAATTTTAAATTGTCAACATTTTCAAAGTTCTAGATCTTACAGGTTCCACCAATCAACTTGAGAATTCTCATTGTGGATGAGAGTGGTTTGCGTGTATAACAATCAAGTAAAAAAAAACACAAATATGCATGCTGCGCACCCCACGTGACATACTCAAGATGTTTGCCGCTAACTATACACACGTCTAATTATGATATTTAAATTTACTTAGAACTGAACTTAGGGTATGCATTTTCTACCTACATTATTTTCAAATTAATAGAATATATAATAAACACTCGTATATAAAAATGGGTGGCAGTAAAAGATATTCGGTCTTAAATAAAACATACAAGTATTTAAAAATAATCCCTTATACAAGAATAATAAGTAAATATAAGAATAAGAAGTAAAAAACAATTGATGCCATAAATAAATAAATATATAATATTGGATATTACGCAAAAGTATACATTAAACAATAAAATATGTATCTTCAATTGTTTTTTAGTATCCCTATTTGTTTACACCAGGCGACACTGTGATATAGAATTCATTAATTTAGAAAAATTTATGAAAAAGTAAAACTAATTACTCTTTACAATATAATTTCTTAGTAAAAATTGTACTTTAAAACAACAAATAAATTTTATTTATGAAACGAATATGAATATTTTAGGATGAAATAATAACATCACAATGTAAATTTAAAAGCAAACACGACCAATGAATTTGTTTGGAGTAACTCTCGTGCCATCTCTTTCTGTGTACCAATCCCCTGGCCTAATGTTGTAGTTTATATCAGCTCTGTATATATTCCTTACTTTGTGATATGAATTATTTGTGAGTGTTCCAAATTTATCATATAAAATCTTTTCCAATACACAGTTGCAATACAAAATGTATGTATATATAAAAATATTAAAATTGTCTCTTATATATTTTGTAGTTGTTGTATAGATTATGGTGACCTTAATCAGTTTTAAAATAAATAGAATTAGATTTAATCTTTTAGATTATATTGAGAAATATTGCATATTTACACAATGTCAAGGTTCAATGATCCTTTTGATAGTAAACATAAAAATCTAAGGTAAGGCGCGCATGGAAGCTTAAATAAATCGGCCGATTAATTTATCGGCCGATAAAAAATCGGCCGATCGGTTCTAACGCGCATGGAAGCTTCTAGAATCGTACAATTGGAAATAACACGGCGGTCAACATTCATATGATTAGAAATAATTGACAGATCATAATTTACTGAACTTAATCAAAAAATCATTCACTTGGGCTCCATGCGCCTGTACAACAAGCGGGAAAAAGAAAAAAATTGCGCGGGAAACAGAAAACTGCGGTACCTTTGTATTGCGCGGTAAAAGGTATGTATTGCACGGGAAAAGATAAATAAATTGACAGATCATAATTTACCAAACATAACCTAGAAATCATTATGATGGGCTCCGCGCGCGTACAAGCGGGAAAATACAAACATTGCGCGGGAAACAGAAAAGAACTATTGTGTGACAGAGCAAATGTACAGACGCAATAGTGAACCAAGTATATATAATATAAAACTTTTTTTAAGGTTTTTTCGTTGACACAGTTGAAGTTCATAATTATAAATTGTAAAAAAAAACACTTGGAACACAGTTAAGTTTTTATTCATTAAGTGGAATATTTATTAAATTACCTATGTAACTATTATTCAATTAAGTAATAACTTACCCAATTCAGTTCTTTTATTATGATTTAGCTGTTCCCAGCCATTTATTAATATTTCGCTTATCTCCAACCATAATTTTTGCTTAATTTGGCGGTTACTATAATTTTTTATCATATAATGAAGGACGTGCTTCAACTAATATAATTAATTTTTCCGAATCAAAATTTATTTCATCTGACATTTCGTTTGGCAGCACTGAGAACGTACTTCTCGATCTACTGCGCTCGGACGATTAAATTATCGGCGAGCATGCGCCATGCGCGCCCTCTCATACAACAAGATTGGTTAAAAAAAATCGGCCGATCTCGATCGGCCGATTTTTTTGTGTCTCGTCACAGATTTTAAAATCGGCCGATTCTGTTAGCTTTCATGCGCACTCTTACATGTAATTCGTATGTTGTAACTCACCGATTATTAATCGGCCGATGAAATTAGCTTCCATGCGCGCCTACCTTAACTCACAGTACAAATTGGTAATAATGTAAACAGTTTAATAACAAAAAAAAAATCACTTAGATAAGGATATCGTAAGAAAGGTAATGCTATAAAGCCCGCCTGACACGAGGTAATATTCCAACTCATGTGGAATATGAGTTGAAAAGTAGTGTTTGCAGTAATTTTTGAGGTCATATGAAATGAAACTGTGTATCTCTTTTGTCTATGCTTATATATCTACTACATTGTCATTCGTCATACAAAGGAAGAAATATTTTTTTATTTCATGTTTTGTAAAGTTTTTTTTGCATTTTTTTTTATTTTTGATTGATCCAGACGTACATTCCTAGCTATAAAAAAATATCGGCACATCGGAGTTCTTCGATATAATTCCTATGATTTGGAATGTTCCTACTACTGTTATTTAGGATATTGCTTCTCGTATCCATAAGAGCTGATTAGTTTTCTATAGATATCCATTGATTTCTTGTCTATGATTTCATCTGTCAAATTTTTAAGAAGGATCTCACGGTCTGGATAATCGAGTTTTATTATGTTTCAATTTTTGATATAATAGAAATACACTCTTCAACAAGGCATTCAGAGATTGTTAACCTTTAAAAAAAAATTCTATGGATTTGTGGGGCCTCAAAGGACCACAGCCAGCGACTGCGCAGCTGTTGTGCGCATCGCATTTGCGCAGGCGCAGATCACCCGTGCGAGCTGCCGACCTGTGCCAACAGGCAAAATCATTCGTGTTGGAACTCCCTTTACGCCGAGTCGTTTTGTACGGACCACGCTGCAGTACTTCGTTCCGACGACCGTCGATCTATATATAACCGATTCAAAGTAATATTTTAATTTGTAATTGTTTTGGGAAATAAAAACTGTAAGTTCATTCATTTCTTTCACTTTATATGTAAGTTCCTTACATAATATCTATTCTGAATTGGTGCATTTAAGTAGAACATAAAACGTGGATTGGGTTTATACGGGTTCGATGCCGTATGTATAAACCCATAATTAATACCCACAAATGGTGACCCCGACTGGCTTAAATGTACAATTGTAGCTTTAGTAAATTTAAATTCAGTGTCATTTTATTTTATTGCAGTAAATTTTCGAGTAGCATAATCATTTTAATGTACCCACAGTGGTAACACATTTTGTCCGACATATTCCTTTTTTTAAGCAGCTATATTATAATACAATACCATTCTTATCATTTATACACTCGGTGATTAACTTTCTATTTTGGGTGCCTTAGTTTCCTTTAAAATATCTGAGTGAGTTGTTATATTTGTATTAGGTTTGAAATTGCATATTTGTATTAAAAATGTAGATATACATCACAAGTATAACAGCTTCTGTATGGGAAAACTGAGTTATCGGCTTCATATTGATTGTATGTGTTTCTATAGACAAGTGTATTTTTTATACTCTCCACTACTATACATTTTTTTATTAGAAAAACTATTTTTTGATAAATTTATGTGTTTAACTGCCTATATTTCCAAATTTTATAAAAATATTGAAAAAGCCCGAAACACCCCAACTAGATAATTTAATTTGCTATAAAAAAATATTAACATTGTAGTGGTACATCTCAAACTTTTTTAAACCATTTTGATAAAAATTGAATTTAGTGACGACATCCTTTCATACAATTTGTAAGGCAGTATACACTACACAATATCTCACTCAATAGTTTGATACCTACTTAATCTACAAACATACATCATGCTGTTTACATATTCTGGGTAGGAAAAACAGACTGACCTCCATACTATCTTATCCTGACATATATACCTACATGTTTTATATAGAAAACAAAATATCTTAAAATATTTATTAATTTGTGTTTAAGTATTTTGTATGTATTCTTCAATAATGCATACTATCGCCATCGACAGTTGGATCTCATGTGTTACATGCAACTAATAGTAAACCTTTACTTAAATTTATAATTAATGTTTGCAATTAAATATTTGTTGAATTCTTGTATATATAATTGAATGACTGTATTAATTACTTTGTTGTTACATTATTATCAAGTTTGCTATTTTGTTTTAAATTAAATATTAATTTGTTGAATTGTTTGTATTTGTTAGATATTATTCCTTTTTTACCTATACAATGTTATATATATAATCATCTCAATCATGTACGCAATATTTAATTTTAATTATTTTATTTACTTATCCAACTATTGATTTGTTCAAGAGAATTTAATTCTCTTAGGCCCGCTTGCACCAAAGTAGTACACTATTCGTCTTAATCCTCGAATAATTAACTTGGTAACCGTGGGTTAAAAATAACTTCTTGCACCAACAGAATTTAACCGTCGGTTAGCTATTCGAGGGATGCCAGGTAGATGACTACTCATTTGGACATTTTTCGTCGCAATTGTTTTTTTTTTATATAGCAATACACGATACGTACGCCGCTTCTGCGATGTTTCTGTAGTTAACTGTCATGTCATATTATTGTTTTTCATTCTCGTCGTCTGTCAACCACTATCCGTAGGTTATATTCTCTTTTTCAACCACTGTCAACAAACCTTTAATTTTACGTAAAGTATTATATTTTCATTTTAAAAATGGATGCTAAATCTGCGATGAAGAGATTCACAGCGTGGGAAGACGAACTATCACGGGACGCGTTACAACAGCGAATTAAATCGTCAAACAACGCGCAGTCAGTAGGAATGGCATGTCTTAATACCGTTAAAAAAGTAATTAGTGAGTTAATGACGTATGACAAATACAACAATCAGTCTTTGGCAATTTTCAAAATATATAACCTATGTAATGATAATAACAACGAAATGTCAATTGACAGATAGCTGGTTAACATGAATAGTTAAACTTAATCCGGCCCATTCTTTGGGTTAAGTTTATTCGGCTTAATCTTCGAATAAAAGTTTGGCGCAAGACGCTATTCGCAATAACCGAGGTTTATTCGGAGTTTAGACGGTTTAAGACGAATAAATATGTTTGGTGCAAGCGGGCGTTAATGAATCGACAGTATTCACCCAAGACGCATGTATGAAGGAACATTTTGTATGGTGTAGTGGACTTTTTGCACGCCAAAAACACCAACTTAGAGGATTCGTAGCATATATGTTCTATATATATATGGATGAATTCAGAATTTGAAGTAGAACATTTTGTGTGTCTGTGTGTCCATTCCCCCTTATAACTTTATCCGATCAATGCAGAGCCTAAAATTTCTGAGAATATAGAAAGATATAGGCCTACAAAACTTTTACACTCAGAATTTTGAATTTTTGTTTCAAACAGAGGTTATCAACTTTTGAATTTTTACTTTATTTTACCATATATCTCAAAAACCATATAAGCTAGAATGCTGAAAATTTGTATAAATATAGACGAATACAAAACCTCAAATTCGTTTTTTCAAAAAAAGTTCCAGAGTCTCTCAAACATTTTTTATTAAGAAAACATTTTTTTATGATAAATTTATGTGTTTAACTTATAATATTTAAAAAATTTCAAAAAATATCGAAAAAAGCCGGAACTCCCAACTAGACAACTTAATTTTCTATAAAAATATGAACATTGCAGTAGTACATTTCAAATTTTTTAACAATGTTTATAAAAATTTAATTTAGTGACGACATAGATTCATACTATCATTCATCGATTCATTAATGTTTAAGGAGACTTAATCTCCAAATATACATACATACCATCACGCTGTTTTCATATTCTGGCTAAGAAAAGTAGACTGACCTCCATACTATCCTATCCTGACTTATATACCTACATTTTTATATAGAAAACAAAATATCTTCAAATATTTATTAATTTGTGTTTAACCTTTTTAAGACGAGCGTCATGTATAGATGCCCACCGGCCGTGTGCCTAAACGCTGAGCGTTATCTATACACAATTGTGAACCTTCATATCTCAGTAAATTCATACTTGATTGAGATATATATTTGACTTCAAGACATCTACCGGTGAATCAACAAAACAATTGTTAAATTATTTAAAAAATCAATCATCACCGGCCAAATTTACACTCTCCCGCGCTTTGTGAGGATCTAATACGCATGCGCGTAGGAAAGAGGGATACTGTGCCAGTTCCTTTTTTTGTTTCGCGCTGAACATTCTGCTTTGAATTCGATCTTAACCAATACACAGTCGGTGCATATTCCTTATCTACATCAAATACCGGAAGGATCACGTGACATATTGATGCCACCATGTACTTTTTATATGGAGATAACTACAATAACATTATTTTTCAATTATCTTATGTTTATGTTATGAAGTGTTTTTTATGATATATCTACCATTATCATATTCAATTAAAACGAGATTTAAAAAAATCTGTGTGCGACGCGAAATATTCTTCAATTATGCATACTATCGCCATTGACAGTTGGATCTCATGTGTTACATGCAACTAGTTTATTTAATTTCTCCTGTCTTTTAATAATTAATCTCTGTATAAAATGTTTGACAGGGTATTCCCCAACCCCCCACCCCCCTCCCCTGCTTACCTTTACACACCCCCATTCAACCAATGCATTTTTGTTTTAATTTTTAGTCAGTATAAATTGTGCCTCTGAGGATGTCAGCTGAGACTGGTGAAAGCGCTTAGGTGATTAAATACTCTTTGTGGAATTTAACTGTGTTTCATTTTATAAGTGTTTTTACAATTTATAATCATGAACTTCCACTGTGTAAACGAAAAAAGCTTAAAATTACTAAAGATCATTATGATCATAACTGTTATTTTTGGAAAAATGATTATCAAGTTTTGTATCATCTACATTAGGAAGTTAATCTTTGCTTATGGTGCATGTTCATTCTAATCATTTCTCTAACCAAAATAGTATACAAACAACAAAAGCATACGAATATGACAATATGATTTATTGTAGAATTTAAAATTCCATCACAACACATTTTATTATGATGGCATATAAAAAATAGACGCTACAATAAGAAGGTAGACACATAAATAAACAGATAAAAAATGTGTAGTATGAATAGACTACTCAATGACACCTCAATGTTATAGGTATACTTATTTTCAAAAGATAATTTTTTCATTACATACATCAAGTGTGGTTAGTACAATATTCATTAGTGAATACATATACTCATTATAACATTTTCTACGTAGATAAATACTATGTGATCATATAGGTAATCAACTTAATCAGATTTTCTGATCGATTTGCTCGAAAAATGTAATAAAATTTTGGAACTATAAGAAAAGGAATACCACCACACGAAAAATGTATAAATGAGTACTCAAAATTAGTTAGTATGTATTCAAATGTGTCAGTGGCAGAGCTATTAAGAGTACTGGACAGTGTAAACAGGTTTGAATCCTGCCTCGACCGATTGTGTGATATGTATTTATGTACTTATTACAAGGTCATATTTGTTCTTTAAAAAAGAACTTCATATTTGATTTCACTCCATTGAGGTATGCTAAGTCAAAAATAAAAACTTTCAACAACAAAAAAAAATAATAAAATAGGTTGAGTAGACATATTATGTAAAATCACATTGACGTTTGTCTGTTTTCGTAACAAAAATAAAAACTTAATTACAAATCTATACATAAGTACACACCAACTAATGACTAAAAATAAACTACACAAAATGTAATTTTAACCATAGTCTAACCCTTCACCATTGCTTAAAAATATTCTACTGTAGATATTGGCCAATTAAAAAATATTGAAAGCTCCACCTCCATAAATACCACCACGCAATAGTCTTGATAATGTCCTCATAAAACGAAATAGCCATGTTGAGAATAAATAAATATTATGTCGAATCAAAACACATTGTTTTATATTAATTTAAATCAATATTGTTATCACAATTTCATTTTTTATAGCAATTTAAGCCTCTTTTGAGATGCTAGAATCATACATAATTTTTCATTATGTCTGACTCTCTTCAAAGTTTTCTTCACGTTGAAATGGCATATTGTTATACAGTTTGCAGATATTAAAGCCTTTTAAAGAAATTAGTCAATTTATATGATTGTTCAATTTCATCAAGTGAATCAAACTGGAATCATTTATAACATTCATTGTCATCATGAAGTTAGTTAAAAATCAATTGCAAATTCCAGTACAGAAAAGTAAATTTAAAGAAAAGGGTGTCAAAAATGAGGCAATCATTTTTCCCTGTCCACCCCGCGAGTGAAATGGCGTGATGGAATGTATGAATGAAAAAGTGAAATAACTTACCCGTTAAGAGCCAGTTCATCATCCAAAATGGACAACTTGACAATATAAGGATTGGCTGCTTCATCCTTTCTGTAGTTGACTAGTAATGTTAGAACTAAGACAGCATCATGTCCTACAAAAAAGTGAATTTAAATAACACAATTACGTTATGTGCTATGCACAAGTTTAGTGTGAAGATCAAATATTTAAAAAAAGATAGAATGAATGACAATACACGATTGCCAGACAATTATACTACACATAGTATAGTATAATTTTTTTATTGATCTTCTTCTTCCCCCCACCCCCCTTAGCGCTTTTGTCCCGTTTCTATCGGGGTACGCTTTGACCATGATCCTGGAATTGGCGAGTCTGGTTATTACATTGAAGCGACTGCCATCTGACCTTCGTAACCCTTAGAAAGGGGCACCAGACAAATTGGATCATGGCTACATTTTTATTCATTAAAAAATAAATATCATATTCTGTCTGCTCTACAAATATATAACAAGTACACACATTGAAAACATAATATTTTCTTAATTACATAGAATAAAACAATGGTTGTAGTTTCGCTGAGGATGGTCATCGACAAACTAATATTGTCTTCATGGAGTTTCACCAAGTATTATACATCAGCAAATTTAATAAACATATAAAATAAATAATAAACATATAAATGCCGCCACCGTGGCACAGTTGGTAAGCCGTTTGGCGTATGTGCGAGCGTCCTGGGTTCGATCCCCAGCAGAGGAGAAATTTATTTATACTCATTTCTGAAACACTGGTTAGTTTGAAAAAATTGCCATACAGAAAAAAAACGCCACTTGCGTAGGGTGCGAGGAAGTGTACATTATTATTTTATTTGAAATAGGTCTAAATTTCATGTTGTACTTGAAAAAACAGATAAAAATAAAACAGATCAACCCTTCAGTCACTGACCCAAGAACTAATTATATGTCCATTTAATATATCCGTTATTTCAAAATGTGTTAATTTACATAATGATAAATTAATATGACAATAAACACAATAGTATAAAGATTAAAACAATAATAACAAAAGTCACCAACAAATAAAGTTATCTTAATGTTCTTATAATATATTTATATCCACAGCTTTTTAAAATTAACCTATTATTAGGTTTGCCAGGGGCGGATTGTGTATTTGTAGGGCCCATGGCTAATATTACTTGGGGGCCTACCTATTTTTTTTTTGCACTAGTGCACAAAGCAAATACATTCTCACATCGCACATCTACAAAGAAAAACCTGTCCAATAGGTGACCATTGATCATTACTAATTAAAAAAAAAATACATTTCCCTAATTTACCTAAATTAATATTTTTTTATTATTCAACTAATCGCCATTTTGTCAAAAAACTGTTTTCTTTTTTCTCATTGAAATTTGTCACATCTGATGGAATTTTATGGTATGTTTCATTTTAATTTGTTGCATATTTTGAATATATATATACAATATCCACCTATGGTGCTTGATAATAACCTGGTAGATATAAGAATAAAATAAACTAACCGTGAACTTGTCTTTCCGCCGTAGTAGATAATAGCTTAAGCAGAGCTTCGAACAGTGAGGTAATCATAAAAAATTCTAACAGAGGATTGTCGCTTACATCCTCTTTGCCGGTAGCAATGACCAACAATAGTTTGAGAACATGAGTTTTAAGACTATCTGGAACATCACCTGCAAAACAAATATTGATACAAATATTGATATCTCATTCAATAAAACATCAATTTATATTTGTCAATACATAATAATGTTAACGAGACATACTAGCACTTAGGGGTTTCCTTCATATAAAGAGGTCAAGAGATAGATGAATACTGTTCTTTGAGGAAAGAGAAACATTATTTCACATAAGTGAAATTATAATCCCAGTGGAGAAAGTTTTTCACTGTGTTTCCTGGTCTAGTTTGGATTTGTGAGATGATTGATATCACCGCGAAGGACGTGTTAGTGGGACAACCTGCCTTACCCAACATGGAGAGTGCTCAATAGGCTCTTAACAGGTGTCTCCTGCTGTTACAGTAACCTCAAGAAATGGGGTTAAATAGAGGAAGACACCTGCGATTGTGGCGCCACAGGACAACGTGCACCATAAGAGCGACATGCACACAAGACACAGTGGTAGTAAATATTAATAGAGTTTGGGTGGCCCAATATTGGGGCTATGAATATGATGGTGTTTCAGACACGGGAAGTAAGTAAGTATTCATATCACAAATCTCTAGAATGTGGAAACTTCTTATTGAATGCATGTTTAATTTATATTTAACAAAATGGGTATTTGCCCGATAAGCAAGAAAAAATAGAATAAACGTACCAATTGATAATTTCCATAATATGTAAATAATAACTCAATTAAGTAATAAAAATTAGTGTTACCAGTTAAAAAATCATTGCAATGATTCAACAATGCTGCCATAGTGTTTTTTGCTTTTTCCGATCCTATCATAACATTGACAAGTTCGTTTCCATTGTCGTTTGAAATTTTTCTGTACATGGCATTCACAAGAGCACTCAGAGTCTGGAGGGAATAAACAACCCTAAAAACCAAATACATTAAAATAGAGGCTTGGCAATGACCATTCGAATAATTTCAATATTGTCACCTTGTTGTAAAAACAAAAATAAAACAAGTGGGTTGTGACCAACGCTATACTCTTTACTACCGCAAAGTTTCAACATTTTTATAAAATGATTTTTTACAATATTTTATTTAATTATTTTATTACAAAAACTTGATATTTATTCAACGCCATTTTATGAAAGTGATGTGCCTTTAGCCAATTTGAAAATAAAAATTTCAAATTTTAATTTTCCTGAGCTTGGGGTCACTTTGAAATATTTGACAGTTAAAAAAATTAAGAAGCACTATTCAGATATCCTTCAAAATCTAATGGGGTCTAAGCGAGTATAGATATGAGTCTATAATCGATAAAGTAAAATAAACACGCCATACATAGCGCACACACACACACACACACACACGGATACATTGTGATGAAACTTTCAGAATACAATCTCAGCATGATACCAGTTGATAATCTGTAATAAAAAAATATTCTTAAAAATTGCGAAATCATAACTCCCCACTCCCTTTGGGTTTGTGAGGAGTAAAAAAGGTATATAGAAGAATAGAGCTGTAAATGAGTTACAACAATGTGTTTAATGCCTGGTTTACACCGGTTTAGTGTTTAGTCAAGTGGCAGGTAACAAATTCAGTAGCAAGTGGACAGTAACTGTTTGTACTACAGACAGTCAAGTGTCATTAATTTCTTCCATTGCGATAAACAAACAATGTTGCATATATATTTGATGATAAATGTAATCATTTGTCTACTTTTACTTATTTACTGTACTAAATTGACTGTTTACACATGCAAGTTCCAAGTGAAGCGAGGGAAGAAGCGGGGCGTGAGGGGTGATCCTTCCGCAAAAATAGAAAGAATTTTATTTCGTTCAACTTATAAGACAACTTCAATCCGAACTATTTACACTACTGTACTTACCTACTTGACTAAACACTAAACCAATGTAAATGAGGCATTAGTCTAACCTGTACTGTATTATACAATGACTGGTTTATTAATTGGTCACTGTCATCAGAAAAGACACCATCACATAACGGGGATCGATGATGAACCAAACTGTAGAAAGTATCAACAAGGGGAAGAAACAGCCTCACATGTGATCTGTGAGTGCCCAGCTCCAATGGAATCCAGACACAGGCACCTGGGAGCCTTTATACTAAGACCCAAGGACCTGGGAGGCATCTCAATTTGCAAAATATGCAATTTTATTCAAGAAACCGAACTGCTATTGAAATGACAACCTTAAAGGGAAGTGCACAATAGATCAAACATGGTTGCAGTGTGGGGGCATAGGATCCCACTCCTAACAAATAAACCTGGACTGTTCATGTCAAAAGAAGGTTATTTCATTTTGATTATTTTTTCTAAAATTTCCAGTCTGAACGGGATAATTTGTATTTACATTCATTTTTAAGGGTCAAAAACCAGTCTGTGAATAGAGATTCCCCTGGATTTCTAATAAATTTTTGGATTATTTAATACAGTGGTCCATATATACCATCACATCACGTAGGTACCTCATGAAGTAGGCAAAGAAACTAATACCATATTATACTACATTGACATGCATCTATCGCCTTAACAACAATCACGATGTTTGTTGTTTCCTACATAAGAGATTAATTTATATTTCTTACCTTAATTGATGTTCTTGTCCCAGTGTATCGACGCATTTTAAAAACAAAGTATTAATATTTTCTTTAAGACTAGTTATCTGTTCCGTGCTTAATTTTTGTATTTCACCTTCAAGTTGAGTTACTTTCGGTTTCAACAAAAACAACTCGTCCCAAAATGTTGGATTGTTTGACGTCAAATCTTCACCGCGAAAAAAGGATTCGTAAATTTGCACAACTTTCTCCTTTAACTGCCTTTTCGAACCGGACCCACTTCTTTTTCGAGTAGCCATTATTTTTCTACGAAATAATATAATTAATTTAAATTAATGCGGCATTATAGGTTATTCAATTTAAAAACAACACGAAAACAATTTATATACATATTAAATACATATTTTAAAGAAATAACAAAAAATAGTTTTAAGTAATCAAATCAATGTATTTGTTCGTGATGCAAAATTAAAGATGTTATTCAAAATAATAAGTAAATATATCTCACCCATCACCTGTCAAATTTCTTTGTAAATCGTAAATACGTGTACGGCCAGGGTCGGTAACTTGAAGATTCGTATTTGAAGGGATTTGAACATTTTCGCCCGCTATCAACAATAAACAGCGGTGTGTTCGCATTGTAATACAATTTTTAAATGTTGAAAAATTTATTATATCGATGTCACTAATCTTGATATAATTATAGTATAATCTCGTCGTTTGCTAAAACATGTATGGGACGAAAATACATCCGCTATTACGTTTTATTAATAAATTATCCAGTGTCTGAAACCGACGAGCAGGTGTAGTTAACCTTAACGAAATGAAGTTGAATTTTTCTGTTATTTATTATATATTTCGTAATACGCAAGTAACAATATACAACTAGTTACATGTAACACATGAGATCCAACTGTAGATGGCGATAGTATATATAATTGAAGTATACGTACAAAACAAACACAAATTAATAAATATTTTAAGTTATTTTGTTTTCTGTATAAAACATGTAGGTACCTATGTATGTCAAGATATGATAGTATGGAGGTCAGTCTGTTTTTCCTACCCAGAATATGAAAATAGCATGATGATATGTGTGTATTTTTGGAGATTAAGTAGGTATCAAACTATTGAGTGAGATAGTGTGTAGTATATACTGCCTTACAAATTGTATGAAACGATATCGTCACTAAATTCAATTTTTATAAAAATTGTTAAAAACAAGTTTGAGAAGTACTACTAATACGTTCATATTTTTTATAGAAAATGAAATTTTCTAGTTGGGGTGTTTCGGCTTTTTTCGTTTTTTTAAAAACTTTGGAAATATAGGCAGTTAGGCACAAATTTATCATTAAAAAAATATTTTTCTTAATAAAAAATTCTAGAAATTTGAGATTTGTATTTGTCTATAATTAGCGTTCTAGCTTTTATGGTTTCTGAGATATATGAAAAATAAAGTAAAAATTCAAAAGTTGATAACCCCTGACTGAAACAAAAATTCAAAATTCTGAGTATAAAAGTTTTGTAGGTCTATAACTATCTATATATTTTGAAATTTTGGACTCTGTAAATTGAGCGGATCAAAAGTTATATGGGACGGACGGACACACACACATGTTTTACTCTAAATTCTGAGTAAATCCATACAGAGAACATATATATGCTGCGGAGCCTCCGGAGTGTGCTTTTTTACTTCAATGTTGGAAAAACCGCGAAAAATATAGACCCTGCTTACAAATCTACAAATCTCGCGTATCTTGGCTTGATACTTTGTCGATATGTCAAAAGAACAAAGTTCTCTTGAACAAATTGACAGTTGGAATATGCAGTAAATATAATAAACAGAACGACCCTGAGTATTCAAAATGATATAATATATTATAATAATACATATTTATGTTTTTATATCGCTATCTTCTGTTAGCGGCAATCTTCTTGAGAACGTCACGTGGGGTGCGCAGATCGCAAATTTGTGTTTTTGCTTGGTTGGTATATGCGCCAACCGCTCCACTCTATGACGAAATTCAAGTTATTTACTGTAAACTATATTAGTATGACTGCGCTTATCTATAAATACTTTCATATCAATCATTTAAAATCCCAACAAGTAAAAAAAATAGTGATTTTTTAAATTATATTTTCTTATTGGCATGTATTTTTTATCTAAGTTTAATGTAATTCAAATCAATGTAAATATGACATATTGTTTGTAATGTATATTATTGACACATGTGTTTTCTTGAGTAGTAGATTTTTTTTTTATATAGAAGGTAATCCACTTACTTACTAATAAATTACAAATCAATAAATTGCTGTACAATGTACAATCCCAAAAAAAAATGGCACACGAAAACACCATAAATTATTTATTTGATAGAACTTACACTATGTAAGATGTTAATACAAATGTCATTTAAATTGTTTTTCTATTGGTATTTATTGGGTTATTGTTAAACTAAACAGGACTGGAACAGCCTCTATTTCAAATATACTATTTCTTTATATTCGGAAAAACCTCGGTGTGATAAATTAGAAAAGTTTTCTTTTTGGCTTCAAAATCTTCAATTCTATCAGAGATTTGATTTTTTAAATGTTATGTATAATAAACAAAATTAAAACGAAAATCCTTTCAGTGAATGCATTATGAATATACAAATACAATAATAATAAATTGGGATGATTTTTATAGCGCCGTTTTTGTGGCAACCTCACCTCAAGGGCTCTTTGAACAATCGCTTGCGCTGAATCACGTAATATATCGTATAAAACAAAATGGAGAACAAGCAAAAGACACAAAAAGTCTCGCCAAGTGTTTCTTTCGTGCTGGAAACCATCTAGTATAACATTTAGAATTTATCACCCCTATTTCCTATAACTAATGACTCGCATGTGTTTTAATATTAATTATTTAATCAACAACATATCAAATGCATACACAACACCAATAATTATAATCAGTACATTTTTTACAAATTAAAATAAAAACAATAACAAACTGTAAATAATATAAATATGTGATAGGTGAAATCGTTGTATTGTTATTATTTATGTGATTTTTTATAAATTTATGTTAGAAGTTGCATAAATGTTCCTTGAATGTGTCTAAAGAATCATGTAACATGATCTGTGGTTAGATTTTTCATGGCGTCTGTATATGTAATAGAGGAGTTTACTACGTAACATTATACTCAAAGTTTACCTATGTACCAACGCCGTTGTTTTTTTTCGTTTAGCATTCATATTGCGCGCGGAATGATTTTAGCTTACGATCGGGACAGCTTCGAGAAGTTATGCTTTCGCCAATATTTTTTTATTTGGCAATAATTTAAATAAATATTTATGTAGAAGCTATGCGCATGCGCTTCGCCTTGTCTACAAACAGCGTTGCCAATTTTTGGGGAATTCCCCAAATTGCGGAGAATCCCAACTCGATTGGAGAGTTTTGTGGGGAAAATGTGGGGATTCTAGCATTTTACCATTCATCGATAGCTGATACATCGATAGTTTGATGTTTAGCGATTAAAACGTCTACCTACAAATTTGATAATATATGAAAATGTACAATTTTCATCTATTACAGATTTTATTAAAATGTGCCAAGATTTTTATAATGAATCAATGGCGGATATTGTTAAGAGATTTGATTTTAGAGATCCTTTTTATTTATATTGTATCTATTGTGAATCCTTAAATAGCTCAACAAATGAAAGTAAAATCACTGATGCCTGTGCTGAAATGATTTTCAGTGTTTGAAAACTTTGTGCGAATACAAAAATTAATGACAAGTTCACACTATCGATTTTACTCTCCATGGCCTTGATGGATATGATAATAAAATCTCTTTTCTATAGATATGATCGATACGATAATGCGGAGAGTTACTGGGGTGAAATGAGTGTTTAATGATGTCTGGATGTGGGGAATTGGGACTTTGTACTTCCCCTACTCAGTTTCGAACATTAAATTACTTCTGTAAAATTATATGTATCGTCCACATCGAACAATGTTTGTTGACATTTTGTGTTTTGGTGGAGTTAATAATTATTATGAAGCGAAAATACGAACAAAAATATTGCCCTGAATAGGAATAGAAATGAATTTTAGCATATATTTTCTTTCAGATCCACCATCTAAAGTTTTAATCTTCAAGTAATCTTAATCTTTTATAAGTTTTAATCTTAATTAATTTAATATTGTAGTAAAAAATTCAGGAACAGCTCAGATTGGTAGGATCTTTTCAATTATATGCCATCGACCCATCTTATATATTATATAAGATGGGTCGATGGCAGAGCGGTTAGCGCATTGGGTTAGTAATCCAGTGGTCGCGAGTTCGAATCCTTCCTCGATCGATTTCGTTCACCTATAGCACAAGCATTTATGCTTATTCTAGGGAATGTAGGAAGATGTATATGTACTTGTTTAACAAGGACATATTCATTTTTTTGATGTGTAAAAAAAATATATATAATATTTTTGCCTCGAAAATTTATTTATAAATTCGTGATATTTGGATTATCATGTACACGACAGCTGATTATTTTTTAATTCTTTTCAGCAGGAGCTAATGTGTTTAATTTGACTTTTCTGCAAAGATGATCATTATTATTTTGTGCATATAACCAATTTCATATTATTCTATTTCTTACTCGCGCACTATTCTTTCTCCCCCGCCATATTATTTTGTTTATTCGGTGTTTTGCTCGTTTTCCACGTTCTTTCTTGTTATATACGTAACAATTATAGGTATTATAAATATATGCGTGTTTTCTTAGTATGTTCCCAAATATCGATAAAAAATTTAGTATTTTTTTGGTATTTTTTCACGTTGTTGGGTTTAGTATATTTTCGCCACAAGTGCGGTATTTTGTGCAGTTTGGAAAACGGTCACACTGACTGCTGCTGACGCCGACGCCATTGTTGTTTTAACTGTTCGGCAGTAAAGTGGTTGAGTGCGAGGTTTCGAGTTTTTTTAAACACGACGTGTGTTTATTGATTGCATCTGAAAGACTTTAATTTTAAAGATGAAAACAAAACGATCTAAAAAAGACTACAGTGAGGAAGAATCTGGTGATCCTGAGTTATCGTGGTCGGTTGCCAAGAAAAGCGATTTTGTCGAAAGCAGCGAAGAGGAAGTTTCAAAAAAGTCTAAGAAGCGGAAAAAAAGACGCGTGTCTTCTTCAGACTCTGATTCAGATGACAGCGATAGAGAATCTCACAAAAAGAAGAAACACAAGAAAAAGAAGCGCAAGCATTCAAAAAAGAAACGTAAAGATGTTTCGTCCGATGATAGTGAAAGTGATTCCGACGAAGTAAGTTCAGAAGCAAGCGAAGAAGAGAGTCCCGTGGTGAAAAAGAAACATAAACACCGGCACAAGCACTCATCCAAACATTCAAAGAAGCGTCGACATTCGGAGAGCGAAACTTATCCAGGTATTGTACCGTGTTACATTCGATTTGATCCTAAAATAGAAACACCAGATATAAACAACATTTGGTTGAGATTATACACCTATATTTACTTGCTAATTGAGTGTGTCCGACACGCGTGAAAGGTGATACTGTCTCGGAAATTTATATATTTTACCAGTTCCTGGGAGACAAGGTGACATTTGCTATCAACATATCCAATAATAATTCTTTTAAATTCCTATGCCAATCATTTGGTGTGTTCTAATAAATTGTTTCTCAATGCTAAGAATAACATGTTAGTATTTTGACGATTGTGTATGTTTCTTTAAATTTAGATAGTTCGTATCATCACATTTTTATTATTTATTTATTTAAACACTTTATTGTACATTACTTAATAGCTAGTACAAATGGCGGACTTATTGCCTAATGGCAATTTCTTCCAGACAACCATCTGTGACAGTTATGAGACAAAATGGTACATGTACAAAAAAGAAAATATATATAAAACCATAAACATATTACATTTTAACACAATAAAGTAAGAAGAATATAAATATGTACATCAATGAAAATTAAACAAATCATAGATAAGACCTGTTACAACACTATGGGAGGGAAGGGAAAAAAGGAGAGGAGATATGACTAACTACAAGAATAGGGAAATAAATGGGAAGTATGTAGGTTATTGTTTGTCAAGTAACGAAATATCTTAAGGAAGTTAAAATATACCTACCGTAAATATGATATTGTTTTATAAATAATGTCTGAAGACAAGTTCATTTTATATGAATCAGTGAGTAAAATGTGTGTACCAATTTACACAAATTTAGTATTATCGTTATAATGTTTACAGTTTCAGCAAAATTGAAGACTTATACCACTTGTAAATAAGTACCCAGTTTTTTAATAATTGTCAATTTATTATTAACGACTGCCTTTGAGGCTCAGTTGGTTTGGTATCTGCTGATCTAAGGTCCCTGGTTCGATCCACGGTGGAGACACAGTTTTTAATTGTGTTTTCAGTCTGGATCTGTGAGACAATTAATGTCGTATGTTTCCAAAATGTGGCAAATTGTTATTTGGTGCGGATTAAATTAATATTTGACATAGTGACTGTTGCCCGAGAAGTAATAAATAAGTAAATAACCCATTTTTCGCTGGTACATTATACTACTTACCTATTAAGAATATTCAAAGACCTACAGGATGAGTCCTCCAACACTTAAGGAAGCTGGTATACTTGATCCAAATTTTTATCTGATGGTTCCCTTGGTAAAATTCTAGGTTGTAAATAAAAAGTAACAGCCATCATTGGCTGAATAGGGAAGACATTTTCTGGAACAACCCCATAAGGTGGATCAAGAGACTGCATTCACTCGTGATGAATGAATATCTAAATATTCATCATAGTCCTTTTCATCTGTCAATTCTAAGGCTTCAGAAGACAACATCTGGTGTATCCTTGGCATCTTTATTTTAATTCCAGTCTTCAATGATGCAATCAGTAACATGTGCAGTTAAAAACCCTTATTTTATTTCATCATTCATCATCATTCGTCCTCTTCCTCATGACTGAGGATAGCGGCTGTAGTCTGTCGCCACACGTATGGCCCGCCTCCATGCCAATCTGTTTTGGGCTGAACGCAGAGCACCAGTCACCGAAGACCCCATTGTGGACTTAACCAAATCGCTCCATCTGGTCGGTGAGCGAACACGAGATCTCCGTCCCTCCACGCTGCCCATCACAACAAGCTTCTCGAGGCAGTCTGGTTCCCTTCTGGCAATGTGTCCAAAGAATTGAAGGATACGTCTGTAACATATCGTCGATAGACGATATGTTACAGACGTATCCTCGATCCTTAGCTCGTCTAGATTTGACACATTGGTTCTTCTGGCTGTCTATGGGATGCGCAGCATACGCCTCCAGCATCACATTTCGAAAGCATCGATCCTCTTTCGCTCTGACTCCCTAAGTGTCCATGTTTCCACACCATACAGGAACATCGGAAATATCAGAGCCCTGATGAGTCTAGCCTTCGTGTTTTTCGTAATGGTCCTGTCCTTCCATACTCTTCTGAGCTTTCCCAGTGCACCCTTTGCCATGGCGATGCGTCTTTTCACTTCCGCTTCACAACCACCGGTGTCACATATGATTATTTGATTTATCCATCAATTAAAATAAAATTAATAACGGAAACTTCAGGGGGGCAAGTCTGGTCAACAGGCGGAATCAAAACCATCTGTGTTTACCCATATCAATAGCTTCATGACCCATATTATGGATATAATTATCTTATGGAGTTCTATAACATCTTCAGATTTACACGTTGTGAAAATGCAAAATCCTTATTTTTCAAAAAGTGAATGTGTACATATAAATACCACATATTTCTTAAAAAAAAACCGACAAAAAAATAAATCGAGATATTTTAAGCTTACTTGAGTGTTAAATTTTGTCTGTAATCCAAGATGTCTCAAATGCAAATGGTTAAAATATTTGAGTTACCGTTATTTTTTTGGAATACTACCCACAGCTGAACTGTTGCGCTAGTGCAACTTCAGCAAAAAATGGGTCAACACAGAAAATTGTATTAAATTGATAATATATGTTGCTTCATTGGCTGATAAATCTAATGCCTTGTCTATACGTTTTATATGTTATTAAAAGATTTATTGAAATAATAAAAAATTGGAGTTATAAACTTCTCAAATTAAGTCTAAAATATCATAATGTAGACTACCTATTATAATAAATAAACCTGTTACATCTAGATGGACCGTTCAGTTAGCTCTCTGGATTAGTAATCCAGAGGTTGCGCATTTCTGTCTTGCATTGACCTATTTTATTTGTCTCTAGCATTAGTATTTATGCTTAATTTAGAGAATGTATGAGTATGTACTTATATGTTCTTGTTAGCTGTCTTTTGTAATTTGCTGTATGTTTTCCCTTGATTTAAATAAATAATTAAATATTCTTTTTTTCTTAAAGTGTTGCAGTGTGTTCTAGAAAACAATTTACAACACTAATAAATATGTTATTTACATATTTATTTGTTGTAAAAAGGTAATTTTATTTTTGTGAATTTCAGATAAAGATAGTGAGTCAAGTGTAGAGCCGCCACAAACTAAACCGCAGAAGATTAAGAGTTTCTGTGCTGGTAAGACGGAACAGATATTATCGTCAGAAGAGGAAGCCGCTAGTAAAAGAAGGAACGAAAGGAGAGATTATGCAGAAGGCAATAGGTGAGTCATTCTAATCATTCTACATCGGTGTTTTTAATTTTTTTTACTAGAGCGGAACATTTGATGATTTGCCAAACTCGCTAGCAGTACATTAAACATTTATTTAATAATTAAATATTACTTTCCATGTAAACAGAATATGACTCACATAATCTGTTAAAATCTTGTATAGTTTACACATACAGCATTGTTTGACTTGAATAAATTTACTCTACATATAATATGATTTATTCATTTTTAATTAAATAAATTTTTGTAAGCATTGTTAAAATTTGTGCCAAATTGACTTTTGTTGATACTGCCGGCTGATTTTAGCCATAATGGAGGCTGATAGATGTGAATAACAGACATTTGTTTAATTTTTTTATAGGGTACGTTCACATCACCCAATAACTTCCTATTTTGATATTTCAGCTCAAAAGTGAATGACGATCATTATCATTCCAAGCACCGCAACTACCATGCGGATTCCAAGAGACACTATGAAGATGAGAAACAGTACTATAAAGATGATTCCAGGTCACACGGGGAGGGAATGGGAGACAGGATTAGGGACAGGCACCAAGACGACCGGAGACATTATGACAAACCAAAACACCCCGACCAGTATTATGATTATAACAAACAAAAAGATGACAGAGAATACCACCAGAAACAACAACCTGTACACAACAGGGTTAACCTAGATGGCCAGAGACAAAACTATGACAAGTATGCTAACAATAGACAGAATTTTGATAAAAATCTTAATAATCGTTATCAGGAAATAGAAAAGCGCGACGCAGGAGATAATAGGTGAGCATCATATTTATATTTTCAAGTCTTTACCATGTTAAATTTTATTTATCTACATAATAATATATATAATAAATTAATTGTTGGAAACTTGTTTGTTTTCCTTTTATAGAGTTTGGACAATTTTCTTCTTAAATTTCATTTCATTTTAAAAAAATACCAATTTCTTTGTTTACTCATTCATTTGTATTTATTCAAAGAAATTGTAATCAGTTTGTTTTGCTTCAAACATTTGTTTCTCAATTAGGTATTTTTCATTATAATTTCTGTCTCCAGAATGTGCCAACTTGTTATTGGGTCACATAAATTGATTTGATTTGTTCCATAAAATATATTTTTCGTTTAGTACATTATTTTCAAGATAATTTTAACTAATTGAATTTATTGAGTTATATAATGTTTTTCTAGAAAAAAAAACAGAATAAGTATGATTTCACAGCAGGTCTATTTTGCATTTGACACCCACATTATGATATTTCCATTAACTGTTGCATGTTTTTATGAATTCTCTGGTCTCTATATTTCATCTTTCTGTCGCAACTAGAATGTTAAATGTTAGTGTTAATGGATGGCTACAGACAGAATTAAATTGTAAATACAGTTGAGGTGTATTTATCTCAACTATTTTTATTTTAAAATAGTTGTGTGTGTTTAGAGATTACATTTTATTTTCGTTTCATTTTTATTTTATTTGAACGTTTTTTTGACTTATTTTTTTATTTCACCAATATGCATACATGTCATCATGCAGTTATCCTTTGTGTGGTCATACATGTCATGATGCAGTTATCCTTTGTGTGGTCATACATGTCATCATGCAGTTATCCCTTATGTGGTAGGCAAAAAGAACCGAGTACCATAAAAACAGCAAGTTTTTAGGATTTTATGTCGGCTTTCCTGTAGACAATAACTGTTTCTCACTATACATTTTGTGTACCCTCTATGTCAGGTTTTTTATCTCTTTTAATGTGACAGAGCCACCTGAGTGCTTTTATTTTTAATGTGTTTATGGAACCCATTTGTCCATCTTGCACTTTCATCTCCTCTTCAGCTTTTATCCCACATGTTGGTGGGGTCAGCTCTCCTTACTGCGCTCCTCCACTTCGCTCTATCCTGAGCATCGTCCTCAGAGACATGCCCGCATATCCTCCGCCACCAAGTCCTTCCATCGTCTTTTGGGACGCCCTTTTGGTCTTTTGCCGGGAACTCGATAGTCCAGTGCGGTGTTACAAACATTTTCTGGTGGTTTTCTTTGAATATGTCCGAACCACCTCTGCCTACTTTCCTAGGCTACGTTCACAATGAACGCCGAGTGCACTTAGTGACGCTCTAAGCCATTCATAATGACCGGAAACACATGCCCGAAAGACACTCTGTGGCGTTCAGATTGAACATCGAGTGTACGCACCAAACGCTTGGCAAAATTATCGGTTGAAAAATGCTCTGACATTTATAGTATCTGTTGACTTCTATTTTATTTGTAGAATGATGACTTATAAAAGGTCAGAGATCATTATTTGTTCCACTGCCCAATTATTGTCTGTTGGTATGCAAAATGCCATAATCTGCAAATTCAGGTACATTTGACGCCCGACGTTGAGCGTTGGATATGAACACAGCCCCATATTCATTTATTTTTTAAATATTTTGTAAACATTACACTAAAAGTTGTCATATGGCAATATCTTCCAACCAACCATATTCATTTGGTGAGGTAAAATGCGTTTATGACATGTACCACTTTATGTGAATAAAATATATATATTGAAAAATATAAAACAATAAAAAAAATAGGGCAGAAGAGAGGAGGGGACAAGGAGACAAACTTAATTATGTGTAAGGAAACGATTCCTCAGATTTCTCAATTTAACAGCATTTATTCTGCTTTCATGAACCTTCTCATCAAGTTTCTCTTGCATAAATTTATGCCAGAACTACGACTGTATATGTATTGCGAGTTTCTTTTCGTTAAATAAATTTGAATCAGTCATCACTGACATTAATGTTCCACTCTCTATTACCTTCTATAATCATTCTTTCAGTTTTTTGTGGTCTTCTATCTTGTTGAAACATACTTCGTAGGTTAAACTATTTCTAAAACTCTAATTTTACACACAAAAAATGTATAATTTGATAATTAATAGTCAACTGTAGTATTTTTAATGACATTGAAAGATAATTATCTATCGCTAGAAAAAAAATATTCCTATCTACATCTATTTTTTGTCCTTTGAACGTGTCTTACTTTGTCCAAGCTAATAATAAATATTGTAACGAGTGGCTAATTTCCAAGAAAACTGTCATTTTTTCTTTTCCTTGTTTTATGTTATCTTGTAATATTTATAAAGTCTAGTCACAAGAGACACATGTTGTAAGTATGGAAAGATTTATGCTCTGAAATGAATTCCTTTGATGTGCTTTCCTTTCTTAATGTGATTTTTTTAAAGATAATTAATCATTCTTTTTCTATACACAATTCTTCTATAAATACTCACTCTCAAAGTTTTGTATGGTATTGGCAGAATTATATGGACACATTTGATTTATTACTAGCTAGCTCCATATCCTATAATTTAATTTAATTTTAATTCTATTTATCAAATGATTTAGTATTTTTAGTAACTTTTCCTTGGGATTACTAAAAAGAAAATTAAAATAATTACTTGCATACAGATGTGTTTCAACTGTCGATTTTTTTCAAGAAAATTTATTTCTCTTAACATATTGACAAAGTTTCAAGCCAAGATACGCAAAATTTGTATGCCAGGTCTATATTTTTCATGGGTTTTTCAATTTTAAAGTCAAAAAACACCAACTTAGAGGCTTTGCAGCATATATTTTCTATACATGGATTTACTCAGATTTTGGAGTAGACCATTTTTAGTGTGTCCCTCATAACTTTTGATCCGATTAATGCACAGAGCCTAAAATTTAAGAAAATATAGAAAGTTATAGGCGTACAAAAATTTTATACACAGAATTTAGATTTTTTTTCAATCAGGGGTTATCAACTTTTGAATTTTTCCTTTATTTTTCTATATATCTCAAAAACTATAAAAGTTAGAACACTGAAAATTTGTATAAATATAGACAAATACATAACCTCAAATTTGTTTTTTCAAAAAAGTTCCAGTTTCTCGAACATTTTTTATAATAAATTTATGTGTTTAACTTCCTATATTTCTAAAGTTTCAAAAAAGTCGAAACGCCCCAACTAGATAATTTAATTTTCCAACTGTCGATTTGTTCAGGAGAACTTTGTTCTCTTAACATATCGACAATGTATCAAGCCAGAATACGCGAGAATTGTATGGAGAGGTCTACTTTTTTCACGGCTTTTCCAACTTTGAAGTCAAAAAACACCAACTTAGAGGCTTCGCAGCATATATGTTCCATACACGGATTTACTCAGAATTCGGAGTAGAACATTTCGTGTGTCTGTGTGTCTGTGTGTCCGTCCCCCCCTTATAACTTTTGATCCGCTCAATTTACAGAGCCTAAAATTTCAGAATATATAAACAGTTACAGGCCTACAAAACTTTTATACTCGGAATTTTGAATTTTTGTTTCAGTCAGGGGTTATCAACTTTTGAATTTTTATTTTATTTTTCCCTATATCTCAGAAACCATAAAAGCTAGAACGCTGAAAATTGGTATAAACATAGACAAATACAAAATCTCAAATTAGTTTTTTCAAAAAAATTCCAGGGTTTCTCAAACATTTTTTATTAAGAAAAGTATTTTTTTTATGATAAATTTATGAGTTTAACTGCCTATATTTCCATTTATTTTTAAAATATCGAAAAAAGCCGAAACACCCCAACTAGATAATTTAATTTTATATAAAAAATATTAACATTGTAGCAGTACATCTCAAATTTTTTTTAACAATTTTTATAAAAATTGAATTTAGTGACGACATCGCTTCATACAATTTGTATGGTAGTCACCTATACACAATATCAAAGAAGACTTAATAGTTTGATACTTCATCTCTAAACATACAATATACATATACCATCATGCTGTTTTCATATTCCGGGTAGGAAAAAAAGACTGACCTCCATACTATCCTATCTTGACTACCTAGGTACATGTGTTGTATAGAAAACTAAATATCATAAAATAATAAATAATTTGTATTTATGGGTTTGGTACTTATTCTTCAACTATACATACTATCGCTGTCGACAGTTGGATCTCATGTGTTACATGCAACTAGTCTATAAAAAATATGAACATTGTAGTAGTATATTTCAAAAATTTTCTAACAATTTTTATAAATATTGAATTTAGTGACGACATCGCTTCACACAATTTGTATGGCAGTGGCCTACACACAATATCTAAGGGTGGGTTTTTTCAACCTTAGTTATAGTTACCACTGGTCATCACAGAAATGGGTATTTCAAAATATAACTACGCATTTAGCCCGTTACTTTAGCCGTAACTATAACCAGCCGAAAATCAGTAGTTATAGTTAAATTTGATAAATATGATAGATGTTGCTGGTAATTTTTGTTCATGACTGACCATTTGACGTTTGTACGGGTCAATTTCGTATTTTTTAGCATAATATCTAAACACAGTAGGTATAATACTAGTTGCTTGTAACACATGAGATCCAACTGTCGATAGTGATAGTATGTACAGTTGAAGAATAAGTACCAAACTATAAACCCATAAATACAAATTATTTAATATTTTAAGATATATGGTTTTCTATACAACACATGTACCTAGGTATGTATGTCAAGATAGGATAGTATGGAGGTCAGTCCTTTGATCCTACCCAGAATATGAAAACAGCATGATGGTATGTATGTATGTTTGGAGATTATTATCAAACTATTAAGTCTTCTTAGATTATTGTGTGTAGCTATTGCCATACAAATTGTATGAAGCAATGTCGTCACTAAATTCAATTTTTATAAAAATTGTTAAAAAAATTTTGAGATGTGCTAATACAATGTTTATATTTTTTATAGAAAATTAAATTGTCTAGTTGGGGTTTTTCGGCTTTTTTCGATATTTAAAAAAAAATGGAAAAATAGGCAGTTAAACTCATAAATTTATCATAAAAAAAATATTTTTCTTAATAAAAAACGTTTGAGAAACACTGGAATTTTTAAAAAAAAAACTTATTTGAGATTTTGTATTTGTCTATGTTTATACCAATTTTCAGCGTTCTAGTTTTTATGGTTTCTGAGATACATGGAAAAATGAACCAAAATTTCAAAAGTTGATAACCCCTGATTGAAACAAAAATTCAAAATTCTTAGTATAAAAGTTTTGTAGTCCTATAACTGTTTATATATTCTAAAAATTTGGGCTCTGTAAATTGAGCAGATCAAAAGTTATAAGGGGGGACAGACACACACCACACACACACACAGACACAAAACTCACATAAAATGTTCTACTCCGAATTCTGAGTAAATCCATGTATGGGAACATATATGCTGCGAGGCCTCTAGTTGGTGTTATTAGCTTGCAAAAAGTCCACTACACCATACAAAATTTTCCTTCGTACACGCATCTTGGCTTAATAATGTCGATTCATTAAGAGAATTGAATTCTCATGAACGAATCGACAGTTGGATAATTATGATAGTAATATATACGATGAAATAATGGAATATGTATTGAAAAAAAAGAAAAAAGTTAGGTTTGGACAACTGCGAATTTTTAGCATGATGACGCTTGTATAAAGAAATAGTGAGATATCTCTTCAAAGAGATAGGAAACGCTCGGAACGTACTGTTTACAATTTGTATGAAATATTTGGGGTCTTTATACCTGCAAGACCCGTAACTTTAACTATGATATAACTACGGTTGAAAAAACCGTTTTTAGATATTTAGCTATTTCTTGTATAACCAGTGGTTATATTATAACTATAACTACCGATTTAACTTTTCTGTGAAAAAAACCGCCATAAGAAGACTTAATAGTTTGATACTTAAACTTCAAACATACATCATACCATCATGCTGTTTTCATATTCTGGGTAGGAAAAAAGGACTGACCTCCATACTATCCTATCTTGACATACATACATACATGTGTTGTAAACAAAATATCTTAAAATATTCAATAATTGGATTTATGGGTTTATAGGTTGGTATGTATTCTTCAACTATACATACTGTCGCTATCGACAGATGGATCTCATGTGTTACATGCAACTAGTACTTAATTGAAATATTTTTACTGAATTTCTCAGTTCCTCTTTTGAAGTATAATCAGTAACGCTACGTCCTACGTAGGCGATTCAAAGCGAACGCAATTGCGAAACGATGCGGTGCGGATACAAGCGAATTCAATGCGGTGCGACGCGGCGGCTCTGTCCTACGTGTGCGCGAATCGTTCCCTCTGCTGCCAGCTATTTTCATGGATGTACGTATATAAAATACTCAAGAAGTATGTGCGCCAGAGAAGTGAAACTAATATTGTGTACTTAGAGAGGCATATTTATGGGGGATATCACGATTTGTATGAAGAATTACTTGATCTTGAATTAATAAATGAGACTGAATTTACATCTTTCCGGGAAACATATCAAAATTTTACATTCGTGCAAGCGAGAGAAAACTTTGTGTGTTTTGAACAACATCCTATTGTAAAATAGCAATAATAAATAAATGTGTTTACTTGTAGTCCCATTTATTTTTGCCAAATCCTAAAATTCGCGGATCTATAATAATTTGTCCCATAATATGGGACGTTCATGGACAGAAATTAAAATTTCTGTTTCTGATATGTCAAAAAACAATGGCGCTGCTATCAATTCGCGCGAAAATATCAAACCAACTGATCGCGTTCGCTTCGCATCGCGCCGCGCCGCATCGAAACCAACTCGCGGTCGGTAACGTAGGACACTACCATAGTTACCGACTGTTTGTTATTTTCGCGCCGCGCCGCTTCGCATTCGCTTTGAATCGCCTACGTAGGACGTCGCGTAAGACTATGGAACACCTCAAGAGATGATATTGCGACATCTCAATCCAACTTTATAAAGCTGTTATACTTGTCTAATAACTCTTGATTGACACCCCTTCTCCATCCTCTCACTCCTCCCATAACCTGTTTCCTTCCTTTCTTTATTGCTGTTATTTTACATAAAGACCGATTTTGATGAAACTGTTTGTGTGAGTTCCTAAATGGATTAGATTAACAAAAAGAAATTTTATACATTAATGAATATCAATCGTTATAAATATTTTCAGAATATGCATTTTGAATAGTGGCAACATTGCTTTCCAATATGTCATAAAATTATGCTATGTTGGTTATACCATTAAAACTTGATGTTTTTCTCAACGCTATCTGCGGTATTTGTTTTCATATTTTTAATATATTATTAAATTTTTAGGTTATTTTTATATATTTTTTTATTATTATTGTTTAAAGCTATTTAGTTTTTTTACCAGTATATTCTTTTTTAAGTGGTATTATGACTATAGGTAGGTATATCAATGTAATGTGTCTTGCTTCCTTTTAATCCACAAAATCCACGAATCCATATTAAAGGTAGGCGCGCATGGAAGCTAATTTCATCGGCCGATTAATAATCGGTGAGTTACAACATACGAATTACATGTAAGAGCGCGCATGAAAGCTAACAGAATCGGCCGATTTTAAAATCTGTGACGAGACACAAAAAAATCGGCCGATCGAGATCGGCCGATTTTTTGTAACCAATCTTGTTGTATGAGAGGGCGCGCATGGCACGTTCTCAGTGCTGCCAAACGAAATGTCAGATGAAATAAATTTTGATTCGGAAAAATTAATTATATTAGTTGAAGCACGTCCTTCATTATATGATAAAAAATTATAGTAACCGCCAAATTAAGCAAAAATTATGGTTGGAGATAAGCGAAATATTAATAACTGGCTGGGAACAGCTAAATCATAATAAAAGAACTGAATTGGGTAAGTTATTACTTAATTGAATAATAGTTACATAGGTAATTTAATAAATATTCCGCTTAATGAATAAAAACTTAACTGTGTTTCAAGTGTTTTTTTTTTTAAATTTATAATTATGAAGTTCAACTGTGTCAATGAAAAAACCTTAAAAAAAGTTTTATATTATATGGGTGTTTCTCTGTAAACTGGGCAAGTTGATCTAAGAAAGTTGTCTAGGGCACTTTTTTGCTTATATATTGTACAAATCTTATTAAAAGAATAGATATCTACTAGGTTAATAATAAATAGCAGATGAACCAAAAATATTTCCAATACGTTAGGAAATATTGAGCATTTTCTGAAAAATCGATACAGGGGACTGTTGATTTTGACAGGGGACTGATAATTTAAATGAAAAATGTTGTTTTAGTAGCAAAATAAGTCTTTTTATATTTTCTTAAACTCTATAATTTAAGAATGAAATAATTGAACAATAAAGTTACAAAAAATTAACAGTATTTTTTATAATATTTTTTTATTTCTGATGACTATTATAATTTAGAATCCTTCCATTGTATAAAGCTGATAATTTCTTCTAAATCTGGCATATTTTCTCTCAGAATCGAGCTTGTTGCATTTCTTGACACTTTTTTCTTATTGCGATAATTGTTGCAATGCTCCCTCCACTACTTCTTTGCTTCTGGTGGAGTCATATCCTTAACTAGCTTCTTACTTCCATTTTCTTTTTTTTTTGAGATATTTTAAATGTTCTTTCTCTCTTCTTCTATTTTCTGTGGGTCGTTTTTGTTACGCTCATATCTCTTTCACTCGACCTCTCTTTTCCATTGTAAAATCTCTTCCTTAAAAAGTTTTTTCTTTTTGGCACCATTCTCAAAAGATATGTATATCTAAAAAGAACTAAAAAGGCATATAAATTAATATATAAACTAAAATATTGTTTAAAATAATGTAAAAAGTTGGTTCTATATATTAATAAAATAAATAAAACAATGATAAACATATTAAAAGACCATCCCCTGGAGGCAGAAACAGTCCCCTGCCTTTTTATAGTGCAGGGGACTGTTGCCAGGGGACTGTTTAATTTGACTTCATTGGATGATAGCACAAAATACAAATAAGTTTTGTTATTTTATTATAAATAGGGAATATTTATACATTACAAGAAATATTTTTTAAATTGTATAAATATAATAGATATAAAAGAGATAAAAATAATTCTTACCAGAGGACTGTTGACCGGCCGGTTGTCACACGGATTTCTCGGAGCGAAGTTCGTGCAGCTCTAAATAAATTGGCGTATACGCGCTTTTGGTGACAAGCATGCAAACTTCAGGTTGTTTGCGCATGGTTACATGTATAAACGCAATAATTTAAGTTGTAGACTACGAGGTGTGCAATTTGAAATATAGACAGAGGGACTGTCCACAAAATGCTGAGACAAACTTTAATTTCCTTTTTTAGCTTTATAAACATATATTAAGAAAAAATAACCAGGTCAAATTAAAAATCATGTAATATTGTTCAAATAATTAAATAACTCAATTGATTCTTAAATTTATTTTTAAAATAAATTGAATCTAAAGGAACTAAATTGGTGTTGTGACACACCAGGGGACTGTTTTTTGAGCATTATAAACACATTTTTCATGTATTAAAGTTAAATTAAATGGATGCAGTATGCTGAGCACATGTAGATTAGGTAATTATCTTTTATAATTAACTATGAAATATATATAAATCTAATTTTTTTTTTGTATAATATAGGCCTGAGACAACGAGTTGCCCAGTTTACAGAGAAACACCCATATATACTTGGTTCACTATTGCGTCTGTACATTTGCTCTGTCACACAATAGTTCTTTTCTGTTTCCCGCGCAATGTTTGTATTTTCCCGCTTGTACGCGCGCGGAGCCCATCATAATGATTTCTAGGTTATGTTTGGTAAATTATGATTTGTCAATTTATTTATCTTTTCCCGTGCAATACATACCTTTTACCGCGCAATACAAAGGTACCGCAGTTTTCTGTTTCCCGCGCAATGTTTTTCTTTTTCCCGCTTGTTGTACAGGCGCATGGAGCCCAAGTTAATGATTTTTTGTTTAAGTTCGGTAAATTATGATCTGTCAATTATTTCTAATCATATGAATGTTGACCGCCGTGTTATTTCCAATTGTACGATTCTAGAAGCTTCCATGCGCGTTAGAACCGATCGGCCGATTTTTTATCGGCCCATAAATTAATCGGCCGATAATAATCGGCCGATTTATTTAAGCTTCCATGCGCGCCTTACCTTATGTTTGTTAAACCAGCTAATAACAGTCAAGCCAGCATTCGTGCATGACAACGTCTGTCGGGTCCGCTAGTGAATTATACATATAATATTTTTCTTGGTAGAAAATTATTTTGCCTATTGATGTATTTATTTTTTGCTGTGAACAATGATATAAAAATATACACATGATGGAAACTGATGAATAAACACAAATATGCGGTGGTCAGAACAATAGTGAATCAATATCATATTTTTGCCATAAATGTGTTAGACATTTCAAAGGTTACTAGATATAAAATACTATCAGTGCAGTAATGATTCATATCCACACTGACAAGTTTTTCAATGAACAAGCATTGCAATCTTTTGGAAGTTAAGAAAAATCTAGTGTCTTAGTTAGAAATGACTTGATTCATATTTCTGATCACTGCATATTATAATGAAAAGAAGTAGGGGTATTGTTTTTGTAGATAAACCTTATAATATATCTACTTACTCGGTCAGATGTTAATATTTTTTCTTCTTCATTTAGTAGACCTGTTGGTCTGTTATTAAAAAACTATGCCTCCTGAGATGAAGAAGTCCAACTATCCTTCCATCTCTTGGGTGGTCTTCCGGGTAGACACTAACCAGAGGAATTTCATTTGTTGCTATATACGCAAGTCTATCACTGTCCATTCTGGCTATGTGGTCCCTCCCTCCAATGTCTTCTTCTGGACCTATTCCACCGAACGATGTCCTCTATTCCACTTTTTTTTTATTTTTATTTCAACATTGCGAACACGATCTCAGAGAGTTTTTCCTGTTTTATATATTCTGAACTTGCTGTCAATGTAATATTTTTTCTTTCCATTAATTTATCAAAATACAAAAAAAGTGTAACTATCGGTAAACATTGAAAAAGTCGTGAAAAAGATGTTGTATTGGAAAATCACTTGGATTGCGCAGAACACAATTTTTAGATGTTATATTAGAAAATCACGTGGACTGCGCGGAACGAAAACTAGATATTTTGCTTTTACTAGTGTGTGATAAATTTGTCTTTTGTTTTAGATATGGCGGTGGTCAGACATATAACAGATACAACGATAGGGAAGGAGACAATAGACAAGGATACAACAACAATAAAAGAATGCAACATCAAAATTATCAACAACAAGATAATAATTATCAACAACATGACAACAGACAGGATGGTGGAAACTATCATAGAAATAAAGGTATCTATTTACATACATTCATTGAAATATTTTTTGAGATGTTCCATTTGTTAAAAAGGGACTAAAATCTGATTAAATCATTTGTTATTTGATGTATGTTCTTAATCGAGTTGAAACATACCGTGGCCGTAGTGGGGAACTTAATCACACCACACAACCTATGTTTTGAGATAATGACTGTTAATGTTTCTTCATCCATGGTTGGGAAATTAGTTGAAATAAACAGGGTGCACACAACTAATTTTGGTGATCGTGCATTTGCTGTGGCAGGACCAAATGCATGGAATAAGCTCCCACACACCCTCAGACAAACCGAAAATATATCTTCTTTCAGGAAAAAACTCAAAACGCACCTTTTTCGCAAATCTTACCAGAGCCAAAATGATACAACGTAATCAATTTTTCAGCGCCCTTGAGGTGAGATATTCACAAAAACGGCGCTATATAAATTATCCAAATTTATTATTATGTGTTCTGAATGATGTCTGGAGTCCATATTATGAGAGAAGCAATCACTTTTTCCGTGGTTTAATTGTCTATTCCTGGGTCTTTGGTTCGCACCTTTTTTACTCTATGGTCGCTACTTTCCGTTTCCGTCCTGTTGTTTATGTTCTGGTCGCCATGTTTTTGTTTACTTCTTAAAGCGTCATTTTTCCCTCGTGGTAACAAGTCTGCCGTTCACGCTGTGTTATACGAAAAAATCGAACATATTCCTGGGCAAAAAACGTCTAAAAAATTATAAAACAGTGAATCCCGTGTTTTCACACCTATTTTTGAACACTTAAGTGCAAATTTTGACAATTTTTATTAGTGAAGTGAAGCGCAAGATTTTGTTTACGATTTTGGTCGTAAAATATTTTTTGTTTTGAACTATTTTTTGTCTCGAACTACTTTTATCTTACCTAAATTTTATTTTTGTGTCTTGTTTTGAACTTGAACAAGTTATTTCTTAAAAAAAGCATTGTTCGCGGAAAATGAGTTCCGAAAATATCGAGGGTAATGATGGACCCTAGAATTGACTACTTAGTGCAAATTGGGATGTTGACGAACGCGGTATTCGGTGACCGAACCAGTAGTACTACTGGAGAAAAGAGAGATTCTGTCGAATCAGTAACACCGGAGACTGCGGATAATTTCCTCCAACAACCTCCCAGACTAGAAGAGCACGAGGAAGCCCAGGAAGAATTACTTCTTGACTTCCAAGAACCTAACACTACAGTGAAGGAGCAAGTTCATCCCAGAGCCAAAAATAACAGAGTGGAAGCACTTCAAAAGCTTCAGCATTTTGATAGTATAAACTGGGCTGGAGTAAGATACGCCGAGGTCCAGAAGAAGTTTCTGGCAGAACCAGCATTCACCGAGCTGGGAGTAAATGATGAACTTCGGCGCTGTGATGTGAGTTCGCCGATGCAGGCTTCACTCGAGCGATCCTTCGCTGCACTGTCTCACGCTCTTCTTATACAGAAGGAGGAGCTCCAGTTGGGGCTTCAAGCCCTCGTTAACTGGGTCGCAGATAGCGGCACAACCTTAAATAAAAAATCTCTTTTTGACAAGGTTAAAACTCTCTTTGCTCCAGACTCTCCTTACCAAAAGGTTTCTGAAGATATCCTCCAGATGGTTTGCGGGAGGCGAACAGAGGCAGTTCAATTCCGCAGAAAATCTGTGTTGGGAGAGGTAAAGGAGGAGCACGTCAGAGAGGGTCTAAACAAAATTCCTCCAAGCACTGAACACTTGTTCAATAAAGACAGCTTAACGTCATTCCTCTCTAGGGTGGGGGCCACCGATAAACTGACGGTGAAGACTGGGACCTCAACCTAGCACCTCTTCAAGGCCCCATGTTCCTGCCCAGAGAAAAGCAGACAAACAGTTTTTTCGTGGACAACGACGTCCGCCCGCAGAGACCAATCGAAGCCCTAGAGACCCCCCAAATTTCTCGTCTATAAAAGGCAAAAAGGGGGGGAAACTTACTCGATCAGGAAACCCAAAAGGAGACAAATGGAGGCACACTCGTAGATGACGCCAGAAAGAAATCATTCCGGGGAGGATGCTTGAAATCTTCCCAAGAGGTTTGGGCATCACTCGGAGCACCAAACTACATCCTGAAGATGATCAATGGGGTAAGAATACCTTTCATATCGAAACCTCCTCTGATTATACCAAACAGGAAGATTTTAAGGCTATTTCACACGAGTCCCTCCACCGAGATGGACTCCCAAATGAAGGAACTGACCGAGTCTGGCGTCATAGAAGCTGCGGACCCATCCCCCAGCTTGCTATCGAAAATGTTTCTGACACCAAAATCAGATGGCTCCCCGAGAATGATTTTCAACCTGAAATCGCTAAACCTCTTCCTAGACCCAGCGCCTTTCAAACTCATAAGCCACTACAAAGTGCCAGAGTTTCTGCAACCAGGCGATTGGCTAACGAAACTCGACCTATCGCAAGCCTACTACCATCTCCCGATTGCACCAAAACATCGGAGATTCTTGCGTCTGGTATACCGAGGGGAATTACTTCAGATGACAAGTCTGCCCTTTGGCCTTTCATCTGCTCCCAGAATGTTCGCATCCCTCACAAACTGGGTAGCCGAACTACTGCGGCGAAGAGGTATTCGGACAATCGTCTACCTCGACGACTTCCTCCTTGCGAACCAATCCAAGGAGGATCTATGTCGACAATCGCATCTAGCAGTAGATATCTTACAATCCCTGGGATGGAATGTAAATCTCCAGAAGTCAGTGCTCTTCCCAACTCAACAAATAGAATACTTGGGAATCGTGTGGGACACGCACAACAATTGCAAATCCCTGTCAGAACGGAAGCGAGAGGCATTACACCACTCGCTTCGAGCAACACTGACTTGTCGAAAATGGTCATTAAAGCAGGCGGAAAGTCTCCTGGGAAAACTGAACTTTGCCAGTTTCATGGTAAAAAGAGGGCGACTCCAGTGCAGACAATTGCAGATAGCGAACAAGTCACTAAAGAACCTTCCACCGAGAAGAGCAATACAAATGACCCAAGACTGCTTACAAGAAATAGAGTGGTGGATAGAGAATGTGAACGAATCAAGTCCCATTCACAGAGAAACCTTCAAACATTTCTTGACAACAGATGCGTCAGACGTAGCCTGGGGAGCAACCTTGGACGACTTAATGTTGTCGGGACAGTGGACCAATCGACAAAAGAAGTGGCACTCCAACCGAAAAGAGATGTTCGCAGTGTTTGCAACCCTTCAACGCACAGCACAGAATCTCACTGGATCAGAAGTTCTGATACAATCAGACAACAAGACAGTAGTCTCCTACATCCGCAAGGAAGGGGGTACCAGATCCAAAACACTCCTAAGTCTTACCAAAGATCTGTTGACCCTGGCAGACCAGTGGAAAATCTCACTAACAGCGCAGTATCTCCCGGGAAGATACAACGGAGACGCAGATCACTTGTCACGGGGAAAATCCCCCCCAGAATGGCATCTCTTACCAGCAGCAACGAAGGTCATTTTCGATCACTTTGGACTACCCGAAATCAACCTGTTCGCATCTGCCACAGCACACGTGAGTTCAACTTACGTGTCAAGAGATTCCACAGACTCATGCGCAATCTTTCAAAACGCCTTCAGTCAGTGCTGGACCTACAACCTGGGTTGGTTATTTCCTCCACCAAACCTTATACCGAGGATACTAAGGCACCTGAACAATGCGACCGGAACCTACCTACTTGTAGTGCCGAGGTGGCAGAGGGCCTTTTGGCGACCAGACTTAATACGCCGATCACTCGCACCCCCAATGCAAATATTGAAACTGGAATCAGTGCTTATCGACACAGCAACAGGCCAACCACCTCCCAAAATTCAGGACCTGGAAATGGAAGTATGGAAAATTGGGGGTGGGACAGCATTCTGAATTCCTGGAATGAAGAAGAGAAAAAACTACTTCTATCAGGGTGGCGAGCATCAACGCTGAATACATATAAACCTGCCTGGGAAAGATGGTGTCGCTGGGCATTAACAAACAATACCCATCCCAATAAGCCATCCCCTAATCAATTAGAATTATCAAGCGATAGGAGATCAGGACAAAACCTTTATAACCTGTTCATTAGCACGAGAGGTCAAGTAAAGGCAGCTACAAGGACAATAATAGGAGGATGGGTAAAGAATACACTAAAATTGGCAGGAGTCGAGGCTACGCCCGGCAGCACGCGTTCTGCAGTTGCATCACTTAACTGGTTGGAAAACTACCCAATAGATAATATACTCGAAAGAGGTAATTGGAAGAACGAAAACACCTTAAGAAAATACTATCAAAAAGAACTGCTGAAACATACAGCTCCGGAAGATCCGTCCCTGGCGAGTCTGTTTCAACCAGTTAATATCAAATAAAGACGTCACCCGGTCACCAGGAGATAACAGACAGATCTCTCATAATATGGACTCCAGACATCATTCAGAACACATAATATTGAAGTTTTACCTACCATTAAAACTCTTATTATGTTTCTATAGATGTCTGGAGTCCAGGTAACTCCTACCTGGTGTATTATGAGCTTTATGAAGTAAACAAAAACATGGCGACCGGAACATAAACAACAGGGCGGAAACGGAAAGTAGTGACCATAGAGTAAAAAAGGTGCGAACCAAAGACCCAGGAATAGACAATTAAACCACGGAAAAAGGGAAAAAGTGATAATATGTACTCCAGACATCTATAGAAACATAATAAGAGTTTTAATGGTAGGTAAAACTTCAATATTATTATTATTATAATGGTTTGAGGTATAACTACCTCACACTACCTTGATTTAACATTGACACATGAATAACATGTTACGAGCAAATCTAGGTATATTGATTCCAGCTAAATACCACCCTTCCAATGAATAGAATATGGTGTTATAGGGTGGGGTGGAGCTAACTAAACAAATAGATCCATTAGTTGAAGCAAAAACAACCATTTTAAAAATTATATATAATGTTACTATTCGCACACCCTCAGTATATTATTCAAAAAATAATATACTTTTCTTTTGTTCGTTTTTACCTAAATTTTAGCTTCACTCAGTTCACTACTATGCCAACAATATATAGGATTGAACTTTTACAGACTTAATTTTTGTTTATTTTTTCACAAAACTTTCAATGGAATATATTTTCTGTTTAGATTACCAGCAGAGAAATGACAACAGAGGTTATCAGAGATATCAAGAAAGAAATGACTATTTCAACGCCAATCAAACAAAGTAAGTCAATACAAGCTCTTTTTTATCTTACATCTTCATTTTTTCAATATTCAAGCCTGGACAGGTATTCAGAGCGTCGGAGAGCTGTCCCATAATTCTCAAAATAGAGAAGCATTTGTCCAAGTGATTGACAACATCCGGGGGACCAGACATGGCACTTCAAGAAGAAGAAGATACTTAGAAGATAAAATAATTATAAATTCTCAACAATCTAGTTTTCTCTCTTTAGGGTGTATTATATCACTTTTGGGTGTATTAGGCACTTTTATCCAGATATGGTAAAACAGCCTGCTAGAATTATTTTTGGTAATTAACAAGATATATTTTTTTTCAGTCGAAGATATGAAAACCGCGAAGAAAATGAAAGAGATAGACCAGTGAAGAAGGAAAGATCTATGTCTGATGTGAGGTATGTATCATCAGTAATTATTGTTATGTACATTTAACATTGAATATTTTACTAAAATCACATTTTATAATTGAAATTTCATTAGCATCTTTCCTTATAAATATTTTATAATATACCATGGAGAAATACAAGGTGGGCCAAAAGAAGTAATCCGATGTTGTTTGGCTCTCATTTTTTTCTAAATGAAAAACTTTGATTCTGTTTATTTGAACATGTGAATTTTATTGGTCAAGTCGAGAAGATGATATCGGCCAAAAGGGCGCCGTCACAATTGATTGCCATACGGGCTCGTTTTATGTCATTTTTCATCACTTCGGCGAGAACTTCGGGCGACAGATTCTCGCACTCGTGTCGAATGTTGCCCTTGAGGGCTTCTAGGGTCTCGGGCTTGTTCACGTAAACACCGGACTTCAATAAACCCCACAAAAAAAGTCTGGAACGGTTAAATCGGGCGATCTTGCGGGCAAGTGCAAATCGCCAAAACGAGAGGCGACCCGGGAATGCCGCCTTCAGAATATCGGTCGTGGCTCGTGCAGTGTGTGCACACATGTCCTCCAGTCCTAATTCGTCCAATTGCGGTCACTTTGAGCAGGTGTAATGGCTTCTCGTGCATCACTCGTTGATTTTCGGTGCCCCAGAAGCTATAGTTTTGCTTGTTCACGTACCCGCTGAGGTGGAAATGAGCTTCATCGCTCATTATGACTTTGGTCAAAAAATCGTCCACTTCGTCCTCGAGATTGAGGATGGCTTGGGCGTAGGTTACACGCGGTTTGGAGGTCGACAGGCAGCAGCTGATGCACGGACTGGACTTTTTACGGGAACATGCGCAGGTCTTTGACCAAAATTCGCCTTAGGGATGACCAGCTGATGGCTAATTGCGAGGCACGGCGTCTGGTCAATGTTTCCGGCGACAGCTCGACATCCTTGGCAGCAACTGCGATATTCTCGGCAGAACGGACGCTCCGGGGCCGGCCACTCCTGGCAACGTCTCTTGTGGTCCCATACTCTTCAAGGTTGGTGGCCAAACGGCGCAGTCGGTGTCGGACGGCCGGGGAATCGGCAACGGAATTCGCGCTGCGCCAACACCACAGACAAATTGTTACGCAAAAAAATATACATTATTATTCCGCGTTCTTGGGGAGTGTACCGCTCCATGGCTTGTTCACTTGTATTCTACACCTGTCTAGTCCACAAATGTCAAAACAGATTTGACATTGGCAGCCATTTGCAAAAATAAGAGCATTTTTAGAGCATCTCTTTTGGCCCACCTTGTAGTATTATGATATTTGCGTTAGGTTCAGTTTGAATATTTATCCAAAGACTTGTTTAACGACAAACAAATAGATTTTTTTTATCTCTTAATAATTTATTCTCTATATTGTATTTCTTTTATCCGGAGATGTTTTAAATTTGTTTGACAGTGTATGCAATTTTTTGGATAGTTAAATGTAAATAGTAATTGCGGTCTTTTATAAATTTTCTTTTCTTTTACTGTCCATGATCTTCTTTTTTTTATTTTTTCTTCTTAACATATTTCATCAGAGATGCCTTTGTGTTGAATTCAACTTGCGAAACATAAATATGTTGAATCAATGTGAATACAAAATTGGGAATCAATAATATATGAATTTTCCCCTCATAGAAATGTGGCCAGTTACAGAAGTCGAAGGGATATTTTCTCAAATGATTTTTTGTTTACTACGTGTTTGCCCTTTACAAAACACTAACAGATTTTCATGTTTTTTTTATTTAAGTAAAAATATTTATATAATATTTTCTAATACCGTCTTTAATTTTTATTAAATGGTTATTAATAATGCTTTGATAAATTTTAAATGTGTATACTTAAAATATTTTGTTGTGGTTTAGATAGATTAGTTTAGTTTTATTATTCACCTAATATTTATATAGGGTTCTTTTCTCGTACTGTTTTATTTTCACCCAATACATATTTACATATATAGGTTCTCTTCTTATTCTGTTTGCTTTATTTATAGAAACACACGAGTTAACATTTTAACAATATTTGCAATGAGTTCACTTCTCTCATTCTAGCACAGCTTTGAATATAATATTATTAAAACAAAAAAAAAATCTAAATAAATAAATAAACATAAATAAATATGTGTAAAATGAAATGTACGTGTGCCACTTTAAATATACCTATATATTAAAATAATATTTAATTAAGATTCCCGACTTCAATGTTACGCTTCCAGCTTGAGGCATACTTAACAATGCCATAATTATGTTATTTAATTAATGGCTGGCAAGCTAAATTAATTTTTATTTATTTTACAGTGACCCCATTCTCTATGAAATTATACACAAGTGGATAATGTCGTATATAAGACTCATTTCGAGTAAAACTTTATATATCCAGATGTATCTTAACGAGTTTCAAAGGACAAAATTTTCGTCACACGATAATTGCCATTATCAGTCAGTTTTCAAATTTATTGTCAATGTATTCGATTGACATGAATATTTATATATATGGAAATATATTGTTTGGAAGCGAATATTTTTGGTACCAGATCTGGTAATTTTGATTCAAAATAACTATGTTACCAAATGTAGACTGATGTATTTGAGATACCAATAACCTCTCCAAGATGACACTTTAGAAAGAAAAACTTCTATTCAATATCAACCCAATGAAGACTAATTGTTTCAAAATAAACAGAAATTCAACTGCTGCAGTAAAAAGTCAACGGATGATTTGAAATTAAAAGAAACAGCAAACAAATATGAAATCATAATCACATTATGAAACAAAAGTTTGCAAATACTTATCAATCTGATCTTCGTGGAGTATTTTCTATTGCTGGAGTCTTTTACAATATTATTAGAGTATGGATATGAGTGAAACATATTTCATTTCATCTGACTTATGAGTGAGATATATTTAATTTACACATAGTTGGGTCACATTGGATCGATATGTACATATATGTATATGTACTGAGATACTTCATTACATCAAGAAAAATAGTACAATCATTACAATCAACTGGATATTCTATTGGATTCTTCAATCATCAAAATATATTCCTTTATTTGTCAAATGGAATTCATTTTATAATGAAATATTTCAAACTAATAGTGAAAAGTCGGCGTTGTATTCTTCATAAATTACAAGACTTAAGTTATTCATCTATGCAACATACAAAAGTTCAGAAATCAACAATCAACATTGATTTGTCAATGAAATATTTATGAAGATATAATTATTCATAAAATTAATCTACAGGAGAAAATCTATTTGGGATTATAATGAGTGACTGTCTTTTTAAGAGATAATGCCGAAAAACACTTCTTTGCATCCTGTGTAAGTGGCAAGTTTATGAGGAAGAGCATTATATTTATACATAACTTATTTGCAGTGATATGGCTACAGTAATCAACATTTATGAGACTTGAAACAATTTTCAACTGAAAAGTTGAAAAGCATCTGGTGATATAATCTGAAAATTAATGAGTTTTGAAAAATTATAATTAGCAGACGTCCATTATATCTACACTTAAAAGATCTAAAATTTGAGACATAATTGGCTTATGCCAATCGACACTTTCAATTGTAATTTATATGCTGATTTATTGAACCTTCATATCTTATTTGGAAAACACGTGGAATTTACAAAACAACATCATGAAATCTCGCAAAGGAAAATTACTTTTAATTAAAATAATCCAGGGAGTCAAATTGATGGAACAATATCAAAATGTTCCTTGTACAAACAATTTTATTTCATCTATGTGGATATTAACACTTCAATTTTGAAAGTTTCACAAAATATAATAAATAAGTTTATTCTACAAAAAAACTTATGTATTGCAAGATAATACAGTAGAGAAAATACCTCAAGTTTGAGAGCATTTATATCATCACTTTGAAAGTGCAATCATATGAAATTTAATTAAAAATAAGATGAACAAAATATGATTACAAAATTAGAGCATACGAAGAAAATACTTTACTAGATATTATTTATTTATTTCTAAATTTGTATTGGCTTTATATTATTAAGATACAAGTGCATATATCAAAGTCACTATGAATATTTCAAAATGTTTGGTAAGACAAAAAAGCTTACAGTATGTTAACTTAAAAATAAATAGTAAAAAAACAGCGCATTATATTTTTCAAATCATGTGTTTCGAGAAGAACTACATAGAAGGTATTAATTTTCAAAGAACACGATTGAACAAAAATTTTACAATGTTTTTTGTGCGACAAATATTTTATGGATTTTGAAAATCATAACTATTTTACTACTTTTATATTACTTTGAAGATTTACAATAGACAAGTGACATGAAAATTATAATTCAAAACACCATTATGACTGAAATTAACACGATACGAGTATTTCAATCTGTATTTTATATATTGGTGCACAACCAGAACCATTATCACAAAAATACTACGATAAATTATATAATTTTGAAATAAAATTAAGGTGAAAAACATAAAATAAATAATACAATAAAAAAGTGTTAGAAACACTTAAAACATGTCAAAAAATATTCTTGATAAAAAAAATTAAGAAAAGTTCCTTATGGGAAAAAAATTTAGTATTGATTGAATTGTCGACCAAGGAAAGATTTCCAGCAAATTGTTAATATGAATATTTTTATCGTAAAAGGTAAGGAGTCAATTAGTTGAGAGTGGGAGTATATATATCTATATCATATTTTTGTATGCGATAAATGAGTACTTTGTAAAATTTGAGGAAAAATGATTAAAAAATGATGTTATGTATAAATAAATGAAATGAAACATTAAATTGCTTATAATGAATCATTAACTTGTAAAATTCATGTCACAGATACATCATAATGACAGAAAATAAATTATTCATATATAGGTATATACCTATATTTGGATTATGAAATCATCAGACATTTTGAATAGAAATAACGTATGATTTTATCTGTTGCAGGAATTTTATAATTGAATTTTAACTTCTAATATATTCATGTAACTCCCTTTTTATAAATTTATCTCAATACATGTGGGTTTATTGAGACTTGTGTTGACTTGTTTTAATACAAATTTAATAAACATAGAGAAAATGCACGGACTTATAGAGGGAACCATGTTTCAATTGTATGTAATTATCATTGTTTTGTTTTATTTAGGGATGTTAAAGATGAGAGGGGAACCAGTCAAAGACAAGACAGCAGAGACATATTTCCAAAAGTAGATTTAAAGAGGTTATTATAATATATATTATTCTTATGTAAACTAGAAGCTTAATATGTAAATCCACATAAAAAAGATTACCAGCTATGGTAACGGGGCAACTTATGCTATCTTTTTATGTTTGCAACTTACAACTTTAAAATAGTTTTACCAATTAACCGCCTTACCTACAGGTTAATATTCAAAAAGTAGGTAAAAAATCATCATATTTTTTTTTAATAGATTTCTCAATAACTACACTTGTTTACAATATACCAGTTAACATTTTTACACAATAGACCCATTTACGACCCTTTTTTGTATCCTTCGCAAGTCAGAGGTTCTCAACATAAGATGCCGCAGGACATTTTTTGTAATAATATTTTCCAAATATTTTTTTTTATTTATTGAAGAGGCTCGTGAATTTTTACTTTTTACCAATTCTTTCCACAAAAAAGAGTTGCAGTCCACTGATAGCTATGGACCCCACTGCTACAAGGATATTTATTCAAAATAAAACTAAACATTTTGGTAGGTAATCATTCTTATTTTATTGCACAAAAATTTTTTTTTTCGTGTTTACAAAAGATGGAAATAACTAAAAAATTGTAATACACAAGCGGTATACGAAAAACATAAATAAATAGTCACAAAAAAGTTTTTCATAAAACGCAAAGTACATAAACGGTATATAAAAGTCACTAAATATCACATAAATACACAAAAACTGAAGATGACAATAACTATAAAATTGCACAACCGTTGTTCTACAAAAACCAAAAATAAATTGTCTTACATTCACATAAAATTCAATAAAAACTCATAACGTAATGTTATTGTTATAAAAACCGCGCCACTTGCGTGGAGTACCACTGACTAGTGAAGTAATTTGTATGGGACAGACGAAAAGTACGTACACATGGCTCGCTTCGGCTGGCCTTGAAATACTAAAGGCGATATACTGATGTAGGAACTGTATAGGAACAATTTGACGTATCACGTACGTTTTGTGGGTTGCGGGTATAGTTTTTTGTACCTGAACGTACGGGATACGGGGCTTGTTGCGTTCGGGCGAGAATATAGCGGACGTATCGCGTACGTTCGTATGGGTAGGGCGGTTAAATATTTTTAAGTATAATAAAGTTCTTCCCAGATCTGTTAACATAAAATTTGCATATGCAGTTTTACAAATAAAACTAATACTGTTTTGAATATAAAATACCCAGATATATTTTGTTCTAATGTGTTTTATAGTACAGCCCATAATATTGTATCCGCATTATTGTTACACTGAGAACTCTATAATTTAAACCCCCATATTTATATTGTCACCGAATATTCAGGCTTATTTTTGATTGGTATTATTTTTTATGAACAGGGAAGACAGAGAGGTGTCTGGAGCTAGTCGCGGTCGCGATAACCGTAATCCCCGTCTGGCTAGAGAGCAGCAAAGTCCAAAGGAGGAGGAAGACAACGGAAAATATGAATGGGGCAAAAAGGAGACGAAGGAGGAAGATAAAGTGAACTCTGACAAAGACAAACCCAATTTTGGTCTGTCTGGGAAACTTGCCGAAGACACCAACATGGTAGACGGAGTAGTCCTCAAATACAACGAACCACCTGAAGCTAGGAAGCCAAAGAGACGATGGAGGTAATGCACATTATTTGTTTGCTTGATTATCAAACTCGTTAAAATATCTGACAAATACAATATTTATTATTAAAATTAAAAAAAATATACCTTTCTTCTCCTTCTTTTTCTTCTTCAGCCCGTTTTTTTCCATTCTTGGACATACGCCTCCCAACTCCTTGATCCTCCACAACTCCCTGTCTTGGGCATACTGCATCCATCTCCCTCCGGCACATTTCCTAATGCCATCAGACCACCCAACATAGGGTCTGCCGACACCTCTTCGGCTTGCTCACGGTTGCCATTCTACGATCTTTTTGGTCCATTGTGAATCCTGGCATCTGGCAATATGCCCAGCCCAGCTCCACTTAAGACCAGCGACCCTTTCTGCTATATCGGCTACTTTGGTTCTTTCTCTTATGACATTTTTCTTTCCTTTCTTCTACAATTATTTAAATTCCAATTTAGGGCGACCTGGCGAAGGCCTTTTTATCCTATTTGGTCGTTTTATAAGGCCTTCACCAGACGAAATGGTTAAACTGAATAAGAATTAACATAATTGCAGTAGAAAAGTTTTTATTTTTTATTTTTCTACAAAGTCAAGATAAAAAAGAGAATGCCAATCGTGGTTTCACTGGATACACGAATACAGGCCCATGAGCACAGACCAGCCAGAAAAGGTGAGCCACACGACAGGCTTGCGACCATAAAAATGAAATATTTATGTATTTTTTTTGTCTAATTATAAAATTAATATTTATTAATATAATTAGAACATATTATTTTGTTTTACTGTGAGGAACTGGCTTAGAAAAGTGCTTCCACTTTATCCAATAATAGTGTTTTCGGATGTACCATACAAGTCGGGTAACCGAAAATACAACAGGCAACAATAACATCTCACATAGTTCAGCAATGAGTTTCACCACCCATTCTGAATGTAGTGCCTTTTTAGGTGTGAATGCTGGTGTGTGGAGTTATGTGCATGCCCTTTATAAGGTAATACACACTTGTCACTTGTTGTATATGCCGTGATAGTATGTATGTATGTAATAATAATCAAATAAGAAAATAGTGATAGTATTATTATAATGGATTACGGGTTAAATTTTGAATCCCTTCGATGTATTCTAACTTTAACATTATCATACATATGTATATCTGGGACCAACTTTAATGGTATTGTTGACAACTGCTTATAAAATCGATAAAACATTTATTTATATACAGCAAGTGCACAAAGGCGGGTTTATTGCCACTAGGCAATCTCCAACCAACCCACGTGAAGACTTAATAGCTAATTTGGTACAATAGTATTTAATGCCTTAAAAAAAATGATCCTCCTAAAAATGAGGAAAGGAAGTAGAGAACCAAAGGATGCAGAAGGAATATTGAGAACATTTGTAATTTATAGTTAGATGTTTTCGGGTGCTCACTTGAAACTAATAACATAGTATCAATTCATTTTAAGGTTCTACCCGTTCAAGGGTGATAAGGCCCTGTCCATCTTATATATTCACCGACAGTCCTGCTTCTTGCTGGGAAGAGATCGTAAGGTAGCTGATATACCTCTGGATCATCCTTCTGTATCAAAGCAGCATGCAGCATTGCAGTATAGACTTGTACCGTTCACTAGGGATGATGGAACTACAGGCAAGAGGATACGACCTTACATTATAGATCTGGGTTAGTATTCATTTTATGTTGCATAATATACAATTATAATAATTGGACAACTTACATTATAGATCTGGGTTAGTATTCATTTTATGTTGCATAATATACAATTATAATAATTGGACAACTTACATTATAGATCTGGGTTAGTATTCATTTTATGTTGCATAATATACAATTATAATAATTGGACAACTTACATTATAGATCTGGGTTAGTATTCATTTTATGTTGCATAATATACAATTATAATAATTGGACAACTTACATTATAGATCTGGGTTAGTATTCATTTTATGTTGCATAATATACAATTATAATAATTGGACAACTTACATTATAGATCTGGGTTAGTATTCATTTTATGTTGCATAATATACAATTATAATAATTGGACAACTTACATTATAGATCTGGGTTAGTATTCATTTTATGTTGCATAATATACAATTATAATAATTGGACAACTTACATTATAGATCTGGGTTAGTATTCATTTTATGTTGCATAATATACAATTATAATAAATTGGACAACTTACATTATAGATCTGGGTTAGTATTCATTTTATGTTGCATAATATACAATTATAATAATTGGACAACTTACATTATAGATCTGGGTTAGTATTCATTTTATGTTGCATAATATACAATTATAATAAATTGGACAACTTACTCAAAATTTATGAATAGTAAAGTCTGATTTTTTTAAGAGTGCCAAAGCTTATAGGGTGACCATGGTGTGAAAGAACAAAAATATTATGGGATTTTTTTTATCATTTCATGATATAAAACAGTTGTAACTTGCACATGCATATATCTTCAAAACCTTCATATCTACTCATACCTATACTTACCCCCGGTACCATGCGGCTTTAATGGGTCTACATTATTAGGTATTTTCTGCAAATGTTAATGAGCATCTCCTGGGAAAGTAGTATTTAAACAAAATATTTATTTGATACTTTTTATTAGGAATATAAAAACAATACATTATGAAGTAATTAATCCTTATAATAATAAACAGTTACATATTATTTTACAAAATAATAAATTATATTATACAAAATATTTACATAATAGTTCATTGAGGCAAACGCACATACATAAATAATATAACTATGTAACTAATACAAATAAATAATGGACACTTATTCTATACTAAGACGGTGATAACACAACATGTTTATAATAATAATTATATATCGATATTAAACTAAAAATAAAATACATAAGTTAGAAATAAAAAATCATCAATGAAAACAATTTTAAATAGTTACAATAGACATTAAAATTATTGTTTACAATTTACAATCATTCATCACAATCCGATGTACAATCACTGTCGTCATCAGACACTTGGAAAACTAAATCACTATTATCGGTGAAGACATCAAAGGCAACGTCCCGATCCCAATATTGATCTTCAATATTACAGGCATGCCGGCATACGTTACCCCACTCAATGCTGGTGATTGATGACACCTTCTCTTTTACCAAAATTTCGACGGAATTCAATGCCCCCAAGTCAAATTGAAAACGCTGTTCGTTTTCGCCAAGCGCTAATTTTTTTTGTATGGGATTTGACGTTTGTTGTAGAAATTTTTTCTACAATAACAAACAACAAACGTCAAATCCCATACAAAAAAAATTAGCGCTTGGCGAAAACGAACAGCGTTTTCAATTTGACTTGGGGGCATTGTCATGTCGACATTCTTTGATGCAACATACCCTTTTATGATTGCCCAGACTTTTTCTATGGGATTAAGGTCTGGGTGATATGGTGGAAGCCGGAATACGTCATGACCATTCTCGGTAAATAGTTTGTCAATGGCGAATTCTTTAAATTTGCTTTTGTTCAAGCATATTAGCCGATATAACTCGGGTTTAAGCAGGTCATTCGAAAAAGGAATACCCCTCCGAGTCAACCATTGCTGCATATCGGCCTTCTTAGAATTCGACGTCGGCGCTGGATTTACCACCTTGTTATGGTATGACGCATTGTCAATTATAACCGCAGACCTGGGTTCTAAATTTGGAATCAGTTTTTCCGTCAAATCATTTTTGGTAATTAACGAAGTTCATGTCATCGTGGTAATCACCAGTCTTTTGGTGGGATTTGTATATTAATAAAGCATCAGGTATAAAACCTTTTTCACTACCGGCATGTACAATAATAAAACGAGATCCTTTTGAGTTTGGGATTTTTATGCCTTCACCTGAATTGTCGCTCCACGAATGTGATGATACATGGGTTGTGTGAACATATGTTTCGTCTGTGTAAACAATAGGCCTGCCTTCCGCGCGATACTTTCGAATTTCTCGCAAGAAAGAAATGCGTTTATATACAATGTCTGGTTTTTCCTGTAACACGCTTAAATTATTTTTAGTTTTACCCCACCGAAACCCTAAATTTTTAACCAGTTTTGTGAGCGTTGACAGTGAACCATCAAAGTTGATCTCTTCTTGCAAAACGGGGAACAGTTTTGGTATGGTTGGGATCATTTTTTGATTCAGGTGAAAATCATAAATACACCTTCTAATCACAGATTCGTCAAAAGAATCCGGTGTGATTCGACTTACTCGTTTCCTCTTCTTTTTTGGCGACGAAATAGCATCGTCTTTCCCGTTTTTCTTAAGCGACGATATTATTGAACGCACTGACCTCGGGGAAACACCGGTGGCAGCTGCAACCTCTTCAGTAAGACTAATCTGAAAAAAAGTTGTTACGTTTAAGATATTGACAAATTAAATAAAACAAAAGTGTTCTTTTAAACGAGCTTATCGGCGTCATGTGATCTCTTGGCTTCACAGAATACTTATTCAAAATGTCACATTAATGGATTAAGAATGTGTCACTGATCATACAAGCAAAATAATTAAAAACTAGCCTATTTAAATTATATGATAATGAAATAACATGTCTTTTCAAATTTTAACTAAATAAATTATTGTGAAAGTATTATAAGTTATTAATTTTTATAATTGTTATGTATACGTATATAAAAATAATATTCACCTCTTTCATTACTGCTTCACGTTTATCCTGGATGTATTTATAAACATTTAAAATTATTTCTTTTGTTTGTCCACACAAAGGTCTCCCTGTTCCTAATTTAGAACACATGGTCACCATAAAAAATCTAACGTGCGCTCACTTCGAGAGATAGATACGTACTGTCGGGTTTGTTGATGTTTGTTGTTAAGGACACCAAATGGTGTAAACCAATCAGCAACCACGATTCTACTAATACATTTACATGCGTAAATACTATGCATTTTTTTTGTTTATGTATAGAATTGGCACTTTAAAAAAAATCAGACTTTAATACTAACTATTTTGTATAGCACTCCAATTAATGAGCTTGAATTAATGTTACTTTATGAAACATAAGTTTTTTCAGTTTTTAGAGAAGGTGCCTGCTTTATAGTTGACCTCTATTAATTAAGTCTATTTCATTAGATTAGTTGGTACAGTTATTTGCCCAACTCCATAAATAAGGTAAGGCGCGCATGGAAGCTTAAATTCATCGGCCGATTATTATCGGCCGATCGGTTCTAACACGCATGGAAGCTTATAGAATCGTACGATTGGAAATAACACGGCGGTCAACATTCATATATTTAAAATACAATATCTATATTATTATTATATTCATAAGTTTTAATACCTATATGATTAGAAATATAGATTTTTTTGAAGTAGCATGTGTTTGTGCTCTTGTCCTCAAAATGCGTAGAAAGAAACGTCAAAAAATCACTGGGTTCATCCGCTAATAAGTGCTATATTACCGAAAGGACAATTTGTCCGGTCCTACGAAGATTTAAGATCACACCTTGAGGAGTTTTTTAAGTACACCAACCAGTTATTAAAATTTCACTAATCTCCTATTTTTTGCTTAATTTGGCGGTCACTATATTTTTTTAATTTTTAATCATACTATGAAGGACGTATTTCAACTAATGTAATTAATTGTTCGGAATCAATATTTATTTCATACATATTTTCTGACATTTCGTTTGACAACACTGACAACGTACTTCTCGATCTACTGCACTCGGACGATTAAATTATCGGTGAGCAAGCGCCATGTGCGCTCTCTCATACAACGGGATTGGTTACAAAAAATCGGCCGATTTTTTTGTGTCTCACAGATTTTTAAATCGGCCGATTCTGTTAGCTTTCATGCGCGCTCTTACATGTAATTGGTATGTTGTAGCTCACCGATAATTAATCGGCCGATGAAATTAGCTTCCATGGGCGCCTACCTTAAGCCTTTCAGTCTTTCACACTTGTAATTTATTGTTTTCAAATAATAGAATCGACTTAGGATTTATTATTAGTCCTAATATATATTTTTTGTTATTAATAATAGGTTCAGCAAATGGTACTTTTGTCAACAACAAGAAGATTGATCCGAGCAAATATGTTGAGCTGTTGGAACGGGATGTGGTAAAGTTTGGCTTCAGTCAAAGGGAATATGTGCTGCTGCATGAGAACAGTCGGGAAGAAGGGATGGATGATGATGTGCGACCAGGTACAGGCACAGGAAGCGAGGGTGAAGGAAAGTCCAAAATCAAGGAGGAAGATCATAGTTCCTAAATCCTTCTCACTCATGTAAGTTTGAATAATTTTATTTTTATATTAATTTAATAATGTAGTATATGTAGGCCCCATCATAGCCAGACTACAAGAATAAAATTACAAGTTAAACATCAAAATAAGTAAATCAGTTCCTTTTTTTAGTACTAATTTTTATCTAGTTATGTCATTGAATATAAAATGTTCAATTTAGGTATGTTTCTGGTATTTTTTTTTATTAATAGTGCCCTGTTTTTTTATCAACAGGCATTAATTTAAATAACTGGTATTACATAATAATTTATGTACCATTGACTCATAATCAATTTTCAACGGAATTCCTTCCTGTTGAATATAGGTATTTTGCTTATTTGTTTAATAATTATATACTAGTAATTAGAGTGACGTTTGGTAGATGTGTCAAAATATTTAATATCCTCAAAAAATGGAAAATAAATGAAAATTTAGTAACCAACATCATGAGGTCATGGTTTGAAGCTTAACAAACGCAGTTTCAAGCGGAATCCCTGAAGGGATTTCTTGATCAACAAAGTTGTAGATGCGTGGAATGGTCCGGAACCACCGAAACTTGTTGCTGCACAAAGTGTTTGTGTTTAAAAATAAACATGACAGACTGAAAACCTGAATACTGTTGTGAGATCAAACATATCAGCATAGCTGCCTGTCTGATAACCCTTTAATATTTTACTTAGGCAGCACTCGGAAAAACATTTACAGTTTTCCCTATGTTGCACTTTAATAAAATAAAAGATTTTCATAATATTCCATATTTTGATAAGGTATTATTTTGACAAGTCTTGTCACTGTATGGTCATGGTTTGTACCAATGAAACTGCAGATTAAGATGACAATGTTATCTTTGTTTCAGGCAAGGTGGATATGCTGTGAAAACAAAACATTTATTAATAGTTTATTCTCATATACAAATGTAGTGCATATGTTAAAATTGTACTTTATGCATAATGATTTGTGTTCAATTCTTATTATTTCAAAAAATCAAGTGTTTTTATATCTTAAACACTAATCCAACTGTCGATTTGTTCAGGAGAACTTTGTTCTCTTAACATATCGACAATGTATCAAGCCAGAATACGCGAGAATTGTATGGAGAGGTCTACTTTTTTCACGGCTTTTCCAACTTTGAAGTCAAAAAACACCAACTTAGAGGCTTCGCAGCATATATGTTCCATACACGGATTTACTCAGAATTCGGAGTAGAACATTTCGTGTGTCTGTGTGTGTGTCCGTCCCCCCCTTATAACTTTTGATCCGCTCAATTTACAGAGCCCAAAATTTCAGAATATATAAACAGTTATAGGCCTACAAAACTTTTATACTCAGAATTTTGAATTTTTGTTTCAGTCAGGGGTTATCAACTTTTGAATTTTTACTTTATTTTTCCATATATCTCAGAAACCATAAAAGCTAGAACGCTGAAAATTGGTATAAACATAGAAAAATACAAAATCTCAAATTAATTTTTTCAAAAAAATTCCAGGGTTTCTCAAACATTTTTTATTAAGAAAAATATTTTTTTTATGATAAATTTATGAGTTTAACTGCCTATATTTCCAAATATTTTAAAAATATCGAAAAAAGCCGAAACACCCCAACTAGATAATTTAATTTTCTATAAAAAATATACAAGATGTATTAGCACATCTCAAACTTTTTTTAACAATTTTTATAAAAATTGAATTTAGTGACGACATTTCTTCATACAATTTGTATGGCAATCGCCTACACACAATATCTAAGAAAACCTAATTATTTGATACTAATCTCCAAACATACATACATACCATCATGCTGTTTTCATATTCTGCGTAGGATCAAAGGACTGACCTCCATACTATCCTATCTTGACATACATATATAGGTACAAGTGTTGTATAGAAAATCAAATATCTTAAAATATTAAATAATTTGTGTTTATGGGATTATAGTTTGGTACTTATTCTTCAACTATACATACTATCACTATCGACAGTTGGATCTCATGTGTTACATGCAACTAGTAATAATAGGTTTAGGTGTATAATATGTTTGTAAATAATTTTTAGTGTGACATCAGTAGCATATTAAAAAAAATAAACATTGATTGACATTTAAAACAATTTGTTAAACAAAAAAGGCCTTACTTATAAACGTAAACTAACTTTAATACTTGGTTCTGGAATGTGATTAATTAAAAAGTGTACTTATAAACCGTGATTAAATTTAGTATTCAATATGTCAAGTTAGTACCGGTCGAGAGGTTTTTTAATGCTTGAATAATGTCCTAATATTTAAAAAATGATGGACTTTCCAATAATTTTTAACACTTTGTAATACTCAATGAGACTAATTCAATCAATGCTGTTCGTATATTTTGTACACATGAAAAAAATATTTTAGTTTCCATCTTTTTACAACCTAAATAAGGGATATTATATTTTTGTTTGTGTTTGTGTCAATTTTTTTAATTGTGTGTATTTTTTCCTCAAGAGAATTTTTCTGTAATAATACGCAATTTAAATAATGTTTTTTATCAATATTCTTTATTATAATTGTGTTAAATTGACTCAACATGGCACAACATGGTTTTGAACTTTCAATGTCAGTTATCCAATTCAAAGATTATATACATTAAATTTATCTTTTTTTGACACCTATGAAGCCAATGTGGCCATATGAAATAAAATAATAAGGGTGCACATAAGGAATATAGTAAATTAGTTAGTATATGTTTATAAGTAAGATTTTTTAATATCAATCTTAACTATTTTAGTTGCGCATTAAGTAAAGCATTTAACAAAATCTAATAAGTAAGACCGTTAATGTTTAGATAAAAGTAAATCACATTATTATGTTCAAAACAAATAAAACAAATTGTTGGCAAACTGCGTTTCACTTAAAATTGCATTTTATACTAATGTTGGTATGACTATCAGTGAGTCAAATAAACTGAATAATGTTGCCATATCTCCAATCTAATCTCAATTTTCAAACTTAATAAGGAATTTTAAAAGAAAACAACTTGAGTATTATGATAGAATGTCTTATGTCTTCTATAATCATTAACTAAACAAACTTTTTTTGACAATTTGTGCAGATTTGTCAGAAATAACCTTTACAAATAATAAAAAAAATTAAAATCCTTAATTGTAGGGAATATCTTGGTTTTAACATATAACAACACCAAAATGTAATCATACAAAATTAACCACGAAGTGCACTTTTAAATGAAACCCACTCTAGTTATGTAAAATTTTGGTCGTAATTTTTATTTTATTTTTCTGACATACTTGTGCAGAGAACTAATCTAATCTATGAAACTATGATTTTAAATAGACTTTGAAATCTAATAAAAAAAATATTTGAATCTTTGACTAATTTTGTTCAATTAATAAAAATAGCTGTAGATAAACAAGTATTAGGCACCTTGCACAAATGGTATTTTCTTCCAACTAATAAGTTTTAATATTCTCATCAACTAATAAGTGTGTGACTTTTCAATTTCAATATTTGTTTATTGTATTTATATTTAAACCACAAATTTATTGTTACACTAAAATAATGTTTAAGATAATTTTTTAATTGGTTTTCATTCCCAAATTTTATATATGTTAACATAATCTTTTTTGTACTTTTTCTAATTTTCACCTTAAATAACATTAAGGTATTAATTAATGTGTTATTTTTTATAATGTTAAATCTATTTCTTAACATTTGTAGAACAACATATGACTTTTTGATTGGTCAATTATGTGTTTGTCATTTTTATGCAAACAAGTTGTCAACTGAAAACATATCGTCGGTTGACAAGTAAAACTCATTAAGTACATTTTTATGACTGAACGACTTTTATACATTATGATGCCCAAATATTAACAACCCTTTGCAAGAAAAAATCACTAGGTGCATAAAGCAATCCAAAATAGTAGTATTTTATTGAAAGATATCATTAATTGCTGTTTTGTAAGTTCTTACGGCAGGAAAAACTAACTAAAACTTACATACATACATACCATCACGCCATGTCCCTCGCGGGGTAGGCAGAGAGAACAGAACGCCACACTATTCTATCTTGACATACATTCACCGCCTCGTCAACATTCATGCTACGTCTCATGCATGTTCTTCTATTGTTCAGACTTCTAACATTTCCTTCTTTCAGAATATCATTCACATGGTCGTGCCATCCTTTTCTTGGGCACCCCCGACCTCTTTTTCCATTCCTGTCAGCCTTATATATTTTTTTCGTCAAGCGTTCTTCATTCATTCTTTCCACGTGACCAAACCATCTAAGTGTGTTAACTTTCATTCTAGTTACTACATCTTTCTTCATCTTACATTCTTTCCTAGTGACCTCATTTCTAACTCTATCATACGTCGTTCTATTACAAATTCTTCTTAACGATCTCATTTCTAAAACTTGATTATTTCAAATTAGCTGCAGTGTCACTTAGTGAGTTTTACTTGTCAACCGACGATATAATATGTATATGGAAATTTATGCTATTATCAAATGCAATATCTATTCAAAAATAAGGCCCCAGTGCTAGATTTTGAAGCAAAACACATTTAGGTTTTAATTTTAGGAAGCAAATTTTGGATAAACTTTCACAATTATATATTTTTTTTAAATGTTCTTTTTTTTAAATTTTATGTAGGTATAATATATTTTTAAATCAAAGATTACAAAAGTATTTTTTTCTGGAATTATCTATAAAGATATTTTAAGTTTGTGATCAAAATATTTAATTGGATCATTAAACAATAGTACATTGATAAAAATAACTAGGATTTAAAATTATTATCTTCTGTACACCCTTGGTGAAATTAAATAGATGCAATAACTTATAGATGCAAGACATATTTGTAGCTCTGTTGTTAGATAACCTCCCAATCTCCCGAACAAAAGGTCCCAGGTTCAATTCCCAGTGGAGACATAGATTTAATGGATCTGTGAGATGATAAATATCATAAGTCTACAGAATGCGGCAACATGTTATTGGGTACATGTTAAATTGATATTTGACATAGTACATGTTATTTGCCTAAAATGCATTAGAAATAAATATTGGCTTATTTTAAATGTACCTATAATAAATACAAAAGGTATTTGTCTTGTCCTGGTGTGAGTTTATACATATATTATGATAAAACACATGTTAATTACACTCAGTTTATTGGGTAGATTGTGCTCTATGCAGAACAAGTACCTATACTGTTATTTACCTAACTATCTGTATAGTGCGTAGAAGTGATCCAATCTCTACCGTATTTATAACCTTTATCGGGGAAGGGGGCAATACCACATATTCTAATACACCACAGTATTACAACAATAAGCATGAGGAGGTTGGCATATTCTGTAAGAACAGTAAGTCCAAATTGTTGTATATTCAATTTGGTTCAGTGAATTTATAAAAAAAAATGGTAGTTAATAGAAAATTGTCAATAAATACAATTGTTAGTACCAATTTTATATAGTGTAAGTCAATTGAGAGATTCAGTAATTTGTCATTTTGTTACAGTCAAAGAGTATATAATACCTACGGACAGTTACAGTATCAATGGGATCAATTCTTAAAATGGACTTTGGACATATTTTTATTTTTAATGATTAAAATTTAATTCATCTTCAGAATTGAACCCATTGTATGTGTTATTTTTAGATCCTGGTTATATTTTATTATTGCAGTGATATAATTATTGGATGTATGATTTTAGATCCTGGTTATATTTTATTATTGCAGTGATATAATTATTGGATGTATGATTTTAGATCCTGGTTATATTTTATTATTGCAGTGATATAATTATTGGATGTATGATTTTAGATCCTGGTTATATTTTATTATTGCAGTGATATAATTATTGGATGTATGATTTTAGATCCTGGTTATATTTTATTATTGCAGTGATATAATTATTGGATGTATGATTTTAGATCCTGGTTATATTTTATTATTGCAGTGATATAATTATTGGATGTATGATCACTTTTCTGTTTGAGAAATCTCCTATTGTATTGTGTAAAAAATAAAGCCTTTATAATATACAATCTTTCATTTTCTTATCCAACTTTATTAACACAAAAACAGTAGTCAAAATCATTTTTATGGTTATTTTAGTTTATTTATCTTAACTAAACATTTATTATGAGTACTATGAAAGGGGGGGGCGATTTGCAAGTAACAAAACGAAGCAAAAATACACAAATTAGCACTTTGCGCAACCGCAACTAAGATATTTGGCAAAAATTATACAATCACTATACAGTGACTAAAATTTGTTTATATTTTTATTATTTATTGAATTGTTTTAGTGGATTTATGTTTTAATATAGTTTTATTGGATACAAAATAAAGTGTATTTATACATGAAAAACAATAATAATGATTGCTGTCAAACTCCATACAACTTATGTGTTGGACATTTTTTTCAGCCTGTCATAAGAGGAAAGCTAAACACACTTTAAATTTTAAATATTTCCTCCTCATAATGTCACCTACTTACTCAAAAATTTCAAGTACAGAATAACATCAAATTGTGATTTAATGTAAAAACAAAACTTTTTTCTCCAACTTTTTAAATCCTAATTAAAGCATTATTATCATTTTTTTGTATTCCACATACTCTATAATTTGTTGTTTATTTTAATGTAAACTTGACTCTGGCCAATGTTCCTCCATTTGAGGTTACTTAATGAATAATAATAAATCCAGAGGGCCGTGGTATGACAAATTGTCAATTCTGAAGATAAGTCTATAAAGTTGGCCCGACACCAGGTAATTCATTGGAATATGAACTGAAAAAATGTGCCTGACTTAAATAAGTTATCATTCTAAAAATTTACATTGATATTACTTATCGATTTCATAGCAATAATCTCTCTTGGCTGTCAAATAACTTGCATTTTTGCGTGCTTTAATGATTCTCATGTATTTTTTATTACATTTTGATTTTTCTTGATTATTGGAATTTGATTACCTGTTTATGAATATTATTGGATTTGTATGAATTGTTTGTGAACTGTATTAGATTGGACTTGGATAGCTGGATTGTTATATTGCACGAATTTGATTTTTTATTAAATTATGAAAATATCGATATCATGTAATTTTAATGTTTATAATTTCAATATACATGTATTAATATTGGAAATTATATTATTATAAACTATAAATAAATTTTTGCATGCACTTCCGTACTTTCAGAAGAAAATGAAAATCAAAGGAGACATTCTTACACAAAATGTACTTACGCAACCTTGGTTGGATAGGAAAAAACAAAATCAAGGAGTTTTTAACATGTCAAATGAAGAACTCTTATTAGAAGATCCATTTTCATATGAAAAATGAGAATGTCTGAAAATAAATTGAATGTAGTTCTAATCATAGTTACAACAATGATCTTTTTTTATAGAGCTAGGAATGTACGTCTGTATCAATCGAAAATAAAAAAAATATATGAAAAAACTTTACAAATATTATAAGATAAACAATGATTTCTTCTTTTGAATGACTTCTATGCATAGACAAAATAAACAAAATTATAAACCAAAGGACTACAGTTTCAGTTCATATGACTTCAAAAATTACTGATAACACTATTTTTTTTTCAATTCATATTCCACATGATTTGGAATATTACCTCGTGTCAGGCGGGCTTAAGCAGAGTTATATTTCTAAAGGGATTGCAATAAAAACACAAAATGTAGATAAACAGTAAGTTTTTTTTTAATATTTATTCACATAGAAAATGACTTGTCTTTTTCATACTTAAATAAATGCTTTATTTTACAAATTGTACATATAATATTAGTAAAAGGGAATTAAAATGCAGTCTTAAGATAGCATAAGATTCCATAGTAACCTTATAACAATGCAAATATCAATAATGTCTTTGGCTTCTTATTTTATAAATAACAAAACATAATTACATTTATATTAAATAAATTATTTCAAAACAAAAAAAAAACAGATTCAACTCACTATAGGCATAGAAAAATCTATATATTTGATAATAAAACAAACATAATTATGATACCACAACAGGATCCCAAACCCATTTGGCCCAAAGTTCACTCACACCAATCCAAATTTTGTCCACATAGTAAGTTTTTTTTTTCAATACTCCTCAACGTATAAAACATTAATCAGAAGGACTAGTAAATTAGGGGATCATGTTTTGGAAAGAGAATTGATGGTTCCTAATGAATAATTGGATATATATAGGCTTATAAAGCAATTGGTTGGATATACTATTTTGTGGTGGTATTAGAATGCCTTCACTAGTATAGGAAACATTAATCTCTCAACTGACTTACCCCAAAAATAGGTAGGTATAATGTGAAGACAGTTTTATCATTTTTAATATTGACTTTTTCTATAAAACCATTAATTTTCATTATATAGTTAACAAAAACCAAATTATATCATATGCTTGCAATAAATACTGTTGTTTGTTGAAAACATTCAACCCGAAAAATGTCAAATGAACTGTGTGACATACGCTGATAAATGTCAAATGAACTGTGTGTGACATACGACTGATAAATGGGCTTATTCTACAAACTTTGATCCAAATCCAATTTCTATCTATGCTTATGAACATGTCTTCCTGTTTATTGCCTTATTCTATAACATGCGCACATTCAAATTACTATTCCGATTAAAACATACCTACCATCACCTTATTCTCCATTAAGGTTAGCGCATCAGATAGATTCTAGAATTCTTTGTATAGGAATTTATACAAGTGCTTTCTCTGATCGGCATGTGGGAATGCCGACGCTGTTTCTAGGAGAGACAAAAATTCAATCGGTCTGTCATTTTTGTATGTGTATTTTCTATGGTGATGTTATATCGCCTTTTTTATGGAAAATATTTAAATTTTTTTGTAAAAATTTTCATCATTTTTACGTAGTCTCAATAATATTATAAATACATGTTTGCTACTCAATCATAGGATAAATAATTTTATAGAAGTTTAAGGACATCAATAATGATTTTATAGTAGTTACAATTAACAAAACAGCAGTTGTGTCTATATTTTAACTGTGTTTTAATAGAGAAACAAAAAAAAACAATTTTATTTATTTGACAATCGATATCACAATTTTAATATTTATATTAATAAAATTTAAATATTATATATCTTATAAGTTCTTTCTAATATGTAACTAGTATTATATTCATGAAAAAAAGATAAGTCTCCCATCAGATATAATAATTTATAGAGATACAACATCAAAAAGATAATAATATTTTACTATTGAGTTTAGTAAAATACTCCAAATATGCGTTGCTAATTTACATTGGCAAAAAAAAAACCAAAGACCTCGTGGTATATAAAATAACTGTTTAAATACTGGGCAAAAATTAAGGAGAAAGTGTCAGAATATTGCTATTAAACAACTAACATAAAATATCAATAATTATTAAATCTAGAGGAATATGATGTACACATATGTACATCTATATACAAATCACAGATAAATTAACATAATTTGTGTACTTACAAAATTATAATTTTACAACATTAAATAATTTGAATTAAACATATAATTTAAAAAAGAAAGATTAGGCAGAAATGTTAGATTAAATAATAATACTTATTGTAAGCATACACAATAATTTAAATAGAATCACCATTTTTATGGTTAATTGCACTATAAAATACCAACAATATTCATTGGTACTAGTTTGTAAATTCAAAAATATACAATTATAAAACAAAAAACATAATTAAAACAATAAGTAGAAATGAATAGTATATATATAACACTATTGTGACCTCAAAAGAACGAAATAAAAAATAGAAAATGTTGATCTAGTAAAAACACGTTAAATATTTATTTCTAATTTTCATAATACAATATTTTGCTGTCAATAATATTTTTCTTACAGTACAAACTTAATCTTACATTGATTTATTTAAAGCTTTTTTAATATTACAACTAAGTTTTTAATAAATTATAATTATTTTCTACAAACATTTAATACAAAATAATGTGTTAATGCTTTCACTATAAGAATTCCTTAAGTGTTTTTGTGTTGGTAAGTTTGCATATCGCGGATTTAGTTCTACGGAGGTGCAAACATTTTAAATATTTCACTACTCTGTAAATTTACAGACATTTTGCTTTTATAAATAAATTTAAAACACATTTGATTGTTTTTGGGTGTATGTCAAAAAACAACTCTTATTATTCTTAATTTGTGACGAATGCTACAGAATTAATTTATCCAATTTGGCCTTATCTATGTATATGTATGTTGTCACATCTGGCATAGTTTAGTTAGTTTCTTACAACATTTGACAACACTAAAAAGTCTTACCAACTTATAGTGAATGCATTATATGATATTTGTGGATTATCATTACTGGCACTACAGTCCACTACGGACCATTTATAGTGAATGCATTATATGATATTTGTGGATTATCATTACTGGCACTACAGTCCACTACGGACCATTTATAGTGAATGCATTATATGATATTTGTGAATTATCATTACTGGCACTACAGTCCACTACGGACCATTTATTATTACTATTATTTATCCCAACCATTCAATATAATTATATGAAAGTATGTATGTCTTTTGTAATTTAACAAAAAGTGAGAGAAAAAAGTATATATTTTTCCCACAAATAAAATATCACACATATTTAATTATGATTGAGTCACTAAATAAATTTAAAAAATTCACAAATTTGGTTAGCACAATTACTATAGTTAAGTTCACGAGTCACGTAATAACTTTTTGAATAGTACTTATGTCCATTTCTGAATCACTATTGGGCATTGTGAAACCCGTAGCACAATTAGTATTATTCAACAGTCTTTTCTGTTCACCTTGAGCTTGACTCAACATTCTCTCCTCGTCGCTGACTCGACTAGACAAACTGTTATTTCTTGAAATTGACTTTTTCATAATTCCATTAGGAACTATTCGTTGTGATGTATTTGGTAAAGAATCGTTGCGACCAAAACTATTTGAAGACCTGAGACCCATACAGCTGTTGTGATAGATGACACTGTTCATGTTTGGTTCAAAGACTTTAACCCTCAATCCGTTTGGTGAATGCAGTTGAGGATTGAATGTGGAATGTTGATTGAAAGATCTCCTTCGTTCAATCTGATTAGAAGGTTTTCTATTTTCTTGTATGCGACTCATGGAATGTCTGTTGTCAAATCTATTGATGGGATGTCTGCGTTGTATGATTCCCCTGTGATCGATGTCGTCGGTGTTGAAAACGACACTTCTGGGTGTGGCTCTTCTGATGCTTGCTCTCGGAACTTCGTACCCATCCACGCATGGAGGCGGAGTGTCACTATCATATATTAGTTCCAAGTATTTGGGAGGGCCTTCAACAGTTACATCTTGTCCTTGAGATGTCTCAGGAGAATTGTGAACATTCTCGTTTATGAAATCCATGTCTTCTGTAATATTTATTTACATATGCATCAGTAAATATAATAAGAAAATATATAAGGAGGGTAAATCAATGAAATGTGTATTCAATCCTGAGGCCAAGATAAAAAAAAAAAAATCAAACGCATAATTTATAGGAACACTGAAAAGAAGTCCGGAAGAAAATGATAAATCTTATTAAAAGCCTTTTATTAAATAGTAATCAAGTGGGAAATGCAATTATTAAATGATGCAGCATTGATATGAAATATGTAGATTGTTATTTTTACCTGAAAAGTTGTTCTGATTAATATCCATGAAGTAAGCTCTGTTGGAGAACCCTGCAAAAGCAAAAGCGACAATTTCATGCATTGCACATAACAGTATGAACACATTCATTAGTTTAGTACAAAATAATGTTTACATTACATCAAAATGTTTCTTAATGTTGACACAGAATTAATTATGACTAATTTGAAAGCATTACCCGATTCTTAAAGCAATTATATGAGATTGCATCTATAATGTGGAAACCTTTCTGATATTTTTAATATCTATAAAGAGAATGAATGTAGATTGTTAATATACGCAGTGATTCAATAGATTACTTCAATTGACGATGAACAATATGTTGGTTAAATGGTTTATTGGGTTTTGTTTTAAATTATGTTTAATTCATTCCAAATAATAATATGTTAGTATTATACATAACTTAGGTTAACTAAAGAAATTTAGTGATGGAAATTATCTTGAATGCCTGTATACTCTTTGTTTTGTTTAATTTATTTTCATGCACCTATGCACAGATTTCATAAATATTATTTTAAGACTGTTCAAGTGATAAAAAGTATTTGTTAGGATTGCAAGCACATCAAATAATACAAAATGCAGCAAGATGCAAAACAAAATATTGATAGAATGCATAATATCGTTACCGTCTGCAACAACTGAGATGTATTGTGGCTCTTCATTCATAATGGCAGTCAAGGCGACATCATGATCAATTGTTTCCATTATGTTTTCCAAAACCTCCAAACAATGCTTGAATGTTGGCCGATGGTCAGGATTGTATGTCCAACATTTTTGCATCAATTGAAATCTGTGAAAATTTTTTAATTTTAATATTTTTAAATCAGTTTTGAAAAATGATTTATAACACAAAACATTATAGTACAAGAGATAGCATCGTTTTCGATGAATCATTTATGTATTATATGAATTAATGGCTGGTTTTTTGATACTTCTTTTCTAATTGGAATATAGGTAAGAAAAAGTAAGTCTAGCACCTGGAAGCGGTTGCATTTACCAGTGTGTGCATCCCCTTTCTAAAGGTGAAAAATGCAGATTTTAATCAATTCAATTTAATTTATATAAAATTTATGATCCAGTGGCGGACTAAATGCAGAGTCATAGAAAAATCTTTGTCTGGGACAGAAGGGAACTGCTGTCCCTTCTGTCTTAGTCCCTTTAATCCATTCGATCTGATATAGATATTTATGTGAACACTCGTTTTACACACCACCAGACCATTGAATGAATTCTATGTACACAATTTATAATAAATTCCTTTGTGAAATATCAAATAAATAAAAATTCAGAAACCTTCCCGGATGTGCACTGAACAGATCACCAAGTTTCATTTTAATCAGATGGATGGTAAAATACACATAAAGGACATACAAAGATACAAATGATATTAAAGTCTGCATTTTTCACACTGGTAAACGCAACAACTCCCAGGTGCAGTCTTACCTTTTCATACCTACCTATAATCAATAAGAAAAATAAATATCAAAAAACCAGCCATACATAGATGTTTATTATATTTTTTGACGTTGATAACTAATGGATTTGTATTGATACATATAAAACAAATAACATAATAAAATACTGACAGTGGAAGAGGACAGTTAGAAGGACGGGGTAGAGTTCCACCAGCACGGACATATCTCATAACTGCATGATTGGGGAGGGCAGGATATGGCTGGCGTCCCAGGGCAGCCACTTCCCAACACAGGACAGCCCAGGCCCACACGTCGGAGGCTCTTGAGAATACTCCGTCTGTCAAACACTCAACAGCCATCCATCGTACGGGCAACAAACCTGAAAGATAAGTAAGAATTTTCATCCAGAAGATACACTTGATTAATTTTAAAGGACATTTTTTATTAAATTTATAATAATTTGTGTAATATTTTGTCGGCCTTTATGGCTCAGTTAGATATCTGACTTCTGAGCCGAAGGTCCCAGGTTTGAATCCCGGTGGAGACACAGTTTTTAATTGTGTTTTCAGTCTGGATCTGTGAGATGATAAATCTTCAGAATGTGGCAACTTGTTATTCGGTGCATGTTAAATTTATATTTGACATAGTATCTGTTAGAACCAAGAAGAAATACAGAATAAAATAAAAAATAACAAAATACTTTTGTTTTTAGTCACACAACAATATTATTTATAATTAAATATTGACAGATTTGTTTGTATATGATTTGGATAACCTGGATACAGGTTATTATGTAATTATTTTATAGTGTATTGCGGCTATTCACTCGTTTACGAGTGATCCTAGAAAAGGAATTATCCAAGTTTTATTATTATTCTATGGAATGATGTTAAAAGTGATCTAAATGGGAGATATTTCACACTAAGTCAAAGGTTGTCTTTAAAAACCCTTCAATGAAGATGGGACAAAGTTAACCAAGAAAATTAAAAGTGAACAAGGGTACTTTGTTATGGTACATGGAATGATTCTCAACAATTAAGTGGGACTAAATAAATTTTTATTATTCAATAAATCACCATCTTTATATGTTGGGTTACCTTAAAGTATAAAAAAAACCCCAACATAAATATGATTCAAAAGAGAAAAAGCTAAGTAAAAAGAATTTATAAATGTTTATTTTCAATTAATAGATAAAATTTGTACCTTCTCCTTCCTTTCTGTAATAATCATTTTTGTAAATATCTCTTGCGAGTCCAAAGTCTCCAATTTTGACAATCCTTCCCTGAGGTTGGTGTGATACAAGACAATTACGGCAAGCCAGGTCCCTATGAACAAAGTGAAGTTCTTCGAGGTAACAACAACCACGGGTCACGTCCAAACACATAGACAGCAAATCACGAAGGGTCAATGAGTCATTTGTGTACTGAAAATAAAAAAAGTAACGACGATGTACATTAATATGTTGAAAATTACAATTATTATGATAGCATGTACGTTGATTGTAAATATTTTTAGGAAGTTTATATCGAATCTATTGATATTTAGATTTAAAGAATGAATCACCTGTATTACTAGGATTTTCAATGCTACACCAATGCATGTTGAAATTTATAAGTGTTTTAATAGTTAATCTTCTTTACATATTGTTTTTATTTAGAAATCAAATGTGCTTATTGGGAATTTCAGAATACATACAAGAAGTCTAATTTTTAAATTGCGACATTCCAGCTTTGATTCTATATATTATTATATTAAATGTACTTTACCAGCATTGGTCTTCTAGATCTGAGATAACTGAGGAGGTCTCCAGCTTCCATCAGTTCCATGATGATGAAATGTGGATCATTATCCAAGCAGACACCCAACAGGCTGAGAATGTGTTGATGACGGAAATTTGACATCAATTGAGCCTCTTGGAGGAATTCAGTCTTTTCTTGGTCAGTTGCACCTTTGCGTAATGTCTGGAAATAAAATTGAGTCCAATTGAAAAAATTATTAACTAGATAAATTTGTGTTCATTGTCAAGAGATGTTTTATTTATTTATTTGTAACTTCTTATACATATAATTTGTATACTGGCGAGCTTAATGTGACAAACGGCAGAGTTAATGTTAAATATACAATACAGTATATTATATAATACAATACTATGACAATAAGGTAATAAACATAACAAAAATAAATGTACATTACAGCAGTAAAAAAAGACATTAGAGATTTGTAAATATAAAATCCCAATCCACTTAAATAAAGAAAGTTTTTGACGATTGTGTACTCCCTGTGCTCACTTACGGCTTTGAAACATCCGCATTTACTAAGAGAATGATGGAAAAGCTAAGAGTGACACAAAAAACGATGGAAAGAAGAATGTTGAATATCTCGCTAAGGGACCACAAAACTAATGAATAGATTAGGAAGAACACAGGAGTAGCGGATGTGGCCAAAAGAATAGCACATCAAAAAAGTGGCAGGTCCAGAATGGCAAAGAATGGCACAGGATAGAGACCAAGCGGGAGACTCAAGAATAGGCTGAGTAAGTAAGTAAGTAAAAATATAAAGTATATACCTAACTGCAGTTTTGTTCACTATTTTAATAATTGAAACCGAAAAACATGTATTTTTCTGATTGGAAAGAAACAAGGAGTGTGAGTTGAGACTATAATTACCTTAACTGCAACTCTGGTGGATGATCCCTCTCCTAGTACCTTGGCTTTTCCTTGGAATACCTCCCCAAATGCTCCCGATCCCAGGAACTTTGTGAGAGTGATCTGATCTCTGGGTATATGTGGCAACTGGGCAATGTCACATTCTGTTATTCCTCCAGCATTACCGCACCCTCCCTGACCATATATAATGGACTGCTGGAACATTCCCCCACCACCTCTGGACCGAGGCAACTCCCTCAGAGTGGCCAACTCTACATCGGGACCTCGGAGACCGGAGATTATCGGAGTTGAATTTATGAGACCTAACTTTTTATCGCGCCTTCTGATAACTGAAAATAAATTAATTTATATTTGAATGCTGCAATAAAATATTTGGTCTAACTTATTATTTTTAGGGTGGCTAAATTTGCCGAAACTGGCTAAATGTCAGATTAGTCAAGCCGCAAATAGTAGGTAAGACCGTATGTGCACATGTATATTGTGTAGTATGATTAAAAAAAGAAAATGTTTATTGCAAAGAATTATGTTTGTTAGTGATCAATAGTAAAAATATACTTACAACATATGCAAATAGCAATGCTGAAAATCAGTGCCACTAATATTGATATTCCAGTACCCAAAATGATGGCAGATTTAATGTCTTGGGGCACAGACATCAAATCTGCTTCGGAGAAATCAAACGGATCACTTGGTTCAGAGAAGTCACTCCAGCCATACAAGTTGAATGCTTGAACATAGAATGTGTACCTTTCACTCAACTTCAATTCTGCTATGATCCAATAATTATCTGAAAACAAAATGAATATTATTTAAAATGTCACTTTATTTATTATGTAGTAGTCAAAACATGTCATGACTTTCAAGGGCCGTCTTTCAAAACTAGTTGCATGTAACACATGAGATCCAACTGTCGATAGCGATAGTATGTATAGTTGAAGAATAAGTACCAAACTATAAACTCATAAATACAAATTATTTAATATTTTAAGATATTTTGTTTTCTATACAACACATGTAGGTATGTATGTCAAGATAGGGTAGTATGGAGGTCAGTCCTTTTTTCCTACCCAGAATATGAAAACAGCATGATGGTATGTATGTATGTTTAGAGATGAAGTATCAAACTATTGTCTTCTTAGATATTGTGTATAGGCAACTGCCATACAAATTGTATGAAGTGATATAAAAATTATTAAAAAAAAATAAAGATGTACTATTATAAAGTTGATATTTTTATAGAAAATTAAATTATCTAGTTGGGTGTTTCGGCTTTTTTCAATATTTTTAAAAACTTTGGAAATATAGGCAGTTAAACTCATAAATTTATCATAAAAAAATATTTTTCTTAATAAAAAATGTTTGAGAAACTCTGTAATTTTTTTGAAAAAAACAAATTTGAGATTTTGTATTTGTCTATGTTCATACCAATTCTCAGCGTTCTAGCTTTTATGGTTTCTGAGATATATGAAAAAATAAAGTAAAAATTCAAAAGTTGATAACCCCTGACTGAAACAAAAATCCATATATTCTGAAATTTTGGGCTCTGCAAATTGAGCGGATCAAAAGTTATAGGGGGGGGGGACACAGATACAAGAAATATTCTTCTCCGAATTCTGAGTTAATCCATTATATATATAACATATATGCTGCGAAGCCTCTAAGTTGGTGTTTTTTACTTCAAAGTTGGAAAAGCCGTGAAAAATGTAGACCGTGCATACAACTCTCGCATATCTTGGGTTGAAACTTTGTCGATAGGTTTAGAGAATAAAATTCTCTTGAACAAATCGACAGTTGGAATATTTGCACTACACATACAATGGGGTGGTGTAGTTCAACCAACTTGAATCAGATTTGAGACTGGCAACTGAATATAATGAATTTAAAAGAAAAATAAAATAAACTTATTAAGAGGGTGACTGCTGCCAACGTACCTATTTTTTCAATTTGATATACCATCATTATTACTAAACGAATCATTTTGAAAAAAATAACCTAGTTAGTTTGGATATTAATAAAGAGAAATATACCTTAACTTTTTGATTATGTTCTGTATATATTCTTGTAGGAAAATAATAAACATACCCCGATTTTAGACATTTATCATAAATTTCTAAAAAAATATAAGCTATAGAGCAATATTTTTTTTATAAATTAAAGAAGAACAAAATACCTGGAAAAATATGATATGACGTTGCATTAACGCATCAGGTTAAGTAAATAAACAAAAAAAAACTTTTATTACGCAATGGCGCTGAATGGAAAATAAATGTTTTTTAGGTTTATTTACTAAACCTGAAGCATTAATGCAACATCACATCATATTTTTCTAGATATTTTTGTCTTCTTTGATTAAAAAAAAAATATATTACTCTACGCCTTATAGTTTATTAAAAATATATGATAAACGTTGAAAATCTGGGTATGCCATTATTTTTCTACAAGAATTTATACAGATCATTATCAAAAAGTTAAGGTATATTTTTGTTTATTAATATCCAAACCATCTAAATTATTTTTTTTAAAACGATTTGATAAGAAATAATGATGGTATATCAAATTGAAAAATAGGTACGTTGGCAGCAGTCACACCCTTAAATTTGACTGATATGTAAATTATATTCACTTCATTTTTTATAGCAATAATTCTGTAGATATATTTTGTTTTTAAATGTCTCCTTTACACATGAGCCAGTGCTTGCACTCTGGTAAAGGGCAATATGTTTTTATTGTGTATCTTTTTCTGTACTTTTTGATTTTGTTATTTTTTAATACATGTAATATAAATTAAATGAATAAATAAAACATATTTTACAATTATTAGTATGAAAAATTTAAATTGATTTGTAGTATCATAAAGTTTGCAATATGAATTACATAATTAGTTGCGACTGTACTACATATGCCTCAATATAGGTACCTGTTCCATTATAGAGTAATTTCCATCCATCTTTCAGTGGCTCATCATTTTCTTCTACAATCATAGAATCAGAATTATCTTCAACACTGAAGTGCGGCAAATCAGATTGAGGAACAGTATAATTTGCTTCTCGTTTCAGTCTATTTTGTCCTTCATTTGACATATGACTGAAGTCAAATTCTCCATCCTTAACCACAGTTTCAAAATTATTATAAGTGGTTTTTCTTAGTAAATTGTCATCTACAAGACTGATATTTTCTTCCAATTTCATGACGGCCTCAATATCTCGGTGAGTTCTAATTTTTTCCCCTTCGGAAGGTTGGGCATGACCGAAGAGACGATACAGCCCAACTGGGCAGCCGTTTGGTTCTGACGGTGTCCACTGAAGTTGGTACACAGAACCGGATAGATGTTGGACGACTGGTTTGCCAGGAGGAGATGGACGATCACCTGTACACAAAAATAAAAATGTTTAGTAAAATTATCTAGGCAAAAATAGTTCCAAAGTGTTAATGTAGGCATGCCTTTCTTAATGCATTGTTTCACAAATTTTTAATTTCTCATATTTTTTTTCCTGACTACTTATTTCACTTCACATACTTTTTTAATCGGACAATTATCGTGCATTATTTCTATGTACATAGTTAAACCAGCATAAAGAATTTATTTTCATATGCCTTCATAAATTTTTGCTATTACTTTGTGGCACATTTTTACAAATTATAAGTAAGTAAAAGTATATACAATAACTTTGTATTAATCACGAGTTTGAGTATTTCAGGTCAAAAGTTTTCGAAGATAACCACTTCTTCCTTCGGATAACCTTATGCTTACTTATCTGTTTCATGTTACACAAACTCAACACTCAAAATAGTATCACTAGAATTTAATTTGGTAAGAATTTTATTCTATTGGTGAATGTATCAAGTTTTACTATATTGTGCTTTTTTCTAATGGTTGTTGAACTGACCTGATGTTTCAAAGACAAATAGATTATCTTGTGGCCACACATACGGTATAGTATTGTTGACATAGAAGATTTTGACTCTAAATTTGTATTGAGTCTTTGGTAGCAAATTGTCAATAATGTAGTTGATGGATCCATCCTTTTTCTGAGATCCCATATCTTGCACCCGTTTCCAGGACTCATATCCCATCTCAGCATACTCTATGTATTGTCTAAAAAAATATATATATATGTACATAAATATTTTTGGACAGTTTATGTCTGACAAGGAGTAAAATTTGAAAGACAATTTATAACTATATTATATATAGGAAACATTTTTTTTTAAATATCCTGTACATGAAAATGCATTGTACAAAAGTAGTGCTGTAATGTCATTATATTTAATTAAGTGGAATAATTAAAAATATGCTTTCTTTTATATTTTTATTTAAGTTCTACTTTCAGTCGATAAAGTTTTTAGATTTACAAAAATATATTACAAAAATTGCACATAAGTTGATAATTCTGTGATTTAGATGTGCTTCCAGAGAGTTCCTTTCTCCCAAGTTTTTGAATGTATTACAGTTTCAGGTTATTCAATGCATTATGTCCTATTCTGATTCGTTTCAGAGTATGAAAATGTCTAAATCAATGGGCAACCGTTGATAAACGGATTTTATATGTGCGGTGTAGCGTAATGAGTCCCGTATAAATGCAGTCAACTTTTTGACATTTCTCATATACTAATATATAAATTTAGATGAATCAGAATAGGACATATTGAATACCATCAAACATTAATATCTTGAAATCAACATAATATTTTACGATTCTCCATATTTGAAATATAAGAACTATAGATTTCTAATTTTTGCTACTAAACTTGAAATAAATTATACTTACTCAGTTGTTTTAACTTTTTTATAAGGCAACCAAGAAACATGAAGGAAATATGGCTCCACAAGAGTCAACATAATGTGACTCGGTTCCGGAAAAGTTTCGATAGAAACATTTTCACTGTCTGTATAAACATCCGTGTTGTTTGAATGGGTCCTGACCCAAACAGAATAAGACTGTGAGGGCAACAGTTTTGGTAAATCAGCTTGCATTACCGTCTGACTTAAAGGCAATTTGGTTTTTGCTATAAATGTGTGCTCTGAAAAATTAAAATGCAAAAGATAACGACGTAACCATTTTTGTAACCTATAATTCAAAATAGAAGAATGTAGAGACATTGACATTGTATGTTATTTTATAAAAATGAAAGTAAATAAATTTCACCTTTGTTGGGGATCAAACCCATTATTTGGAAATCGATTCATTGGTTTTTACAGAATTTAAAAAAAAATGGACCTATACCTTATTAAAAGGTAAAAAAAATATCTAAAAAAATGTCCCTACTGTATGTACAGTAGAGACGATATTAAATACCCACATATTGGAACTCAGTCACATAATCCTAGAAAGATTCAGAACTTTTGAATTCCGAACTACTGATTCTTCCAATTGAAACAAAAGCATAAATCTAAAGATAATGAAGCAGAATAGCTATACAATTTAACTTCAATTGTGTACATTGAAGTTTTGATAAAATAAATGAATACCTTTGACCCCCTGATTAGGTGTGAAGCTTCCTTCCGTCTTCCAGTGTATTTCATACCATAGATCAGGATCTACTGAATCAACTCCAGGCGGAGATGGAGTGGACCATTCCACACGAGCCAAGTGCGGAGATAGAACTTGAGCTACAACATTATTAGCTGATGCTGGAGCTAAAATATTAAGAATAATAATTGCATTAATATTTTGTGATACCTGAATAAAAATGATACTTTCATCTTAATAAAATAAATGAATGATTCATTTAATTAAACACCTTCTTTAGTTCTCTACAGCATTTATATATATATAAATATAAAAAATATTTTGCCTATAATCAATATATTCAGCATATATAAAAAAATACCTGTCCTGGAATTTCCTTAATGATAATATTATATTTACAACACGTAATTTATTATTTGCATCTATTTATTACACACTCTTTTTAATTTTACTACGTTAAATTCTGCTACTTTGTGAACTAAAATAGGAACGTTCTGAAATTTTAGAAGTAAGGTCGTTTGAACTTAATTTCGTATTCTGTAACTGACGTTCCTAAAATAATATCTACAAAACTAGTGCACCATAGATAATAATATGAACTCAAATTGTCAATGTCGCAGACCATGCATGCGCACTGTTCAGCCATGTTTATTTATGTCATGTCGCCTAACCTAACATTTCTCTGGATTTTATTTTCAACATAGCGCAACATGTGTAAAATATCTGTACACAACTGATGTTTTCAACTTCAAAAATATCCTGGACTGCTGTTAAAACAATTAGTATGCGTCCAAACAGGTGTGAACTAAAATTAGGAATGTTTTGACAGTTTACTTGACTAAAATGTGGCTGTAGAATAGGGAATTGAATTAATTTGTGACTTATTTCAAGTAAGATGTTCCTAATTTTTCATTAAAGAATATCAACTTGGACTAAATGGAATAGGACCTATTTTAACAGGAACGTTCTTAAAAAGTTATTGAATCAGACGTATTATTGTTTGTTTATAGTACACCTAGCTGCTGATTGTAAAATAACTAAATTAAATCAACTATACAGATCACTATGAATGTATAAATATAAATTGAAAAAATGAAACCAAAAAACATACCTCCAGCTGAAGTCCTAAAAATGATAGGAGGACCCATAACTGGTTTAAGATCACTCAAATCTCCATAAAAATTGTTGACCTGAACTGAAAACACATATTTGGAAAACGGCCTCAAGTTATCCAGACGGAAGGTCTTGTCATATGTTCTTATTGTGGTGCAAGCTGTCTCATTACATTGTTTAGTTTCATCATCAACGTATGGCTGATAAAACATTGTATAATATGGTGTTGCAATGTCGTAATTTTCGCAAGATTTGTATTTCACAACGTTGGGCATTGAAAGAGTGAAGCTTGTTGCCGATATATATGTCACGCTGATCTGTAAAGGTACTTGTTTCGGATACAAACAAGTATTTGGTGGATAAGGTTGAATCTTGCTACCAAGAGCAAGTATTTTTTGTCCGTTAGTTATATTTATGTGATTCACTCCGTGTATTGAGCCGTGTATCTTATCAACAGAATATAATTGTCTTTGTGATGAATTTGTCCAGTAAACATGATGGCTGTCAACTGTTAGAGAGCTGGGTGGAAGAGCTGAAAATACATAAATAAAAAATTAATATATTCAGTGTAGCCTTCACGATAGGTTCAACCTGCTTTAATATGTCAAATTACATTGCAGTTTATATTTAATCTTCAAAGATAGTGGTCGATGCTTCCCCCCCCCCCCCCTACCTCTCTCCTTTCCCATCCTGTCTTCATAATTGTTAATAAATGTGTATGTACTTAATATATTTAGAATACTATAATTGGCAACATAAAAATTATCTCTGTATCTGTATAAATCTTTATTGTATTGCTGTTGTATTCTATAAAATAAATAAAAAAAAAAGATGTTCATTATATTACAGTCACAAGCGATAAAATTAATATTTCGCAGCTACCTCACAAGTCTACAATATCCAAATGTGTTTAAAAGCATCTACAATATCTAAATGTGTTTAAAAGCATCAATAAACTAAATGATCTTGATATGTAATCATATCATGAAGGAATGACTCAAATCAATTAATAAGCTTCATTAAACTTATTTTTCAAACAACACATGAACAAGTTCAACTATTTTTCCTGCCATTTTAATCTTATTTGTGGAGAATAAAATTTTTCAAGGACAATATAATAAAACTTTTTGAAATATATTAAACTAACCTCTATCACTGTAACGTGTAGCATTCACAACAACTTTACAGTGACAACCGAAAAGATCAGAAACGGTGATATGTTTCAACCAAGCATCAACCCAATATATCTTTTTGTCGTCGATATCTGTTAAATCAACGGTGAAACCCAAACCAACAGCAGGATTCTCGGGACAATTACACAGTTTGTTTTGGTCGGGTGACTGACTGATATTTTGTTCAAAATAATGTTGGTCATTGAAAAATGGTCTTATATTTGCTCCGTCAATATCTGATGTCATCATTTTACCAAGTCCATGGTGATTGACTTCAATCCAATAAAGGGATCTAAAAAGTATGCATTGATAGAAGAAAACATAAAAGAGTAAAATAATGAATGATTGCAGATTAAAATATACTTCAAATGCATCTGAATAAAATATTAAAATGGGTGGATTGTGGCCAACACTTGACTCTCCACTACATAGAAAGTGTACATTTTTTCTTCTTGAAAGGTTGACAATACCTAAATGCACTTTTAAAGAGTGTATTTCTATTGTATCAAAAGTTCAAACAAAATAAGAAAATCTCGATTTTTAAAACCGTGAGACCATTTTTAAAGTTTGAACAGATGAAATCGTAGAGAAAAAATGAACTGTTGTTGGAAAATTAAGTAAATGTACTTCACACATATGGTATCAATATTAAGTTCATCGACTCCTAAGTTTGGGCTGTACAGAGGACACAAATTTTCATATTTGCGTACGGCATACACACAAAAACATCATGACGAAACTCAAAGTATGCACTCTCTAAATGATACCCATTGAGAAATTAATGTAAAAAAAAATACACTTAAAAATTGAGAAATCATGACTCTCCACTATTCCATATTAGTGGAGAGTAAAAACAAAATTAGGAGAAGCCAATTAATGTGAATGCGGAGAGGAATGTGAGGTCTTTCATTATTTCTACATATTCTATTGATGAGTATGGCGTGGCGTGTAAATACATACAAATTAAAATATTATGAGTGCCTAATGTAAAACATTTCTTGGATCTAAAAAGTCACAGACAAAAATAAATATAAATTCATAAAATTCACCAAAAATTGTTCATTAAAAAAATACAATATTAACATTATTATAACTTGATTTGATTTGTAAATAATAAATAATTACCTTGTGATAGGCGACACTTGCAATTTTTTAACATGCATATTCCTCTGTAATATCCTTTGTAACTTTATAATACCATCTTTATCATAGACATTTAGATCCATTCTATAGACAACACATTCATATTGATCCGGAGTGTTTTCTATCTGAGACCAAAATAACATTCTTGCCACCCAATCTACAGCAATACTCAGAGCAGTGCCGTTTATTGAAAGCATCTGGAAATAGGTACATAGAAAAACATTTATTTCACTCAAAATTATAAGAATGTTATTTTTTAAAATTAAATGGAATATTATCCTTCAAAATACATTTAAAGGGTTAACAGTGTTTGTTTGTAACTGTACCTGCTAAATATTTCATAGTAAAATATAAAGTATTGCAAACAAATGTCTCCTAATATGCACATCTTTTATTCTATAATACATTATTTCATCATAATTTATATGCATAAACTAGCACTCGAAACTGATAAAGAAATATATAAAATTAGGGGTTATTAAAATGGTAAAGGCTATGCTAACATATAAAATTCAACCAGATTGTAAGTTTATCGGTCAATTGATATATAGTTTCTGATAAGAACAAACCAGTAGCCGTTTTTTGCGGGTGGCATTTTTTAAGGAGAACACACTTAGGCCAATTTGCCCTTTGTGATACCACAAATGGGGCTGTCCTCCCACTCACTCATACCCCTTGAACCAGCCTGAGTTGCTAATGAATGTCACAATGTCTCCAATGTCGGCCGACGCTATGTCAATTAGATCATCATAGAAGAAACTTCCCATGGAGCTTCTCCTATTTTTAGATAGAGCAGGACAGTGATAAAGGAAGTGGAACTGTTTTCTCCTCCTCGTCCTGGCATGCTCTGCAGTAATTGTATGCCTCCAGCCCTAGCCTTCTGGCATGCTTTCTTATGAGCCAGTGTCCCGTTAATAACCAGTTGCCTTACTCTTGAAACTCGAATCCGATCCCAATTTCAAATTGTCTTTTATAATTTACATACCTGTCCCCTTCATAAATTCAAATTATCGACTATTACTATTAAAACATACCTAGTTACCGCATTATTCTTCATTACAAAGTTCTTAGCGAATCGGATCAAATTGGGTTCGCAACACTTTTCATAATAATCTCAATAAATTTGTCATTTGTAGATAAATGAGGTTTATTTTGTAAAAAAAATATAAAAAAAACTTACTTTAGTGTGTCCAGTTTCATCCATTCTTGATACATAAATTTCTTGTTCCTGATTGATCCAAAAGAGTAGACCCTCTCTCATGGACACGGCAAAGTCTTCCGGTTTTCCTGCGCTTCTAGAGATGGTGTATGTGTATCCATCGCCTAGATCCAAGTCTGCCACCTTGATAGAATCATAGTATGAGATGGCCAGCTTTGGGATTGGTGACTCCAAAGTAGTATCTACAGTTACTACTTGTGACTTTGGACCGTACCCAGCATCTGTAAAGGCTTGCACCTAAAATAGAAATGCACAACGAAAGATAAAATCAATGTTAATTATCACAAAAGGAAATAGTTGAAATAGTATTTTCCCAATTTGTTGAGTTTCATAAAAATATTAACAACTACTTTTCGCAAAAGATTGAAATATGATCAAATAAATATACATATCTGAGATTTATTCATAATCAATTAATGGAAAATATAACGAAAAATTGAATAGGTATAAGGATAATATAATATACATCTGGTGAATTTGGGTGAAAGCTTGCGCATAAAGTTGTCAAAGTAAACCAATCTGATTTCTTAGTTTCTCGTGTGGAAAAATATTTTTACTTCTTTTCTATTTAGACAAACAAATTATTACACGTTTTAAATTTAAATCATTGATTTTAATTTCTTTTAATTTTATTTTGTGGTATTTTATGAAATACAACAGCAAACAAGAAAAAATTATACAAAAATACAATGATAATTTTTATATTGCCAATTATAAAATGAAAAGTATTCCACTATAAAATGAAAAGATTTGAATTGTCATCAATAATAAATGAAAAAAATATAAATGCAAATTAACCACGACAAGGACTTTCGTTATGGTTTTGGACAATATTTAATATCCTAAAAGTTCATTTCAAGTGTCAAATAACAGCACTTTGATTTGAAAAAAAAAATTTATGAGCGGAATCGGCAATACATTTTATTTTATCTCCCATATCAATAGTTAAAAGTGATGTAGGTACCTATAGTTTTTGTTCCTGGAATAATTTAAGTATAATCTTATGATGTAGGTATTCTATGTATGTACCTGAAGAAAGTATGTGGTGTTATTTAATGCTCCTCTTGTGACATACTCCAACTGTTTAGCAGACAAATTTCCTGGAGCAAAACAGGATCCTTCCAGATGATGACATTCTACTCTGTATCCCATCACCAACCCATTAGCACGATGAGGTCTTTCCCAGCGGAATACTACACTCACTTCTGTGGTGTTACTGTCATAAATAAAATAGGCATTTATGGAAATTAATAATTCTAAAGTTTTTGTGTCAAAAAAGTGAAATCCATTTTAAATTTTCAATTTTAAATTAAAGTTATACCTGAGTATGTCGGTGTGGTGAAGTACAAATGCCCTGGGTCTTGTAGGTGGAGTTGGAAGAGCTTGAGGAGATCTCAAAGTCACTCTGGTTGCTACAGCTGCTCCCCAGTATGTGTAAGCTCTCACCCACATTTCAATCAAACTGTACGGAGGCACTTCAGACCCTGAGTATTCTATTAAAGCTTCCGAGGTTATGTACTGAAACATTATTTATATTTGAATTATTACTATGCCTTTAAATAAATAAATATCTCTTTCTAACCTTACTTCATTTATATTATAACCTAAGAATGGAATTGAAAATATATTGCACCAGCATTAAAAACAAACCTCTTTGTGAATCCTGTGATCAAATTCAATCTTTATTTCATAGAACACCTCACCATAGTTAATCTTCTTGATAGGATCCCATGTTATGTTGTACGAGTCCCAGTTGCCTAATATTTTAATAGAATCATGATCAACTGATTCAGGTATAACATTTATTTTATGTGAATCCACTGAAAAATAAAATCATTGTATTTAAAAACAAATAAAACTAAATAGCTCTTGGCATTGCAATAAAAAAAAGTTGATTTCAAATACACATTATGATTTTATGAACCTCATAAATGATGTATTTTGACTTCAACTTGGTGCTAAATTACCAAATTTGATGCAAAATGTGAATATGACTCAATATTGATCACGATGCTGCTAAGTCAAAATAACCTTTTTACCGTTGATTTATGATTTTATAATTTTATTCATGTTATATTTGCATACATCAAAGTAAAATATAACTTACCGGGGCTGGTTTGAAGGTTTGGGTCGATCACCGCAATCATATTAATGTAAGTCATTGTGACAGCATTTAATATGGCGCGGTTTTGTCCTTTAAGGTCAGCAATTATAGTTTGCGTGTTATCTTGTAACCAAATCAATCTATTGCTGAAGTAGCATAAGGGACCAAGAATTGTGGCACCAGAGAGAGAAGTAATCAAAGTTCCAGAAACCTTCAAAATATTATTGTAATATTATAATATAAATAGATAGTTATCATTACTAAATCTACTTCTTCATTGTGTATTAGGTCATTTGACCTGTTTGTGAAGGTGGACTCTCCAGGGAGGAGGAGGTACATCTGTCTGATAATGAATGTAATTGACTAAGACTTTTGTAATCAATGAATTTGGCCTACCATTAAAAATTAACGGAATGAAAAAATCAATCATTAGGTATCTAAAAAAAGGCATGAAAACTGCATAATCCTAATTCTCCATTATTAAATAGTAGTGGAGAGAAAAAAGGTATTAACTTACAGTGGAATTTTCCAATGATTTAAAATTGCAACTTAAATCCTCGCCGCTTGGATAAAAAACATAATATTATATTAGAAAAACTTTACAGAATTGAAAACAAAGGACATAATAAATTATATTAATCTATAATAAAAAATATGTAAAACATTACGAACCTCATTTCCAGGTTCTAAAACGTCAGCTGTGGGAGCCTTGTACAAGTTGGTTCCTTCATAACCATGGACAATCCAATAAAGTAGCTTTCCGTTTAAGTCCACTGTCAATCCCATAACTGAAAAACAATCCAAAGTAAAATCATTCAAAACTGGTTTGGGTATATCCATCACAAGGATAAATATTTTAAAGAAGTACTTGCTAATTTGCACATCTATTCTTTAGTGTATCTTGAAAACAAATTCAAAATTGTATTAAAAGTAGTTGAATTCAATTTTTTTTTTAATTACATTGGAACATAATATTTACCTTGTTTTCTAAACAGCTGAGCAGGATAATAGGTGAATTTGTGTTCTCCATTTAACCTGGCACATTCAATGGCATGTCCAGTGTTCCAGTATATGAAACCTTCCAAAGAATCAACCTTCAACTCTTTACCAACTGTTACTATAGGAACAGGTTCTCTGCTTCCACCATCCAGATTTCCTCTAGTTATCTGTTGAAAAAATGTTTTGTAACGAAACAATGAACCTACATAAGTACAATTATGAATCTTGTCTATACAATAAAACATTGAAACTGGAAAATACAAATCTTACCAATTGTTGCTTAGGACTTGACCAGTATAATTTTCCACCGATCCAGTCCACAGCCAGACTGCCAACATTATCCATGTCTGGTAGCCATCCTCCATCTCCCGATGTTGTGTTGTACCACATGACATTGGATGAATTAGCCACAAGATATAGTCTGTCTTCAAACCAAGATATGTCTGTGATAAACATTCCATTGAGTTGTGATTTGTGAACCAATGTATGGACGCTGTGTCCTGTGAGGTCAGACATGAGGATTCCTTCATCAGTTGACCATAACATGGAACTAGGGACACCGCTGTGGGATGCAGATAAAGTTTGGGCTGTGAATTCAGAGGACCATGGACCTGAAATGAATAAATGTAGAATATGGGTTATTATTTATAGTTTATAAAAGCAATTTGAAATAACAATACAGTTTTAATAAGCCTAGGTCTTCAAATCAATGTTATTTTCTGTGCAAAGTGATTTATAAGCTTGTTCTGCTAAATTCCTCTTCTTTCAGTCTATATGAATCAGGAATTGATTACCTGGACCTACCTAAAACTTATCACTAGGTTCCGATTGGCTAATATGTCGCCTGTAATTGATTGAGCTATTTTTGGGACAAGGAGTTTCTTCATGTCTTAAAGTTCTCATAGAGAAACAAGGTATGAACCCTCAATGAAGATGTGATGGTAAACAAAAAAATTCAATCCTAATGTTGTCTGTTGGTAGTTCTCAATTGAGACAAGATTTAGTTTTCTAATTTTTCATTGATTTATTTAACCTCAAGAAGCAGAAAAAGCTTTGGCATAAGTATATTATAGTATTTGGCATTTATCTATGATTCAATCAGAGTTACAATGTATTATTATATACCTATTTGATATATTTGCATAAAAAAGTACAATACCAGTTCCTGAAGAAGTAACTGCTGCAACCTTGATTACATAAACAGTATCATCCTTTAAATCTCTGGCTGTATAGCTGGTTGAACTGTTTACATCGATTCTGGAAGAAAATAAACATTATCGAAGTTCATTACACCTTCAAAATCTATATATAAACCAAAAACTCATAAATATAATGACATGTGATTGTAGCTGATGTCACTGTTTCATTTACAAATGGCTTTAAATTGATAAATTGAGTTTACAGGTTTTTCTAGTTAACTATTCAATGCATTTGAATGTCATAAATCAATTGAGATTCGGACACTGTTGTCCTTCACACCTAGCAAGGTTGGTTATTAAGAACTCATCTCTTTGCCAACGTGGCCAAGAAGAAGGCAGCTTGGATCACATATTTTTCCAAGTTCTCAAAAAAATTTCTTGGATAGAATAACAACAAATTGTGATTATAAACTTATAACCCTTTCGAGGCATCTCACACTCAGGTCGTCTGAATAACTTCCCGAAGGAGTTGGACAGAGTCAGCAAAAAGGCTTATTATGACCGATGCTTTCGTGTAAGCCGTCCTATTAAGTGACGTCTGCAGTGTGTCAGTATTAAAAATATTTACTTGTAAAGTGTGGCATTGTTAGCTGCTTCTGTGACATAAAGAGTATAGGCCCAGTGCTGCCAGGCTCCAGCTCCCTGGGGCCCTAGACGGTGGGGGGCTCTCCAAGATACGCACGCCTCATGCTCCCCCATTACACTCTGTAAACCTGTCGGAGGATTTACAGCTACTGGAATGGGCTGAGAGGAACGTAAGGCTATCATCACCTGAAATATATATAAAATAATCATAAATAAAGAGTCCAAGTTATTCGCTTTTAGACTCCTTTTCAGTGGGTAGTTCCTTTCCTTTTCAGTGGGCAGTTCCTTTCCTTTTCAGTGGGCAGATTGATATTTGTACTTATTTCTAATGTGAGGATTCACATTTGCTCAGATTTAAAAGTAACCGATTTCAATTTGACTTATCCTATTCTTCCTAATAGTAGTTTTGTATAACCCTGACCTGACATCCAATATTCCAACAAGAACACAAAAATAACATTTAAGGAAATTTGTATAGACCCATTGGACATGCAAACCTTATGGTTACGAAGAGCAACTTAATATTCTCTGTGTTAAACAGTGCAAGTAATATAAAAACCCTAGTAATTATCTCCTCACTGACAATATTGAATCCTTCTATTAATCTCCTCATTTAATAAGAACCCTTCTATTTATCTCGTCACTGACAAGAAGTCTTCTATTATTATATATTTCTTCACTCCCTTATTGTTGGTTGTATACCACCAAGATACAATTCATTCAATGAACTGTTATGAAATATGGGACATAACTTACACTGTTGAATTGCTTGTCTGGAAACTCATTATGGAAATAACTGTCATATGGTTGATGATACTCTTCTGTGATGACTGATTCTCCGTCAGTCCAGTAAAAGAGCCCATTGGCATAGGCGAGTGATTGAACAGAAGAAAACATGGCATTCTGTGTGTTGTTTCTAATGTCTGTTTTTTCTCGGCTAAAATAATACAAAATTGAAAATTATCATAAAGTAAATGATTTAAACACTTCATTATACTAGGTCAAAATTGATTATAACAATTGACTTTCATCAAAGATGAACATTCATAGACATTGTGAAGCAAATTATTGGATCCTCTGTAAGGTTCATTATATAGTGATGCCTTTTAAATACCATTATTATTTTAAATCAGAAAATAAGCTAATCAATCGTTTTAGTAAATAATGATAACTCACCCATCGAGTGACACAGCAAGTACTGTATTTTTTTTCAGATGTGGAACAAGTATCCTGAAGTTTGTGTGATCCACTGTGAAGGCTCCCAAATTACTATCCTTTAAGATCTGATCAGGTATAATGTCATGCTTCACACCATTAGATATGTCGGCTAGATCCAAGCGGTATAATCCACCACTAGGCCCTCTGATTGCCCAAAATAAATACCTGGAATCCATCAAACTATTTAGAAAACATACGCATTATGCATTTTGAGGCATGACTCTATAGCAAGGGATGAAATAAAAAATCTACATTTTAAATTTTAATTAAGTGACATCCATTATAAATTAAAATGGTTAATGTCTTAAATTTTTTTTTCATAAAGTGTGGTTACAAGTAGCCAGAGTTAATATGAATGTCTAAAAAAGACGTCTATCGTTGAGATTGTTTGGATCATAGTCCTGATTCTCTAAGGTAATTGGATAGGGCCAATAAAGCAGCTTACGATCATTGTGGTTTTAGTGTCAATGAATCTATTAAGTCAAATAAATTATTCTCCGATATACATGGAGCACCGAGTCTTGAAGAAACTATTGTTGTTTCACAGTGCCAATAATTGAGCAAGATCATCCTTGGAATAATCTTGTATCATTAAATGACAATACATAAATTTGCATTATGTTATTGTGACTGTGAGAGTAGCTGGAGTTGATAGAATTATCTGATTTGTTTGGACTGACACAGAACATATTGGTAGTTATATATCAGGAGATCGTTACTGTCTTTGATGAGAGACAGACAATGTAGAGAAACGAAAATATCACTTACCCATTATAAGGATCCACTTCAATGTGAACGGGCTTAAAATGGAAACCAGCAAACGCCACAGTTTGAGCCTTACCATCAAAGTCCGATCTCATGATTTGCCACCTGACAAAGTTGTTCATGTTACCCCTGGTTCCATCGCCCTTGTTGTGGTTCACTTCTCCCAGAATATAGAGATGGCCGTTCAACCAGTCAACGGACAGGTCTAGTGGAGTGTAAGGGATTGTAGAGGGTGTCAAAATAGCTTTCGATGGAGACAGACTAGAGAGAGAACTCTTAAAAACTGAACCACTAGAATCAGAGACAAAGAGAAGATCTCTTCCTACATCAATGCCCACGCCTAAAAAGTAATTAATAAAAGATTAATAAAGAACTAAACATACTAAGACTGAAATATTAACTGGTTGGCATATATACCTACATGAGATTACTCAGTCAATCTATGTATACTGTATCCAGTTTTCTTAGCCCCACAAGGAATGCAGGTGATGAAAGAAAATATATTAGGCATACTATTTCTCATCATTGGGTTTACGTGATACTTGCACATCATTAACAAATCTTATTTCTCAATTAATATGCTTTAAAAAAATTGTCTTACATAGAATGTTTTAAAAAAATACTATCTACCTCCTTTTTTTCTGACTTTCAATTCCAACGGGAATTGAAAGTCAGACTTGTATCAAGAACTGAAGAAAAGTGTTGCTGTATATGAATGACTACTATATTAGAATTACAATGTGAACTATAAATTATTGTCATGAGCCAATCAGCATTGTTAATAATCATTATGAATGTATAAACCTAAAAATGTATCTTAAAATTGTGAATAAGTAGATGTTTTTCCAAACAAGAAACTGCTCAAAAAAATATCACAATGAAATTAAAACAATGTTGAAAAATGCTCACCTTGAATCACATTAGAAGAATTGTAGATGAATTTGGGTGGTTCCAAAATATCGGCTGGCTGTTGGACAACGGAATGCATTCCCCCAAGGATCAATACAGGCTGTTGGTTGGCAACCACTGGAAAACAAAAAGTACATTTATTTTGGATTCCCCTCGTGACATATAAAAATAATATCAAATATAGCAGAAGAGAAAATGATTTAGTACCGGCAGGTAAAGCAGGTGTGGTGACCATAACAGTTGCTTGAGGACCTTCTCCAACGGCATTCCGCATAGCAACACTCACTCTATAACTCGACGATGGAGATAAACTCGGGAACATGTAGAAGAGGCTGTTCTCTGATACACGTAGGTCCTGAAATTAAAAAAAATTATTTTATATTTTCTTGATCAACATGTAAAATACAACGATGTTCCAAAATTCTTTGAAATATTTGGTAAAAAATGCAGTAATTTTGATTGGTAACAAATTAAATTCAATATTGAAATTATGTCATTAAAAAAAAGGTTGTTTCTTCAACAAGGAATATTAATAGATTCAAGAATCAACGATATCAATATTTTTACCAAGATTTTTACAATATCTGCCTGTTATGTAGCTCATAAAAAAGAACCAAAAAATTATGCATCAACACTCAGAATGATATCAACTGAATTGTTAGAAATAATTTTGATACAAACCTTTATTGCAGAGTATCCTTTGGGGATTTGGGCAATTGTTAGAACGTATGAAAGAATATGTCCATTGGGGAACGGTCCTGGCTCCCAAGATAATGAGATGCGGTGCGAGTCCAGGGCAGTGACTCTCAATTCCACTGGAGGGGAGGAGGGTGGACCAAGGGGAAGAGTGCTGATGACAACACTAGGGGCTGATACAATAGGATCACTGTGGCGAGGAGACAGCAAAACTGCTATCCTAAACTGAAATATAAATGCCAGAAATAATATTAAGTAAATATGAAAGTACAGTTTGATAAAGATTTATAAGGTTAGGTAGATGTACAAATTTAAGGCAATTCATTGACACATACTATCTTTATTTAGTAGTGAACTATGCCTAGATAAATAAATTATTGCTACCTATGGATAAATAAATTTCGAATTCAAATGTATGCCAAGTTCTTTTTACATGTGTGTGTGAGGCGGTAGATCGGTTGGTCTACGTATTATGTAGGGGTGCGTATCGGTAGGTGTACGTATACGGCCGGGCGAGTGAAATTCGTCTGTTTCAGCGTAGTTTTAGTTGGCATACATTCATTGCGCTGACTAGGTATCTATATCATATATAATATAAGATCTCAGCATACTAGTTGATGATCTGCAATAAAAAAATAGCGAATTCATAAGCCCCCACTATATCCCCTTGGGGTAGTGAGGAGTGAAAAGGTTATATTAGTATTGACTGACCCTATATTTGGTGAACGGCTGTAAGTTTTCCACTCTGACGATGGAGTGATTTCCCCAGGTCTGGTTGCGATAATACTGCCACGCTCCAGCCACTTCCTCATACCTCCACTGCACCAGGTAGCTGAGATTAGAGTGGCGAGACCCCTCCCACTCCAGGGATAGAGATGTGGAAGTCAAGCTGTCTGCTACTAGAGCAGGAGCTGGTGGTGTGCCAATCTTCTCTGTAGGTATTTCAAAAAGAAAAGTCCGGTTAATTTAGGAATCTAATGTAGATGATTGAGTATTTGAATAACAAAGCAGAACTAGGAGAGTTTCTTAATAATAATGAACTATAGGTAATTTGTTGTTGATAATCATCCAGAAGGGAAATTCTTTATCAAATAAAATGTAAAATATTTTTCATTTTATTGCAACATTTAGATGATGAGTGATTTTAAAAATATCTTACAAATCTAGAATAAAAAAGTGAACAAATTGCGACCCAGAACAAATTGGGACCCAGAACTTATTGCTCAGGAATCAGATATCTTACCACAATTGAGTTATAAAGACGGACAGTGTAGTTTTTGGCAATAAAGATTTACAAAGTAAATTGGTATTGTCATAAAACAAAGAAATAAAATTATATTTAGAAAATCTAGGAAGAAAATAATATACTTAATTAAAATTTTAAAATATGAAAGAAAGACTCTATACCTACAATCTTTGGATATTCATAAATTAAAAAATATATATCAAACAGCAGTTCCGAATTTAATTAAAAATTACCTTATTTATATAATAATATATAATAATAACCTTTGAGTCCTTGGAAATAATGATTGAGAGCTTCATTACATCCCATAACACAGTAAAGTTCCCTAGCAGCTACGACATCTGTTGTTACATTCTGAAAGTAATACATTTTTGTTCAAGTACATACATAGATGTTAGAAAATTTGACAGACTTATTGCCAATCACAATAGTAAATCAACATAAATACAAAAATTAAAACTATTATACAATCAGGGAGAGGCAAAAAAAGAGGTAGGTACCTAAAAATACAGAAAAAGGGAGAAGGTTTACAAGTAGTTCTTAAAATGATACAAAAAATATATTAAAAATAATTGGATTGAAAAATATAATATTTAAAATAAAACTTACACAGACTGTTTGACAGGATGTCTCTAATGCTTTGGTCCACAGTGAACACCCAGAATTGCACTGAAACAAAAAATAAAATAAAATTAGTCTACTTAATAAAATTAATCAGATCTAGGTATCAAGTGCAGTATGGTGCAACGGAATCGGATGGTGCAGGAGCCGAAGACGATTCTGGCGGGACCACGTTGCTAGAATGTGTAGAATTTTCCAAAACCTACTACAAGAATCGTTAATAAGATTTATCCCGCAAAGTAGATGGCATGATAACATATCTTGGTTTATTATTTGTTTCCTATTTTTTTTATAATTTAACTGTTGTAGAAAACAGTTTTAGAAAATTGTGAATTTTTCGTATTTATTTATATAATACAAATCATCGAAAAAATAACTAATTAAGTTGGTAAACGATAGCCAAAAAAATATTCCGCGGCAGCTCACGATATCGCGAACCTAAGGGTTGATTATAAAGCTAAGATTTCAAGGAACTTCCTTTGTGAATGGAATGTGGAGTATCACGCAATCATCAAATGGACGTATAATATTCGCCAAACATCTTGAACGAGCTTCCGGTTGCGCAGAGCGAAAAATTGTGTATTTTTGCTTCGTTGGTTTAAGTGCAAATCGCCCCCTTCTCGGCTAAAAGTTCAAGTTATTTGGTGACAACTGTACCTAATATTGAAAAACCTTTTTAATAATTCACTGACCGTATATCGCAGAAGATCACCTGTATCATGTTGTTTGTACCTGCTTGCTTTACACGAACTGGTATCTTCGTCGACTTTCGCCAAAGCAAAATTCACCACCTGCAAAATGCGTTGACTTACGAACATAAGGAAGCGTGAACGCGCGTTTGAGTTTGATTGATTATTCCTTAAATGCCATTGTATCGATTTTTCGAAGACCACAAATATATAAGCCGTTTGGATTCTTTGCGGGCATCCTGGATTCGAAACCCATCAGCAGAGGAAAGATTTATTTAAATTCATTTCTCGCGCAAATATTGATTCTCTGGATGAAAACACTGGTTAGTTGGAAAAAATACTAAAAAAAAAATACCTGATTACCCAAATTTGCAACTACTTCAATATTTTAAGACACCTTCCAGACAAACACTTAAAAGAATAGCTACAAATCAAATCTATAAAGAAATAAATAGGTACCTACTACGACGGTAAATTACACAGCAATAATGGCTAAGAAATCTCATTCAATATTTCCTACTATCAAATTGATGATGAATCGTAATAAATAATCGATCAGGGGGGCAAGTCCGGTCAAGCAGTGAATTCAAAACCCTTTCGATTACCCATATCATGGATATAATTATATAATATGGAGTCCTATAATATCTTAACATACTATAGAACTCCATATGACAATTATATCTTTGATATAGGTAATCATGAGGGTTTTGATTTCACCGTTTGACGGGACTTGCCCCCATTTATATTAAATTTGTTTAGATCAAGAAATCTACCTACACTAAACTACAGTTAAAACTCAAAAAAATGGATCGATTCTCGATTCTTCCTTCTCTTGAAAGTCTTCCAGTTTGTCGTGTTGCTTTTACGTATAGAAATATGTATTGAACCTATTTCTTGTTGGTAGTTGAATCCTCCCACTGTCCTATGTGATGATCGCTGATTACAATTACAGCAGCAGTTATTAGGAACTGGACAGCGCGTGTTACAATCGCTGATGGTGACTTATTGACGCCCAATCTTGGTTCAGTGTTAACTATACTACATAAAACGGCTACAACACCTCCAAGTTAACTCAAGAGTACGCACTGTGCAGATGCGGCTCTAGTGACTATACTCAACTATACTGAAGTACGCACTGTGCAGATGCGGCTCTAGTGACTATACTCAACTATACTGAAGTACGCACTGTGCAGATGCGGCTCTAGTGACTATACTCAACTATACTGAAGTACGCACTGTGCAGATGCGGCTCTAGTGACTATACTCAACTATACTGAAGCCTCAGGATCGCATTAAGGGAGTGCTTTTAAGAGAAATATAAGAAAATGTTGAGGTACCGTACTATGAGAAGATTGCAGTACGGTACTTCGACCATTTCTTATATAATTTTCTTTAAAAAACCCTCCGTAATACGACCCTATATCACAATCTCACTGGGTTATCGTGGCATTCTTATAATTATTTTTGTCAAAGACACACTAATCATTGTTGTATCTTTACATAGGAAGAACCATATGTCAACCATATTTTAGATGACGACTGTGAAAAAAAATCTTCAAGGGGATGGTAGTACAGGTTTACTAGATATGGGTACATATGTTTTTTTTTTGTTTTATTTTCATAAAAGTTTTACACCATAATAATTGGGATCTCACTAGCCTACTGGTTATCAGTGAGTTTCCCATACAAAAAGGTCAAGTACATAATATTACATTCCTTAAGTTACAATATTAAAATTATAATATGGGATACATGTTTTTTTATTTAATTACTACTTATAAATGAGTCAAATGTTTTTAATTACTTTCTACAGTAAATTTTTTAAATACAGTTTTAACTGATGATATTTTAAAAAGTTTATCCATACCACTTGGAAGGGTGTTAAATATTTTCAGTATGCTTACTTTATTTATTTATTTTATGTAGCTTCTCGGGCAACTAACAGGTAGGTACTATGTCAAATAATTATTTAACACGCACCCAATAACATGTTGCCACATTCTGGAGAATTACGATATCAATCGTCTCACAGATCCAGACTGAAAACACAATTGTCTCCACTGGGAAAAACTGTGTCTCCACTGGGAATCGAAACCGGGACCCTTGGATCAGCAGTCAGATACCCAACTAACTGAGTGTCCTTTCATCGTAATAGTTTGTCCATCTGGGAATTATCAATTTATTTTGCACAACTTGTCTAGAATTATATATGTATTTTTTTGTGACTTGTGTTGTTTTTATGGAGGTGGTTATTGTGCATTGTCTTGTGTGAAACTGACTTTTTGATAATTAATCTTTTTATGTAATGTGACAGTAATTGATTAGGCGAGAAATGGATCCCAACCAATACACTGTGTTGAATACAAGCATAATTAATTTTTATATGCTGGTATAATCTTAATGTTTTTTTTTTTTACTTTTTTACATTTTTGTTTAGTCATTTAGTAACACACATCCTCCCTCTACACAAGCTAATAAGCTTTAAGAGGGAAGTGATATTGTAAATTATTTAATGTACAAACTTTGTATGTTCGTATATTTTGTTATGATATGAATAAAGAAAATAAAAAAAATATCTTATTGCCTATATGTCATCTGTAAACTTACGCATAAACTTGAGACAAATTATGTTAATGTCTTGTAATAATGATTTTTCGTATTTGTTACATAGATGTAACAAGATCTTTGAATACTTTTAATTGATTTTTATCTCTAAATGCAATTCAATTTTGAGGTGGCCGTAAACTTGATTTCAGTATGAGCGTATCGCTTAAGAAGATTCTAAATCTTTGATGTGTTCCTTAAGCCGGTACTGTACTAAGAAGGCACGCCCCCGCTCTTCCGGAGATTGGGCACGCGACATCTAATTCATTCATCTTTATCATAATCACTCTATCTTCTTTCTGTACATCATGACTATGCTATGCTCTATAATATCCTTTATGTATCAAGTCAAGATCCAATGAATTTATCACATATATAACAAGTGGACACGGTATAGGTAGGTATACAAGTAAACATTTTATTATGTAAAATAAAATACTGGATTTTATCACAGGATGAGATTATTTATAAATGATAAATTATTACGAAATGAGAAAATCGCATCTAGGTAGGTACAGGTTTTATGACCAGTCATCGACTGCGTAGACTGATTTATTTGAACCGAAGCCATCAAAATTTCTCGTCAAGATAGTTATTGAACTAAGGATGCTGACATGTTAGTCAAACGACTTATCATTGCTACAGTAGTATTATATTCGATTTCCCAGTTAAGATATAATATGATGTTGATATTTATTTAGACTGGATAACACAATAGAAACAACAACTCCCTTGGGAAATGCACTTGAGATTTGCAGTCTCAGAACCAAAATCTAATGAGCCACGAAAACCAAAGGTTAGAGAATCTTAAGATTGTTTAAGAGTAAATTTATATTTACTGAGCCTCAAAATACGATTGGCAAGTCGTTAAAATAATATTCACGAATTAAAATTAATCTATTAATTTATTAAAATTTGTTTAAGAATTAAAATTTATATACTTATTTATTTAATATCTCAAACAAGAATTTACAAAAATTATCTATTTGGGATTGTCATTGAATTTTAGGGATTCGTTCAGCGCATTGCAGAAAACGTATTTGAAGTTTAATTCGATTATTTAACTTTTCGAACAAAAGTTTTTGAAAAATGATCTATTTGGTATTGCAAGAAAATTTTAAATAAATATAATTAACATAGGTATAAATAAATCGATGGTAGAATAAGTAAATAAATGAATAAATACCTAAATAAATTAATAATTAGAAAAAATCCTATATATCCATATATAAAAACATGGTATATTATATAAAAATGGTATAACGGAAAAAGTTTTTTGTTTGAATAAGTAAATAAAATGATAAATGAATAGGGACGGAAGGGAATGAAGGGACTGTAGGGATGGAAAGGATTAAAAAGACGGAATTATAATTAGTGAATCTAGAAAAGAATGTTAAATAATAAAAAGGAAACATACCGATCAACCATTTTTATATATTTGGAGGTAAATAATTAAACAGGCAGGACAACGTCTGCCGGGTTTTACTAGTAATATCAATATAGATACATAGTAGCAGGCGTTATAGAGGTGTGGTAGACCGTATTTGTCTACGACAGGTCATCATAGACAACTACATCACTAAGTATTCTAAGAACAATAAAATATTAAACCTAATAAGCTATTAGTGTTGTTCGTGTTAAGGCCAGTGTCACTAGATAGTTGATTGTTTCTTCCTTTCTAGAAACTGGTTAATTGGTCGCCAAGACGTTAATAATTAATACTATCATAATAATATCATCCACCCAGTCTCCAGTCTCGGTGAAATGTGGCGTTTCATTATTGTTAAGATGACAGGAAACGAAAAAATTGTAATCTTGTGATTTACTTCATCATAAGGCGCGTGGAGGTTGACCTGTGACCCTTACTTAAGCAGAACTACTCCAAATCATCTAATCGTAACAAAGATAATTATGTTGTAAGAAAGTCACGGGGAAAGTTATTAAATTCATAGAGAATGTCGCGAAATATTTGAAATAAAAATATGAAGATAAACAATAAACTATCTGACTATTGGATATTCGACTTCTGATTCAAGGGTCTCGGGTTCGATTCCCGGTGTAGGTAAGTTACTAATTGTTTTCAGTCCGGATCTGTGAATAAAAATGGATAATTAATACAGCGCCATTTATGTGTTTACACCTCAAGGGCGCTTGTGAGACGATAAACATCATATAAGGTCTCCAGAATGTGGCAACTTGTTATTGGGTGCGTGTTAAATATATATTTGACATAGTACCAATTAGTTGCCCGAAAAGCTATGCAAAAATAAAATAAAACTATACGAGAAAATTATAGGTGTAACAAATTGAATAATTGAATTGAAATTGAGATGGGTGGTGGCAGAGCGGTTAGGGTGCTGGGTTAGTACCCCAGTGGTCGCGAGTTCGAATCTTGCTACGAATGATTTTGTTCACCTATAGCACAAGCATTAGTGCTTAGTTTAGGGAATGTATGAGGATGTAATAATAATAATAACAATGAACACTTCCTTTCACCCTGCTCATGTGGCGAGTTTATTGCCGTATGGCAATATCTTCCAACTAACCAGTGTTTCCAGCCCAGAGAAGCAATATTTGCGTGAGAAATAAATTTAAATAAATTTCTCATCTGCTGGGAATTGAACCCAGGACGCCCGCACACAAACCAAACGGCTTACCAACTGTGCCTCGGCGGTCGGCATGTATATGTATAATAATCACAACAGAAAAAAATGTAAATTTTTCCTTAGCGTGTTGAAGAAATGTGTTATTGACAAAATAGTTTCGATGTAATGTTAATGGCGTTTGGCATAGGACAGCTTAAAATAACATCCTATGCCAGTTGAAATTCTTAAAGGCTAGCTAATGACACTTGGAACACACTGGAAAGACAGTTTATGTCACCAGACATTCGTTGGACAGCCTTTAAAAGATAGCCGATGCAATAGAAAGGATCAAAAGGCAGTCAATATCGCTCAGTGTCATCAAAACATCGCGTACTGTATGATTGCGTAAAAGTAAATATCAATAATAAAGCTGATTAAAAAAATATTATATAGCCAGCAGATGGAAATTGTTTGACTATGGCAAGGGACCTTTTGTACGTACTGTTCTTCCCCCACCAACACCAGTTGTGCTTATGGGGACTAATAACGGCCCCTTGCAAAACTCTGAAAGAACACAAAAGAACATACGAAGAGTCCGGAGAACTCTAACTCTAAAACCTTGCAGACACTGCACTTAATGTGCCAAAGAGAGCTAATCATGTGGAAACAACTGGCTCACTGCTCAGTGATAGTGAAGGTAATAGGGCACCGAATTTAAGACAAAGTCTTGAAAGCCCTAAAGTTGCTCTTCGTGACTACAAGGTCCGCATGTCCAATGGGTCCAAAGAAATTCCTTCGGACATCGTTGTAGAGTTCTCATCGGAAAGTTGACACGGAGAAGTTAGTGCATTCCCATAGGATATGCTCAGAAGTCTGTTCTGCAGGCTAAGTCTGTAAGTAGATCTCGACCGATAAATGTCGAGATTAACTGTCAAAATATCGACTAATCGATATTTTGACAGTTTTGGTAGTCACTAAGCAGATAATGCGTGGAATCGTTCTCGCCCACTTATTTGACGGCGAGATTGGGTCGACATCGAGTCGAGAGACAAGATCTAACGCCGCCATGTTGAATTAAATGTCATTTTTTACGCGAACAATGCCGAATTTCATATTTATTTTGAGAATAATAATAAACGGGTTACACGACGCCGTTTAAGAGATTCTTCAAACCCTTTAAATATTCCGCGTAATTCATTTATTGCTAATTACCGCATAACAAAAGTTTTATATGGTTATATATTTAATGGAAATATGCGTCCGTACTTAGATTATAACATTATAATTCTATGATGATTCTATGCGTCCGTAAATGTTTTCCGTAGGTATAGATTTGAAATAATTTTTGATTTTGAGAAAGTATTCTTGTAAGCTATTTTATCACATATGTATTTTAACACTTAACAAAAGAAAATTCGGCGTAGTTTTTAGTAAAAAAATAACACGCTGCTGTCATCGACTTGATAAATTGATCGAAATATAATTAAAAATAATTTTTAAAATTACACTCAAAACATTCAATAAACACAAAAGAAGTTAATTTAATCGTATTATAACTTGCTTTCGTGCTTAAAAATATGACCATATTATATTTATTTAAAAAAAATTTTGTAAACAAATTTGACATTTATTCAAATCATGGGGAAAATATTGTGTATTGCCATAAATGATAATTCAAAAATGTACCGCAAGCCAGTCTAACGGCGACAAATACTCATAAGTGCATTTACGAACTCGACAGCGCTTAGTGACTACGAATTGTCGTCACTGGCGTAAACATGACGAGAAGAGCGGCGATACTATGTCGGATCTCGACTTTTTTACTGACTTAGCCTGCAGGGTTATCACAAAGCTGACATGGGGACGAATCGGATAAGTGAAAACGAAAGAGATAACTTTTGAAACTGCCGTGTCCAGTAAGGAATTGCGTGGTCCAATAATCGGGAACAATCCACGAGGAAAAAATTCGAGTCCTCACGTCGCGAAGAAATAAAAATGTCAGTCTGCCCACGGAAGAGGAAGCCTCCGGGCCACGTTCTCAATCTCTCCACGAACTGTGGGTAAATTTACAGGTGGGAGAGAAACACCACCCAAAATTGAGCTTCGGCCTCTATACAGGTTGTGAATTGAAGCTCGTCGCTGTGTTTCCAGATCAAGGGGAAGGGGAGCCATACCTGTGAGAATAGAAAGTGTGTCGGTAGCGCAGGTTCTGTAAGCCTTTGCTAAAGCTATTAGAGCGAAGCGCTGTCCAGAAAGCAGCAGACGTACTACAAAAAATCCGTTTGTACGTACTATAAAAAAAATCCGTTACGATTTGCTTTAATCGTTAACGGTTTTCTTCATATCTCCTATTTCATAGCAATCAAATCTTATCCTTGACCATGAAGGCGCATCAGTGCAAGTGAATCCATTATTTCTGTTTACCCGACCATGACATTACCTATTCAATTATATAGGTACCAAATACTTACATAATAAGTACGCATGAATTATTCATATACATATTTTCTCACGGTTATAACAAAAAAGATATTATAACAAGAAAGGGATGGCACGACCATGTGAACGAAATTTTGAAAGTCGGAAATGTCAGAAGTGTGAGCAATAGACGAACATGTATGAGACGATGCATGAATGTGGATGAGGCGAGGGATGCGTGCCAGGATAGAAAGATGTGGCGTTCGGTTCTCTGCCTACCCCGCAAGGGACATGGCGTGATGGTATGTATGTATGTATAACAAAAAAAATCTTATAAGAAATAAAGGAAATGAAAAAAAAAATTTGGACACTTTTAAAATGTTTCTTCGTGCTGAAATGAAGAAAAAAATATATTTCACTTCAGTACGTAGATTGTTTACATTCATAAGTCAAAAGCAGTTTTTTGTTTTATAATACAGCAAACAAATTCAAATACAGAACATATATATTGCGAAACGATATATCTAAATGGTAATTTACGCTGAGTTTGTAATGAAATACAAAATTGTTCAATTTTATAAAAATATCAAATGAGTTGGAAAGTTTCAGCTTAAACTGGTCGGGATGATAGTTAAAAATCAATTGCAAAATTTCAGTACGCACAGACAGGTCAAGTTAATTAAAAAAGTGTGGTAAAAAACACGATACAAATCCATAAATAAATTGAATTGGTATTGGATATTATTTCCAATTAAACTTCTAATAGGTTTCTAATATGATTTTTCTGTAAAAAAAAACAATTGGTATTGGATATTATATCCAATGAAACTTCTAATAGGTTTCTATTATGATTTTTCAATAAAAAACAATTGGTATTGGATATTATATCCAATGAAACTTCTAATAGGTTTCTACTATGATTTTTCTACAAAAAACAATTGGTACCTACTGGATATTATTTCCCATGAAACTTCTTTTTCGTTTGTTTTACAAATTTTGGGGAAGAAAACTGACGTTTGTCCATAGAATTATGAGGTACAGAAGCCGCATGCAATATACATTTCGAATTCAAATGTATGACAAGTTTTATTTACATGTGTGTGTGTGTGAGGCGGTAGATCGGTAATCGAATCGGTAGGTGTACGTATACTGCATAGAAAAGAGATTTTGCGTGTACTACTATGTGTTCTATGACTGTATTGAGGGCCGGGCGAGTGAAACTCAGAACATTGATCTTAGTTTTAGTTGTCATACTTTCATTGCGCTGACTAGGTATCTATCATATATAATCTAAGTGTTTGTCTTGTCTGGCGAGTAGATGTATTGAATTTAATGTTGGTAAAAAAAATCATGGCATTCTATGTTATCATTTAGAGGCGGCGAAGGAAAATAAGGTCTAAAATTTAATTAAATAAATCATATTGTATTTTTTTTGTAGTCTTATATAATATTGAACTAATAAGAAAAATTGATACGCGCGAACATGTTTTAATTCAACTTATATAGACTAAGCTATTAGGTACAATTCATTACGTTACTGTCATTTAGCTAGAAATTGTCCCCGTTAAGAGTTCTATTGATTCTAAGCATTTTTTATCTATGACATTAAAATAGATTTAACCGTTGAACTACATAATTATGTATATCATTGCAAAACTACCTGTTGTTCCCCCACCACCACCCGTTCTGCAAAACTACCTAAGAAAAGAAGCGTCCGTTAAGTTTTTGATTTTAGGGTGTTCCGGTGAAGTGATTTCAGATGGTAAAAAACGGGTACTGTCTTGATTGTGTTTTAACCGCAGAGATACACATAGGTAGCATGTCTCAAAACCAAACTATTTAATGATCAAGTCAAGGGTGGTTATGGTTTTAGCCAAGTGGAATAGATCTGAGGAAGCGAAATATACAAACATAAAAATTAACATTAAAATCTATATAGAGTGACAGATATGTACAAAATCAAGTTAGACATAAGTTTTTAGTTGGTTTTCGTAATGATTGATTATTTATCATTCGATTTACCTTTATTTTGGCGATGTCTCGAAACATTAATATTTTGAATAATTGAAGTAAACTTAGTTTCAAAAGACGAATGAGTTATTTGAGATATCGTCCTGAGAAAGAAGCGCTCGCGCCGAAACCTGTGGTTTAAAGCAAAATAATAAAAAAAAAATTAATTAAACATTTTATTATGAAAACGTGATAACTCTTCAATGCCATTTTATGTAAGTGGTGTGCCTTTACACCAATTTGAAAATAAAAATTTCATATTCGAAGTTTCCTGAGCTTGGGGTCACTTTCAAATATTTGACAGTTAAAAAAATTGAGAAGCACTATTCAGATATCCTTCAAAATCTAATGGGGTCTAAACGAGTATTACATATACATATTTGAAAAATTTGAAAATAATCAAATGAGTACTTCAGTCTATAATTGATAAAGTAAAATAAACACGCCGTACATAGCATACAGCACATAGCACACACGCATATACATTGTGACGAAACTTTTAGAATACAATCTCAGCATGATACTAGTTGATAATCTGCAATAAAAAATAGCCTTAAAAATTGCGAAATTATAACTCCCCACTATATCCCCTTGGGTTAGTGAGGAGTAAAAAGCACATTACTGTGTTATGTTCCTATTGGAGTAGATGTTAATACTATTTATTTATTTTATTTTACCAAGGACAGCACACAGTACATGCATACAATTATTGAAATTAAATAAATAAAAATACAAAAATAACATGTACTATACATACTATAGATGTCTAATAGAGTAGAAGAGTTAATTGAGTTATTTTAGGGTTTCCTTGAAAAGGGTCGGTGTGTTAAAATCAACACAGATTTACATTGACCAATACTAGAACTACATTCATACATACTTATTATAGTCTCTCCTCTCTTCTTCATACAATACTAAATAAACAAAATTATTAGCTTGGAACAAACAACACAACACTGTGCTTTTCAAACTTTTATATCATTAAGATTTGTAAATTGAATAGTTTTTTCTATTTCATGTACAATAATGTGTATAGTGGCGGCTTTATAGCCATAAGGCAATTTCTTACAAACAACCAAAGCAACGTGGGGCCATAAATAATTTATAACAAAAAAAAACAAACAGAAAGATAAACACGTAACATAGGTATTAAATGTAAAATCACAGCAACAAAGAGTAGTTGCATGTAAGCACACATGGATTCACACAAATTTAACCAATGTTGTATTTGTTTCATTCGAATTTAACCAATGTTGTATTTGTTTCATTCGAATTTAACCAATGTTGTATTTGTTTTATTCGAATTTAACCAATGTTGTACTTTTTTCATTCGAATTTAACCAGTGTTGTATTTGTTTTATTCGAATTTAGCTAATGTTGTAATGTTGTATTTGTTTTATTCGAATTTAGCCAATGATGTATTTGTTTCATTCGAATAGTAATGTTGTATTTGTTTCATTCGAATAATTCGAACAATTCAAGTTTTGTGTTTGTTATACTCGAATTTAGCCAATGTTGTATGTTTTACATTCGAATTTAGCCAATGTTGTATTATTTTGTTTCATTCGAATTTAGCCAATGTTGTATTTGTTTTATTCGAATTTAACAAATTTTGAATGAACTTTCGGTTTAGAAATAGGTATGTAAGTTTGAAGATAAAATCACAATTAGAGTCGAGGTGACACAGTTAAATTGTTTAGAACGAGTGGATTTTTAGGATGACATTCTACGACATTTTTAACTTATACTGTCAATAATAGCATAGTGAGTAAAGTTATTGGTTGTTAGAGAATCTCTACAAAGTATGTATGGTCAACCAAGTAAATAATACACATTTGTTTGACAAAACGAATTGTTGTTAGACCTGTTCTAAATGTTATGTATGATACTGTACAATATTTGAAAGATATAGGTACCAGTAAGTTCCATGGGCCCTTCTATGGGCCCTTTTGTATTCAAAGTGTTATTCAATTAAAAATATCAGTAGACATCAAAATTTCTTGCACTCGAACGTAATGGTAGTCAGTAGGCAAATTTGTTCTCCAATATGCTAGGGACGTCCCTGTGGTAGCAGATAACTTAAGAAGTGTAGTTTATCACGGATTTTATATTCAACAGGTATCATGTAGAGAGTGCATACTATGAAATTTGAATTTTCCATAGACCATTAAAATTTCTTCTCTTTGACTAAATCTGTCAAGTTTCAAAATGACTAAATCTGTCAAAAGTTAAGTGTTTAGAAATTAAATAGAAATGTATTTATTAATTTATCTTTTGTGGATAATATAAACAAAAATAATGCACATTTGGCGGGATTATTGTCATTAGGCTATTTATTTCACCAACCAGATTACAAAGTATGAAAAAATTATACATGTACATCAAAAAAAGAATGAATAAAAATGCATTCGTATTGTCAACCAAGTGGAGAGTTTAGTGTTAGCCACAACCCACTCGTTTTTCTTGTTATGCACTGATTTATATAATGCTTTTATATTCTGAATGTTTCAAATGAACAATAGGTATAAACAAATAAATATGACTTAAAAGGATAAGAGGCCACCAGTCAGCAGTAATAGATAGGTACCTATACATAATCAAGACTGATCCGCCGCTGTATTATGTCAAGTGTCTGGGCGCCACAATCTTCAACACTGGTGTGGTTATGGTGGTACATACCTTGTACCTACTTATGGAATACATATATGTACCTACACTAATTGACAAATTGGCAGATGTTTTTTTTTCAAGTATCCAAGTACTCGACAGACTGAGAATACAAGTTGAGAAGTGAAAGAGTCCGGCTGAAGTACAAGCTAAACGGAGAAAATTGAATCAACCAGTACTTAGTACCAAATTAAAGTTATAAAAAAAGCCTTCTAACTAATGGCTTATTCGCTAATTGTATTTGAAAGGGCGACAGATGGAGCTGGAGACGCAAGTTGCAGGAGACTTAAGGCCCTTGTATACCCTGTGGGTATACGGATGTACGCAAAAATGCACATTAATTACCTTCTAATGTATGAAACACGAAAAATATTGTAATTCACCTGATATGTGATATAACATTTTATCGTGCAAAAAAGGAAAAATTTAGAGGTTTTTTTTAAAGCAAAAATAGTTATTAAAATATTATAATAATAAAAAACACATCCGGTAGATTTTCATATTTTCTTTCGATTGAAGTAAAAATCTACGTCATAGGCCTTAAAAGTATGAAACAAATTCAAAATTCAAAAAACGCATGCAATAAAATAAAGATGTACATACAAACTGTTCCATATTACAGACGCGTATATTTTGAGGGTATTAGGGTAATTATTTTCAAAATATACTATATAGCCTACTATAGCCTCTTAAGAGAAGTTAAACTATTTTTGACTCAAGCTTGAATAGGTATTTACGAAATTTATAAATCAAGGGGTTTAGTAGGGAGGAGTAAAAGAGAAAATATGTCTGCAGTGTGTGTCTATTATTGTATTATCTCTTTCTCACTTAATGTATTCTGTCGTGTGTGCTCTTTCTTGGTGATACTGCAAGAATTCGTTAAACTGTACCATTTTGTAGAGCGTTTTGCTCTCATATAACGTGTCTATATATAAAATGTAATCGGCTTAGTGTGAATCTTTGAGTGCACTATTATGTGAATCGAATATTTTTTATAGTTGCATTAACGCAAACATCGGATTTTTTGCCTATCGGAAAATAATAAAATAAAACCCGACAGGTAAAAAATTCAATGTTTGCGAATATGTAATTATAAAAACTTTCGATATTGGTACAAAATAAGCCAAAAATGAAAATATTTCTGGCGCAGTTCAGGGGTGGCATCTATGCGAAAAGCATTGTTACCTCGTGAATAAGAACTGTGGCTTTCATTGTTTAAGAACGAATTTCTCAATAGAGCGCGACACAACAATTTTACTTCGTCTTTTCATAAATGGAAATGGTAAAAACAGCTTATTTTCAAGAACAATTTGTCGGCCTTCGTGGCTCAGTTGGTTGGGTATCTGACTGCTGATCCAAAGGTCCCGGGTTCGATTCCCGGTGGAGACACAGTTTTTAATTGTGTTTTCAGTCTGGATCTGTGAGACGATTAATATCGTAAGTCTCCAGAATGTGGCAACTTGTTATTGGGTGCGTGTTAAATTAATATTTGACATAGTACCTGTTAGCTGCCCGAGAAGCAATATTAAATAAATAAATAAATAAACAATAATATCTTTGAATAAAATATATAGAACTTTCAAAAATTGGCGTAGTTTGGTGAACGTTGCGTAAACCAGCCGATGATATGTCGTAAGCATTGTAGGTGCCTTGATTTCCTAGTTTTCCTTAATATTCCAAGTTATTCGTCTCTATTAAGATATTAAAAGAAAATTGTCATAAAAACACTATTAAGTTATTTACACAAAGGTACCTAGTGGTAGGTAGGTATATCTTGTACACACATCAGTAAATGTACGTATGTAATTGTGATGGTCGTTATATTAATCAAATCTTTATGTAATATGGCGCGTGGGTCGCTTCGATAATCTCCATTACAAAGAACAGAGAACATTCTGAAGCAGATGTACCTACATATATACCTAATTCGTTGCCTACTTAATTCCTACACATTTCAGAGTTCTTCTTCAACGTGACTATAACGAAGATAATGGATTATTTCATAATAAAAAAATGAAGATCCGCAGAAGCTGCGATGTAGAGGACATAATAAGGTGCAGCAAATTAAAAAGATTAGAGTCTACAATCAGCATTTACCATTCCCCATTCTGTTTCCGGTTGGCTCTCTGATTCGTTGAGATCTCGTAGTATTAAGTCAATTGAGCTGTGAAATTTTATATTAAATACGAAAAATTAAAAGAATTTATAAATTTAATTTATAATAATTTAAAATTCAATTTATAAAGCAACTCGCTCACGCGAGTCGCTAATACTGTTATACACAAACTTAAACCTAACCTAAGAATGCAGAAAAGAAGAGCTGGTACTAGACGCTACTATTAAAAAGGTGCTACTGGAGTGAATAGGACGAAACCCGAACGGTTGACGAAAACCTCATTATGTGAAATTTCATAAAGTCGGCGACCACTGGGAAGTCCACTAAGATATTATAAAGGGAGAGTTGGACACCGTCATCCCAAGACCAGCGGCTTTACTCATAATATTCAAATCTGGTCAACCGGCGGAATCAAAACCATCCATGTTTACCCATGTAATTATATCCATGATATGGGTATAATTATCTTATGGAATGATTTTGAATCCGTCTGTAGACCAGTCTTGCCCCCCCCCCCGATCCTCAATTTCAATTTTTTTATTAAAAACCTATCCATACCTACGTCCGTTCAAATTATCTACTACTAGTTGCATGAAAAACATGAGATTCAACTGTCGATGGCGATAGTATGTATAATTGAAGAAAACGTACCAAACTATAAACACTTATACACAAATTAATAAATGTTTTAAGATATTGTTTCTATATAAAACATGTAGGTATGTACCTATGTCAAGATAGGATAGTATGGAGGTCAGTCTGTTTTTCCTACCCAGAATATGAAAACAGCATGATGGTATGTGTGTATTTTTGTAGATTAAGTAGGTATCAAACTATTGAGTGAGATATTGTGCAGTGTTTACTGCCTTACAAATTGTATGAAACGATGTCGTCACTAAATTCAATTTTTATAAAAATTGTTACAAAAAGTTTGAGATGTACTTCTATAATATTCATATTTTTTATAGAAAATTAAATTATCTAGTTGGGGTGTTTCGGCTTTTTCGATATTTTTAAAAACTTTGGAAATATAGGTAGTCAAACACATAAATTTATCATAAAAAAATGTTTTTCTTAATAAAACATTTGAGAATCTCTTAAAAGAACAGATGCTTCCTTCACACATTCTGGCAAATCATTATACAATTGAAAACCTTTGTAATACACATTATTTTGTGTGCCTGCCAGGTTAGTCTGAGGCAGTCTAAAGTGCCGCCGACTTCTCGTCGGGTAGGTGTGAACTTCAAAATTAGAAAGAACATTTTTTTGCAAATATCGCGGTGATAGTCCATTTTTTATTGATATTTAAAAATTAGCACATTTAAAATTATTTGTATGAGACGATGCATGGCTGTAAAGGAAGCCAGGAATGTGTGCAAAAATAGAGGAGTATGGCGCTCGGCTCTCTCTGCTTACCCCGTAAGGGACTTAACGTGATGGTATGTAATGTATGTGTAAGTTCCTGTGTATTTTTACGCCTAAAATTGGATTCACACATAAATCGTGAAAACGATTCGGCAGACATTTTATGGAACTCATTAACTATTTTTGGTGTTTTTCTGTTCGCACCATTGAAGAGATAAAATTCAACATTCATTGCTGAAGTTAGATAAACTCATCCCCAACACCACGGCTGTTGAGTGATGGATGCTGGTATCCAGTCTTAAACCAGAAATGCATTTTTTAACTGGCGTAAACAAATAACCTTGTCACCATGCATGTTTTGTTAAAGGTATCTTTGATACGGAAGATGTAATGTGTGTAAAACACCCATTAAATAGATACTTAACATGTTTCAGTTAAATGTAGGACTCTTCAGGAATCCTACGTTCTTTCGAAAAGATAAACTCATAAATTAATTCAACGCAGCATTGTTAACTAAAAGACAACAACTTTTTGATTATTTTATATCAATGTCACATCTTATAAAATTCAATAGGTTTTTTTATTTTATTCGAATACTTAACATCCCTTGTACACCATACCATTGAGAATACAATTTATTGATTTCTCTAAAAATCATAACTTTTACTTTGTAAAATATGAATGTTTACATAATGTGGCGGAATTATTGCCCAAATTATGTCAGTCAACCACATAGTAATACATAAGGTATATTATTTTATAATTAAAATCACATAGAATTATGACGAATTTTTTTTTTTTTATTTATTTAGTTTTATTCACAAACGCGACTCCCATTCACCGGTATCGTTAAGTTTGATGCCGAGTATCGTATCCTCGTTGAATTCATGCAGGTATTATAGTATTTTGTATTCATCACTAGTGTTCACCATTTTGAGGATGCTCGGCATTGAGCGACACCGGTGAATGGGAGTTTGCGAAGAAAGTTAAAAAGAACGAAAATTATACATGAAAATTATAGTGTTAGTTTCCAGAAAGTACTGTAAAAATAAAATAAAATAATTCTTGGTGATAATGGAGTTCCATAATGAAGTGACAGTTTCAGTTTCAACATTGAAAAAAATTACCAATTCACTTCAACAGGAGTAACGACACCGACTAAGACGGGATTAAGTCAAAAGAAGAAGAAGAGATAACCTATTCACTTTATCGAACTTCGTGGCCCTGTTGTTTGGATATCTGACTAATGAATAAAAGGTTCCGGATTCGATTCTTAGTGGAGACATAGTTTTTAGTTATTATTTTGTAGTACCTGAGTTGTCCAAAAAGCAAAACAAAGAAAAACACGAATGAGCTATTTTATACGACCGGTTTCGAAGTTACCGCTTCTTCCTCAGCATGGATAACATCTGTCACTTTATTTTTTTTTAAATTGTTGTGAATCAAGTTGAACATTGTAAAATAAACCGTTCTAATGATCCAAACGGTAGTCGTTTATATGATTGCAATAGTCAGTTGAGTTGATGCATTCTTCCGTGATTCTTCTAACCCACCGTTGAATTTACGAGACAACCACATCTATGCTAAGCCCTAAAACAATCGGAAAGCTTTTAAATTTAATGTCAGTTCCTGCTTTCTTTCGTGGCTCCCAAACATACAGGCAGATCAACAGATGCACATTTTACGCTCTTTTAATCAATGACGTAAATAACAACTAAAAAAAAAACAACATACTATTCTTCCAACTGAGAAGTTTAATGGGGCATTAAATGAACTAATACGCAGTGTCCCCATTTGTAGTAAGTTTATTTACTTTGTTTCATGGTTCCGAATCGGTGTTTCCATCACTCTTATTCACATCAAAATTCGCCATCTATTGAAAATATATAAATTATTTATTTGGATAAAAAAGCTGTTTATATACAACATATAACAAGGGTAGTGATGAGCAAATCCAATACCAAGTCAGGGGTGTATAGTGTATATAGGTATCGTTGAACATCTTGACAATTATAAATTATCGACGAAGTTTTTATTTGGTAGAATTCCATTATAAGTTTTATATATAATTAAAGTAAAGACTTTTTGATTCTACATTATTTTTTTATTCTGCGCGATAGGCCTATTTCGCCTTGTTAGGGCATTAACTAGCTTATTAATGTAGAATCTTGACAATTTTTGGCGTAGTGAAGACAAAAAAATTGCACATTTACCAACCAAGCGAAAACCCCAAAATTTGTTTATTCAAGATGTTTGTCGGTCATTCTTACGATAAATTGACTGAAGTCAGATCGTTAAGAAGGATTTGTAATAGAACGATGTATGACCGGGTAAGAAATGAAGACATAAGGAAAGAATGTAAGATGAAGAAAGATGTCATTACTAGAATGAAAGTGAACACATTGAGATGGTTTGGTCACATGGGGAGAATGAATGAGGAGCGCCTGACGAAGAAAATATACAGAGCGGAAAGGAATGGATTAAGAGGTCGGGGACGCCCAAGAAAGGGATGGCACGACCATGTGAACGAAATTTTGAAAGACGGAAATGTTAGAAGTGTGAGCAATAGACGAGCATGTATGAGACGATGCATGAATGTGGACGAAGCGAGGGATGCGTGCCAGGATAGGAAAATGTGGCGTTCGGTTCTCTCTGCCTACCCCTCAAGGGACATGGCGTGATGGTATGTATGTATGTATGTAAGTCATGAGACTTTACTTAATATACTTATATTATGTTAACGAACTCGCGATTCACAATGAAACATACATAGATATAGGTAGAATTTGAAAAAAAAACATATATTCGGTTATGGTACAGACAAAGATTTCCATACAGTATACTATATAGATTGAGTGGTGTGGGTACTCCGTGCAATGAGTCATGGTATATCGCATGTTTGATTTCTTGTTTGGCAACATATTGCACTTTTTCATACATCTCATCACTTCCTAGATAACTGATCTACATATATATCTTAACCATAGTCGTTATTCTCTATAGAAAAACGATGTTTTTTGTCCAACTTGTTGTCAAAAGTCTCGCGGAGACAATTCTCATTTCGATTCATACAAAATTTGCTAACTGCGACATCTTAGTATATTATATAAAAATCTATGGGTACAGACGGGGCCATCGTTTTTACTCCTCACTAACACAAGGTGATATAGTGGGGAGTTATGATTTCGCAATTTTTAAGGGTATTTTTTTTTTTGCAGATTATCAACTAGTATCATGCTGAGATTGTATTCTGAAAGTTTCATCACAATGTATCTGTGTGTGTGTGCAGTGTGCTATGTGCTATGTACGGCGTGTTCATTTTACTTTATCGATTATAGACTAAAGTACTCATTCGATTCTATTCAAATTTTGCAAATTTGTATATCTAATGCTCACTTAGATCCCATTAGATTTTGAACGATATATGAATAGTGCTTCTCAATTTTTTTAACTGTCAAATATTTCAAAGTGACCCCAAGCTCAGGAAACTTAAAATTTGAAATTTTTATTTTCAAATAGGTAAAAAGGCTCATCACTTTCATAAAATGGCATTCAAGAAATATCAACTTTTCATAATAAAATAAAAAAATAATTAAACAAACTCATTTCATAAAATCGCTGAAAATTTTCCATACAAAATTTGAGTACGGAACATCTTTGACTAGGTATATACCAAAGACCTTATAATAATATATACTGACTAAAGGTAATATATTAACATTATTATTGTGAAATTTGCTCTGTTTATGTTAAATTATTATTTAATTTTACTCTTTTACATCATTTTTCATAATATCTTATATGAATATTAGGAAAATGTTTATTTTATCAGTTTTTTTTAGAAACCGAACGTCATGATAGTTTATTTTCTAGGAATATACTAGTTACAAATAAATATTTTGTGTTTTTTTACATACATACTATCATGCCTTGTTCATATTGAGGTAGGCAGAGAGAACTGAGCGCCATACTTTCCTTTCCTGATATACTTTTCTCGCTTCACTTAATCCAAACATTGCCTCATGCACACTCTCCTACTATCTACACATCAGATTCCATTCATGTGATTTAAATGAGTCTTTCTCGACCGACCTCTATCTCTTATTCCGCATCTTTTAGCCATGTATAATTTTTTTGTCAACTGTTCTTCATCTGTTCTTTCTATGTGGCCGAACCACTTAAGGACATATATTATATTTTTATTTTGCATGTGGTGTCCTTTTCCAACATACATTCTGTTCTTGTGCTTACTTTTTTTATTCAATCACACATCGTCTTATTACACATTTGTCTGAGAGACCTCATTTCAACGGCAGTTATTCTACTTGGGAAACTTGATGTTTTACTATGTTGTTTTGAAAAATATATAAAAAGAACATTATTTACATTGAATTACATTCATGTATTCTCAATGTAACATAAAGAAATTAAGTTTATAAAAAATAACAAAACAAATAATATTCATCAACTACTAATTTCCCATGTAAAGTTTGAATTTAGAACAACTTGTATAGACTTAATATTGATTTTTGAAATCATAATATTGTATATGTTCATCATGAGTAACAAACAACTATATTTTTCCAGACCAGCCATAACATGTCATGCATAGAAAGCTTTCATATTACTATATATAATTTATATTTCACAAAGTATGCTTTTGAAAAATTTCTTTTAGAATTTTTGGTTTATTGTCTTAAAATTATGCACAAAAGCTAAATAAATATTTCATGGTATTAGTTAAAGCAGCACTTCAGAGATCAAGTGAATTTTTTTTCCTATATTATGTTTAGTATTATATATTAAAAGTGTTCTTTGATTGACCAGACTCTATTGAGCAGTCTCTCTCGCACCCACACATTTACAGATCTATGTCACTGTGCACTACGAGCTCAGGAGATTAGTCTGTGTATAATAAATCGTTAAATTTTAGTGACTTTATATATATATATATATATATATATATATATATATATATATATATATATATATATATATATATATATATATATATATATATATATATATATATATATATATATATATATATATATATATATATATATATATATATATATATATATATATATATATATATATATATATATATATATATATATATATATTTGTAAAATAGAAATAGAATAATGTTTATAAAGAAATGCTTTTACTCATAAGCAAAATTTGAATGAAAAACAGCTTTTGTTATACTGAATGAGGGCAATATAGAAATATTATTTTCAATATTTGTCTTGTTTGTAGTAAATCATTTGTCTAATTTAATTATTATATTTATAAAATTTCTCATACCTAATGTATGTGATTCATATACATACCATAATGCCATGATCCTCACATGGTAGACAGAGAAAACTGAATGCCATATATCTTGACACACAATCATCGCCTCGTCAACATTCATACACCTTCTTATACATGTTTATCTGTTCTTCACGCTTCTAACCTTTTCGTCTTTCAAAATACCATTCACATGGTCATGCCATCCCTTTCTTGGGCGGCATTGATTTCTCATTTCATTCCTATGCGCATTGTATATTTTCTTCGTCAGGCATTCCTCATTCATTCTCCCCATGTGGCCAATTAATGAATGAAATGAATTCATCATTTTCATTCTATTAATGACATCTATCTTCATCTTAAATTCTATTACAGATTCATCTTAGTGATCTCATTTAAACTGCATTTATTCTGCTTTCATGTGACTTCTGCCATGTCCAGGTTTCACTTGCATACATCAAGGTTGGCACTTTTAAGATAGCGTTATCAATGGCATCTTTAGCATCCTTTGATATGTTGCGGTCATTCATAACTGGTCTAAGTGCTCCATTCTCTCTGTTTCTTGCCATAACTCTTCTTTCGATCTTTTTATCAATCCGTCCATTCCGGTGTTCCGTTGCTTCCCAAATAGACATATTCGTCTACTTGCTTGAGCCATTTGTTCTCTAATTTTATTTGGTACGCTGTTCTGCTATCACTCTTTTGAAACACCATTTGAACTTCGATTTGCTGGCATCCATTCTCAGTACGTTCTCTTTACATCCTTCATATACTATACTTACTGAATTGTCAACGTTTTGACATTTCTCATATACCTACTAAAATTCAGACAGATAAATTTAGACGAATCGGAATGGGACATATTATGAATATTTCGATTTGTGTGATAGATTTTGTATTTTAATGAATTATTGTGTTGTTTTTCTTTTTAATTGTTGTGTTGTTTAATACGAGTTTTATGTTTTATTTTTACCATATTTTTATAATGGCTAAGAGGCCGTGTATGTGAATATAAATAAATAAATTTCAGACCCTTGCTATCCTCCATAAAAGTTCTGATGCAACATTCAACGTATAGATTGAAGAGCCATGGAGATAGCATGCACCCCATTATTTATAGAGAACTATGTTGTTACTGTGTCGGTGACACAAACACGTGATATTCAGTAGTGGCCAAAAGAATGGAAACTTTTTATTTTGACTACATTTTTCAACTTACTAGGTGATTCATTTTACTTTTTCATTGAAATTTTATTGCAATCTTATTGTTTTTAATGACAAATATTTTCTTTTGTTTATTTCGCAAGAAACAATAAATATTTTCTTAATTATTTTAACTTTTTTTTACAAAATTAGTTAATCCTTTCTAATTTGTCTCATAATGAGTTGTAAGGAACATATACCTTACTATTTGATGATATGAATCATCATTATTACTCAAATTTTTTTCTGGAAATTTGTTTTTTTGATGTCTGTGATCATTAGAAAGTAATTATTGAGGATATTTGAAATCCTATCTAAGCAAGAGCTATTAGTCTGTCGTTCGTCCTGTACTGTGTCATTTGTAAGTGGTTGGAGTGTTTTTTCAAGTTCTGAGATTATTTTATTCTGAAACTTCTTCTGAAACATGCTTGGAGGCTACTGGTCACCTACAAAATGTAGTAGAGCAGTTACCCTGCGAGAAGAGGGATATACATATAAACAAATTGCTGAAAAGTTGGGACACAGAGCGTCCAAGTCTGGAGTTCAAAGGTCTGCGAGAGGTTCAAAGTCTCCAAAAGTTTACACAATGCTGTAAAATCTGGCAGAAACCAGAAGACGTTATTGATAGACGACAGAAGGATAACGAAATTAGCTCTTCAAGACCGTAGATCCACTTCGAGTGATATCCAACACATCCTTGCTGAGAGTGGTATAATTGTAAGCGATAGGACGATTCGACGACGCCTAGTCAACAATGGATTAAGGGCCAGAAGGCCAAGAAAAAAGCTTACTTGAATAGTAAACAAAGGGAAAAAAGACTCATAGTTTTTTCAAGTCAAGTTTGTTCAAAATGCAGAAAAATATCAATAAACATTAGGTTTCCGTTGATTTAATTCACGTATAAAACTTTTTTAACGCACGTGATATTTATCTTAACTAACATGTAACTTCATCATGTATTAGGATGTTTTAATAAATCATATTATATTCAATTACTAGATTCAGCGTTTTATGTTCTCTTAATTTCTCCCAAATGTAAAACAAAATGTTTAATTTTGTTTTATAAAAGTCTGTACTTAACATCTATAAAACATATTGTCATATAAAAGGAATATAACAGGTTCATCGACAACTACATATTATGTTTTATAAAAGTTTTTGTTTTTCATTTATAAAACCAACTGTTGAATAATAGGTATATAAACGTCACACTAATAATTTTATGTCCTATTGAAGTCATCCATAATACCACTATACAATCGTCTATTAAAGTTTTTTCTAAAACGTTTATAGGCCAATAAGTTGTTTAGATGTTATAATAATACCCTTTTTATGACGATATTGTCTTTTTAAAAATCTTTATACAACTGAAATCTTTTTATGACATACAGCTTTGTTAAGTTAACATTTCGATTAAGACCATTATGTGATCCTTGTATAATTACGTTGCAAAAACGTTTATGGGACGTTGCAATTAGACTATTTAGTTAGACGACTTAACCGTCAGATGTACAACGTCTATACGACTAACAGAGTTAGTTAATAACCACTATAAAACTCCTATACGACTAAAAGTCATAGGTATAACTCTTATTTATACGACTTGTTTGCTAGTTGGATTGTCTCTGGGGGAAACATAAAATTAAAATAGTCGCATCATTTCTATCTTCGGCCTTCGTGGCTCAGTTGGTTAGGTATCTGACTACTGATCCAAGGGTCCCAGATTCGATTCCCGGTGGAGACACAGTTTTTAATTGTGTTTTAAGTCTGGCTCTGTGAGACGATTAATACCATAAGCAGATCGTAAGTCTCCAGAATGTGGCAGCTTGTTATTGGTGCATGTTAAATAATTATTTGACATTGTACCTGTTAGTTGCCCGTGAAGCTACATAAAACAAAAAGTTATAATATAATATTATGCTGATTAATTATTTAAATGTTTTATCAAATGACAGAACGAACGCGTATAATATCTGTCAAATGACAAATGTCAACCACGGTGGACGGTGCTGCCAGGACTTAAATTTTTAGATATTATTGGAGAGTTGCACGAAAAAAATATGAATCCTTATGAAGAAGGGGTTGAACTTAACATTGTTTTTACTCCTCACTACCCCAAGGGGATTTATGAATTCGTAATTTTTAAGGTAATTTTTTATTGCAGATTATCAACTAGTATCATGCTGGGATTGCATTCTGAAAGTTTTATCACAATGTATCTGTGTGTGTGTGTGTGCTGTGTACTATAATATGCTACGTACGGCGTGTTTATTCTAGATTATCGATTATAGACTAAAGTGCTCATTCGATTATTTTCAAATTTTGCAAATTTGTATATCAAAAACTCGCATAGACCTCATTAGATTTTGAAGGATATCTGAATAGTGCTTCTCATTTTTTTTAACTGTCAAATATTTCAAAGTGACTCCCATGCTCAGGAAACTCGAAATTTGTTATTTTTATTTTCAAATTGCTAAAAGGGCACTTACATATCACTTACATAAAATGTCATTAATAAATATCAATTTTTCATAATAATATATTTAAATAATAAAAGAATTAAACTCACTCATTTCATAAAATTGCCGAAAACTTTCTATAGAAACTTTGAATACTCTATAGTGACTTGTTAGTGAGGAGTTTAGCGTTGGCCACAACCCACTCGTTTTTTGTTTAAATAAGTAAGAACATAAAAAAATACAAATATTTTTGAACATCATATTATATTATTATAATAAGCAATGCAACTGAACAATGACAAATAATGTGAACAAATTCGTTGTCTCCCCTTCATTGGTATATACACAGTGCCATGATAAGTGCTTAACACGAAAAGGCGTCAGTAGTTACATTATGGCAATAATTGAGACATTAAGATGATGGAAATTATTATTGTCATAAATTTATCTATGACTTTATTATGACATCTGACTAGGAAGCACTTTTTTATAATAATTTCGTGTTATTTTTAACGCGGGCACAGTTAATACAATTAACTCGATACCAGGGGTACATAAAAATATAGGTGGGTAAGTGCTATATTTGTCTATTTTGTAATTAAGTAATCTAGGGGCGTCTACCGATACAAACATTAAAAACCATAAACGAATCCATATTAAATTTTTTGAGAAAATAACAACTTCACTATATTTTCTTAGTTACATCTAAAATTTTCAGCGCCCCACAAATTAGGTGCAAAATTCAAATTAATTGAATATTATTCATACATAGAAAATATATTAATTGAATATTATTCATATTTTATAACCAAAATTTCGTTAAAAAAAATAATCTCGATTTTTTAAATAGAATTCTAATTAAATCATTATTTTTTTTTAATTTATTAAGGTACCTCAGTACATATCCCAAAATGTGGGGTTACCAGCAACAGGTGTACGGGTGTGCATTACCTTATAAAAGGAAGCACGACATATTATGCGTGTATGTTGAAGTATGAGAGATGTTATTTTGCCTGCTATAAAAGAATTTTCAAGCATATAGGTAAACAATAAATACATAATACATACTCAATACATATGTAATTAGAAAAACTGTTTATCGGTTAAAACGGTTTAATAAAAAACTGATGAGATATTTTATATGACCGGTTTTGAAGCAACCACTTATTTCTCAGAACGCATGACAATTTTTAGTTAATTTAAGTTTTAGACAAGAAACATTCAAAGTTGAAAGTTTAATATTTTTATCACCAGATCGGTTAGAGCGCTGGGTTAATATTCCAGTGGTCACGAATTCGAATCCTGCCACGACCGATTTCGTTCACCTATAGTACAAGAATTTATGTTTATGATGCATGATGATGCATCTTGTTTCGAGGATACATTCATTCTTTTAATCATATAAGAAAAATGTATTTTTTCCTATCAACAAAACTAACATGACAATAATAATATGTAGAATCAAGCAATTTTTATTGTTTTAATACACTATAGGATAACTTCGTTGTTTTATTTTCGGCTTTACTCCAATTTGAAGCCCTACCACAAGTGCGATAAAAGATTTAAAGTTAAATTCCTGTTTCGTGTCGTATTTAACACCGTTTATATGTAATTGTAATTAACCATAGATTACACGCGTAGATAGTAAAAACACTATCTCTGGTTTTGTCCATCAGCGCCAACAGTGGGCATTAGGCGAGGGGCGGTGCAGCAGGAAATTGTTATTTAAATAAAGAACACGAATCCAAAATGTCTGTTCATTTTAATTGACAGCTCACCATCAATGATGTGTTTTTGTTTGATTGATACAAATTAAATTGAAGTCGTGTTTATTGTTTTCGGTTGACGGGGGTATGTATCAGGGAAATGGATGCTGTTTTACATACATAATATACTAACCAGCACTGCATCTCACGTCATGTCATTGTTAGCATTTCCCAGTATGACAACTTTGTCATGACATGTCTCAATCAACTGTTTGGGGGGAAGCACACATAACATAAGGCCGTGTACCAGAACGGGTAGTCCAAGAGAATCAAACTCATTGTCATTTCATAAATGGCGATGGTACATTAAGCACATTTTCAAGTGTTTGTACATACATAGGATTTATAAGGGAAGTCAATAAAATTCATAATTATTGAACGTTGGGCAAGCGCTTAAAACGCCGATGACAGATCGTAAACCCTGCAGATGCCTGGTTTCCCGGTTCTCCTATAAATATTTATTCCAGTTTCGTCTCTATTGACATATAAAGTTAATATCATTGACCCCCTGCAGGTAAATAATCGAAATACATATGCAATCAGAAAATATTTTAATCAAACTAAGATATTAAATCAAATCAAGTAAGTATCTAACAAGAAGCTAAGAAGAATCTGTAATAGAACTATTTATTATGTTGTATTTTTATGGGTAAGAAATGAGAACATAAGGAAATAATGTGTGACAGGAATGAAACGAGAGGCCAGGGTATTCCAAGAAGAGGATGGTACGATCATGTAAACGATATCTTGAAAGAATGAAAGGTCAGTTGCTTGGAACAATAGATGGATATGTATGAGACGATGTGTGGAGGCGATGAATACGTGTCAAAATAGAAATGTAGCGTTCGGTTCTTTCTGCCTACACCATTACCGACAATTTGTCATGGTATATATGTAAAGAGAATCAAATTCCATGTATCTATATATTACTCTTCAAGGCAATTACATATTACTCTATTCACATTCATCAGCATGAGCAGCAGTTGGCTTATATGCAACTACGATTAAAAGATTTCATCGAAGGGCCTTCTAAAAAAAGGACAAGAAAGCTGCTAAATCTCAACATCGAGGGAGATCGCGATCCACTTCCACGCCGGCGACGCTATAGAGCCCATTGGCCCTGTTCACCACCGGACGCAGCCGCAACATCGGACAAACACAAAATATCCACCATCCATCGGGTTCAACCACTGCCCCCGAGAATCCAACCTCAAACGGCGGGGCAACCGCTCAAGATCGGCAGCCGGGGCAAGCCCCTAGCACAACCGATCGAACGGAAGGGCTTGCCCCCGCACCCCTCGGTCCTCGTGTTGGCGTCCGAAAGCTTGGCGGGCTAACACCGGGGGCATCCGACGCAATCATCACCTGTCAGATTTGACGTCACAGATGTCAACACAGGATGTCTGACCCGACGTCTGCGCCGGCGGTGTGCCCGGACCAAACAACATTCGCCACAGTTGACGAGTGACTGCCGAGCGAGACTAGAGGCGTCCGTCCTGCTCTTCTCTAAGTACAGAATTGACGAGGGCACAACAGCGTCGGCCGCCCACCCCCGCCTTTACTGCCTAGGTCCTTAGAGCCGCAACCTAGGCCCAAATCTCAACAGAGATAAATTGAGAACACGATGACTGGTTTATTCTCTGGTCACTGTCATCTGAAAAGACACCATTACATAACATAATGGAGATCGCGGATGAACCAAACTGTAGAAAGTGTCAACAAGAGGAAGAAACAGCCTCACATGTGATCTGTGGGTTCCTAGCTGTTTCTAGCTAAAGGAATTCAGACACAGACTGGGAGCTTTTATACCAAGACCTAAGGACGTGAGGGGATCTTATTTTGCTAAATATGGAACTTTATTCAAGAAACCGAACTGCTATTGAAATGAAAGGGAGTTACACAATAGATCAAACATGGTCGCAGTGCGGGGGTGAAAAGTCGCACTCATATCCAATAATAATAATTATTCACATCTATGCTTCCTTTCATACATGCTCGAACTCCTTATATTATAATATGGTCGGTCTGATCTTGCGCCTAGGCGAATGACGCATAAAATGCAAGAATGAATAAGAACATGGTAAAATGAATAAGTATTTTATTTAAATATGTATTTGTAAAACCAAATGGATAACAATTGGAGTTAGCCGTTATATAAATATTGAACATTAATATTTATACCCAGTATAAAGTATGTAAATCAAAAAGGAAATATTATTGTGATAATCATAATTCTACATATGAATGACATTATGGTCCATATCCCCATACCCGTCTAGCTAACTAATTAATATCAATTAAAAACACGACCGCAAACGCATACAAACAATATTTAGCCGAAGGGCTAGGGCGAATTTATATGGGCTGGCAAAATAACGCATTGAACCAAACATTTATTCGGAAGTAGCAAAACAACGTCATAATAATATAATATATTCTGGATGTCATGATGTGTGTAGCGTTGTCAGTCGGAGTTCAAAGTGAGTCGCCGCCCTTAGCTATAAATATTATAAAAATATAAAATTAGTTTTTGATAAATAACTTAAGAAATCACGTAGCTGTGCAGTGTGCAAATATTTGCTTTTTTTGCTTGGTTGGCATATGTGTAAAGTGTAAACCGCCCCGCCTTCCACGAACCACGACGAAAATTCTCAAGTTATTTGCCGGAAACTATACCTAACTGTAACGAGTATAATCTCAGCAAGATCCAAACCTTAGAAGAATTCGGTAGGATAGCCACTACAAGGTGTATAAACATTTTTACGTTGTCTGTCTTTACAAGTTATCCACACTGCGTTACCTGCCATTTGATACAGGTTCATATTATTTATCATTCCCTAATAATCATACATTCGTTCATGCATTCATTCATTCTTTTTCCAACTGTCGATTCGTTCAAGAGAATGAAATTCTATTGGAGATATTTTTAATGGTTTACAGTTTACACATATGTAGCCCAACTGACGATTCGTTCAAGAGAATGAAATTCTATTGAAGGAAAAGGCTGTTTAAGTCCAAGATGCGTGTATTAAGGAACATTTTGTATGGCGTAGTGGACTTTTTTCACGGCTATTCCAACTTTGAAGTCAAAAAACACAAATTTAGAGGCTTCGCAGCATATATGTTCCATATACGGATTTACTCAGAATTCGGAGTCGTTTAGTGTGTCTGTGTGTTTGATTGTGTGTGTGTGTGTGTCCCTTATAAATTTTGATCCGCTCAATTTACAGAGCCCAAAATTTCAGAATATATAAATAGTTATAGGCCTACAAAACTTTTATACTCAGAATTTTGAATTTTTGTTTCAGTCAGGGGTAACCAACTTTTGAATTTTTGATTTATTTTTCCATATATCTCAGAAATCATAAAAGCTAGAACGCTGAAAATTGGTAGGTACAAACCATAGACAAATACAAAATCTAAAATTGGTATTTTCAAAAAAAAATTCCAAGGTTTCTCAAACATTTTTTATTAAGAAAAATATTTTTTTTATGAAAAATTTATGAGTTTAACTGCCTATATGTATAGTTTGATACACAATATGTATAGTTTGATACAAAAATCTCCAAATATACACACAGAACCATCATGCTGTTTTCATATTCCGAGTAGGAAAAGAGGATTGACCTCCATACTTTCCTATCTTGACATATATTTTTTTTTAAATGAATATGTCCTTGTTAAACAAGTACATATACACCTTCCTACGTTCCCTGAAATAAGCATAAATGCTTGTGCTATAGGTGAACGAAATCGGTCGAGGCAGGATTCGAACTAGCGACCACTGGATTACTAACCCAATGCGCTAACCGCTCTGCCATCGACCCATCTAACCCATGTGTTGTATTGAAAACAAAATATCCTAAAATATTCAATAATTTGGATTTAAAGGTTTATAGTTTGGTACTTATTCTTCAACGATACATACTATCGCTATCGACAGTTGGATCTCATGTGTTACATGCAACTAGTACTATACAAACGCTCGCACACTTTCATATTCTTCTTCGCCAAAGGGCATGACTAAACTTCACTATCTATTACTTGTCATTGGCAAACTATAAAATCATTTAAAATGACACTTTTATTTGTGAGAATTATTTTTTTCTCTCGTTTCTTTGAATAAACATCATGGTATTTGTATGGGACGCCTTTTTCCTTTTTTGTTTTTGGGATTTATATTTTCTTTTTTTCCTATTTGTAATCTGAATTTTTACACTAGGTATGTTTATTATTGTTATTGATTTACTGTTTCAATCGTTATATTCATATATTATTATTATTATTTTTACTATAAATTATTATTGTATATAATATTATTATGTTAAATACTGCCTTATTTGTATAGGTACCTATGTAAAAGGCTATTAAGCCGTAAATTGTATTAAGTAAATAAATACCATCACGGCATATCCACAATGGATAGGTGTGCGGTTATGCAGAATCTTAAAAGGATTCACGTCACATGCGTGTATCCCCGCACACTAGTTTCGTCTCACCAAAAAATGCACTACATTCAGAATGGGTGGCGAACCATTGCAGGACTATGCGAGATGCCTTGTATTTTCGATTACCCAGCTCTTACGGGGCATCCAAAACGATGATAATAGAAGAGTGGAAACACTATTCTAAGCCGGTGCTTCACAACGAATCACACAGGAAAAAATCCAGGAACTACATATATATAATTGTATGTGTTATTTGTAAAAAAAAATTACAAACGTGTATGATATCATATTATGTACCTAGGTACATACAATTTGCATTTGCAAATAATGACAAAAAAATGCTTTGTTATTACATATTAAGTATATACATATTTAAATTTTTGTCACATTACAATATATTGTTGTGAACCATTATTGTAAGGATTAAAAAAAATGTTAATAAATCTAATGGTGACTGTCAGTTTTTGCCATATCATTCTTCACGACTTCTACAAGTACCTAATAAAGATTCAAATAAAAAGCTTTACAATCGTTTGCCCTAAGTTACAAAAGTCCCATATTATAAACAATAGATTTCCATATTTGTTATGAGTAGGTATTTGGTAGTAGGACTTATTATTCCCAGTAGGGGAGCTGGTTACCACAGCGGGATGGACGGTGATTGCTTAGTTTTAGGGCATGATTACATAAATTAAGCCAATGTAATGGACGAGATATAAGTTCCGTTATAGGTACATGTTATCATACATAATTGAAGGTTCGTCTGTTTTTAGGAATTTAGTGACGATATCACCATTCGAAATATATTAACATTTCCAAATACGACATAATAAACAACGATATAGTTATTTGGGTGAGAGTTTTGTTGAATTTGAATTAATAAAGTTTCGGAATAAGTTATTTATTATAGTATGAAATTCAGTAACTTTTGCTAGCGGTTAGTGGTTCTGATACAAAAAGTAGTGTCTACTTCATATAAATACACACAAAAACGGTAAAAATAATAGATCTTCTTTTTAAACACATAGTGACGCCTCAATATCCGTGGTATTCTTTGCTCTATTTCCTTTCATTATAGTTAGGCACTTAAATATAAATTCAAAAGATTCAAAAGCAATATCGACTACTTAATTTCTATTATATTTATACTTATAATTTTTGATAGTTTCACTTGTAATTAATATTTGATCTAACTCGCTATTGTGGATGACTGCATAAAATACAGCATATTTTGTTGTACCTTTTTTCAAAAACTACAATATTTTTATGATAGATATAAGTGTGAAATAACAAAAAAATAAATTCCGTACTTATTACTGTAAGCTTTTACTCAAATTTCAATAATAACTACCTATTTAATTTGGAGGTACTTCTAGTTACTAGTATCACATATTATGATTTAAGACAAAGCAATTGTAAAAAAAAATATTATTTAACGCTTTCTTTTGACCCTTGACACAACTGAAACATAAATCTTTCAGAATGTCCCGGAGGCACCCACCCGCGTTTAATAATCCATATCCCGATAATTAAGAGTAATTCGTTAGAAAGATGATAATGCGTATTGTGGTCCATCGGTTAACCTACGGATCCGTCTGACAATAATTATGAATGTAATGGACAGGATGTGAAAGGTCCCTTCCTGACCGTCCGTTCGCTTGTCATTCATCCATTGTTGCATATTATTCTACTATACAATACAATAATTATAATTATTGTGGCTATTTCATCAATTAAACTGATGCAATTATTGTTATAGACTTTTGAGGGCACATCTCGAAACCCTATGGTACTCCGCGACGAGCTGCACGGAAAATTGACTTCCGTTGCTCTTATACTAAATATACCAAAAGGAATTCTAGAAGGTCATAGGTAGATTATCCAGGAGGTAAAAGAAGGATTGTAAGTCCGAGGCGACGGAAGGATGATATTTCAAGGGATGCATCTTCTCAAAATTCAAACTCGAAGGCCGCATAAAATTACAAGAGAGATTGTAGCAAGAAGTTGCTGGTGGATAAGGCTCGATATGAGTTGTAGAGCCATCGAAGAAGAAGAATAGGATAAAAAATTCCACTTCAAATGCAATCGAATTCAGGATTACTTTTACATATTTTATTTTGTATAGCTTCTCGGACAACTAACAGTATGTCAAATATTAATTTAACATGCACCCAATAATAAGTTTCTACATTCTAAAGACTTATGATTTATCGTCTCGCAGATTCAGACTAAAAACACAATTAATAACTGTGTAAGTATCTAAATAATGCCAATATGTTTTTATCAAACGAAATATATTATTGATCAAATTAGTTTTGTTTGTTTATAGGTGTTTGGTATTATTATTAAACTTTAACTTTAATATTTTTGAAGAAATGTTTCAGTTATAAACAAATATATTGTATAAACAAATATTTAATATTTTTGAAGAAATGTTTCAGTTATAAATATATTGTACAGTTACAAAACTAACCAAGATTACAATCGTTCAAGATACGTGCATTGGATCACAGAGGTCAGAATACATCGAGCAAATCATTTGCGTTGGCAAAAAAATTTATTGACCTTCTGTGATACAAGAAGACCTACATCAAACTGATGGATTAAAATACAGCATCCTCATAAATGGTTATGTTGGTGATTGATAGTGTTATGCGGTTCAGTTTGTCAATGATTTGACTAACCTCGAAGATGTCGGAAAGAACATCAGTATATTATATTTTATTTATGTATATATTAGAAATGGTAAAACATAATTTCAATCTCAGAGCTAGAATTGACCGCACTGAAAAATTGTGAAATTGAAAATGTGGACAGAAATTGAAATATATCGGGCAACTCACAGGTCACCACTTAACAAAATGGGATTGTTTATTTTCTCACAAATTCAGACAGACAACAATAACAAATAAAATTATGAATTTTAGAGTAAAATAATCTTATTGACATACAAATTAATAACGTCAAATGAGAATGTTATCATGGCGCCAACAGCTGGAAAAAATACGTTTTACCTACACATATTATATACGTACACAAAACATAAAATCACACACACATAATTTGTAAACACAATACCACGATGTGCTGTAAACAAATTTTAATGTGCCATTTTCAGAGGTTATCTTATTGACAGTTATGGTGTGGATTCAAACACGAGAATAGTTAACTAAAGGTCAGGATAACTAAAATCAATCGGAGAAACGATTATTTTTATCATCATTTTCAGACGTCTGCAAAAATGACAAGTAGGTAGGTACTTATTATTTGGAATACTGTTTACGAGCAAATCATAGGTACATAATTCTCAAATTATAATTCTAACAACTGAGGAAAATAAATCGGACGTATGTTGCATAATATAATCTTATTTATTCTGCAACACAATGTCATAATAATCATGTCATAATAATCGTAAAATATAAACAAAGAATTGACGATACGTATTCTGTAGGTCTGTTCACTATCGTAAACAACAAATTATTAGAGGTTAACATGGACCAAGCAAAAATAGATGAACTTTGTTTAAAAAAAGAAAAATATGTGATTTTTTAAAATTGAAATTTATTTTTTCTGTACAAAAACAGTTGTGAATGTCTTTTATTGACGAAACAAATTGTCAATACAGAATAATTCTTGAAGAGAAAAATAAATCTTGTTGCTCGATAATACAAAATTGAAAGATTCTTTGAAATTTGGAAATAATGACAAAAAGCGTTACAATTGTGCGTTACACATCTATATGGAATAATGAATAACCGTTGGAGTAAAAAACACGTAGGTACATACGTTGCACATGCAGTCAATAATATTGGAAATGTATTACAATGATAAGCAGTTAACTGTTTTTACTCCTCACTACCCTAAGAGGATATATCTGTGTGTTTGCTGTGTACTATAAGATATGCACGGAGTGTTTATTCAATTTTATCGATTATAGACTAAAGTAGGTACTCATTCGGTTCTTGTCAAATTTTGCATATTTGTTTGCAAATTTGTATATCTTATAATCGCTTGGACACCATTAGATTTTGAAGGATATCAGACCAGTGCTTCTCAATTTTTTAACTGTCAAATATTTCAAAGTGAGCCCAAGCTCTGGAAAATTAAAATTTTATATTAATATTTTAAATTGGTAAAAAGGCACATCACTTTCATAAAATGGCGTTGAATAATTATCATATATTCATAATTAAATAAAATATAATTTAACTTTGAAAAATTTTAATACAACATTTGAACAAGTACCCACCATCTATTATGAAATGACAGTTTCAAATATTGGAAAGAAAACATTTGAGGGCGCGAGGAAAAATATTTAGTAGTGAGTACCTTTGGCCACAGCCCATTCGTTTTTTATAACCCAAATAACTATTTAATATATTCAAAAATAAATATCATTAGATAGAAATGAACTAATTACATGTTTTTATAGTAAAACAATATGACTAAAATAATAGAGTCGGTATGTATTGATCAAATGTAGGATGGCACGATGTTATGAAGTTTGGAACAATAGAAGCTGCCGTGTGTGAGATCAAGGCTGGCTAATATTAAAACGTCTTGATGAAATGTTGTCTACCATTCGATTGACCCAACGACCCCTTCTTTAGATCATAACTCCGCTACACATCACATCACATTATATTGCGGCGGACACTGTGAAGCTCTGTTTGACCTAGTCATAATCGTGCGAAGAAGTGCCGCTAATAATTTGTACAAGACAGTACCTACTCAGTATACTGTTGTTATAATTACGACAATAATTTTAACAACAAATATTATGAAAGACTCAATAAATTCATTGATAAAACATCAAGTTTCAACAAAGAGATTATAAATTGTGAGTGATTCATCTGAACTCACATCAAGATTATGATATGTAATTGTGACTAAGTAATGTGATTATATATTATATTCAATAAATAATAATCGATAACTATCTTCAATCATCGAATTGAACAGAGCACATTATATATTCATCTTAAAAGAACAGATTTTATTCTTAAGCATTAATAATATGAATATTGAAATAATAAATTCAGAATATAAGACATGAGTGCGACCGATCATGACGTATGCTGTGGAAACGCGAAACTTAAAGACAACGGAAATGAAGAGTCACTGGAAAAACTCTCCGTGATCGTGTTCGCAATTTTGTAATAAGAAAAACATGTGAAATAGAGGATATCGTTCGATCGAGTTGATCCAAAAGAAGACATTGGAGGGACCACGTAGCCAGAATGGACAGTGATAGACTTGCGTATATAGCAGCAAATGAAATCACCCCTGGTCGCCGTCTACCCGGAAGGCCACCCAAGAGATGGAGGAATAGTTGAACTTCGTCATCTCAGGAGGCATAGTTTTTGAATAACATAACAGGTCTACTAAACGAAGAAGTTTTATCCACGGACTTACGGGCTAAAACAAAATAATTTAGAAACTCTTGAAATAAAAAAGCCCAAAATACTCAAAAAAACATCATTAATAATCTGGTACTACCTTCTTCCTCACTCCTTCTCCAAATGTTCCCCATAGTCCACTGTCCTAACTACATCCGCCTCTACAACACCACTATTCATACACCGCACTCACTCACACATATAATATTCAGTTTACATCCACCTGAGGAAGGGAACGGACGTTCCCGAAACATGTAGTGAATAAGTAAAATAAACAAGTGGAAATATACAAAGTATAGTTTTGTGTTTAATTTAAATAATTGATTAAAAAGCAAAATGCTACTTCTCACCATTTTCAAGGGATGTTTCCGTTTGTTAATCATACAGTATAACTTTTTCCGATTTCCGTGGTAACATAACGAATTTAAAACATTTCCGTAAATCATAACGATTTTTGGACTTGTTGCCTTTCAAAATTCAGGTATCGATGTATATCTGAGTAATATCAACGCAAAAAAGAATATAAATTATTTGCTATAAGGTTGGTACCGTCTTATTAGTGTAGTGATTCGACTCTTCCATTATTATTGTTTAAGGATGTCCCGTGTCCCGTAAGAGCCGGATAATCGAAAATACAACAGGCAAATTAACATCTCACATAATTCAGCAATGATATTCACTACCCATTCTGAATGTTGTGTATTTTTAGGTGTGACGAGACTGGTGGGCGGGGATGAATACCTACTATAGGTTTATGTGTAACTATCTTAGTATATTATATATTTTGAATTTGTTAAAATAAACCATCAGTAAAATAACATTTCACGAAAGTCTTATGGATTTAATATAAGAATTTACGCCTAGTCAATTAGTCAAATTAATGTATACAATAATTGACTGTCCCAAACAACCAATGAACCAAGGACAAAGAAAATGGCAAGAAAGCTAGGAGTAAAATGAATATGAACCAAATGACACAAACCTGGTGTATGTGTGCATATATTATGGTAGATCGCCATAACACCAAACACAGTGGACTTCCACGGAGTTGGCTAATTTCAACATCCTCATTAAAACTGCGAGCTCGCGCCGCTATCCGTCGACTGGTGCCTGGTATACCACATGGTCTGTGGAAAGTACCGGCGCTATGGCAGCAGAATAACACTATCTACGCGCAAAAACATTCTCTAAGAACAGACCATAAGAAATAATATATACATTATGATCATCAACTAGATATAACCATTAGCTCAAATATCTTCCTCCTTGACAATCAAAAGTCACATTAGTGGTACGTTGCGGTCAATAACACAAGATAATCAATTTACTGAAATTGAGAATTGGCTTGTAAACAATATGTTTTTATACCCATTTTAAAACGTTTTAGTTCATTTAATATGATTTACATAGCTATATTACTTTTGAAATATAATATATTTTTGAGTAATTGAAATTAGTCTGTAAAAGATAATAATTATCAAAACCGTTAAGTTAATAAGTTCAATAATTAATTTGTCGGCCTTCGTGGCTCAGTTGGTTAGATATCTGACTGCTGAGCCAAAGGTCTCGGGTTCGATTCCCGATGGAGACACAGTTTTTAATTGTGTTTTCAGTCTGGATCTGTGAGACGATTAATATCGCAAGTCTCCAGAATGTGGCAACTTGTTATTGGGTGCGTGTTAAATTAATATTTGACATAGTACCTGTTAGTTGCCCGAGAAGCAATATTAAATAAATAAATAAATTAAATAAATAGATCATCTTGTAAAAGGAAATTATTTAATATTTGTGGATACATAAATAAGTGATTTGATTTTATAAATCTCAAAGATGGAGTTCCTAATTACTAAATAGAGATGCTAAATGACTCAACAGTGGTTCACACAAAGAAGTTGGTTTGTTTTAATTACATGTATTAGTTAAAATGTGCCACAAAAAATAACTGCAACGTATGAAAAAACATGTTTGGTTAAAATTGGGTTATAATTTGGAATAAAACCTTTAATCATTAAATTGATTATAAAAAATCAGAATATTATTAAAATACAATAACACATGTAATACTAACTAGAGACTTATATGCTTGTGTTATCAACGAGTGAGTTTCACACGAAAATCATTGGCGAGGAACGTTGTTTTCTGAATAATTTAACATATTTATGCATAATAGATCACATGTCTTTTTTTAAATAACACCATTACCCTTATGTTTAACGTATTGCTTTGTAACAGTAAGTCACATGATGATAACAAAAGTAGCTTCAAAATAATGTACACATTATGAAACCTCACTAATAGATATAACTTTTGAAAACAACGCCAGAAGTCCTGTTAAAAATCATTATGTTAAGAATATTAAAAGTATGACCTGAAGTTGGGTATTTGTATCGGTATCTTGATCATTAAATTACATAGAGGAAAAATGAAAACAATATTATTGAAAAAATATAAAAATATAATTGCTTTTGATCCGATATTACTTTGTGGTATATTTTAAAATTATCAGAACGAATAAGAATTACTTTAAAGCTACGAGTAATTTACTATAAGTGTCCGCCCTGCCAAAAAGCGATGGTCTTTGAAACAGGTCGAATTATAAAATAAAAAAACATCGTGGCTTAAACAAAGTGATTCGTGTTAATTTAAATTGAACAAAATGATGATTATAAATAATGACGTTCCTTGGAATTGATATATAGTACACGCGTTTCGGGATTGATAATCTTTTCTCAGAAAGAAATTTGAGATGGGATATACCTAGTTCATTTTAAAAATTTATTGCATTTTCTTTAAGCAGTGATGATCAATATGATCAAAATAAGATAAAATGACAAATTTTAGTTTTCTTCAACTTCTTTGTACTTAAGAAACAGAAGAAGTTCGAATATGATAAATAATGTTCACGAAAGAACGCGAAACTATATAAAACCTAAGTAAGAATACTTTAGATTTTCCGAATCAGCATACCCAGTTAACAAAGTAATTTAAAATGACCGGAATAGCTAAGGAGTAGCAGAAAGATCGGAGCTAAGATTGAAATGCGCAAAAAATGAAATAGATGTACAAATTTAATAAGGTGTTTGAAAAAATATATATTTCGGATAGGAAAAGTAATACAAGGAATAATGGGTGCCGGATTTAAGAAGATTGTTCTCCAAATTGTAAAGTAAACATATCAACCAAATTAATTATGGATATCTTAAAAGAAGTAACCCGTAAAAAACAATGGCATTAGGGGAAATTCAGTTATTGGGAATTCGAAAAAAAAACTTGCAAGGAAAACAATAATTGGTAGGGTAAGAGAATCTATTGGGCGACCATTTATATCAGAAAACGATGTGTCGGAAACAAAATATGAACATTTTACGAAGCAAGTAGGTATACAAAACTGAAAAATAAAACGGAGTAGTACACGAAAAATTTTGTAACCGTCCCCCCGTCCATTTCTATTTTTCTTTGAATATGAGACGATGAGTAGGTACATAGTCAATAAAAAATGAGAATAATATAGTTTGATTCGCTCCACATGAAACGTGTCCTTGTTAAATTTTTACAGTCAGAACCTTTACAAATATTGGAAAACTAGCCAAGCATTTACATCACTGTTTATTGTTTAGATAAGCAATTTGTTGTATTGTAGGTACATCGAGTTGACAATACCGTAGAACGGTGGTTTATTTAGTGCATGCACATCGCGACCAGATGATATTGTTGAGTCCATTCATAAATAATTGATTCAATTCAGGACAACGTTGGCAGTCACATGTATGTATGTGGATATGTCTGCAACAAGTGCCGCGCACGAATAGCCGCTGTGAATAGAGGAGGCAGGGACAACCTGCTGAATGGTGAATCTACTTACCCTGCTATTTGCTATACTCTTCATATGAAGTGGAATGCTCACTTCGACATGCCAATTGCAAGGATTAAAAATAGTGTTTATTATGATTGAGGCTAGGAATTTATTCGTAAAAATGCGCTTATTTATGATGAATCAGTAAAATTGGCTATATTTTGACTAAAAACACAATTATTTACGTATATTGTAAGGGAAAAGTGTATTTTTATGGTGAATCAATAATATTTACGTCCACTCCGAAATGGAGCATGTGGTCAACCTCCAGTTTCTTCAGGATATTCAGTCCTGGACCAACTCCGACTCTGCTTTTCTGTGTACAGGATCTATATAGGTGGTTAGTGCAGACGACGTCTGTACCCTGGGTGATATTGCGAACGCTAATTCTTTCAGCGGACAGAATGTATGACAGACTGTACCACTTTAGAGATGGATGGCTGTTGTGTACTAACGTTCTCAGACTTCTTCGTTGGTGAAGTCAAATCATCTGACTCCCAGAATTTGTCGCAGGTATCTATTTTCAACACAGTATCTTCCTATTCTGGGAATTGGTTATATTTTGCCTAGAAGTAAATTGAAGCACTGCGACTATTTATGAACAATTATCTCGGATATTGAATTGATGAAAAGTCAAAAATCGTTCTAATTTTAAAACAACAAGCGATTTAATTACAAATACCGACACAAAATGGTCGCCACGGATTGGCGGGAACCAGTACTGTGATGGCGGGCATTTCGGAAGGAAGTGTTTAATTTAAATAAATGTTTATTCATATGCGGCCGACAAACTGTGACAGGCCAACGGTCCCTACTCGATATTTTCATTACGTAGGTACATACCTAAAATACTTACCGGTCATAATTTATTTTTATCTAATGGTAACACCAGAACATAATTATATTGGATTGTAGTATTGTAGGTACAACTCCACGTAAACAGTATCCATTCAAAATAATGAGCAATGGATAATGTCAATTCACTGTCATGGCATTGAGATTATTGTAACGAGATTCATACATTTTTGTTGTTTGAATTGATTTGTTAAAAATTCTGTGTATTATGTACAATATATGTGTGCCAGTGACAAACTTACGTTAACTATATAAACAGGGTTTATTAAGAACCAATAAATGGCATTTGAACTGAACAAATAAAAATATAAATTACTTAATATATTTACAATATAGAAAGTGCACGAGCCTACGAAATAACTTTAAGTTTGATCGACTTCATATTGGCATTACACATAATTTTATGTGCAATGTGCATGACCGAAATAGGGTTGATTATACCAAAATATTTTTTCCCTATGAATACACTTGACAAATTTTTCAAAATGCTCTCAGGGGTCCGGAAAATTGAGTTTATATTATTTGTTTAAACAACGTATTGACACGTGATGAGTTAAAAGTGTAGGTATACCACAACACTCGTTTTATCAAAATTACCAGATATTTACGATTTCACTTGAAGCATGCTAAAACATAGATTTTAAAAAACACAATTATGAATTTTTGTTCTTCTCAGGGGTTATAAACATTTGAATTTTTGTTTTTATATATCTAACCACATATCTCAAAAAATATAAAACTAGCACGAATTAGTAATAGCCGAAAAATTGAATGAATATAGACAAATACAATATCGCAAACCATTTTAATGAATAAGTTCCAGGGTTTCTCAATTTTTTTTTAAAATAAAACATTATGTCTAATTCGTGTTTAACTGCTTATATTTCCATTTTTTTTACTCCTCACTAACCCAAGGGGATATAGTGGGGAGTTATGATTTCGCAATATTTAAGGCTATTTATTATCAACTAGTATCATGCTGAGATTGTATTTATTTATTTATTTATTTATTACATACACGGCCTCTTGGCCATTATAAAAATATGGTAAAAATAAAACAAAACTCTTATTAAACAAAAGAAAAACAACACAATAATTCATAAAAATACAAAATCCTTCACACAATTCGAAATATTCATAATATGTCCCACTCCGATTCGTCCAAATTTATCTGTCTGAATTTTAGTATATGAGAAATGTCAAAAAGTTTACTGCATTATTGTATTCTGAAAGTTTCATCACAATGTATCTGTGTGTGTGTGTGTGTGCTATGTGCAGTGTAGGTACTATGTACGGCGTGTTTATTTTACCTAATCGATTATAGACTAAAGTACTCACTCGATTCTATTCAAATTTTGCAAATTTGTATATCTAATACTCACTTAGACTCCATTAGATTTTGTAGGATATCTGAATAGTGCTTCTCATTTTTTTTAACTGTCAAATATTTCAAAGTGACCCCAAGCTCAGGGAATTCAAAATTTGAAATTTTTATTTTCAAATTGATAAAAAGGCACAATACTTTTATAAAATGGCATTGAAGAGTTATCAACAATTCATCAAACTCATTTCGTGAAAACTTTATAGAATGACTTGTTAGTGAAGAGTTTAGCGTTGGCCACAACCCAGTCGTTTAAATATTGAATAACGCCGAAACACCCCAACTAGATAATTAAATTTTATAATAAAACATACACCTTATAGCAGTATCTACCTAAATCTGGAACTTTTATTAAATTTTTGTATAAATTTAATTGAGTGACGACATAGTTTCATACAATTTGTATGGCAGAATATACAACATCTACGGAGACTCTATAATATAGTCCAACTGTCGATTTGTCAAGATAATTTATTTCTCTTGATAAATCGACAGTATTTATCTTAGTCCCGAGTGAGAAATTTGTATGGAATAATGGACTTTAAGTTTAAAATAGCTTTTTTACATTCTTTATCGTATACCTTTGCGTTGCGAAATGTTTACACGTACTAATGATGAAGTGTGCATGTTTATGCCAGAAGATTATCAGTTTCAAGTGCATAATACATCAGATCAACACTAAACAGATCACCGTAGTTAAACAATATCGAGTGAACAGTATCATCGGTAGTCAGTGCGACTTTAGTTAAGTCAAAGTTCCCATGGAAAGTATGGTATGATGTGGTACATTATATATGTAGTAATGCGGACCATATAAATATGTACAACATATAAACAGTCAATCATTGTTGATTGTTTAGCTTGTTACTTGCTCTATGTGTGTACACACGACGCGGCAATCAACAACAAACTAAACAATCAACTATCCCTGTATCACAATATTTGCTTGAATAAATCTAGTTATATATATGTATAGTAATTTTTTATGGTGAAACAGTAAAATTGATTATATTTGGAATTTACGTCATTTTTTTAAATGAATCGTTACACTAAACATAAATAATATTTTAGTCTGTGACCAATATACTTCATTACCAGTTGGTAGACGAGTAACACTAAACATAAATAATATTTTAGTCTGTGACCAATATACTTCGTTACCAGTTGGTAGACGAGTAACACTAAACATAAATAATATTTTAGTCTGTGACCAATATACTTCGTTACCAGTTGGTAGACGAGTAACACTAAACATAAATAATATTTTAGTCTGTGACCAGACGAGTAACACTTAACATAAATAATATTTTAGTCTGTGACCAATATACTTCGTTACCAGTTGGTAGACGAGTAACACTAAACATAAATAATATTTTAGTTTGTGACCAATATATTTCGTTACCAGTTGGTAGACGAGTTCAGACAATTTATATTAATTATATCAGCTGAGCTGACCCTAAATAGTTAAATATCAGCTGAATTTAACTATTTAGGGTCAGCAGAATGATGACGATTATCATCATTCAAAGAATTTAGTAAAATCCATTTTAACTATACTTTTACTTTAATCTTTGTTCGAGAAACACAGGCTGAGGGTCACATTACGGGAGATTTTTTAAGAAAAATGTAAGAAATAGTTGATGTCAATTTTCTCCCAGTTTCATATTACAAAACCATCCGTTTTTTCTTCCTTAATTAATAAAAACTTGTGGGTTGTGGCCAACGCTAAACTCCTCACTATCAAGTTATTCTATAAAGTTTTCAAATTTTGTATGGAAATGAGTTTGTTAAATTATTTTCTTATTTAAATATTTTATTATGAAAACTTGATAATTCTTCAATGTCATTTTATGAAAGTGATGTGCCTTTTTACCAATTTGAAAATAAACATTTCAAATTTTAAGTTTCCTGAGCTTGAGGTCACTTTGAAACATTTGATAGTTAAAAAAATGAGAAGCACTATTCAGATATCCGTCAAATCTAATGGGGTCTAAGCGAGTATTAGATATACTTATTTGCAAAATTTGAAAGGAATCGAATTAGTACTTCTAGATTAGAATTAGTCTATAATCGATAAAAAAAAATAAACACGCTGTACATAGCACACAGCACGCAGCACATAGCACACACATACCGATACATTGTGATGAAACTTTCAGAATACAATTTCAGCATGATACTAGTTGATAATCTGCAATAAAAAATAGCCTTAAAAATTGCGTAATCAGAACTCATGAAAATTCTGAATATTTTCCATACAAAATTTGAATACTTCATAGAATGGCTTGTCAGTGAGGAGTTTAGTGTTGGCCATGACCCACTTGTTTTGTACATGTACTAAATCACTTTCATCCATAAATGTAACAGATGGTTGTCTGGAAGAAATTGCCACTAGGCAATAAGTCCGCCATTTGTACAGGCAAATGAAGTTTTAAATAAATAAATGAACAAATAATTACATTTGTTAGCTAATAAATGAGGCCCTTCTAGGCAAAATCCTGTTCTGGGACTGATGTTATTTCACAATTAAGTATTTTTATTCAGATTGATTTTCACATTTGTACCTACAAATAACGAGTGAGTTGTGGCCAACGCATTACTTCTCACTACCAAGCAACTACACAAAGTATTAAAAAAATTTATGGAAATTTTCATAATTAATTTTCATGAAATGAGTCAAGTTATTTTTTATTTAAATATTTTATTATGAAAACTTGATAATTCATCAATGCCATTTTATGAATGTGATGTGCCTTTTTAGAAATTTGAACATAAAATTTTAGTTTCCTGAGCTTGGGCTGAGCTTGTGATAATTTTTTTCAGATTAAAATCTCAACATGATACTGGTTGATAATCTGCAATAACCCTTTGGGTTAGTGAGGACTAAAAACATAATAATATGTCCTATTCTGATTCGTTTCAGAGTACGAAAACGTCTCTAACCAACAGGCGACCGTGGATAAAAGAATTTTATCCGCGCGGTGTGACGTAATGAGTCCCGTATAAATGCAACTCAACTTTTTGACATTTCTCATGTACTAAAATTCAGACGGATAAATTTAGACGAATCAGAATAGGACATAATAATGTTGTCAGTAATATAGATTGTCATAGATTTAAATTTTGCCATAGGCGATTTTCAAATAAAAAATGGCTATACACTATCAAGATTATATTATATTATTATGGACCAATAATAGGCATAGATAAGGACTGACCGAATTTAATGAGATGACTTTTCCATTTGTAGGTACATATGTAGGTACCTAATTATATTTACAATGAGAGTGAACAAATTAAAGTGCACAGTGTATACATATGTAGATGATGTTGTAAAATGGGCGGACACCAACAATAATTATTAATTATTACATTCGTCATACAATAACACAAAAAATAATTACTAATTATTGTCAAATCCTATGATATGACATTCGACCAAACAATGGAATGAATGAAATCGAGACAAAAATAATCCGTTCATGAAAGTAAACGAAAATATAACTATATATAACAAAGTTCATTAGTTAAATATGTATGAAAATATTTTAAATCGAGTAAGGCTAATAAATAAATGGGTTGATATAAATTTCAATGTTGGAAGAAAACGATTTAATAAATAATTTTTATAATGAAAATGTAAAATGATATTACACGCGAAAAATGCAGTCTCGTGTTCATCCCGAAAAATGACATAATTCAGACGTCAGTATTCGTTTTTTACTCTCCACACTATGAAATAATGGCGTCATGATTTCACAATTTTTAGGCGTATTTTTTTTACATCAATTTCTCAACGGGTATCATGTAGAGAGTGCACACTGTGAGTTTCGTCGTGATTTCGTCGGAATTATACTTTTTGTGTCCTCTCTACAGCCCAAACTATAAGTCCTGTCGACTTCATATTTACATCATGTGTAAAGTGCATAGACCTAGAGCTGATTAGTTTTCCATAGACAACTTTTAATTTCTTCTCTATGATTTCATCGTTTACGTTGTTAGAGAAAGTCAACATTTCAAGAAGAAAAATGAACGCTTACTATGGTGTGGAGAGTTTAGTGTTGGCCACAACCCACTCGTTTCAATGGTTATTGATTATCCCCACATCATTATGACATATTTGGGCCGTGCCTAGCATAAATCGTATAATTTTTGCGGATGGATGTAACTATAATAATTTAAATATATATTTTTATTTTTTGGAGAAAAAATAATTATAATATGTTTTTCTTTCGCAGATATTTTTTTATATGCAATTATAAAATGTTTTTAGCGATGAAAAATACATGAAATTAGCGTATTTGTTACTAAACTTGTCTATGATTTCATCCGTCAAAACTTTGAAAATGTTCCTATGCGAATATTAAAAACCTTTTTTAAAAATGTAAACAATGTTATTATTTTCAATGATAAATTAAATATATAAAGATAAATTATAGATAAATACCATCGTATTTCTGAGTCTTTACTTATAAATAAGAGGACAGAGCAATATTATTTATTTGTAGATAAATGTATTGAATTATCATCTAACTTGAAGGAATGAATAATTAAGATAAAAAATATATCTGCCTAAACTGAATCAGTTGAATTTGAACAACATCAACATTAAGACGATAGCAGTATGATATAACCAGAGAAAGATAATATGTAATATGATGTTGGTACCCAAACAATTTAATTGTTTCATATGTCATTGCTAATAATAAAGCGAGTATTTATAATTGTAATATCTATCTAATGGTTTCTTTCATATTTCGATGAACGCGCATTGTATTAAACTGGTTAAGATATGTATTTACAGACGCCGCTCAAAGAATATACTTACTTGAAACACGATCAGGTATTATTAAAAAATGATTGATGAAGAATCATCTCAAATATAAGTAGTACATCACTTTATAATGCTATCAATAAAATCGTGCCATTTCTTTGAATTTCCGTGAAAAACATAAAATAGGATTGTGGCCAATACGATACTCTCCACTACACAAAATTAGGCTTGACTATTTGTATAATAGCATGATCATAGAATGCTCAGTATTGATGTATAAAATACATCCATTTTCACTACATCTTTCTCCGTACAAGCCGACCGACTTGGAATCATTTCTCATCGCAACTTCCGAGTTTCATTAACACTTCCCACTTTAAAAAGAAATCTGAGAAATCATTTCCTTACAAATAACACTAAAAATTTGTCCCCTTATCTTATCTTAGTCTCCTCCTCTCCTCTCCCCTCCGTTTCTTTATTGTTTTTGTTTTATATGTTTCATTATATATTTTATTCACATAAATTGGTACGTGTTATCAACACAATTTACCTCACCAAATAAATCTGGTTGGTTGGAACATATTGCCATAATGGCAATAAGCCCGCAGGGATGTTCACACACTCTGTCTTCTCTATAAGATTTTGTATAGTGAGGTGGCACCAAAGTATCTCAGAGACAGGTTTCATTTTTCATCGGAGCATGGTCTTCCTCTGAGATCGGGTAATAACGGTCTTCTTGTGATTCCCTCCCAACGATCGGACTTCTACACTAATTATTTTACTGTCCATAGTGCCAGGCTCTGGAATCAACTTCCCGTTGATACTCGAACCTTACCATCATTTTTCTCTTTTAAACAGCGGGTGAAACTCTGATGTCTCTCTTCCCTCCCTGCCTCATTTTCCTCCTTACCACTATCTCCGCCCCTCCCTTTTTTCCCCTTCCCATCCCCCCTTAATGCATATGTGTGTATGTATGTATGTATGTGTATATGTATATATATATGTTCTTATATATTTTTATATTATTTTTATTTTCTAAGGTTGACTGGAAGATGTTAATTTCGTTTACAAGTCCGCCTTTTGGCTTTTTTAATATTTTTTATCTTGCTCTTGTTTGGACTTATTTTGTAATATACAGGGTGCAAAAAAGTCAACTGCAGGATGAAGATTCGGCTTTGGGTTTAGGCGGCAAACAAAAGGTTTCAAAATAAACATGGCGGTTGGATGGGCTGACCTTTTTTATTTAACGTAAAATAACAAACGACATGTCAGTGATGTGTACAATAATTGACCGATCCATAAGAAACGACACAAAAGTGTGTCCAGACGTAAATATGTGTATAAAAAATGTCTGAGTATATTTAAAAAAATAATATAAACATAAATAGTTTGGAGCTTGAAAAATAACTCGCTTTGGGTTTAGTGATGAGAAAATGCAGGGTATAGTCATGGTATTTCATCCCAAGTCTCAATCTTTGCATTCACAGGTGAGGCTTGGTCTTGAAATATTATAAAATAAATATTACATATTAAAATTTAAAATATTTCAAAACAGCTTTCATCCTAAGTTATTTGCTAACTGTGAAAATGTATACAGTAATAACTTTATGAAAGTATAAGAGGTATATTATAAAACTATGCAAGGTTGATACGCAAGGTTGGTATTTCAAGTCTTGAAATACTTGATCTTACAACCAAAGGCCTTGGTATTTGTATTGCAGTGACACATGCAGTCTTGATCGTATATTTTACGAGAGACCATGACTGATTTTGCACGTCACTGATTTAGTTCCCTGAGATTTATTTATTATCAAAAAATAAAAAAACTCAAACGCGTATTTAACACAAACTACCAAAAAGAAACAATTCCAAAAAATAAATACACATACAAATATATACAGATATGATAAAAAATCGCAAAAAAACTATGTTTAATTTAAAATATTTCTCCATTTTCAGATCTAGTGTAAAGTCTTTGTGTAAAATATAATACAATTCATTAGGCTTTGATTTATTCATTTCGGTTAGTAAAAAATAATAAAAAAATAGTCCACATCCCACGTTCCCGGTGGGTGATTAGAAAATTTTACTACTAACAGAGATACATAAGTGATACTGGTAGATTGAAACTGCAAAGATATAAAATAGAGACAACTCACCAACTGTTCAATACCACAATCTCCTCCACACCCAAAGTCGTAATGAACATCCTCTGTGTGATTCTGAAATGAAAATAACATAATATATTAACCATTCATGTTCAATACAAAGTAAACAGTTTTTATTTATTATCCATTTTATAAAAGAGCACCGAAACAAACAAATCAGGAAAAATCACTCATTCGTACATTGCACAATTTATGTATTAATTTATTTATTACTTGTTATTTAATATTGTTATTTAATATTGTCCTGGAAAGAGCTGTTAGAGACTCAGGCATAGAGACAACAGGAACAATTTTCAGAAAGTCGAGTCAATTACTTGCATATGCAGACGATATCAATATTATATCTAGAACGTTGCCTTGCATGAAGGATAACTTCTTGAGACTTGAGTCTGCAGCCAATAACATGGGTCTAAAGATCAACGCTTCAAAGACAAAATACATGGCAACAAGAAAAGCATCACTGAATAGCATCACCGTAAGAAACGAATCAATATCAGTGGGAACCCATCAGCTAGAAGCCGTTGAATCATTCACATACCTGGGATCTCTTGTTACAGCGGACAACAACACCAGTGCGGAAATAAGGGCGAGACTTGCCGCGGCAAATAGATGCTATTATGGCCTGCTAAAGCACTTAAGGTCACGACTCATCTCTCGTAAAACAAAAACCCTCATTTACAAAGCTCTTCTTAGACCGGTCATGACATATGCATCAGAATGCTGGACATTGACCAAGAAGGACGAAAATGCATTATTGGTGTTCGAAAGGAAAATACTTCGCAAAATATTTGGTCCTACCTGTGAAGGAGGATCTTGGAGGATCCGGTTTAACCACGAGCTAGAAATAATGTATGGCGAACCGAACGTTGTCCAATACATCAAAATACAACGTCTACGTTGGCTCGGACACGTTTGTAGAATGGAGGATAACCGGGTCCCAAAGAAAGTATTGGACACCTGTCCTGAACGACGAAGAAGCAGAGGGAGACCTAGGATGAGATGGCTGGACGACATCGAGGGCAATATAAGAGCGATCGGACAAACTGGAGGAGACTTGCTGTTGACAGGGCGGGATGGAGGCAGTTTCTTGAGGAGGCCAAGGCTCGCACCGGGCTGTACCGCCATTGCTGATGATGTACATTGCACAATATGTGTTCATGTATTCATATTATACCGAAGTTGAATCGTTTCAAATAGTTAATATTAGTGTACAATTAAAATACTTGGTGGATTATAATGTTAGTTGTTTTCTTACACGGCACAATTTCATAAAATCATTGCTGATTCTACTTCACTTCAAAAAAAGGACTAAAGGCTCGCAGAACAGAATTCAAATATTATTATTACAAGAAAGATATCCATAGTAGGAGTGAATATACCAGTACCGTTGAATTCAATCTACCTACAATTGGTAATCGTCCCAAAAGAGATGGTTTTGACACTAAGTCGTATATGTAATCAATTGTTTGAAGATGAAGAATAAAAGGGGGACAATACATCACCCTGAGGGATTCCAGTCTTCAGGGTGCTAAATTAACATTTTGAGCGGTTTTAATAATGTCAAGTAATCAATAAATACATGCATGAAGCTGCAATCATTTGTGAAATATATGTATATATATTTCGATGAAAGTAAGAGGTAAAAAGCTATTCTGAAAGGTTTATTACTTTCTCTGGATGTCTACAACTATTGGATGCTACTTATTATTTAACATGTAGGCATATCTAAAAACCTATTTATTTGAAAAGGTTTTAAAATATCCTGCATAAAAATACTGTAAGTAGGTATTTGAAAATAAACAATCCAAAAAGGTATTAATAATTTAAATAAAAATAATAAGACAGTATGTTTTAGATTCTACGTAATTTTTTTAATTGGTCGATAGCTATTTCGCCTTGTTAGGGCATCTTCAAGACTATGACGGCGTGGAGTTTCTGTTGGGTTATATAGCTAGAGGGTTGAGGTAGAGGTTTACCTATATAACCCAACAGAAACCCCACGCCGTAATAATAGTCTTGAAGATGCCCTAACAAGGCGAAATAGCTATCGACCAATTAAAAAATATACTTAGGATCTAAAACATACTGTTTTATTTTTAAATTTAAATTAAAATGGAATTCTACAAAGTAAACTATCCACAATTACTAAAGGTATTATAAAAATACTATTTCAAACACTTAATGTTATTACAGGTTTTTTACGTCATAAAAAGATTACAATACAAGCAATACCTACCAAAAATAACAACTTTACTGCTTAATTAGATCTCGCCTTCACAAAAGGCACATGTATAATACCAATAATGTATTCAAAATGGTTCCAACGTACATAGCTACTAGCAATTATCATGCTAAAACATAAAATAGATAATGAATATTAACAGAAACATAATTAATATTTACTAAAAACTATAACAGATTAAAACACAACACTAATAAACTCTTCAGGTCAGTCATAATAACTTATCAGAGAATGACCTGAAGATTGCCTTAACCACGAACGATTATTTTCTGGAAATTAATAATAACGAATACATATTGGCAATTTTTTTTATTCTTTTAGCTATCATTGGAACACCACGAGTTAACAAAAGCGGCAATTTTTCAACAAAGATTAGAAGGATAAATATCGTTTGATTACAAACGACATGAATTGGATCAATTTACGCGGTTGCCCGTGATCGATAAACCTGGACAACACTATTCTGAACATTTTTTGATCCGGCAAACGAAATATTTTGCAGAATGACATAGATATAGAATTTCAGTCATTTGATCGTACCATAGAAAATATAATGAAACGAGTAGGTTGTGGCCAACGCTATACTCCTCACTATCAAGTCACTCCACAAAGTATTCAAAAATTGTATGGAAAATTTTCATCATTTTCATGAAATGAGTTTGTTAAATTATTTTTAATTTAAATATTTTATTATGAAAACATGATAATTCCTCAATGCCATTTTATGAAAGCGATGTGCCTTTTTAGCAATTTAAAAATAAAAATTTCAAGTTTCTTGAACTTGGGGTCACTTTGAAATATTGAGAACTATTCAGATTCAAAAAAATTCAGAACTATTCAGGTATTTGTCGGCCTTCGTGGCTCAGTTGGTTTGGTATCAGACTGTTGATCCAAAGGTCCCGGGTTCGATTCCCGGCGGAGACACAGTTTTTAATTGTATTTTTAGTCTGGATCTGTGAGACGATTAATATCGTGTCTCCAGATTGTGGCAACTTGTTATTGGTTGCGTGTTAAATTAATATTTGACATAGTACTTACCTGTTAGTTGCCCGAGAAGCAATAAAAAAAAAGTAAAAAGTAAAAGATATCCTTCAAAATTTAATGGGGTCTAAGCGATTATTAGTTTTTTTTTTAAAGAATGAATATGTACTTGAAAAAGTACATATATCCTCATAAAATTAAGCATATAGGTACTAATGCTTAGGTGAACGAAATAGGTCTTGGCAGGTTCGAACTCGCGACCACTGGATCACTAACTCAGCGCGCTATCCGCTCTGCTACCACCCATCAGATATACAAATTTGCAAAATTTTAAAAGTATTGATTGAGTACTTTAGTCTATAATCGATAAAGTAGAATAAACACGCTGTACATAGCACATAAAAACTTTTAGAATACAATCGAAGCATGATACTAGTTGATAATCTGCAATAAAAAATTGCGAATTCATAAATCCTCACTATATCCCCTTGGGTTAGTGAGGAGTAAAAATAGTGGTTTCTGATTCTTATTCTTTGGTTTCAAAATTGGGGATTGGTTGGCAGCAAAGCGATGCATCACTTTATTCCTGTGTAGGAGGCACACTTCATCTCCTCGCACACCTGTTATACATCTCTAACAGTACTCTCAAACATTCTCTCCAAGATGGTGTGTAGATCTTCGTGTTTCAACACGTGGACTTTTTTTAACATGTCCACGTAGGGGACACCAGCTATTAGGATTTGGGTCCATTTTACTCTTCCGAAGAAGCGCACTACGTAGCGTCGGGAGGGGTTTGCAATCTAGAAAAGAGTTTATTAATTCGGATTTTAAAAAGACCCGGGTTGTACGAGGTGGAAACACAGAATTCGGAAGATCGTTCCACAGGCTTATCCAATTTGCACGCCTTTTCATATGGTGTTTTAACATGTACCTGGTTAATTAATTTTTATTATTTTCCTGATTAAGAGGACATATAACGCTAAACTTAGTGACTGAAAACAAGATAAGTATACTAAACCGCCTAATGCTCTATGAAGTTACGCGTTAGTAAGGGTAACTATCGCGTGCGTTAAAAAAGGTTTATACGTGATTTACATTATCGGAAATCCAAAATTTGTTGATTTCTTGCATTTTAAGAACAAACCTTAGTTGAAATGAAAAAAACTTTATCGGTCATTCAGTTTACGAAACATAGCTATGGAGTAATATAAAAAAATGCTGTATTTTTAATATTTTTTAGAGGAATTTAAGCTGAATTTTAAAATTGTGTGAAGAACATTCACTAGAGAAATGTTGAAAACACTTATAATATTTTTGTTAGAAACACACTGTTTAAAATATTTGAGGAATTTCTATTTGAAATTGGGGTGTTTAGGTTTATATGTCCCCTTAATTTAGGTTTACATATCCCCTTAATTTATATGCCTCCTTAAGTTACTTAATTCACAGGCGAAATAATTTACGCACTGACAATACTGTATTTCATTCCAATAACTGTGCTATCCGATAAGTTATTTTCGGTATTTATATATATTTTTTTTAAATATATAAATACTGAAGGTAGAAGAACTTAAATCACAAATTAAAATTATACTCCAAAACATATATTTTATTTTATTTATTTATTAAGAGAAAAAACAATTACACATCTGACATCACACATACACATTTTTGTTTTATCTAAAGTAATAAAGCAATCAAAATGTTAGTGTATGTGTGTGTGTATGTGTGTGTGTGTGTGTTTGTCTCACGCCTTCTGAAAAACCAAGAGCATCTAAAAATCTAATTTATGTGCGAACGTGTACCTGTATACCTGATGCAGTGTCACGCTAAAAATAATGCGATAAAAATGCTGAATTTTAAAAATATTTCAATAATTATTTTTTTCATACAAAATTTTCCAAGTCGTATCTGTCAAAAAAGTGTACATTTTGCACGCAAATATCTGTTAGTTTAAAAGTTAGAAGTAGGTATTTACACAAAAAAAATATATTTTGAAGTATAACTTAGCGTTTAAGTGAAAAACATGGTGAATATTTGGTATAATTATAATGTTTAACTTATTTTTAAAGTAAGCCTTTTGTACATAAACGCCGCCATTTTAATATCTTTTCATACAATATTTCATTTTCCCACCGAATGAATATGTTCTTGAAAATAATAAACCTTTGAAATAAATGTAATTATGAAATAATAAAATGAAACACAAGACATTACGGCAAGTTTTAAGACATATATTGTAAAAATGTGTTATTTATTAGTAAAGATATAGGCATAATAAAATTGCATAATTTGTAAATAATATTTGATTTTTCTGACAATTTTCATTTTTATGGCATCGAACAAACCAATGTAGGTACCTACATATTCAAAAAATGTATCCGAACCATTCGATATTACTTACGTGTTCGAATCGTTTCCATGGCTACAGAAAGAATGTGATATTCAAATAAAATTTGTTAGGAATCGAATTTATTTAGAAGGTTGTTGTAGGTAGGTACCTACCTAATACTATTTACTTACAAATCAACAATAATATACCTATACTGATTTCCTATAGGAAAATTATTTTATTTATTTATTTATCAACCGTTTGTCCGATTATAATGAAACTTTGGTGAATTGTCGAGCGTATGCCCAGGATGGTTTTTGGATTTAAACTTTTTTCTTATTCTTCTTCTTTTCGTGTATTTGGTCGTTTTACCTATGAAGGGGGAGTATCCTGGGAAAAGAAGGTCCGACTGTCCCTCCATCTCTTCACAGGTCTTCCAGGACGGGTTCTGCATATAAACTTTTTTCTTCTTTTTCTTCAACGTGTACTTGGTCATCTTACCTATGAAGATGAACTATCCTGGGAGATGAAGGTCCAATTTTCCTTCCATCTCTTCGCAGGTTTCTGGATTTAAACTTTTTTCTTCTTCTTCTTCATCGTCTATTTGGTCATTTTACCTTTGAAGGTGGACTAACCTGGGAGAAGAATGTCCAATTTTCCTTCCATCTCTTCGCAGGTATCTGGATTTAAACTTATTTCTTCTTCTTCTTCTTCATCGTGTATTTTTGGTCATTTTACTTATGAAGTTGGAGAATCCTGGGAGAAGAAGGTCCAACTGTCCTTCCATCTCTTCGCAGGTATCTGGGTTTAAACTTTTTTCTTCTTCTTCGTGTATTTAGTCATTTTACCTATTAAGTAGAGCATCCTGGGAAAAGAAGGTTCTTTCATCTCTTCGCGGTTCTTCCAGGATGGTTTCTGGATTTAAACTTTTCTTAACCGACTGATGGTACGGGATGTAATGAAGGGAAGGGAGGCACTAAAGGGCCTGAAGGGACGGGAGGTATAAAACTGCCTGAAGGGACGGAAGGTACTGAAGGGCCTGATGGGAAGGGACGTAATGAGGGATTAAAGGGACGGGAGGTATTGAAGGGCCTGAAGCGGCGGGTCCTGGAGCCTAATTCTTTTTCTTCTTAATTTTATGTAGACCTTTAGGGCAGTTTTTATACAAACTATTTCCTATTGTCTAATTCATCTTCTTCTTCTTTTATGTATGCATTTGGGTCATTTTTTTATAAAAATTATTTCCTTTAGTCTAATTATTATTCTTCTTCATTTAAGTACGTAGACTTTTGGGAGAGTTTTAATACAAACTATTTCCAATAGTCTTATTCATTTTCTTTTATGTAGACCTTTTGGTCAGTATTTATACAAACTATTTCCAATAGTCTAAATATTCTTCTTCTTCTTTTTTGTAGACCTTTGGGTGAGCTTTTATACAATCTATTTCCAATAGTCTAATTCTTCTATTAGGTATATGTATTTTTACTTATTTTATGTAGACCATTGGAATAGTTTTTTATACAAACTATTTCTTATAGTCTTATACTTATTTTTCTCTTTTTTATTTAGTCTTTTGGGTTAGTTTTAAGTCTAATAGTCTATTGTGCAGAAATATTATTAACGATATGCACACTTGATGAAAATACATATGAAATGAATGGGATATGGGATGTGACGATATAACCTGCACTAGAATCTTTTCAATACTTTTGTTTAATTCAATTTAAACCATTTATATCATCCTATTTTGAATAATTTTCAACACTAATATTTAAAGAATGGGGGTTGTGGCCATTACTGAACTCTTCACAACATTTATATTCAAATTAAAAACTATTTACTATAGTTCAAGTCTTCTTCTTCTTCGTTAATGAAGACTTTCAGTCAAATTGAGCAAAAATATAATGCACACTTGATGAAAAAATATAAAAACGAATGGGATGTGACCAATACTAGATCTTTTCAGTACCTACGTTTGTTTAATCAAATTTTAACCACATCCCAACATCCAAAATTACTAAATTTTCAATAGGTACACATTACAATTTGTTTTCGATGATAATATTTAAAAATGGGGGTTGTGGCCAAACCAATCTCTTTACAACGTTGATAAACAGTCATATTTAAAACCATTACGCATAGTACATGCGAGCAGAAATTGTATAAATATTATACTTCATTCACACTTTATAGCAATATATAAAAAAGAATGGGTTGTGGCCATCACTTGAACATTTTACAATACTTAAACTCAATCAAATTTCAAACCACTTTTCATAGTCTGATATTGCAAAATAATTGGGTGACAATATTATAAAAACGATTGCTTTTTCTTTCACAATTTTACATTCTTGGCCAACGGCGGGACATAAAAGCTAGTCTAAAGTAATAAAGCAATCAAAATGTTAGTGTCTGTGTGTGTGTGTGTGTGTATGTGTGTGTGTGTGTGTGTGTTTGTCTCACGCCTTCTGAAAAACCAAGAGCATCTAAAAATCTAATTTATGTGCGAACGTGTACCTGTATACCTGATGCAGTGTCACGCTAAAAATAATGCGATAAAAATGCTGAATTTTAAAAATATTTCAATAATTATTTTTTTCATACAAAATTTTCCAAGTCGTATCTGTCAAAAAAGTGTACATTTTGCACGCAAATATCTGTTAGTTTAAAAGTTAGAAGTACGTATTTACACGAAAAAAATTTACTTTCAAGTATAACTTAGCGTTTAAGTGAAAAACATGGTGAATATTTTGTATAATTATAATGTTTAACTTATTTTTAAAGTAAGCGTTTTGTACATAAATGCCGCCATTTTAATATCTTTTCATACAATATTTCATTTTCCTACCGACTGAATATGTTCTTGAAAATAATAAACCTTTGAAATAAATATAATTATGAAATAATAAAATGAAACACAAGACATTACAGCAAGTTTTAAGACGTATATTGTAAAAGTCTGTTAATTATTAGTAAAGATATAGGCATAATAAAAATGCATAATTTGTATATAATATTTGATATTTCGGACAATTTTCATTTTTATGGCATCGAACAAACCAATGTAGGTACCTACATATTATTCAAAAAATGTCTACAAATCATTTGATATTTTTTACATGTTCTATGGTTACTATGGTAACGGACACATTCTGATATTCAAATAAAATTTGTTATAAATCGAATTCGAATTAATTTAGAACATCGTTGTAGGTAGGTACCTACATACCTAATACTACTTAAAAACCAACAATATACTAATTTCGTATAGGAAAATTATTAAACTATCTTAGGTTAACTACAATACACATGTCATTCAATCTACAAACTATTTACTATAGTGAAATTCTTCTTTTATTTAAGTAGACCTTTGGGTGATTTTTTATACAAACTATTTCTTGGAGTTTAATTCTTCTTCCTCTTCTTTTGTGAAGTCATTTGGGACAGTTCATAAATAAACTATTTCCTATTGTCTAATTTTTCTTTTTCTTAATTTATGTAGACCTTGGGTGAGTTTTTATACAAACTATTTCCTATAGTCTAATTCATCTTCTTCCTCTTCTTTTATGTAGCCCTTTGGGTGAGTTTTTATACAAACTTATTCCTATTATCTAATTCTTTTTCTTCTTATTTTATGTAGACCTCTGGGCCAGTTTTGATACCAACTATTTCTTTTAACGTATTTCTTCTTTTTCTAATTTTATGTAGACCTTTGTTGAATTTTGTATAAACTAACTTACTAGAGTCTAATTTTTCCTCTTTTATGTAGACCAAGGGAGAGTTTTCATGCAAACTTTTCTTTTAGTATAATTCTTCTTCGTCTTCTTTTATGTTGACCTTTGTGTTAGATTTTATACAATCTATTTCCTGACGTATAATTATTCTTCTAATATGTAGACCTTTGGGTCAGTTTTTATATTAACTACTTTCTATAGTCTAATTCTTCTTTTTCTTATTTTTTGTAGATCTTTTGGTTAGTTTTTATACAAACTATTTCCTTTAGTCTAATTCTTCGTTTTCTTATTTAATGTAGACGTTGGGTGAATTTTATATAAAATATTTCCTATATTTCAATTCATCTTTTTCTTCTTTTATGAAGACCATTTGGTCAGTTTTTTATATAATACATTTACTATTGTGTAATTCTTCTATTGCATCTTTTATGTAGACCATTGGGTCAGTTTTTATTACAAACTATTTGTTATAGTCTTATACTTATTCTTTTTTTTCATTTAGTCTTTTGGGTTAGTTTTAAGTCTTATAGTCTATTGTATAGAAATAATATAAACAACATGCACACTTGACGAAAATACATAAAACGAATGGGATGTGACCATCACTAGAATCTTCTCAATACTTTTTTTCAATCGAAATTTACACCATTTATTATATCATCATATATTGCTCAATTTTCAATAACTACATATTTGATTTTGATGACAATATAATAAAAAATCGGGGTTGTGGCCATTACTGGACTCTTCACAACGTTTATATTCAAATTAAAAACTATTTAAGTCTTCTTCTGTAATGTAGATCAGTTTTATTGTGCAAAAATATAATAATCTATAGGTATGCACACTTGACGAAAAACATAAAAACGAATGGGATGTGACCAACACTAGAATCTTTTCAGTACTTTTGTTTATTTAATTTTTAAGCCATTTCCCATCATCCAAAATTACTAAATATTTAAAACACATTTGCGTTCGATGACAATATATAAAAATAGGGGTTGTGGCCAAATATAAACTCTTTACAACGTTGTCTCTTTATAATCAGTCATATTTAAAACCATTTACCATAGTCCATGCGTGCAGAAATTGTATGTACCTACTTATATATAAAAACAAATGGGTTGTGGCCATCACTTGAACATTTTACATCGCTTAAATTGAATTAAATTTCAAACTACTTTTCATACTACGAATTAGCAAATATTTTTTGTGACAATATTATATAAACGATTGCTTATTCCTTCACTAATTTACATTCTTGGCCAACGGCGGGACATAAAAGCTAGTAAATAATAAAGTTAATTTATATGTGCAATCACAACATATTATATTTCTTAAAATCAAACAGCTTCATAACCACAACCTTTCACAAGGATTCAATTACATTGTTTTCACCGTAACAATTGATGTATAGAGTTCACCGGAAAGGGAATAATTGTAACAATAGCGTTGTTACAACCGCACCTTTTAGTTACAGTGTACATGAAGTAGATACAAACTTGCATACTGTATTATAAAATGTTTGTATTAAAATTTATTATACGTATATATATTCTATCAACTTAATTACCTAATGTAGAGGACCGTGGCTTCTTAAAGTAAGATGAGCTTCTAAAATTTTAGTTGCAGAAGAACGTTTTCTAGATCAATAAATTAGCAACAATACTCGCAGTCATAACCTTGTTTCCAATTAGTTCCTCTACCTACACTACACATACAGTATGATTATTATTTTACACTATGGTAGAATTTCATTGTTGACGGCAAAAATAAAACAATAATGTCGCTATCTAGTGCAGACATAAAATAAAGATCGGCATATATTTTTTTATTTTACAATATTACTCAATATATGGCCATTATAAGTATACGAGTGCATATTTATTTTCTAGAAAAAAATAATCTGAAATTACGATGTACACTTATTCTCCTTTTATGTCTGTTTTTAATATCCCTCTACTTTTAGGTGGTGTACCGCGAGGTTATTTCTGCCAGGTTCCGTGAAGCTGATTGTGCAGCACGAAATGAGGAACTCTGGTGTTATCCATCCTTTGGGCGTCACCATACCAGTCTTTCCCCCGCTACCTACTACATCTGATGATATTTTCCTTATTCTGGTGTTTCTCACTCGGTCTCTCGAGGTTTTGCCTTCTATTATTCTCAGTGTTATTTCGGAACTCCTCACAATATACACGATTTCCAAAAATGAAACGAATAGCGGGTCTCGATGAAATATGTACTTCAATTAATAAACTATCGTTGCAAAGCTCACTTAAAATATGCAGGTAAACTAACCGTTGAAATGTATTTTAAAGCTCTGTTTGCGCATAATCTCTCGACTTTGGAAATTCGATACATTACAAAAATACAAAGCCAATTTTGGAAGACTTGAACAAATCATTTGACTAAAAGAATACACATTACTATAGAGAAAAAAATTGGAGTTCTAGTGGAGGCCAAGATCCATAATAAATTGAATCGTTTAAATAATAAAGACTAAAGAATTAGACAAAAATAATAATAACGTCAATGAAATGAATCGTACGTATTACGAATACCACGCAGCAGTAAGTAAAATGTGACGATATGATTATGCAAATTAATATGGGGGAATGCTTGCTGCTAGAATTTGTGGCCATGCATTCAATTCGGAGGACGCATGGACGACAATAGATCAGTCAAAAGCTGAATAAAAACCGCCATCAAAATGATATCCAAGGTTTCACGCCAGGATATTGCTCCCGTGTTTGTGTCCTCACAGACACATTGACGAAATACACGAAATAAAAGAGCAAACAAGACACTTAAAAGCCCGCATCATTGTTTAGGTTTAGATTGTTATCTCAATTAACGTAATGATCCACAATTTTTGCAAGAGGAATACCTTGCCACTCACGAAACAATATAAATACAATTCAATCAAGTCAATTCAGAAGATAGTGAGACAAAAAAACAACTAAGTTTATGGTAAAATTATGATTTTAATGATGTATTCCTTTTACCAATTATTATAAAACATAATTTGTGTGCCATATAATCAACAACAAAATTGATAAACTTTAAGAACATTGTACCACACACTAACTCCGTCCACCGGTTTCTGTGCCAAAATTAAAATGATTGTGGACAGGTTACTGTAGACTTGTAGAGGGGAAGGTTTGGGGAGGGTAACTGAAGGAGGTGTCAGTATAATATTATAATTATGCATATGGTCAAATGATATTGGAAAGATGTTTAAAATTGGGCTACCTGTGATATTTCTATTATTGTTAATTGTGACAAAGTTTTTAAAGTTTATTAATTTTGTTATTAGTTTTTCTTTATTTCGTGTAAATTGCAAGGTTTGTGTCCGACATAAATTGATTACCATTCAAATACACAAGATCATTTTTTTTAAATATAATTACTGCTATAAAATACACACTTCCTTCTTCTTCAGTCCTCCTACGTCCAGTAATGTACATAGGCCTCCCCCTGAGACCTCCACAGCTTCCTATCTTGGGCATGCCGCATCCATCCGCATTGTCAAATATCATCAGACCACCTTGTTTGAGGCCTTCCAACTTCCAACACTTCTTTTGCCCGTTCTAGGTCGCCATTCTAGCACTTTCTTAGTCCATGTGGAGTCTGTGGTTCGTACGACATGCCCTGCCCAGCTCCACTTCTACTTGGCAACCTTTTGGACGACGTCGGATATTTTGGTTTACTCTCTTATCCAAAAGTTAGTTTTTCTATATCTTAGCGAAATACCCGGCATTTTCCTTTCGAAATACCCAGCATGGCTCTTTGTGTTACTGCTAAATTATGTAGCATTATTATATATTTTTTGTAGCATTATAATATATTTGCCTTCGTGGCTTATTTGGTTAGATATCGCGAGTTCGATTCCCGGTGGAGACACAGTTTTTAATTGTGTTTTCAGTCTGGATCTGTGAGACGATTAATATCGTAAGTCTGTAGAATGTGGCAACGTGTTATTGGGTGCGTGTAAAATTAATAAGTATTTGATAATAGTTGTCGCCAAATATCTTGAACTTTTAGCCGAGATGGGGGGCGATTTGCACGTAATCCATCGAACTAAAAAGACAAAAAAATTGCGCTTTTCGCAATAGGAAGCTCGTTCAAGATGTTTGGTGAAAATTATACCTGTTAGTTGCCCGAGAAGCAATATAAAATAAATAAATAAATATATTTGTAATTTTAAAAATACACACTAATTTTTTTCTCTATTATTAAATATGTATAATATAAAGGGTTAGTGGTTCCTGAGTCTTGCGGTCTCGCAAAATTATATAAACATTTTAATTTTTAGTTTTAAAATAAGCAATTTACTACATACTATCGACAAATTCTATAATTTTTTTTGTCACATTTCATTTAATTACCGAATTTTAAAATATCCTTGAGTATTTAAATAAAATGGCCCACTAGGATATTCAGACCAATGGTTCATGATAAGTTAAAAGAAACATATGGGAGATAGAAACTAAAGCGGATGTTTTCGCTTCATTCTTGATTTTACCGCTTATACTTACATATATTTACCAACAAAAAATATTACTTACTTTTGTAAATTAGTAATGCACGATTGAATAATCTATGCGGTGATACAATAATATGTTAGGGGAAGTTTGGCAATGATATTTACGAACGTAGGAAACGTATTGAACCTAGATTCAAAATGCAACCAGCACTCGCGAGTCTCATTAATTTTCTGTGTAATCAAATACTTAATTTATATGATTTATTTCACAATTTGTGCATTACAAAGTAAAATTTTGATACATATAAAAAGAATATAAAATAAGCTTTTATGAATAATATTAATTAAGAATGAATAAAAATTGTAATACTTAAAAAAATTAAAACTAAAACAAAATATTCACATATATTACATCACACGACAAAACTAAAAAAATAAAACAACGAAATTTGTCGACTTTATCCGATATACATAATTAAATGACGTTTTAGAGTCATTGCTCCTAGAACATTCAAAAAGCTCGAGATAAAAATTAAACAAATGGAAAATAGTCATGCCTTTTAAACTAAAATAAAGGAATGGCTCTTTGTATCAGGCAGACACTTTGCAGAGGAGATTTTTAACCGTAGTTTAGACACCATACTTGCTTTTGCTCTAAGTATATTAGAGTATCTGGAGGACCTGCAGGTAGATGTGCGCTGCTCATTATATGTTGATTTCAAAAGAGCCGCACAAGACAGGGAATAATAGAATTGAAGAAATTGCTGCAAACCAATCCCAGGATTGAAACCAGAAAATAAGATATTTGGGAAATTTTTTTAGTAGGTATATTTTTATTGTTATTTGTAATATTATCACTTTTTTATGTACGATTGATGTTGGCATCAACTAATACAGTGTCACTGTCTCGAGATGCATTGTTGTTTGTGATATTATCACATTTTATATACGATTGATGTTGGCATCAAGTAATACAGTGTCACTGTCTCGAGATGCATTGTTGTTTGTGATATTATCACATTTTATATACGATTCATGTTGGCATCAAGTAATACAGTGTCACTGTCTCGAGATGCATTGTTGTTTGTGATATTATCACATTTTATATACGATTCATATTGGCATCAAGTAATACAGTGTCACTGTCTCGAGATGCATTGTTGTTTGTGATATTATCACATTTTATATACGATTGATGTTGGCATCAAGTAATACAGTGTCACTGTCTCGAGATGCATTGTTGTTTGTGATATTATCACATTTTATATACGATTCATGTTGGCATCAAGTAATACAGTGTCACTGTCTCGAGATGCAATGTTGTTTGTGATATTATCACATTTTATATACGATTCATGTTGGCATCAAGTAATACAGTGTCACTGTCTCGAGATGCATTGTTGTTTGTGATATTATCACATTTTATATACGATTGATGTTGGCATCAAGTAATACAGTGTCACTGTCTCGAGATGCATTGTTGTTTGTGATATTATCACATTTTATATACGATTCATGTTGGCATCAAGTAATACAGTGTCACTGTCTCGAGATGCATTGTTGTTTGTGATATTATCACATTTTATATACGATTCATGTTGGCATCAACTAATACAGTGTCACTGTCTCGAGGTGCACTGGCCCTGGCTCAGGTTTTCTGCTTAGTGGGGCATTGCAGATTCAATAATTACTGTAATGTCTATCAGTTTATGTAAATAAAAAAAAAATAAACTGTTAATATTCAAATAATCGGAAATAATCAAAGATAATAACAATGGTCCAATGATCAACAAGTGATAGATGATATAATAATATATAATACAATCTACTCCAATTATCCACCCTTACCCTTACGTCAATCATGTTTAACCCTTCAAATAGTTGACTTCCTGCAACCCTCCCGTATATATTTGTATCAATATTATGGAAACAATACGAACCGTTTATAATGAAGGTTGACTTCACATTATTATTGTACCTACCTTGAAGGGGGTATTTTGGATTGAGCAGGTAGGACAGGAAATTGGTAGTAAAATGAGCAGTTCAACAGCGTTCTCAAACTGTGTTGACCCACTAGATTTTTTATTGTAAAAAATAATAATATACCTATTCTTCAAACAAGTCATACGTTACCGAAACTAAGTAAAAATGTTTTAAGGTGAACGAAACAGACCGAGGGAGGATCCGAACTGGTGTCTGCCACTGATCTGTATTAAATATTATTGCTTTTAGACAGATATAATACTACGGTACATTGAATCTTTTATAACTTAATAAGTTAGTCCATCTAATTTTTATTGTACGTATTTATTGTAATTCACGTTGTTTAAAACCACTAATGAGATGTTTGAGACAATTGATTTCAAATTGATCTCTTCATTAATTATAAAGTGGGGATAATATAAAGCTAAATCTTGAAAACATGATAATATATTAAAACAGCTTAATACACTATGAAGTAACGTGTTAGCATGTGTAGCTTTCGCGTGCGTTATAAATGTTTGTTAAAATTATTATTCATACGTTCATACCCTCACAGCATATCCAATAATTTGGGGTAACCAGCTAAAGGTGTGCATAAATTTATAAAATAAAATATGACACATACGTGTATACCCACACACTAGTCTCGTCTCACCTAAAAAGGCAACATTCAGAATGGGTGGTGAGCCTCGTTGCTGAAATTTGTGAGATGTTATTTTGCCTGTTGTATTTTAGAATAACGGGCTCTTACAAGTTCTAAAATTAACTTAAACCCAAAATTTGTTGATATTTTGCACTTTAAAAAGAAAAAGCCTGACTTTATATGAAAAAAACTTATCGTTCATTCATTTTTAACTTTTTGTACATAGTATAAACAAATATAATGCACACTGGCGGGCTTATTTCTTCCAACCAACCAGATTACAGAGTGAATTATATACGTATATCAACAAAAATATAATCTAAAAAAACATAGCAAAAAAAAGGATTGGGAAAGAACAAAAAGAGGAAATCGAGATCAGGTGTTAAGGGATAAATATTCCTTCTTTAGTAAATATTACATAGCAAAGGGAAGGAAGGAAAAGGAGAGTGATCAGGAATTTTCGGAGAGATATCCCTGCTTTTATGAAGATTTTAGAAGATTTCTCTACATAATATATGTAGTTATGGAGTAATTTAAAAAAACCCGTCAATCAAGATATTTTGTATATTATTTTAGGGGGATTTATACTGAATTTCCCATTGTGTAACGCTTATTCACTAGAGGAATGTTGAAAATAATTATAATATTTTTTTAGTAACACACTGTTTAACAAATATTAGTAATTTAATTGTAAAATGCGATATTGAAGTTTAAATGCCCTCTTTATAACCAATTCGTCGTTTAAACAAAGTGAATTGTAATAAATAACATTCCTTTAAATGTACCACAAAGTTAGTATGAAAATATTCAATTATTGAAAAATCTATCACCTTAATATTTTATATCAATAAAAAATGAGCCTATGAATATATATCATAATTACTTTTTCATCACTCAACTAAGCTAGAGTAGCATAATAAATATGTGCGCATTATACATAGGTTGATACAAATATCAATATATTATTGGTCACAGTATATAAAACAGTTGTGGCAAATTTAAAAATACTATTACATAAATAAATTATTCTACACACTTTGGGAATGTGTGTTTTATAGTTACGGTAATGCATTTACATTTATACGGTTCAATACATTATAGATTTTATGTGAATATAAATAATTAATCGAAATTGCGATAAATTGTGTAGAAGAATTAAAAATCTAAAACTGAATTGCTATTATGGACTTTTTTCCAATGTTGTCGGAAGTAAATTTCTAGTCGAAATAGATTTTTTGGGAGATATTTAAGTTGAACTAGGTTTTAGGTAACATTGGGAGTCAAGACAATACCCCGTATTCAGTATCTATTGGAACTAAAATAGGAACATACTAAAATTGTAGATTTTAGATTTACGGTCTTATTTCAGCGTTATAAAATACTAGTTGCATTTAACACATGAGATCCAACTGTCGATAGCGATATTATGTATATTTGAAGAATAAGTACCAAAATATAAACCCATAAAAACAAATTATTTAATATTTTAAGATATTTGGTTTTCTATACAACACATGTATCTAGGTATGTATGTCAAGATAGGATAGTATGGAGGTCAGTCCTTTGATCCTACCCAGAATATGACAACTGCATGATGGTATGTATGTATGTTTGGAGATTAGTATCAAACAATTAAGTTTTCATAGATATTGTGTAGGCGACTGCCATACAAATTGTATGAAGCAATGTCGTCACTAAATTCAATTTTTATAAAAATTGTTAAAAAAAAAAATTGAGATGTGCTAATACAATGCTAATATTTTTTATAGAAAATTAAATGATCTAGTTGGGGTGTTTCGGCTTTTTTCGATATTTTTAAGAAAATTGGAAATATAGGTAGTTAAACTCATAAATTTATCATAAAAAATATTTTTCTTAAAAAAAATGTTTGAGAAACCCTGGAATGTTTTTGAAAAAACAAATTTGAGATTTTGTATTTGTATATGTTTATACCAACTTTCAGTGTTCTAGCTTTTATGGTTTCTGAGATATATGGTTAAATAAACCAAAATTTCAAAAGTTGATAACCCCTGACTGAAACAAAAAAAATCACAATTCTGAGTATAAAAGTTTTGTAGGCCTATAACTGTTTATACATTCTGAAATTTTGGGCTCTGTAAATTGAGCGGATCAAAAGTTATAAGGGGGGGGGGGACACACAGACACACACACATAAAACTCACATAAAATGTTCTACTCCAAATTCTGAGTAAATCCATGTACGGGAACATATATGCTGCGAGGCCTCTAGTTGGTGTTATTAGCATACAAAAAGTCCACTACGCCATAAAAAATGTTCCTTCGTACGAATAATGTCGATTCATTCAGAGAATTGAATTCTCATGAACGAATCGACAGTTGGGTAAACTTGGACTAAATGGAATAGGAACGTACCTATATTGGCCGGAACGTTCTTAAAAAGTTACTGAATCGTTCCTATTCCATTTAGTCCAAGTTGATATTTTATAACGCTGAAATAAGACCGTAAATCTAAAATCTACAATTTTAGTATGTTCTATTTTAGTTACAATAGTTACTGAATAGGGGTTAATATCCTAGTTGAATTGGGTTTACAGTAAGATGTCAAGATATCCAAGTCGAAAAAGGTTTTTTTTTAAAACATTTTGTTGAAATGGATTTTTCTTACCCAACCTTGTGTACCCAATAACAAGTTGCCACATTCTGGAGACTCACAATATTTAACGTCTCACAGATCCAGAATGAAAACACCATTAAAAAACCGCGTCTCCACCGAGAATCGAACCCGGGACAAAACAAGACGGAAAATCTCAACGTAAATAAGTACACATTTATGATTATTTACATTTCATACACGAACATAATATAATAACAAAAAGATTCACCGTAAAATGAACGATTCCCCTGTTTTATACAATGTACCTACTCTTTCCGGTGATTTCCTACCTGTTGATTGTCTAGGTACCTATTCCATACCGTATTGCTCCTGTTTCCGTCCGTCTCCTTCACATCATACCGGAACTAATTACTTTGTTAAATCATTACCTCACATTCCGGTTCCCGTTTATCAACGACAAAATTAAAGTCATAATACCTTTATAGTACCTATGACATACAGACCAGTACATTGATTACCATCTACCATTTTTTTATGTCATCCTGATATACAAATATCGCCTTAGCCATAGAATCTCTGCAATAAAAAAACTAACTCAAGCGAATTAATTTCTAAATAGGGTAATAATGGTTTTACTCCTGTTCTCCAGAGCATGGAGGTCCAATCCTTTCCATCATTAAAAGTTTGTTTTTTCAAAAATATACTAAAATCAAATAATAAACATAAATGGGTGGTGTCTGAACGGTTAGCGCGCCGTGTTAGTAATCCAATGGTCGCGAGTTCGAATCCTACCACGACCAATTTCATTCACCTATAGAACAAGCATTTCCACTTACTTTAGAGAATGTATGAGGATATATATGTTCTCGTTACTACAAGGACATGTTAAAAAAAATCGAAGAAAAAAATGTTACCTATTGAAAGAATCTTCTTATTTCCGAATTAATCAAAACTTTGCTTATATTTTATTTTGAGAATTTATGAGAATTTATTTTCCAGGCAACTAACAGGTACTATGTCAAATATTAATTTAACAAGCACCCAAAAACACAACTATTATTCACACCTTTTTTCATACTTTGTAAAATTTATGATCTGATTGGTTGGAAGAAATTGCCTAATGGCAATAAGCCCGCCAGTGTGCAATATTTGTTTATTTTATGTACAATAAGATAAATAAATAACAAGTTGCCACATTCTGGAGACTTTCGATATCAATCGTCTCACAGATTCAGACGGAAAACATACTAATTAAAAACTGTGTCTCCATCGAACCCGGGACCTTCGGATCAGCAGTTAGATATCCAACCAACTGAGCCACAACGCCGAGATGTCGTCTCAATTTAAACTATACAATATTCTTTTTTCATCGTCCAATTCATTCTTCATTATCCTCATTGCTAAAATAACTATAATAATTATCTAGAAACGTATGTATGTAAACACTATGTACATTATCAGTATAGAGTTTGTATTACAGACTGATGGTTCATATGTAATACAATATTTTATTTAAATACTAGTTGCATGTAACACATGAGATCCAACTGTCGATAGCGATAGTATGTATAGTTGAAGAATAAGAATCAAACTATAAACCCATAAATCCAAATTATTGAAAATTTTAACACATGTTGGTATGTATGTCAAGATAGGACAGTATGGAGGTCAGTCCTGTTTTCCTACCCGAAATATGAAAACAGCATGATGGTTCTGTATGTATGTTTGGAGATTAAGTACCTATCAAACTATTAAGTCTTCTTACATATTGTGTATAGGCGACTGCCCTACAAATTGTATGAAGCAATGTCGTCACTACATTCAATTTTTATAAAAATTGTTAAAAAAAGTTTGAGATGTTGATATTTTTTATAGAAAATTAAATTAAATTATCTAGTTGGGGTGTTTCGGCTTTTTTCGATATTTAAAAAAAAAATGAAAATATAGGCAGTTTAACTCATAAATTTATCATAAAAAAAATATTTTTCTTAATAAAAAATGTTTGAGAAACTCTGGAATTTTTTTGAATAAAGTAATTTGAGATTTTGTATTTTTCTATGGTTATACCAATTTTCAGTGTTTTAGCTTTTATGGTTTCTGAGATATATGGAAAAATAAATTAAAAATTCAAAAGTTGATAACCCCTGACTGAAACAAAAATTCAAAATTCTGAGTATAAAAATTTTGTGGGCTCTGTAAATTGAGCGGATCAAAAGTTATAAGGGGGGGACGGACACACACACACACAGACACACGAAATGTTCTACTCCAAATTCTGAGTAAATCCGTGTATGGAACATATATGCTGCGAAGCCTCTAAGTTGGTGTTTTTTGACTTCAAAGTTGGAAAAGCCGTGAAAAAAGTAGACCTCTGCATACAATTCTCGCGTATTCTGGCTTGATACATTGTCGATATGTTAAGAGAACAAAGTTCTCCTGAACAAATCGACAGTTGGATTATTCAACGTTGATTTCAAAACACTTTTTATGCACAATCAACAGTTTTTACACAATTACAAAAAATATTCATAATTTATTTTCTGTTTTGAAGATTATATTCTTTCAAAGTTTATATGGGTAGATGGCAGAGCGGTTAGCCCGCTGGGCTAGTTATCCAGTGGTCGGGAGTTCGAATCCTACCTCGACCGATTTCGTTCACCTATAGCGCAAGCATTTATGCTTATTTTAGGGAACGTAGGAAAATGTTGTTTAACAAGAACATATTCATTTTTTGGATAAAAAAAACTTGTTTATTTACTAAAAATATGTTTTGTTTCTATTTTGAAATAATTTGTTAATAAATAATTTGAACATAAAATAAACGAAATAGGAATAGGTATAAAGCGCATAGGTATAAAGATATTGGTTTCGAATCTGAGTCCCACGGTACACGAAATATGACCACAGAATGGAGGAAGGTACGCTAATAAGGTTTCTTTATAAATACATAGGTACGACTACATACAGTGACTGGGTACCTACATATAAGTATATGGAAATACTACTATGTACTATATTTACAGTACTACAGTACCTATTATACTAAAGATATTTTACTGAATTAAACCAATTTTTCGTAATTGTGTGAGTTAGATATTATAATGAAGAAAACATGAAATTCACACATCAAGAAATTTTAAAAGTAGAATATTATAATATATGCCATCAGTCATGTTGCCATCCCGAAAAAATGCGAAAAAAAACATAGATTTTCATTATAATATACTAGTTGCTCGAGAGGCATATAATATATGTCAAATATTAATTTAACACACACTCAATAACAAGTTGCCAATCGAACCTGACACCTTTGGCTCAGGAGTCGAACCAGCTGAACTACTACTAAGGCCGATAAAAACTTGTTTGAAAAATAAAACTCTATACTTAAACTAGGGTAAAAATGATAGTTCCACTAATTTCAAATCGCTCATATGAACGCCACTTTAAAAGTAGGTACCTACCTATGTTATGCATGTTCCGTGTCAGTGTGTATGTATGTATATGAAGCATGTTGGTACTCTCGTATGTTGGTATGTCTGAGCTTATATTAACAGGATAATAGCCGTCGTTTAACAATTGATGTGTCCTTCGCTCTTTGCTCATCTATTTCGGCTAATGTTGCTCTACTCTCAGTTGCTAGTATTGCTCTGCTCCTTGCTACTTATTACTGTTGCTGCACTTGGAAACTAACTGTCATTAACCGTTGCTAATTATTTGTTTTATTTTATTTATTAAATTCATGAACGATAATGAGTCAAATGGTGGGTTTATAGCAAAAAGTTGAAAATAGCAATTTTCAAAACTTTGAACTAATCAGGATTCATCCAATTATCCATTATCATCCAATCGTTGTTACCGGCTGTGGTATCTTTTTACAAATAAAAAATCAGCCTTTATACCATGACCGAAGTTTGGGTCTTGCTCCATAATGGGTTGTGACCAACACTAAATTGTTCATTGTCATCAACTTTGGCACCACAGCGCATTGTGAGCCTTGGCCTCCTTCAGAATTATCAGCTATTCAGTTAGGTCCATCGCCTGCGTTTTCCTATCTGTTACTCCTCTCGCCCAACTACATTATAGAATGTTGTATTTTTTTAAGAATCATGTTTCAATTGTATACATTCTTAAAGGCCCTCGTATATCTTGGGCATACGGATGTACACAAAAATACACACTAAATTACCTTCTAGTGTATGAAACACGAAAAAATATTGTAGGTAAGTATATCACCAATCGAAGAAAAGGTAAGCCAAAAATGAAATAATATTTCTGACGCAGTTCAGGGGTGACATCTGTGCGAGACACCGTCACCTCTATAAGGACTGTTGCTTTCATTGTTTACAATTGAACCAATTTCTCGATAGATGGCGTTACAAAAAGGCTTCTTCATTACTTCATAGATGGCAATAGTAATAATGCATTATTTTCAAATGAATTGTTACTCATTATTCAAATATATAGAACTTTCAAAATTTACATTGATAAGGGAACTCAATAAGAAGGCATAATTGGTGAACGTTGCGCAAGCGCATAAAGTGATCACGTAAACCAGCCGATGACAGGTCGTTAGCCCTGTAGGTGCCTTGAGTTCCTGGTTCTTCAATAATATCCCAACTTAGTCTCTATTGAGATATAAAAAGTTTGTCGGTAAAATTAATTAATTAATTAAAATAAAATTAACTGTCGGTAAAACAAACCTGACTACATCTTCCTCTCATCTTCCTTTCCTTATCCCTCAGTCTTCCTATCATTGCTATGATTTGTTCTTATATGCTATCTTCTTTGTTTTTGTGTTCTTTTTTTTCTTTTTTTATTACTTTTCTTCTGCTATCTTTATTTATTTTGTAATGTGATTCACTTATTGCCATAGTACACATTGTTTTGTATATTAAAATTTACTCTGGTTGGTTGGAAGAAATTGCCATTAGGCAATAAGCCCGCCAGTGTACTTATTATATGTACAAAATGATTAAATAAATAATTTTTTTTTTAAATAGCAAGAATAGTAAAAAAACTCGGCCGGTAGATTTCCACATTCCTTTTAGACTGACGTAAAAATCTACTTCAAGGCCTTGTAGTTTTTTTAGTTACTTACGATAAAAATGGTTTTAACTATAACTAAGTTTACAAGAAAAGTATTAAACAAATACATATTTCAAAAAAACTGTCGCAATAGTAAAATAAAATAAACTGTTCTTTATTTCAAAGACGTATCTTTTGAGGGTAGGTACTTACTGGGAAAAAGATTTTTAAAATTTACTATTTTTAACCTAAAACAAAAACCTCTAAAACAAATCCCAATAAATCCAAATAAAAAAAAAATAAACACAGGGATTATACCTACTCATTATTTCATCTAAAGTATCAAATGAAATTGTTTACACTGGAAATATGAACATCAGGTTCAAAGAGATCATCTCTTTATTATATAAAATAATTATTTATTTTTAATCTGTTTATTTGATATATAAAAAAACAGCTATATATTTGTAGTTTGTAATAAAAATATGGACGTCAGTAAAATTAAATAATTATTTTTCAATTAGAATTCATTAACATTTTATTTTTTCTGTATATCTTAATGTGTCAGATAATGCACATTGCAAATACGATTATTAATTTATTATTGTTTTAATTAAATTCTTACATACATAATTCATTTTTAGGTTATCTCTAAATACATAATATTATTATTATTTTTAAATTAAAATACGAAATAACAAAATGTCGTTGGCAAATTTGATTAAACCGAGTGGATTGCCAACATTGAACTTTCCACTACATAAAAAGAAGGGAAGTTTCCGGCAATCAGTGGCGATTTTAATTATATAACCGGAAAACCCGAGCATTTCTGTAAAAATTTAGTTATAAAATATAGAAATACTTACATAAAAAATTCAGGTAAAAATTGCAATATGAATCGCGGGCGCCATTTCAAATTAATATGAAATGTTATACCATTTAAAGTGAAGTAGCGCGCGCGCCTGTCCAATTTAAAATTTTATACCATTTGTAGCAGAACGTCGCTATATACCTGTTCGATTTTTTCTAGTGGAGAGTTGTGTATGGCTAATTATACTATGCCTTTTTCTGTCACACAAATGGGATTTCTCTATGGGAATTTTTCTCTATTTCATATTTTCAGCTTCAAATAGTAAACATCTACTTACTACTATTAAAGGAACCCACATTTTTTAGTTTTTAACCTAACTGTGGATTACGTTTTCAAAAATTTATTATTTAAAAAAAAATGGCCTAACCTTAACAAAAAAATCATCTCATATCAAGATAGTAATATTGATGATCATAATATTGAACATTAAATTTAATGTCATCTAAAGACTTTCAATTACTCCATAGTTGTTATCCTAAGGTTAGGCCACTTCTGCGCTGAGGGCCTCAGTTTTGACGAAGATAAATAACAAGCGGTAATATGAAAAATCAAATACATAATCAAATATTGGCACCAAAAGACCCAAGACCGAAAGAAGTGGCGAAGCATCATCAGAGGTTAAAACTCTGTAAGAGTTGTATGGCCATCGGAAGTAAGCAGTAAGGAATATGAAAAAGAATTTTCTTTAAGTTACTATAAAACTACCTTATCTATGTTTTATTTTTTCATTAATTTGACTTTCTCCTATCGTTTAAAATAGGTAGGTACTGTTATTTTTTTTCATATTGAAGTTCGCAGACTGGGCGATGTTCGTGTTTATTTACAAATGCATTCAACGTCTGTTCATTTTTGTGGTATAGTTATTTCCCGTTATCATGAATATAATTATAATTACTAGTATTTGTACCATTTTTGATCTTTTGGGTTTTTATATCCATTATGTATCAATCAAGTGTTGTGTTAAATTGAAAGCAGTTTGCTAAGATGTCTACAGGAATTAATTTCTAATCACAGCTTAGAAACTCTATCTTACTATTAATTACTCATTCAAGACCTATATAATTTAAATTTTTCTTATAGGTCTCATAAACGTCATTTTAATATATCAGTTTATAAAACCAAATGGATTGCAGGTTGATCCCATTTACAAAAACTTTTTTAACAGAATTGCGTATTTTTTCTAATGTAAAATCCGTTTGTATTAGGTTTTTTATTGAATTCTATAAAACGTCACCAAGCTACTAAAAAACAATTAAATTCCATATTCCTCAATTTTATTTAAGAGTTTGCGTTGTCTGAAGGTCCAAGGGACGCCCCTGCAAATAACTTTAGACTTTTTGCCGTGGAGGTTTGGACATATGACAATTAAGCAAAAAAACACAGATTTATATTATTAACAATCCCTGACAATCTAAATATCGACAATCCCTGAATGTATCACGAAACCCATTTCCATTGTATATTTCAGGAACAAAAAATTTAAATCCTGAATTTTCCATCAATATTTTGATAAGTTTAATCATAAAGAATAAATTTATAAAAAGTGTTGTCTATGGAAAACTAATCAGCTCAAGTTAATGCAATTTACACGTACAATTTGAATATGAACCCATAAATGTATAGTTTGGTATCTACATAAAGGTACACAAAAATATCACGAACAAACTTATAGTATGCGCTTTCTACATGATACTTGTTGAATAGTTGAAGAAAGGGAGTTAAAAAAGAAAAAGAAAGAATGGGATAAATAGTGTGAGGATATTCAAAATATGAGAATTTAGATGGGTTGGGGCAGAGCAAAGGTTGGTGGTAGGATTATAATCCAGGAGGACGTTGGTTCAATTCTCGCCACGACTGATTTCTTTCACAGTTGATGCTTAATTTACGGAATGTTTGAGTATGTATAATATTATATTTGTTACAAGGACATATTCATTCTTAAAAAAAAAAATATAAGACTCTAGTATCTTCCGACCGCCGTGGCACAGTTGGTAAGCGCGCACAGTTGGCTTTTATGCGGGCGTCCTGGGTTCGATCACCAGCTGAGGAGAAATTTATTTAAATTCATATCTCACGCAAATATTGCTTCTCTGGGCTGGAAACACAGGTTAGTTGGAAGAAAATCCCATATGGCAGAGGTTCCCAACCCCGTGCCCGCGGAACGATTCGTATGTGCCCGCCACAATTCGACATAGACAGAATTTTTTCAAAAAAATTTATTAAAAATGTGAATTATTTTTATTTATTTGTTTTAATTTTTTGAGTGCCTAGGTTTATTTAATACGTTCGTATGTTTGCAATATTGTATGAATGAGTGGTCTGTCAGTGAAAGCAATAAGCATGGCCCCGACAGCCAAACTGACAAGTCTTCTTCTTAATAAATTATGAATATAATAAAATAAATTATGGGAAAATGAGAAGTTGTAGAAGGAGTTTGTCGATTAAAAATAGGTGGTGCCCGCCACCCTACCGATATTTTAGAATGTGCTCTAGAGTACAAAAAGGTTGGGAACCCCTGCCATATGGAAATAAACTCGCCACTTGCACAGGGTGCAAGTAAGTGTTCATTATTATTATTATAATGATTAAGATACTGTTAAAAGTTTGATTAAGTAATATATTTAGTAAAATAGGTTAGCATCATGGAAATTTTCGTATTTAAATTGTTGTCACATTTTAAACAGATTTACATACCTATTACATTCACATTGCTTATAACCACGAATGAGTTATTTGATACTGGCCGTTTTCGACTGTTTCACCATTTCTCAAAATATGGCGATAGCTATTTTGAGATGTTAAGTATTTCACAGTTTCTACTATTAAAGGTACAAATGAAACTTTATTGCATCGATTTTTCTTCTACTTGTGCTGCTCCTGATGTTGGCGACCACCACACCAAATTCATCACGATCTTGCGCCAACCTAATTAGTAAATATATCTTCTTCTACTTGTGCTGCTCCTGATGTTGGCGACCATTACACCAAATTCATCACGATCTTGCGCCAGCTAAATGAGTGATGCGGTATCCGGAATTTATTCTGAACCACTGCCTGAGATTTTAAAGCCACTCTGTTAACGCCCCATAACCCTATCTTTTATCTGTCATCCCCTCCACTATCATTTTTAGATGGGCATATTTATCGCCATGGAATATGTGGTCTAAGTATGCAGCTCCATTGTGTCTGTTGACAATGGTCACCAACTCTCTTTCTCCATCACATGTTAAAGACTTTTGTTGGAGACTCTATCGACACTCAATTTTATTGATTGTTGAGACTTTGAGAGTCCATCCTTCCACTCCAATCAATATTATTGACTGTTGAGACTTTGAGAGTCCATCCTTCCACTCCAATCAATATTATTGACTGTTGAGATTTTGAGAGTCCATCCTTCCACTCCAATCAATATTATTGACTGTTGAGACTTTGAGAGTCCATCCTTCCACTCCAATCAATATTATTGACTGTTGAGACTTTGAGAGTCCATTCTTCCACTCCAATCAATATTATTGGTAGCACGTCGACAACAGAACTCGATAAAAAAGCAAAACTTTTTGAAAATTTGTTTTTATCACTTCTGTAATTATTTAAGGACCAGAAAAACTCGCTACAATAATATATAATGTAGTAAAACATATTATGAAAGAAAGAGTCATCGGCATTCGTGGCTCAGTTGGTTGGATATCTGACTGCTGAGCTAAAGGTCCCGGGTTCGATTCCCGGTGAAGACACAGTTTATAATTGTGTTTACAGTCTGGATCTGTGAGACGATAAATATCGAAGTCTCCAGAATGTGGCAACTTGTTATTGAGTGCGTGTTAAATTAATATTTGACATAGTAGGTACCTATTTGTTGCCTGAGAAGCAATATAAAATATATTAATTTATTGGCGTACGATACGAATGATTAAAACTAATACCTACATACATATTATCATGTATTATCAAAAATGTTTATGATAAACTAGCAGACGATTTTCGCTTATAAATAATACCCAAAGTCCTAAACTTTGAAAAACCTGTCAAGAAAACGATTGATATTTTTTATACTTATAAATAATGTGAAAAATATCTGTTAATACGGGGGCTGTGACTTTCTATTCTAATTTTTAGTTAGTTTTGGATAGTAAGTATGTAGTCTATAATTATTGCACTAATTTATTGTAATTGCACACCGTAAAATTGTTAAGGGAAGCAAAAACTTCAGCCACTAAACTAATAGTATGTTCTTCATGCAAAACATTTTTAGTAATAATCTAGTATTTAGGCGCGTAGCCTTAACCACATATTATATACCATGTATGCTTAAATAAAGAGTAATAAATGAATAATTATTGTTATTGACAGTGGAGACAGATTTGATAAATTATTTAGGAATTATAGGGATTTGAGAGTTGTGCAATAATCGCAATAATTTTAAACCACGTAAATTTGTATACGAAATATTAGTATAATCAAAAATTTGCAAAATTATTAAAATAAACAAAGAAAACGTTACGTACCTGAAAAGGACATTTTTTGATACAAATCTCGGTGACATCCAACGCAAAATCCTCTTCAATTTCTGTACTTCCTGTTACAAAAACATTCATAATCAATAAGGTCATATGAAATAACAACCACGCCATCGCAAAACCAACAAAAACGGATTAAAACGTTCAAAACATTTGTATTTTCATTTTGCACAAGATAGAAAATTGTTCACATATTTCAAAAAGTTTAAAAAGTCAACTGTCACTTCAATAAAATAATTGTATTTGAAAAAGGATATTTTTAATCGTGTAAATTTACTTATTTTAACACTTGAATCGTCGAATTCGATGTTATTATTAAGAGCTAAAAAATATATTAAATCGTGGTGAAATATCTACACCCATTCACCGCGAGCGTCAAATTATAACTAAATAAAAACGTTGCAATGACGAACGGAAGTAGTGGGAAGTGTAGCAACGTAGCGAAAAGCGGTCAACTGTCCACCCCTTCGAAAATCTACGAACATACATAGGTAGGTACCTACACAGAACAAACGAGGATAGAAAACATGAAAAACTATATACATACCTTATCACAATTAATATGGTCATATACATACTTTCTTCACGGGTAAATCAAAAATTAAATATTTTTTAATTATGACCGAAACTTTGACATGCAATTTAGTTAGTGTGTTCTATGATGCTATTCTAATGCAAATGACTGCGTTATGGATTATGGAGATTAAACGAAAAACAATAATTTAGCAACGGAACAACATTTAACATTAATTCAGTTTATTATATAATTTTAAATAAAGAATGAAGAAAAATGACGGATTGGATACACTATAAAGATAAAGATTTACTTATTCCAACGAAAAAAAGTTATGAAATTTGTATTTATAATATGATTTTATTTTTGAAATGAAATAATTCTTCTGGTTAGTGTATTTTTTAATTTAAAATAATAATAATTAGATTCACAAATAAAGAAATGATTTTGGCCCATTGAGTTTATCTAAGTAATAATAATTCATCTCCATTTATCTGATTATTAAGATACGCCAAATCTTTGGCGCTTAGCTTCAACTCGGGATGGGGTAGGGCTACGCCAACGTCCAGGAGTGATATCCATATTATTTTAATTCAAATATCTAATCCTTCAATATCATATCCGTAGCGTAATATAATAATTTTGCCGTAATCTTGGCATAATGAATAAACGGCTTTTGTTTTGTGTCATACATATAACTTACGCCTTTTGTCTACAATCGTGATATCTTTAGTGAATAAATTTACGCCTTTAGTTTGCAACTGTGATATACATACATATGACTCACGCCTTTTGTCTGCAATCATGATACCTTTAATGTACTTCGTTTTGAGAAATATAGTTTTTTGGAGGATTACATAAATATTAGGGTTTTATCTAGTATCAAACCTTCATGCTTTATAATATCTCCTCTTCATTCTTTCAAGAGCGGTCCCACTTGCGTTACATATTTAGTTTGAACTTTAAGCTAAGGTCGGCCTCTTGCTACTGACCAATAAACGCCTCAATCTGATCTACTAGTAAAAGTAATTTTGAAGATTGAGTTTTGGGAAGGTGTCAATTTTGATTCTATATTATAGGGTCTGAGGCATAATGCGTTAATAAATAATCAAAAGTCACAAACTTGCTCATTTATTAATATTTTTATTTGAAATTTGGAAACACAATCTTGAATTTTGACTCATTGTTCGATATGGCCACCTGTAAACCGGATAATACCGAGTCTGGTGATGAACAACCACACGCTGCACAGTGTTTAAAAGAATCAGCCCATTCTAGCTGAAGGTTGGCCTTCAGACAATCCATGCTCTGGTATTTTGAGAGGACATCAAATACTTCATGTGGATTCAGGTCGGGTGAATATGGAAGCCACTCTTCGCAGAAATAAGCTGTGAAATGGGTGCTCTCAAAAATTTGTGTCGGATTAGAAGTCCGAACTGGAACCGAACTGCTTGTGTGCCCGTGACATCAATAAACGGCCTGTGGAAGTACACTTGCTGGTTTGTCTTGATGTCATGGTCTATAAAAAGGAGTAAAGAGCATTCTTTAGTTGCCACTGCAGTCCACACTGTTTCAGAAGGTAGCCCTTATTTTCTAGTGACCAATTTCTTTGTTCCAAATTATCAATGAACTTGCCCTTCAACTAAACATGATCATGTTGTTTGCTCACGTCCGGACGACCGTTTCGGCTAACTAGACCAGTTGATAAGGGCCTAGTCAACCGAAACGGTCATCCTATTATAAGGGAAATATATATATGTAGAACGGTGCCACTATTTTTACAACCGGAATTGGCGGGAAAAGCATTTTCCCGCCAAAAATTGTCTATTTACACAACAAATTTTCTGACGTCGTCTATGTTTTTAGGTCATTTATAACCATAGAAAGCGCAGATAAATCAAGTTACAAAAATATTTACCTTTGTCATTTTTTCAATGGTCATAAATATGCATCATGGAAACCAACTTGAAGAAAAAATAAATAATATTGGCATCTTATTACATTTACTTAATTTTATAAATAATTTTTTCATCGAGAACTATTATTTTTATAACTTGATTTATCTGTGTTTTCTATGGGTATGGAAAGAATGATAAGAATTTATCTATGGTTGAGTCGTAAAAATATCCCTAGCCTATGTAGAAACATAATCATTCTTGTTTGATTAAAAATTCCTAGTGTAATGGAGTTCTACACATTAAACACCGTCAGTATTGACAAATTAAAAAATATTAAACTATATTTTCTTAATTCAATTTAATATTATAAAACTATAACCCTAAAGATCGATAACTTAACATTTGGTTCACTTTCAGCAGGGCAAATCTCGTTCCATGTAACCCATATTGTGGTGGTAATCCACGTTTTAAACATACAAGAGTATTCATACATACATACATACATACCATCACGCCATGTCCCTTGCGGGGTAGGCAGAGAGAACCGAACGCCACATCTTTCTATCCTGGCAAGCATCTCTCGCCTCGTCCACATTCATGCATCGTCTCATACATGTTCGTCTATTGCTCACACTTCTAACATTTCCGTCTTTCAAAATTTCGTTCACATGGTCGTGCCACCCCTTTCTTGGGCGTCCCCGACCTCTCATTCCATTCCTTTCCGCTCTGTATATTTTCTTCGTCAGGCGCTCCTCATTCATTCTCCCCATGTGACCAAACCATCTCAATGTGTTCACTTTCATTCTAGTAATGACATCTTTCTTCATCTTACATTCTTTCCTTATGTCCTCATTTCTTACCCGGTCATACATCGTTCTATTACAAATCCTTCTTAACGATCTCATTTCAACTGCATTTATTCTACTTTCATGCGTCTTCTGCCAAGTCCAGGTTTCACTTGCATACGTCAAGGTTGGCACTACGATGGCGTTATGAATGGCAACTTTGGCATCCTTTGATATGTTGCGATCATTCATAATTGGTCTTAGTGCTCCATTCACTCTGTTTCCTGCCATAACTCTTCTTTCGATCTCTTTATCGAGTCGTCCGTTCCGTTGAAATATGCTTCCCAAGTATACATATTCATCGACTTGCTAGAGCCATTCGTTCTTTACTCTTATTTTACACGCTGTTCTGCTTTCACTCTTTTCAAAGACCATTGTCTTTGATTTGCTGGCATTCATCCTAAGTCCGTTCTCTATGCATCCTTCATAAACCATACTTACAAGATACTGTAACTCTTCCATACTTTCTGCTAATAGAACTTTATCGTCTGCATACATCAAATCTCGCACCATTACGGTACTCAATTTCAGACCCTTGCTTTCATCCTTAAGGGCTCTTATGCAGAAATCAATGTACAAGTTAAAGAGCCATGGAGATAGCACGCACCCTTGTCTAACGCCATTATTTATAGAGAACCACGTTGTCACTGTGTCGTTGACACGAACACATGCTTCGCTGTTCTCATATAATGACGCGATTGCGCGTATTAGTTTGCTCTTCACTCCATACACTGCTAGTATATCCCATAATTTTTCTCTAACAACTTTATCATACGCCTTTTCTAGGTCTATGAAGGCACAGAAAATTTTCTGATTTTTATCCAGAACCTTTTCTGTGACCGTGCGCAGAGAAAAAATTTGGTCTATACATCCTCTGCCGCCCACAAACGCACCTTGGACATCCCATATCTTGCTTTCTGTAATCTTTCGCACTCTTTGATCCAGGATCCTTGCATACATCTTACCAACTGCGCTTAATAAACTGATGGCTCTATAGTTTTTGCAGTCGAGCTTCGATCCTTTACCTTTATACAAAGGTACCACGACTGCATTTCTCCAGTCTGAGGGAGTGTGTCCTTCTTCCCAACATTTGTTGAAAAGAGAGAGACACCACTCCAACGTCTGTTCGCCGCCATATTTTATAAGTTCAGCTGATACACTGTCATATCCGGCAGCTTTCCCCGCTTTTGCGTGTTTTACTGCTTCAAACACTTCTTCTTGCGTTATTTCATCCTTATCACTTTCGCTTACTTGCCATGTTCTTTGACTCACGTCCCCACTTACTCCGCTATCATACAGTTCCTTGAAATATTCCTTCCATCGTTCTTTCACGCCGTCTTCGTCCATAATTATTTTTCCATCTTTATCATTTATTCCTTTCGAAGCTTTCACAGTTCCATTTTTTCTTTTCGCTACGCCTTTCCAGAACATTTTCATGTTTCCAGGAAAGTCGTTGGCTATTTTCAGGCTTTCTTTCTCTTTTATACCATCTTTTTCCCTTTTCACTGTGTCTTTGACTACCTTCTTGCACACTTTATAATTCTCTTTTGCTCTATCTTCATTATTCGATCCTTTCGCGGCTATTAATGCCATCCATGCTTTCTTCTTTTCACTAACAACTATCTTAACTCTCTCATTCCACCATGCATCGCCTTTCATTCCACCTCTTTTAGCAATACCACATACCTTTTTCGCTGTCTTACATACGGTCTCTTTCAGTGTCGTCCATGCTTCTTCGATATTTTCACTCCTGTGTATTGCTCTAAGAAGTTCACTTTCCGTATCTTTCGTATATTGTTTTCTTACACTCTCATCTTGCAGCCTTTCTACTTTGGTTCGCTTCGGTGGTTCACTTCGGTGGGTTTTAGAGCGCCAGCCAGTAAACAGAACAATTCTTGATATCACCAAGTAGTGATCTGACTCCAGCTCCGCGCCCCTGTACACTCTAGTGTCCACTGTCGCTTTCCTTAGTGCGGCGTCAACACATACATAGTCTATTATCGACCTTTCATTCCCCCTTTCCCATGTATACTGGTGAACTCTTTTGTGGCTGAATACTGAATTCGCCACAAATAAATTCCCTTCCGTGCACACTTCCAGTAATCTCTTACCATTGTCATTCACTCTGCTATCACCGTGGGGTCCAAGGACAGATTCATAATCTTTCCTACGGACTCCAACCCATCCATTTAGATCTCCAGCCAGAATCACTCTTTCATTATCTTTTTTCTCATTTATTATTTCGGTCACACTGTTCCAAAAGTCATCCTTTTCACTTTCACTGTCGGAGTTTCCAGGCGCATATCCTACTATTAGGAAAACGCTTGTAATTCCGATCTTCAGCCTTACCCACATCAGTCTAGAGCTTTCAAGTTTGTATTCCTTCATACATTTCCCCATACGTTTCGCTAGAATCACACCGACCCCTTTGCATGCAAATTCGTCTCTCTTCACTCCTGACCAAAGCTCTATCGTTCCATCATTCCTAACGTTCATTCCTCTATCTTTCTTTTTTGTCTCACTTACACACAATATGTCAATTTCTTTTCCTTTCATTATATCACACAATTCATTCATCTTTCTGTCCATCCCTCCTCTGATATTCCAGACTCCCACTCTACACTCGGTTCTCCTCTTTTCGCCTACCCCCTGGACCGTAACATGACGAGTGGCGGGCTTCATCGATGTTTTCCCGGAGGAGTCCAGGAGGTTTTATTTATTTTACTTATACATACATCGCACTTTTACATACATCACCTACAATTGGGCACACTATTTGACTATATACTTATACTACTTACAATTACCTACAAAATAACTCACTTACAAAAACTTATGACACTATGTTAGTCCCAATTTTTCACTCTTCTACTGATACTTATACTCTACATATACTTATACTCTACTTATTATCACTTTACATCTACTGATACTTATACTACATATTGTTTTTTTATCACTATTTTATACAAAATTAGTCCGCTTAATCACTTAATCACTTAAATCTAGGTGAAGTTTATATAAAATTAGACAGCTTTCGGTTTCTTCTATCTGGATAGAAACGGTATTCGTAGGGCATGTCACTTTTACATAGGGCATGTCACTTTTAGGGGGGGTTATCGAGGCATCCCAGGATATAAGTTCGGCAAATGTGCAGGAAACCATTCCACAGACGCACCCGTTCATCTTCTGCGGTATGTATTTGACATATTCCTTCTTTCCAGCCGCTCGTGCCAAGTTTGATCTTTCCTTGTCCACTGAATATTTCAAAAGGGGCATCGTAATATATGGCATGTTGTTCCCACCTATACTGTCATAATAATTGACCATCTTTTTTTTTCCTGGGGTCAGTCGCAAAAAAATATGCACCATTACTAGGAATGTCACTGGATGTAGGTACCTGCATTCCGTAGTGTATCTGTAGGTCGGGCTGCATGATCGACATGTGGTCACCAACTGTGATGCAAGCTTCAAGGGATGCACGGGTCTGATTTAACACTCACTTAGACACATATTATAACACAGTAATGAAATGTAAATAAATAGGTTTTGTACATATATCGGTTTATAGATTGGCTTTTAAATTAGGTAACTGGTAGACAAAAATACACTGCATCTATTGCACTAAAAATTAATGCGGTCCAGCCATAATATCCGGCGTAAAGTCAATGGTAGCCGAGAGTGCGTAGAAACGCACCCGACCGCCGCGGCCGTCAGCTTTCATTCAAAGAGTATTACAAGAGTATTCTATATAGAAAATTTTAAAATCCAATTTTTTAACCAAGGGTTTTCATTCCGCTGATTGACCGGACTTGCCCCCCCCAGTTGTTTGAATTTGCGAATGATAGCCGGTTGCGATTTATCAGCCAAATAAACTTAATCACACTGCTATGTTTTAACTTTATTGCAATTATCTTTCTTATTTTTCAACTTACAACAATACACTTTACGCAAATTATGTACAATACAATGAAGCATATTCTCACTCATTTGACAAGCTAGTAATACTTAACTCCTCAGTCCCTGGTATTACAAATATAAACATATAAATTACAAGAATAAAAAATAAATAAAGATTCAATTAAAATGTTTTATTTATTCGTCGTCATAACAAATTTTAGCACAGAGTTGAACAATAAAGAATGTATTAGATTTTATTCATTGTAATCAAATATAAAACTCAAAAGATTTTTTTATAAATGAGTACAATATATTATATATTCACAGCATAACTTTGGTAATTCAAATCAAGATAATTTAAAACACCACACTATTTCAAAGAAATTTAATTACATCAATGCCAAAACTGTGAAGATTATATAAAGACTTTCTTGTATTATTTATTTAACCCAGATGATCCTATTGTACGATTTTTCGAACACTTGCAGTGTCACACGTTAAATTGACAATACTCTTAGTTTATTTTTTTATCGGTGATGTCGCTAGTGTATTTCTAATGCTAAGACAATACTTTCTCACTTACAACAGTTTGTCGCTGTTAATTTCCATGTTTTTGCCCCATACCCCATACCATCACGCCATTTCCCTATTTGGGGTAGGCAGAGAGAACCGAACGCCAGACTCCTCTCTCTTGACATACATTCCTCGCTTCATTCACGTCCATACAACGTCTCATACACGCTCTTCTATTATTCTTACTTCTAACATCTCCATCTTTCAAAATCCCATTTATGTGATCGTGCCAACTCTTTCTTGGCCGACCTCTACTTTTCATTCCTCTTTTATCAGCCTTGTATACTTTTTTTGTCAGACGGTCATCACTCATTCTTTCTATGCGGCCATGTTTTTGGAGTTTGTTTTATTGATACTTATTTTGCAAAGATGTTGATACCACCTTCAGTTCATTAAAGGTAAATAATTTTTAAAATGTTACAATTATAAACTTCATTTTTGTAATGTATATATGAAAATGATTAATTAATATTACTGTATGATTAAAATTAACTTCGCTTACAGTTTAGGGTAGTTATAACTTCTGAAACAATAGTGTATGTTTAAACGTACAATAGGATAATACACAGTACAAACAGTGGTGTATACAGTACAAACGTGAAATGTGTCAAATGTTGGATATATTTTTTGTATTATGATTTCTTTTATAATTATTATTTTTTTCATAAATAATATTTTTTCAACCTATATTTTTTTTATTTTTATATCATCATTAACTGTTGATGAAATATTGACACTCTTATGGCCAGTTTCATAAAAATTAAAGGAGACTTAATGTCGACTTTAAAATAAATTACGTTATATAACAACAAAATGTCACTTAAAGTTTACTTTAATTTAAAGTCCAGTGTCTTCATACTTTAGTCACTAAATTCTTCTTTAAGAGCAGTTCATTTTTTTGACACCAGAGTGTGCTGCAATATGACATAATGTTCAAGTCAGTTCTTGTTGATGTCAATTTAATGTTGACGATCATGTGCATATTACTTACTAATATTCAATAGTTTTGTTAACATTTTTTATAAATAAAATAAAAAATATGATGTTTTCAAAATGAGCTAATTAGAAGATGCGTACTGTGATACAGTAGTGAAAAGTATATAGGAAAAAAATCGACCACATGTCATGGAAAAGTAGAATTAAGGAGAATTTTTTGATATATTTTGTTCCATAAACATGTCCTATACATCAATGATCAATTCAATGACAGAAATAACATATTACATATATGGTAGTAAACAGAAAGATTTACCTATTGTTTCCATAGATTTTGATAGCAATATTGCCAACTTTCAGGTATTTTGGTGACATTTCTGCCTTTTACTAAAGTACGCGGCATTATTATTTATGAAACGCAACGACTTAAAGGCGACTTTAAATTTTTAAAGAACCTTTAACTAAAGGGTCCTTTTGCTGCTTATTATGAAACTGGCTGTTAGAAGAGGATGACGAAGAAATTGAGAAAGAAAGATGTGTCGATATATTAATGCTTCCTCCAATGCATGTGATTATAATACTGATGAAGATTCAGGGGATGAAGAACAGATGTCTCTATATCAGTTACCGGGATCTCAGTTAATAGCTCCAGCAGAAATGGTAATTCGTCAAAATTCTGATGAAATAGAAGATGTTATTGGAACAACTAGTGACGATGTTCAAGAGCCACGTTCATTACATGTAAGAAAGAATGAGTCATATATATGGAGAAATAGAGAATAATGCTCCTCATCATGAAAACCACAGTGTCGATGAGTCTATGGTGGAATATTTTGGGAAGCATGGATGTAAACAGTCCATTAGGAATAAGCCCATACGATATGGGTACAAAATGTGGGTAGGTGCTACCTCAAATGGGTATATATTATGGGTTGAACCATATCAGGGAGCCAATACGTATACTGAAGAGATTTAACGACCAATAGGTCTTGGCCCCTGTGTAGTACTAACCTACACAGATATAATACAAAATATAGCGAAATACCCGTATCATATATTTTGTGATAATTATTTTACCACAATTCCACTCGTTGAGGAGCTGACAAAAAGAGGCAACAGAGTAACCGGGACAGTAAGAGACAATAGGATGTCGAAATGTCCATTAAAATCAATTAAAGATATGAAGAATGAATCACGTGGTGCATCTGATCAAAAGGTTACACTTGGTAGATCCATATCAGTAACTCGTTGGCATGACAATAACATTGTCACTGTCGCATCAAATGCTGTAGCAAGTGACCCATTCCACATGGTTTCAAGATATTCCCAAGCGCATAAAAAGAAAATAACTGTGAAACAACCAAATGCAGTTTATGTTTATAATAAAGGAATGGGAGGAGTAGACAGATGTGACTAAAATATAGGTTTATACAGGATTGATATACGTGGAAAGAAATGGTATTTTTGTCTAATAACTTTCCTGCTTGATGCTTCGATACAAAATGCTTGGCAACTCCATCGATACCAAGGTGGAAAATTGGATCAATTAACATTTAGAAGACGGGTAGTTTTACAAATTCTACAAAATGCAAATCCAAGAAAAAGGGCGAGACCATCAATCTTGGAAAATCATGATTCACAATACGATCGAATGGATCATTTTTCTGTCAAGCAGAATAAAGCAACACGATGTAGAGTATGTCACAATGTCGTTCTACAAGTGTAGAAAATGTGATGTGGCATTACACGTTGATTGTTTTATTAAATATCACGAAAAAGAAGAATAAATATTTTTATTTAACTTTTTTCTGTTTTTCGCTATAATTCTTTTGTACCTACATATAAGAATAATTTTGTAATATGATTGGGTGGAGAAGAAGAAATTGCCTAATGGCAATAAGTCCGCCAGTGTCCAATATATTTATTTATTTTATATCTAAATAAAAAAACTTAACGAGACGCTCAACTTTTTCTTGATGAATACTGTAATAGGTGGTTTATGTTCCTATTGTTCGAATAATCGTACACTTTTCTTTTTGCAATAAAATAAAAAAAAAAAAAACATTTTTGTTTTTCTTCTTCAAGGACCTTATTTTTTATCACAAATCACCATATATCCGAAAATCAAGAATTTTCGAACTAAAAAAAGTTTCAGGATTATTTGGGTTAATAATAATATTTAAAATCAATCAACTTGAAATTTTTACTTTCAGAATAAAACCTAATACCTATACACAAAAAACTAAAATAAAATTGTATAAAAAAAGTGTTATTAAATATGAAGTATAAAGATAGTAAAAGTAATAATAACAATAAAAAAATCAGTTGCATTAAAATATAATAATAACGTACAAATTAGCTAAATCATCAAAATAGCTATGTCATGAAAGGAACAATATAATTATACAATCAAATACACACACCACCTAAATCTTTAGATAAAATGGCACAAAATAATACAAAACTTATAATTTAATACAAATATATAATATATTGGAACACAAAAATTGTGGTTTTTATCTTACACTGATCATCGACGCTGACAGGCCAATAACTATGGTAGATATAGGAGCATTTTAGATGACACAAACACTGTGCGCACCCATACATGACGCGCGTCAGCGTTTAGTGTAGCTTTGAATGCACGCATCAACGTGGTAACGTCATGTCGATCAGTACGATACTAAAAAGACTCGTGCTGACGGTAGATGCTGACAAGCTACGCGGTAAACTGTCAGCGTGGAACAAAAACCTTAACTAAAACAATAGGAAATACAGAAAGGATTCTTGGATATGTCATAGAAAGTGATTTATCATCCAAATAATAATATACTTATATCATTTTTAGTCCATTTTTTTTGTTTTATATGCACCATGATAAATATATATTTTGTTTATTCTATTTTCAATGGGAAAAATTGACTTGGAATGTGACTAATTTGGAATATGATTGCTGCTTAAAGCTTAGCGTCCACATAGGCACAGCGTACGGATTGGATTTTTGTCTCCTAGCTCCGATGTCGATATTGTCGATGATCCGATGCCCGCGCATTTATCCATAGATAAAGAATATAAAATCCATCTGATACGCTGCAACCTATACGTATGCTGTGGATGCTAAACCTATGAACAATTTGGAAATAAATTGCTCCATTGAAATGGATTATGTTCCAAATTTGAGGTGCAACTGTATATTATGTTAGAGATCATTGAAAATCATTATTGATTCAAGTTAAAATTTTTTTTTTATTAAAATTAAGTCATTTTATGTACATTCACGATGATGATTTAATTATGATACAATTGCAAGCATATTATCATTTACAAAAATGTCATTTTTATGTTTGTGTATTAAGAAATACCACATACAAGTGGAAACTAAAAAAATGGAAATAAAGATGGTCAAATGTCATGCAAAGAATATGCCGGTATATATTTCAATGTACAATTCGAAATGAAGCCTCTTAGATGGAAGTGTAGTAAACAAAATACGACAGGATAAGAAATAAGGTTATTAGACAAGAATGGAAGATTGAAATACAATGACATACACAGACGGTTTGGATATAGAAAGGATGTACAACAGAGTCAACAAAAAAAATGTAGGTATAAATACGGAAGAAAGCAGCTAAAACAATGGAAGAACGTCGATGAGACAATCCACGGATATATGTGAGGAGAGAAAAGTGTAAAGAGAAGATAGTAAATATAACTGGTTCTATCTAAAAGCAATAATACAACAGCAAAATATGATATTTGGGTCTAGAATACACTACATTTCCAGTATTGATAAGTAAATAAAGTTGTACACCGATACACTATGAGACATTCAAGATTTATATTTTGAAATCTAATTCATCATGAGGGTATGAATTTACATAACAAATATGGGTCTTAACTTTGGTGCCATGTATTTGCATCATACATTACTGTTAATAAACCTAATCACAATAACTTAGGAAAATACACAACACAACAACAATAATAGAAAGCAGCATTCATCGAATGCTTTGTTTAAATATACTCTTTGCAGCAGCAACTTCCTGGGGCTTCTTTGTTTTAGCTGGGTCTGGAGAGAAGCACTTCCACAATCTGTAGAAAAATGAGAAAATAATTATGTCCATGAACGTTTACTTTTAAACAATTTTTGGCACCTGGTTATGCACAATGTAAAATAATGTGATACAATTCTTATTTTTTATTATATTTTTATAAATTCAAGTATAATTTTACAGGTAACTCTTGCTGCAAAGATCCAATTATTTTTTTTTATTAAATTTTTAAATAACAAAAACATTATATAAGCTGAAGTTGGAATATTTACTGTAGGAGAACCGGGAAATCAAGGCACCTACAGGGCTTACGACCTGTCATCAGCTAAAATGCATTGGCACCTCAGGTATAAGAATTGTTGCTTCATTATTTACAAAAAACCAATTCTCTCAATAGATGGCGTTACAACAAAAAATAAATAAAAATAATAAGAATGTTGTTCATAATTTCACACATAGATGGCTGTAGTAAAAATCCTTATTTCCTCAAGCGAAAAGAATTTCAGTATTGCAATATATAGAACTTTCAAAAATTGAATTGATAGGGATCTCAAGAGGCATAATTGGTGAACGTTGCGCAAGCGCATAAAGTGATCACATAAACCAGCTGATGACAGGTCGTAAGCCCTGTAGGTGCCTTGATTTCCCAGTTCTCCTACAGTAAATATTCCAACTTCATCTCTATTGAGATAATTAAAAATCTGTTAAAAAATATCTTTGACTCCCGACAGGGTAAAAAATCCAATGTTTGCACGAAAAGTAGCACATGGAGCCCTCTAGATTAGCAATCTCAGCACCATAGTGCAAAAGAACAATCGACGAATGTGAATGGAAGATTCACACTCGTGGACTTCAGATCTTTTTAAATAAGAAACATCATGGGTATGACCAAGATCTCTGTAAAATATTAACCTACTGGGAATCTAACAATAGTAAGGCGCCGTAACTATGACAAAACTTCTTAAAGGCTTTAAAATTGTTCTTCGAATATTCGCGTGACCAATTGGACCTTGAAGAGGCCCACGCACAGCAATGAGGAGCTCTGATCTACAAGAGGACATTATTGGGTGGCAACAATCCCACAGGAATAATTGCTTCTTTTAACTCATAATGTTTATTTTTGAGCAATGTCGTTCCCTATTATTTTCCAATATTTAACTATCTGGATTAATTCCAGGCCACTTTAAAAAATTTTGTGGTTTTCCAACCATTTTTGTGATCTATGAATTTATAAAAATATATTTTTGAAATAAATCTGTATGGAAAAATGACCCTTAACAAAGTAAAAAAACAAATAGTTTCTATATTATACCTGAGGGTTTCATCAGCTCCAGCACTGAGTACAGTTGACCCATCTGGTGACATAGCAAGATGTAGAACACGAGCCGTGTGTCCAGTCAACTCTGCCATTTTAGTCATGACTGGATATTTCCAGATAATCAGTTGATTGTTGGCATATCCATGGCCTGATATCAGTTCCTTGTAGTTTTGGGACCACAAAATAGAGCTAACCTGGAAAAAATAATCACATTGGTAATACATCCATGCAAGAGCCAAATACAATCATAAATATTGTTTATAACAAGTTTTCGAGATTCTTTTTAAGAAAGCACGCTTACCTGTGATTTGGCATCTACTGTGTTAATATTGGTGCCATTGTTGATGTTCCATAAGCGAATAGTTCTATCAGCCGTGCCACCTCCAGATGCCAAGATTCCAGAACTCCATGGACACCAGGCCAAACCCTTAACTGCAGCCATATGTTGACTAAATGAGAAATAACAATTTTATTACATTCATAAAACTGCAATAGTTTACTATATTACTAATTTTTTAACACTGCAAGGCTTTTCAAGATCTTTTGTATAATAAATTGCATTATTTCCAATTCTAAAATGCAGATTGATTTTCTATTTTTCTCAAATTATCACAAAAATTTGTGCTATGGTGGCTCAATAGATTTATGTATAGAAAGATTCAACACGATGGTACTAAACCATCAACGTATTTAATAAAAATTAAAATGTGGTCGTAAAAAGCAAGTGTCATGATCAATATATTCTTTTTATTGGAAGTCTGTTACTTCAAGACGGTGATGTCTCTTGTGAGATCCAATTTCAGCTTTTTTGTCGTATTCATACTCTACTCATTTTAGTGGCAATAAAAATGATTTTATAAAGAAATATGAAAAAATATAATTTGTAGAAAATTAAAAAATAAAAAAAAAAACACACTGCTGCAATATTTGAACACAATACAAGATATAATCTTATTTTCTAAATTTGTATGTTGGTTGTTTATATCAATCAAATAAGTAAATCCATAAAAAACGAAAAAGGAAAATTAATATAAAAAAAATCCTTATAGGTTGAATAACACATTAGATTCCATAAAAATACAAAATATTTTTAAGTGCGTATCAAGCATAGAAATCAATGTCATTGTACTTTAAAATAATGTGTGATACTGACTCAAACTTCCAAGAAACATCGAGTTTGAAGTGAGGGATGGGTGATTTCTTATTTACACTTGCAAGACAATCCTTTATTTCATATTAGAAAATATTAGATTTTTGGTACAATCCTATTAATTTTTATGAACTTTGTTTATTATTTTTCTTGGCATTACGTTGTATTCTTTTAAATAATTTTCAAGACCGTTACTCTGTGTTGGCTAGCACTGCTTAATGTATAATATATTTAAACACCAACATTGTAAGTGATCCATCTCAGAACAGGTTTTCCTAGAAAGACGAGGAGCGAAAAATTTGTCTTTATGTTTTTTTTTGCCGGGTTACTAGCATTGCAAATGACTCCCAAATATCAAAAATTGCAATTATTTTCACCCGAAATAACTCAAATATGAACTTTTCCGCAGGTTAAGCTTGCCCGAGTATACATGGGTATGGTATTTTTAGCTGGTATACACTATGTGAGTATACTCAGGTACATATTTAACCTTTTTAAGACGAGCGTCATGTATAGATGCCCACCGGCAGCGTGCCTAAACGCCGAGTGTCATCTATACATGCCCTCATGGCTATACACAATTGTGAACCTTCATATCTCAGTAAATTCATACTTGATTGAGACGAAAATTGGATGTATATTACACCCATATATTTGACTTCAAGACATCAGTCGGTAAATCAACAAAACAATTGTTAAATTATTTAAAAAAATTAAAAACTCTAAACACTGAAATTCATCAATCATCACCGGCGAAATTCACACTCTCCCGCGCTTTGTAAGGATCTAATACGCATGCGCGTAGGAGAGAGGGATACTGCGTCAGTTCATATTGTTGTTTCGCGCTCAACATTCTGCTTTGAATTCGATCCTTAACAATACAAAATGGGCGCATATTCCTTATCTACATCGAATGCCGGATGGATCACGTGACATATCAATGACGCCATGTACTTTTTTGTATGGAGATAACCACGATGGAGATTAATCTTCATTTATCTTATGTTTATATTATGAAGTGTTCAATTTCATTGAGTTTATGTGATCTTTTGTTTATCTTTGATCTTTTTATAATATATCTACATCGTTAGATTTTTTTTACCGTTATTATATTCAATTAAAACGAGATTGAAAAAAACTGTGTACGACGCGAAATACTGTCCGTCCGTACGGAATGCAAGTACTTGTACCTACCCGTCTTGATTGGGTTAAGGCATAGTATTATGATGAAATAATATATAATTTTACTCCTCACTAACCCAAGTGGATATAGTAGGGAGTTATGAATTCGCAAGTTTTAAAGTTATTTTTTTTACTGTAGATTATCAACTAGTATCATACTGAGATTGTATTCTTAAAGTTTCATCACAATGATTCTGTGTGTATTTACTTTATCGATTATTGACTAAAGTACTCATTCAATTCTTTACAAATTTTGCACATATGTATATCTAATACTCGCTTAGACTCCATCAGATTTTGTGTTTTTTTTTCTCATTTTTTTTAAATGTCAAATACTTCAAAGTGACCCAAGTTCGGGAAACCTAAAATTTAATATTTATATTTTCAAATTGCTAAAATGGCATTGAACAATTATCATGTTTTCATAGTAAAATATTTGAATTAAAAATAATTTAACAAAATCATTTCACAAAATGCTGAAAATTTCCATACAAAAGTTTGAATACTTTATGGATTGACTCGGCAGTAAGGGTATAGCATTGGCCACAACCCACTATCTATCTATCATGAAGTGACAGTTTCAAATATTGGAAAACATATATATTTAAGGAGTTAAATAAACATATCTTTAAAATAATGGAAATATTTTCCTAAATAAATATTTGCAGCGGATTAAGAAAATAATACTGACTTAAATGAAAACATGGGCTGTGAGAGACTGTGATGTTCTCCGGAGGCAGCTGCCCATATGTTGAGTAGATTGTCGTTACCACCAGATGCCAAATATTTACCATCAGGTGACCACTTTAATCCACACACCTAAATAACAACAACAAAACACACTGTGAATATTCAGAAAATTCTGTGTTATTCAAAAAATCAAATGTATATTATCCATAAAAACAACTGATCAATAAAAAAATTACCTCTTGAGTATGTCCATTGAGTGTGGATATGATGTGTTCTCTCTGTCTCACATCATGGTGAACAATCGTACCAACACGACTGCCTGATGAGAGCACATAGGCATTCCATGCCAGGGAACCAACACGTCCAACGTGGCCGTCCATTATCTGGAAATTAACAACATTAACATATACAACATTGGAAGGTTATACAAAATTTTCAAAAGAGACAAAAGTAAAAATTCTTCTAACCACTTTCTAAGATGCATAAGACGGATACACAAATGTGAAGGAAGTTATTAATGAATACAAGGATAGTATTTGTTAAAATAGTAACAAGGATATTCTAAAGAAAAACTAGAGGAAAAGGAATATCAATCCTTGCTGTGTTAATATGTAATGAATAACAATATAGTCCAAGAGCCAGAAACTGCCAGACTTACAATATGTATAAAGGCAGAAATTTTTTCTTTCTTTCTTTCTTATTTGGTTAGTGGAAACCCCCCAAAAGACAGACACTTTATACTATAATTGACATGTTAAAATATGAGCCATGCAATCACTTTGTTATCTGGTAAAGCCACCATTACTCAGGGTTCATAGTAGTCTATCGTTGTTATCTGCTGTTTTTTACTTGCACAGAAAAAATTTCAACCTCTATAGTATGAAATAAGTCTAGTGTCACGGGCTCCGCCTCTATTAAGTAGGAAATCAAAAAGGAAATAAACTGTTCAGTGTCGAAACTGTAGAAACCAATCCCTTCCTTATTAATCCCTTACCCCACCACTTCTGGCCTGATTGTGTGAGGGTCAAAACGAAATTAGCATGCGTTTGAATGCTCTTCAGTCATCACGTTGTATGTGCGACTTAACCTCGACAATTTCTTCACGAAACACCGTGTATTGTTCATGATGGCATTTGGTTTAGTAAGTAAGTATCTACCCCAAGTTAATCCTGGAAGGTCAAAGACTCGTTGTTACCTCAAGACAACAAAAGAAGAGGACATTGTTCAGAAATTGCCGACAGAAGACAGGTCGGTCCTTCAATCTACAATGTGAGTCCCTCGTTTTTTTTTGCGTGTGGCAGTTCTATAGGAGAACACACTTAGGGCAATTGGCCCTTTGTGATACCACATTGGGACTGCCCTTCCCCTTAATCATCCACCCTGAGTGGCTAATGAATGTCATAATGTCTCCGATGTCGGCCGACGCTATGTCAATTAAATCATCATAGAAGCCCAAGGAGTTTCTCCTATTTCTAGAGAGAGCAGGACAGTGACAGAGGAAATGGACAACAGTCTCTTCTTCTTCTACGAGTCCCTCATAGGGATGTAACATAAACAATGTCATCATTATCATAGCTCTCTATTTCGCGATTGTAACTGAATTTTTTCCACGTGCTTTGATCGCAGAGGGGACCGAAAATTTTATGTTTGTAAGTTTATAGTACAAGCATTTATGCTTAGTTTAGGGAATGTATGAGGATGTATATGTAAGTACTTGTTTCAGGGACATATTAATTCTTTTAAAAAATATATGAAAACTGTAAAACATCAGTAAAAACATGACAGATTACCATTGTGGCGGGCCGAGCTAACTAGCCCACCCCCTCCAGGCGAGCCGCCGTTATAAGGAACGGTCGAGGCATCGCGCGCTATCTTCTGTAGACTCCAGCCACGGTCGAAGGTCAAATATAGGGGGTTAGCCCATATAGGGTTTATTGGAGGTATGGCTCTCGTGGATTAAAACGGCGAGGGTTGGATACCCAGATCCACTTATTCGTTTGGGCAGAATCGAACTACCGGACGAATGAACCATATACATATGATTTGGTGTGGAGTTGAGTCATAGTCCATGTAATAAAATGAAAATATATTACTCTAAGTTTCTTCATGGCATCTGTGTCCCAAAGTTCAGTGGTTCCATTTGTTACTCCGACTGCTAAGTGGCATCCACCTCCTTGAATCCACGCCAGTGAACAAATGTGTTCTGTCCCTTCAAGAGAGAGCAGCTGTTGTATGACACCTGTGCCGGCGTTCCACAGATAAACGGACCCACCCAGAGCCACAGCCAGCATGTTGGATGCACTCCAGTCCAAGAGATTTAAATCTAAATCATGGAAATGAAACTCAGAATGTGAAACAAACAAAATGAAAGGCATCTTTAAAGCCTGAATAACAGACGAACATGTGTGAGACGATATATGAATGTTGAAGAGGTGAAGGATGTATAAGATAAAAATTGTGGCGTCCGGTTCTTTCTACCTACCCCGCAAGGCACAAGGTGTAATGGAATGTATGAACAAATAAAAATTATGCTAGAAAAATTTCAGCTGGTGGTGCTGAAGTTTTGGAGAGTAAATACATTTTGAATACAGTCCATCCACACTAATCTGGTACTTATGCAGGCACAAGAGTACCAGATTAGCGTAAATATTTGAATTAATGGAATGTATGCAAACAAGCCTTGCTCAGCGACACTATTCATGTCAGGCTCCCAGTGTACCATCCCGGATTATCAATAACTACCACAGGTTTAAAAGGGAAATAACCTTATGGATTATTGAATCAAATCCACCACAATAACTTTTTTCATTTCTTATGACTTGCTGTTTGTTTACTGTATGGGTGCCTGTGCGTGTGTGTAAGGAAGTGTATGATCAATTGTGCTGAATTCACTTTAAAATAATGTTGTTTATCTTACAAAACCAAAGACTGCACCCAATATAACACAGGGATTATCCCTAGCATATTGGAGAGCAAAATCTCTAATTGACAGTAAAACGCAAGAGAGTGTCAATGGTATGGATGTGTATATGTACCCTTCCATTGTCTCTGTCTTAAATATATGTATTTTAATTTTTTTTATATACCTTTATTATCGTTGTCAAACCTCTTTATGTAGAAGGTCATGTTTGTTATAAATAAATAAAATAAATACCATCATGGCATATCCCACAATGTGGGGTAACCAGCGCAAGATGTGTGGGTGTGCATTTCCTTATAAAAGGCAACACGACATATGCGAATATGCTCTCACACTAGTTTCGTCTCATCTAAAAAAGTACTACATTCAGAATGGGTGGCGAAGCTCATTGCTGAACTTTGTGAGATTTTGTTTGGTCTGTTGTATTTTTAACTACTCGGTTTTTACGGGACACCAAAAACAATGAAAGTGTATACACTCTCTAAATCATTTATTATGAGTATATGTATTGCCGGACAAGCAAGATTTTGTATTGTACATAGTATAAAAAATTTATTACAATCGAACATGTTAAAGTAATATATAATTTAATTATTTATTTGTTACTTCTTGTACATAAAATTTGTACGCTGGTTATAACCCGAGCGGATGTAAATATACAATACAAAGGTCCGAATGCAGAGTCCGACCTAAATACTAACCATATTTTCATTGCACAGTCGAGACATATCTAAATACTTAGCGCATGCGCGCTGGTGTAAACTAACATTTGTGAACTGTAAAAAGTAAGGTTGATAGCGAGGAACCTTACGAATGGTATAATACTAAAATGTGAGATGTTTTCGATGGATGATGATTTTAGCGACCTCGTCAAACATGTATTTGGTAATTTTGTCAAATCAAACATCAAACAAAGTATTGAGCGATCTATACGAGATGACGAAATGTCACTGGAATTTCAGAAAAATCGCGTCTTCGAGCTGTCAGTGTGATCTTGGTTACATGTGTTTGTGTTGTTATGACAAAAAAATATTTCAAACGTCAGTCTAAAACCCATAGAAAACTATCTATCTCTTTTCTTCATATGCAATAATGTGAAACGCTACGTCATCGACCTTAAGTTTGGCGTAGTATTTAATTAGTGACGTCTCTGCAGTGCAATTGCTTACTTAAGAATACTAAATACTGCAGTGAGGTTAGGAGTTAGTATTTAGTTACCTAGGACTGTGCATTCAGGTCAAAGTGTACTATGGCAATATGGTTATGACATGACAAAAAAAAAGATTGAATATAATAACAGTTCATAGAAATGAAAGGAAAACAAAAGGGTAAGGAGAGGAATAAGAAATAAGGTAAAGTCAGATAGATATTTTTGCTTATAATCATCTACACTTACAATAATCATCGATGATGTCAGGCGCATCGAGGATTCTATCAGGTGCTTGAGGTATGTATCTTGAGGTAGATTTAACTGTCGAGGGTGCTTTGGACTGAAAACAGAATATCAAAATAATTGTAAGCAATAGACTGTAACAAACAATGATGAAATGTATACTATTAAAACCAGCGAATAGAGAGCATTTTTTTTTAATAATTATCACATAACTTTCAAATAGTGAATGAATTAAATGATATTGGATTGGATAAAAGATACACAAAACAGATTGGTTATAAAAATTAAATTACTCCTAATATTCTCACTTGATAAATTTGTAATGTCCGCACTGCCAGTTTGAAGCAGTGCGGATCCATGGAGGAATTCAAAAAGAAAGCCAAAGGATATATATTACACAAAAATCCTCGAATGTTGACCTAAGTGGTGGGCACGGGTTGTTCCGGACTATGTAAGCAGGAAAATTTAGTGTATTATTGTTTTATTATTATTAATTATTAAGATCACAGCCAAAAATCCCCTTAAGGGAATAGGTAAAATAACAAATATTGTAACTATATTTTTATCTAAAGTAATAAAGCAATCAAAATGTTAGTGTTTGTGTGTGTGTATGTGTGTGTGTGTGTGTTTGTCTCACGCCTTCTGAAAAACCAAGAGCATCTAAAAATCTAATTTATGTGCGAACGTGTACCTGTATACCTGATGCAGTGTCACGCTAAAAATAATACGATAAAAATGCTGAATTTTAAAAATATTTCAATAATTATTTTTTTCATACAAAATTTTCCATGTCGTATCTGTCAAAAAAGTGTACATTTTGCACGCAAATATCTGTTAGTTTAAAAGTTAGAAGTACGTATTTACACGAAAAAAATATATTTTCAAGTATAACTTAGCGTTTGAGTGAAAAACATGGTGAATATTTTGTATAATTATAATGTTTAACTTATTTTTAATGTAAGCGTTTTGTACATGAACGCCGCCATTTTAATATCTTTTCATACAATATTTCATTTTCCTACCGAATGAATATGTTCTTGAAAATAATAAACCTTTGAATTAAATGTAATTATGAAATAATAAAATGAAACACAAGACATTACAGCAAGTTTTAAGACATATATTGTAAAAATGTGTTTATTATTAGTAAAGATATAGGCATAATAAAATTGCATAATTTGTAAATAATATTTGATTTTTCTGACAATTTTCATTTTTATGGCATCGAACAAACCAATGTATGTAGGTACCTACATATTCAAAAAATGTCTCAAACCATTTGATATTTTTTACGTATTGGAATGGTTACTATGGTAACGGAAAGATTCTGATATTCAAATAAAATTTGTTATGAATCGAATTTATTTAGAACATTGTTGTAGGTAGGTACCTACCTATTATTATTTACTTACAAATCAACAATATACTGATTTCCTATCGGAAAATTATTTTATTTATTTATTTATGAATGTATGAATGTATGCAAGCGATGTGCTCCTAAACCGTATGTCCGATTACAATGAAACTTTGGCGAATTGTCGAGCGTGTGCCCGAGGTGGTTTCTGGATTTAAACTTTTTTCTTATTCTTCTTCTTCTTCGTGTATTTGGTCATTTTACCAATGAAAGCGGAATATCCTGGGAAAAGAAGGTCCGACTGTCCCTCCATCTCTTCGCAGGTCTTCCAGGACGGTTTCTGGATTTAAACTTTTTTCTTCTTCTTCTTCATCGTGTATTTGGTCATTTTATCTATAAAGGTGGAGTATCCTGGGAAAAGAAGACGGTGCTTACATCTCTTCGCGGTTCTTCCAGGATGGTTTCTGGATTTAAACTTTTCTTACCCGAATGAAGGGACGGGATGTAATTGAAGGGAAGGGAGGCACTAAAGGGCCTGAAGGGACGGGAGGTATTAAAGGGCCTGAAGGGACGGGAGGTACTGAAGGGCCTGATTGGAAGGGACGTGATGAGGGATTGAAGGGACGGGATGTACTGAAGGGCCTGATGGGACGGGAGGTACTGAAGGGTCTGAAGCGACGGCTCCTGGAGTCTAATTATTTTTCTTCTTAATTTTATGTAGACCTTTAAGGACAGTTTTAATACAAACTATTTCCTATAGATTAATCTTCTTCTTCTTTTATGAAGACCTTTTGCTCAGTTTTTATACAATCTATTTCCAATAGTCTAATTCTTCTATTTTATGTATTTTTTCTTATTTTATGTAGACCATTGGGATTTTTTAAACAAACTATGTCTTATAGTCTTATACTTATTCTTCTCTTTTTTATTTAGACTTTTGGGTTAGTTTTAAGTCTAATAGTCTATTGTGCAGAAATATTATTAACGATATGCACACTTGATGAAAATACATATGTAAAAACGAATGGGATGTGGGATGTGAAGATGTAACCTGCACTAGAATCTTTTCAATACTTTTGTTTAATCAAATTTAAACCATTTATATCATCCTATTTTAAATAATTTTTAACACCTACATAATATATTTGATTTCGTTGACAATATTTAAAGAAAGGGAGCTGTGGCCATTACTGAATTCTTCACAACGTTTATATTCAAATAATTTACCATAGTTTAAGTCTTCTTCTTCTTCGTTAATGTAGACTTTTGTGTCAATTTTAAGTTCATCAGTCTAATTGTGCAAAAATATAATGCACACTTGATGAAAAAATATAAAACGAATGGGATGTGACCAACACTGGATCTTTTCAGTACATTTGTTTAATCAAATTTTAACCACATCCCAACATCCAAAATTACTAAATATTCAATAGGTAAGTACATATTACAATTTGTTTTCGATGATAATATTTAAAAATGGGGGTTGTGGCCAAACCAATCTCTTTACAATGTTGATAAACAGTCATATTTAAAACCATTTCGAATAGTGAAGAAATTGTATATTATACTTCATTCACACTTTATAGCAATATATAAAAAATAATGGGTTGTGGCCATCACTTGAACATTTTACAATCAAATTCAATCATATTTCAAACCACTTTTCATAGTCCGATTTTGCAAAATAATTGGGTGACAATATTATAAAAACGATTGCTTTTTCCTTCACAATTTTACATTCTTGGCCAACGGCGGGACATAAAAGCTAGTTAATAAATAAATAATAAACAAAAAAAAAAGTCAACTTTAAGTGCCATGTGGCGCATATTTTTATACAAAAGACATTATTAGTCAAAGAATGTCTAAATCGTCATAGTTATATTTTGTTATTATTATTTATTTATTGATTGATACGATTTATACAGTCTACACAATTTAAAAAATCAGTGAAAACTCCATGCATTATTCAATAGGATAATTAATAGCAATTACAAAGTTTACAAATAATAAATTAATTTACTAGTACATAAAAAAAAAACACAAAAACGAAAGATTGGAGGATTTTTGAAAGTTTTATAATATCAAGAAGACCACCGCTGTGGCACATTTGGTAATCCGTTTGGCTTCTGTGCGGGAGTCATGGGTTTGATTTCCAGCAGAGGAGAAATTTATTTAAATTCATTTCTCACGCAAATATTGCTTCTCTGGAACACTGGTAAGTTGTAAGAAATCGCCATTTGGCAATAAATCACCATTTGCACAGGGTGCAAGGAAGTTTTTTATTATTAAGATTGCTATGGATTATGTAACCCCATCTTAAATATGACATCTTAAATGTACCTGAGTGTAGACAACTCTAAGAGGATTCTGATGACCTTCAGGGGCCGCAGGTGCCTTACAAGAGTACTGCAATAGTCGCTGTCCTTGAGGTTGTGGTACTGCGCTCCCCATACCCTCTGCAAGTGCCCTTCTCATGGCATCACGTGCCTCCACGCCAGCTGCGTCTACACCATTCTCTTCTGACTCCTCTCCTTCTGTACGCACTCCACCTCCCTGCTTGTTCATCTAGAATTCATTCACATTATGAAATAACAGATTTTGTTTTAATTCAACAATTGATTGCATCTGAAGATAGTATGCAAGTCAAATAGTTTTTCAAACTGTAATAGATTGTATTACTAATAATTTGACAAATCTCATTAACATCAATATTATTATTATCATTAAAGGTTTTATCAAACAGGTATAGTTTTCGCCAAATATCTTGAACCTGGCTTCTGGGTGTGCAGAGCGTAAATTTTGCTTAGTTGCTATACGTGCAAATCGCCCCCCTTCTCGGTGAAACGGCTCAAGATATTTGGCGACAACTAAAGCTATTTTATTTATTTATTTAATACTTTATGGTATATAACTTATTTGCCAGTGCAAATGATGGAAATATTGTCTAGTGGCAATTTCTTCTAGACAACCATCTGTTACAATTATGGATGAAAGTGAATTTGTACATGTACAAAAAAATCCTACATTAAACTATAAACATAATATAACATTAATATACTAAAAAATAAAAATAATAAAAACATATACTATAATGACAATTAAACAAATCTTAGATGAAACCTGATAAAAAACTAGGAGAGGGACTATATTATTAAAAATAAATTAATCACCTGAACTCTGAAAATACTCCCATAGTTATTAACCAAAACTGAAAACTAATAAGACATCTATACACTGTCTCAGAACAGGTTTTACCTAGTGAGGTAGTTTATGACAATAGTAAAATATCTGGTAACTATTATGTAACCTAAGTTAAATATATTATGATGCATTAAAAAAATTTTTGTTACTAGATTTAAGGAAAAATTGTATTTTATATAATAAAAAAAAAAACATTTAAACCTACCATGATTTGTAAAATTAGATGCTAAGTATGCAACATATAAAGGTACATTTTACAAGAACACCTTCATTTTTATACATAATCATTAGACAGACTAGAGTATAGAAATGTGTTGAAAGGCGACAATTTCTTGTGGAAGAGAAGACCCACCAAGGCTTGTAGGGCCAGTAATCAACATCATAGAAGTAGAAAAAAAAAACGCTTTTAGTGAATATTAGTTTTACCATATAGTGACATAATTCAAAGTTGGAATTTGATCTAGATGGTATGAATCTGTCCGCTCCTCCACTGTTGGGTGTTTTGGATCCTTTGCGAGGTGTTGGAGTTGAAGAACTACGTCCTGGAAACAAAACCATCAACCTAAGACATTTGTTAAATAAATCATACTTTCTTAGACTGACTAAGTATATTTTATCTGCCAAAGAAAGAGGTATCATTTTTTGGTGTCTCGATACAATTGGTTATATTTTGTGTTTACTAACTTAAAAATATAATACACATATGAAAATCTTTTTAAAAAACATGCGTAAATTTAAAAGGATCAGATGTTCATTTAATTATAATTTTCAGCAGAGAGGAACGATTTGTGCGTCTAACAAGTGAGCAAAAAACTAATAATTTGTGTTCAGCACAGCTCACATAATATTTGAAAATGTTTGCTGATAACTTTAGATGGGTTATATAACGAACGTACAAAAAACTTTTTTCTGTACTGTTAGGGTGTTTACTTTGTATAGTACATGTGTTATATTAATTTTTGGTGTTAGAAAATAAAGACGCAGAATTGATACATAAAATTTCCTTAAGACAGCTATTTTGAACCAATGATCAACCAATGATTATGTCACAAACATATTTCGATGTATCTCGGTATATCAGAGATCATGGTGTATATTACAGTAGTGTTAAAAAAGTTAATTTTACTAAAATAAATTATTTCTGCACTAGTTAAATGTCTGCAGAATGTACTGTCCCAAAATCAAAGGTTGCTTTCTGCAATTTTGGCGCAATCTTTGCTTTTTAGGAAATTGAGTGAAACAAGAGTTTGATATATATCAATTTCTGGTAAGTCCGAAAACAAATGTTTTGCAGATTATATCATAAGAATGTGACAAAGAAAACTGTTGTATATTTATAAAAAAATATAAGTATTATTGTTGTAATGATACATTCATATGATGTATTCGAATTATGGATTAATCACGAAGACTTACACGGGTTAACAGATGCTAATGTTATCAGTGTTGTTTTTAAATTAGTTAAAATAATGAATATATATAGAAAAAAGTACAAAACGCGTCACTATAATTTAACTTTTCAATAATATTACGTACCTGGTGATTTGCCTTTTGACGGGGTCTTTTTCGTTTTATTGCTAAATGAGGTGGAGTTCTTTTGTAAGGAGACATTAGAGCTAGCGTTCAATAAACTGGAACTTGTGTTGGCCATCGATAAATTACCACTTTTATTCAGATTTGCGTTTTCTTGATTTTTCTTCTGCCATCTAGGTATAGGACCTTTAGTTAGTCCACTTATAGGAATTAAACTATTTATTTCGTTCAGATAATTAAACTGATCCATGTCCAACGATTTTTATTACACTTGTATGAAAATCAGTTGTGTATTCATACAAACGTCACTAGTAAAATAAGTTTTACTGACGATTTAGACTTAAGTTATTAAAATAATTGAACTTAAAAAGATAAAATATTGTATCAAAATAATTTAAAATCGTTTTTGTCAAACACTGTTCATAAATACAACCACAGCCTTCAAAATTAGAGAGAAAATAATATTTAAATTCGATAACCGTTTATCCTTTTGTATTCACCCGACTACATTTGAAAATAGTGTTGCCAGAATGGAAATAAATCATGTTTCGTGCGGTAATAATCATACGTAAAAATTATTTCTCAATACAGATAATTTTTTTATATGGCAACCCACCTATTTCTAAGCACGGAAATAAGGATTATTATGGTAACACTCAAAATGTTGACAAAAGTGTATTTATCAGCACGAATTCTCGTTTTGACAGCTGTCAGCTGGTTTTTGTATTGGTTCTTGGTTGGTCGACCGGGATTTTATTTTATAAAACATTGTATGGCTATAATAAGCTTCTATATATCCACGTTACGGACACAATCTCGAAGGGTTGTTCCAGCGACAGATCTCAAGACCTTTATTTCTGATGTTCTAAGAAGTCCCTTGGTCCGAACAGTGCCAACCCGTGGTTCTACAGAAGAGTCATGATCAGTCGAACGCATGTCTTATATATTCTAACCTTATCGTCAATGTTACGACAAATGTTGGATTTTCCAAACCTATGACACCCTAATACAGTGCAAGCGTTGTTCACCATATAAATCATGTTCCATATCTTATGAAAATCTAGCCCAATATTCTTTATTTTATTTATTTATTAACAAGAAAACCAATTTTTTTTTACAAAATAAAGGTATAAATTTTACACGAAAGGTATTATAACAAATAAACTAATAATAGATTTTCACTTGAAAAGTAATGCATAAAGATATGTATAAGCATTATGTACAAACCTTAGGTACAAACAATAATTAAAAAAAAATGGTGGTATTTTGGGTTTTCAAATTTAGTACATTTCGTCTTTTTTTATTTCATTAGTTTATAGCTATTTCCATTAAAATTATTCAACCAATTACTAATTTGGTTATTATCGAATATTTTCTGGAAAATTTAATAAGTGCTGTCCACACTTTTTAATATGTGGCAACATTTCGTATTGCCGAATATCCATTGCCATAATCATAACCCCATAACCAACTATAATAGAAAGCCTGCACATAATCTAAAATAACACAATGAAGAATGTTCGTATTATGTAAATTATTAAATAAATCGAAAATTTAATTAGTATGTGAAAAATTTGAAAACCGGTATTTTAAGAATTTTATTATTATATAAAGTGAATCTATTAATCACAGCAAAATAATTTTAATAATATTCATTCACAGTCTTCGCATTATCCGTTTCATGACCTCTATTTTCAGTTTTGGTATTATGACCTCGATGTAGACAATTAATGATTTTAATTAACAATAAACACACTAATGTTTTGAAAATAATGATTGAGTGTGGGCATGTTGTCGTGAAACCGTTGCGTAATGATATCTATAGGTCAAGAAATGCTTTCATGCATTGAAACTGTGTTTGATAAGCTATAAACCATGACCTCTTAAATTAATATTTCAGTTAAGGGCAGTCATAGTGTTTAAACATTTCAAGATCCATTCCAACAAAAAAGTTAAGTATTTTTAGTGTAACTGAATCAATGTACTACGCGGAATGGTGTTACGAGCCAACAATATGGCGCTTAGCGTTATTAAAAATACTCAGTTTTCCTAAATTTTTCAGTGATGTGAATTAGACTAACAAATAATCGAATATTTTATAGTTGCATATACGCAAACATTAGATTTTTTTCCCTGTCATGAGTCTATGATATTTTATGACAAATTTTAACATCTCAATAGAGACGAAGATGGAACATTATAGAAGAACCAGGAACTCAAGATACCTACAGGGCTTACGACATTTCATCGTTGGTTCATGTGATCACTTTGTGCGCTGGCGCAACGTTCACAAGTTAGGCATAGTATGTGGAGTCTGCGAAATCCCATAAATCAAATGAGAGCGGAAATAAAGTAATGTAGGAAAACGATGCATTGCTAGAAATTAAGCTAAAATTGTAAATAAAGAGAGGAGAGAATTGTTCAAATTTTCCTGCCGATTTGAATACTTTATAATAATAATTAAATGTCACTTACGGAGACTTATCACATTGAGTAAATGTTTTCATACTTTATTGTGTAAATGTTGCCATAATTTATAGTTCAAGGATGCAAACGATAAACGTTCTCAACATATTTTTCTGACATTTTTTTAAAATTTCAATGCAGCTTCAGAGCTCAAAATAAAAGAAAGATTGTCTACAGTATACAGCAGCCGGGTATTGAGCTTCTTTGGTCACATCGCCAGGAGAGAGCCAGGTAACCTGGAAAAACGTATTATCACAGGAAGTGTACCAGGCAAAAGAAGTAGAGGCAGATCTCCTGCGCGATGGTGTGACCAAATAAAGGAGATGACCGCCATGACCGGGAACGACCTTTATTGACTGGAGGCGACTAATTCTGTCCATTAGCGGCCCCATAGATCACGACCCTCAGCATTGAGGAAACGAAGAAGAAGCAGCTTCAATATTATAATATTTTATTTCGATGTAATGGGAAAACTGTGGTGGGCTCCATATAAGTGCATGCACGCGCGTTGTTAAGAATAATTTGTTTATATACTTACGTTACTCATATTTACGTTAATACGCATCCTTCAAAATATTTTGAATTTTGTTCTTTAGCATCGTTTGTTTTATTTTTTTTTGAAAATAGCAAAATAAAGTAGACGATTTTTATTGATTAAATTAATTGGATTAAATTATTTTGGGATGAAACTAAATAAAACTCTGAAAACTTCTTCAATGTAATTTTGATGTTTTACATTTTTTCAGTATTGCCAAATTTATTTTCAATATGTTTTAACACACATATATATATATAGTAAATTGAAAAATATTAAATATATTTAATGATAAAAATTAAATAAAAATACTTTTTTCTTTCGATACATATACATACATACAACTCTGTATTTATGTCACTCACAAAAATGTGATTATATTTAACCTCGATACAGGTTTTTTTCCTAGTGAGGTTGAATGCATTTGTGTATTAATCTTTAAAATATTATTTGCGAGATGTAATAAATAATAAAAAAAAATATTATGGTCTAAATGAAAATTTTTTATGAAAATTTCTAAGATCATTTTGATAATTATAATTTCACAAAAACATACTGCATTAAAACAAATGTATTTCATGAAACACTTCGTTGTTCATTATGTAAAAAGTTAGTTGCCTGAGAAGCAATATAAATTATATAAAATGAAAATAAAAAAGTATTTTTATTTAATAACATTTCTTAATCATTTTAATTACACTCTTACAAATTACATTATAATTTTTAGTAGAAAAAGTATCGATAGTTAAAACTATATCATATTTCATAAAAAAGTTTCAATTAATAGGAATGTCTAAATAATAGTATAAATAACGATGGGAGTAAAAATAATTATGGTACCGTGTTGACATTAATAAACAAATTATTTATAATTAACGTATTTTAAAATATTGTTTGGATTATAATTAAATAAAAATAATATGTAGGTATTATTTCTGGATTGGGATCTATATATTTTTTTATTTTGTTTGTTTCGTATTTATTCTCATTTATTTTTTGTTCGCTTATATCCTTTTTCTTATTCCGGTTCTCATTTCTCTAAAAAAATATATTACATTGCATTTTTGTGCCAGGAAAGATTTGTTTTTATTGTAATATTGATTTAGTAAATAAAGTATTTTATGATATGAAAGTTATAGGTATATCATGTTACTCATAAGTTATACTTACATTTAGCAAATATAATTTTTGAAATATGTAGTTGAAAATGTATTTTATGTGTTAAGGAATATTGAGTATCAAGTAAATACATAATTTACAATGAATCATTTTTGAAAATCTAAACTATATTGAAATAATGTAGGTACATAAAATCAGGAGTAGGTGATTTGACTACGTTATAGAAATTGCAGACACACAGGCGCATAATATGAAATTTAAGATCGGAGAAATTCGACGGTGTGGATAAAATCAGCATATTTTAAGTATTCGTTTTAGCTTTATGATAATCTCCTCGTTCTTTCAGCTTTGTGATATGAAAATTTATAAATAACTTATTTATAAATACTTAACTGGTTTTTGTATACATATTACCCCCTATTCAGTAACTATTGTAACTAAAATAAGAACGTACTAAAATTGTAGATTTTAGATTTACGGCCTTATTTCAGCATTATAAAATATCAACTTGGACTAAATGGAATAGGAACGTACCTATATTGACCGGAACGGTCTTAAAAAATTACTGAATTAGACGTATTTTGAATAATTATGAAAATTTCATAATTTTCATAATTATTCATAATACGTCTGATTCAGTAACTTTTTAAGAACGTTCTGGCCAAAATGGGTACGTTCCTATTCCATTTAGTCCAAGTTGATATTTTATAACGCTGAAATACGACCGTAAATCTAAAATCTACAATTTTAGTACGTTCCTATTTTAGTTACAATAGTTACAGAATAGGGGGTATTGTTTTCCCACAAGCTATATATAACTATCTGATCTCAGAATTAAATAAAATAAAAATAAATACTAAAAAAATGAAGTACCTATTCTAAACTTATTGCATATTTGGCAGCATTGTATTCTTACAATATTATCGTAACATAATTTTATTTATATTGATATAAAATATTAGGTAGATACTTACCAACAGATCATAAAATTAACTAGAATTACAAAATTGTGAATAAATGTTAATATTTTTTTTAGATGGCAGTGCAGTTTTTAGCTTTAAATAAATTTTACAAAATAAAATAAAGGTAACAGAACTCTTTTAATATCCCCCGTAGAGGTTCAAAGGCAGACTCAAGCGTTTCGCTGGTGACTGTATGGTCTCTTCAAAAGATACAAAGAAGAGCAGAGGGGTGGCAAATAACTAAAATGGCAGACCGTACCAGCATGTGGGAATAATCATTGCCAGGAAAGTAGGTTACATTAACACTAAAATTTCACTAATTGGATTCTAGTTAGTTTTATGTTTTGAGGTAGGTGGTTCGTAAATATAAGTGAGTAAATTAAATTAAATATTTTACAAATCCTTACTTAGATTATTATTAATACTATTCCTTTAAAGTGTGAATGATGCACGTGTGATTGTTATATACAGGAAATAATAATTGATATCAATATAGGTATACGAAATAAATTGAACTTTTGTGACAACATTTCAGAAATATGCTATAACATAGTTTTAATTAGATTTAACTTATTGATCGTCAGTTCTTGATGGAATCCCATTTAAATTAATTAATATTTTTAATAAATAAAAATATAAAAACGTGTTTGAAATCAATTCCACTATTTATTAAGAGTACAACTTACAACTGGTTTCGTGCTAAGCACAACAACGGTTGTAGTCTTAATAAATAGTGGAATTGATTTTAAACACGTTTTTTATTTTTATTTCTTAAAAATATTAATTAGTTTGCTATAACATAGTATGAAAAGATGAGAGTGAGTCGATACAAAAATAGTATAAATATAATAAATTGTATTTCATTACGGATATTTAAATAATTTAGAATTGAGCTATTGAATTTAGTTGCAAAACGAAAGCTTTGCTTGGCAAGTTTTTTATGTTTATTTATAAATGACAAAATTAAACACATTTTCACGTATAAGATCAACAATTTTGGATTAAAATAATTATCATTTTCTAGGTCGACAAGTAAGTAGACCTTGATAATCCTAAGTAGTCTTTGCGTTTGATAATACAACCAAAATTACGCGAAACAATAGTGTTACATTTTATAATTAAGTATGGATTTTCACTATAATTACATATATTAGGATTTATTATTAATTTTAATTATGATTTCCTGTTACAATAAATACAAATATGCCACATAATTTTCGCTATCGAGAGATAGATAATTAGTAATTTAAACTTAAATATAAATAAATATGTAATACCAAGTAAAATCACACAGTTATTGAAAACAAATGGTATATTATATGTATGTGATATATATATTTTGAAACAAAAGAATTGAATATATTATTGACATATTTGAATCTAATGGAGTTCTATTCCCGAAAAAAATTGATTTCTCTATCTTTGATAAGGGGGGTGGGCAAGTCTGGTCCAACCGGCGAAATAAAAACCCTCTCGATTACACATATCATGGACATAATTATTATATGGAGTTCTATATAATATCTTTAGATGTCATAGAGCTCCATGATAATTATATCCATGATATGGGTAATCACGAGGGTTTTGATTTCGCCGGTTGGACCAGACTTGCCCCCCATATTTCACACGATATAGAATATGGTACTTTATGTCAGGTACCGATTTTTCATCGCGTCATTGCAACGTGTTGTTATTAACTAATCATACCTATTTTTTTATTTAACCATTTGCGAAAGGATGAACATATTAATTTTTATGAGTATGGTGTTATGATTATTATACCTACTAAGTTTTTTTTTATATTGGAACTTGAATCTCATACTTATTCAATGAAAATTTAAGAATACCTACACTTAAAAATAAATATTCTATTTACATGATACATGTTAATTTGTATAATAAATGCTAGTTTGTCTGAAACCCATTGTTCAAAAATCAGTCACAAAACGTACTGTTATATAGAAACACAACTGTTTTTGAAATAAACAAAATATGTACACTGGTAACACTATTGGAACTATTTTCAACGTCGGATCATGACACAAGGTTTACATGTTCCAGGAATCACAAAAGATGGATGGCATTGCGGGCACTGTTCGTTTTCTCCATAGTAAGGATGATTATCATTGTTGTCGATGGAATGTGGAATTCTTACTTGAAAGGATGTCATAGCACCATCTTCTTCGTACCCAGGGTGTTGCTTATCTAACGGGAACACATAATCAGGTATAAAATATGGCGCCACTTTATAATCTATATTTCCTTCACTCGTGCTCTGGTCTGATATAGATCTCTGCGTTATTTGTACAGCTGACTTTTCTGTGGTGGATTTAGGAAGAGCAAAGTCAGGTTTCCCTTCGTTTTTTGTTGTTTTGGTAACATTGTCTAGTTTGATGTCTGATTTAAGTTTTGGGGGTTCGAGATCCAAAGACGGAGCGGCCCACTTCCATTCGTAGTAAATAGGAGGTCCCATTGTGGTTGATGCAACGTCAGAATATTCCTTTTTTGGTGGGAGTAAGTCAAGAGCGGGTTTCACAACTTCGTTTGTTTTGTCAACTTCATTCTGATTGATTTCTTTTTCACTTGTATTTCTTTCTAAAGACTGTTGTGGGAAGAGGGTGTTAAGATTTTTTTCTTTGTTGAATCCAGTTGGAACGAATACCTTTGACGCGGTGGGTTTGGCGCTTGGAGTGGTAGTTTTTTTCTCTTCGTTCGATTGACGATTGTTACTTTGTGTAATAAATCCAGCAGTCTCTGAAGAGGATTGAATTTCCAATTTTTTTCCAGAATTCAAAAATTTGTTTGCTTTTGTTGTTGAATATATACTGGCTCTTGTTTGTGTTTCTTGGAAGATGTTGGGAGGGTCGTCAGGATTGAATCTGTTGATAAATGTGATGACGGAATCTGTTTGAGCCTGTTCACTGCTAGTTTCTTCTACTGATACCAATTTGCTCAGATCACCCAAAAGTTCGTTATTGAACGAAGCGATAGATTTTACGGTCGTACTTGAAGGTTTTTTGAAAATGTTTTCGTTTGGTGCTGGAATTGTAAAATCAGGTTCCAACTTTGGTGGATCAATCAATTTTGAAGGAGGATTTGTGAATGCGAAATTGTGATTAAACAGATCGATTCTTTGATTTTGTGTCACCTCTTGAGTCCTAGTACTACTTTCTATTAAATCTTTGTGTTCTTTTAATGGCTGAATTTTGTGATTATGTTTGAAATTTTGAGGAGGCGACGTTAAGACAACGTTATGTTCCGTGCTTTGTTGAACTAATCCATTATTGTCTTCGGGACTCGTGATTATAATTGGTCTTCCCGTAAATACACCATTATTTACAACAGGAGTAGGAGTTGTAAAACGGTTAGCATTTGACAGCTCTGTAGACCAATGAGTTGGAACAGCAAAGTGATGTACACCATCGTTAAGATCATTACTACCGTTGGTGATTGGGTTCTCTACAAGATTGTTGCCAGAGCCTGTTGTTATGTGTGCCTGAAATAACAAAGAACAAAATCATTATTCAATATTATTTTCATTGATTAACAAATTTCTGGAAAATGTAGGTAGGTACCTACTTTGATATTTATTTTTATTAAATTTACAATACATATTATACAAAATATAAAACAAACTATATAGAAAAAGATGCACAGTAAGAAAAAACATATTTCCCTTTACCAGAGTGCAAGCACTCGTGTGTAAAGGAGAAAATAACATGAATAATATTTATTTAAATATAAAATATAAAAAAAATATTTATTTAAATATAATACGAAGATACCTTTTCAAAAAAAATAATACGAGATTTAAATCACTCGTAAACGCAAGAGATTGCTATCTGTCTGAAACGTTGGGACAGTAAAAACAGGTCTTTCTAAGACTTTAAAATGCGAGTTTCACTAGAAAACTACTTTCAATTTTTTACTCGTGATAATTTTCTCGTTATAATATGAATATACCTACTAGAAAAATAATTTTGTAAGTAAAAGGTCACAGAATGAAATACCTGAATAAGTTAGAAATGCTAACCTTTTCCAAAGTTCCTCCATAATTATTAAATCCTTGAGCATATGGAACAGAGAGTATATCTGGGCGTGGTGTTCGTTGGTGATCTTCCGAATCCGAAACAAATGGTTTATTTCTTTGACCTAGAATAAATAAAACAAAAAGTTTTGTCATTTATCCAAGGACATAATTCTGTCAATGAATATGTACCTACTATGAAAATTGTAAATCGAAATATGTTTTTCAAATATGGGTTCTTATTATTTTTTTCTTTGCACAAATTCAGCAAATTTAGCCAATTAAAAAAAGTTTAGAGGCTATATATGTTTTTTTCAACTATTAAATGTTTTTATTTGCTGTCGGCGTTTGTGGCTTATGAAGACAATGTTTTTATACAAAAATGTGGTAACTTCAGGTAACTTGGGCCTGCATTTAATTAATATTTGGCATTGTAGCTTTAAGTTGCTCGAGTAGCATTTTTTAAAGGGTGCTTTCTATAGTAGTAATATGATATAACCTATGAGAAGGTTAGCACTGTAGTCTCTTTCTGAAGCAGAACAGTTGACCATGTACCAATGGTCGCAGATAAGCATCCTTTGCTGGAAAAGAGTCGTGTTGGGGCAGGAGTAACTGAATTGTCTTCCAAGTCCATCGCACATGTGGTAAACCTGAAAAAATAATAAAAAATATGTATACATTTGCTTATACAGAATGAAGATCTCGTAAGATTGTTGTTCTGATTTCTACATTATTTGTGTACAGCTGTTTTCATGGCAGTCTGAGTTGAGACAGTCTGTCGTCGCATGTATGTAATATTTTATAAGTTTTATGCTCTAAAGTAAAGTGCCGATATTGACTTACGCGAATGCGACGATCAGCAAATCAGAATGAAAACATTACGACTAGGCTTTCGCCACCGTGACTAGGCTGAATTGTAGGTCATCGAAAAATCCAGGATATTGGGAGTTGGCGATTTACATTGAACACAAAGTACCTATTGCTTTGTGGGTCAGATTTGTACTGCTCGCATTGTCCACCGATTATTCCAATCTTTTAGCTGTCACTAATTCGAAATATGCGTTATTATTTTTATCATGATTAATATATAAAATTGATTTAGGTATTTTATCCTTCTTATTTTATTTTCTTTCAGAATGTGATTTTGACTTGAATTGTGTAAGTCGAATTTTTTTTTCATTTTACAATTAGCTTTCGATTCTTGTTTTATTTTATACTATTTGAATCATTTTTAGACTAACATACCTATATCCAAGTATTTTAAGATTCTTTTAATATTATTTTTTTTTATATAGTTTTCAAGAATATACGAATATCTCGGAAACTATTTGTGAAGTTAAATATTTGTCGGCATTCAAATAATTAAAGCAAGCAAAGCTGCGGATATCCAATAAAATATGGCTTAATATTTTTTATATGAATATAAGAATTTATGTAAAAATTAATCTTGTCGTTGATTTCTTGGTATTTATGTCAAATCCATCTATCATAATGATCCATTTAATGGCTTTAAATTAATTTGTATTGATTAATGCTTACTTGACATCCAGTTTCTAAGTCAGCATAATATCCCGATGGACGACCTTCACAGCTAAATTGGGTCTTTGGAATTTTCACAGGTTGCTGAAACAAAAACAAAAAAATATATAAACAAATGAAAAAAAAAACTAAAAAATAAATTGCACCTAATACATTTTTTTTGTTTGTATAGCATCTCGGGCAACTATATAATTATTTACTTGTCAAATCTTTATTCAAAACGCACCTAATATCAAATGGTCATATTCTGAGACTTACGATATTTATTTTCTTATAGATCCAGACTGGAAACAAAATCAAAAACTGTGTTTCCACAGTCAGATAATATATTTAATTCATGCACAAGAAAATCTACAAAGGCGGGCAATTTGCCATTAGACTAATATATTATTCGAGCATCGTGAAACCTAAAGATTAAAAGTAAAAGAAATACGATATAAATAAATGGATCAGCAATGAGGAAACGAAAGACACAATTGAAGGCCGTAGAATGAAGATCATTCAAGAATAATTTGGTAAATATAATTTCTTTAGGTGTTTATTAAGAGTCAATTTTTAGTTTATTTTTACACCTTTCTTCATCAACGCAGTTTTTTGAAATTTGAATTTGTTTCATAGTTTTCTCGTAAAATTAGTTTTAGTAAAACACTTTTTTACTTGTTTATTGTAAACCACTAAAAAATATAAGGCAAATGAAGTAGGATTTTACTTCAATCGAAATACAATATAAAGATCAATCGAACGAGTTTTATTTTCTTTTTAAATATATTATTGAATATTCTTGATATTAAAAAAAACTATATTTTAGAAGGTTATAAGTATGCATGTCCATATTTATATACAACTCGTATGCCCAAGATCATAGACGTTAACAAGGGCCTTAAATAGTGTGCAGGATATAAATGGCTTTGTTCACATATTGCTAAAAGTTATTCCATAGTTTGAAATATTGTTTTTGACAAGAAGCACTAAGGACTTCGGTTAAGAAAATGGGAAGAGCAAGTGAGGATAAAATAGGTATTCTTAAGTATTCTTGTGATTCAGACTTTTGATTTTGTTCTAAAATAAAGTTAGTGAATATTACAATGTTCTCGTATTCACCAGTACCAGCATAGTAGATTCTTACAAATGGACACTCAGATAATGGATAATGGAATTTCTGATATAATAAATAAAAATATATTATAAGAAATTAGACTACATACTTTCAAAATGTTTCAAATGCAGTAGACCCTCGATAATCCGAATTAGCAAACAACAATTCCTATTCGGATTATCGAGGGGAAGTATTGTCAACATTTCTTTAGTGAGTGTTCGTTACACAATTTTGAAAATCAGCATACATTCCCCTAAAAACATTAAAAAAAATCCTTTTTTACAGCATTTTTTTAAAAACTATTGCCCGGTATTTCAGTCGGCCCTCAACTCATTGAGTTTGTTAAACTCAAGATTAATGTTAAGGGGAGATGAATGCATTTCCGTATTACAGTGCAATATGACATGTCAGTTACTAAATCTTCAATTATAGACATTTTACTTTTTCTGTGGTTATTATCTGTCAAATTTTAAATAACCTCAAATAATACGAACTACAAAACGGGACGCTACGACTTGAAATACTATTGTTTTATTATAAAACATGGTAAATTTAATTTTTTTCACCAAAATAATGCTTTTAAATGCCCATGTTCGTTTCAATATGGCTGTCAGTTTGTTTTGTTGTGTGGCGCCACCAATGAGCTATAGGTATACTGGAGTGCTATTGTCCATACAACAGAACACATAATTTTGTGCCGATCTGGTGTGCGAATATAGCCGCTGCAAGTGGGACTCGCGTCTCTTTCTAAGCGTCAATTCATATAGAGTTTGGCTGTCAGTTGGTGTGTTTTCCTGAGTTCGACGTGTTGTTTTAAGTCTGTTTTTGATATTATTTCTTTTTCTTTCTATAAATTAAAAGAAATAGAGACGATGGTTAAATACTGCAGCTCTTTTGGATGTCAAAACATTTGGTATCCCAACAGCGGAATTAGTTTTCACGAGTAAGAAACTTTACATTTATACTTCAATGGCGTCCTCAAAGATTGCTACTTCAATATTAAAAATACCTCAACTATTTGTATTAAAATATGATCTACATTTTAATATTTGTTAAATTACCTACAATAATTTAAACTTTATTTTAATTTAGTAACACTGCTACCTAACATTAAAATGATTAAACCAATATATCCTTTTGTTTTCATCTTATCTTGTGAAATAGCTTTCAGTGTAGGGTTTTAATTAGTAAATCTGTCATTATTGTTTCCAGATTCCCTCTACATTTATAATTAATTACATAATATGCTCTTTAACTGTAATTATTTCTTGTATTTATAATTTTTGTGCAATTTTTTCCACATTACTATTTTTTCTGATAATTATTACATGAATTTATAACTTGTGTTTATTTGTCAAAATTATTAATATGCTCTGTTTTACGTTTACAATTTTTTTACGTGTCCTACTGTTATTTATTATAGTTAATAATGTGCTCTTTTTTACGTTTCAATTTTACTGTCCATTGTTATTTTAGATTTATAACTTGTGCTATTATTTGTTATTATAACTTATCATTAATAATATGCTTTTTTAACTTTTCTATTTTTACTGTGAATAATTTTATGTGTTTTATAACTATGCCTTTATTTTTCATAATCAATATTATGCTCAAATTTGCATATTATATATTTTTTTAAATATCTAATTGTATTTATTCTCTTTAATTATTATTTCTGTCTACATATTTTTTTATTGTGTACCTTTATGTGTTTTTGGTATTTGACATATATGAATTGTTATTCATATTTATTAAATAAATTAACAAAAATCGGCTGGTTTACGTGAACGTTGTGCAAGCACATAAAGTGATCACGTAAACCAACTGATAACAGGTCGTATGCTCTGTAGACGCCTTGAGTTCCTGGTTTTTCTATAATATCCCAACTTCGTCTCTATTGAGATGTTAAAAAGTTTGTCAGTAAATATATCATTTGACTCCCGACAGAGAAAAAATCCAGTGTTTGCTATATGCTTTTAAAAAAATAATCGATTGAATATATATTTATATATAAAAAATGAGACTTTTTAAACCGTTCTAAAGTTATTGGATCAAGATCTTGTGTTTTTTTTATAGAAAAACACCTAATTAATGAATAGTTAATAACAAAATATTCTCAGTGTGGGAAGGAAAAATCAAGTTGATTCCTTATTAAAGACAGAAATGATCTCACTGGGTGCAAACACTCTTATGAAAAAGTACAGGATTTGTAAATAGTCGTAATATTTGTTTTAAAAAGATATGGTTTCACATAAATGTTCTAATATTCTGAGTTATGAGATGTTTCTAATAAGTATTTTGTACTCATATATGATAATCTATATATTACTTTTACTATATATGTACACCCGATTGTGTTTATTTTTAATTTGGTTGAATTACATCATTAATTATCGGATAATCTCATTCTATTCTTCAAAATTACTCATATATTGTATGAAGTGAGAGTTCTAGAAAGAGACAGGAATGCCACTTATACTATATCCGTCTTTTTCTACTACTTCGGCACAACATTTGAACAACATTTAGCACTCCAGTATACCTATATCTCATTGGGCGCCACCGTCGAAACAACTAATGCCTCTAGGGATAGAACACTGAAATTACACTCGTTGCCTAACGCCTCTAGTGATAGAAACTGAAATTACGCGCGTTGCCTAGCAAATGACAGTTGACTCACCGTTAAGTACTTAATCCGCCAGAAACGTTGAGTTAAATATTTGTCGTTTTAGTGACGTATTTGAGGGAAGATTAGGCCTAAACGGACACTGTAATACGCTATATTTTTGTAAAACTTGAGTTTAGCTCTTAAACTGAGACTGTAATACCGGCCCTATGTTTCGTGCAAAAATAAATGTTTCATGTGCTTAAAGAGTGCATAAAATCAAAGTGATTGTTCATGATTTTTTTTTTCATTTAATGTCAGGTTTGTTCTTAAAATGCAAAAAATCAACAAATTTTGGGTTTCCGATAATTTGAATCACGAATAAACCCTTTGTAACACACGCGATAGTTACTATCACAAACACGAAAATTCCTGTATTATGCGGTTTTAATATATCATGTTTTTAGTCAATAGATTTAGCTTTATAGTTAGCTCTTACGGTTATGTGTTTACGTTTCGTAGCAACCAATATTTTTATTTTCATAAATAAACATTTTATACTCTGAATAAAAATAAGTAAACGCAATCAAAAATAAAAAAAAGCACGCGTGGCCTTGGTGACTCTGTGAGTAGGAGAGGGAGGGGAATCGTTTGGCAGTTCAGATTACAGATTTGTACGGATTATCGAGGCTCCACTGTATTCGTTTTTTAAATATATACAGTTTTTTTTACGAAAATAGGATTACTTCTATTCAAATATTATCCAAATAAAAATATATATAATGGTTAATGGTTACCCTATTCAATAATACCTATTTAAATATCTTAATATTAAAAAGCTATAAACCCATGGTCAAGATAAGCTTTCAATCTAGTTAATGACCTCAAATAAGAGCAACGAGACCAGTATTGAAGATGTAATGGACCTTCGACCTTCAAGGTTTATCATCCGCCGACAAAGTATTAATGTATCTACTTATAGTACAATTCATATACCGGTTTTTATTATTCCTTATTTTAAATAAGGTAAGTATGTAACATGGACAAAAAATAATATAGAATTATCCGTAACTTGGTCAATTAAATGTGGCAAAAATAATATTATTGTGACAAAAATATGAAATCAAAAAATCTAACCTCGGCACAGGACTTCCTAGTGAGGTGTTCATTGTACCATCGCAATTACACACTTAACCAGTAACATGCAAACGATTATGCACACACAAACACACATAATGCCGTGGCACAGTTGGTAAGCCGTTCGCTTTCTGTGCAGGTGCCTTTTTTAAATTCATTTCCCACACAAATATTGCTTCTCTGTGCTGGAAACACTGGTTAGTTGAAAGAAATTGCCATATGGCAATAAGCTCGCCACTTGCGTAGGGTGCAGGGAAGTGTTCATTATTATTATTAATATTTCTAGTATGTATGTAATTGTATTGTAATACTTATATCATTTATGTAAAATGTTGAAATCTCGCTAAGGGACCACAAAACTAATGAATGGATTAGGAAGAACACATGAGTAGCGGATGTGGTCAAAAGAATAGCGGAGTTAAAGTGGAGTTGGGCGGGTCATATATCTCGGATGTCGGACGACCGATGGACAAAAGTTGTGATGGACTGGAGGCCAAGAACAGGAAGCAGAAGCGTGGGAAGGCCTCAGACCAGATGGTCCGATGACATCAAAAAAGTGGCAGGTCCAGAATGGCGAAGAATAGCACAGACCAGTGGAAGTCCAAGCGGGAGACTTTAGTCCAATACTGGATACAATAAGAGGCTGAATAAGTAAACTATGGAATAGTGGATACGCCTGGTAGTATGCAAAAGTTATAACATTTGTGATATACAATAAAATGGAAAACAGGAGTATCATTAATATCTTTTTAATATATATTATTCTTCTGTATACAGCGTATACTCGTGTAGGTTGTAGGTATGTCACTGAACTTCGAAATAACGGCGCGGCGAGACTGATTTTGAATCTTTTTCTATCATTATTTTCTAGCGTCCGGTAAGAGCCGGGTAGGTAATCAAAATAAAATCATACTTAGTTACCACTCATTCGAAATGTTGCCTTTTTAGGTGAGGCGTGACTGATCTATGGGTATACATGCACATGTCGTGCTTCCATTTATAAGGTGCTACAAACCCACACACCTGTCGCTAGTTACCCCACATCATGGGATATGTCGCGATGGTGTGTGGTGATTTTAACCAGCTACTAATAGGTTAGCAAACGTTCGGGCAGGAGAACGTCTGTCGGGTGCGCTAGTATACATACTATAAAATATTATGTCCTTCGTAAATCCCAAACAATAAATATATGCTCGATTTTGTTCATCGCAAAAATATTTAAAACATAAATGCTCCGTTTACGAGCGAAAACCTCAGATAAAATTGTACCTACGTAAGTCCCATCTTCTCCTAAGGGGTTTATACAAAATTGTGCTTTATGTGTAAAATGTATTAATACGTGTTTATGGGCCGGTTTTACAGTCTCAGTTTAAGAGCTAAACTCAAGTTTTACAAAAATATAGCGTATTACAGTGTCCGTTTAGGCCCAATCTTTCCTCAAATACGTCACTAAAACGACAAATATTTGACTCAACGTTTCTGACGGATTAAGTACTAAACGGTGACTCAATTGTCATTTCTCGACTCGTTGCTAGGCAAAGAGTGAAGTTTCAGTGTTCTCTCACTAAAGGCGTTAGTTGTATCGACGGTGGCGCCCATAGAACACACTAACTAAAGAACGCAAGCCACCGTATATTGAAATTGTACCAACTTCTGAACCAACTTGAAGTTGGCAACATAACAATACTGTTTACTGCCATCTGTTAAACCGTACAAAAGCTCATTAAGAGGCGGGGCATAGGCGGGGCTAGGCCTATAGGGGGGGGGGGCTAAATTCGACTTAATTTATTTATTTGAATATTGCCTCTGCATTTATTTCTTATAATGGTTGAAATTGTATAATATGCTTATATTATTCAACCATTATGAGAAACACTGCAAGAAGGAAGTAAAATTCACATACAAAAATTCTTAGGTTAACAAGAAAAGACAGTTGTAACGAACAATGGTGTTTATTATAACGAATTACTCGACATTTATAAAATAATATAATATGCCAAATCATACCACAATATCATATTGTCTTATTTAAATGAAATTTGCTAAAATCTTTGCGGAGAAGATGAATATTTCCACGCGCGGAAATCCACTTTATCAATCTACAACGATCTCGTATTGACGGAAAACAAAATTGCCGTTGTATTGATTTGATTGATTCCTTCGAACCACATGAAGTGACACAACATCGACGTGGCATTTTAAAATATTTAAGTTGTTTACAAAGCTTTTAAATATGAAATGCGAAATAAGAAATAATAGTTTTGGACCGCGTTTCACGGAAAACACAATGACGCACAATGACAGATGACAGAACACATCACCAACACGTGAAGAATATATAATATATTATTGCCAGAATAAAACAAATTTCCAACATCATTTTCAGTTATTTCAGTAAATCAATTCATCTCAATATTTTTAGCAAACGCGACATATGCTAAAAATAAGAAATAACAATTATATTAATAAATTAAGTAGATAAAATGTATTCGCTCATGAAAAATTTAAAATATACTTGAAAGATCGATGTTTTTTTTTTACTTATGGCAAAATTTTCTGATTTCTAAACAGAGACATCTTTTAAACCGTACAAAAGCTTTCTGATATTATAATACACACATACATACACACACACATACCATCACGTCCATCACCACAGAATTGGACCGATTTCAATGTATGGTGGCTGGTAGGCCCTGGTGGCGCCACAAAACAAAACAAACTGTCAGCCATATTGAAACGAACATGGGCATTAAAAAGCATGATTTTGGTGAAAAAAATTAAATTTACATTGTTTGATACTAAAACAATAGTATTTCAAGTCGTAGCGTCCCGTTTTGTAGTTGGTATTATTTGAGCTTATTTAAAATTTGACAGACAATAACCACAGAAAAAGTAAAATATGTCTATAATTGAAGATTTAGTAACTGACATGTCATATTGCACTGTAATACGGAAATGGATTCAATCTCCCCTTAACATTAATCTTGAGTTTAACACACTTAATGAGTTGAGGGCCGACTGTAATACCGGGCCTATCTTGGCTTAATCAAACATGTATAAATCAGTACTCGATCATAATTTAATTGTTAATATTAACGTTTAGCATGAAATTTTCATTATTTTTTGTATTAATTAATACAATTATTTAATTAATTGAAACTCGAAGATTTCTAAAGTCTGCTGATTAGTTTTCCATAGAAATGCGTTTATTTATTCTCGATGATGTGATCTGTCTTAAATTTCAATTAAGTTCTAAGTTATAGGAAATTGAGTTGTTTAAATTTTATTTAAAGAAAATAGAAAAACCTATAGCAGAAATTTAATTTACAAAAATGTATTCAGGGATACTAAGCTAAGTTCACAACTCACTCGTTTTGGCACAACTCACTCGTTTTGATCAAATATCAAATAAAAATAATAATTATTTAAATTGCCTTATGACCACAAATAAGTAAGTAATTATATATTTTTTCTTGATGTCAAATTAGGCGCAAATCATGAATCAGTTTAAAGGTAATTATTTTAAACACAAGATTGCACTCAAATACATACACTATGTTGGATTACATCTCTCAAATGCTGAGAACGTTTAGTTTCCTTAAAAAAATATTATTAAAGTTTGACGAGTAACAAAGTATTATCACTAAATGGTGTTGATATTATTTATGTTCGCAAACTATACACAACACAATACACACCATAATTATAAGAATGCATTTAAATTCAAGGTAATTTTTTACGGATTCTCATACATAATTATGAACAATTAAAGACAAACATTTGCGATTGATATATGTGCAATTAAATACCAGAAGATATTTTACGTGATCGAAGAAAAATGCGACAGTAATAATAGTGAAAAGAAGATTTAAAATTTCATAAATAAAATTTGATGACGATAAAAACAAATCGAACGTTGTATTAAATGCTGTTCCATAGTTTTAAAACTAGTTGCATGTAACACATGAGATCCAACTGTCGATGGCAATAGTATGTATAATCGAAGAATACGTACCTATCAAACTATAAACACTTAACACAAATTAATAAATATTTTATGATATTTTATTTTCTTTATAAAACATGTAGGTATGAATGTTTAGGATAGGATAGTAATTAAAGAAAAAAGTAGATAAAGAAAAAAAAATGAGATGTACTACTACAATGTTCATATTTTTTGTAGAAAATTAAATTTTCTAGTTGGAGTGTTTCGGCTTTTTTCGATATTTTTAAAAAACTTTGGAAATATAGGCAGTTAAACACATACATTTGAAATGAAAAAATGTTTTTCTTAACAAAAATTTTTGAGAAACTCTGGAATTTTTTTGCAAAAACAAATTTGAGATTGTGTATTTAATGTGAGTTCGTAAAATTGTTTTTCGTAAAATATGTGCGTGGAATAATTAGGTATCATTCGTAAAATGGAAATTCAAAGAATTGTGTTTGTCGAACAATTTTCCTGGCACTGCCTGGAAGACCACACAAAAATGAAAGAACAGTTGGTCATCCGCATGCCAAGAGTGAGCCGATAAAAACAGATCGTGGATCTAATTAAAAGAGGAAGATGGAAAACCTCACATTTAAATGCACCACAGAAGAGAAAGTATTTTCAATCTGGCATTAGATCGAAAAAAATTATATAAAATCATATAATTGGTTGAGTTTATCGAATAATTAAGGTCCCCAGTCTTGGTAATGATATAAAAAATGAGTGTTGAAAGTTGTTAATAACATATACATGTTCCGGTATGTAGAACAAATATCAGAAAGAATGCTACAATTCCACGCGTATGTGATTCTCATAACACGTTGTTCTCAGCCGGGGCGGGGTGGACATCTTCAATGTGAAATATGATAAGTTTCGTCGCGAGATATTGAAGGTGATACGCTCCTAATTTTCCTCCCTCGTACCCTCCTATCCATCCCAAACAAATTGTATATGTGCATGTGTGTGTGTGTGTGTGCGTGTAACATGAGTTGTTTACAGTATTTTCTTGTTATTGATGGAAAGCTTGTTATTGGCTCTGAATTCTATGTTAAAATTTGTATTATAAAAAATGTAAATGAGTTGTTGGCTTCCCAAATAAATAAATAAATAAATAAATAAATAAATAAATAAATAAATAAATAAATAAATAAATAAATAAATAAATAAATAAATAAATAAATGAATAAATAAATAAATAAATAAATAAATAAATAAATAAATAAATAAATAAATAAATAAATAAATAAATAAATAAATAAATAAATAAATAAATAAATAAATAAATAAATAAATAAATAAATAAATAAATAAATAAATAAATAAATAAATAAATAAATAAATAAATGAATAAATAAATAAATAAATAAATAAATAAATAAATAAATAAATAAATAAATAAATAAATAAATAAATAAATAAATAAATAAATAAATAAATAAATAAATAAATAAATAAATAAATAAATAAATAAATAAATAAATAAATAAATAAATAAATAAATAAATAAATAAATAAATAAATAATGTTATTGTGGACGATTTCCATATAATCTTTGAGGAAGGATGGTAAATTATCTATGAATATTTTGCAAAATGAATGTAAGTTAGTAATAATAATTTAATTTTACATTGTTCAAAACCAAATTTTACATGTCCTTCATGAGTACGTAGGTACTAGCAAATTTATTTTTAGTCACGATTTTTGCAATAAATATGTCTTTTGTGATACAATACGCAATGGCACCGTGAAAAATTAAATAAATCTTCAATATTATTCGCGTCTCTTTATAACATATATTATTTTTATTCAAACTAGGTATATCTTACTGTCACGATTTTTTTTATGTAAACCACAGAATATGAATATCACAGATAATTTATTCACAAAAAGAAGCAATAGGTATAATTTAATAAATTTACTAAATGCAAATACAACGTCCAAACAAAAAGACTAATAGTTTAATTTAAATGATTTTGAATAACACAAATACATAATAGATACAATATAAAATCGATTAACCGAAACTAAATTCTAACGTTTTAAATCACATCAGTAGAATAATAGTACAGAACCAATAATGATATCATATTTTAAAGCGTATTTATTTACATAAATTAAATAGGTTGGAAGAAATTGTCTAAGGGCAAATGGCCAGCCAGTGCCAAATATAATATTATGTTTTTTATTCGTTCATACCATGTTTTATTTTATTCGTTCTACGCCTAGTGCAGTAAAACTTTTGAGATATGCAATAAAATGCGAAACAGGAGGTTCATTATTATTTTTATATATAATTCTTCTGTACGTGTGTATGTCACTGAACTCCTAGACTGCTGGATCGATTTTAATAAAATAGCAAGCGAGCCAACGTTCGAGCAGGACATCGTCTGTCGGGTCCGCTAGTTGTTGATAGTTTTTCCATACATAGATACATACCTATCCTTAAATTTCTTCCCATTGATTTTATTTGTCAAAACATTCCAAGTAATATGACGTTCTTCAAAATGAGTTTTTACTCCTTACTATCCCAAGGGGATAGTGGGGATTTCGAATTTTTTAAGGGTATTTTTTATTGCAGATTATCAACTAGTATCATGCATAGATTGTATTCTGAAAGTTTCATCACAATGTAGGTATCTATGTGTGTGTGTGCTATGTGCTGTGTGCGGCGTGTTTATTTTACTTTATCGATTATAGACTAAATTTCTCATTCGATTCTTTTCAAATTTTGCAAATTTGTATATCTGATACTCACTTAGACCCTATTAGATTTTGAAGGATATCTGAATAGTGCTTCTCATTTTTTTTAATTATCAAATATTTCAAAGTAATCCCAAGCTCAGGAAACTTAAAATTTTAAATTTTTATTTTCAAATTGGTACAAAGGCACATCACTATCATAAAATAGCATTGAAGTATTATCAAGTTAAGAAATTAAGAAATACATTTCATGAATATAATGAATATTTTCCATTTGAATACTTCATAGAATGAATACTCTAGAGAATGAGTGAGGAGTTTAGGGTTGGCCAAAATCTACTCGTTTTTTAGTTATTAAAGTAAACAGTAAAAATAGGTTTCTCAAACTGCATGCAGGAATTGTCAACCTTGGAGGTATAAGAACAAAATAATGTATGTATTCATAATTTATGAAGTGAAAATACATAAATTGATTTATTTCCATCAAGCAAGAATATAATAATAATAATCACTTGCAATGAGTTTATTGTCAAATGGCAATTTCTTTTTTTAAAAAAAAGTATTTTTAGCCCAGGGAAGTAACCATTGCACGAGAGTAATAGAGAGCTTCGCCGTCGGAAGAGTGTAATAGACCTAATTCCATGTTAAAACGAGTGGGTTGTGGCCAACGCTAAACTCCTCACTAACAAGTCATTCTATAAAGTATTCACATTTTGTATGGAAAATTTCCAACATTTTCATGAGATGAGTTTGTTAAATTATTTTTTATTTAAATATTTTATTATGAAAACTTGATAACTCTTCAATGCCATTTTATGAAAGTGATGTGCCTTTTTACGAATTTGAAAATAAAAATTTCAAATTTTAAGTTTCCTGAGCTTGGGGTCACTTTGAAATATTTGACAGTTAAAAAAATTGAGAAGCACTATTCATATATCGTTCATAATCTAATGGGATCTAATTGAGTATTATATATATACATATTTGCAAAATTTGAATAGAATCGAATGAGTACTTTAGTCTATAATCGATAAAGTAAAATGAACACGCCGTGCATAGCACATAGCACATAATGTCGCGTGTCGAAAAACCACACGACAAAGGTTCTGAGCGAAGCCAGGTATTTTTGCTAAGGATTGAATGCGTGACAAGTACATGTCTCATGTCAAAAAGAACACCACAATTTGTTTTGAACAAATCCGCGTATTTTTACTAAGAACTAAGTAAGTTTTCATACAAATTGGCATGATGATGATGATTAGTTTGTGACGTCACGATTGAAGTCGAGCTTAGCCATGCTATACTTTTTTTTCACTTCTCTAAAAGTTTATACTGAATACTCCCTTTAATACATAAGAAGTGTTGCTGTCTCCTTTCCTCAGTATAATCGCGTATGTTGTCATCCTTCTCTGTTTACATATAGCCGAATACGTGTTAACTACATAAGACAATTATCTATTATGTACGACGTCTTTTTAGGGTGTCCACACTATTACTCAATCTTCGCCTAGTGGAACGTATAGTTGAAAAATTCCTTTTTAAAGAAAAAGTTTTGTAAGTATAGATTATTATTTCAGTGTTATATATTTCCAAATGGTTGGATTCACATTGTTAAGTTTTTGTTGAGTGGGAGGAGATACATAGCAGAAGAAAAAAATAAAATTAAATATAGTATTTGGAAGAAGATCTTGTATGAGGAAAGAAATATGGTTGACATTAGAATACACTATTATTAATTACTGGTTTTCCTAGCATCATTAATTTTGGGTAAAGTATTAGTTGGTAAGGTATAAAGAAAAGGTAGAATTGAGGATAAGTTCATTTTATTGACTCACGTTTTTATATAATTTTTTTTAATTAACTTCCCTATCCTAATGAAAAGTTATAATAATAGCATTGAAAGACTTGTGAGTTGAGTATGAAGTTTTCCGAAAATCTTAGTAAGTTAGGAGAGTTAGGAAATGTTTTTATTCCTTTCTATTTTCATGCGTATAGGCAACGAATTCATCATTGAACAATCTTGGGTTTTCATTTTTGTTAAATAATGGTCACCAAAATTCACTTTCGTAAAAATAATTATTAAAAATCCTAAAAAGATGATCTGAATACACCCTTTATGTAATTCAATACATAACGCGGTCAACGCGGCTTATGTACCGAATTGTACCGAGCGAAACTCCAGTTGAAATCCAGGCCGGTTGTCAGTAAAAGTGCGGCCTAAACTTATAACGTCTAACTTTAAAAATTCGTAGCGTCTCTAATTTAGGCGTTAGAACAGTTTCGTTTTCAATCTCAGAATCGTGTAGGGATTGTGGATGTTTTGTGATTAAAGGAAAAAATAATATTTTTTTTTTCATACGATTTCATTGATTTAGCGCTCAAAAAATCCGCGAGATAAATTTCTCTAGGAGCGTATTCAGAGGTACTGAAAGCCTCCCTGACTTACGCACACACTCACAGAACACCGGTACCGAACTTATATATATGACTACTCACGAAGCAGTAGGACAGTTTTTATTTTCATTCTCAAAGTATTAGGAAGTAATTTCTTTAAAGCATTGTCTTTACGAACGAATTATCGCGTGAGTCTCGCATATAGAACATGAACATTTTCTCCGGCCTCGGACGCCGGATTTATTTATTTTTTTTATAAGAAAAAATAATTTATAAGGCGATTAGATATATTTTTTTTTTACAAGAAGAAAAATGTGAAAATTTAAATAGGGATGTATCGGATCTCTGCATTGTATTTAATAATATTTTTTTTTATTTATATTATTTTTGAAATTAAAATTCGTCTTCATAAATTTAAATCTCGGAACGAAACATTGAAAATTCGTTTTCATTATAATTGTCGAACGATCATTTCGGTATTTAGAAGCGTTGATTTTGGCTAAAAGTAGAGGAATGGAAGAAATTAAGTCTTTAACGTTGCGAAGTGCAAGATAAATTTTGGGTTAAAGTAAGCGGAAACCGCTTGGAAAGAGCAAATAATCCAAATTATATACACTGGCTTGAGTTCCAGACAGTTTTAAGCATCGTCAAGAAATATATATTAAACTTCGCGCCAAAAAGACAAGTAAGCGGAAACCGCTTGGAAAAGCAAATAATTCAAATTATATACACTGGCTTGAGTTCCAGACAGTCTAAGCATCGTCAAGGAAATATAAATTGGATTTCGCGCCAAAAAAGACAAGTAAGCGGAAGCCGCTTGAAAGAGCAAATTATTCAATTATATACACTGGCTTGAGTTCCAGACAGTCTAAGCATCGACAAGGAAATGTAAATTGGATTTCGCGCCAAAAAGGGCAAGTGAGCGGAAGCCGCTTGAAAGGCAGATTATTCAAGTTATATATATATATATATATATATATATATATATATATATATATATATATATATATATATATATATATATATATATATATATATATATATATATATATATATATATATATATATATATATATATATATATATATATATATATATATATATATATATATATATATATATATATATATATATATATATATATATATATATATATATATATATATATATATATATATATATATATATATATATATATATATATATATATATATATATATATATATATATATATATATATATATATATATATATATATATATATATATATATATATATATATATATATATATATATATATATATATATATATATATATATATATATATATATATATATATATATATATATATATATTTAGATTCTGAGCGAATAAATCAACCAGATATAAATCAACCTTTTGTTGTTCCTTAAGGTTGAAATGAAGCCAAGCCAAAACACCTTAAAATTCCAAATTTGAGAATCTATTTATTGTTCCTTTTGATAGTATTGTGTACCTTGTTCAATATTTTGATTTCATGATGTATATGCATGTATATTGAGTTTGTATATATGTATATATGATTACAATTATAATATATTTTTGTTTACCTGTCGAGAGAGTATGTAATTGCTCCACAGGCATTAAAAAATAGAAAGGCAATTCAATTTTCTTATATGAATATGTTTATACATATATATATATATATATATATATATATATATATATATGTGTATATGTTCCTTAAACCGCCTTGTACATAAGTAATTTTTTTCATATATTATAAACCAGAAGTGAATTGTTACCTCCATACCTTAAGTAACAGGGTCATTCAAGTTGATATGATTTGAATTGTTTCATACAACAAATTATCTAAATTGTGGGAAGATTTATACCCTTACTGGATAAATTAAATTCTTTTATTCAATTGAGACCTATAGTTGTTAAACTTTGGGGAATCAATATATAATTATTTTATAGTTAATGATTGGTTTATTTTTGTTAAATCAATTCCGTTCTGTTCTTTTCCTTCTCATACATATTAGTACCTTTTTTACTCTCCACACTATGGAATAGGGGAGAGTCATGATTTCGCAAAATTTAAGCGTATTTTTTTTACATCAATTTCTCAATGGGTATCATGTAGAGAATGCACACTATGAGTTTCGTCGTGATGTGTTTGTGTGTATGGCGTATACGCTGTACGCCGTACGCCGTACGCCGTAGCATTTATCTTTTTTGTGTCCTCTCTACAGCCCAAACTATAAGTCTGATCGACTTCATATTAACATCATATGTGTAAAGTGCAAAGACCTAGAGCTGATTAGTTTTCCATAGACAACTTTTGATTTCTTCTCTATGAATTCATCATTTACGTTGTTTTTTTTTTGTGTCCTCTCTGCAGCCCAAACTATAAGTCCGATTGACTTCATATTGATATCACATGTGTTAAGTCCATAAACTTAGAGCTGATTAGTTTTCCATAGACAACGGTTCATTTTTTCCCAATGTTTCTTTATGATTTCATCTATTAAAACTGAAAAAATGCTCTCACGACCTGGAAATTAGAGATATTTTAATTTGGTTTCAACTATTTATACAACACCAAGAATCTCCATAAAATTGTATTCAAAGTTGGTCAATGTTAAAAGAAAAATATTCAACGGTTTCAAAAATTATATTTTATTTAATGGATATTTGTATGAAACTTATATGTAACAAGAGAATTTTTTTATATTTGGCAATGTTCAGTTCATTGATTTCATATTGATATAAGAATATTAATAGCTTGAACTTAGAACTGATTAGCTTTTCATAGATATCACAAAATTTCTTCATATGATATCACGTGTCAACATTGTCAAAATGCTCTAACGCTCTTTGAAACAAAATTTATCTGCTTTTTTTAAAATATTTCATACAACATAAGCAGTCTTCACTATACTGCATTAATAGTTTGTCTATCTTAACATAAAAATATACTATCGGAAGAAAATTTATATTCCTGTTAGTAACATTTAGTATGAATAAAAATGTAATTAGATAAATTTCTATGTATGGAAAAGTTCAGTAATTTGATTTCATGTTATAATGTAAAGAGCTTGAACATAGAACTGATTAGCTTTCCATAAATAACAAAAAAAATCTTCATATGATATCACCTGTCAAAATTTGGAAAATGCTCTCGCGTTCTTTAGAACAAAATTTATCTGCTTTTTTTAAAATATTTCATACAACATAAGCATTCTTCACTATACTGCATTAATAGTTTGTTTATCTTAACATAAAAATATACTATCGGAAGAAAATTTACATTCCTGATAGTAACATTTAATATGAATAAAAATGTAATTAGATAAATTTCTATGTATGGAAAAGTTCAGTAATTTGATTTCATGTTATAATGTAAAGAGCTTGAACATAGAACTGATTAGCTTTCCATAAATAACAAAAAAAATCTTCATATGATATCACCTGTCAAAATTTGGAAAATGCTCTCGCGTTCTTTAGAACAAAATTTATCTGCTTTTTTTAAAATATTTCATACAACATAAGCATTCTTCACTATACTGCATTCATAGTTTGTTAATCTTAACATAAAAATATACTATCGGAAGAAAATTTACATTCCTGATAGTAACATTTAGTATGAATAAAAATGTAATTAGATAAATTTCTATGTATGGAAAAGTTCAGTAATTTGATATCATGTTATAATGTAAAGAGCTTGAACATAGAACTGATTAGCTTTCCATAAATAACAAAAAAAATCTTCATATGATATCACCTGTCAAAATTTGGAAAATGCTCTCGCGTTCTTTAGAACAAAATTTATCTGCTTTTTTTAAAATATTTCATACAACATAAGCATTCTTCACTATACTGCATTAATAGTTTGTCTATCTTAACATAAAAATATACTATCGGAAGAAAATTTATATTCCTGATAGTAACATTTAGTATGAATAAAAATGTAATTAGATAAATTTCTATGTATGGAAAAGTTCAGTAATTTGATATCATGTTATAATGTAAAGAGCTTGAACATAGAACTGATTAGCTTTCCATAAATAACAAAAAAAATCTTCATATGATATCACCTGTCAAAATTTGGAAAATGCTCTCGCGTTCTTTAGAACAAAATTTATCTGCTTTTTTTAAAATATTTCATACAACATAAGCATTCTTCACTATACTGCATTAATAGTTTGTTTATCTTAACATAAAAATATACTATCGGAAGAAAATTTACATTCTTGATAGTAACATTTAGTATGAATAAAAATGTAATTAGATAAATTTCTATGTATGGAAAAGTTCAGTAATTTGATTTCATGTTATAATGTAAAAAGCTTGAACATAGAACTGATTAGCTTTCCATAAACAACAAAAAAAATCTTCATATGATATCACCTGTCAAAATTTGGAAAATGCTCTCGCGTTCTTTAGAACAAAATTTATCTGCTTTTTTTAAAATATTTCATACAACATTAGCATTCTTCACTATACTGCATTAATAGTTTGTTTATCTTAACATAAAAATATACTATCGGAAGAAAATTTACATTCCTGATAGTAACATTTAGTATGAATAAAAATGTAATTAGATAAATTTCTATGTATGGAAAAGTTCTGTAATTTGATTTCATGTTATAATGTAAAGAGCTTGAACATAGAACTGATTAGCTTTCCATAAATAACAAAAAAAATCTTCATATGATATCACCTGTCAAAATTTGGAAAATGCTCTCGCGTTCTTTAGAACAAAATTTATCTGCTTTTTTTAAAATATTTCATACTACATAAGCATTCTTCACTATACTGCATTAATAGTTTGTTTATCTTAACATAAAAATATACTATCGGAAGAAAATTTACATTCCTGATAGTAACATTTAGTATGAATAAAAATGTAATTAGATAAATTTCTATGTATGGAAAAGTTCAGTAATTTGATTTCATGTTATAATGTAAAGAGCTTGAACATAGAACTGATTAGCTTTCCATAAATAACAAAAAAAATCTTCATATGATATCACCTGTCAAAATTTGGAAAATGCTCTCGCGTTCTTTAGAACAAAATTTATCTGCTTTTTTTAAAATATTTCATACAACATAAGCATTCTTCACTATACTGCATTAATAGTTTGTTTATCTTAACATAAAAATATACTATCGGAAGAAAATTTACATTCCTGATAGTAACATTTAGTATGAATAAAAATGTAATTAGATAAATTTCTATGTATGGAAAAGTTCAGTAATTTGATTTCATGTTATAATGTAAAAAGCTTGAACATAGAACTGATTAGCTTTCCATAAACAACAAAAAAAATCTTCATATGATATCACCTGTCAAAATTTGGAAAATGCTCTCGCGTTCTTTAGAACAAAATTTATCTGCTTTTTTTAAAATATTTCATACAACATTAGCATTCTTCACTATACTGCATTAATAGTTTGTTTATCTTAACATAAAAATATACTATCGGAAGAAAATTTACATTCCTGATAGTAACATTTAGTATTAATAAAAATGTAATTAGATAAATTTCTATGTATGGAAAAGTTCAGTAATTTGATTTCATGTTATAATGTAAAGAGCTTGAACATAGAACTGATTAGCTTTCCATAAATAACAAAAAAAATCTTCATATGATATCACCTGTCAAAATTTGGAAAATGCTCTCGCGTTCTTTAGAACAAAATTTATCTGCTTTTTTTAAAATATTTCATACAACATAAGCATTCTTCACTATACTGCATTAATAGTTTGTTAATCTTAACATAAAAATATACTATCGGAAGAAAATTTACATTCCTGATAGTAACATATAGTATGAATAAAAATGTAATTAGATAAATTTCTATGTATGGAAAAGTTCAGTAATTTGAATTCATGTTATAATGTAAAGAGCTTGAACATAGAACTGATTAGCTTTCCATAAATAACAAAAAAAATCTTCATATGATATCACCTGTCAAAATTTGGAAAATGCTCTCGCGTTCTTTAGAACAAAATTTATCTGCTTTTTTTAAAATATTTCATACAACATAAGCATTCTTCCCTATACTGCATTAATAGTTTGTCTATCTTAACATAAAAATATACTATCGGAAGAAAATTTATATTCCTGATAGTAACATTTAGTATGAATAAAAATGTAATTAGATAAATTTCTATGTATGGAAAAGTTCAGTAATTTGATATCATGTTATAATGTAAAGAGCTTGAACATAGAACTGATTAGCTTTCCATAAATAACAAAAAAAATCTTCATATGATATCACCTGTCAAAATTTGGAAAATGCTCTCGCGTTCTTTAGAACAAAATTTATCTGCTTTTTTTAAAATATTTCATACAACATAAGCATTCTTCACTATACTGCATTAATAGTTTGTTTATCTTAACATAAAAATATACTATCGGAAGAAAATTTACATTCTTGATAGTAACATTTAGTATGAATAAAAATGTAATTAGATAAATTTCTATGGATGGAAAAGTTCAGTAATTTGATTTCATGTTATAATGTAAAAAGCTTGAACATAGAACTGATTAGCTTTCCATAAACAACAAAAAAAATCTTCATATGATATCACCTGTCAAAATTTGGAAAATGCTCTCGCGTTCTTTAGAACAAAATTTATCTGCTTTTTTTAAAATATTTCATACAACATTAGCATTCTTCACTATACTGCATTAATAGTTTGTTTATCTTAACATAAAAATATACTATCGGAAGAAAATTTACATTCCTGATAGTAACATTTAGTATGAATAAAAATGTAATTAGATAAATTTCTATGTATGGAAAAGTTCTGTAATTTGATTTCATGTTATAATGTAAAGAGCTTGAACATAGAACTGATTAGCTTTCCATAAATAACAAAAAAAATCTTCATATGATATCACCTGTCAAAATTTGGAAAATGCTCTTGCGTTCTTTAGAACAAAATTTATCTGCTTTTTTTAAAATATTTCATACTACATAAGCATTCTTCACTATACTGCATTAATAGTTTGTTTATCTTAACATAAAAATATACTATCGGAAGAAAATTTACATTCCTGATAGTAACATTTAGTATGAATAAAAATGTAATTAGATAAATTTCTATGTATGGAAAAGTTCAGTAATTTGATTTCATGTTATAATGTAAAGAGCTTGAACATAGAACTGATTAGCTTTCCATAAATAACAAAAAAAATCTTCATATGATATCACCTGTCAAAATTTGGAAAATGCTCTTGCGTTCTTTAGAACAAAATTTATCTGCTTTTTTTAAAATATTTCATACAACATAAGCATTCTTCACTATACTGCATTAATAGTTTGTATATCTTATCATAAAAATATACTATCGGAAGAAAAATTATATACTAGAAAAAACAGTTTATTATTATTATTACTCTCCACACTATGGAATAGGGGAGAGTCATGATTTCGCAAAATTTAAGCGTATTTTTTTTACATCAATTTCTCAATGGGTATCATGTAGAGAATGCACACTATGAGTTTCGTCGTGATGTGTTTGTGTGTATGGCGTATACGCTGTACGCCGTACGCCGTACGCCGTACGCCGTAGCATTTATCTTTTTTGTGTCCTCTCTACAGCCCAAACTATAAGTCTGATCGACTTCATATTAACATCATATGTGTAAAGTGCAAAGACCTAGAGCTGATTAGTTTTCCATAGACAACTTTTGATTTCTTCTCTATGAATTCATCATTTACGTTGTTTTTTTTTTGTGTCTTCTCTGCAGCCCAAACTATAAGTCCGATTGACTTCATATTGATATCACATGTGTTAAGTCCATAAACTTAGAGCTGATTAGTTTTCCATAGACAACGGTTCATTTTTTCCCAATGTTTCTATATGATTTCATCTATTAAAACTGAAAAAATGCTCTCACGACCTGGAAATTAGAGATATTTTAATTTGGTTTCAACTATTTATACAACACCAAGAATTTTCATAAAATTGTATTCAAAGTTGGTCAATGTTAAAAGAAAAATATTCAACGGTTTCAAAAATTATATTTTATTTAATGGATATTTGTATGATACTTATATGTAACAAGAGAATTTTTTTATATTTGGCAATGTTCAGTTCATTGATTTCATATTGATATAAGAATATTAATAGCTTGAACTTAGAACTGATTAGCTTTTCATAGATATCATAAAATTTCTTCATATGATATCACGTGTCAACATTGTCAAAATGCTCTAACGCTCTTTGAAACAAAATTTATCTGCTTTTTTTAAAATATTTCATACAACATAAGCAGTCTTCACTATACTGCATTAATAGTTTGTCTATCTTAACATAAAAATATACTATCGGAAGAAAATTTATATTCCTGTTAGTAACATTTAGTATGAATAAAAATGTAATTAGATAAATTTCTATTTATGGAAACGTTCAGTAATTTGATTTCATGTTATAATGTAAAGAGCTTGAACATAGAACTGATTAGCTTTCCATAAATAACAAAAAAAATCTTCATATGATATCACCTGTCAAAATTTGGAAAATGCTCTCGCGTTCTTTAGAACAAAATTTATCTGCTTTTTTTAAAATATTTCATACAACATAAGCATTCTTCACTATACTGCATTAATAGTTTGTTTATCTTAACATAAAAATATACTATCGGAAGAAAATTTATATTCCTGATAGTAACATTTAGTATGAATAAAAATGTAATTAGATAAATTTCTATGTATGGAAAAGTTCTGTAATTTGATTTCATGTTATAATGTAAAGAGCTTGAACATAGAACTGATTAGCTTTCCATAAATAACAAAAAAAATCTTCATATGATATCACCTGTCAAAATTTGGAAAATGCTCTTGCGTTCTTTAGAACAAAATTTATCTGCTTTTTTTAAAATATTTCATACTACATAAGCATTCTTCACTATACTGCATTAATAGTTTGTTTATCTTAACATAAAAATATACTATCGGAAGAAAATTTACATTCCTGATAGTAACATTTAGTATGAATAAAAATGTAATTAGATAAATTTCTATGTATGGAAAAGTTCAGTAATTTGATTTCATGTTATAATGTAAAGAGCTTGAACATAGAACTGATTAGCTTTCCATAAATAACAAAAAAATCTTCATATGATATCACCTGTCAAAATTTGGAAAATGCTCTTGCGTTCTTTAGAACAAAATTTATCTGCTTTTTTTAAAATATTTCATACAACATAAGCATTCTTCACTATACTGCATTAATAGTTTGTCTATCTTATCATAAAAATATACTATCGGAAGAAAAATTATATACTAGAAAAAACAGTTTATTATTATTATTACTCTCCACACTATGGAATAGGGGAGAGTCATGATTTCGCAAAATTTAAGCGTATTTTTTTTACATCAATTTCTCAATGGGTATCATGTAGAGAATGCACACTATGAGTTTCGTCGTGATGTGTTTGTGTGTATGGCGTATACGCTGTACGCCGTACGCCGTACGCCGTACGCCGTAGCATTTATCTTTTTTGTGTCCTCTCTACAGCCCAAACTATAAGTCTGATCGACTTCATATTAACATCATATGTGTAAAGTGCAAAGACCTAGAGCTGATTAGTTTTCCATAGACAACTTTTGATTTCTTCTCTATGAATTCATCATTTACGTTGTTTTTTTTTTGTGTCTTCTCTGCAGCCCAAACTATAAGTCCGATTGACTTCATATTGATATCACATGTGTTAAGTCCATAAACTTAGAGCTGATTAGTTTTCCATAGACAACGGTTCATTTTTTCCCAATGTTTCTTTATGATTTCATCTATTAAAACTGAAAAAATGCTCTCACGACCTGGAAATTAGAGATATTTTAATTTGGTTTCAACTATTTATACAACACCAAGAATCTTCATAAAATTGTATTCAAAGTTGGTCAATGTTAAAAGAAAAATATTCAACGGTTTCAAAAATTATATTTTATTTAATGGATATTTGTATGATACTTATATGTAACAAGAGAATTTTTTTATATTTGGCAATGTTCAGTTCATTGATTTCATATTGATATAAGAATATTAATAGCTTGAACTTAGAACTGATTAGCTTTTCATAGATATCATAAAATTTCTTCATATGATATCACGTGTCAACATTGTCAAAATGCTCTAACGCTCTTTGAAACAAAATTTATCTGCTTTTTTTAAAATATTTCATACAACATAAGCAGTCTTCACTATACTGCATTAATAGTTTGTCTATCTTAACATAAAAATATACTATCGGAAGAAAATTTATATTCCTGTTAGTAACATTTAGTATGAATAAAAATGTAATTAGATAAATTTCTATTTATGGAAACGTTCAGTAATTTGATTTCATGTTATAATGTAAAGAGCTTGAACATAGAACTGATTAGCTTTCCATAAATAACAAAAAAAAATCTTCATATGATATCACCTGTCAAAATTTGGAAAATGCTCTCGCGTTCTTTAGAACAAAATTTATCTGCTTTTTTTTAAATATTTCATACAACATAAGCATTCTTCCCTATACTCCATTAATAGTTTGTCTATCTTAACATAAAAATATACTATCGGAAGAAAATTTATATTCCTGATAGTAACATTTAGTATGAATAAAAATGTAATTAGATAAATTTCTATGTATGGAAAAGTTCAGTAATTTGATTTCATGTTATAATGTAAAGAGCTTGAACATAGAACTGATTAGCTTTCCATAAATAACAAAAAAAATCTTCATATGATATCACCTGTCAAAATTTGGAAAATGCTCTCGCGTTCTTTAGAACAAAATTTATCTGCTTTTTTTAAAATATTTCATACAACATAAGCATTCTTCACTATACTGCATTAATAGTTTGTTTATCTTAACATAAAAATATACTATCGGAAGAAAATTTATATTCCTGATAGTAACATTTAGTATGAATAAAAATGTAATTAGATAAATTTCTATGTATGGAAACGTTCAGTAATTTGATTTCATGTTATAATGTAAAGAACTTGAACATAGAACTGATTAGCTTTCCATAAATCAAAAAAAAATCTTCATATAATATCACGTGTCAAAATTTTGAAAATGCCTTCGCGTTCTTTAAAACAAAATTTATCTGCTTTTTTTAAAATATTTCATACAACATAAGCATTCTTCACTATACTGCATTAATAGTTTGTTTATCTTAACATAAAAATATACTATCGGAAGAAAATTTATATTCCTGATAGTAACATTTAGTATGAATAAAAATGTAATAAGATAAATTTCTATGTATGGAAAAGTTCAGTAATTTGATTTCATGTTATAATGTAAAGAGCTTGAACATAGAACTAATTAGCTTTCCATAAATAACAAAAAAAATCTTCATATGATATCACCTGTCAAAATTTGGAAAATGCTCTCGCGTTCTTTAGAACAAAATTTATCTGCTTTTTTTTAAATATTTCATACAACATAAGCATTCTTCACTATACTGCATTAATAGTTTGTTTATCTTAACATAAAAATATACTATCGGAAGAAAATTTATATTCCTGATAGTAACGTTTAGTATGAATAAAAATGTAATTAGATAAATTTCTATGTATGGAAAAGTTCAGTAATTTGATTTCATGTTATAATGTAAAAAGCTTGAACATAGAACTGATTAGCTTTCCATTAACAACAAAAAAAATCTTCATATGATATCACCTGTCAAAATTTGGAAAATGCTCTCGCGTTCTTTAGAACAAAATTTATCTGCTTTTTTTAAAATATTTCATACAACATAAGCATTCTTCACTATACTGCATTAATAGTTTGTTTATCTTAACATAAAAATATACTATCGGAAGAAAATTTACATTCCTGATAGTAACATTTAGTATGAATAAAAATGTAATTAGATAAATTTCTATGTATGGAAAAGTTCAGTAATTTGATTTCATGTTATAATGTAAAGAGCTTGAACATAGAACTGAATAGCTTTCCATAAATAACAAAAAAAATCTTCATATGATATCACCTGTCAAAATTTGGAAAATGCTCTCGCGTTATTTAGAACAAAATTTATCTGCTTTTTTTAAAATATTTCATACAACATAAGCATTCTTCCCTATACTGCATTAATAGTTTGTCTATCTTAACATAAAAATATACTATCTGAAGAAAATTTATATTCCTGATAGTAACATTTAGTATGAATAAAAATGTAATTAGATAAATTTCTATGTATGGAAACGTTCAGTAATTTGATTTCATGTTATTATGTAAAGAGCTTGAACATAGAACTGATTAGCTTTCCATAAATAACAAAAAAATTCTTCATATAATATCACGTGTCAAAATTTTGAAAATGCTCTCGCGTTCTTTAAAACAAAATTTATCTGCTTTTTTTAAAATATTTCATACAACATAAGCATTCTTCACTATACTGCATTAATAGTTTGTTTATCTTAACATAAAAATATACTATCGGAAGAAAATTTATATTCCTGATAGTAACATTTAGTATGAATAAAAATGTAATTAGATAAATTTCTATGTATGGAAACGTTCAGTAATTTGATTTCATGTTATAATGTAAAGTGCTTGAACATAGAACTGATTAGCTTTCCATAAATAACAAAAAAATCTTCATATGATATCACGTGTCAAAATTTTGAAAATGCTCTCGCGTTCTTTAAATCAAAATTTATCTGCTTTTTTAAAAATATTTCATACAACATAAGCATTCTTCACTATACTGCATTAATAGTTTATCTATCTTAACATAAAAATTTACTATCGGAAGAAAATTTATATTCCTGATAGTAACATTTAGTATGAATAAAAATGTAATTAGATAAATTTCTATGTATGGAAACGTTCAGTAATTTGATTTCATTTTATAATGTAAAGAGCTTGAACATAGAACTGATAAGCTTTCCATAAATAACAAAAAAATTTTCATATGATATCACGTGTCAAAATTTTGAAAATGCTCTCGCGTTCTTTAAATCAAAATTTATCTGCTTTTTTTAAAATATTTCATACAACATAAGCATTCTTCACTATACTGCATTAATAGTTTGTTTATCTTAACATAAAAATATACTATCGGAAGAAAATTTATATTCCTGGTAGTAACATTTAGTATGAATAAAAATGTAATTAGATAAATTTCTATGTATGGAAAAGTTCAGTAATTTGATTTCATGTTATAATGTAAAGAGCTTGAACATAGAACTGATTAGCTTTCCATAAATAACAAAAAAATTCTTCATATGATATCACCTCTCCAAATTTGGAAAATGCTCTCGCGTTCTTTAGAACAAAATTTATCTGCTTTTTTTAAAATATTTCATACAACATAAGCATTCTTCCCTATACTGCATTAATAGTTTGTCTATCTTAACATAAAAATATACTATCGGAAGAAAATTTATATTCCTGATAGTAACATTTAGTATGAATAAAAATGTAATTAGATAAATTTCTATGTATGGAAACGTTCAGTAATTTGATTTCATGTTATAATGTAAAGAGCTTGAACATAGAACTGATTAGCTTTCCATAAATAACAAAAAAATTCTTCATATGATATCACCTGTCAAAATTTGGAAAATACTCTTGCGTTCTTTAAAACAAAATTTATCTGCTTTTTTAAAAATATTTCATACAACATAAGCATTCTTCACTATACTGCATTAATAGTTTGTCTATCTTAACATAAAAATATACTATCGGAAGAAAATTTATATTCCTGATAGTAACATTTAGTATGAATAAAAATGTAATTAGATAAATTTCTATGTATGGAAACGTTCAGTAATTTGATTTCATGTTATAATGTAAAGAGCTTGAACATAGAACTGATTAGCTTTCCATAAATAACAAAAAAATCTTCATATGATATCACGTGTCAAAATTTTGAAAATGCTCTCGCGTTCTTTAAATCAAAATTTATCTGCTTTTTTTAAAATATTTCATACAACATAAGCATTCTTCACTATACTGCATTAATAGTTTGTTTATCTTAACATAAAAATATACTATCGGAAGAAAATTTATATTCCTGGTAGTAACATTTAGTATGAATAAAAATGTAATTAGATAAATTTCTATGTATGGAAAAGTTCAGTAATTTGATTTCATGTTATAATGTAAAGAGCTTGAACATAGAACTGATTAGCTTTCCATAAATAACAAAAAAATTCTTCATATGATATCACCTGTCAAAATTTGGAAAATACTCTTGCGTTCTTTAAAACAAAATTTATGTGCTTTTTTAAAAATATTTCATACAACATAAGCATTCTTCACTATACTGCATTAATAGTTTGTCTATCTTAACATAAAAATATACTATCGGAAGAAAATTTATATTCCTGATAGTAACATTTAGTATGAATAAAAATGAAATTAGATAAATTTCTATGTATGGAAACGTTCAGTAATTTGATTTCATGTTATAATGTAAAGAGCTTGAACATAGAACTGATTAGCTTTCCATAAATAACAAAAAAATCTTCATATGATATCACGTGTCAAAATTTTGAAAATGCTCTCGCGTTCTTTAAATCAAAATTTATCTGCTTTTTTTATAATATTTCATACAACATAAGCATTCTTCACTATACGGCATTAATAGTTTGTCTATCTTAACATGAAAATATACTATCGTTAGAAAATTTATATTCCTGGTAGTAAAATTTAGAATGAATAAAATATTTCATTGTCAATATTTGTGGTGTGGAGAGTTTAGTGTTGGCCACAACCCACTCGTTTTTCAAATAAATACATATAGTTTTTTACTCTCCACACTATGGAATAGGGGAGAGTCATGATTTCGCAAAATTTAAGCGTATTTTTTTTACATCAATTTCTCAATGGGTATCATGTAGAGAATGCACACTATGAGTTTCGTCGTGATGTGTTTGTGTGTATGGCGTATACGCCGTACGCCGTACGCCGTAGCATTTATCTTTTTTGTGTCCTCTCTACAGCCCAAACTATAAGTCTGATCGACTTCATATTAACATCATATGTGTAAAGTGCAAAGACCTAGAGCTGATTAGTTTTCCATAGACAACTTTTAATTTCTTCTCTATGAATTCATCATTTACGTTGTTTTTTTTTGTGTCCTCTCTGCAGCCCAAACTTTAAGTCCGATTGACTTCATATTGATATCACATGTGTTAAGTCCATAAATTTAGAGCTGATTAGTTTTCCATAGACAACGGTTCATTTTTTCCCAATGTTTCTTTATGATTTCATCTATTAAAACTGAAAAAATGCTCTCACGACCTGGAAATTAGAGATATTTTAATTTGGTTTCAACTATTTATACAACACCAAGAATCTTCATAAAATTGTATTCAAAGTTGGTCAATGTTAAAAGAAAAATATTCAACGGTTTCAAAAATTATATTTTATTTAATGGATATTTGTATGAAACTTATATGTAACAAGAGAATTTTTTTATATTTGGCAATGTTCAGTTCATTGATTTCATATTGATATAAGAATATTAATAGCTTGAACTTAGAACTGATTAGCTTTTCATAGATATCATAAAATTTCTTCATATGATATCGCGTGTCAACATTGTCAAAATGCTCTAACGCTCTTTGAAACAAAATTTATCTGCTTTTTTTTAAAATATTTCATACAACATAAGCAGTCTTCACTATACTGCATTAATAGTTTGTCTATCTTAACATAAAAATATACTATCGGAAGAAAATTTATATTCCTGATAGTAACATTTAGTATGAATAAAAATGTAATTAGATAAATTTCTATGTATGGAAACGTTCAGTAATTTGATTTCATGTTATAATGTAAAGAGCTTGAACATAGAACTGATTAGCTTTCCATAAATAACAAAAAAATTCTTCATATAATATCACGTGTCAAAATTTTGAAAATGCTCTCGCGTTCTTTAAAACAAAATTTATCTGCTTTTTTTAAAATATTTCATACAACATAAGCATTCTTCACTATACTGCATTAATAGTTTGTCTATCTTAACATAAAAATATACTATCGGAAGAAAATTTATATTCCTGATAGTAACATTTAGTATGAATAAAAATGAAATTAGATAAATTTCTATGTATGGAAACGTTCAGTAATTTGATTTCATGTTATAATGTAAAGAGCTTGAACATAGAACTGATTAGCTTTCCATAAATAACAAAAAAATCTTCATATGATATCACGTGTCAAAATTTTGAAAATGCTCTCGCGTTCTTTAAATCAAAATTTATCTGCTTTTTTTATAATATTTCATACAACATAAGCATTCTTCACTATACGGCATTAATAGTTTGTCTATCTTAACATGAAAATATACTATCGTTAGAAAATTTATATTCCTGGTAGTAAAATTTAGAATGAATAAAATATTTCATTGTCAATATTTGTGGTGTGGAGAGTTTAGTGTTGGCCACAACCCACTCGTTTTTCAAATAAATACATATAGTTTTTTACTCTCCACACTATGGAATAGGGGAGAGTCATGATTTCGCAAAATTTAAGCGTATTTTTTTTACATCAATTTCTCAATGGGTATCATGTAGAGAATGCACACTATGAGTTTCGTCGTGATGTGTTTGTGTGTATGGCGTATACGCCGTACGCCGTACGCCGTAGCATTTATCTTTTTTGTGTCCTCTCTACAGCCCAAACTATAAGTCTGATCGACTTCATATTAACATCATATGTGTAAAGTGCAAAGACCTAGAGCTGATTAGTTTTCCATAGACAACTTTTAATTTCTTCTCTATGAATTCATCATTTACGTTGTTTTTTTTTGTGTCCTCTCTGCAGCCCAAACTTTAAGTCCGATTGACTTCATATTGATATCACATGTGTTAAGTCCATAAATTTAGAGCTGATTAGTTTTCCATAGACAACGGTTCATTTTTTCCCAATGTTTCTTTATGATTTCATCTATTAAAACTGAAAAAATGCTCTCACGACCTGGAAATTAGAGATATTTTAATTTGGTTTCAACTATTTATACAACACCAAGAATCTTCATAAAATTGTATTCAAAGTTGGTCAATGTTAAAAGAAAAATATTCAACGGTTTCAAAAATTATATTTTATTTAATGGATATTTGTATGAAACTTATATGTAACAAGAGAATTTTTTTATATTTGGCAATGTTCAGTTCATTGATTTCATATTGATATAAGAATATTAATAGCTTGAACTTAGAACTGATTAGCTTTTCATAGATATCATAAAATTTCTTCATATGATATCGCGTGTCAACATTGTCAAAATGCTCTAACGCTCTTTGAAACAAAATTTATCTGCTTTTTTTTAAAATATTTCATACAACATAAGCAGTCTTCACTATACTGCATTAATAGTTTGTCTATCTTAACATAAAAATATACTATCGGAAGAAAATTTATATTCCTGATAGTAACATTTAGTATGAATAAAAATGTAATTAGATAAATTTCTATGTATGGAAACGTTCAGTAATTTGATTTCATGTTATAATGTAAAGAGCTTGAACATAGAACTGATTAGCTTTCCATAAATAACAAAAAAATTCTTCATATAATATCACGTGTCAAAATTTTGAAAATGCTCTCGCGTTCTTTAAAACAAAATTTATCTGCTTTTTTTAAAATATTTCATACAACATAAGCATTCTTCACTATACTGCATTAATAGTTTGTTTATCTTAACATAAAAATATACTATCGGAAGAAAATTTATATTCCAGATAGTAACATTTAGTATGAATAAAAATGTAATAAGATAAATTTCTATGTATTGAAAAGTTCAGTTATTTGATTTCATGTTATAATGTAAAGAGCTTGAACATAGAACTGATTAGCTTTCCATAAATAACAAAAAAATTCTTCATATAATATCACGTGTCAAAATTTTGAAAATGCTCTCGCGTTCTTTAAAACAAAATTTATCTGCTTTTTTTTAAAATATTTCATACAACATAAGCATTCTTCACTATACTGCATTAATAGTTTGTTTATCTTAACATAAAAATATACTATCGGAAGAAAATTTATATTCCTGATAGTAACATTTAGTATGAATAAAAATGTAATTAGATAAATTTCTATGTATGGAAAAGTTCAGTAATTTGATTTCATGTTATAATGTAAAGAGCTTGAACATAGAACTGATTAGCTTTCCATAAATAACAAAAAAAATCTTCATATGATATCACCTGTCAAAATTTGGAAAATGCTCTCGCGTTCTTTAGAACAAAATTTATCTGCTTTTTTTAAAATATTTCATACAACATAAGCATTCTTCCCTATACTGCATTAATAGTTTGTCTATCTTAACATAAAAATATACTATCGGAAGAAAATTTATATTCCTGATAGTAACATTTAGTATGAATAAAAATGTAATTAGATAAATTTCTATGTATGGAAAAGTTCAGTTATTTGATTTCATGTTATAATGTAAAGAGTTTGAACATAGAACTGATTAGCTTTCCATAAATAACAAAAAATTTCTTCATATGATATCACGTGTCAAAATTTTGAAAATGCTTTCGCGTCCTTTAAAACAAAATTTATCTGCTTTTATTAAAATATTTCTTACAACATAAGCATTCTACACCATACTGCAATAATAGTTTGTCTATCTTAACATAAAAATATACTATCGATAGAAAATTTATTTTCCTGGTAGAAAAATTTAGTATGAATAAAAATGTATATAATAAGATAAATTTCTTATGTATGGAAAAGTTCAGTAATTTGATTTCATGTTATAATGTAAAGAGCTTGAACATCGAACTGATTAGCTTTCCATAAATAACAAAAATTTCTTCATATGATATCACGTGTCAAAATTGTCAAAATGCTCTAACGTCATTTAAAACAAAATTTATCTGCTTTTATTAAAATATTTCATACAACATTAGAATTCTTCACCATACTGCATTAATAGTTTGTCTATCTTAACATGAAAATATACTATCGTTAGAAAATTTATATTCCTGGTAGTAAAATTTAGAATGAATAAAATATTTCATTGTCAATATTTGTGGTGTGGAGAGTTTAGTGTTGGCCACAACCCACTCGTTTTATTTATAACTTAATTTTTTTTACCATACTGATGATTTGCTAATTGTTGTTGAACCATTTACCGAAGGGAAGGGGTTTATTTTGAATAAGATAATTCTATCTTGGCCTTAAATTTTTAATTAATCGATTTTTCTTTTCTTGCAACCTTTTCTTATTATAATTAAAGATAATTTTATATCTAACTCACAAAGTAAATTTTGATTGTTGTTTTCTTTTTATTTCAAAGGAGGGGTTTTTATTTGAATAAGATACTTCTATCTTGGTTTTAATTTTAATTTGATCGAATTTCCTTTTTTTCTTGCAACCTCTTCTTATTTTAATTAAATATAAATTTCATATTTAAATCTCAGAGTAAATTTGATTGTTGTTTTTTTTTTGTTTTTTAATTCAAAAAATTCTCTTATCTACACATCATCAGGATCTCGGTCATCTTGATCTGGTGTACCTTCTTTGAAGTAAAAAATACATATATGTGTCTAACCTTTAAATTATAATTAGAATTCTATTTTGAATAATTTTCCTTGAATTATTTTATCTTGTTGTTGTTCCCTTGTTGTTTTCTTGTTTTTTTTTGTTTTATTGTCTGAATAAATGCAGAGATCTATACAAAGCATTTGAGTTTCTTTCATATTTTTTTTAATAATTAATTCACAAATGATTTTTACTCCATTTTCAAATGTGGACCTATTCAAATGGTAATAAGTTTTTTTTGAAATATATACCTATAGTAATTTTTTTGACAAATAATTACACAGTCACCTTACGTATGTAAGGCTCATTCATCCGAATCCTGGACTGTAAATGAGAGACGGCGTATGGTAAGTTTGGACATCTACGCAGGGGAGAGTTCTCATCAGTCATCAAATTTAATATACTTTATTATTTAATTAATTTTTTTTATTTTATTTTTAAAACCTTTAACTTGTGACATCCGCCCCGGGCAAATTTAAAACAAAGCAAGATTCTATCTTAGCTTAAAAATTAGGGTGTGACAATATATAGCACATAGCACACACACACAGATACATTGTGATGAAACTTTCAGAATACAATCTCAGCATGATACTAGTTGATTATCTACAAAAAAAAAATACCCTTAAAAATTGCGAAATCATAATTCCCCACTATATCACCTTGTGTTAGTGAGGAGTAAAAAACAAGCAATCGATTTTATGTTTTTCATTATCAAAACCGCTTCCATATTGTTTAATTCAGATAATTGTTGTTCCACTGTGTGTATAAAATCGACATTCATTACAGAAACACATAAAGTATGAGTGTCTTTTTAAAAGTATATTTAAATACTAATTCTGTTGTTTCTGTAGACATAATTTGAAATTATTTTGATGTTTATGGTTAGATAGAAATTCACACATAGTTATATAACAAAACGAGTGGGTTGTGGCCAACGCTAAACTCCTCACTAACAAGTCATTCTATAAACTATTCAAATTTTGTATGGAAAACATTCAGCATTTTCATTACACAAGTATAAAAAGTAGAATTTTATCGTGCTTCAGTGTTTTTGCTTGGTCCCAAATTGTTTTTAATTCCAATTAGGTTCGATCAACGAAAATGATTTAAATAAAAACATCGTGAAATAATATTTCCTACAATCGTTATCGATAATTATTAGTAGTCTATTGAATTGAGCCATTATTGTTGTCAATTAGTCGTGACTCAAAGAAACTAGTTTTTTTTTAAATAAAAATTTTCGCCTTCCGGTGGGAATGAAAACCCGAATCGTGTTTTTGGAATATGTTAGAATCATTAGCTACATAAATTTAAACTTTTTTTTATTTAAATAATAAAGGTAATATAATCAAAGGATATTATTATTTCTCACGCAATACTTGTTTCTTTTGGCCGGAAACACTAATATACATTGGACGAAACCACCATTTCGGTAATTAATTCGCCACTGGTAGGTAGGTACTGGGTGTGAAAAACTATTAACAACATTAAATGAATAAAATTATGTGGTATGGACATGTTCTTTATAATGGACTCATCGCAATTCAAGTAAATATTTCTTCCAATGTGACTAAGCCATTTTTCTTTTTATTTTCTATTCCGCAAATGAAGTGAATTGGTTTAAAATTTCAAACAAAACTTCTACAGACTTATACGCGGCACGGAACACGTGCGCGCCATATGATTGTTCTGTTAAACTCTAGCTATTGTACTTTTTGACAGATATTTTTGTCACTGTCGCTGTGTTTCCTTGATCTGGCAACACAGCGACGAGCTTCAATTCACAACCTGTATAGAGGCCGAAGCTCAATTTTGGGTGGTGTTTCTCTCTCACCTGTAAATTTACCCACAGTTCGTGGAGAGATTGAGAACTTGGCCCGGAGTTCTCTTTTAGATGCTTGGCAACGTCGCTGGTCTTCTTCTTCCGTGGGCAGACTGACATTTTTATTTCTTCCCGATGTTAGGACTCGAATTTCATCCTCGTGGATTGTTCCCGATTATTGGACCACGCAATTCCTTACTGGACACGGCAGTTTCAAAATCTCTTTCGTTTTCACTTATCCAATTCGTCCTCATGTCAGCTTTGTGATAACCCTGAACAGACTTCTGAGCATATCCTATGGGAACGCACTAACTTCTCCGTGTCAACTTTCTGACGAGAACTCTACGACGATGTCCGAGGATCCTTCGATGCCACGAAGAACAAGATATTTTTGTTTGAATTCAACGTAAATCAATTATTCTTACTGAATTGGTTTTTAAATGTTTTTTTTTCATATCTTATGTTTAAAAAACCTATCGAAATTATTCAAACGTGTCATAACTACTTCAAAAATATGAAATGTCCAGTTGAACCAGTGTTAATCTATCCCCGTCGCCGATTTATTGGACATTTGAGTTAAATCACGGTTCAGAAAAGTAATCAAATTGGTGCTCAACCATTATAGTTCAATGTTTGAACCACGTTTATAAATAACACAGGTTTATCTACGTATTTTAACAAGTCGATTCAAACAAGCTTGAATGCAAGTATTTTTTTAACTACACAGTAAACTAGTACTTATTATTATATTATTAGTACTGTTTTTATTTGTTTATTAAGAAATAGAACATCGAGGGAGATCGCGATCCACTTCCACGCCGGCGACGCTATAGAGCCCATTGGCCCTGTTCGCCACCGGACGCAGCCGCAACATCGGACAAACACAAAATATCCACCATCCATCGAAGATATTTTTTATTTATCATTTTTTTAAGAAATAGAACAGCTGATTACATTATTTAACATACAGTAGAGTAAGATTGTATTTTATATCGCCAATAACACTGTTGGTTACTGTGAGATGTAAAGCCGATGTAGCAATTAAATACATAAAATATAAAAACAGAATTTTCAAACATACACCTTGAACCAAGAAACAAGGAAATATATGTAGATACCTACGATATTTTGTATCAATCGATAAATAATAATTAAGTAAATAAAGACACCTTTTGAAGGATTGTGATATATATTTAAAACTTTAAGATAAAAACAATCTCCAATAAAACCAAATTATAGATGATCAGAGTTTTATTTTAGAATTCAAGTTTAAATGTTTGACCTTGACATAGGTGCGATATTATAGTTACAAAATAATATAATTGAAAATCGGCGAATTCGACCTCTTCTGCATTATAATCTTATTTGAAAATAGATACATCACTACCGGTTATTTTAAAAATAAATCTATTATTATGTAATGATTGACCTATGAAGGTATAAAATATTGTAATCATACACCTACCAATGTGGTGTTGATAAATAGGTTTTATTGAGTTTGACCTTTGACTACAGCATTAGAATTTCATGTTAATTTTATCCATTTATTTGCCAACATAATTGACCATCAATATTTGTATTCGATTTTCTACAGCAAAATACAACATATAAGACGCTTCCAGTAACATGTTGACTGTTAACGATGAACTAACGATGTTGATTGCCTTTTAAAAGTACCGAAAAATCACAGTTGAAAATCGATCAAACTCGAAACAGATCAAAACCCAGATGTTGAACTAATGTAGCCATGAATTTCAACTAATCAGAAAAATATCTGTATACATTATAATGATAATAATAGGGATTTTTATAGTGCCGTTCAATGATTCAAGATCATTCCAAGTGTTTCCAGTGATTCAAGGGATTCAAGATCATTCCAGTTTTGTGCTGCTCTAAGAAACAAAGTTGTTATCAGTCCTTTAGTGAAAGTGCAGCTCTTTCTTTGAGCACTGCGGACATCTGAAGGTAGTGCATTCCACTTAATAGGACCGGTCATACTAAGCCGCTTTGTTGGCTCTGTCTAACTCCTTTAGGGAGTTGTTATTCTGTGATACAGACGACTTGAGTGTGTGCTGCCTCCCAGAGAGCTATTTTCTTTGACACAGCTCTTGAACATATTGTGGTGCTAGATTGTTCAATGTATTTAACACCGCCAAACAAATTTTGTAATCAACTCGCTCTGGACACTTTGAATAGAGTAAAATAAATTGTGAGCAAGATGAAAATATAAGATGAAGAAAAGGTACTCTTCCGTTTCATGCCAGCACTCACACTTACTTTTAAGGTTAGGTTAGGTTTATTGTTCTCCAGAAGAACTTGACCAAATAGAAGTTCAACCTACATAACTTAACCTAAGATATAATGTAGGTACCTATGTGTGCGATGTGCGTTCATGACACAGAAGAGTAGGTACTAAAGACAATATATTTGACTAAATATATTTAGAATGGGTCGTAGAAAAGAAGGTACCTATCTAGATGTCTGTTTAATATGCTTATAGGATTATGTATATTTAGATAATCTTGAGAGAAGTTCATGTGAGAAGTCAGTATGGGCCAATATGGTGAGCATGCATCCAACTAATATTTAGGTGAATGCAGTAAAAAAGACATGCAAAAAGCAGAATTTATTTTCACTGTTGATTCCAAAAAGGCAAACGGGTCATGGTTTGCATGAGCAATCTTCACTTTGTACAAATTATCAATACGAAGTAGAGTGAACTAATAGTATAGATAGACTGTACATAATAAAATGTTTAGAATGAACATTGGCCAAAATCCACTCGCTACACAAAAGATTATTAATGTTTTTTCAGACAAATCCTTTCAATTGCATTATACACAGTAATCAATCAGGTTTGAAAAAATATTGTTATGGAGCTTAACCACTTCTTCACATTAGTTAAGAGCAAGACCAGTCTTTGTATTGTAGGAAACGTAGGTATATAAGAATAAGTTTCCACAACCAATAGTTTCGCAAGATTGAAATGTAAGATTTGCGATCTTGTAAAATTTCATTATTTCCTTTGATTAGATTTATCCAACCTTCAATATCTTTTCTCGTAGATTCTCATCGATTTCAGATGGTATTCCTTTAATAACCAGCTTTGTTCTATTTGCTTTGTGGTCTTAATCCATAACAAGATTTAAGTGTCTATACATTAAAAAAACTAGTGAGTTGTGGCCAACACTAAACTATTCATCATTATCATCATCATCAGCCTGCGTTTGCCCACTGCAGGACACAGACGTCCCCTCTCCTTCTCCAGTCCTCCCGTTCCTATGTGACTCCAATCCACTGTGGTCCAACAAATATTTTAATGTCGTCCATCCGTCTGTTAGGTGGTCGCATTTGTGGTCTCTTGTCTCGTCTCGGTCTCCACTCCACCAGTCTTTTCGTCCATCTATTGTCGGTCATTCTTGATATATGTCCTGCCCATCTCCACTTCTGCATGGCTATTCTCTCAACCACATCGGACAGTTTGGTCTGACTGTGTATCCGGTCAATCCTTTCCATTTTTCTTTGTGCTACACGCAGCTTGTTGGCAGACAAGTCGTAGTTTCCATGCCATAAGTGAATACTGGCAGAACTCACTGCTCAAACGCCCTTGACTTCAGGGAATTCGATATGGGGCTACGAAAAGTGTTATAAAATGTACACTACACAGTAAGTGTACATTTTTTTCTTGAAAGGTTGACAATCCCTAAATGAATTTTTATGAAGTACATTTCTATTAGATTCCTAAACAAATATTAGTTTCCCTGAGGAAACTTGTATTTGTTTGGGAATTAAAACTAAGCTTTATTATTAAAGCTTAGCGTCCACAGTCCGTCTGAAGTACACTTAAGCACAAAGGAGCAAGATGGCTTAAAATTTTCTAATAAATCTTTTGTAACACCAGTCCATGACCACAATTACGAAAGCAAGACCAAGATTACTATAGTTTCGGTCTTATATTTTGCTCATCTCTTCTTCTTCATATTATTTCTCATTAGCATAAAATATTTCCATTCTTCAATAATATATACGAGTGGTAAATCTACAACATACACATTAACAGATATTGCGGAGGTGAAGAGTTAACATTACAGTATGGGTGTTGGTCATTATGATAACATGACAATTGACATTTTAACTTTACATAACTTTTGTCTGTGGATTATCTATGCACAAAATGACTCATTGTTGTTCTTGACATTGTATATTTATAATTCACATTCAATTTTTCATTCAAGGTTACCTATTTCATTTTTGCTATTTTGAATATGATAGATTTTGTTGTATCTTTGTGATTTATTTATTTATTTTTAATAATAAGTAGCTTACTGCTGCCCAACTAGGAAATCCTGTTCTAGGGTTAGCAGTTTACAATCTGTAGTGACAACATAAGCAATTATGAACCATGTGATTGCCGTTCCAAATTAAATAGGCACACAATTTCAACATTCTGCACTTATAATCATTACCTCAACAAACATATGGACTCACACAAAATAGATCAACCAGGGGGGCAAGTCTGGTTCGATCGGCGAAATCAAAACCCTCGTGATTACCCATATCATGGATATAATTATTATATGGAGTTCTACAATATCTTTAGATGTCATAGAACTCCATACAATAATTATATCCATGATATGGGTAATCACTACGGTTTTGATTTCTCCGGTCGAACCAGACTTGGCCCCCAGGTCTTATGTCTGCTATAATACCTGTCATAAATCCAATATCTGACGTGATTTTTATTTCAGAACCATAGAAAGAGACTAGTTTATTTTATTTTATTGGTTGATATAGAGTTATACAGTCTACACAATTTATAAAACAGACAATGTACATTGCTTTATTAGTGGACCAGTGAAAACTCCATGCATTATTCAATAGGATAATTAATATTGATACAAAATATTACAAAAATAATGTATAATGGATTTACTAGTTGGTCTGTACATAAAAAAAACACTAAAACTCTAGTTAACTCATTTACATACTATTTTTATTAAAGTTTTCTTCAAAGATTTTAAGCAAGTTTATAGATCTGTGTGCCTGAATTACGTCATAGTATAAAGGCTGATTTTTTTATGTTAAGGATACCTCAGCAGGTATAATAACGATTGGATAATATGAACCCTGAGTACTGGTGACCTTCGAAGTGTTAAAAATCACCATTTTAACACGTCAGTCATAAGTATGAAGCGTGATTTTTTTATATTAACTACGGAAGGCTATTAGAATTCACGCCTTCCAAATACAGAGACTTTGGATGGTGAATTCCCCCCGACAGACACTTTTGAAGTTCATAGTTGACCGAATCCGAGTAACAGTAATGTTACAATAAGGACATCAATCCTGAAAATGCAACGTTTATTGCACAAAACCAATAATAATAACAATTTAGTACAATCTAAAGGTGATAAAATATAGTGAATATAAAAAAAAACATATAATTCAAAATATAAATTTATAACAATTCGCCTGATTTCACAATGAAATGTTATATTATTTTATGTAGATTTTATTTTCGTAATCAATAACACTTACTGAAAATACTTAGCACGTTTTAAGCGATAATTGTTTATTATATAAATTAATATTTAGTAATAACTATGTGACAAACGCCTGTCATTGAAGCATCGGAGACTTTATGTGTTTGTATCAAGTGTTAACTTGTTTGTGTATATTTCAATATTCTGTTGGTGTCTTAAATAAATAAATAAAAAAAACACCAATGCTCAGGGTTTACATTATCCAATCGTCGTTACCTGCTATGGTATACTTTTACAGAAAAAAAAACAGCCTTTGTACTATGACGTAAGTCTGCCAGTCGCTGACTTTTGTTCTATGATAATGTTGCGGGCGAAGATAACTCTAAGACTTCTAAAATAAGCCGAAAATAACATAAAAATAGACGCAGTTATAAATTTCCAATTTTAACTGCGAATCATTTCAATATCTAATGGTTATTTATTTTCTAAATTTAAATATTGTTTCTATTTTTTATGACAAAATAATAAAATTAATATCTGTGAATATTAAATTACTGTAAATTAAATTATACATTAAATATTTATTTTATGCAATAACAATTGCATTCATTTGGTATACAATATAATTATGTCATATTATATATATTATAATATGTACACATTATAATTCCACCATATTTGCAATGTGTATTGGCTTTTAAAGTTCAAGTACAGGATGTTTTTTTTTCATTTAATTGCAAATGAAAATAGCAATTATCGATAGCAAACACCAGACGGATAATTAACAACTCTATACCGTCAAAAAATACAATTTTTGACGGCTACTTATTTGTTATTAATATTGTTATGGCATCATGCAATGTGTAATCATCAATTACTTAACGTAATTAATCGTGACTTATGCGCATGAGTTCAATGTCGATATTATTTATTACGAGTTATATTTTTAAATAATCGATTATTATGATACATGAACTTGTAATGATAATAACATCCAAAGACGTGTCAGGCAACAAAATAAACTGTTCAATCATTATTTCAAATTACAGGTTGCTAAAAGCGGGACGAAATGAAAATCACCTTACAGCATAGACGAAAAATATGGCGTGACGTCAAAAATTTATTTAATATATCTTAGATTATATATGATACAGAGTCAGCGCAATGAATGTATGCCAACTAAAACTACGCTGAAACAGATGAATTTCACTCGCCCGGTCGTATACGTACACCTACTGATACGCACACCTACATAATACGTAGATCAACTGATCTACCGCCTCACACACACATGTAAAAAAAAACTTGGCATACATTTGAATTCGAAATTTGTACTACACGCGGCTTCTGTACATTATAATTCTATGATTTATATATTTCATTTTGACGTCAACCTACTTCAACTAGTCACTTTGTTCCTGACACTTTCTTAAACCTTTTAAGTGCCGATGGCAGTTTGTTATACATTCGAGGTAAAAAAAATAATGTAAAAAAAATTTGGATTTTATTTTCGGAACTCTATAGCTACCCGATGTTTTGCTCCTTATATCGCTTGTGTTTGGTTTTGTGAATTTTGATGATTCGTTTTTATGCATAGTATATTTCATTCATATATGTAGGTAGGTATAAAAATATCTATATTTATTTTTAGAAATTAAGGCAAAAATAACTATCACACAAAAACACGGTTTTCACTCGAACATACATACAATTTCATATAGTAAAAATCATTCAGTTCAAATTGTGAATTCAGTTAACACTATAATATTTGATTGTATTCTTTCTATAAGTTGAGAGATCCATGAACAAGTCAACAATAGGCAGAACCACATTTGAGTTACTTACTTTTAAGGTAAACAGTTCCCCTTTTCTCAATATAAACCTATTGTGGTAACTCCGACGTGATAAAATATTGAAATCAGAAAAAGTGTTAGTTAGGTACTACATCTACATATAATAAAGACGATATTCTGATCAATAATGATATAAATGTCCCAACTATTTGTTTAACGGGATTGGATAGAAAGAATTTTAGATTAATGTTTAATATAAATTATATTTACTAGTATCGCATAATCGAAGTATATTGACAGGGTCTAAGAGACCATTATACAACGACTGAACTTTAATAACTTTTTTATTGTTGTTCCCATTTTACAGTTGGATTAAAATGGGTTTCATTCAGTACCTACTAATAATATTACAATTTCGAGAATCAGAGTCGATATCCGATTTTGTAAAACATATTATAACTCAGACTTTTGAATTTGAAAAACATTCTTATAGTATCAAACAGCTAGGTAAATAATTGTTTTTAAATATTCATTATTTAAAAACTATAATATGGGGTAAAATCCTCTACAATATACAAAAAAGTATGATGGCACTTAAAAAATTAGATTATATTAATAACACACTTTAAATTAAGATTTATCCGATTTTAAGTCATTAAAAGATGAAAGTTTTCTTCAAAATTTTCATGATTTTATTGTTGAGTTTGCAAAAGACTTGGTACCTGTTGTGTTACGCCATATTGAAACATAAAACAAGATTTTAACAGTTTCCAATTAGTATAGTAAAAATATATTTAATTGACTACACAAGTTACAAATGCAATATTTAGCAACTTTAATAAGTAATTAAACCTCTATTTTGAATTTTATTACTTTCGTTGAATTTTATTTCTTTATTATGTGTGAGATCTTCTTTCACACATATTACTTTTCTACACGTAATATATTACTCATTTGAGACATTTTTGTACTTTTATTGCTGTTTTATAAGCGTTAATAGTATTTAATTGTTTATAGCCTATATACAATTGGAAATATAATATGTATGTCGAACTTCAGTTTTGAGTTTTTTCAGTCAGTTTTCAGCCGCCATCTACCAACTCGACACTAGGGCTGCGTTTAGATAGAACACTCGACGTCGAGTGTCGGATGTACCCGAAGTTGCAGATTACGGCGTTTTTCACACCAATTTCACTGAACGCTTCCGAGCGGCGTTTCAATCTGAACGCAGCATCGGGCGTTTTAATTGTCAAATGTCATAATATATCATACATGCGTCTTTTTAGGTCATATTTTCATCGAAATCGCATTGGAGTAAATTATACTTTGTCTTTTTATTGGAATCTTTTGAATGTTATTTTTCTCAAATTAACCTCTCTGTGAATGCAAATTGTCATAAGATATAATGTCAACTGACATAATAAACAAATATAAGTCATCTTACCACAGATAAAATAGAAGTAAACATACTACAACTGTATGAGCGTTTTTCATCCGACGATTAATTCAAGGCGTATATTATATAATTCAAGCGTACTCGACGTTCAATCTGAACGCAACAGAATGTCTTTTTTTTCTTTTTTTTGTTAGTAACCCCCTCACTAGGCACAGCCCGTGCTAAGCTAAGCTAGTTTAATATAATTGTCTATTATTATTTTTTTTTTTTTAAATAAAAATGAATATGTCCTTGTTAAACAAGTACATATACATCTTCCTACGTTCCCTAAAATAAGCGAATAAATGCTTGTGCTATAGGTGAACGAAATCGGTCGAGGCAGGATTCGAACTCGCGACCACTGGATTGCTAGCCCAGCGCGCTAACCGCTCTGCCATCGACCCATTATATTGTATGTATTAGTGCATTTTACATTTTATTTGGTAGAATTATTTCCTTATTTCATAAACCCACATTTTTGTTGGTTTAGAATTCTTTTGCATTTCTAATGTTTTTAATATGTGATGGTAAACTATTGAAAAGTTTTGTTGAAAAATAGCATACACAACGTTACTTTAGAGAGTTTGTTTCCGAACATTTTGAACGGATTAGAGCATCACAAAGTACATTCGGCGTTCATTGTGAACGCACTCTAGGAGAAGCTTTGCTGCATCATTATATCCCAATCTGGGTTTTCTTACCCTTCTCCTTCCACCTGGGTGTAGTGTCCGGTTATTGCTCTTATGTGTGTCAGTAGAACACTGGTAACGGCGATAAAGAAGAACATCATAATATGTTTTGAGATACCAGGGGCCTGATTTGGTACATAGGTACATAATATATTAGATATACTGAACGTCATACATTGTGTTTTGTCTATGTTTTTTTTCTTTTTATTAGTAGAAGAGCATACAGCAGGCACTCTTAATTTAATATTGGAGAGTTGAAATCATAAACTAAATTAAGCACGCGCGGTACAGGACTTTGAAAGCGTCAAGATGAAATCGAATTCAGTCGGATCGACGGTGCAAGGCTGAATGACGATTTTCGTCTTCGTACTGGTATGTGTAATATGTGTATGTTAGGTGGCGTGGCCTACGTACGATATATCGTAGGCCACGGTTTGGTGGTGTGTGACGTCACTCTCTCGTGTCCTGTGGCCTCATGGATAGCACTTTAGTACAACTATGGAAGTACATTGAACACTATAAGTTCATCTTATTGTTTATCTATTATTAATATTATTTTTTAATGTTTATTAATATTACTTTATTTTTAATTCAGTATTATTTTAAGTACTAAGTGATACAATGAAACATGTTTTATATTAATAATGTTTTATATTTCATTCCGCTACTTAGGTATCTACAATTCGGGAAGAAATAGCAAAGAAACCTGGTAGACATTTTTAAAATATATATTATACACATTAACATATTATGATATAGCACTTCGAAATATAATTAACAACGCGGAGAAAAGTTACACTTTTGAAACTACTAAACCATACTGAACCATAGTGAACTACGTGTTGTTGAAGCAGGTAACAGCACTGAGTTCGAAATTATCCAACGACATTTTGGATTCGCGCGCAGGCCTGATCTATTGTAGGCCATGCTCGTGTCGTGTTGATTAGAGCAGATGGGACACATTCCATCGTATCCCCACAACATATTGTTTATGTATTTATATGTAATGCATTGTACCATCAATTTTTCAGTTCATCATTACGTCGAATATTTTTCTGATTATCATCCCAAAACAACAGTTTGCCTAAAAATGATCATAATCACTCTTCTTTTGAAATGTTTGATCAATCGAATTCAGTAGTAGTTTTTTAGAGTTAATTAATTGCAATAATTTCTTTGAATTTTTTCTACAAATATTATAGGTAGGTACGGCTGATTGATATCGGATATTTTCGTCGACTCGCGGTTAGAATTTTGTTTCATTGTTTTGAAAGACAAAAAATAATTAGATATTTTGTAAGAAAAACCGTTATTTATTTCTTTGTACGAGTTTAGATAAGTTTTGTAACAAAAAACCAAGTTCATCAGTGATGTTTTTATTGAACATTGCATAACTTGATTGATAGAAGCATTGGAATAGTAAAAGTATGAATGCACAATGAAACAAATTTGATACTATTAGCAACTGAATTTAGTAACGGACTGATTTGAAAATGATATTCACTTGATTTTGTATAGGCAATAATTCTGTAGATATAATTTGATTTCATCTTATTTCACTCCTTTCTACTCCATTCAATTTCTTTAAAATTTGATGTTTGGCATTCATTTCATACTAAAGAGACACATAATTTTTGCTACAAATGCTACAACACCAGCACATGTCGTTTGCCTAAGTAGGGACACTATAGTAAAAGTACATGAAATACATTCTTAAAATTGTCAAGCAATTTTAGAATGGCTATTTCATCTAACTAACCAGTGTCACTAACTCAGAATATTAAGAGCAGTGTAAGAAATATCTTTAAATGAATTATTCTTCTAATGGGAATTGAAACTAGGATGTCGGAGACCAAATGAAAGTAAATTAATATTATGACGTTTAAGTCTCTTTGGTAAAAGAAGAAGATTTCGATGTTCCTATAAACGGTTAATACATAATTATGCAGTAAAATTGTGAGTAAACGATAACGCAATAGTTATTTATGCATCGGATAGTAAGTAGGCAAATACTTCAAATAAAGTATGTATGTAATATGTCCATTTCATGCATCGCTTCTTCCTATCATATCCGATACTGATAAATTGCTGTAGCGCATCTAAGTGAAGCTGTATAATTTGCTACAAAACATTTCTCAAATATTACTCAATACACAAACACTAATGTGCATTTTTAAATGAATAAATTACATTCAAATAATCCTGTATTTATTATTTTTTAAGTCTACATAGATCTTTTGTATGTAAAGCTCATAGCGTCAAGTCAATGTTTTTCTTCAACGAAAGTCAATACAATTTTATTATAAAAACAATAAACATTATAAAAAATAAGTAAGACACAAAGATATGTCATAAACAAATAAAAGCAGATTGGCATCGTGCATATTCGTCATCAATAGAAAGATCTAAACTATATAATAGGTATTTTTAACAAAAAGTGTCTTATATGATATTTAATTATTAATTTTTTATTAAGATTTCAAACATTTTGCGGAATTTTATTGAATATTTCTATTTGTAATTGCTTCTCGGGTAACTAAAAAGCACTATATCAAATATTAATTTAACACTCACCCAACCACAAGTTGCCACATTCTGGAGACTTATGATATTTATTGCATATGTCTTCCAGGTCCAGACTGAAAACGCAATTAAAAACTATCTCCACCGGGAGTCGAATCCGGGACCTTTGGCTCAAGTGTAAGGTATTTTATCAAATAAGCCATAAAGGCTGACAATTATTCTAGTACATTGACTCAAAAAATAATTGTGGAGAGATGGGTGGGATGGTCTAATGTTTACCCGGACACGTTAAGTAAGTAAATAAGTAAACCGTTTACTGTGCTGTACTATTTATTATTAAAAATTCCAATGACATCACAGTTATGTTATTAATTTTTTGAAAATAAGTAAAAAAATTTACAGCTTTTTTTAGAATTGATAAAGTTTCATGTACCCAGCATACTCAATACAGCGCCGAACATTTTATTGCAACGACATACAACTGTTGGGTTACTAGTATTCCTCTACAATAGACCATTTCAAATGTAATAAATGCAGTTGTTAATATTCATAAAATGTCATTATTGTAGTACTAAATACTGTATTTGAATTGTCTTAAATAGTTATATAAAATTGAATTAATGTTTTTAGCAATAGGTACAAATTATTATGAGTTATTTATGTAGATTTGTAGGTACCTGAAACCGAAACACTTATTTGAAAATAAAGAAATCTCAATATGTCTGAAAAGAAAGATGTTCGACACATGTATCCTACCGATGTTAACATATGGCATGGAGACGATCACATTAATAACAAAAAGCATACACAAACTGAAATGTACGCAGCGGGCCATGGAGAGACAGATGCTCGGCGTGAGCCTTCGAGATAAATTAAGAAACGAAGAAATAAGACGCCGAACAAGAGTCACAGAGATTATGGATCGAATTGCAAGGTTGAAGTGGCAATGGGCTGGGCATATGGCTCGACAGGGGGATACTAGGTGGGCACCCAGAATCCTGCAGTGGAGGCCCTGGACCAAAAATAGAAGTGTCGAAAGACCCCCCAAAAGGTGGTCCAATGATATAGTTCAGCAAGCTGGAAGGACCTGGCTGCGAAGGGGGAGAGACAGAGACGAATGGAAAATAATGGAAGAGGCCTGCATCCAGCAGTGGAGGGAGAAAGGCTAAAGAAGTAGGTACCTTTATTTTCGTTATTTTTAAATTTTGTCCATAATGGAAAAAAATACAATGTTTGCGTATCATGCGATCATAAAATACTCGATTAATCAACATGACATGTTCTGTAATTTCATTTAAAAAAAGTTTAACGGCCACCTACTTAATTCTGATAATACAATTCACCTTTGAAGTTTGAGAATATTGGTTTGAAACAGCAGATAATATATCGTCTATAAAATTTGCAATAAATTAACGGGACTATGTAATATTGTGAGTGAAGTAACACTTTTGATGGAGTATTATGATTGATGAATGTCCCGAGGACAATAGCAGAGCTTTGATGTGTCGATAGCTTCTAATGGACACAGATTACCATAAGTATTAAAAGAAAAATGGATAGATAGAGGTCACGAACCAATCTTATAAAAATTTAGTAGAATGTAGACCGACTGGCGACGGCATCAAAAGATTCGCTGAAGCCCAATGGATAAGAGGGACGGGAGGAGTGGAGAAGGAGAGAGAAGACCCATGTCCTGCAGGGGGGCAAAAACAAGCTGATGATGATAATTTATTTTTAAACTGCATTATATACGTATGTATGCGTCGAAATTTCGTGGTTTTCAATCGAAAACTTTTTCCCTTTACAATAGATCTCAACGCATGGTTATGAATTTTGTTCTAAAGAATTTTGTTTATTTTATTATTTAAGTTGACATAACTGCACCAAGATATGTCCAGCTGGGCTACTCATGAAGTTGATTAAGATAGATTCAGACTTTAGTAATCTTTTAGAATAAAAAAATTTCATACTAAACTTTGATCTCAACGAATTTTGATGATTATAATAATAATAATAATAAACACTTCCTTGCACCATGCGCAAGTGGCGAGTTTATTGCCGTATGGCAATTTCTTCCAACTAATCAGTGTTTCCAGCCCAGAGAAGCAATATTTGCGTGAGAAATGAATTTAAATATATTTCTCCTCTACTGGGAATCCCAGGACGCCCGCACAGAAACCGAACGGCTTACCAACAGTGCCACGGCGGTCGGCATTATAATATGTGAATTAAAATTAGATTATGATAGAGTACTGATTTATACATTTTTAAGATTAAATGAAGGAAAGAACGTAATTAAGATCACATAAAGAGTAACCTTGCAGGTTTCATTCGACGTATTATGCAAGTGAAACCTGAACATGGTAAAAGTCGCACGAAAGCAGAATCAATGCCGTTGAAATGAGATCGCGAAGAAGAATCTATAAAAGAACGATGTATGAGGTTATTGAATGAGGACATAAGGAATGAATGTAAGATGAAGATTGATGTCTTTTATAGAATGAAAGTTAACACATTGAAATGGTTTGGCCACATGGGGACAGTAAGGAATTACGCAGTCTCCTACCCCCACTCCATAGGGATCGTTATAGAACTTAATAGTTCTGTTCGTCCCCGAAGCGGCTGATGGTCGGACAAAACAAGAAAACTACTATCAGGCATATTTCATACCACTACCACTAAGAGTCCAACCACAAACGTGAAGGCCCGTCAATCATGGCGAGGGTTACCCTCCCAACAGTGCCACGGTAACACTAGACTATCACAGGGAGCTTTCGCCATGCCTGTAATACTTTCAGTTCTTCGATTTTCACGCTAGGCGCAGCATCGGCTACACCTGTCTCATCATCATAGCCGCATGGGGAGAATGAATGAGGAACGCCTGACGATGAAAATATACATTGCGGTCAGAAATGGAATGAGAGGTCGGGATCGCCCAAGAAAGGGATGGCACGAGCATGTGAACGATATTATGAAAGACGGAAATATAAGAAGCGTGAACAACAGATGAACATGTATGAGGCGATGTATACGTGTTGACGAGATTATGAATGTGTGCCAAGATGTGGCGTTCGGTTCTCTCTGGCTATACCGCGAGGGACATGGCGTGATGATATGTAGTATGCAAATATTTCATTCGAATTTAAAAAAATATTTTTTTTTTTCGAAGTATTTTGTGCCTTTTCGTCATTATAACATTTGTACTACGTATGTAGGTACAAAAACCGATAACCTCACATCACACTGCGTGATGGCTTCTATAGTTGAACCTCAAGAAAAACTCGTATTGTGGCACTTGTGAAAACTAACACATTGACCTAACCTAACCTCACCTATACTGACCTTACAAAACATAATCTTAGAGATAGTATTGTAAATATTTTTTATTATGATTGATCACCAATCTGTCACGACACTTTATCTCCTTCCAACACCATTTCGCAGCACAATACCTCTTACAAAGAGGTGTTTTCAATATTGACCAAGAAAAAGATCGATTCGAAACAAATATCTCGTAGTTTTAGTAGTTTTTTATTTGTTCAATAATCTCTTCTTAGTTTATAAGCTAAGCTTATGAACAAAACAAATCTGATACCTATTTTTTTACGTTTTTTTTTGTATCATATGTTTTATTTTTTATTTCTTTAATTTATTTTTGAAGTCAAGTGTTTGTTCTAATTTCATCATGTTTTATTTCCATTTTTTTGTATGATTGATATTTGGAATTCACTATTAACAGAATCGTTATTTTAAAATGCTGTAGCCCTGTAGCCTTACTCTTGAAACTTGAATCCGATCCCGATTTCAAATTTTCATTTAGAACTTACCTATCTGTCGCCTGCGTACATTCAAATGAACGACTATTACTATTAAAACATACCTACCTACCGCATTCATTCTCCGTTACAAAGGTAGGTTCTTAGCGAGTCGGATCGTATTGGGATCAGATTTGCAGTGGACAGTAAGGCCGCTGGTATAGGTTTTTTTATCAAGTGGGGCATTGCAGTTGCAAAAATGTCATTCAATGTATGCATATATATATACGTACTAATATAATATATTTATCATTCAAAGATATTTTTAAATAAATTAACTAGAATTGAGTTTTAAAAATCTTTATATCTTAAACAGAATTCTGGTTTTTAAATCCTTTTTTTATTTTCCTTTCTGTATGAGTCATATGTGTGTTGTAACTGCAGTAGATGTTCGCACAAACGAAAACTTATCTTAAGGTCTTATGGCGACAGTCAAATTAGACAACAATCACATCCGGTTTCTAATCTAATAAGGTAACTAATTGTATGAAAAACGAAGTGCAGTAATATCGTGAATGGTTCAACCATCCCACACATTATTCAGCATAAGGAGAAGGTATTCGTAATGTATTACTTTGCTTCCAATCCCAAGTAGCAGATGTTACCTTAGTCTTCAAGGTCATCACCCACAGCATCTTCCATCTCTCTAATGAGCCATTCGTGGGTCGACGACATCTTCTCCTAAGATATAACATACCACAAGAGAATATAACATTTAGTACAGATATTCTAACAACTTCCTATCATAGACACAAACACCCACCTCATTATGATCAGCGATATCGAATCATTCCTATCAGCGAGAACGGTAAATGCGTTTAAGGTACAGAAAAAAAGACGAGAATATGATTGAATGTGGTATGTTGATTTTTATCAAATGTGAGAGCAATTCGTTTATTTTGTCAGATTAAAAAAATTAGTAAATTCTAGATTAAGATAAAAGTTTTATAAAAATTCAATTTTATTATATCTTTGGCCCCCGCACTGCGACCATGTTTTCTATTGTGTAAAAAATTCAGTTAAAAACTCTTTATTATTCGAATATTTTTTAAAAGTTGCATATTATATTGGCTGGTTAATTGGATATTTATTTTATTATTTTTGTTTTTTATTTTATTATGTTTTATTTCATTCTTGTTTATTCTTCCTCCTGCTACAACCAATGTTCTTTTTCTTCAAAAATTATTTTATTGTTAATCATTTATGGAAACTTTGCTGGTTTATTTGATTATTATTTTGTACCATTACAATTTATTAATAAAACTGTATGTTTCCTTGATAAATAAATAAATAAATACGCAAACATTGGATTTTTCCCTGTCGGGAGTCAATGAAATTTTTTGACATATTATTACCATATCAATAGAAAAAAAAATAGTTTATTATCTATTGAGAAAAATCAACTTCTCAATAGATGGCGTTATAAATAAGTTTCTTCGATTCTTCATAGATGGCGATAATGTTTTTCAGCTTATTTTAAACGATCAGTTTCTCGTTATCAAAATATATAGAACTTTCGAAATGACATTGATAAGGGAACTCAATAAGGCGTAATTGATGAACGTAGCGCAAACGCATAAAGTGATCACGTGATTCAGCCGATGATCGGTCGTAAGTCCTGTAGGTGCTTTGAGTTTCTGGTTCTTCTATAATATTCAAACATCTCTGTTGACATGTTAAAATTTTGTCAAAAAATATCTTTTCTTGAATTTTTTAACGATTTTCTGGTTTTCTCTGTGTATACAATTGTAGTGTATTAAATTTGAATTATTTATATGATTAATATGAAATAGATTGAGGTTATGAAATAATGTAGGTAGGTAACTACTACAATACCATAATACTATGTACACTGAGAAAAATACTAATTAAAAAGTGGCGTATATAGTGGAGTGTTGTATCCAGAAATCAGTAGTGGAAACATCCATATTATTTGGTCGATAATATTTTTATTTTGTTCACATTGTAATGGATTTAATAAATAATAATAGAATTTTTTTTTTTTAAATCTAATAGAACACTGGTTTTCAAATCAATCTTCTTTCACATTATGCAAATGAAATGTTTTGCATAATACGGACTTCAAAATCATATACATATATTGCATGTTGGCAAATATTAAAATTTCCCGTAGGTACTATAACTTATTGACATATTACAGTAGGTTGGTAAAAATACATAAATAATAAATCACACGTACGACAATCATTCGTCTGAATGTACCATCAGTGTGCGCCTTCCCTTTGAGTTGACATTTATTGGAACCGATATTTAATTTATATGTAAGCAAATATAATTACTTTTATATTTTATAGTTTTTTTTGCTTAAAAAAATACAAGGCTATCTTGTATATTAAGTCACCTTACCAAGCACGAAACATTAAATTTTTTCATACATTTTAGCTCATCTAATACTAAAACTACTTTTTGCATAATATTCTGCTAACTTGGGCTCACAAAAAAGTATTATTTATACTCAGACAAGGATATAATGGTACCTATTGAGTTCTAAAAATATGTTATCATCGTAAACGTATTGATTTTTTTGATACATTGATCTAGATTAAAAATAAAAATAAATGGGTTTTAACCAATATGGTCTATGTTCTTATGTATAATTGATATAATATAGAAGATAATAGCAATGAGGAATGAAATCTGGTTTACGTGATCACTTTACGCGCTTGCGCAATGTTCACCAATTATGCCTTCTTATTGGGTTCTATATTTCTGGCGCATTTCAGGGGTGACATCTGTGCGAGAACAATAACACCTCATGTATAAGGACTTTTGCTTTCATTGTTTACAAATAAACCAATCTCTCAATGGAATGGCGTTACAAAAAGGTTTCATCGTTACTTCATAGATGACGATAGTAAAAATGTCTTATTTTCAAAACGATCAGGTTTTCATTATTAAAATATATAGAGCTTTCAAAATCGCATTGACAAGGGAACTCAATGAGAAGGCATAATTGGTGAACGTTGCGCAAGCGTATAAAGTAATCACGTAAATCAGCCGATGACAGGTCGTAAACTTTGAGTTCCTGGTTCTTTTATAATATTCAGACTTCGTCTCTATTGAGATGTTCAAATTTGGTGAAGAATATAAAGTTTCGCTGCCCCCATGCGAAAAATCGCTGCTTGATTATGATCTGTTTTAAAATATGGTGCATTTGGCACCAAGTTATTGTATTGTACATATGTCAATACACTTCCTTTCGTATAAAGTGTGGATTAATACTTTTTCCAATAGGTACATACTAATTTGTTATTGGCTAACGTAACACAATAAAATAGAGATACGTGAGTTACAATATCAAATTAAATATTATAAGGCAATAAATTGATAAATACACAGCGTGAGTTGGCGGTGAATTGCTTGTTAATATAACCTTTGTTGTAAAATATAACATGTAAGTGCCAAATTTTAAATGCTCACCATAATATTTTAACGCGTAATATGTATGTAGATATACATTTAATATCTATGTATGTGGCAATTTTCTTTCGCCGAGCATCAAACAAAAATGAGAATGTTTTAAACGATATATAATTTGCAAATTACTTTATTCACAACAAGTGACAAATAAAAAATCAACTTTTTAATGTTTTATTTTTTTAATGTATTTCCTTATCACATCATTTAAATAATCTTCATGAAAAATAGATAACTGCTGCCCAACTAGGTATATCTGTTCTATGGCTAGCAGTGAACATATTATTATAATATTTCACAGGAGACATATAGATTGTACCTGTACCTTTTTGCATTTTTAAAAAGTGTGCAAACAATATTATAAACTTAACTGTTGTACACAGATTAAAAAATGGAATTGGAGTCATCATGATATGCGTATACATATTGAGTATGTAGGTATCTTGACATTATTATTTGTTAATAGCACAAATAATCTGAAATAGTATCTCTTGGGAATACTGAACTGACAGAGCATAGATGTGATCCGCCAGTCATATATTTATTCAGTCGAGTCTCAGATCAAATCAAGGCAGAATAAAATTTATAAAACAATCAGGAATCAATATTGTGTTACATTTTCGCTCAAGAAAAGGATGGCACGACCACGTAAACGATATTCTGAAACATGGAAATGTAAGAAGCGTGAACAACAGACGAACATGTATAAGACGATGTATGAATGTTGACGAGGCGATGAATGTGTGTCAAGATAGAAATGTGGAGTTCGTTTCTCTCTGCCTACCCTGTGAGAGACATGGCGTGATGGTATGTACATTTATTAATATATAAATTTAACATTGTATTATATTATATAATGTGAAATGTGAATATTATTCAATATGAATATTCAGTTTGTTTGGGATTAGTAATTAAGAACATATGAATTATATATCGTTGCAATAATTAAATAGTATTTTTCTCTAGGTAAAGTATATTTTCTGATATTCTTTTAAACTAATTGCGCATATTTATATTTATGCAAATATCGAATTACCAATTAAAATGAAATTAAATAATTACAACTTCGATAATTGTAAAATTGAAATGCAATCGATGAAAATTTGATTTGATTAAGACAAAATAATCGGCCATTAAAAATCGAGGCTATGAAATTATGAAATTTTAGCGTCACATAAAATGTCAATATTTCGCACGCGGCTTTTTTCATTTTAGCATATTTTTTGAATTTCATATGTACGCGATGGGCGAAATAAAATTTTATTGGAATCGTTGAATTGGCTCATATACCAGTTGCGTCAACAACGTATCCGTTATTTACACGGGGTAATTTTTAATTTATAATATTATTTCATTTTATTAATTCCTGGACTTAATATATATTAAATAGGTTTGTTTTCATTGGCTCTAACTACATATGTACTATGAAATATTGTAATTTATATTTTACTACCTGAACATTAATATATAAATAACGAACTAATAAATTAATATTTCGAATGCTCCGTAAAACTTGATATCTTTATGGAATAAAATGTAATTTAATATACTATCCGAATCTTTTTTAGTGCATTGGTTATACAATGCAAACCTTTATTAGTAGGGAAAGTGCTGCATTTCCTCAAATATCGAGTTATGAACTTTGTGGTACATTATTACAATGTTTTATACATTTAATTACTATACTTTTTATTACTTTGTATTCACCACATTATATAATATTATGTTGAAACTTAACGACCGATTTCGGAACTAACTCATTGGTTTTCCTCATTAATAATACAAAGTTATTAAAAGTCTACTAAAATATTGGCTATATTTTCAATTACACAGACAATTTCGTACTTAACTCGGAATTAATATTTCCAGAAAAAATGCGTAGATAATAATAAAAGACTCAGTGTTTAAATTAATAAATAAACGAGTATTTTCTATAAAATAACTGTAAATTTTTGGTTCTCATAAAAACATATTTCAAACCTAAGAGTACATAAATCTCATGAGTATCTATTTAAATGAAATGATGAATACATTTAATATAAAAACTTGGATTTTGTAGTTCAGTTATATATACTTGTAATTGAAAAGCCTTGGGATCGAAGTCAGTTTATTACGGCATTTTTCAGCTTCGGCTCAATAGACGATAAAAATTATACATGTATATAATATGGCAATTATATGCTTTTTAGATTTATATTTGAATAAAAAAAAACAGTATAAAATAATATCTAATATTTTATTATTAAAATGATACATAGACACGAGGACAATTTTATCAATATTGATATTTTTCTATTAGACTGGAAAATCCAATTATTGATATTTCGGTCAAATGTAATAGATATTGTCTTTCTTATGTTTTCATTGAGAAATAGCGATTGTATTAATATTCCTTTTGTAAATATATCAGTTTGATTACTTTGTGGTCAACTTGGTGTTGTAAATATCATCAAGTGGATAAGGAATAAGGATACAAGGACTGTATTATTTAAAAAGCAATACATTTATTTAAATCATGATTCGATAAATTTTTGTTGAATACATATTTACATACATACCATCATGCCATGTCCCTTGCGGGGTTATCAGAAAGAACCGAGCGCCGTACACGTTTCCTTCTTTCAAAATACATATCATTCACATGGTCATGCTATCCCTTTCTGGGGCGGCTCCTGCTATTCACTCCATCTCTTACACCCATGTATATATTTTTTGGTCAACCGTTCATCGTTCAATCTTTCAATATCTCGGGGCATTCACTTTCATTTAAGTTTTAATATATTTTTTTATCTCCTTATGTCCTGGTTTTTCATTCTATCATATATCGATATAATTATGTAACTCTTCATAGTGATCTCATTTCTGCAGTATTTATTCTACTCTCATGCGTCTTGCCACGTCCATATTTTACTGGCATACGTCAAAGTATGCACTACAATTTCATTATGTACGGCAATTCTGGCTTCCTTTGAGATCCCTGGATCGGACATTACTGCTCTTAGTGTTCCGTTTGTTCGATTACCTGCTTACTCTTCTTTCAATATCTTTATCAGGTCTTCCATTTCGTTGAAGCATTCTCCTCATGTTCCCATTCTTTTACTTTTCATTCTTTTACTAGTCATTCGTTGTTTGTATTTGTGGGAGGGCGAACTATAGTTTTAATTAAGCACGTACTCAATAACAAGTTGTCTCATTTTGGAGACTTATCATATGAATCATCACAGATCCACGATAATCAAACCTGGGACTTTTGCCTCCTTATTCAGATACCTAACCAACTGAGTCACGAAGGCTGACAATATTGAAGCAAAAGTCCGAAGGTTCGATCCCCTGTGGAGACACAATTTATTAATACAAAATAAAATTTTAAAAAATAACGAACTGTTGGTAAATAGGCGAGCTTATTGCCATAAAGCAATCTCTTCCAACCAACAAAAGTAAAATTTACTTAATTTATTATTTACTATCCACTAGACTACAATAAAAATTTAAATAAATGCATCTTTATTTTCTATTTATATTTATTTTCTGTCCATCTAAATTTATAAAAATAATATTTCACAAAGAATTTGAATTGGCAATGTCGCGGTTTGAGCCAGAATATGTGAAAACTGGGTAATGATTAGATTTAAATACTAATTCCGCGACCTTGATAATTAAATATTATTATTTTGATAACCAGTTTTGATACGCCAATCTGTCTGCATAGTCTACATATCTTCTAAGATCTTCTGAACACCTGTTTAAATTATATTATAGTCATTCATAAATAAATGAAATTAGGTAAAAATATCAACAGGAAGACATTATATCAACTATCATAAACACTGCGATATGATATTGAATAATTTTGCAAATCACTTCTCTTCATCGAGTGATGATACGTGATTATAAATTAGGTGATTTTAGAACCATTCAATGTAAATATGTCCATTATTAATATTTTTCTGCTCGTTGATTTAAATTCAAGTTCCTATTGATGAATTTATTATTGCTGCAAGAGAAAAATCCGACAATTTTTTCATAAATATTTAGATACATGAGTTTTGCATTAATAAATAGTAAAACACAAAAAACAAAATATTTTATTATTAATTTATATATGACTATTCATTTTGCAAACATAAAAAGCATGGGTCAATGTCGAATGAAGTATAAAATTAAAAATTGCAGATTTTTTTCTTATATGGAAAATATATAAGGGTTATTCATTAAAAAAACAATTTTGGTTTTCTATGGTCGGTGAAAATAATATCTTAGCATGATGGTTGAGACATGGATGCGTTAATGGTTTTCGAAAGAAAATTTTTGAGAAAAATTTTTGGTCCCCTCTGCGATCAAGGCACGCGGAGAACCAGGTATAACCACGAACTACAGAGCCTATTCAAGGAACCAAATATCGTCCAAACGATAAAAATAGGGAGGCTCCGCTGGTTAGGACACGTGAATCACGTCCGGAAAGAAGACGAGTTGTGGGAAGACCGAAACTACGATGGACGGATGGAGTCGAGAAGGACCTTCAGATAGCTGGTGTGCGAAATTGGAGAGAAAAGGTCATGTATAGGGTGCAATGGAGACGGTTCCTTGAGGAGGCCAAGGCCCATTCTGGGCTGTGGAGCCACTGATGATGATGATGATGATGATGATAGTTGAGGATGGAATAATCTTTCATATAAAAAACGACTTTGAATTGAATGTATGTCAACATAGAAAAATGTGATGTTCGGTTCTCTCTGCCTACTCTATGAGAGACATGGCGTGATAGTATATAATATGTAAGTATGTATGTAGTAATATTATATTTCATACAATTATACGCTAATGATGTTATCTAATGATTCCCATCATCAAATCTCTTGGCTTTGTTTTTGGAAGTCGGTTAGAAAATACTAAACAAATGAACTCAAACGTTTATCAGGAAATATATATATTTTTTAAATTGTATGTCATCATCTTGTGATTCACAGCCCCTTGTGGGCCCTGGCCTTTTCAGCATTCGTCGCTAACTCCATCTATCCTATCCATACATTAGTTGATAAATTGAGGTAAAAAAATTTATAAGGTACTAAAAAAAATGAAATCATAACTCTAATACATTAGTCCATCGATTTTTTTTATTTGAATAAACTTTACAGCTTAGTGTAATATCTGAGAGTTCTCCATTTACTAAAGGCCTTGTTCATCACCCTATGGGAGACCACAGCATCCACACTGGCATCCGCTGAGAGAAACGACCTTAAGTACTTAAAGTTTGTCACCTTGGGTACGGCATTATTTATCCATTATTCCATAGTAGTGCAGAGTAATAAAACGACCAAAAACAGTGTTATTTTTTCGTATACAAATGTTTCTTGATATTTTATTTTGGTATTTTGTAATAAAATACGTTGACTTACATATACAATTCTTATAGAAATGTGAAAATATGCAAAAATAGGAAGACATTTGGAAGCAAACATAAATGTCACATACATTAAGAAACAATTTAATTCATCAAAATGGCCATTCGCATGTTTTATTGTCTGTGTAAATTTGACCCCGACTTAACAATAAATATGTCTTATTTTTTTATTTTAAAACTTTGATCGAGGGTCGTCTGTAATGCTCTCGCCATTATATCACGTGGTGAATTATACGATGTTTATATTCATATATACCAAATATTTAAATCTGATAAAATATGAAATGAAGAAAATAATATATATTCAAGGATGTTTAGCACTTTTTAAGAAAAAAAAAACAAACTGTGAAATTCCGCAGTAGTTGAGAAAAGAATGTAGAAAAAGACAATAAAAGACGAAAGGAAGGAAGTTCAAGATATGTAACTCAAAATTCTAATCGACTTATAAAAGATTCATACAATAGAGAAATACATACATACGTTGCATAGAAAATGGCAAAGTGACAGTAAAATGATTAGAAAATAAATGCAAAGTTAAATAAAACAGAAATTTAGACATACGCTTAAAGAATTTGACATAGTTTTCTTCATACTTTTATTTTATTTTATTTTATTTTATTTTATTTTATACAAAGTATACAAACAATATCTGGACAAAATATACAGGTGATACAAATATATAAAAAAAATTAGCATGCCCAGCATCACTTACATGTATACATTATTACCAATTATATATTTATGTAGTGTAGGAGAAAAAAAGAAAACAGTAAATAATCAGATATGTGACATGTGAGTGGGGAGTGTGTGTGTGTGAGTATGTGTATGTGTGGGTGTGTGTGGGAGTGTATGAGGATGTGTGTGAACCTTTATGTGATGAACCCAACTTATCAGCATGAGTATCTAGAATTATATAAGAGTACCTAATAATCTATTCTTTACCATAATCAATGGGGAGTTAAAAAGGTCTGCATCACTAATGTTGGAGTTATAAAAATGGGAAGTGCGGTATATGAAAGAATTCTGTCTGGCATTAGTGTTACAAATGGGGAGGTAAAGTAGGTCAGTCAGTCTAGTCGGTCTTGTTGGCACTCTCAGAGTCAAGCGTTCTAGCAGATCAGGGCAGTCAACCGTTGAGTTTGCAATTTTGAATAAAAATATAACATCTGCTATAGTTCTGCGGCTCTCGAGTGATGTAATTTTGTAATGCTTTAAGGAATCAGAGTAACTAATGTGGTCTCTGTGCGCACGAAAGTCAAGATATCTGAGAAATTTCTTTTGCAGCCTTTCAACTCTGATCTTGTATATGGCATATGAGGGAGACCAGACTTGAGATGCGTATTCAACAATGCTACGAACATATGCGAAGTACAGAGTTTTAAAGGTAGAGATATTATTAAATTGTCTGCACAAACGGAGAACATATCCCAGCATTTTGGATGCTTTGGAGGTGATATTATCTATGTGCTTGTCCAGGAGTAATTTACCATCCAACTTGATGCCTAGGTCTTTTATTTCAGTGGTTATAGTAATAGGATGGTTGTTAAGTTTATAAGTATAATTAACAATTCTTCGAATTTTTCGTGAGAAACTTTGTAGAAGTTCATTTTAAATAAAATAAAATAAATTAAAACAAATAACTTTGTTTACTTCTACTACTGTAAACACCTTTAATTTATGAAAGGGGTTATAACGTTTTTGAGCGTGTGCTCATCTTCAGTAACCACTTATTACTAACTTAAAACTAATGACAGACTACTTAACTATGTTGGCGGGCGGACGGAGGAAGAAGGGGGTGGTGGATGGGGGGGGGTGATAGTGGGATAGATGGGGGGGGGTGATAGTGATAGACATAATTGAAGATAAAATATATGAACAGATAAGTTTACACGCAAGCTTAAAAAAGAAAACTTTGGATAAGAAACTGAAGAACCTAATCCAAGCATCAAAAACAAATAAAAACACAAAAAACAACAACAACAATGATTCAATAAAATTCCATCATCGTGTTGTCAACTGTACAAATGAAACCTTTGAAGAAAAACACATCAAACTACTGGAGAAGGGGGCCAAATTTAATATTGATCCGATGCATAATAAACACTGTTTACAAAACCTGATTATCGACCTAGACATAGCATTAGATGATTTAAATAAACACAAATGCGCCAAATTCATTGAAAAACTAAATAAAAACCAAAAATATCTAAGTAACAATAATTACCAGAAGACAATGAAAGAGTTCGTACAAATAATAAAAGAAAAAGATTTAGTATGTACCAAAGCAGACAAAGGAAATTCAATCGTTATCCTTTACAAATCCGACTATAACAATAAAATTTACGACATAATCACCGACAATACAACATTTGAGAAAATACCCGAAGACCCCACCGAAAAATACCAAAAACAAATAAAAGAAACACTCAAGAAATCAAAAACAATAGACAAACATAGATCATATAAATATATAACAATGAACCCAAAATCCCCACAATTATATGGACTTTCCAAGATTCATAAAGAAAATAATCCAATGAGACCTGTGGTATCCTACATAAATGCACCGTCATACCTGGTATCCAAATATGTTAACGATTTGTTTTTAAAAGTTACTCAGTTTAAACCAAAGTATGCAATTAAAAATTCAATAGAATTCTGTAACAATTTACAACATAACATACCTCCAGAAAACAGCACTCTTGTATCGTTCGACGTAAAAAGTTTATTTACAAACGTTCCAGTTCAAGAAGCATTACAATACTTAAAAGAAATTTTAGAAGAAAAATGTGAAGATAGTATCCTTAAAAACGATATATATACTATGATACATGTATCCATTCACCAAAATTATTTCTGCTTCAAAGAAGAATACTACACACAGACTAACGGACTCCCCATGGGCAATCCATTATCCCCGTTACTCGCAGACATATTTATGGATAACCTTGAAAACAAAATTCTATCATCAACGAATCAATTGGTACAAAACATTTATTTTTATCAGAGGTATGTCGACGATGTATTTTTTACATTTAAAGGGTCCAAAAGACAATTAACCAATTTGTTAAAATTGTTTAATGCCCAACATCACAAAATAGAATTTACTTGTGAAATAGGAGATAATAACACATTAAATTTCTTAGATACAACAATATCAATTGAAAATGGAAAATTCATATTTAAGATATACAGAAAAGAAACATATGCAGACAACATCATACATGCAGAATCTTGCCACCCATTATCCCAAAAAATGGCAGCGTTTAACTCGATGATCCACAGACTCACATCGCTACCCCTGACAACAAAAAATTACAACACAGAAGTAGAAACGATCAAAACAATCGCAAAAAACAATGGTTTTGATGAAAAACTGATCGTCAAAAAGATTCGTAAAAAAGAACAAGAGTCGGCCATCAATAAATTTGTGTATTATCGAGTATTTGACCATCAAGAAGATAAACCTTGGAGAAGAATTTTATACACAGGAAAACTTACTTCAAATTTACTAAACATATGTAAAGATATGAAAATTAAACCTGCACTATACACGGATAATAGTATCAAAAAATATATATTGAACAATAAAACAAAAATTAGTGTGCTGAACAATAGTGGGGTCTATAAATTAAATTGTCACAATTGTGAAAACCAGTACATCGGACAAAGTGGAAGGAAAATAAAAACCAGGATTTCTGAACATATAAAGGCAATAAAAAACTTTTCTATCAACTCAGATATCGCGGACCACGCCAGACTAACAGGACATACATTCGACTTCAGAGACGTAGAAATTTTACATAGGTGTAATAAGGGGAAAAAATTAGATATTCTAGAATCAATCGAAATAAATAGAGCCCCCAAAAACCAAATTTTAAATATACAACACCCACTAATAAATTCTCCCCTTATAAAAATATTAACCACACCCACTATCACCCCCCCCCATCCACCACCCCCTTCTTCCTCCGTCCGCCCGCCAACATAGTTAAGTAGTCTGTCATTAGTTTTAAGTTAGTAATAAGTGGTTACTGAAGATGAGCACACGCTCGAAAACGTTATAACCCCTTTCATAAATTAAAGGTGTTTACAGTAGTAGAAGTAAACAAAGTTATTTGTTTTAATTTATTTTATTTTATTTATAATTAACAATATTCCGGTTTCTGGTGAACCGGATAGCAAAGCATTTATCAGTATTGATCTTCAGGTTATGGTGTTTACAATATAGGTCAAGGCGATTTAGATCATTTTGAATGTTCTGACAATCCTCAACACTTTTCACACAAGCAAAAATTTTCATGTCATCGGCAAAAAGTAAAACATGAGAGAACAGAAAGCAATTTGAAATATCATTTATATAAATATTAAAAAGCAGAGGCCCCAACAAGGAACCCTGAGCCATTTCGCTGTGGAGGGGGCCGATTTGTACATAGCAATCAAACAAAAAGACACAAATTTGCGCTCTGCGCACCCGGAAGTCTAGCTCAAGTTGTTTTACGATGATTATAGCTAATGACTTTTTTGGATATAATTATTTAATTTATGTTTTTGACTGAGATATAACCGATCAGTAAGCTGTTTCGGAATATGTATTTAAAAAAATGTGATTTTGACGTTTTGTCATTATTTGTAATACTATTAAATTTTCATGGCTTATAAGACCTTGGTGAGGCTTATTCCAAGGCTATCGACAAAGAAACGACAGATGTTTCTGACAGAGAGTTTTGATCTTAAAAAATATGTATTGTAGATCTTTTGATTTCACAAGTAACATATATGCATACATCGGATTTTTTTCCCTGTCGGGAGTCATTTTATATTATTTTGTCAAACTTTTCAACATCTCAATAGAGACGAAGTTGGAATATTACAGAAGAACCAGGAACTCAAGGCACCTATAGGGCTAACTCCCTGTCATCGGCTGGATTACGTGATCACTTTATGCGCTTGCGCAACTCCCGACAGGTAAAAAATATTCGATTTACATACACATAAGTACAGGTAGGTAAACAAGCCAAAAATGAAATAATATTTCTGGCGCAGTTCAGGGGTGACATCTGTGGAGAACACCGTCTCTCATTTATAAAGACTGTTGCTTTCATTGTTTACAAATAAACCAATCTGGCAATAGATAGCGTTACACAAAGATTTCTTCGTTTCTTCATAGATGGCAATAGTAATAATGTCTTATTTTCAGGTGACTAGTTACTCATTAGGTATTCATATATATATATATAGATAGAACTTTCAAAATTTGCATTGATAAGGGAACTCAATAAGAAGGCATAATTGGTGAACGTTGCGCAAGCGCTTAAAGTGATCACGTAAACCAGCCGATGAGATCGTAATCCCTGTAGGTGCCTTGAGTTCCTAGTTCTTCTATAATATTCCAACTTCGTCTCTATTGAGATATTGAGAAGTTTGTCCAAAAAAAATAACCTATATGTTATTTTGCCTACTAGTGTTTAAGAGAACTCATTTCTTTTTCATCTATAATAAATATATCAAGATCGGAACCTTCGAGAGAATGGATGCAACAGCCTGAGGAACACCCAAGCTTAGATGACTGAATTGTGCGGACGTCTTCTTGTGAAGGTTATGATCCATCCATCCAGGGTTTTTCACGTCATATATTTTGTTTGTTTAAATGGGTATTCTGCGAAGGGGCTGACAAAAGTCTTTATATGCATATAATATAGGAAAAAACTCTTTAAATTCATAGTCGAACAGGAAATCAGTTACATTAACATTTAAAAGATGTACAAGTTGTCGTGACAAGACTTTTTATCATTTTGTTACATAAACATTTCGAAAATGGCAAAAATAAAAAGAGGCATCAACATATAATATAATATTATAAATATTATGTAAAAAATGTGGTCACTGGGTCATTCCATCGTGAGCAATAATCAGTTTTTGTCGCCCTACCATTAAATAATGTCACTATTAGCATGAGGTTGGTGATGGTCAAAACGAGTCTTGATCGTAGGTATATAAAATATTATAGGTACGACCAAGACTGATTATGTGACTGTGATCAGTAACATAATTGTCATTTACACGATGTATAATTTCAAATAATCGCATTTGATAATACATATTACAGTTTGATCTTTCCATATCCTGTATCCTTTAATCTTAAATTTAACATTATTTTGAAATTTCGTTTGATTAAGATTCGATTGTCAACAAAATTGCGTACTCATTGAAATAATAATAAATGACAGATAACTTAATATGTGATGATTGTACCTTTCGCAAGATTTTTGATACTTTTAATTTATACCTGAAACTGGGTCTTATGTTTTGTTCTGATCAATGATATAGGTACCTACTTTGACACATGTGCTTTCTCTTATGAAGGTGTCTCTCTTTGTTTTTTTCTTCTTTGTATACTATGTTAAAAAAAATACTTTCCATAAGGCATTGTTATCATATAGGTATCAATATTTTATCCATCAAAATTTAAAGATAGATTATATTGTTTTTTTTATATTACTTCTCGGGCAAGTAACAGATACCATGTCAAATATTAATTAAACATGCACCCAATAACAAGTAGCCAGCCACATTCTGGAGACTTATGGTTTATCATCCCACAGATTCAGATTGAAAACGGTGTCTCCACCGGGAATCGAACCCGGGATCCTTGGCTACACATACAGATATCTAATCAACTGAGACAGATTTCAACTGTTGTGTTTTTTAAAAGTAAACATTATATTGAAAATGAGTGGGTTGTAGCCAACGCTATAATCGTCACTACCAATTCCCTCCACAAATTATTCAAATTTTATATGGAAAATCTTCAGCATTTTCACGAAATGAGTTTGTAAAATTATACTTGAAAACTTGATAATTCTTCAATGTCATTTTATGAAATAAAAATCAAGATTGTCTATAATTCTGAAAACGAGACTAAGACTACTACGATCTTGGTCTTTCATTCGCACACCACTAAAATAATAAAATATGACATACAAATAAATAAGGATTAAGTAGGTAACTAAGCATATATATTTCACCGGAAGATTGTAGTGGCAAAGTGCATATTATGTCAATTAATGTTACATAATATTTTTTATCTGTGGTCCTGACTACAACAGTGTATAATATGTATATTTCGGTTAAAAGTGTCATTAAACATTACCACAGACAAAATTTCTTTTGGAGTATTTAAGATTGCTCAAGTTCGGAGCAAAACATTACCGGTATATTTTATATATTTCATTTTCTTGTGTTTTTTTAACAATAAACATTATATTGAAAACGAGTGGGTTGTGTCCAACGCTATACTCTTCACTACCAATTCCTTCCATAGAGTATTCAAATTTTGTATGGGAAATTCTCCACATTTTCATGAAATGAGTTATTATTTTAGAAAATAATTGTTTTAGATTTAAATATTTTGTTACGAAAACTTGATAATTCTTCAATGTCATTTTGTGAAAGCAATGGGCCTTTTTAGCAAGTAGAAAATTATTCAAATGTCGATTTATTCAAGAGAACTTTGTTCTCTTAACATATCGACAAAGCATCAAGCTAAGATACGCGAGATTTCTATGTAGGGTCTATATTTTTCACGGTTTTTCCAACTTTCAATAAAAAAACACCAACTTAGAGACTTCGCAGCATATATGTTCTATATACGGATTTACTCAGAATTCGAAGTAGAACATTTAATGTGTGTCTGTCTGTATGTGTCCCCCCCCCTTATTAACTTTTGATTCGCTCAATTCACAGAGCCCAAAATTTCAGAATATATAGATAGTTATAGGCCTACAAAACTTTCATACTCAGAATTTTGAATTTTTTGTTTCAGTTCAGGGGTTTTCAACTTTTGATATTTTATTTAATTTTTCCATATATCTCAAAAACCATAATGCCAGTTTGGTACGTATTCTTTAATTGTGCAAACTATCGTCATCGACAGTTGGATCTCATGTGTTACATGCAACTTGTAATATAGGTGTATGTTTATTATTAAAATACAACACAAAGGATATTATATAATTATTAGATTTAAGTTGTTGCCATTAAGGAGTGCTGTTAAATGTCATCTACAATGCAAACATAAATATTTATTGTTTTTTCCTCTCGAGTTCATTAAAGTTTATTTGAAATGCAGCGACAAACAGCTTCCAAATAACATAATACATTCTTAATGAAACGTCCGAAATATTTATTATGCGGATTATTTATTTGAATTATACTCGAAATAGCCATAAAATGCCTGAAAATTACTTGTTTTTGTATGGTTGAGATAAAATATTATGAACCTCTACTGTTTATATTGATGTTTATTAATATTTCCTTAATTATACCATGTGCAAGTGGTGAGTTTATAACCAAATGACATTTTTTCCAACTATTTCAGCATTTGGGCTAGACAAGAAATATTATAGTTCAAACAAACTAAACATTAATAAAAAATTTGCGTAAATTGCTAATTCTATATTCCCGGATTATACCTACTCTCATATTTACAGATTGATCCAAGTCCGAAAATCAGAACTGTGGTGCTTCGGTTCACATTGGGGGTCAACTCATGACACGTTCTTTATACGTTCTTCATCATCATCAGCAATGGCGCTACAGCCCGGTGCGAGCCTCGGCCTCCTCAAGAAACTGCCTCCATCCCGCCCTGTCGACAGCAAGTCTCCTCCAATTTGTCTGTCCGATCGCTCTTATATCGCCCTCGATGTCGTCCAGCCATCTCATCCTAGGTCTCCCTCTGCTTCTTCTTCCTTCAGGACAGGTGTCCAATACTTTCTTTGGGACCCGGTTATCCTCTTTATATGTTCTTAGCTTGCCTTAATCTTAAAAATGTATAAATCAGTACTCGATGATAATCCAATATTAATCTTTCTCTACATTTAATCATTAAAATTAGTTAATATCAACGTTTAGTATGAAATTGAAATAATTATCATTGAAATTGATATTATTATTCAATTAATTTAACCTCAAAGATTACTAAAATCTGAAGCTCTTCTCAACATAAATTGCCTAAAAAAGTGTCCATTTTCACAGCCGAATGGTTTGGGATCAACCAAGGTTTAGTCCTTGTCTGAACGCAATTTACGCAATATATAAGCCGCATTTTAATATGTTTGTACATATTCCTGTTGCAACCTTCAAAACATAATACCTACTCCTCTAAATTATCCAGAACACCAAATTAAGTACATATTCTATTAAAAGTCTTCTATATTATCTCAAAAATGACATAATTATATTTTTGTTATATACGGTTTTTGTTATGTGTGATTATTTTGTTCTATATTGTTATTTTGTATTAATAAATAAATAACTTTGTATATTTCCACAAATATTTTTTATATTAACGACCGAACGTACAAAGTTATTTATTTATTCATTTAAAATGGATTTCCACTCTGTAAACACGAAAACTCTAGAATCATTTGTTATTCTGTTTTTTTTTCTATTATGTAAATAATTGCAACCTTCAAAATACGAGTTCATCTCTTCTTGAAGGAAGTTTTTATAGCAATTTTTATAATTTGTCTGTGTAATTTTGTTGTGAAAATAATTTTTGGTAATATATAAAAAGAAAAATACATTCTCTATTTAAATTTTTGTATAAAATACACTACTATGTTTTGAACCACTATTATATTTATATTTATTAACACTACATATTATGTATCAGGAAAAATAACCTGAAGATTGCATCCACCTGAAGAAGGGGACGGTTGGAGCAAAGTAGTTAAATGTTTTATTTAATATTTTGAAATATCTCCCTGTGAGTTTTTCTGATATATTTCTGGTATCTATGTATTATTAATTGTGACATTATTTTCAACTAAATAGCGTTATTTATCAAATTACTATGATATTGAGAGCAAATTACTGATGATTTATGTAAAATAATTTAATTTTAATAATTCATAAATAAGTACCAGCCAGCTTCAAACAAAATACATACATTCATCCATTTTAGGGGTAAGCAGAGAGAACCGAGCGCCGAAATCCTCTATTTTGTACACATTCCTAGCTTCCTTTAAATTCATTTATCGTCTCATACATGTTCGTCGATTGTTCAAGCTTTTTATGTTTTCTTCTTTCAAAATATCATTCACATGGTCATGCCATCGCTTTCTAGGGCGACATTTGCTCTTCACTCCATCTCTTACACCCATGTATATTTTTTGGTCAGTCGTAGGTACATTCACTTTCATTTTACTCGTAAGAAAAATTTTCATTCAAGTAAACATAATCTACTTCTAAAATGTCGAAAGCTTTAAAGAGAAATATGGGGACATGTCCATGACATTTTTCACTATCAGTGCAGCCAACGAATCAAAATGTATGACAAATTCGATTGGAATTATCATACAAATGTGTTGAACGGTTTAGTAATGATTTTTATAATAATTTTATTACAATTCTAAGTACCTTATATTTACATATTTACTTTGCGACACTACACACCTTTATATCATCAAACCTTGTCCCTATTGTACCTACCTACATAATCTATAATTTCTTTTAAACATTTTTATATAAATTTTGAATTTTTGTCAATGTGAACTGTATGTACAGTTTGTTGATAATGTAGAACATCTACGCATTTTATAATTTTCAAATTAATGATTAAGGTTCCACGAAGATTTATTGCATTTGAAAAGACGTTCGTTTCGGATTATCATCTGATACACATATAGGAAGACAATTATTTTTTGTCTTGACAGTCTTTTCATGCGTACATGTTTAATAAGGCTCAGTCCTCAAGAATATTTCAAGATTTAATTTTACATATTATTGTCAATTTTTTTTTTTGTGAAATAATCGAAACAAATTAGATTTTTTTTGGTAACCCAAAGATATCAGCGCCAACCGTATACATTGACATAATTCACTCATTCATTCATACCATCATGGCATATCCCACAATGTGGGGTAGCCAGCGACAGGTGTGCGGGAGTGTATTACCCGATAAAAGGATGAACGACAAAAATTCAAACATCAAAAATATTTGTTTTATTTTCATTTATTTATTTAAAAATTTTGAGCACATGTTCGCAATGGCGGGCTTATTGCCAAATGGTTAGGTATGTCTTCCAAACAGCCGTATTCATTTGGTAAAGAAAATTGTCAAAATTACCTACATATATAAAATATATATAAACGTATACTCTCTGAGATCTGGTGCTACCTCAGTCAAAATTTTTATAAATAGTTTCTCGGGCAACTAACAGATACTATGTCAAATAATTATTTAACACGCACCCAATAACAAGTTGCCACATTCTGGAGACTTCACAGATCCAGACTGAAAACACAATTAAAACTGTGTCTCTTCCGGGAATCGAACCCGGGACCCTTGGATCAGCAGTCAGATACCCAACAAACTGAGCCACGAAGGCCGACATCAAACAATGGATACGGTCCTGCATCAAATAATAATTGTTCAAAATAATGGTACTCGTCAGTACCATCACTACGAAATAATATGAAATAAGTAGCTACCTAAATAGTAATTTTGATGCAAGAGTTCATAGTTCGACGTTAAGAAACGATTAATTATAGATTGAGACTTTGTTGACAAATGTCATGACTTATTGAATTAAAAAACTTAAGTATGACAAGATGTAATAAATGAACAAAAATAGAGCACTATGAAAAATAGCATTAAATAAAAATCGTTAAATCGGATACTTTTGTAGTATTACCTACTTATTAGACCATCGACTCTCAAACCGTGGTATAAAAAAGGCATGGCAGAAATTAATATTATAATTTACAAATAAAAAAATGTACATGAATTTCGTGAAAAACAATATTGTTTATTTGATGGAACAATTTAGCGTTATTTTTTTATTCGGTGGATGACCTTTAAACAAAATATCACGTACAGATAAACAAATGAAATTTAAATACAAAATAAGAACAAGAAAAATATCAAATATACTTAAAATTATTAATAATCAAAAAGAAAAAAAAATTATGACACTCTTTTAAAAGTTTTTTTTCACATAATAAATTTCAAATCGATTTTTAAACTTACTAGTATACATTAAATTATTTAATAAATTTTCTCTTATATTAATTAGGTTCACGGTTTAATGTTTAAATATATTATATGTTTTTACAAATGTAACTATTTTTCATTGATAATAAGTAAAAACAGTAAAATATCTGAATTCAATTGAATAATATTGAAATTTTATTAACGCTCAGCTTTAAACTAATAATTAAACTAATAACTAATTTAAACTAATGTTTATATAGTATGAAATACTAAATTGTTCAATTTTATCAAAATATCAAATGAATCATGCTGGAAACATGCCTGCATTTACATTTTAACTTGCATTGCCAACGGGAATACACAAATTCTGAAAGTGTCAGGGTTCTAAGTTATTGGAAAGTTAGTTAAAAATCTACAGGAAGGCAAGTGAAGTTAAAGAAAAGGGTGTAAAAAAACAATCATAATCAATAAATAAGTTTAATAAAGTTTTTTTTATTTTAAGCATTCCGAACAAACGTAGACAACCACGACTAAATAATTTATGTAATAACAAACTTTTTTTTTTTTTATGTAACAACAAACTTTTGATTTTTTTTAAATGCCGGTAATACAAAGTGGTACGTGAATCATAAAAGGTTGGGAGCCAATGTATAATGTATTAGATGATAATTTGACAAAAATGCGCAATAGTATGTAAGTATACCTAATAGTATTTATTATATTGGAATTCATTTAACGATTAAATTACACAATTGTGTTGAACTTTAACAACTGTTAGTAAGTATATATGTAGTAAGTAGTCACTTGAATGTTACGCAATTTACAAGATAGTTACAATAATATGAACGTATGTCATTGATAATATATATTAAATACTAGTTGGCTCTGTCCGATATATGATAAACATTTTATTTAAAAAATGTAGAATTGTTTCAAGCCGCTGGAAACATTATACTCTTGAGTGATTTTCAACCTGACTAGGAGAAGAAGAAATAAACATTATAGGAAAATTTCCCTTGTCACGGGACATACTAGGACGACTTTTGCCCAGCGACATTACCCCTTCTTCTTCTATCGTGCCAGCAACGCATTTATAAAATCTTCTGCCAGCGCCTAGCAACATCGATAGCACAATAATTACCCACCATAAGATCGTCCATGGTGCAGTTGACGGGCAGCTGCACAGATGTGCGGTGGTTTGCTGCTCTCCACAGTCACATGTCGTTGGTATTCCCTGTTGCAGGAAGCCCCATATAGACAGGTTATCTAGCGTTCTCCTAACGCCCGTCCTCAGTCTGCTTAGTGACTTCCACGTACGCCACTCCACGTTGTGGCCCGGGGGAAGACTCTCCTTAGGGCGGTCGAACGGGGGCATCTTGCTGCCATAGACGGAGCCTTTCCTGCTCAGGGTGAGATGGAAGTGACTGCGTTGATGTCAGGAAACTTTTGCGTGATCTTAGTCTTGTGTCAGGGGGGAGGGCGTGGTCATAGAGAGAGAGTGAGTAGAAAGGGTTTCTGCTTTGTGCATTTCCATCCGGCATATAACATTACCCCTTCCTTGCTCCTAGATTTTACAATAAGATATTACCTGACATAGAACACAATATCTCATGGGACACAACAAACATAAAAAAAAACTGGCAACAGACTGGCTGAAATGTAATGGTAGAATACGATCTGCTCATGTCCTGTTAAATATTCCAACATAATTCACTACTCTTTGCCTTCGTAACCTGAGAATCTCTTCCATAGCTAAATTTCATTATCATTTCCATTACAATTTTATGGGTTTAAATAACTGAGAGGTCAATTTATATTTTTCTGTTTTTTTTTTATTATTTTGCATATAAAAACATGTAGCCTTAGACCAAATTGGAAAAGTACTGCCTCAGAACAGACTCGTCTAGTGAGGCAGTGAATTTCCAAATAGGAATAATTTTACACTGTAGGTATGTTTATTTTTAGTTTTTTTTAATATGTAACTACGACCAACCTCAAAGATAAAATACCTCGGTATTATTATTGACCAAAACATGAAATGGAAAGCGCATTTAGGTGACTTAGTTAAACGAATAAGGAAATGTATTTATATTTTCATAAGACTAAGAAATGTATTAAATTTAAAAAACCTAAAAAACATCTATTATGCGACGGTCCATTCCTTGCTTATTTATGGAATCGGAGGAGCATATGACAATATTTTAAACCAAGTTAGAGTTGTACAAAAATTAATCATAAAGGTTATACTTAAGAAAACACGCACTTTCCCCACTACAACACTATTTGACATGTTCAAAGTACCCAAAGTAGATAATATTTATAAAAAAGTGTCTATTTTGCAAATTTTCAAAGATAATGTTATACAAAAAATTGAAAAAAATAAGTCTCTGCGATTCCAAAATGATTTTAAAATACCCAAATGTAATACAGGACAATTACAAAACAACTACATTTATTTGGGAATAAAATTTTTCAATTGCCTCCCAAATGAATTAAAGCAGATAAAAGAATTTAAAAAATTTAAACATAAATTAAAATTGCACTTAACTTTCTAAAATAGTAGTTTTCGATTTTGTTGTTTTGATTTGTTTCAATTTCCAGTATTTTCTTTTTTTATTTTTGAATATGTGTTTTGATATATTTGAATCGTCTATAATTCTATATTACTCATTTTTCAATTATTTTCATGTTTTTCTTTTTTTTTGGTTTGAATATGTATTCTGATATATTTTCTCATTTGAGTATTCTTCTTTTTCATTTATTTTCAACCTTTTTTTGATGCATGATTTGATTTAATTACTTTTACTTTTATGTTGACTTTGCTTTGTATTGATATATTTTTTTTAAGTGCTTCCCTCATCAAGCACAAGATTGTAATCTTTTTGATGAGGTACTGCAGGGAAAAATATGTAAGAATATTATTACTAGTGAATTTATATATTGATTTGTATTATAAAATATATTAAAAATAAAATAAATAAAAATAAATAAAATAAATGGAAAATAAATTATTTCATTTTACGTAAATAAATATTTATATATATTTAGATGGGTGGTGACAGAGTGGTTAGCGCGCTGGGTTTGTTATCCGGTTGTCGTGAGTTTGAATCCTGCCTCGACCGATTTCATTCACCTATAGTACAAGCATTAATGCTTAATTTGGGGAATGTATGAGGATGTTTATGTACTTGTTACAAGGACATATTCATTCCTTTTTTATAAAAATATCGGGATTTAAGGTACTTTTTGTATATAGACTACAATATTTTGTATACCTACTGGTGAGAATAATGGCAATCGGTAATTTCTTACAACCACTCAGAATTGGTGTAAGAAAAGCGTATATGTAGGTACCTACATATTATAGAAATTGAACATATGCAATTTATCTGTAAATTTACATTAACAGAAAAAAACTACCAAAACAAAGTCAAAATTTGAATTCAATATGAAAAATAAGCATCTACAGGATAAATGACCGGTCTGAATTTGACCTAAGTGATTACTTTATGCGATTAAGCAACTGTCATCAATAAAGTTCCCTTTTCAATTTTTTTTTTCGAAATTTTATTTTTTTAAAAATGCTAAAAATCTTTCATATAGATCTTCTTAAATTCATATAGATGATGTTGCCATCTATTGGTATATACATATAAGCTCATATTTAAATAAGGTAATCTTTAGGTATTATATTGTAAAACAAGCCCAAGTTATTGTAGACAAATTAATTTGTGACAATTGAATATTAATGTTTACATTAATATTCAATTACCAGTACATCCATAAATACATCCTCATAAATTCCCTAAACTAAGCACAAATGGATTACGAATCCAGTGTTCTAGCCGCTCTGCCATCGATAGATGTGATCAAATCTAGAATGTGAAGATTTTTAAAGTAAGTATATCAAACCCTAATATTACAGTCATAGGTTAGATATATTTCGTGTAATATTTGTACCATAGTTTTCTTTTAGTAACATTATTTTATGCACATTTAAAAAGAAAGTGATAACCTGGCCATTAATACTTAGATGTAAAGCTATACGGATTGAATATTTTTATAGTTGTATATACACAAACATTTGATTGTTTTCCTTGTCAGGAGTCAATTGGGAAATTGATATGTTAAAAACTTGTCATAAAACCATATATATTGTTTTGTTTTTGAGTAAAATTTGGAAAATATACAAATATGAATTAAAAACTTACCTGTGCTAAAAGTGAAGAAATGCACACTGCAATAAATACAGCCAAAGGCACCGTTGAAATTAAAGCGTTGACGGCCATTTTAACCCGAAAATCACTTAACACACTAATCCAATAAGTTTGTCAGTTCCACATCAAATAGTATCTTCACATGTATCCACTGTTATCCACATTCATAGTTGATTGCTTGACAACCTGGAAATTAAAACTCATATTAATATTCAATCATTCAAAATATCTCGTAAATTTGGATTTGTCAAATGATAATACTCAATACTCGTTCTTGGTACAAACTCATCGCAACTTCGTTTTTACAGAGTAAAATCAATGTTACAACAAACAGTTACTTAGGCTGGGTTGTTTCAACAAAAGTGTCAGTGATAGTATAGTTAAAATACTTTGATTTCATAAAATTGTGCAATACTTGGTTATTTCATTGAAATCTAATGCCGTCAAACGACACAATTTTGAATATTTTTATGAAAACAAAGTATTTTAAATATACTACTACTGATACTTTTGTTGGAACAACACAGCCTTGTGTTTTTACCATTCTGGTACGATAAATGGGTCGTTATCGCGGTTCATTCAGATTTTCAATATTTTTTAGATTTTTTCTTTTTAGGACTTTTTTATTTTTTTATTGCATTAAGGTCTTCTTATCCTTACTCAAAATAGTAATTTATGAGAGGCACTGTCATGGGCCATGTAATTTTTAGATAAAATGATGGAAAGTAATGAAGGTACGGAAGGCAATGAAAAATGCCTGGAAGGTAATGAACTATGTAAGGAAAGTAATGATATCTACTTGGATGATAATGCAAATATATGGAAGGCGATTGCACATATGCAATAATAAAAATATTCGATTACTTACACATTGGTACAAGTAGGTAAATAAGACAAAAATGACCTTATAAGTCTGGCGCAATTCAGGGGTGACTTCTATGCGAAAAATGCATTGTCACCCCAGATATAAGAATTGTAGCTTTCATTATTTACAAAAAACCAATTCTCTCAATAGATGGCGTTCCAACAAAATAAATAAAAATAATAAGATTGTTGTTCATAATTTCACCCATAGATGGCAATAGTAAAAATTCCTTATTTTCAAGCGAAAAGAATTTCAGTATTACAATATATAGAACTTTCAAAATTGAATTGATAGGGATCTCATTAAAAGGCATAATTGGTGAACGTTGCGCAAGCGCATAAAGTGATCACGTAAACCAGCCGATGACAGGTCGTAAGCCCTGTAGGTGCCTTGATTTCCCGGTTCTCCTACAATAAATATTCCAACTTCGTCTCTATTGAGATAATTGAAAATCTGTTAAAAAATATCTTTGACTCCCGACAGGGAAAAAAATCCAATGTTTGCACATATGCAATAATAAAAATATTAAATTCAAGACGATTGTTGGATGAAAAGGAATTGTGGTTTCATAATTTCAAATAATCTCATTTTTAGGTATGAAAATATAATCTTATAATCAAAACTTTGTAATATAATAACAACTTTACCAGTACTATAATAACGTATTATTATATTTGAAAAATTAATCAATAAACACATGTATCATCACATGTAACTATACAGGTTCAAAATTTTTTATCTTGTACTCAAAATAAATACAATACTTGATAGAAATTCATTAATCTCCAGATGACTTCATTACTATCCAGTACATTTTTTATGGGATGGAAGGTAATGAAATGGAGAGAAATGAAGATTAGGCTCCTAAATTACTCTAGTCATGTAATATGCCGTCCTAAAATCTACGAAATATAATATATTAAACAGTCAATGAAATGAATACAAACTAGATATTTGGCATAGATGGAAGATAATTACTTTTCATATTTAATATTTATTTATTTAATATTGACACAGATCCAGACTGAAAACACAATTAAAAACTGTGTCTCCACCGGGAATCGAACCTGGAACCTCTGGATCAGCAGTCAGATACCCAACCAACTGAGCCACGAAGACCGACGTTTCCAAGCTTCATTACCTTCCAACGTTTCATATAAAACGCTGGAAGGTAATGAAGCTTAATCTATGACAAAGTGAAAAATCCACACAAAAAAATGTAAAAAAATTGTCGCCGCAGCGATTTACGTGCATCTACACAGATATATGGCGACAGATTGAAAGGTGAGAGACGTGCAGGAGGTCAAAAGTAGTGCTGCTCTACAGTGTGGACTCAAATTCTGATTTTCGGTATCTCGGATGGTAATGAAGTTTTTCGACGGACAAAATTTAAATTTCGATTATCTCTATGATGCAACCGCTTTGAAAATTAAAAAGTTTTAATAACATGTGCTTTACTTGTTGCTTTATTGGATTATAGGTTTTAGTTTGTAGATTTATTTAAAGCGAGTGCATTAAAAAATTATGAAAATCACTAATTGGCGTTTGGAAAGGGAGGGTAATGAAATTTCGGCATGTTTTTTCTCAACTGCTTGCTTATTTTAAGCATAAATCCCTGTGTGCTAGATGCCATTTTTACTTCTTTTATGCTCCATTATTTTAATTAAAACAATTATTGAATAACCATTTTAGAAATATGAGATAGGTCAATGGAAAGGTAATCTGAACGAAATGTGATAACGACTCAAATAATTGTTCATTTTTATTCAATTGTTCAATTTATTTTTATGACAGTTATTTAAAACAATCAGGATATCTTTTGAACAAAAAGTATTATTTCTAAGATAATGGTTTCCATTTTTTTTTGTAAGTTTTGATGTTATTTTTAAATATATTTGAAAAACATTATGAGTATTACTCATAATCTGTGAACGTCAAATGATTTTGCCCATCAAACTGTCAAAAAATCTTCACATCTATAGTCAATATAAGCATATAATACCTGTTTAAGATCTTCATACGGAAATAAAATAATAAATGATACACAGTAATGATACTTGAAATGAATATTAAGATGAAAGATAAGTTAAATCGTGAAGTTTTCTTTAATAATATCTAAGATCTATCATGGATGCTGTGTCAAGTTCAAGGTTAGAATAATTAAAATGATTTTATTATCATATGTCCAATGACAGGGGACAGGGTCAGATCTACGGATTTCAGAGCACTCTTTTAATTAAAAGAGCGCTCCTCTGTATCTTTCAAATCTTAATTTACGTAAGTGGTAAGTAAGAGGTAATATATGTTTTATGAATTGGATTGAAAAATTTCATTCAGAATTCTTCAGATTAAGGATTGGAAGAAATGAAATTGAGTGAAAGATGAACGGCTGACCAAAAATATAGAGGTACAAAGGTGTGAGAGATAGAGTGAATACCAGGGGACGCTTTAGAAAGTGATGTGCACGACCATATGGATATCTTGAAAGACGGATAGATAAGAAGATTAGAAAATAACTGTGAGACAAGAATGTGGCAGCTTGTTATAGGATGCTTGTTAAATAAATATATGACATAGTACCTGTTATGTTATTATGTACTTGGCTGAGAAGCAATGAATGTAAAGGAAGCTATGAATGTTTGCATGGATAGAGGTGTATGCTGTTTGGATTTCTCTGCTTACCTCGTTGGGAACATAGCGTGATGGTATGTATATGAATTTAATGACATTTGAGTGAAACTATGAATATCATTTTAAAATTAAATTTCGTAGAAGGATTTTCATACTCTTCGCAAAATTTTGGACGCCGCGTACGTACCCAGGAATAATTTACGATGCCGCGTACGAACCCAGGAACAATTTGGGATGCCGCGTTCGTACCCAGGGAGAATAATATTAAGGACGCCGCGTACGGATACAGGAATAATTTAGGATACCGCGTACGTACCCAGGAATAATTTACGATGCCGCGTACGTACCCAGGAACAATTTGGGATGCCGCGTTCGTACCCAGGGAGAATAATATTAAGGACGCCGCGTATGGATGCAGGAATAATTTAGGATACCGCGTACGTACCCAGGAACAATTTAGGATGCCACGTTCGTACCCAGAGAGAATAATATTAAGGACGCCGCGTACGGATCCAGGAATAATTTAGGATACCGCGTACGTACCCAGGAACAATTTAGGATGCCACGTTCGTACCCAGGGAGAATAATATTAAAAACGCCGCGTACGGATGCAGGAATAATTTAGGATGCCGCGTACGTACCCAGGAACATTTTTTTCAAGTTTTAAAGATCAAGTTATCAGTCTAAAATCTCAATGGAAAACTAAGCCCAAACTCTGAAAGCATTTTTATATCATTTATCTTTACGACAAAATAAAATGGAGACAGGTAGGTAGGTACTTATTTAAATATTTCCGCTTTGGTGATAATTAAAATACTCAGTATCATCATGAAAGAGAAATTATTTCACTGTATCAAAGCTTATTATTTAATTACGAGTACAATCTACTGCATGTAGATTTCTTATTGTGATAATTAATATCAACGAATCACTTGTATATACACAGTTTGTCAAACTTATGAAAGGGACTGGTCATTTAATTATATAATTATGTCGAATTTAATTTATAATGTATAAAGTTATTTTTATTTGACGGAATTCAACTACGAAATATTGCGCAAAGAAAAACTGATCATCTCTCCGGGCTAATCTGAGGATATAAATTTGATAGAGCGCCATACATAGAACAGCGTATGTAGGAAATATTAACTATTATGCTTAGAAATATTTGGGAATTCTTGCCTGTATCTATTCCAAATAAAATAAAGAGAAAAGCGTAACGAGGAAAAACTGTCAACTGTCAACTGACAACTGTAACTTTCATACATAGAGTTATCTTTTCATGTCTCTTTTTTTGAGCCAAATGACACGTTGTCTAGGGGGGCTGATGATTAAAAATCTGATAAACACAGCATAAAATTCAGAACCTATATTCTATTACGAGACAATAATTAATGATTTTTTTTAGTATAATTATAATGTTTAGCACTCTTAACAAGTGGCGAATTGTTGCCACTTGTCAGTTCCTTTCAAAAACAGTTTCCATTCCAGAAAAATCGTTTGAATACCCATTTTTTCTCTTCTGGAAATCAAACCCTGGACGAACGACTGGAAACCAACGACTTGCTATGGAGGTCGAGAACAATCGCATAATTTTTATTCTATTTTCTTTGTTGGGAATTGAATCCAGGACGCCCGCACACAAGTCAAACGACTACAACTAACAAGGTACGAGGAGGTCGATTTTAATGTATTGAGAAAATATATATTATTGCACAATATGAAACAATAAAAATTGGTAATTCATCACAAAAAGTTGTGGAACTTCTGCCATCTTGTTACTAATTGGCATATAACTGTATACGGTGCGCTACCGGATAACATTTGATTAATAATACTATTTATTCGACCGGTGGAGTGATTCGTTGGGCAACACTCTTTATTATTATTATCATTGTAAAATGCTAATTAATTTTTATTGTTTATGACACGCGCGACGGCTCATATTTTGACGAATTTATTAAAGTTTAGGCAAATTGAAATAAATATAAATATGACTCAAATGGCATGCAACAGTATATACAGGTAGGTATGACTCAAATCGCATGCCAATTGAAATATCAAAAGACATGCCGATTATACGAATCAATTGGCGTGCTTCGTAAATAATAATTATGTTGTAATACGGAATTGTGATTTTGACACAATCTACATATATAATTAATGACATTAGTGTTTGTTTGCTCGTGCGTAAATTCATTATATTTACATAGGTACCAAATATGCCAGTAACGAGCTGTAATCAAATAATTGTGGATTATGTTTTATTTAAAAAATAATAGTTTAATTGTGTATAATAATATGAATAAAAAAAGACTTTTATCGTCCTCTCCTGTCCCCTATACATTTTTATTGTATTTTTTGTTGTTGTTGCAACATTATAATAATTTTCTAATTTTTACTCCTCACTAACCCAAGGGGATATAGTGGGGAGTTATGATTACGCAATTTTTAAGGGTATTTTTTTTATTGCAGTTAATCAACTAGTATTATGCTGAGATTGTATTCTGAAAGTTTCGTCACAATGTATTTGTGTATGTGTGCTATTTGCTGTGTGCTGCGTGCTGTATGCTATGTACGGCGTATTTATTTTACTTTATCAATTATAGACTAAATTACTAATTTGATTCTTTCAAATTTTGCAAATATGTATATCTAATACTGGCTTATACCCCATTAGATTTTGAAGGATATCTGAATAGTGCTTCTCAATTTTTTTAACTGTCAAATATTTCAAAGTGACCCCAAGCTCAGGAAAATTAAAATTTGAATTTTTTATTTTCAAATTGATAAAAAGGCACATCATATTCATAAAAAAGCATTGAAGGGTTATCAAGTTTTCATAATAAAATATTTAAGTAAAAAATAATTTAACAAACTCATATCGTGAAAATGTATATATGTTATATGTTTTTTTATATGTTCCATACAAAAATGAATACTTTATAGAGTGACTTGTTAGTGAACACAACCCACTCGTTTTATAATGATATTCAAAGGTGAGCCGGCGACGGTATTTAATTTATTAAATAATTAATCAAAATAATTTTTTGATAAAGTTTCAAAAATAAATAAAAAAAAACTGAAAATAAGCTGCCGCCAACTAATCATACCGCTTTATCTATTGTCTTATTAAGATATTAATTTGTTTGAATATTTTTTATTACATTATTATACACATATTATCTATGTGTATTGCTAGGAGTCCATAAGTAAAATTGTATTATTTTAATACTATGGATATTTTTTTATATTTATTAAAAATCAATACAATTTTACATATAAATTACAATTTAAAAAGTTTTACAGATTCCATTATATGATTCATAATAACCATCTTTAATTTAGATAAAATCTCGTGTTAAAAGAGGGGAGTATCTATTTTGTATTGTTACATTCGCCAGAACATTACACATCTAATAACAAATAAAAAGCTACACAAAAACAAGAATGAAATACAAAAAAAAAAATCAAATCAGTACAATTTTTTTATTTTATTCTTAAATATATTATATTTTTTTCGAGTCTAAGACTCAATATATCCATGCTACGTTAACAAATCACATGTAGCTTTTTAATCATACGTAGCAATGACTTTGAGATGACGGTTATATGAAAAAATATTATGAATACTGCTTTCCTTTGCAACAATCGTCACAAGTGTATTCTACTAATCTCTCCCACTAATATCCTCATCAAAGAGAACAATGAAAGATTGCCTTTTCACATAACTTACCTGAGTAGTAAATTATTATAACCTCTTCCACTGATATTCTCAACAATTAGTATAAATCGATATCAAATGATTTCCCTGAATATTATTATTTTCACTCTGAAGAAAGAAGTCACACATAAAATCAACTGAGACGTATAAGATGGTTGTTTGAATTTACGCCTACAGTTCTTCTCAAATGCTTTGAAACGTTTAGAAAATAATTTATACAATTTTCTTAACCATCTTCAATATAGATCTGTCTGATGTTTCAAGGTTCGTGGTTGTTATACGTGAAATCACCCAAATAAGTGTTTGACAGAATGGGGTCACCATGATTGATAGATAGTACCAAACATAATATAATGAACACAGTAGCAGACTATAACTAATTAGTTTAACATCCACTGTGTTATGGTCATTTGACTACCTACAGTTTCTGATCGATCGATGCTCATCCAACTGTCAATTTGTTCAAGAGACTCGTAACTTATCGACAAAGCATCAAGCCATGATACGCGAAATTTGTATGCAGGGTCTATATTTTTCACAGTTTTTCCAACTTTGAAATCAAAAACACCAACTTAGAGGCTTCGCAGCATTTACGTTCTATATTTTATATGGATTTACTCAGAATTCGGAGTAAAAAAAGTAGTGTGTCAGTGTTTCTGTGTGTCAGTGTGTCTGTCTGTATGTGTGTGTGTGTGTGTCCCTTATAAATTTGATCCGCTCAATGCACAGAGCCTAAAAATTTAAAATATATACAAAATTATCGGCCTACAAAACTTTTATACTCAGAATTTTGACTTTTTGTTTCAGTCAGGGGTTATCAACTTATGAAATATCATTTAAATTTTCCATATATCTCAAAAGACATTAAAGCTCGGACGCTGAAAATTGTTATAAAAAAATACAAAAAGGTACAAAATATAAAAATGTTTTATCTAAAAAATTCCAGTTTCCAAAAAAATTTCAAAAAAACCGAAACACCCCAACTAGATAATTTAATTTTCTATCAAAAAATTAACATTGTAGTATTACATCTCAATTTTTTTTTTAACAAATTTTATAAAGATTGAATTTATGTTGACATAGTTTCATACAATTTGTAAGGCAGTAAACACTACACAATATCTCAATCAATAGTTTGATACCTACTTAATCTACATACATACATACATCATGCTGTTTTCATATTATGTGTAGGAAAAATATACTGACCTCTATACTATCCTATCCTGACATACATATCTAGGTACATATTTTATATAGAAAAAAAAAATTGAAACATTTTTTAATTTTTGTTTATAGTTTGTTTGTTAATCTCATGTGTTACATGAAACTAGTATTATATTTGTCAAGTCATAAAAATACGATAATATCAAGAGAAACTCCTGGTTGTTGATATTCATGTACATTATATTAGGGTTTTATGCTGTGATATCACCCAGAGGTCAAATCGCATGAAAATTAAACATCGATGTGTTTTTTTATCAGAAACTTTATTTTTACTTGGCTAGGAGGCGAGATTCCAACAGATATGTTTGAAATATGATGTAGGTAAGATATTTAATTGTTTGCAAAACATCTATAACGAAAATTATTTAATCTAAGCTAACCTAAAGTACAGAGTCAAAATAAATCTAAACCTTATCTATCCAAATGGAGTTACTGATCACAGTTAAGAGACGCAAAGCTTAAAAAATAACAAAAAAAAAATAAGTATTGAAAATGCTTGGAAGCATATACGCGAGTACATGGTACGCATTTTCACACAATCTCACAACGCAAGTACAACTTATTGTTTTATTAATTTAAAAATGAATTGTTGATACGACGTCAAACTTTATTGTTATTTTATTATCCTTGACATATAATTCAATGTTTTGGATAATTAACCATAACTTTTTACCATACGCGAATGGTTATTATTTTTAATTACAAGATAATACGAGAACTAATTCCTACTAAGTTGTATGTAGGTACTCTGAAAAAGAAAAAGAGAGAAAAAAAAACCTCTATCGATCATTTGTATCGCCATTGTTTAATTTCAACAATGGATGTGTTGTCGCAACCTTTTGGCGGAGATATAAGGAGAGAGAGAGAAAAAAAAACAACAAATATATTATTTGTTTAACGTTGTTGTGTTATGAATATGTATAAATTTGTATACACCTCGAGAAGAAAATGTGCTTACAAAGGTATATTTTGTCATGCAAAGTACGAGGGAACAATGAATGGAAAATGAGATGTTAGTATTTGACGTACGCAACACAAATTTATTAACGCAATATTCTTTAATGTTCAAATATAATATTTGTTTCTCCTTCCGTTGCTTAATTGTGCTGATATATCATGTTATCTTGATATGAATTCCGAGCAGAATTTCTCAAAATTAAGAGATTCGGAATACTTCTATCGCATTCATATGTAAATTTACGGCTAGCGCACTTTTTGTTCTTCGTCTTATCGGGCTATGCCAGATTTCCCCAACGTTAAGCGTACCCTGGTATAAAAATAAAATATATTAATCGTATCGTGAGGCAAGGATTTACCATGGCATTGATTCACTCGAAAACAGACGTACTCTATCTGATATGATGCTTCTTCACAATATTATTAATAATAAAATTGATTCTCCTACTCTTTTAAACTATATATCTTTCAACATCCCTACCCGTAGAACTAGACACACTCCTCTTTTCCGTCTTACCACTCAACACACCAACTATGCTCAACATGCAACAATGTACAGAATCTGTAATACATATAATAGGCATTTCCAAGAGATTGACATATTCTTACTTAGCGCCCCCACATTTAAAAAATATATCAAACTTAAAATTTCATCGTCATAATCAAATTTAACACTTAATTATACTGACACATTTATATATGCAATTTTTACACATCATTCACACAATATCTCATCATAATATGTAACCATTCCTAATATATCTTAATATACTACAATAACATCAGCGACAACCTGTAATTGGCTTTATTCTTAATCAAATTATCTTTATGTTTTATAATTTATTATATGCTGTATGTTGTCCTTTTAAATAAATAAATAAACGTTGATATATTTTATAAAAATAAAATATATCAACGTCTGACATACAATATTAATAAAATATATGTTAGATATAAAAATAAATTGATCTGCTGGATGCGATTTGGCCACTGCAGACTCAATGTGCATCTCGATAAAATTGGAATCGTCCAGATCCCTTACTGCGAGTGCTGTCTGGACGAGGAAACGCTTATCTATGTCTTCCTGCGTACTTATTCCCGTTAAAGTGTAATATTTCGGCGTTAAGTTCCGATAATCTTTACGCACGACAGAAATTAACACAATAAATAACGCCCTTCCAAATTCGTCGAATTCTCGTTGTTTGTCTATGGCCAGCGTTAAGTTCCCGCTTTTTAGTGTTGGCAACGTCGCAATGTTTCCGCATCAAACTGTCAAATTCTGTCTGTTTTGCAATAAACGAAATGCGTCGGTTGATAAGAAGATAAAAACCAGCAAATACAATGTCTAATCCATCAGTAAATAGTCAAGGAGAATGTAATCCAGAGGAGGTATGTGTATTAAAAACCCTTATTTTTAGTAAATAAATGAATAATTAATGCCTGCGCGGTGTATGGCGTCATGGTTATGTTTGGCTATTTATTATTGGCATTATTTGCTCATTTTAAATTGATTTTACATATAAACATTCAATATTATCTTTTTTTATAGGAATCCACGAGTGACATTAAGTCATAAAAGGGCCCTAGTGGACTTTATGACAATACACAATGATTTTGCCAATAGGAGATTTGTGGGTCCTTTGGGGAACCGACAAAACAAGAGAATGTGGTGTGAGCTGGCAAGTTTGGTCAATGAACTGGGACCATCAAAAACAGCTGACCAATGGAAAATTGTAAGTTTCATTAATACAATTGGATTATGGTATAATTAAACAATAGTTTTATGAAGTCTTTGAAAAGTTGTCATTCATGAATGTGAACTTTTTTTGATGCATATAACTTAGTAAATAGCATAAATTTATAGAAAAAATATTCCCATGGACTATTTTATTAACTTTTGAATAACTGTCCTGTGCTTATTACACTGATTGCAAAATAATTTTTGAAAAAGTTAGTCAATCATTAATGTCATCTTAAAAAGATGCGAGAGCTGTAAAATTTTCATAAAATACCTTGTTATACAGATGAAGTTATTTTATTTTCAAATTTCTCATCAAATATCCCTTTGTTTTTTATAGGTTTGGAAGGATGTCAAGCTACGAGATAGAGACAGTCTTACAGAGTGATATAGACACGATGAAATAGAGTCAGTGATATAGACACAGTGAAATGGAATCAGTGATACAGACAGTGATATAGACACGGTGAAATAGAGTCAGTGATATACTCGTAGACACTCTGTTCTCAGTTACTATGTGTATTTTGTTTGCCTTTTCCTTTAAAAAAATAAATGTATCGCTCTGCGGTCTATAAATTTTTCATTCCTACTTCCCATTGACTATAGTCGTTTCCTTATGATTTAATGACAATATGATTTCAAATAACTAGCGCTCATACTAACATAGTTAAGCAACTAGAGATAAGATACACAATAATTACTAGTTGCATGTAACACATGAGATGATCCAACTGTCGATGGTGATAGTACCTATGAATAATACCTATGCAAGTATACAAATTAATAAATATTTTAAGATATTTTGTTATCTATATAAAACATGTAGGTATGTATGTGAGGATAGGATAGTATGGAAGTCAGTCTATTTTTCCTACTATAATATGAAAACAGCATGATGTATGTATGTTTGTGAATTAAGTCTGTATAAAACTATTGAGTGAGATATTGTGTAGTGTTTACTGGCTTACAAATTGTATGAAACGTCACTAAATTAAATTTTTATAAAAATTGTTAAAAATATGTTTGAGATGTACTACTACTACATTGTACATATTTTTTATAGAAAATTATTTTTTCTAGTTGGGGTGTTTCACCTTTTTTGAGTATTTTAATACTTTAGAAATATATGCATTTAAAAACATAAATTTATAATAATAAAAAAATGTTTTTCTTGAAAATGGGGCTCAATAGTTTGATACTTTATCTCCAAACATACATACCTCCATCTTGTTTTCATATTCTGGGTAAGAAAAAAAGACAGACCTCCAAACTATCCTATCCTGACATACATTCTTTATATAGAATACCAAATATCTTATCAAAAGTTTTTTTCATATTTATTTATTTTCTCTCAGAAAGCTACAGCTATAATTTATTTATTTATTTAAAAAACAATAATTAATAACAAAAAAATATTTATTTTACATTACATTTATTGTATAAAAGTTGAGCAAAAAGTGCTGTCTTCATTTTACATTAATGATTATACAGTAATTGATTACAAAGTTGAAATATTCATAAGAAAATACAAGATAAATGATAATTTAAAAACAAATATGCACATATACAGTAACGATTTTTAACGAATTCAAAAGTTCTGCATTTTGCTCTGTATTTTTTTCATATTTACTTTTGTATTCTAGTAAAAGGTTTGAAAGATCTTGAAGTTTATTATCATTTTCTGTAAATTTGTCAGAAATGAAATTAACTAGTTCAGTTTTCATCTGACAAAGCGAGGAAATATTGACATCTGTTGAGGGATTTGTATAGGTTGAGTTACGACATCAGAGATGCAAACCTCATCGGGGCCAGAATTCTTCAAGTATGTATGAGAACTATTTGGTGTGGGATTTATCTTCTGGATTTTAACGCTATTTGACTCTTTTTTTTACAAATTATACATTTGTGATTCGCTCTAATGGTTTTATTTTGTTTATTTAGTTCATTTTTAAAGTATTGGAATCTCATTTATACCTAAAAGGAAAAAAAATCCCATTCGGTTGTCAGCCAGCCTCTTCATCTCATCTCTGATAATCGAGTTGGTAAAGATGAACTGATCATGAACACTCCCTGGGAACATTCATATGGATAATGTTCATGTCAGCATCACTGATCTGAAAAAATACATTTTCAATACACATAGTCTACTATGTAAATCCACCTAATATACAGTGTTATCATATTTACCAACTGTGTATTTAGAGAAAAATATTCATGGTGGTTTTTATATGCCTCAGGGTGATCGGAAGGTGTCACTATTGCTATATGGGTGCAATCGATACAGCCCAGAATCCCTGGAAATCCAGCTCTTGTAGTAAATCTAGAAAATTAAGTCTTCGCTAATTATTGATCTTTCTCTCTCAGCAACTGCACTTGGAAAGTAGATGTTTTTTTTTGAAAAGCCTCTCTACTATAGCTTTCGATGTGCGGGTAACACATCTACTAACGGATGATTGACTTAAAGCATTATAGAAGTCTTGCCCAACACCTTTTTGATAACGCCTTCTGCATAAAACCGGAGTGTTGCAAGGACCTATAAGAAATGGTTGTGTGCATGAAATGATTTATTTACTTAATTTATGTTGATTTATTTAATAATTCTAGAAATCAACGATTTTATTTAAAAAACAAAAATTCTAGTTATCAATAGAGGTAATTAAGAAACATTATAAAAATTTAGCCTTAAAAAATGTAAATATGTATACATAAATACATACCATCACGCCATGTCCCTTACGGGGTAGGCAGAGAGAACCGAACGCCACTTACTTCTAACTTGACATACATTCATCGCCTCAACAACATTCATAAATCGTCTTATAAATGTTCGTCTGTTGTTCACGCTTCTAATAATATATCACATGTTTAAAAATACTAAAAAGAATATGATATTAAAAAAAAACTTACTTGAATCTGAACTGATAAGCCACGTGACCTGACTCGCATCAGAATTGGTCCCAGTTCATGTACTTATTAGGTTTAGAGCCAACGATTTATTGATTCTATATAGTTCTTCCCCCACCACCACCCGTTCTGCTTATGGGGACTAATATAGTTGTCAAAAAAAAATTATCAGACAAATCGAAAGGATTACTCGCGTCCCGTAAATTGCGCCTTTCAAAGTTCAACCTCCTAATCCTTCTTCTATTGTCTAAGCGTCTTTCTTCTATATGATAAATGTATAAAGAGGGTAAAAACGACATTATAGCTACGTATAAACTATAATTTTTCTTTTCACAAAATTCAAAACAGCCTCGATATGCCGCGTTAATCTTTATGAATACATTCACCCGTCAAATGTCAAAATAGTATTGCGCGTCAATCCAGAATACCGCGTTACGACCGGGCGTAAAGTAGTTTTCGCGGTATAATGCGCAGAAAGTTTACGCCGGCTAGTGTCAGATGCGTATCGCTGAAACAGAATAACAGTGTGTGATAAGAATCGCATAAAGCGTATAAACTTGGGTAAATTGCCGCGTTAAAAGAACCGGAATAAGGCCGCTGGGGTCTCTATTAGCAACGCCTACGACACGTGTCAACAAATTTCTTCTCAACTACCAATAAGCATGGGAGACGTTATCTAATAATCGTTATCTCGGCCTAGGAATCTACTAATGCGATTCTCTTAAAATTACCTAAGACCAACTTTATTATTTTAGAATTCTAATGTATTTGTAAATTTTTATATTTCTATTTGAGTTCCATATCTGAGTTAATTTGATTATTTGTGTTAATATGCTGATTTTTTGGCACAAATCATCAAATAGGATGTAATGCGTTGAAAATAAAAAATATATATTGTATCAAAAGATGGAATGACTGTGAAACGGAAGAAGAGACTGTGATCCATTTCCTCTGTTCTCTGTTCTGCTTTCTTTAGAAATAGGAGAAGCTCCTAGGGGAGTTTCTTCTATGATGACCTAATGGACAAAGCGTTACCCGATATCGGAGACGTTATGACGTTAATTAGTCACCCAGGCTGGTTCAGGGCGGATATTTTAGTAGAAGGACAGCTCCATTTGTGGTATCACAAGGGGCCAATTGGCCTAAGTGTGTTATCCTCGAGAACGGCCAACCGCAAAATATAATCGTAGAATTTTTACACGGACATATTTTTATGTGACCCCTTCAGTGATGATATGGCTTTATCTTATATTGTTATTCTTTGGTACTCTTACAGTTATTTTTTTTCTTATTATTATATGTATATACACATGTTTTTAATATTAATTACCTAATATATAATAATAAATAAATTTGGAATGGTAAAATAAAACCAAAGTTTTCAGTTCTACTCATTTAATGACACTGACTAGTTTCGGTCATCCAGTGACCATTTTCAAAGTGTGAAAAAACAAGAGGTGTTTGGTGTTTATATAATATCTGGTTAAGGGGTTTGCATCATTTTTTTTTTTCCTCTTTCTCCGTCAGTTCAATTAGTGTTGCTAGAAAGAACTGACAAAGAAAACTAGCAAACAAAGCGGAGCGTACAAATAGAAAAAAAGAAATTAAATAATTTATATTGCAAAATTATTGAATGCTGCTGGAACATGGCATGATGGTGTCTGTATCTATTATTGAAGTTCTGTGACCAATGGTTGAGAACAGCAATGTTAGGATTAACTGTGTACCTGTAACAAAATAATGATAAATGGTTGGAAATACCATTTCTTATTATTGATTACTTGGTATATGAATAATATGTTTATAAATATTTATAGCGGTTTAAGTAGAGGTGAAGTAGAGAAATCTGCTTGTAAAGTAATAAGTGTCTTGTTCATATTATTTTTTACTCTATTAATTTCTAGTATCTCTAATCTGTCTAATTTTCTCCCTTTATTACATTTATGTAGAATTTGAACATTATTGTCTATTGTAAATTCATGTTGTAGTTCGTTTAAATGGGTAGCAAAATTAGAAGTATCTTGATTTAATCTTTTACATCTTAAATGTTCAGTTATTCTTTGTTTAAATGTTCTACCAGTTTGACCAATGTATGAACCCGTGCACGTATTGCAATTCAACTCATACACACCACTATTGTTGACTGGATCTATTTTGTCTTTATTATTTACTAATGCTTTACCTAATGTTTTTGGGTTGTAAAAAGCAATCTTCTTTTTGGCTATTTTCTTAATTATATTACCGGTTTTTATAGATGTTCTGCCAATGTAACTTAGTTTTACCCATTTATCTGAATTTGCTGGTTGAGATGTAAGTCCTGGAGCAACCGCAGTTAGGAAGACACCATCATGCCATGTTCCAGCAGCATTCAATAATTTTGCAATATAATTATTTAATTTCTTTTTGTATTTGTACGCTCCGCTTTGTTTGCTAGTTTTCTTTGTCAGTTCTTTCTAGCAACACTAATTGAACTGACGGAAAAAGAGGAAAAAAAAAAATAAATAAATAAACAAAAAAAAAATGTTGCAAACCCCTTAACCAGATATTATATAAACACCAACCACCTCTTGTTTTTTCACACTTTGAAAATGGTCACTGGATGACCGAAACTAGTCAGTGTCATTAAATTAGTAGAACTTAAAACTTTGGTTTTATTTTACCATTCCAAATTTATTTATTATTTGAAATGGAGTTCTACCAAGAATTGTCCGCAGAAAAGTTAAAAAAAGTTAATATATAATAGTCTATAATTGGCTCTATATATAATTGCAAACCCCGTGATGAATATCACGCATATATGTATCCACAAATAGGAAGAAATCATACACATTGTATCAAAAGATTCTGAGCAAACGCCCAAGGCAGGATCGTTTTCGTTCATGTCTGTGATTTGAAATGTCTATCTTTATGAACGTGGGTAGTCTGATCGTGAGAAAATGACTTGGATTTTTGCCCCAATGGCCAGTCAGTTAATTTGCAAAAATGAGTCTGGGATAGTCACGAATTGAAAGGAAACCGAAGATAGTTCTTCGTCTGCTTTTACTTTGGTCATACTTTTAATACAAGAAATTGAATTTAAAATATTATTAATGTGCCAATGCTAATTTTTTAAATAAGTGAAATAAAAGAAGAATAATAATTATATAATTAATTACCAAAACTACGACGGATTTTGACAAGAGGAGTACGGACAGAGGTTTTGAATGAGAAAAAGCGAGTAAGAAATATGATGTTTTCCAAATTTTATTACGTACTTTGAATTATCACTTTTTATTTCTTTTAGTTAGACCCTTACAAGGTGAACCAGTCTTCCTTTTAATAGAGGAATAGAAATTCGAAGAATCTGAACTAACTGAGTTTATGGTTTTGATCATTTGAATCATGGAAATCTGCATTATGAACGCTGTCAGTGGGTATAATAAAGTTTCAAAGGTTTATAATGTTAGTATACAAACCGGCCCGGTATACTGATGAAATAAAAACATATACCTATATTCATTATTTTCAACGACCGAACGCTGTTATTACCGGATGATTTTCAAACTGCAAATTATTAGCTCATTATTAGTTTTTTTTAATAGGCTTTCAAGCCGTAAATGTGAAATAAAATATATATAAAATTAAGCTGTGCCTCAATCAATTATAACTCATGTGTTTGATCATCAAATAATTTCACATAAGTCACTAAATGTTAAGTTATTGTCTAAACGCATTAAAATATTTATCGAATATTAAATCCGTGGAATGAAATGTAGGTCATGAATAAAACCATAAACAAAACGTTTTCATGTCGATGATTTTTGTGTTCTCTAAATAATGATGATGATTGCTAACTATTATGTTATTAACAATCATTTATTTCAAATGAATGATAAGTTCTTCTTGTATCTCTGTACCTATGTATATAAAAGCTCTCTTCACGATTTTAGCAAATTGGTTTCGTAATCTTGTTAAACATTTCTGCAACACGTTTAATTAAATGTCTTAAATGCATCAATATGTTTGAAGATGATACGAGTGCAAAACCTCTTCACAAAAATTATCAATTACTATGAAATAAATTTAACGAGTGTCATATTTGTACGAGGAATTGTGCCTAAACAGAAACCAACTAAGAACAGTAACTGGTATATCAACTGGTCTCTGCTAGTTGAAAATACGCTATTACATAATGGGGCTTGCAGAGGACCCAAACTGCAGAGGCTGATGAATCAACCTATGGATTAGATACATGAACATATCTTTCTCGAGCCTGGGTTCATAAAAACTTTAAATGGTGCTTTTGTAGCATTGGTTCAGCATAACCCTAAAAACTTGATGCTAAGCTAAGACAAGTATATATGCCTGTATCTGTAACTTATTTAATCATTTATGAACGTCCTTGACATTGCTGAAAACCAGCTGCACTGTGCGCTTCCACATGATGTACACAGTCGAGAAATTGCCTTTTGTTGTAAAACAGTGATTTAAATTTTGACCAACGCAACATAATCATGTTTCATCATTATTATCAGTGGCTCCACAGCCCGATGCGAGCCTTGGCTTGCTCCAGCATTTCTCACCATCTCAGTCCCTTACACGCCATCCTGTCATAAGAGTTTGGGTCTTCCAACGTTGCGTCTACCTTGGGGTTTTTGGTGTAAGATAAAATAATGATTTTAAGTCTTTGGCACTCTTTATTCGCCCATTCTTTCCACGTGCCCTACTCATCGCAGCCTCCATATTTTTATTATCTTTATAATGTTGGACTCATTATGAATACTGTAGATCTCGGCGTTTCGTTGTATTCTCCAAACTCCGTTTACCCGCACAGATCCGAATATTTTTCTAAATGTTCTTATAAATTATTGCAATAAATAAATCGTAATTTATTTATATATAATTCGTTCGTTTCCGTGTCCAGGCCATCTAAATGCACCCTCTAATAGCCTTGCAGCCGTCACAGCTCTGTTCTTTGCAGCCAAGAGGTCCTCCTTATTATAAGTGGGTAGGTACACCAGCAGGTGCGCTATGTTTTGCTCTTCTATATATAATTGTTGAATATAGATTACACAGCACTTTTAAATTTTGTGTGGCCTTGGTCTTTCATAAAATACATAAAGAAATTAAGAAAAGTTATAAGTATAGATTTTTTATTACAGTTATTTACTTCAAATTCCCCAAAACAACTACAGAAAATGGCAGTGGTCTTTCATAAAATCTATAAAGCAATTTAAAAAATTTGCTCGTTGTATATTTTTTTATGATAACGGTTATTTATCTTTCTATATATCTGTGGCTTAACAACCCAGGTCGGGTTTTAGCTTCCTGTAGAGCTCGTCTCCTTGACTGTCGGTCTTGGGATGCATTACGCATGTTATGAATGCCGATTTTGTTTGCATCCTTCACTACTCTGTCCAGCCATATATAAACTATATCTATATGTGGCTCTACAACCCAGGTCGGGTCTTAGCCTCCTGCAGAGCCCGTCTCCATGACTGTCGGTCTTGTGACGCATTACGCCAGTTATGGATGCCGATGTTGTTTGCATCCTTCACTACTACGTCCAGCCATCGAAGCTTCCACCTACCAATCGACGATAACAGTTATTTACTACAAATTCCCCTAAAAAAACTATAGAAAATGGCAGTGACGTCTAAAATAAAATGACATAATTTCTACACGTTTCTTTTGCGTGGGCAAAATGTTGTTAACAATATAAAATTAAAAATTATCGTTATTCAAATTAACTTGACGAAACGATAGAATCGTTTTGTAACCTTTTCAATTATTTATTTCTCTGTTTGTTTTTTTTCCCATGGACTAAACTAATTTTAATTTTAATTGTTTGAGTTTTCGGCGTCATCTGTAACACATTAAAAAGTAGGACAAAGCGTGGGACTGGTCTTGTGCCTTCCTTCATTCTCATCAACCATTAATTGTTATGTCAGCGTTTCAAAAATTTTCATTTCAGTGCGGAAATTAGATAAAGTTGACTGAGAATCAGACATTGGGCTTGCCAAAGAAAGTCAGACGGTGAAGTGTCGACATTCTGTGAAATATGTGGGCATCTACAGATGTTGCGAAAACTGAGCAAACCTTCTTCTGTATTTATTTAACTCATCTAGAGTATGTTCCTATGTATATTTAACTCATCTAGAGTATGTTCCTATGTATATTTAACTCATCTAGAGTATGTTCCTATGTATATTTAACTCATCTAGAGTATGTTCCTATGTATATTTAACTCATCTAGAGTATGTTCCTATGTATATTTAACTCATCTAGAGTATGTTCCTATGTATATTTAACTCATCTAGAGTATGTTCCTATGTATATTTAACTCATCTAGAGTATGTTCCTATGTATATTTAACTCATCTAGAGTATGTTCCTATGTATATTTAACTCATCTAGAGTATGTTCCTATGTATATTTAACTCATCTAGAGTATGTTCCTATGTATATTTAACTCATCTAGAGTATGTTCCTATGTATATTTAACTCATCTAGAGTATGTTCCTATGTATATTTAACTCATCTAGAGTATGTTCCTATGTATATTTAACTCATCTAGAGTATGTTCCTATGTATATTTAACTCATCTAGAGTATGTTCCTATGTATATTTAACTCATCTAGAGTATGTTCCTATGTATATTTAACTCATCTAGAGTATGTTCCTATGTATATTTAACTCATCTAGAGTATGTTCCTATGTATATTTAACTCATCTAGAGTATGTTCCTATGTATATTTAACTCATCTAGAGTATGTTCCTATGTATATTTAACTCATCTAGAGTATGTTCCTATGTATATTTAACTCATCTAGAGTATGTTCCTATGTATATTTAACTCATCTAGAGTATGTTCCTATGTATATTTAACTCATCTAGAGTATGTTCCTATGTATATTTAACTCATCTAGAGTATGTTCCTATGTATATTTAACTCATCTAGAGTATGTTCCTATGTATATTTAACTCATCTAGAGTATGTTCCTATGTATATTTAACTCATCTAGAGTATGTTCCTATGTATATTTAACTCATCTAGAGTATGTTCCTATGTATATTTAACTCATCTAGAGTATGTTCCTATGTATATTTAACTCATCTAGAGTATGTTCCTATGTATATTTAACTCATCTAGAGTATGTTCCTATGTATATTTAACTCATCTAGAGTATGTTCCTATGTATATTTAACTCATCTAGAGTATGTTCCTATGTATATTTAACTCATCTAGAGTATGTTCCTATGTATATTTAACTCATCTAGAGTATGTTCCTATGTATATTTAACTCATCTAGAGTATGTTCCTATGTATATTTAACTCATCTAGAGTATGTTCCTATGTATATTTAACTCATCTAGAGTATGTTCCTATGTATATTTAACTCATCTAGAGTATGTTCCTATGTATATTTAACTCATTTACCGAGCGGAATGGAGGAAAAGATGTAACGCTCTGCTTTGCCAACCAATCCTCAAGATTGAAAATTGATGAGTTAGTTATAGCTTTTATACACATTCATTGTATGTACATAATATGAAGTATTGAATTCTTTTAGAGTTTGCGGTATTCTCATCTTTAGAATGCTCATGTATATAATATTTATACTTATTTATAGTTTATACTACCTACCAATAGTCTATAGTGAGCTGAATAGTATCCCCATAATCATCAAAAGATATGTCTTTCAAATGAGGATCAGTTTACTTCAATATTTTTACATCCTTTCGTTGTGAAATAAGTTTTCAATAAAACCCTTTTACTTATAAGTACTTCATTTTTTACTTCAATCGAAAGAGGATATGAAAATCTGTCGACTAAGTTTTTAACTTTTATTTTTTTTAATTAACTTTCTTGCTATTTAAAATTCACGAAAAAATATTGTATGTCACAGATTTGCTGATATAGGTTCAATATTTGTTCGTGTTTCATGTACGTATGTACGTATCAAATTGTTTTCTGGAACAATTGTTATTTTTTTATTTATTATTGTTATTTTTCTTTATCTTCTTAAACTACTGTTCTTGTGCAGAAGTTCAATAATATTCTTGTATTTATTTAAAATATTAATTGAAATTTTATAAACTTATATAAAATATGTATATTGACTGTGACATTCATATCTTTGTACTTACAAAGTATTGTTGCTGTCGACTGCGGTTATAATATTTGGTGGGACCGCTCGCTGTTGGTCTGCTATTTTGTATTTACCTACCTATTGATTTATGTGTATTTATGTTTTTATTAATTAATTAATTATATGTTTTTATATGGATAAGTTATTTTCTTTATCTTCTCTACATTTTTTGTACTTATATGTCTTCCACTTTGGTATATTTTCATTTTATATCGTGATAGATGTTATTAACAAAATAATTTTGTCTTTATTTTAATAGGTATACCCACAGACAGGCTTTGCCTTATGGGATTTTTGTGTGCACGCGTTTTTGTTTTGATATTATGTAAATGTGTAATGTATATTAACCGTGTACCAAATATAAAATAAAAGAAATAAAAAAAAATTAGAGTGCATATTTATGTACATCTTGTATAACCAAGGTCATAGGCGTTAACAAGTCTATGAAGTAGGTACTAGAAAAGTAAGTACTAGAATATCTATATTGTGAGATAATATTATATATGTAGAACATTGACCACTTTGATATCCGCAATAACCAGAGCTCTCAAGGAGGCAAGACATCGTTCGGAGAAGGCTTCGACAGAAGGACTAGGAGGATTAAGATCTGATTCCAAGTAAATGGGAGAAAGGCGAGTGTAGAGAAGTAAAATATTTAAAAAACATTTGAGTTTACTTTATTGCACATGTTTAAACAATGTCTCATAACAAGAAACTTACTTGCGGTTGAAACAATGTGACTTATAAAAGTAACAAAGTGATTCATTATTTTAGTTGGTAACGTTGTATGAACATTTTCTAGGCCATACAAATATTTATTATGATATAAATGAACAAAAATCTTATCGAAATATACTGAAACTGTAACTTGTTGCATCTTTGATTTTTCAAGTACGTACTTTGGTACCTATATATTTTAATACCCGCCATTTTTCATTGATTCCCATTAACCTCGCTGTGTCGTGAAAATGCAATAAAACTATTGTCGAAAATCGTTATGAAGCAGATAAATTTTAATGTTTTATCGGGTTCTCAAATCGTGTTAAAACAACAAAAATATATTTTCAAATGTAACAGTTCATAAGTACCTTACCGTTAACTTACTTATCGTGAAGGTCATATTCTGTTTATAATCACATTTTAAGTAGGTACTTGACTGTAAGAAGATACGAATATGTTTAACTATGTTGTAAGCTGGCAACATTATCAATGATATGGTTCTTACATTATGGAGATTACATCTTTCTCATGACTGTTTTGCCACAATAACCAACTATCCCAATTTACATACAGACCGATCGTTAAAGAAATGACTATTGCTCTATGAAGCTATTGGTATCATGTAGAACATTTAATGTGTTTGTGTGTGTCCGTCTCCCCCTTATAACTTTTGACTTAATAGTTTGATACTTAATCTCCAAACATACCTACATTCATACAATAATGCTGTTTTTATATTCTGGGTAGGAAAAAAAGATTGACCTCCATACTACCTATCTTGACATACATACCTACATGTGTTGTATAGAAAACAAAATATTTTAAAATATTCAACTATTTGGATTTATGGGTTTATAGTTGACAGCTGGATCTAGTAGTTTATTTAATGTTTATACAGGCTGTTAAAGATGCTGCCATAAGCAGAAAAAAGCTGTGTATAATAATTGATTTTTTCGTTTGTCCATTTACGAACCATTGATGAATCACTGATCAATACCTAATTGAACTTAATCTCCCACTTGTATATTCGTGATAAAGAAGCGTGCTGATACTGTTTTCCATCCATTAACATTTACAAATGTCTAGATATAGAGTCAGTCACACGATTAGAAATATAACAGAAAGTTATTGTATATTGTATATAGGTACTATTAGTGTACTCAACCTTTAAACAGGAATCGTTTCTCACGACTTTGGAGACACAACCAAATTTTATTCTAGAAAATGTAAATATTATGTAGGTAGGTATCCGTTAAAAATATCCGGTTTATAAATATTCTCATCATTTATTTATTTATTTTATTTTATTTATTTAACATAATGTAATGTTATAATACACATAAAGATATAATTCACTAGTATAGTAATTTTTACAAATAGTTTTTTTGCAATGCCTCATCAAAAAGATTGCATCTTGTGCTTGATGAGGGAATCACTTGCACTGACAAATAAAAAATATCAAATACAAAGCAATTAAATCAATGTCATACATAAAGTAATTAAATCAAAATCATACATGAACAAAAAATCAAACAAACATTAAAACAAGTTTAAAAATAATTGAGGAATACAGACAATTGAAACATATCAAAACACATATTCAAATAAAAAAAATAATAATGTACCTACGTTATTATTTTCAAAAAAATAATATATGTAATCATTCTGTAATGTGGCAAATTTGCAGGATACAAGAGAAATTTTTTAAAGGGAATATGTCCTTGACACAAGTACATATATTATGTAGGTACACCTTCGTAAATTCCATAAAATAATAAAATTCTTTTGAAAGAAATCGGTCACGATAGGATACGATACCGGATCCACTGAATAAGACAGCGTATATCCGCTCTGTCACCGACACATCTTTTTTAAAGAATGAGTAAGTCCTTATAAAAAAACATTTACATCCTCATACGTTACCACTATTTTCTATTAAAATCATTTTTGGGTGTCCCTTAATAGCCAGGTAATCGAAAATACAACAGGCAACAATAACATCTCACACAGTTTAGCAATGAGGTTCACCACCCATTCTGAATGAAGTGCCTTTTTAGGTGAGACGTGACTGGTGTGTGATTCTTTATATGTGGCAATGTACACCTGTCGCTAGTTGCCCCATATTGTGGGATATGCCGTGATATTGTGGGTATGCGTGTATATAATTTGCACATATAAACTCTAGGCTACTGATCAGAAAATAGTTCAAAAATCGTTAGGTGAGATACATTAACACGCTGATGTCATGTCATGGTCGTTATTCAGTCATTTTCTAGAAATTATCTCTTGATTAGCTCTTGGATCATTCGAAAAATTCCGAATCGTTTAACTTAGTCAAGGTTCGTCGTTGCGAATATTCCCCATTGCGAATCATGCGGTTAATGCTGTTTAATATTTACAAACATCCATTAGTCATGACATGTTATTAGTCATTATTTACACATGTAAATTTAAGCGTAAATTCTTCGGGGAATCCCTTCATATGATGATTTTACACATCAAAGGAAATTGCTAAAAGGTGGGTCATGTATTGAAATTATTCATTATCCATTTAAGTATGTTTACTTAAACATAATTCCATGCTGAATTTCTGAATAATTAATCGGCTTTATAATTAAACGAGTGGCTTGTGGCTAACGCTAAAGGTTTCTCTTAATAGTTAGGCTGTGTTTCTCTAACAAAGATTAAAGTAAAAGCAGAGGTAAAATACTTTGATTTCATAAAATTATTCAAAAGTTTTGGTTGTTTCATTGAAATGTAATGCCGTCAAACAACGTATTTTTGAACAATTTCACGAAATCAAAGCATTTTAATTATACTATTACCATTACTTTTGTTGAAAAAAACCCAGCCCAAGTGTACATTTTTTCTTCTTGAAAGCTTGACAATCCTAATTGGTAGATTCCCATTGAGTTATTTTTTACAGAGATATTGGTCACACCTCCGATCTTTACATTTATAAAGTCAATGACAGTCCACAGTTGTCGATTGTTCTTTTTGCACTATGGTGCCAATATTGCCAATCTATAGGGCTCCACGAGCTACTTTTCGTATGCATTTTTTTTATTATCACTCACTTAGCGTTCTCTGAAGGTTGATGGTGGGAGTATCGAAATCCCTTAATGCGTTTCACGTATGGAGTTGGCCTCTTAGTAGCAGAGGTATGTTATATGATTGATGGTAATCCTTGGCTTGTCCGATGAGCAGCCACTCCGGGTTCGTCTAACGCTCCCAATGGAGTAGGGTAGGAGACTGCGAAATCCTCTAAATTTTTAAGAAGTACATTTATAATACATTCCTAAACAAATATAAGTTTTCGGAGGACTAAAATAATCATAATACACCATACACACAAAAAAACTGATCAGCAGTCAGATACCTAACCAACTGAGTTACGAAGGCCGACAAACTGAACCCCTGATCATAGATTTTTATTTCTTTAAATGTTGACATTCCCATTGAAGAGTATATTTCCAGACCATGAGCATACATACAAATACATCACTACCAATGTCATAGGACTCTCCTGATAATCTGAATGTTTATCTGATAATCAGTAATATTGTTTGAGATTTAGCAAATGAAAAATGCCTGCCATTAAATTTGTTCACTGAAGGTTCCCCAAAAATAGCAAATTTGGCGTTAATGAGTTTTCCAAAGCGGTGACCATGGCCAGTATGTATTTCATGGATGAAGTCATAATATAAAAACATGCAATTTATTCACCATTTCAATATTATTCTTAAAAAAAAACAGGGAATCAGACAGGGTGAAGACGATACAATTTATTAAATAAGGAGAATTGAGTGGCTGAAACATATTCGACGCCGGATATATCTTAGAAGTGACTGTTTACCATAAGTATGAAGGTAGTAAAATACATGGTTGGCTTGGGATTAGAAGAAATAATAATCACTGAACGTCAATGTATCATTGAACACTGGTTTAGAGAAGGACAGAATTGCAGCAAGTGTTGGAAAAGAGATATTAAAAAGACCTGAATCCATAATAAATTATATTTTATATAGGAATGAGCATAAACGTCGTCCCTAGTTCACTTGTTAATAATATATACGCATAATTAAAGCAACCGTTCATAATCAAGTATTGAATTTCCCCGTAATAGGTTAAACAATGTTACAAGTTACAATGATGCCGTAAATATAATATAAATATCATAAAGATATAGTTAAAATATAACCTTCAAGATGTCTCGTTATTATGGAAATGTGTTACATAGCTAATAGTAGACACTTAAATAACACCTCAACGTTGATGAACTTGTACCTCCTTATAGGTGAACCTAAAGTGAACCTACCATCTATTAGTGATGAGCAAGGTCAATTTTGGTCGCCTAACGCAAGACCAATATGGTAAAAAAAATATGTCATAGGCTTGACTCAAAAACATTTGACACAAACCAAGTTTCACTTGAAAAATTGAACACAAAAAAATGTTGAGTTACTCTCGTATTTTTTGGAAGATGGGTAGTTAAAATATTTTTACTGTGTAAAATGTAGGTTAACAAACCTTACGTAGCAAAATAATTCAATTCCTGAGTCCTAAGTTTACAGAGTGGCTTGGGACTTGAAGAATGAATGTTATAATTATCAGCAAATAATTGGTGAATTGCGTGAGCTTTGCAGAGCGCAAATTTTTGTTTTTCATTTGGTTGAAATCTGTCCAAACCGTTTCCCTCTCCTCCGAAATTTCTCAATTTGTTTGCTGAATACCTATATACACAAAAGTAAGAAGGGGAGCTCAACACATCTTAAAGGTCACATTGCACTATACCATTCCAAATGATACGGGAACGAAAGGTCGTAGAAATTCGGAACTGTATGTAGAAATGAATTTTGGAACAAAATGACAGTTTGAAAAATCAAGACCAACCAGAATGAATACCAAGATTAGAGATGTGAAAGTGAAATTAATGATACCGACATCAAATGCAATATCAATACCCAATTATGGATGTTATAATTTAACTGTATATATGAAAGAAAAAAGACTACCAGAAATCAAAACTATACAAATGAATGTCAGGTAGATAAATGCCAAAATACTCGTGTGAATTCAAGATCAGAATTATGATATACTTGTCAAAGTGAAATCAAAAACGCATTTTGTCTCTGACTAAGGAAAACGTGTCTTTGGATGCAAACTGAACACAAACTTCAATATGAACATGCCTATTATTTTTGTAAGACTATTATTTTAACATTTTTTCAAGACCAAATTCACGCGTTTGTGCTCTTTACTACCATACACAATACGCATATCTGTCGATAATGGAATAAATTACACGCCATATGCAATTTTCTTTTTCTGTTGGGTTACGTAAAACGACACATTGAGAAAATATTATTGTTTATGTAATGCAATATTTCATGTTGAGTACAAAGATACAACCACGTGTAATTTCACACATGGAATATAATCTATGTAAGAATCTATTAAACAGAGCACACATGCTACCTACAGTAGCATTTCAATTTGTATTCAATTTAAGGAATTATTGATTGTTTGAGTTACAAGGTATTCATTTCAATTGTTTAAAACAAGATGAAAGATAGTAGGAAACAAGAAGTTATATATTTTTACAATATTCCTAATATTTAGCAAACTTTACGAATAATGTTAAAAAAACATGTATGTATACTGTTATTTACTTCTCGTTTCCTATTACTAAGATTTCTAAATAGTGTTTGTAAATAAATTGTGTACCAATCACAGACCAACAATCTATACACTGAAAAAATCTAAAGTTAGCAAAGTACCTTTTTGGCTCGGTTAAAGTCATATTGGTAGTTATTAACCAATATATGATTAAAAATAACAAAGTTGCACTTGGCTATTATCTAACAATTGAATACTGTTAACGTGTAGTTGGTTACCAATAGCAATGTAAAAAGTCATGTTGGTAGTTATTGACCTATACATGATTAAAAATAACAAAGTTGCACTTGGTTATTATTTGCGAATATAATACTGTTAGAATGAAGTTGCTTACCAATAGCAATGTACTTGTTTAAATTTTACCGAGTAACAGGTACCTATACGGACATTTTGTATTTGGCATCTGTCAAATTTGACATTTTATACATAAAAATATTAATATTTCTCAAATTTGACACGATATATTAAAAAAAATATTATATAAAGTATAATTCTCGCCAAATATGATATGTCACATTAAAAAATGATTAAGTAAAGTATAATACTCGTCAAATTAGACATGTGACACTGAAAAATAATTGAATTAAGTTGAATTAAGATGAGATATTCGTCAAAGATTATCATTATTATTCACAAATATCTTGTGTTAATTTGCTAATATTTACATTTGAGATGTAATGTAAAGATGTTTATACTATTTTGATGTTAAAGCTGGATTACCATTTAGTATTTTCCGTTTTTCAAAAGAGAGAATGAATAATAAGCATCTAACAAAATGAGCTATACAAATACATACAAATTAATGGTATTATTATGGGTATTATATGACCACATTAATTAATAATATCCTGAAAAAATTAACCTAGCATACAAATCTGAATAATAAGAGACCATAATGGGGCAATTAATGAATGTAAAGAATGTATTATGTCCAATTATGTCAAGATCATTGATTTGTCAAGATTGGTTTTGTGGTGTTTGGTTTTCTCTGCCCCAATATGGTTATTGTGTTTAGGTATGTATGTATTAGTTAATATAACTAATATAAATAACTCATAACTTCAATATTAGTTAATGTCAGTTTATAACATTCACAAATAATAAAATAAATATCTACATAAATATGTAACATTAACATACACCCATTTGAAAAGTGTGAGTCAATCGTTTGATATTGGATTGTTGTTTAATATTCATGTTGATGCCATGCTGGGGAAAGCATACAGAATATTAGGCTTTATATGTAGACTAACTATAGCCTACCCATACTATGACCATACACAAATTAAATAAATAGATAATCATTGCACTATACTCTCAGCATCATTGAATATCAACTGCTCAACTGTCTGGTCACCTCACTATGATATTAACTAAAGAATATAAGGATTTCAATGGAAATTCAGTGTGACACAATCAATTAACTTATTCTTTGGAATGAACAGCCTGTGCAGGAGGAGAGAGTTGGCCGTTCTGTTTGTGTTGCTTAAAATCATAAACGGTTAACTTTATGTCCCAACGATATTAAACAAGTTATATTTTAACACAAATCCTAGAGTAACAAGAAGAAGGGTCAATATGTTATTAGTGTTATCAATATACACATTATTAATGTTAACAATGTAGTTTGTGTTAAAACCATAAGGGCTGAATAATCCTGATAGTGAACTATGATAGTAAAAAAAAAAATATTTATATTCAATGAACTTGTCTGCATACTATATATTTATCAAACCTCATTTAGACTGCAAATACATTTTCTCCATGTGAAAAAAAAATAAAACAAAGTAAATATACTTATATCAAAATAGAGTAAGTATACTCTTGAGGGAATTACTTGAGAATTTTCATCGTGGATGGTTGCATATAGGTGTACAACCTAAGCAAAATACCCAAATTGACGCTCTACGCAGTCCATGTGATTTCTCAAGTTATTTGCTTATAACTGTAGGCAGTGTGATAATGTATTCATTTTCACCATACTATGCAAGTCTACTAGGACATGGCATACTATCCATAGTATGGTTGCAGATCTTTAGATAGGAACAACGCTTTTGTTATTAATACTTGCATGATAATATATTATATATAGCAGGGGTGGCCGACTTGATTAGATCCAAGATCTACTGTTTACTGAGGAAGCCCTGTGCGATCTACCAATTACATACTTCTTGAAATTTTAAATGAAACAGCATGGTTCAGTACACAATTAAGTAGTATTTTTTAAATTTTATTAAGAGGGAAAACATAAAACTGAAAATTATTCTTAGTAACTACTTGTATATTAGTGTGAGCACTGCGTCTGAGCATCTTCCATTAGATTAGCAAAATCAGGTTTGTAGTTGGAAATTGCTAACCTTAAAGAATCCAGTGTATGAGCGTCTGTCAAGCGAGAACGGTGTTTATTTTTTGTTTGCTTTGAGTAGGAAAATGCTGACTCACATAAATATGTTGAACCAAAACACAAATGCAATATTGTTCAACACATTTCTTCAAACATGGATATTTCTCGTTGGAAACCAATGCCCAGAAATCTAGATAAATAAAGTAACGTGACAACGTGAACGTAACGTGATGGGTGCAGCAGTTGGTGATTACGTTGCGCAATCTGTTCTACGTATTTATGTATGTTTATATTTTTTGCCTTGCCACGATCGACTGGACTAATAGTCGCGATCGACAGATCCTGGCCACCCCTGATATATAGTATTCTTTAATAAACTCAACATCTCTGCAATCTCTTCCAGCGCATTTAAGATAGCTGCTTCCTCTGGTTTCTAAATATTTTGATTGGCATGATGTGTCATTCGGAATATAAATAATATATGGATTTTTCACTCAATTGTTATTTATAAAATGTTAAAAGACTATGGGTCGCCATAGAAAGTGCTTGAAACAGTCGGGGTTGGCTGTTTCAAACTGTTGCAGCACGGATGTTTGCAGTTCCAGTGCAAAATTCTTGTTTACAAAACACTAACCGCTTGAGCAGTCGTAGCCAAAATGAGCAGTCGGATTGCGGTCGAATTTCGCCGTGTAGCTAAATTCTTAGATTAGTTGTGACAGCAATACACAACTTCTTCAATCTGTCCACTACAATTGCTAGACTTTCTTTAGGAGAAATACTTTTTCTTATAACGGTGTCCGTTTCCTAATTTTTATTTCATTTTTTATTTCATAAATAAATAAAATATGAAATAATATATTTAAAAAAATAAAAAGAACAAAATAAATAAAATTAAATATGAGTCAGTTCTTCATTGACATCAGTTAAAAAGATTTTGTTGTATTTTTCTGTAATGGATACAAAAGTGTGAAATATTCAGTATTTTCAATGTTGGATGTGCCCATGTAGGTCAGTTATTTTATAGTAGAATAAATAATGTTTCCTCCTCGAAATCCATATTGCAACTGAATTAATGTTGACAGCGATTGTGTTGCAGTTGAGCACTGCTTCATACTAAGGCAACATACTTTCTGAGTTAAGCAAGTTAGACAGCAAATTTTTTTGCAGATGTATACCTATTATTATTTTGATATGCTTGAACTTAATATTCATGATTTTTTCTTTCATTTGTCATTTTAATATTAAAAAAAATATCACACTGGCTAACTTGAAAAAATGCGTTTCATTAATTTTAAAACATATTAATTTCGTTGTATTTGGAGCCTGTCACAGGAATGACTTGTATAGTATACTGATAATGATAAAACGATCCTAAAAGAACTACACTTTCATATTACAAAATTGTTTTTAAGAAAAAACCTCGGGAACGTAAAACTGTAATAGAAAATTAGGATCAATTTCTTAACATCATTTCTTGAATTAACACACTGAAAAATAAACAATTTCATTCAATAATAATGTTGACGAATATTGTATTTAGTAAATTTTAAGGTTAGATTCTACGTTCTATTTGTGTATAAAGCGACATGTCAAATATTTACGTTTCGGTGGTTGATATTGGTGGAATGACCATATATAAAAATGGTATTTCGTTTTAATATCTACTTATTCTCATGATGGAATACATTAACTACTTTATTTATTAAAATAATTGTTATTTCTTATTTTTTTACATATGTTGCGTTTATTAAAAATATTCAGATGAATTTATTTACTGGAAAGAACTGAAATGTCTGAAATGATGTTGAATTTTTTTTGTTCTGGCAATAATACATATGTATTACGCGCAACCGTTTCGCTTTGGTCTTCTGTCAAAACTCAAAACGACGTGTTTTCTTGTTCAAATATTTTTGTGTCTTGCTGTTTTGTTTTAAATTGTGTGGTGTAATGGTGTTATTTTTATTATTTAAAAATACCACATCAATGTTGTCAATGTTATCAAATGCCACATCAATGTTCTTGTGGTTCAACGGAATTAACGACAATATTGGAAAAATATAAATGGACAGCCAGAAGAACCAATGTGTCAATTCTAGACGAGCTAAGGATCGAGGATCGTCTATCGACGATATGTTACAGACGTATCCTTCAATTCTTTGGACACATTGCCAGAAGGGAACCAGACTGCCTCGAGAAGCTTGTTGTGATGGGCAGCGTGGAGGGACGGGGTCTTCGGTGACTGGTGCTCTGCGTTCAGCCAAAAATAGATTGGCATGGAGGCGGGCCATACGTGTGGCGACAGACTACAGCCGCTATCCTCAGTCATGAGGAAAGGGACGAATGATGAAATGGTAAGTTGTACAGTGTGATATCATGCTATTAAATGAATTCAAAGTTGTAAGAAAATAACAGATTAACGCTCGCTCTACATTTGTTTTTACAGAACTCATTTATGTGTCAACATCAATGGATACCGTCTCATCCCAGATAGTACCCGCTTACGATTGTCCACTCAAGTTCACCACTCTTTCCACATCCATCATAAGTAAGTTAAATAAAATATTTAATTGCAATAAATGTACCTATAGCAAACACTTGATGTATTACTTGCAAATACTTGATTTGTGGCAGGATAAGAAATGAGGACATTAGGAAATAATGTAAGATGAAGAAAGATATCAATAATAGAATGAAAGTGAACACATTGAGATGGTTTGTCCACATGGGAAGAATGAATGAGGAACGCCTGACGAAGAAAATAAACATTGCGGAGAGGAATGGAATGAAAGGTCGGGGCCGCCCAATAAAGGGATGGCATGACCATGTGAACGATATTCTGAAAGACAGAAATGTTGAAATGAATGAAGTGTGAACAATAGACGAACATGTATGAGAATATGCATGAATGTTGACGAGGCGATGAATGTATGCCAAGATAGAAAAATGTGGCATTCGGTTCTCTTTTCTGCCTATCCCGCAAGGGACCTGGCGTGATGGTATATTGTTGATGTATTAACTACTTAATGAACTGTGTATGTTTTCAGTTCCTGAACCTCGCTCGACGTTTGTCGCCCTATGTATCTACATTTCCATGTAATCCACAGGACGTTCCTCGAAAAGTAAGTTAAACAAAGTTTATATTTTATTTATTTATTTAAATATTGATTATAAAGGTGTAACACTATGGAATAGTGGAGAGTCATGATTTCACAATTTTTAAGCATATTTTTTACATCAATTACTCAACGGATATCATGTAGAGAGTGCACACTGAGTTTTTCATCATGATGTGTTTGTATGTATGGCGTAGGTACGGTGTATGGATACGGATATTCATATACCATACTTACAAGATACTGTAGATCTTCCATACTTACTGCTAACAGAACTTTATCGTCTGCATACATCAAATCTCGCACTATAACAGTACTCAATTTTAACAAACTTATGGCTCTATAGTTTTTGCAGTCGAGCTTTGAGCCTTTACTTTAATACAAAGGTACCACGACTGCATTTCTCCATGATGGTCTGATAGAAATTAAATGCATCATTGTTATTAAACATTTCTTGTTTCATTATAGAAGGAGGCAAGATGAAAAAACAACATGCAGCCAGAATTCAGTGGAGAGTCTTAAAGAGAGTCTTCCCCCGGGCCACAACGTGGAGTGGCGTACGTGGAAGACACTAAACAGACTGAGGACGGGCGTTGGGAGAACATTGGATAACCTGTCTACATGGGGCTTCCTGCAACAGGGAATACCAACGACATGTGACTGTGGACAACAACAGACCACCGTACATCTGTGCAGCTGCCCCTCGTTTACATGGTCGTGCCATCCTTTTCTAGGGCGCCCGCGACCTCTTATTCCGTTCCTGTCAGATTTGTATATTTTCTTCGTCAGGCGTTCTTCGTTCACTCGCAAGAAAACAAATAATTGTTTGCGGAAACATATATCTTTAAAAAGACGTGTCCTGGTATTGAAAAAATGTTTAAAAAAGGGTGAATGGTCATATCTGAATGAGCTGCCTCTAGTTGTAAAATATTTTCTTGAAAACCAAGAGCAGAATATTAGACGTAATAAATTTCATTGAAAATATTCTGAAGAAGATAAGATGTTTGCATTATCTGTACAAAATAGGTATAGAAATCAAGTGGCGATAGCTCTGGGGATTGTGCGGGCCACGGAATGGGGCCTAGACTTCCAATCCGGGAATTGGCATACTATTGCATAGTGAACCGGACACAACAAGTTGTTTTGAAGGAAATCCATGTAATTTATACCATTAAGGTTGTCCAGCTAGTAGTATCGTCCCACGATAATATTGCCTATCACTCCTGCCCAAACATTGACTCTAAATTTTCTCTGAAAGTACACTAAACGGGCCACGCAGGATTCTCATTAGACCACATGCATATAAATTGTGAAGGTTTATAATCCCCTCACTAGTAAATTTTGACTCGTTTATCCACAAAATTCTTTTTGAAAGGGTTGTATCGTCAATTTCAGCAATTTTTAGAAAAGGTAACTATCGCATGTACCTACATGAAAAGAGTTCATACCTAATTTAAATTATCTGAAACCCAGAATTTGTTGTTTTTTTGGCATTTTCAGAACCAACCTAACTTGCATGAAATAAAAATTATGTACTCTTGAGAATAAAAAGATGTTTTTTTTATATTTATTATGTTTAATATGTCTCTATGTATTAGAAATATAATATTTTTTTAATACAATAAATCACATTCCTGTGCAATAAATGAAATTTTGAATGAAACCTGTATTTTATTTCACTCCAAATATCCTACCTGTGTAAATTAGCAGAATACTGAGTAAGTAGATTGAAAATAGCCAAGTAGCTTTGCTGTGGCTACAGAATAAATTAATTCAGAATACTGAGTGAGTTGATTAAATCTAACCAAGTTGTTTGCTGTGGATACTGAATGAATTAGTTCACATTACTGAGTAGTAGATTGAATTTAACCAAGTTGTTTGCTGTGGATACTGAATGAATTAGTTCACATTACTGAGTAGTAGATTGAATTTAACCAAGTTGTTTGCTGTGGATACTGAATGAATTAGTTCAGATTACTGAGTAGTTAATTGAATCTAACCAAGTTGTTTGCTGTGGATACTGAATGAATTAGTTCAGATTACCGATTAGTAGATTGAAATTAGCCAAGTTGTTTGTTGTGGATACTGAATGAATTAGTTCAGATTACCGAGTAAGTTGATAGAAATTAGCCAACTAGGTTGGTTGAATTTGACAGTTACTTTGCTGATATTACAAAGTTAGTAGGTTAAGTTTTGATAGGTTACTTGGCTGATTATACAAAGTTGTCCGTGGTTAACCAAGTTACTAGATTAATTTTGACAGATTGTTAACAAAGCTACTCGGTTAAAATTAGCAGACCATTTACTTGGCAATTTTTAGCAACGAACTTTGCAGGTACTATATTAACAAAGTTGCTTGGTTATTATTAGCAGCAAATCATTTATTTTTAACAACTACATTTTTTGAGTGTATACATGACATAATCAAATCTTCTTTGTACATACCGCGTGTCTGTGCCACCACAACTTGGTGGCAATCATTATAATTTATTTGAAGATATTACGAATGGTTCAGAATGAAAATTACTGAAACAGTGATCAACACTAATATCAAAAAGTGCATGGAGTTTTCAACAAAGGGATTTAAATGTCGAAAAGCAAATACTTTTTCTGCTTTTTTTTCTGATTTATACATTGGATATTTTTGGGATACCCCCGTTACACCTCACTTTGCGTACTAATCTCTTGGCCTTAACTCGTAGCTCCTGTCAGATCTGTAGGTATATTTCTGTGACGATGTTATTAGTATGATTAAAATCAATTAAATAGTTATAAAAATGCATTAAATTTACGAATTTTACAGATACTAATCGCTATGTAGAAGTTCTTCTATGTAGAAAATGATTTATCATTACCTAACCATCAAAATCATTTATGAATCATGACCTCCTTATAATTATATTACCAAAGGTCCCTTCACTGTACATACTTTCTTTTTCAGTTCCGTATGCCAAGGATAGGAGATTGATCTACATTGACATTATCATTGAATGTCCTCTTGGGTCTTCCAACCTATCGCAGATCTGTATTCGGATTGTTGCATCACAGGTTTTTTATGCAAATAAAATGCAAACATTTTTGAAATTTAATCCAAAGAAATATTGAAAATCATTGAAGATTTAAATGTTAAACTCGAGACAGAATCGGGATTTTATGCAGTTGCCTCTGCACTTTAAAACGAGTGGGTTGTGGCCAGCGCTAAACTCTTTACTAACAAGTCATTCTATAAATTATTCAAATTTTGTATGGAAAATATTCAGCATTTTCACCAAATGAGTTTTATTATGAACACTTAGTAACGATTCAATTCATTTTATGAAAGTGATGTGCCTTTTTACCAATTAGAAAATAAAATTTTCAAATTAAAATTATCCTGAGCTCGGGGTCACTTTGAAATATTTGACAGTTAAAAAAATTGAGAAGCACTATTCGTATATCCTTCAAAATCTAATGGGGTCTAAGCGACTATTAGATATACATATTTACAAAATTTGAAAAGAATCGAATGAGTGCTTTAGTCTATAACCGATAAAGTAAAATAAACACGCTTTACATAGCACATAGCACACAGCATATAGCACACACACACAGATATATTGTGACGATACTTTCAGAATACAATCTCATTATGATACTAGTTGATAATCTGCAATAAAAAAAACCCTTAAAAATTGCTAAATCATTACTCTCCACTATATTATCCCCTTGGGTAATGAGGAGTAAAAACAGACATGTTTTCTAAATATTATCAGTAAGGTTTTGAGCGAAAACATACACTAAAAAGATAAACCATTAATGCTCCAAATCAATAAAAATTATTTTTTTAATTAATGAGGGTTGCCCAACAACGACCCAACTGTATTGGCCCTAACACTACACAGAAACTAAAGAGGTCGCCATGGGGATAGTTATATGTAATGTTAGTGATGTGCGCTGTAGCAGCTACCAAGAGATGAAGAGACTAGCGGCCAACAGAGATATGTGGAGAGATGAAGTGTGAGGTGCGAACCAATCCTAGGATTATGACAACGAAGATGAAATATATTATTTCTTAAGTCTATTCGCCGGAAATAATTCAATTTCAATATACCGACGGAAATTCACCGATTAAAACTATAGCCAATCTTAAATATATCAAAAAGTCAATTAAAATTAAGAAAAATATATTTTATACTGCTCACGTTTAGTTTCATCTTGATAATATAAAACATTTATTTTGCAACACTAGTATCTGCATCTAGCTTTGTCCACTTTAGTGAAATATATCGAATCTATGTATATAATAATGGATGTACGTATGTTTGTTTGTTTGTATGTGAGCGATGGACTCCCAAACCAACCATCCGATTGCGATGAAACTTTGGGAATTTATTCGGCTCATACAGGAGAAAGATAATAATTTATTTATTCGATATCTCACAATATTTTTATTGAAAATAAAATGTTTTGTATTGAAATGAAACTTAGTGGATTTGTTCAGCGCGCACACGAGAAGGTTTATGAATTAAAATTGATATATTTATTTAATATCTCACACAAGAATTTACTAAAATTATCTATTTGGGATTGTCATTGAATTTTAGGGATTCGTTCCGCGCATAGCAGATAACGTATTTAAAGTTTCATTCAATTATTTAACTTCTCGCACAAAAGTTTTTGAAAAATGATATTTTGGTATTGCAGGAAAATTTTAATTTAAAAAAATTAACATATAAATAAATCAATGATCGAATAAAGAAATAAAGAAAATTTTAAATAAAAAATAGTATCAAAATAAATCAATGATCGAATAAGTAAATAAATGAATAAATAAATAAGTGAATAAATATATAAATCAATGAATAATTAGAAAAAAATCCTATATATCCATGAATAAAAAATGGTATATTATATAAAAATGGCATAATGGTAAAAGTTTTTTGTTTATTTATTTATTTAGAGGACAACATACAGCATATAATAAATTATAAAAAAAAAGATGATTTGATTAATAATAAAGCCAATTACAGGTTGTCGTCGAAGTTATTGTAGTATATTAAGATACATTAGGAATGCTTACATATTATGGTGAGATATTGTGTGAATGATGTGTGAAATTGCATATATAAATGTGTATATTAAGTGTTAAATTCGATTATGAGGATGAAATTTTATGTTTGATATATTTTTTAAATATTTATTTTATTTTATTTTTATTTTTATTCAGAAATACAACAGCTTATACAATAATATAATAATACAGTAAGATAAAATTCTTGTTGATAACGCCAATTACAGTATTTCCTAGTGGGTGTTACAATATAATATAATATAATATAACATAACACAATACAACACAATGCAACACAATACAATACAACAAAATGTAACATAACATAATATAATATTCACTGCTAGACTGCCCATGAAGATGGATACGACGTGATGGGACACACTGCGGGGAGGGGAAGGGGGGGACGTATATATGTAGTAAATCGGCCCGGGCAACGTGCGACCACAAACACACCACTATACAAAGCATTCATACTTATACACTGATACCACCATTTGTGGTAAACAACATGACGCGTAGTTCAATAGATAATAGTTCAATACATCCATTTATCGATTTTAACAATTCTTTTTTATAGGATGCAATGCTTGATGAAAACAGGTCTATCTTTGTATTGGTCATACAGTTATTATAGAAGCTAATACACGCTCTATTAACAAATGTGTTTAATATATAGTTAGTTCTACAGGATTCGATATAAAATAGTGTTTTGTTTCTGTTACTTCTAGATGGATAGTGGAAACGAATTGCACTCAGGAGTGCACTACTATCGACTATATTATTTAAAATTTTGTACAAGTAGACCAGATCAATAACTATCCTTCGGTCATCCAGTGATTTTATTTTATAATGTGTAAGTGCTTGATCGTAATCCCGGAAATACCGTCGGTTTCTGAAATTGTATTGTTTTATGCATTTTTTTGTAATCTCTCTATAGCATTAATGTGGACAGTATAACTCGGGTTCCAGACCACAGAGGCAAATTCCAATAGACTTCGGATAAGCGAGTTGAACAGTATTACCAGCGAGTTGGGATTCCGGAAATCCTTTGTGTTTCTAAATATAAAGCCTAGGGTCTTGTAAGCACGGGAAGTAGTATTGTCATAGTGTTTAATGAAATTTAATTTTTCGTCTAATATAATTCCCAAGTCCCTCATTTCGGACTTACGTTCTAGAGTCGAGCTATTTAATTTATAATCAAAGTTAATCCTGTTTTTGTTTCTGGTATATGTTATAAAGTTACACTTGTCAATATTCAGGAACAGTTGATTTACCTGACAGTACTCTTTTAGTGCGTTGATATCGTTTTGAAGATCAATACAATCAGTGATACACTCGATTTTTCGATATAGTAATATATATATATATATATATATATATATATATATATATATATATATATATATATATATATATATATATATATATATATATATATATATATATATATATATATATATATATATATATATATATATATATATATATATATATATATATATATATATATATATATATATATATATATATATATATATATATATATGTTATAATATTTTTATCTCGGTTTTCCCGTGTCAGTAGGTCTTGACTAAGACCATTTGTCTTCCGACGTTTCGCCTGAATATCACCAGGCATTTTCAAGGACTTAACGAAAAGCACGCGCGCGACACACGTCTACTCACACTGAAAGCTCACCGTCAAGTGACTCGTAGCGTACAAGATGGCCGCTTATGTCAAATATTGTTAGCGCGACGTGATTGGCTCCTTGTGACACGCCCACCTGCTGTCGTGTTCGTTGGTAATAATATTTTATCATTATTTTTGTGTTGTGATTTATTGTTAATTTTAGTTGTGACATTAATATTATTATTGTTGTGTTTTGGGGTTATTTTCGCTATGGTATTATTAATATTATTATTGTATTGTTTGTCATATAAAATGTTCTTCCAGGTACTAGGCAAACGAACTCCGTCGTCCCGATTGTTCATTATATCCCTTCTCTTATATATTTCTATAGCTTCCCTGTAAATTCTGAGAGGTTCACTGTTTAAACTTGCTATTATTTTTGAATGGTCAAAATCATAAAATGGCATTAAAAATATCAAGTTTTCATAATAAAATATTTTAATAAAAAATAATTAAAAAAACTCATTTCATAATATTGCTGAAAGTTTTCTATATAATCTTTGAATACATTATAGAGTGACTTGTTTGTGAAGAGTTTGGCGTTGGCCACAACCTAATAGTTTATGTATGTTATATGAAATTTCATTCTATAATTTTGACGGTAGTGCTCAACAAATAAGACAATGCGGTCGACAGTTTTATACAATAAGGTTGCAAAAGTGACACTCATTACGCTAAACAACGTCGAACGTCAATTTGATTTTTTTGATTGATTCAAACCAGAGTATCCGCATTCTTTCGCTAGAAGAGATCTACGTTTTAAATCAGTGTAAGTTGTAAAAATGCTCTCTATAAGTCTAAGTCATCGTCAGGCTCATGACAAATCTACATTTTATATGATCTCACCCTCATCCGCTATCTAATTTTAATTTGGAATTATGCTATGAATAAAGCGTAAATCCCAGCCTGATGACAAAGGGATTAGCTGCCTAATTGGTTGAGTTGTTTAGGTTTTACCTTTAATCAAAGGTTAATTAATTTGCTGTAACCAAATCCGGCATTTTTCCAACCAGCAACGACAGAAATACAAACAAAAAATAAATTAACTAATCAAAGCCACGAGCAAAAGAAGATGGTAAATAAATAATACTTATAACTTAAAAAATAAATATAAGTATTTGTATAGAATACATTAGGAAACATCCACACGACGCCATTGGCCATTATAGTTATTGTGTTGACGGCATTAGTGTGTTCTTCTTTTTCTTATACTAAGGCCACATGGGCTTGTTTGAGCAGTTTGCTGCTTGTGATGTGGACTCCCACTTTGAATTTGGTGGATCTTCCAGGCATCCTACTTCCCTCTGGTTTTTCATACGAGGCAAGGTGTGGTGGTCTTTTAAAATCCATTCTTTCCACATACATAGTCTCAGCAATGCTTTCATTATTTTGTTAACTAAATTAATCATTTTTATGTTACTTTTTTTCATCTGCAATTCACATACGTAACATTTATACTTGGATTTGTGTAATAAATTCAATCAAATGAGAATAATATAAAAGTTGACTTATCCTAATATAAGAAAGAATGAATAGGGACGGAAGGGAATGAAGGGACTGTATGGATGGAAGGGAATAAAAAGACGTAATTATAATTAGCGAATCTAGAAAAGAATGTTAAATAATAAAAAGAAAATATACCGATAAAACATTTATTATTTTTGAAGGTAAATAATTAAACAGGCAGCACAACGTCTGTCGGGTTTTACTAGTAATATATAATATAAGAAATAATTTAAAGCAGGAATATAAAGTAGCATGTAACAAGAAAACTCAATAAACCTTCCTAGTGAAATAATTTTGAAATAATACTGTTTTTATTCAAATGAATTAATTTTTGAATTTCAACAATTATTGTGTTACCTTAGAACGCCTCTTGACATTTTTACTAACCTAATTCGTTAAGTGTTATAGCAATTAACATCTTGGTCAATTAGAAGATCACCTTTTAAAGCCGTTGGATCAATTTGCATAAAATGAATCTTTACCGTTCTCTATAGTTCAATTGATTTACCAAACTGGTTAATCAAATCAAATCTTAAAAGATTAACAACACTTGAAGACTGCGAAACAAAATGTAATGCAGTAATGGAACCTATTGTACGTGCGAATTTTTTAAACACAATGCCATAATGCCATTTATATTAGGATAAGTCAACTTTTATATTATTCTCATTTGATTGAATTTATTACACAAATCCAAGTATAAATGTTACGTATGTGAATTGCAGATGAAAAAAAGTAACATAAAAATGATTAATTTAGTTAACAAAATAATGAAAGCATTGCTGAGACTATGTATGTGGAAAGAATGGATTTTAAAAGACCACCACACCTTGCCTCGTATGAAAAACCAGAGGGAAGTAGGATGCCTGGAAGATCCACCAAATTCAAAGTGGGAGTCCACATCACAAGCAGCAAACTGCTCAAACAAGCCCATGTGGCCTTAGTATAAGAAAAAGAAGAACACACTAATGCCGTCAACACAATAACTATAATGGCCAATGGCGTCGTGTGGATGTTTCCTAATGTATTCTATACAAATACTTATATTTATTTTTTAAGTTATAAGTATTATTTATTTACCATCTTCTTTTGCTCGTGGCTTTGATTAGTTAATTTATTTTTTGTTTGTATTTCTGTCGTTGCTGGTTGGAAAAATGCCGGATTTGGTTACAGCAAATTAATTAACCTTTGATTAAAGGTAAAACCTAAACAACTCAACCAATTAGGCAGCTAATCCCTTTGTCATCAGGCTGGGATTTACGCTTTATTCATAGCATAATTCCAAATTAAAATTAGATAGCGGATGAGGGTGAGATCATATAAAATGTAGATTTGTCATGAGCCTGACGATGACTTAGACTTATAGAGAGCATTTTTACAACTTACACTGATTTAAAACGTAGATCTCTTCTAGCGAAAGAATGCGGATACTCTGGTTTGAATCAATCAAAAAAATCAAATTGACGTTCGACGTTGTTTAGCGTAATGAGTGTCACTTTTGCAACCTTATTGTATAAAACTGTCGACCGCATTGTCTTATTTGTTGAGCACTACCGTCAAAATTATAGAATGAAATTTCATATAACATACATAAACTATTAGGTTGTGGCCAACGCCAAACTCTTCACAAACAAGTCACTCTATAATGTATTCAAAGATTATATAGAAAACTTTCAGCAATATTATGAAATGAGTTTTTTTAATTATTTTTTATTAAAATATTTTATTATGAAAACTTGATATTTTTAATGCCATTTTATGAAAGTGATGTGCCTTTTTACTAATTTGAAAATAAAATTTTCAAATTATAAGTTTCCTGAGCTTGGGGTCACTTTGAAATATTTGACAGTCAAAAAAATTGAGGAGCACTATTCATTTATCCTTCAAAATCTAATGGGGTCTAACTGAGTATTAGATATACAAATTAACAAAATTTTAATAGAATCGAGTGAGTACTTGTCTATAATCGATAAAGTAAAATTAACACACTGTACATAGCACACAGCATACTGTACACAGCACATAGCACACACACACAGATACATTATGATGAAACTTTCAGAATACAATATCAGCATGATACTAGTTGATAATCTGCAATAAAAAAATAACCTTAAAATTGCGGAATCATGAATTGCGAGTAAATACGAGACAACAAATTCACAAAATAAAAATTAAAAAAATTCAATACCAGGTTGTTCAAAATTTTTGTTAAAGGTCGACATGTATTGTGTACAACGTGAAAAATGAGTTTTACGTGTAAATTATACCATTATTTGTGGACATTATTTTTTATTTCAACAAGACTTTGAGATATTAAGGAATAATGAAGGGGTTATCTTGTTATTTATAAAATTACTATTGACATTTGATTATAAATATAATAAAACTACGTTCATTTATACGTAACCTTTAAACCACCGGAAAAATTTGAACAGAGGATGTCAAAATAAGTACGTTTAATGACGAACGAGAATTGCTTCATTAGCGTCGTAAAAGTTAAGTATGGAAGTAAAATGATAATAATTAACCATTCATTCCAACACATCTTTGGCAATACTAAATGTTTCTTCTGCCTTATTTCGTTATTATAGACAGTTATTCCTGTTGTATTTACTACAAGATCTTTTGTCTCTTGGACCTATTGTGATCTGTAGGTAGATACTTCGTGGGAAACAAATCAATGATTCAATACTTAACACCTCAACATACATTTACTTGTCAAACCCACAAAGGTATAGGTATTTTACTATTCTTATAAAAGTCTCTAATGATTCTTTTATTCATTAAGGATGAATACGAAATTTGTCAAATGGATAAAATACCTACACGCAACCAAAATAAATTACATATTTTTGAATTAAAACTTTGATTCTTACTTATGTAGCTTACTAAACGCGCAACTAGATAAGTACGACTAAAATAGTTAAGATCGGTATTAAAAAATCTTACTTATGAACGTATACTATGTATATATGACTGACTAGTTCCCCGAATTGTGTACGAACACCCTCATTTATTTTTTTCATGTGGCCTCACAGTTGTCAAAAAATAGATAAATGCATGTAATACTTTTTTGGATAACTCTCATCGAAAATTGAAAACAAACACCGCGTTGTGCCGTGTTGAGTCAATTAAAACACGATTGCGAATGAAGAATAACAAGGAAAAACGTTAAAGTAACGTTAAGTATTATATTTTTCTGTCAATCTAAAATATATGCGTCGGATCAAATGTGAAAGATCCGCCATTTTGAAATACTTGGTATGACGCGTTTGTCAAGCGTTAAACAACCTCTAGACCTGTCCTAACTTGACGTCTATGAAATAAAGGTGTAATAAAGATATTCACGGTTTATAAGTAAAAAAAATCGTTAATTACGTCCTATTAGAAGGTACTTTAGATACATAGTTTACGTTTATTATAAGAAAGACATTTTATTTAATAACATTTTCTTCAAAAGCTGTTTGTTTACGGAGGGATTATCAGAGTTATATCCACCTTATTTATTGCAGCCCTTAATATCTCGTTATGTATTGCTTTTCCTGAAACACTCACTTAGATTACGGGGTAAAAAAGAATCAAGATTCTAGTTTTCAAATGTACACACAAAGAATATATTTAGTATAAATAAATTTTAATCGTTTAGATTAAAATAAACTAAACAATTGTGTTAATTTATTCAAAAATGAATGAGAATTTCATACTAAATCTTAACAAATTTTTACTATTGCTTGTAGATTAATATTGTAGGATTTTCAGGATTAAGATAAGATAAGAAAGTGTTAAGAACATTTAATAAGTAGCTATAAGTAAAAATATTTCTTTTTTACAAGTAAACAAAAATACGGTGTAGGTAGGTACCTTTTTTAAAGAATGAATATGTCCTTGGAACAAGTACACATACAATCTTCATACATTCCCTAAACTAAGTAAAAATGTGCTATTATAGGTGAACGAAATCGGTCGTGGCAGAATTCGAACTTGCGACCACTGGATTACTAACCCAGCGTGCAATTTGCTCTGCCACCGACTATCTGGTACCTAGTTAGTAAGTGCAGGTAAAAGAGCGGAAATTTTTTGAAATAAATTGAGTGTAATATTAAGTCGTGTAGAATGAAGTCATGCCAAAATTGAGTGTAATATTAAGTCGTGTAGAATGAAGTCATGCCAAAATTGAGTGTAATATTAAGTCGTGTAGAATGAAGTCATGCCAAAATTGAGTGTAATATTAAGTCGTGTAGAATGAAGTCATGCCAAAATTGAGTGTAATATTAAGTCGTGTAGAATGAAGTCATGCCAAAATTGAGTGTAATATTAAGTCGTGTAGAATGAAGTCATGCCAAAATTTTTGCGCTTGTCTATAATAGGCCAAATAAATAAATAGTAGATTTTAAAAATCTTTTCCCCAGTACCCCCAATAGATATTTAATCTATTCATTTCGTGAGTTATTTTAAATTTAAATTTTTTAAATACTTTTCTTTTAAAATTCATGTTGATAAAACTCTTTTTTATAAAAAAAACTACAAGGCCTATGAAGTAGATTTTCACTTCAATCGAAAGATAATATGAAAATCTACCGGTTGAGTATTTTTTTTTACTTTTCAAATTAATATTCTTCCTATTAAAAAAAATCAAAAATTTACGTTTTTTTATGTCACAGATTTGGTGATATAGGTACTCTATTTGTTGTTGTTTCATATATAAGAAGGTAATAAGAGTGCAAATTTGTGCACATCACGCATATGCCTTAGGTCATAAATGTTAACAAGGGCCTTAAGAACATTTTTATTTATTTATTTATTAACATCGATGACATTACAATAATTATTGAATCTGCAATGCCCCACTAGGCAAAAAACCTTTCTAGACCATCCATCTTTAAAAAAAAAACCATCTCTAGACAGTGACACTGTATTACTTGATGCCAACATGAATCGTATATTAAAATGTGATAATATCACAAACAACAATGCATCTCGAGACAGTGACACTGTATTACTTGATGCCAACATGAATCGTATATAAAATGTGATAATATCACAAACAACAATGCATCTCTAGACAGTGACACTGTATTACTTGATGCCAACATGAATCGTATATAAAATGTGATAATATCACAAACAACAATGCATCTCGAGACAGTGACACTGTATTACTTGATGCCAACATGAATCGTATATAAAATGTGATAATATCACAAACAACAATGCATCTCTAGACAGTGACACTGTATTACTTGATGCCAACATGAATCGTATATAAAATGTGATAATATCACAAACAACAATGCATCTCGAGACAGTGACACTGTATTACTTGATGCCAACATGAATCGTATATAAAATGTGATAATATCACAAACAACAATGCATCTCTAGACAGTGACACTGTATTACTTGATGCCAACATGAATCGTATATAAAATGTGATAATATCACAAACAACAATGCATCTCTAGACAGTGACACTGTATTACTTGATGCCAACATGAATCGTATATAAAATGTGATAATATCACAAACAACAATGCATCTCGAGACAGTGACACTGTATTACTTGATGCCAACATGAATCGTATATAAAATGTGATAATATCACAAACAACAATGCATCTCTAGACAGTGACACTGTATTACTTGATGCCAACATGAATCGTATATAAAATGTGATAATATCACAAACAACAATGCATCTGGAGACAGTGACACTGTATTACTTGATGCCAACATGAATCGTATATAAAATGTGATAATATCACAAACAACAATGCATCTCTAGACAGTGACACTGTATTACTTGATGCCAACATGAATCGTATATAAAATGTGATAATATCACAAACAACAATGCATCTCGAGACAGTGACACTGTATTACTTGATGCCAACATGAATCGTATATATAATGTGATAATATCACAAACAACAATGCATCTCGAGACAGTGACACTGTATTACTTGATGCCAACATGAATGAATATAAAAATGAATGTATTACTTGATGCCAACATGAATATAAAATGTGATAATATCACAAACAACAATGCATCTCTAGACAGTGACACTGTATTACTTGATGCCAACATGAATCGTATATAAAATGTGATAATATCACAAACAACAATGCATCTGGAGACAGTGACACTGTATTACTTGATGCCAACATGAATCGTATATAAAATGTGATAATATCACAAACAACAATGCATCTCTAGACAGTGACACTGTATTACTTGATGCCAACATGAATCGTATATAAAATGTGATAATATCACAAACAACAATGCATCTCGAGACAGTGACATTGTATTACTTGATGCCAACATGAATCGTATATATAATGTGATAATATCACAAACAACAATGCATCTCGAGACAGTGACACTGTATTACTTGATGCCAACATGAATCGTATATAAAATGTGATAATATCACAAACAACAATGCATCTCTAGACAGTGACACTGTATTACTTGATGCCAACATGAATCGTATATAAAATGTGATAATATCACAAACAACAATGCATCTCGAGACAGTGACACTGTATTACTTGATGCCAACATGAATTGTATATAAAATGTGATAATATCACAAACAACAATGCATCTCTAGACAGTGACACTGTATTACTTGATGCCAACATGAATCGTATATAAAATGTGATAATATCACAAACAACAATGCATCTCTAGACAGTGACACTGTATTACTTGATGCCAACATGAATCGTATATAAAATGTGATAATATCACAAACAACAATGCATCTCGAGACAGTGACACTGTATTACTTGATGCCAACATGAATCGTATATAAAATGTGATAATATCACAAACAACAATGCATCTCTAGACAGTGACACTGTATTACTTGATGCCAACATGAATCGTATATAAAATGTGATAATATCACAAACAACAATGCATCTCGAGACAGTGACACTGTATTACTTGATGCCAACATGAATCGTATATAAAATGTGATAATATCACAAACAACAATGCATCTCTAGACAGTGACACTGTATTACTTGATGCCAACATGAATCGTATATAAAATGTGATAATATCACAAACAACAATGCATCTCGAGACAGTGACACTGTATTACTTGATGCCAACATGAATCGTATATATAATGTGATAATATCACAAACAACAATGCATCTCGAGACAGTGACACTGTATTACTTGATGCCAACATGAATCGTATATAAAATGTGATAATATCACAAACAACAATGCATCTCTAGACAGTGACACTGTATTACTTGATGCCAACATGAATCGTATATAAAATGTGATAATATCACAAACAACAATGCATCTCGAGACAGTGACACTGTATTACTTGATGCCAACATGAATCGTATATATAATGTGATAATATCACAAACAACAATGCATCTCGAGACAGTGACACTGTATTACTTGATGCCAACATGAATCGTATATAAAATGTGATAATATCACAAACAACAATGCATCTCTAGACAGTGACACTGTATTACTTGATGCCAACATGAATCGTATTTAAAATGTGATAATATCACAAACAACAATGCATCTCGAGACAGTGACACTGTATTACTTGATGCCAACATGAATCGTATATAAAATGTGATAATATCACAAACAACAATACATCTCTAGACAGTGACACTGTATTACTTGATGCCAACATGAATCGTATATAAAATGTGATAATATCACAAACAACAATGCATCTCTAGACAGTGACACTGTATTACTTGAGGCCAACATGAATCGTATATAAAATGTGATAATATCACAAACAACAATGCATCTCGAGACAGTGACACTGTATTACTTGATGCCAACATGAATCGTATATAAAATGTGATAATATCACAAACAACAATACATCTCTAGACAGTGACACTGTATTACTTGATGCCAACATGAATCGTATATAAAATGTGATAATATCACAAACAACAATGCATCTCGAGACAGTGACACTGTATTACTTGATGCCAACATGAATCGTATATAAAATGTGATAATATCACAAACAACAATGCATCTCTAGACAGTGACACTGTATTACTTGATGCCAACATGAATCGTATATATAATGTGATAATATCACAAACAACAATGCATCTCGAGACAGTGACACTGTATTACTTGATGCCAACATGAATCGTATATAAAATGTGATAATATCACAAACAACAATGCATCTCTAGACAGTGACACTGTATTACTTGATGCCAACATGAATCGTATATAAAATGTGATAATATCACAAACAACAATGCATCTCGAGACAGTGACACTGTATTACTTGATGCCAACATGAATCGTATATAAAATGTGATAATATCACAAACAACAATGCATCTCTAGACAGTGACACTGTATTACTTGATGCCAACATGAATCGTATATAAAATGTGATAATATCACAAACAACAATGCATCTCGAGACAGTGACACTGTATTACTTGATGCCAACATGAATCGTATATAAAATGTGATAATATCACAAACAACAATGCATCTCTAGACAGTGACACTGTATTACTTGATGCCAACATGAATCGTATATAAAATGTGATAATATCACAAACAACAATTCATCTCGAGACAGTGACACTGTATTACTTGATGCCAACATGAATCGTATATAAAATGTGATAATATCACAAACAACAATGCATCTCGAGACAGTGACACTGTATTACTTGATGCCAACATGAATCGTATATAAAATGTGATAATATCACAAACAACAATGCATCTCTAGACAGTGACACTGTATTACTTGATGCCAACATGAATCGTATATAAAATGTGATAATATCACAAACAACAATGCATCTCGAGACAGTGACACTAGAATACAATCTCAGCATGTTACTTGTTGATAATCTGCAAAAAAAATAGCCTTAAAAATTGCGAAATCATAACTCCCCACTATATCCCCTTGGGTTAGTGAGGAGTAAAAAATGCGCTTATATATATTTCGAGCAAAATAATGTATGGGGTCGAAAGCTATGTATGGGTGAAAAATTTCCTCTGCATAGTGTTTGCCTGATACATAATAATATATTGTCGGTGCTCTACCTGATTCTACTCAAAAATCTTGTAACAATCAGAATTTTTTAATTTTTTGGGTGTAAAAGTGTTTTTAAAATATTTTACTAAGAGCTAAAGTTGAATAAAAAGAAGATTTACTTTGTAATATTCAGTTATGATAATTATAAACTACATCATATCTTTTCAACTGAAAGCATAACTTTGTCTTCATCCATTTTATTTAGATTTTAAAATATAAATTTATGCATAACGGTGAAATAATCACTTTCGAATATAAAAGTCATAAAATATATACATTACGAAGTATTCTTGTTTGTTAATGATTTAAAATTTATGACAATTTTATCGACACCCGGATAAATTTTAGTTGAAGTAACATAATAAAAACATTTTCAATTTTATGACAAAAAACTGAAATAGTCACAAATCAACAGGTAATAAAAAAATGTAAGATGATGATAATTAATAGTAGGTAAATATAATCGAATATTCTTTTTTTTATAGCATGTTGAGGTTTTATTACTTGTATATCCATAAAATAATTATTCTTGTACGAATTTTTATTTTAAGGAAATAATAATAGCTTCTTTGGGCTGGCAACACTTGTTAATTCGAAGATATTTGCGATTTGGCTGTCGTTTACTTGCGCAGGGTGTTGATCATGGATGTGTTGATCATTATTATTATTAATGTTACCAGTGTCGTTAAATTAAAATTTAAAAAAGGAAAGTGGGCAGCATAATAATAATATTTGAATTAATTTCGACCTCTTTTTCTCCTGGAGCACAATCCAGGATAAAATTTTCGTCTTCAGCTTTTATTCATTTTTCGTCATCCAGAATAATTTTGAACATTTTTTTTATACATAAATTGGATACGTTAGCAACGAAGTTCAAATATATTATGACAAATTTTTAACATCTCACTAGAGACGAAGTTGGAATATTAAAGGAGAACCAGGAATTCAAGGCACCTACAGGGCTTACGACCTGTCATCGGCTGGTTTACGTGATCACAACGTTCACCAATTATGTATTATTATTGAGTTCCCTTAACCATGCAATTTTGAAAGTTCTATTATCTTAAATAATGAGACGTTTTTACTATAGCCATCTATGAAGATATCATAGATGGCGATATTAAAAACGTCGTATTTTCAAACGATCTGCTTCTCACGTTGTGATCACGTAAACCAGCCGATGACAGGTCGTAGGCCCTGTAGGTGCCGTGAATTCCAAATATTCCAACTTCGTCTTCTATTCTTCTATTGAGATGTTAAAAAATTGTCAAAAAATTCATTGACTACCGACAGGGAAAAATCCAATGTTTGCGTATACATGCAACTTTTTAAACTAATATTTTTAGATATTGCGTAAGGTATTTTAAAAAACATAGATTTCTTATTAAGTCCAATAGATATATTTTATTGGGCCTGGTTTATAATTTTGCCATAAAATGTTCTGATGCCTACTTTGAAAGCGTGTTTTCAACATTAAGATTGCAAAGTTTTGTATGGGTTCATGGATGGTCCAACACAGTTTGTGAATTACGCGACACAGCTACCGACGTTTAATTGTCCATTGTTTTCTTATACTGTTGCATTAATATAATATACGAGTTGAGGTAGGTAAGAATATTCACCTATACAAATTGTGTTGTATATTTCTACCCACGGAAATTGTACCGTGGCATCATTTCCATACTTAAACAAAACACACAATAAATTATAATCTTACGCGGGTCTTCGAAATGAGCCCTGAGGTACACCACGTGGTCAAACGCTATGAAGTTCCCATGTTTGTAACAAATTACTTATTCTTGTCTTGTATTAACGATGTACGCTGAATTACAAATAGTTTAAATTAGAACATGTTATCGGTTCAGAGTTATAACAATACATAGTTGTTATTGTAAATCAATAGTAAAATATTGAAAATCGGCGAAAAATTCGATAAAAATTTTCATAGGGAACTTTCATTCAATATCAAAAACGTTACCCAACAATTAATTGATTGATTGAAAATGATTCTAGATCCAGTTGACTGATTGATTTATTGAGCTGGTAAAATCAAGATTCTTTAATCTTAAAATATTAAATATGCAACTCCGCACTTGAAACAATCTGTCATAAATTATGTCTTCAGGAAGTCATCTTAAATTTAAATCTTCCGGCGTATACTCTATCACTGAGTAAACAATTAATCTCAAAAATTAAACTGAGATAAATAGATAAATACTAATGAAACAGATTAAAATTTTGTATGATTACGATTCTATAAAGAACAATCAGAAGTGAAAATAGGAATTTGTGAACGAGTCAGTTACGAAAGGGAAATGTGAAGGAAGCAAATAAAAAGTTGAAGGTTTAGTAAAGATAATGAAATCGATTGATAATCAATATTGAGCACCAAAGATACTGTAGCTATAAAAGAAAAAATAAATAAATAACACAATAGATAGAAATAAAATATTGTAACATAAAATGTGATGTATACATCAAGTACTTACCGAATTTCATCTATTTAATTGACAGTTCAGACCGTTATGTCTCTAGATGCATTCTTTTTTTTCAGTAGGTATTGTGAATGCATATTTAATTTATTATTGTAATAAATTTTGGGTATTGTTTAAATTTGTATATTGTGTTCCGTGTTTTGCAATGAAAACAATATACATAATATAACGATTGAATTTGCTATAGCTGGTCACCATTGTGCTCTTAATGTTTATACTTTTGACTTTTGTTGAATAATAACCATTGCTTTCATAGGTATATTGGCAAATAATTCTATGAATTGTGTTGAGAACAGATTGCTGGCACATCTGCCAAGAATTTTATCTGCTTTGAATATTACTAAAAAATGCCCAAGTTTTGAATGACCCAAATTACCAAAATACGCGTAATGAGGTAGGTAATAGAAACCATGTTTTTAATTAACAATGGATCACAGAGGTACCGTACAATCAATATATCAAATTTCTACACTGCGAAAGAAATATTGATCAAACGGTTTTTTATATTTTTCAAATAGTATTCTGGTTTACAAATCATAAAAAAACGCTGTATAACTATGTATACAGAAACAGGAAAAACAATTCAGTTTAAATTTGTACCTTTAAACTAAAGTCGCATTCTGATCAACTGTTCAGATACACGTGGCGCTGATAAATGTTTTAAAGTTAATTATTTTTATTTTGTCTAATTAATTGTAGGTATCTTAATAAGATGAATTAAGAAAACATGGAATATTTTTTTAAATTCCATCATACCTACATTCCTTTCCATTATACTAAAAAAACTTTATTTGTCAAATAGTTCCTGAATCCCTTCTATTTCTTTCCGTAACCTCCTTTTCCTCATTGCAATGATCAGTGTTATTTTTATTATTCTGTTTTTTTATCTCTCTTTTCATTTTTTTTTCTCTCTGTAATTTTTTTCTTACTCCTTTATTCAATTTTTTTATCAATTTATTTCTCACTTAATAAATATTGTACCAATTTAACTTAGAGAATTCACGTTGCTCGGGTTGGTTGGAAGAAATTGCCTTATGGCAATAAACCTGCCATTGTACACATGAACATAAATTATATAAATAAATAAATACATAGAACTGGAAAATGACAGCTACGACGGAGCTTATTGATGGCGTTTATTTTACAAGTAAATATTATGTATAGGTATATGAACTTATCCCAGAAAGGAGTTTTATAGTGTTTAGTCGTTTGACCATTGTGCCAGAGTCCAGGGTTTAATTTCCAGCAGAAGAGAAGAAAAACTTTATCAATTATTGTTTTCCCGGACTGGTAAAACTTGTAAGCTTAAAGCCAATTTTATAGTGTGCAAGGAAGTGTTTATAATAATAATAATAAATTGGTATTTATAATTCAAACAAGAGGAACCTCAAATATATTTAATGTAACCTACGATCTGTCATCGAATAGTTTACGTGTTCACTTTTTGAGCAAACAAAGTTGTAAAGTGACATTATACACGCTAAGAAATCAATTGGAATAAATCCCAAAAGCAATAATTTGATATAGTTACGTGGGTGATGTGTTTTAAAAATTAACATATAGAGTGTGACATCTGCCAAATATATGTTGTTCAATGATGAGTTAATATCTTATATAAAAAATAAAATGTATCCATAACTCTTACAGCTTACAAAACAGCAATCAAACACTAATTGAATTTGAAAAAATCAAATAAATTTTCCAAAACAACAGACCATTTATTTTTATTGTGTTTCCAATAGCAGTAATACCAACCAAAATTATTCTAATTCTTAGTAAAATCATTGATATTTTTGTGCCTCCTTGTGGTTTTACTAACAATCTCTAGAAATATCTTAACATATTGAATATAATAGCAATCTAATTCCTAAGCCAAAATTCCCGGGTCAATTCTCGGTTGGAGACACAGCTTTAAATTGTGTTTTAAGTCTGGATCTGTGAAACGTTAATATCATAAGTCTATATAATGTGGCACTTGTTATTGGGTGCGTGTTAAATTAATATTTGACTTAGTACCTTTTAGTTGCCCAAGAAGCAACACAAAATAAAAAAAATCTCTTATACATCCTCTTACATTTAATTAATAATGCGCTGATGACTACCTATAACATTGGCGAGACAGGATTTGAATCCGGGTACACATGAATGCTAGTTCAGTGCCCTAACCGGTCTTCTTCTGGCCTATTTTTATTTTTTAATAATTTAAATAATCTCGGGACTTTTAATGACCTTAGAGCCCCGCACTATTCGAATGGAAGTAAGAATGCTTATAATCAATTAGTTTGGAGCAATACACTTAACTATTGTCCGGTGGCTGTGTCTGATTTTAAGTAATAAGTAGTAAGTACCTTATACCGATAGAGTTAGCTATATTTTTAAATAGATAATGTTTTATGATCACTACTGTTGTGTATGCAATTTTTTTACTATTACTTTATTTATATAATACAACATATTCAAATACACAAGATACAAAAAAATATACACAATAACATAATCCAACAATTCGTTCATGAGAATTCAATTCTCTTAATGAATCGACATTATTAAGCCAAGATGCGTGTACGAAGGAAAATTTTGTATGGTGTAGTGGACTTTTTGCAAGCTAATAACACTAACTAGAGGCCTCGCAGCAGATAACCCCTGTCTGAAACAAAAATTCAAAATTCTGAGTATAAAAGTTTTGTTGGCCTATAACTGTTTATATATTCTGAAAATTTGGGCTCTGTAAATTTAGCGGATCAAAAGTTATAAGGGACGGACGGACATACACGCGCACACACACACACACACACACACACACACACACACACACACACACACACACACACACACACAACTCACATAAAATGTTCTACTCCGAATTCTGAGTAAATCCATGTATTGGAACATATATGCTGCGAGGCCTCTAGTTGGTGTTATTAGCATGCAAAAGTCCACTACACCATACAAAATTTTCCTTCGTACATGCATCTTGGCTTAATAATGTCTATTCATTAAGAGAATTGAATTCTCATGAACGAATCGACAGTTGGAAAAATCAGTCAAAATCTCTAGTATTATTCAATAAAGTGTAGTATTATTTAACATGTAAATTTTAAAAATTAGGACAACCGTTTCAAAGTTTTCTCCTCGTTGAAATTTGACTGTTAAAAGAAATTCCTAAAAACACTCCTGGTTTTATGCATTAAGTAGGTATTATTGTTTGTGACAGAGCTACAAGAAAAAGACGAAGAATTTTTTTCAAACACTATAAAAATGTATTTTTAACATTTAAGCGTCACTGATGCTAATAATTTCAATTGCCATAAAATATATGTACAACACAAGGCGGCCTTCAGGTCATTATTTAAATTATCTAAATATAAAGCAATCATTAAAATGTGTGTATAATATGTCACAGTTCACAACTGTAGATGGTTGAAAAAAAAAGAAGATATTTGGCACCCACATAACTGGTTTCAATATAATTCATCTCATTTTTATTATTGAGAGTTACATTTTGTGAGATGTAGGAACAATATTTGTATATACCTATACAGGGTGTTGAATGAAGGTATACTTTCTGTTTTAGCCAACTTCAAAAAGTGATTTGATGAAAATAAATATTTGGAAACATATTCGTTGTATTAGATGTAAAATTAAAGTTCTTTTTATTAAATAAGGCAATTTTTTATCGTTTTTATTTTTTTGTGTTTTCTTTGCAGCTGTTTTATGGAGTCTTCATTGTTTGTGTTCATATTTCATTATAAAACCTGTTATTGTCCCGAATAAAAATAAAATAAAATAAGAAAATGCGCGTGAGGAAAGTGTAAAAAGTCATAATTACAAAGTATTTGTGTATGACACTACCTGCATTGACGTGTTGCGTGTTTAATATTTATTTCTATTAATAATGGTTAGTGTGCTATCTCCATCCGTTACCATATGACATGACATGTATCAAGTGTCATTAATGATGGTGATCGATCGCGGATATCTTCATTCAATGGTAATTATTTAACTGACTTTATCTTGATATTAAATTATATACTTTTGATTTTAATTAGTGAGGGCACTTCGTTCGCCAAAGTTAATTGCATTTGTAATTTAATTGTATTATTTGAAGCGATTTCAGTCAAGGAAACCGAAGAAAACGTTAATGAAAACCTTTCACTAAGATGTATTTTTTCATATGACTAGTTACTTATTTATTGCGGGGTTAAACTACTTTCCACTGTATAGTGTAGGTACATATTTTTTTCTTGTTGAAAAGGTTGAGAAACCTTGAATGCAACCCATAGACTCCCGCTTCGATCTAGAGAAGAGAGAACCCTCGCCATCCCATCACATGCCACGGCTTTCTATTCATCATCATTTACTGTCCATGCTCCATGCTGCCCGGTTATGGAACAACTTGGCCCTTGACATTAGAACTGCACCAACGTTAGGAACCTTCAAAACCAGATTAAAACGCGCGCTCTTACTTTCCATTTCTTAACTTACATACTTCCCATTTATTTCCCTATTCTTGTAGTCTCTCCTCTCCTTTTTTTCCCTTCCCTCCCATAGTGTTGTAACAGGTTTTATCTATGATTTGTTTAATTTTCTTTGATGAACATATTTTTATTCTTCTTACTTTCTTGTGTTTAAATGTAATATGTTTATGGTTTTATATATATTTTCTTTTTTGTACATGTACCATTTTGTCTCATAACTGTCACAGATGGTTGTCTGGAAGAAATTGCCACTTTAAATAAATAAATGCATTTTTATGATATACATTTCAATTGTATAGGTACAATGCTTAAAAAACAATTAAAGTATTTTGAAGCATATGACACGCAAATTGTAGAGAAAATAATAAACAAATGGCTATGGAAAACTTACACGTATGATGTCAATACAAAGTAGTATAGTTTGGATTGCATTATTGTATAGAAGACACGCCATGATCATTGTAAGCCATGAGAAAAACGCTAAGTATACCAACGTACAACGACATCATGAGGAGACATTGAATACACTCTCTACCTGTTGAGAATTTGACGTAAAAAATAGACCTATAAATTGTTGGAATACTCTTCTCTCACGACTATTCTATAGATGTGGATAGTATAAATGAAAATATTATTCTTCTTCTTTGTTAAGTAGACCTGATGTTCTGTTATTTGAAAACTGTGCCTCCTGAGATGACGAAGTTCAAATATCCTTCCATCTCTTGGTTGAACTTCCGGGTAGATGGCGACCAGAAGGGGTTTCATTTTCTGCTATATACGCAAGTCTATCACTGTCCATTCTGGTTACGTGGTCCCTCCAATGTCTTCTACTGGGTCTTCTCCACCGAACGATGTCCTCTATTCCACATGTTTTACTTATTTGAATATTGCGAACACGATCTCGGAGAGTTTTTCCCGTGATTGACCTTAGAACCTTCATTTCCGTATGTAAATATTGCGAGTTCAATATATGAAAATATTGAACTAGTTATTTCTTTAATGAAAAATATTTTGGGGTGTCTACATAATTTATTTCTAGCCTTGATTGGATAGTCGTTAGTGTACCAACCAACTTAAGTTATTTTATTTGCATATCTTCATGCAAGGACATCTTATAGGTCGAATATGAATTTTACTAGTTGACACATTTTGGAGACATGATAATTTCGTTTGTTTATCAAATCCAGAATTATATATTTTTTTTGTTTACCCTTTAAGTAGTTTATTTTTTATGAACATTAAATACATCCTGTATTTATGTAAACACATAAATTACCAATGAAAGTGAAGTGATCTTAAATCCTTTTATATTATGGTATTATTATTTAGCCTGTTTTTCATTTATGTAAATGTATCACACAATATACCTAAAAATATATAAGTAAATCAGTATATACCAATAGTAAGGTTCATAATGATATGATGGTTTTATGCTAAATAGATACATAAAAACATCTTCGGAGCACTTTTTGTCAAAAATCGTTAAAACGCTTCAATGCCACCCAGCAATATAACTAGATTGGTTTAGAGATTATAAAATAATTATTAAAATCGTCGAATGATTCTTGTTTAAATCCGATTTAATTTATAAATCATAATTATAATAATTACCAATAATTGGTATAGCCACTTTAAAATACATTTCATGATATGATTAAATTTCACATTATTTCAAAATGCCCGTCCGATATGTACTTAAGGAGGTTAAATTATAGCCATATAAAAAAGGTTGAACCTGAAAAAAAAATGTATACGCAATATCACGTACATACATTCAAAAATATAAGCAATATTCGTAGTAAAATTATATGTGGAACAAAAGTTTAAAATTACAAAATTTTTCAGAACACTTTCATGATAGTTGTAAAAAAATCAAAATACTCCTACAAATGTTTCAAAATGATAGTAGTGGTGTGTTAAAACATAAATAGTAGAATTATTACTAACCATAATTACACTTTTATCATAGTAATGGTGTGTAAATATATAAAAAAATCAAAAAACACAACCCTTCGCAGTATAATATAAAAAATATCAAGCGGTGTGTAAAAATATAAACATTACAGAACTCCATATTTACACATCTATAAAAAAAGGTGTGGGTACATATATAAACATAACAAAACTCTATAATTACAATTTTATAATAGAAAGGGCAGGTAAAAATATAAACATTACAGCATTCCATATTTACACATCTACAAAAAAGGGGTGGGTAAATATATAAACATAACAAAACTCTAAAATTACAATTTTATAATAGAAAGGGCAGGTAAATATATAAACATAACAAAAATCAATAATTACACTTCTATGATAGAAGTTGTGAGTAAATATATAAAATTTTACTAATTACAAAGAACTTTGTTTAATCTCACACAGTTCGGCGATGAGGATTCTGAATGTTGTATTTTTAGGTGAGACAATATTGGCGGGTGAGGAAATATTTTGAATCGTGTTTCCTTATATGAGGTGCCCGCAAACCCGCCGCTTTGGTAGGATATGCCGTGACGGTATAGTTTGATGGACACCATGAGTTAGAATGAAACAACTCATTCGTGGTTAAAACAAAGTTAACCGTAATGAAATTGTTCAAAATGTACGCCGTGCCACAAAACAGTGATTCTAAAAACTGGTTCAAAACGCTTACTTTATATAACTGTGGGTTTTTTTATATATTAAAAAAAAGTACAGTAATATAGTGGGTTTCACAGTAATACAGTGGGTCACTCGCATATTCTAAAAGTATATGCGAGTTAAATAAAAAAATTTTTTGAATAAAGCAAATAGAGTAAAAAGGAGAATGTTTTGGTTTAACAAAAATATTTTTTACTCCTCATTAACCCAAGGGGATATAGTGGGAAGTTATGAATTCGCAATCTTTTTATTGCAGGTTATCAACAAGTATCATGCTGAGATTGTATTCTGAATGTTTAATCACAATGTATCTGTGTGTGTGCTGTGTACTATGTGCTGTGTGCTATGTGCTATGTACGACGTATTTATTCTAATTAATCGACTATTTGACTAAAGTACTCATTAGATTTTTGTAAATTTGTAAATCTAATATTCGCTTAGACCTCGTTTGATTTTGAAAGATATCTGAATAGTGCTTCTCAATTTTTTAACTGTCAAATATTTCAAAATGACCTCAAGCTCAGGAAACTTAAAATTTGATATTTTTATTTTCAAATTGCTAAAAAAGCACATCGCTTTCATAAAATGGCATTGAAGTTTTTGAATGGCATCAAGTTTTCATAATAAAATATTTAAATCAAAAATAATTTAACAAACTCATTTCATGAATATGCTAAAAATTTTCCATACAAAATTTGAATACTTTTAATTACCATGCGGGTAGAAAACAATTTTATCACATGTTCTCCTTCTGTATGTTTATATTCAGACCAAAGCAACAAGATCGGAAATGAAGATTGGAAAAGAATTATTTGCAATAATGTGTGTATAACAAAGCAACCTTAACATTGTAATAAAATTTTCTTCCTAATGTATGTACGTGTTTGAGTATACGTTTGCTTGTATGTATGTAAGTGAATATGTAAATATTATGATAAATCATTGTAGCGTAATGGAGTTCTCATCGTGGTGGCATGTAGTAATATTGTTAATATTCCCACTTATTCCTTTCCTAAATCCTTTTGATTCAGATTCACCATCATTCATGTATGTTTATTAGTTTGCGTGTATGTATGTAAGTGAATATGTAAATATTATGATAAATCATTGTAGCGTAATGGAGTTCTCATCGTGGTGGCATGTAGTAATATTGTTAATATTCCCTCTTATTCCTTTCCTAAATCCTTTTGATTCAGATTCACCATCATTAATGTATGTTTACTAGTTTGCTTGTATGTATGTAAGTGAATATGTAAATATTATGATAAATCATTGTAGCGTAATGGAGTTCTCATCGTGGTGGCATGTAGTAATATTGTTAATATTCCCTCTTATTCCTTTCCTAAATCCTTTTGATTCAGATTCACCATCATTCATGTATGTTTATTAATTTTATAAAATTTGTGCTACATTTTCTGGTCTTTAGGTGGGTAATTAATTGTCTAATTTATGTATTTTTTAATTGTGACTATTTGTAACCGTAAATAAATAGATAAATTGCTTTTGCATTGATTTCTGGATAAGACACTCCACTGAGCATGCCATTATAATTATATAGTTGTGAAGTGTTTAATTCCTGTCAGTTTGAATAAAGTGTTTCTTAATCTGTTCCTGCTAGAAGGCAGTATAACAGTAAAATATATTTGTTTCGTTCATTATATTATGTAATTATCTTTCGCTCTCTTTTCTACCTTTGGTAAATATCCTATTTCAACTGTCGATTCGTTCATGAGAATTCAATTCTCTGAATGAATCGACATTATTAAGCCAAGATGCGTGTACGAAGGAACATTTTGTATGGCGTAGTCAACCTTTTGCATGCTAATAACACCAACTAGAGGCCACGCAGCATATATGTTTCCATACATGGATTTACTCAGAATCCGGAGTAGAACATTTTATGTGAGTTTTGTGTGTGTGTCTGTGTGTGTGTGTGTGTGTGTGTGTTTTGATCCGCTCAATTTACAGAGCCCCAATTTTCAGAATATATAGACAGTTAAAGGCCTACAAACATTTTATACTCAGAATTGTAATTTTTGGTTTCAGTAAGGGGTTGTCAACTTTTGAAATTTTGATTTATTTTTCCATATATCTCAGAAACCGTAAAAGTTAGAACGCTGAAAATTGGTATAAACATAGACAAATACAAAATCTCAAAAATATTTTTTTTTAAAAATTTCAGGGTTTCTCAAACATTTTTTATTAAGAGTTTAACTGCCTATATTTCCAATTTTTTTAAAAATATCGAAAAAGCCGAAACACCCCAACTAGAAAATTTAATTTTCTATAAAAAATATTAAAATTGTATTAGCACACCTCAAATTTTTTTAACAATTTTTATAAAAATTGAATTTAGTGACGACATTGCATCATACAATTTGTATGGCATTAGCCTACACACAATATCTAAGAAGACTTAATAGTTTGATACAAATCTCCAAACATACATACATGCCATCATGCTGTTTTCATATTCTGGGTAGGATCAAAGGACTGACCTCCATACTATCCTATCTTGACATACATACCTAGGTACATGTGTTGTGTAGAAAACCAAATATCTTAAAATATTAAATAATTTGTATTTATGGGTTAATAGTTTGGTACTTAGTCTTCAACTATAAGTACTATCGCTATAGACAGTTGGATCTCATGTGTTACATGCAACTAGTGAATATTATTTTTGTTCTTTTAGTTGATGTAAAAGCTAAAGAGTATAAATGTATATGACTGATATGAATTTGTACCCGACTTTGCACAAGCTTCTTTGTACCTAGACGGAAAACGGAAATTCGCGTTCACACAAACATTTAACTGAATAAATAAAGAATAATAAATAGTACCTATTAGATGGGTCGATGGCAGAGCGGTTAGCGCGCTGGGCTAGTAATCCAGTGGTCGCGAGATCGAATCCTGCCTCGACCGATTTCGTTCACCTAAGCACAAGCATTTATTTGCTTATTTTAGGGAACGTAGGAAGATGTATATGTACTTGTTTAACAAGGACATATTCATTTAAAAAAAAGAAAAAAAAAATAGTAGGCATCTTACAACTACGTAAATAATGTTTTAAGAAATATAATTTATTTAAAAAATGTGATCAAATGCGAATACATAATAAACTTATTCCTAACCTCAAATGGCGAAGGTTTTGATAGCATTTTTCCTGCGACCATTTTTCATTCAATTTATAAGTCGCTATTGTTGTTAAAGACTAACTGAACATAGACAAAAAATAACGGGAATGGGATTTACCTACACATCATTAACAAAAAAAAGTAAAAATTTTCCCTTGAATCATCTGTCGCCAGACGCTAGCCGATTTTGCCTAACCAACAAATATCTACAATAATCATTCTTTGATTGTTGTGTATAAATAGAATAAAAAATGATTATAAATACTAGAAGGCTAATAATATTCTCAGCAAGTCAAACTGGTATTATGTCAATGACAATAACAAAACAATAGTTGAATATTATGCACATTGAGACAGTGTTGTATTGATCAAGTAATATATTTGTCTCGTGCCTGGTGTAGTGCTATAGTCATACTGAATTATACACATAAGTGACATAAGTATAAGATTTGTCAAGACTTACCAATATAAGGGTCATATGATAAATTCCTCACACTATGATACACTAGAACCACCTTCACTGAGTAGATATTGTTTTACAAAATATTAACTGAATGTATATATACTTTGAAGATTGTGTGAAAACTGTAATATGCACACTTTTAAGAGATAGATTTGAAAAGTTTTTTGCTAAATATTTTTGACGATATTTACAATTTATTTTTGGAGTTATCAATTATTTTTAAAATTATTTATCCGATTTACGGTTAAACAAGAAAAATACTATATTAGCCAGCTTTAATTTTTATTCAATGTATTTTTTTCTCATTGATGTGATTTGTTTTATATTTTATTTCACTATGTAAAAATACGCTTTTACATTAATTTATTTTGCTGTAAAATTATAAATGACGTTCATGCTTTAAATAAGTTACAAAAATGAAACGTAAAAAAGAAAGTTTATGTAAAAAAATGTTGTAATTGTTTAATTATTTGAAAATTGTTTGATTTTATTAATTGTTTTAGATGATTGTTTATTTATAAAAGAAAATTGTTCGCAAAATATGGTTAAGTTATTAATTTTTTTAAAGCATACAAATATTTTACCAGTAATAATAGAATCAGCTCAGTTTGGGAAATTCATATTGAATTAAAAATATCATAATCTTTTTTTTAAATTAATTATGACCTTATTAAGATAGTTAGATTATAAAATTTGGGCAAAAACCAATTTTTTTTTAAATAATAAAATAAAAAAAAAAAATATATAAAAAATGGTTATTCAAATGTTATATTCATAAAATAAATACTTATAGTAAAAAAATATACCGGTAAAGGAACTTAGAACCTAATTATCATAAAATAATGAATTTAAAAAATCTCAAAAACAGTATAATGTGCCTAATAAGGTTATAAAAACACAAAATGATGATTTGTCAGTTTTCGTTTTTTGTCACTATATACAAAACAAATAAAATAATTAAGTGACGTTAGTTAGTTATTATTGGGGCGATAAAAATCTCGCATCGAAAAATAATAGGATCTAAAACTCGCATTTGATTATTATAGAATAATTCATATTATAAACTACCATTCGAGTTATATTAAAACTGGCATTCGACGATTATTAACGGGTTATTAAGATCGAATTTCGCTTTCGATAGACGAGACGCGATCTACGAACAGAAAAATACAAAGACACGCGCGACCAATCCCGCCCGGTTTCCGCCAACAACTGAGTAACTGACATTTGCAATAGCCACGATGATGCCTACAAACCGAAATGCAATAATATTAATTCCTCTACAATATTAATAATATGTACACTTTAATAATATTATGTATTTCTAGCGATGTTTATTTATTATGTAGTAAATCGAAAGAGACGAAAATATTTCATTCGTGTAATACCGTCGTTAATTTGAGCGGGAAAAAATGATTAATAACATGGCATTGTTGATCGTATGACTTTTAAATTTAGAACAGTGTTTCATTTGGTTAAAGTTTTTCATATGATGACAGTTTTAATCTTTTTTGTATCATTCGAACCAGTAGGGCATTTTAAAATCTTACGACTTTTTCAAATTTAGAATAGAATAAAATAATTTAAACGATAAACTACTGTCATTTTTTAGGCTTAAATGTGAGTTCTGCACTTCTCAATGTACTGTTTATTATTGTGAATATATCATATTAGAAGCTGTTATATTTATGCGCTTTTCTGCCAAAGAAGAAAAGAAATTAAAAAACTATGCCTCTTGAGATGGTGAAGTCCAACTATCCTTCCATCTCTTGGTTGGTATTCCAGGTAGACGGCGACCAGAAGTGATTTCATTTGCTGATATAATATACGCAAGTCTATCACAGTCCATTTTGGCTACGTGGTCCCTCCAATGTCTTCTTCTGGATCTACTCCGAACGATGTCCTCTATTCCACATTTTTTTCTTATCCCAACATTGCGAACACGATCTCGGAGAGTTTTTCTAGTGAATGACCTTATATCCTACATTTCCGTTGTCCTTAGGAGCCCCTTGGTTCGTATAGTGTCTGCTCGTGTTTCCACAACATACGTCATGATCGGTCGCACGCATGTTTTATATATTCTGACCTTATTATCAATATGCATGTGTTTATTTTTCCAGACCATATTTATTAGTCATTTTTAGATACGGCAGAATGCTTTATTGACTTGTTCGCGAACTTTAGTGTATAGGTCGTTATGGCTGCAGATCTCTACTCCTAAATATTTTAAACTCATTACTTGTTTCACAGACTTATCATCAACCTTAAAAAATGTATTGTAAGGAAACACAAAATATATACATCGTTGCAGTGCGGTGAGTTCTTAAAATTAAGAGGTGCGGAAAATTGCTTTTAATAATAATATATATATATATACTTTGTACGTCGGTCACGAAACCGCATAATAGAAAAAGAAGAAGTTGCTTTTAATCAGAACTTGACCTCTACGCTATGCATGTTTGAGTCTATTATTATTTGAATAAATTCAGTGAGAAAATCAATTATAGAATAATTAGTAAAAACATATCTGTGCATCGTTATGTCCGGTTAAAATAGAAGTTCCCATACAAAATAAAAACAATAACAAAATATTTTGACGGAATAATATATCTAAATTGACATTAAGGCGACTACGATACTATGAATAATATTTATTTTATTTATTTATTTAAATTTTTGTATATAATATAAATAAAAATAATGCACACTGGCGGGCTTATTGCCATTAGTCAATTTTTTTCAACCAACCAGATTACAGAGTGACAGAATTATATATGTACAACAACAAAAAAATGAAAGCTAAAACAGCACGAAGAAAATATACATAACACCAAGATAAATAATAAAAGAAACATCATAGCAAAAAAAAAGGATTGGGAAAGAACAAGAAGAGGAAATCGAGATCAGGTGTTTAGGGATAAATATTCCTTCTTTAGTAAATATTACGTAGCAAAGGGTAGGAAGGAAAAGGAGAGGGATCAAGTATTTTCGGAGAGATATCCCCGCTGTATATATTTGTAGGTATTTACACTATAATAATAATAATAAATTGGGATAATTTTTATAGCGCCGTTTTTGTGATAACCTCACCTCAAGGGCGCGATCTCTAATTATCTATAAAAATACTTATCAGGACCTTTTTCAAATAAAAGTTGGTTTGTGTACAATTAATATAAAAAAACTAACGACTTTTTGAATAAAAAAGAGAATATAATAATAATACTCTTGAGCACTTCTTTTCTCCCTATGAAAGTTGCTTATTGACAGTTGATTTCTTTCAACCAAAGAACAGCCTCTTCTGTACTTTAACTAACATGGGTATCCAACTGTGTGAGAAATAATGATAATTTTTAAAAAATCTCCTCTGCTAGAGTCGAACCCGGGACCAATTCCTCTACTATTATGTATGTTAAATTAATATTTATGTAATTTTTATGTAATCTATAAAAAAAAAACTCCTAGCTATTTGCAATTTGTAGAACATTGTTTATTGTACAGTATTTACTATCGACAAATAATTTTGCAGGAGAGGGGCAGGTTTGCACATACTCTAACCGAGCAAAAAACTCAAATGCGCGCCCTGCGCAGCTCACGTGGTTTCTCAAGTTATTTGCTGATAACTGTATTATAATAAAATTAATATTTTTAACACTTCCTTGCACCTTGCGCTAATGCCGAGTTTATTTCCATATGGCAAATTTTTCCAACCAACCAGTTTCCAGCCCAGAGAAGCAATATTTGCGTTAAGAAACGAATTTAAATAAATTTCTCCTCTGCTATGGATCGAACCCAGGATGCCCGCATAGAAACTAAACGGCTTACCAACTGTGCTACGGTGGTCGGTGATATCTTCAATATGATTGTCATTTCTGAGCTTTCAGCCTTCGGGGATAAACAGAAGTGTTAGTTCTTTAACATTCCCAATCGAGTGGGGGATGAACAGAACTATAAGTCCTATAATGTTCCCAATGGAGTGGGGGATGAACAGAACTATAAGTCCTATAACATTCGCAATAGAGTGAAGTAGGAGAATACGCAAAATCTTTTTACTCATTTCTGAGTTTTAAGACTGCTAAGAGAGACATGATTAAATGAATGAACTTATGAAGATATTTGGTATTCCAAGAAGTATGTATTCGCCTTAATAATTTGCCGAATATTCTACGAGAGAAGGTAGATATGAAATAATTATAATTTAATATTATTCTGTAAGATATTGAAGTCATGATCATGTAATAATGTCAAGCACAACCATGAAAATGGTAGCAATTTATTGATATTTATTATACTTATGACTGCCCGGTTGACATGGGGTCAAAATACTACCAGTTAATAATAACCTACTCTTTGTTATGTTATTATTGGGTTCAGTTATATTTTATTAGGGTCAAAATTTTGCTACAATGTGTACAAATATTAATGGTATTACTTTACTAGGTATAACTTTGTAGTATTATAGTTTAATAAATAAAATATATTGTAACAACAGGGGACAAAGCATATATGTTTGATTTTTAGAGCCCAGTAGTGACTTGATCTTGTACCCCCGGTCATTGTTTTGGTCATACATTTATAGGAACCTTTCGCTCAGGAGTAAGAAATCTGAGCGAGCAAATTAGTGACAAAGACCCATATTTTATTACTTTAATAAAATATGGCAGGGTCTGATCTATGATTAAAGACCGGGTCTTGGTCTTGCACTCCCTGGTATTTCCCGTGGTCTTGCATTCATTATGTGTGCTCTTAATTTTGAATACATGCTTCAGTGTTGGTTTCGGTCTTGCAATTTTTATTTATGTATTTAAATTTTATTTATTTATCATACCACACTACAATGATAGCAAGCAAGCAGACTACGTACTACTGCACAACTAGAAAACCCTGTTCTAGGGTAGTTCAATAGTAGGTAAGGAGATTTGGTAGAGTTACATAATTGCTTGCTTATAAATCTAAAATAATGGGGTAACTAATATGTTGTAACATTTAAGAAAGGCCACAAGACCCTAGGATTTATATTTTGGAAGCTTAGATTATATTATATGACTTATTTTATGTGTTATTTTTAAGGTAGGTACATTTGTTTCTGTATTTTTGTATTATTGCTGATGATAACTTGCAACTTGAAATTTATTATGAATCTTATGAGTTATTTTGTGTTATTTTTAAGGTACATTTGTGATGTGACAATCTTATTAATAAATGTCATTTTGATACTCGCTCCTACACGGGTATGTTCCCAGTGAAGCGGGTGTCGGTCGCACATAAAAAATAAAAAAACAAGTGTAAATAATTTAAAATAAATAAATAAAAATATGATACAGATACCTAGTCAGCGCAATGAAAGTATGACAACAAAAACTCAGGTGAAACACCGGAGTTTCACTCGCCCGGCCGTATACGTACACCTACCGATACGCACACCTACATAATGCGTGGTGACAGGAAAATTATTCGAAAAACAATTATTCGAATGCTCAATTTTACGAAAATCAATTTTACGAATGGCAATTATTCGAATCACATTTTTTCGAAAAACAATTTTCCGAACACACAATTATCAGAAATTACAATTGTTCAAATTTTTATGACGTCATGTTGGTATTATTGTGAGAGGAATAAACCATAGATTTTTATTATAATAGGTATACTAGATGTCGTAGTTAGAAAATTTTGTATGAATCGAAGTGAGGCATTTTTCCTGGATATTAATGACGTTTTAGTAGGTACATCGTTTTCCATAGAGAATAACGACTAATGTGAATTGTTTTCGGATTTATTTGTCGTAAAAAACACTTTGTTTATTTAGATTTAGAGAAAAGTTATTTAGGATGTGTTGAAATGTAAGGAAAACTGAAATATGTTGCCAACCAAAACGTTAAACGCGCAATTTGCCATGACTCACTTTTGCACGGAGTACTACATCTATATAGTAGGTATATTATGTACCTACCTATAATAAAAATCTCTGGAAAAAACAACATGGCGACGCACCGCGCTGTCAAACATCAGTTATTAAAAATGTGCAAACATACGTACCCAACAATAATACAACAAGTAATTATAGTTTTCATCGAATATATTTTACTGGCAACAAATATGTCAAAGGAGGCAACATAATGACACAAAAATATATTAAATTCGGTCAATTGGTTTTCCAACAAATGTTAGTTCGAATAATTTGCTTTCGGACAATTGTCATTCTGATAACTGATTTTCGAAAAAATTGTTATTCGTACAATTGCGCATTCGAACAATTGTGTTTCGAAGAATTTTCATGTAATCATAATACGTACACCTACCGATCTACCGCCTCACACACACATGTAAAAAAACTTCATACATTCGAATTCGAAATTTGTACTGCACGCGGCTTTTGCACCTTATAATTCTATGTTTGGAAGACTATATTTGAACGAACGAACGAGTGAATGAAGTTTTTGAGTCAAACTTTACAGTGAAGTTTAGGATTACTTTTGTGCTTGCAAACTGTTCAGTCATCAATCTATTTTAATTGTGTAACAAAATATTATATACCTGCTATTAATAACATATTATTTAAATTATGTCATCATTACTTTAATCACAAGTTAAGATATTTTTTATTGTTTGAATTAGATTTGTTTTTGTCTACCAATTACGTTCATAAACAAATGTGAGTCTCTAAAAGGAAAAAAAAAATTATGATAACCTTTCATAAAGTATTAAAAATATGACAATGTTAAGTGAAACTCGAACCACAGCTCGTAAAAACAGATGCAACAATAATATTCCAGGCGGCGCGGTTGGGATTCTCTTTCTTCGGTCGATATTATATTATAACGATCGACACTACGACTTGTGTCTCAAAAAACTACCACATTTTCATTTGCTCGTCAAACTTTGTAATTAATGATTTTTTGTATTGTACATAGTTCAGCAATGAGGTTCACCACCCATTCTGAATATAGTGCCTTTTTAGGTGAGACGAGACTGGTGTGTGGGTATACACAGATATGTTGTGCTCCCTTTTATAAGGCAATGCACACCCGCACACCTTTCGCTGGTTACCCCACATTGTGGGATATGCCGTGATGGTATGAATGAATGAATGAAAATGTATTGTACTACACTATCATAATCAACACATTTATCCGATGAAGCAGAAAAAAAGAGAAATTCAATATAGAATTTTTTTATTTGTTTATCTTATTGTACCTACCGGTCTAGGACACTTGGCTGTGGCCACTTGGCTGCGGGACACTTGGGTGCGGGACACTTGGCTGCGAGACACTTGGCTGCGGCGGACACTTGGCTGCGGCGGACATTTGGCTGCGGGACACTTGGGTGCGACGGACACTTGGGTGCGAGCCCACTTGGTTGCGAGTCCATTTGGTCGCGACGGACACTTGGGTGTGAGCCCACTTGGTCGCGAATTCAAAAATATTTTTTTCTGCCTAGGGCTGAAGTTTTTCGTGCTGATTTTTGTAATGCTCTTTATCATATAAGTAGTTGATATACAAGTAGGTATATACAGACATTAAAAATATAAAAAAATATATTTATTTTATTTATTTATTTGATCTTCTTGAAATTATAATTAGTACACTGGCGGGCTTATTGCCTAGTGGCAATTTCTTCCAATTTCTACTTATGTTTGAAATTGTAAAGTAAAAACAAGGTTATTAAGCCAAATTATTTTTTACACTATAAAAATATGAGAATTTTTCATACACACTAGTTGCATGTAACACATGAGATCCAACTGTCGATAGCGATAGTATGTATAGTTGAAGAATAAGTAAGTACCAAACTATAAACCAATAAATCGAAATTATTGATTTTTTTTAAGATATTTTGTTTTCTACACAAAACATGTAGGTATGTATGCCGACCGCCGTGGCACTGTTGGTAAGCCGTTCGGTTTCTGTGCGGGCGTCCTGGGTTCGATTCCCAGTAGAGGAGAAATATATATTTAAATTCATTTCTCACGCAAATATTGCTTCTCTGGGCTGGAAACACTGGTTAGTTGGAAGAAATTGCCATACGGCAATAAACTCGCCACTTGCGCATGGTGCAAGGAAGTGTTTATTATTGTTATGTATGTCAAGATAGGATAGTATGGAGGTTAGTCCTTTTTTCCTACCCGGAATATGAAAACAGCATGATAGTATGTATGTATGTTTAGAGATAAAGTATCAAACTATTAAGTCTTCTTACATATTGTGTATAGGCGACAAAACAAAAAATATAACGAATTAGAAAGATAACTTATCTAGTTAAACATCAATTCATACATACCATCACGCCGTATCCCTAATTTATGTATCTAAACAGTTTTTACTCTCCACACTATGGAATAGTGGAGTCATGATTTCACAATTTTTAAGTGTAATTTTTTTCTGTTCACTGTGAGTTTCGTCGTGATGTGTTTGTATGTATGGCGTATGGCGTTCGGCGTAAGGAATTATTTTAATGTATCCTCTCTACAGCCCAAACTATAAGTCCGATCGACTTCATATTTACATCATATGTGTATAGTGGATAGATCTAGAGCTGATTAGTTTTCCATAAATATCCGTTAATTTCTTCTCTATGATTTCATCTGTCGAAATTTTCAAAATGCTCTCACGTTATGGAAATTCGAGTTTTTTGTAAACTGATAAAATTTTGATTAAACAAAAATACACTCATTAAAAATTCGTTCAAGGACTGTCAAAATTTAAAGAAAAAAATCTATGGTTTGCCATATCGATGTGAAACAAATTTCATATTTGTATGAAAAATGTATATAACAGTAAAATAGTAAAATAACTTCTGTAAGGGAAAATTAAGTGATCAACTGGCACTTGTAATTGGCTGCCCAGTTTTGTAGTAGCTTGCCCTTATTTGATGGAACAACGATGTATAGTAACTTTTTAGCTGTAAGTGGTTTTTAAATAAAAATAAATAAATAAATATAAAGAGCATTACAAAAATCAGTACGAAATATTTCATTCCTAAGCAGAAAAAAATATTTTTGATTTCGCGACCAAGTGGGCTCGCACCCAAGTGTCCGTCGCGACCAAATGGACTCGCAACCAAGTGGGCCTGCACCCAAGTGTCCGTCGCACCCAAGTGTCCCGCAGCCAAATGTCCCCCGCAGCCAAGTGTCTCGCAGCCAAGTGTCCCGCACCCAAGTGGCCGCAGTCAAGTGTCCCATTCCGTGTACCTACACCGTATTCAACGGATTTTTGTATACTAGCGGGCTTATTAATATATTTTGGATTTTTTTTTGCAACCAACCTGATTACAATGTAAAATATTGGAATAATGAAGATTTATGATTGATAGCAAAAATTCCTTAACATAATTAATTTCCATATTTAACCATAAATACATTACTGTACAAATTAATGCAAAAAATGTACATTTGTATTTTTATTAGATTAAATTTTTTGGTTGAAAGTTCTGATGGAATATCATTAAAATTTCTTATTTTTTTAATAAACATTAAAAATAAATAAAAAAAAAACGTTTATAACTTAATTCCACTATTTATTTAGACTACAACCTAAACTAACCACTTAGACTAACTCAGACTCACCGGTAGTAGGTTGTAGTCTAAATAAACAGTGGAATTAAGTTGTATTTTATTTTTAATGTTTATTATTTTTTTTTAAATACGTATGTTTATTTATTATTGTTTTTTTAGTTATTTATTGAAAATAAACAATAGAATGTACACGTTATTACAATATTTAATGATTTTATAATGATTCATACATATTTATGTATGACTCAACTTCAAAAAAAGAATATCTCGTGAGTCACATTTCAAAAATCGTACAAACTAACTAACACTTACTAAATAAATCTTAACCTACAAATGTATTAAGAAACAAACGTTACATTTACATTGACATAAAAAACATAAATTTGCCAAAAACTTGACAACCCAAACAAAAATACAAATATAAACTTTAAAAAAATTACCATACCATACCATCACGCCATTTCCCTATTTGGGGTAGGCAGAGAGAACCGAACGCCAGACTCCTCTCTCTTGACATACATTCCTCGCTTCATTCACGTCCATACATCGTCTCATACACGCTCTTCTATTATTCTTACTTCTAACATCTCCATCTTTCAAAATCCCATTTATGTGATCGTGCCAACTCTTTCTTGGTCGACCTCTACTTTTCATTCCTCTTTTATCAGCCTTGTATACTTTTTTTGTCAGACGGTCATCACTCATTCTTTCTATGTGGCCGAACCACCTTAGGGCATTTATTTTCATCTTACTTACGATATTTATTTCAATCATACATTCTCGTCTAATATCCTCATTTCTTATTCTATCATACATCGTTTTACCACACATTCGTCTTAGTGACCTCATTTCAACCGCGTTAATTCTACTTTCATGCGTCTTCTGCCATGTCCATGTCTCACTAGCATACATTATAGTCGGTGCGACGATACCATTGTGTACCGCGAGCTTTGCTTGCCTCGAAATAATTGGGTCAGCCATTACCGGTCTTAATGCACCATTCACTCTATTACCTGCCGTTACTCTCCTTTCAATATCTTTTTCCAATCTTCCATCACGCTGAAACAGAATATGAATATGAAACAATAATATAATAATAATTCCAGAATATGAAACAATAATATAATAATATAAACACTTCCTTGCACCCTGCGCAAGTGGCGAGTTTATTGCTAAATGACAATTTCTTCCAACTAACCAATGTTTTCAGCCCAGAGAAGCAATAGTAGCGAGAGAAATCAATTTAAATAATTTCTCCTCTGCTGGGGATCGAACCCGGGACGCCCGCACAGAAACCAAACGGCCTAACAACTGTGCCACGGTGCCGGTGGTCGGAAAAACTTGAAAAATCCTAACGAACAAAATAAAAATTCACATGTTACTTGATATTCTTTATGTCACAAAGAATTTATTAAAAAAGATTTCTGTTAATTTTTCAAATTGTACTAGTAAATCATTGTACCACTTTAACTTTTTTGTATTAAATATAAAACAAGTAACCGAATAAATGAACACCTCGGCACAGGATTTCTTAGTGAGGTGATCAGTGATCATTATACCATTACAATTACACATATACACACACTATTCATCTAATATACGATAAAATTTAATGTACAATGTAGTGCCATAAATTGTAATATTAAACAAATAACGATGTCGCTATAAACAAAGGAATTAGCGTAGACATCTTTATTTTTTTATGTACCTACTCAATATCAATGATTTTTATATTTTATATTTGATGTAATAGGCAAGGTTAGATATTTAATATGGTTAGGTGATGCAGAAGACACAAAGAAATGATCAATGTGATTGAATTAAAATTGTTTTTATGTAGCGGTATGTAGTGAATATGGCGCCATCTTCATCTATGGAAGGTGCGGTAACTTCACATAAGACCATTTTCAAGTCACGTTTTTAACACAATACATATATCGGTTGTTCTGTGCATTACAGTTACAGTTGATATTAATATATATTTTAATTTTGATAATATAAAACACAACTCTGTAAATTAATATTCTGGATTCGGTGCTGGCGACATGGGTTCGATCCGCAGTAGAGGATAAATTTATTTAAATTAATATCTATGATGTCTTGTGTTTGGTGATATTTAGTTAAACTCGTATTTGACTTATACAGTTTATTAATACACAAGATAATACAATATATATCATTGATAGGTATACTAAGATTATCTACGCGACGATTGATACTTAATGGAATGCCGTGTGTGCGGAACAACCGACTGCCGTCGTCCGTCGCTTATATACATTCAACCTGACACACCTTCTCGCATGCCGTCTCTGTCACACACATTATCCAGATACCTCTCACTCCTCCACACTTAATTCCAGACCCATGCATCCCTCTAGCATACTCTAATGCAGGAATCCACCGAAGTCCAGGAATGAGTGTCCAAGTGCAGTTTCTCTTGCCTCCAGGTATCTTTCCTGACAATCTGAAACAAAAGGAAACTCACTTTGAGAACCTTGGAGTGAACTGGGGTTCTCCGTTCCAACTCAAGCTTCATCATTTTAGCTTCAGAGTTGAGAACCGCAAGAACTTTGAACACATTTCTACCTTCTCTCTTCCTCCATAATAATAAGCAGTATCAATTGGCTTTCACTCAATTACTTGCCAAGCATTATTATTATAAATACCCTTAAAATAGGTATTCAGAAGGATTACTAACGAAAAATTTATCACAGCTACATACCTAGAATTTAAATTGCAAAACAATGTCTCTTTACACTTGGTGAATTCAATATTTACTCATTGAATCAAATAAATGTCACTTTCAGTTTCACACTTTTGACAAATGTCAACAATAGATACATATTTTGTTCCAACACAAATTGAACTTAAGTAATTGTCTGACAAATAATCACGGTTTTATCTTTGGCCCGCTGTCTGGCCTTGTAAATTCAAACTGCACAATTACTATTCAATTAAAATATTTAAACTTCATAATAAACTTTGACCAAAATATAACCTATCAACTTGCAAACTCAGTACACAACAGTTAATGTAGGTATGTGTTTTTTCTGCTAAATTATTTCGCTTGTGGTTGGTTACAAATTACAAGTCATTATACCGACAGTACAACCCTGCAAAAATATTCCAAACCACACTTTATTGTCAACGCTTAAAGATCTATAATCGCATGATATCTTTTTTTCCATAGAGTTCTCGAAGCAAACTGTTTACCGACAATCGAAAATTACTACGTAGCTATCTACTTGTTAACCCTTTATAAAACGCGCTAACAACTGCGGTCAGCCGTAAATAATTATAACACTGTACAAAATTAATTCCTTAAGTTAAAACTTTTTTTAACTCTTTGATTGCCTACCCGCAATCGCCATTGAACTTCAATTTTGATTCTTGTTTAATTTTACATAAAAATAACATAAAGTTCATTTTTTTTTATAAATATTTACCACATCAAAACAAAAAACTTATTTATCACTAATATGACCAAAAAAAAAATCCAAATTTTCCATATTAGCCCATAATTACATTTAAATTACCAATAATATACACATTAAAAAAAAATATTTTACTTTACAAATTAGTCCGATTATTCATCACTATATTTTGAACGTTATTTTCAAGGGTTAAATACCACATAAACCAATGTTAAATTGTTTCATGAACTCTCTATCTACTAACATTTTTTTTCCTCTATTTAACACATGAAATTCTATCTTCTGTTCAATACCGTTATATTTACTATTCAATTCACAAATACCTATACATTTCAATATACTACCGTCATACGATTTTAATATATTTTTGGGTTTTTTCAACTTACACTTATTATACTTTTTATAATAAATATCTTTTGGGATGACACAAACATTACTACCCGTATCGACCATCGCTGAAACATTTTTATTGTCAATACTCATACAAATCATGAATGGATCAACCTTTTCATTGATATGCTCCGTGTTGTAAATAACATTTACGTTTGTATTTTTTTCTACGCTACAAATATCACTTTTACTTGTACCAAACTGATTGTTTTTACACGCTTTTACAATATGTCCCTTTTTTCCACACTTTTTACAAATGTAATCTTTAAATTTACAGTTCTTAATCAAATGTTTTTCTGATAAACAAGCAAAACATTTTAAATTTTTATATTTATTCTGTGGAGATGCTGATCTATTTCTGATTTTATTGAATTCCTCCGAATTTCTCACGTTATTATATACCTTGTTGTTTTCATACCCACTTTTACGATTATTTTCAATGTTAAAAATTTCGGAATTACTATTTTTTTTTACATTACTATTCCTCGATACTGACTCTAATATATTTGCATATTCCAACATCTTATTAAAACTATTCTTCTCGTCCTCCAAATATAATTTTTCTTTAATTTGTGTATTTTGCAAACCGATGATAAAAATATCTCTTAATGTTTTATCCAAACGATCCCCAAATTGACATCTCATGCAACTCTCTCTCAGTCTACACGAAAATTCCTTTACACTCTCATTACCTGATTGTTTCATACTGAAAAATTTCTCTCTCTCAATGTAAGGTGACACTGTTTCGTTACAATAATTATCCAACAACAACATTAGTTTTGACAATTTTTCATCAGTAACTATCTTTGGTACACATAAATTTTGCAACAGAATGAAAGTTTTTTCTGATAATGAAGTTAGAAACAAGGCTCTCTTTCTTGCTTCAACCATCAGTTCATCATTAGCTATGATGAACTGCTCGAACCGGACCCTGAAAACACTCCATGAATCACTCTCATGGTCAAACAGTGGAGCTGTCCTCTGTTCCATATCGACGAAAAAAAAATACCTACAGGAAAGAAAAAAATTCACTTAACTTAACTCGATCCTGTCCAGTCGCTTGTATCCCTGCCCTACGGCTCGTCCTCCAGCTCGTCTGGCTCTCCAAACGTCGTCACTGGTCCTCTGGTCCCGCGTCACGTCCTGTGGTCCCCCTGGTGCTTCTCTTGAAGTCCAGTAGTCCTCTTCTTCTGGTTCAGCTGGCGTTTCCTCTTGAAATCCAGTGAAGTCCTCCCTGGCACTCCCCCTTGAAGTGTCCAGTCCTCTTCTTCTGAAGTAGCCCTGGTCCTGACCTTGAAGATCCCTGTCTTCGTCCAGTCCCCCTTGCTTCCTCGAAGATTCTTGCTACCGTACAATACCACTATTGTACGATTGTAGGTACCTCTAACAATTTTTTTTTTTTAACGGAAAAAAATTATTGTCGTCGCGATGTTTTCTAGAACAATCTCGTTGTATCTTTTTTCTTCTTCTGCGAAGATTCGTCTCCAGACTGCGCCAGTATGATGTCTTGTGTTTGGTGATATTTAGTTAAACTCGTATTTGACTTATACAGTTTATTAATACACAAGATAATACAATATATATCATTGATAGGTATACTAAGATTATCTACGCGACGATTGATACTTAATGGAATGCCGTGTGTGCGGAACAACCGACTGCCGTCGTCCGTCGCTTATATACATTCAACCTGACACACCTTCTCGCATGCCGTCTCTGTCACACACATTATCCAGATACCTCTCAATATCTCACGAAAATTTTGCTTTCCAGCCCCCCTAGACAAAATGCCATTTAAGCTAAGCTTTATCTCGCTAAACGCTATTTAGGCTGTGTTTCTGGAACAAAGATTAATGTAAAAGTACCTGTAGTTAAAATACTTTGATTTCATAAAATAAAAATACTGTTGGTTGCTTCATTGAAATCTCATGCCGTCAAACGGCACAAATTTGAACAATTTTATGAAATCAAAGTATTTTAACTATACTTTTACTAATACTTTTGTTGAAACAACCCAGCCTTAATGTATGGAATAGGTGGCTGTGACGTCACGTGACAGCCACCAATTCCATACATTTACTATCGCTTAGCGAGATAACGCTTAGCTTAAATGACATGTTGTCTATGGAGGCAGGATCGAAAATACTGGATAAATGGAAGAAATTTTATTTTTTACTAAATAAATAATATAATGTGATATCAACACTTCCTTACATTTGTATGTGAAATAATTTTATTTAAATATAACCTCTGCTAGGAATCGAACCCATAACCCGGACATAGAGGTTAAAAGACTTATCACAATGCCGCAACAGCCGAAAATTAAAAAAAATAAAACATTTTTTGAGATAACTTTGTGCCACACTTTGAAATAATTACTCCTCATTTACCCAAGGGGATATAGTGGAGATTGATGAATTCGCAATTTTTAAGGTTATTTTTTTACTGCAGATTATCAACTTGTATCGTGTTGAGATTGTATTCTGAAAGTTTCATCACAATGTATCTGTGTGTGTGCTGTGTACTATGTACGACATGTTTATTCTACTTTATCAATTAAAAACTACTTCCCTTTTCGATACCTTTCAAATTTTGTAAATTTGTATATCTAATATTCGCTAAGACCCCATTAGATTTTGAAGGTATCTGAAAAATGGTTCTCAATTTCAAATATTTAAAAATAACCTCAAGCTAAGGAAAATTAAATTTAGAAATTTTTATAATATGGCATTGAAGAATTATCACGTTTTCATAATAAAATATTTAAATCAAAAATAACTAATTTAATGAAAATGCCAAAAATTTTCCAAACAAAATTTGAATACTTTGTGAAGTAACTTGGTAGTGAGGGGTATAGCGTTCGCCACAACCCACTCGCCCTTTTATATACATAAAAACAATTTGAACTCGTCATCACTGGATTACTAAGCCAGGGCGTTAACCGTTCTGCCACCGAACCATCTTATTTCAACAAACAGACCTTTGTTCACTTGTTAGTATGTATGCACATATTTAAAAAAAATATCTATAGGAAAAACAATAGGCGTGATGACAGTAAGAAAAAATCATTGAAATTATGATTTTATTAGATAAAATATGTTATAAAGATTTGAAAAAATATATTTATTTTCATTTTAAAAGAGCGAATAATATTAATATTATTAAAATAAAAATACAAAATATGTTTGTCCGCCATTTTATGTGAAACACCAATCAGAGCGCATGACGTCACCATATTGTCACTGTCAATTGTGTTTGTTACTGTCAACTGTTGTGTTGTTCGAAATGGCTATTTTTTTCATAACAAGCTATATGGAATATGCTGCTTATTTTTAACATGCTATTTTTATTTATTGATTTATTTGGTTTATTTGGGACAATAAACCAAATAATATCGCTATCCGCTCTATTGAATCGTTGACGCATCTGTTATAACACGCACCGAGTATTGTAACGTGGTGGAGAATATTTAACGTTTCAGAAATAAATAACTTGGTGGCTTTCATTGCTTGATTATAAAATAAAATGATGTAATTATATTGTTTGTGGGAGTTGTACAGTGTTACATGAGGTTGAAATGGAAATACACAATGTATTATGATGAATCTAATATACATATGGGATAACTGTTATGATTCATATACATATTATGATTAATATATTAAAATATGTAATAGGTGTGATGACTGTAAGAAAAAAATCATTGAAATTATGATTTTAAAAAATAAAATAGGTTATAAAGATTAAAAAAATGTTTTTTTTTTTTTAATTATAGGAGTGAATAATAATAATATTATAAATATAAAAATACAAAATGTGTTAGTCCGCCATTTTATGAGAAAAAACAATCAGAGCGCACGACGTCATAGTATGGTCGCGTCAATTCTTCTGATAGTCTTCAATACAATATACGCATTAATTGTCGGTCTGGACTATGTTTATTTTGGTGTTATCGATATATTAATATTTTAATTAGATACTTAAAACTAAAACAAATTAAATATAAATGGAACAAGTATTCATCAAAGCAAATAGTTTCAATTTACCTAGATACTCGCCTACCTATCGGGGGACACTATGGGCCGGTGTTACAGTGTCAGTTTAAGAGCTAAACTCAAGTTTTACAAAAATATAGCGTATTACAGTGTCCGTTTAGACCTAATCTTCCCTCAAATACGTCACTAAAACGACAAATATTTAACTCAACGTTTCTGGCAGATTAAGTACTTAACTGTGAGTCAACTGTCATTTGCTAGGCAACTCGTGTAATTTCAGTTTCTATCACTAGAGGCGTTAGGCAACGTGTGTAGTTTCAGTGTTGTATCGAAGGTGGCGCCACACAACAAAACAAACTGACAGCCGTATTGAAACGAACACGGGCATTTAAAAGCATTATTTTGGTGAAAAAAATTAAATTTACCATGTTGGATAATAAAACAATGGTATTTAAAGTCGTAGCGCCCCGTTTTGTATTTCGTATTATTTGAGGTTATTTAAATTTGACAGATAATAACCACAGAAAAAGTGAAATATGTCTATAATTGAAGATTTAGTAACTGACATGTCATATTGCACTGTAATACGGAAATGGATTCAATCTCCCCTTAACATTAATCTTGAGTTTGGCAAACTCAATGAGTTGAGGGCCGACTGTAATATCGGGCCTATGTTAATTGTATTTTGTATGTAACTTAGTTTTTATTGAATAAATAAATAAATAATGAACGCTCGCAACGTATGGTAAACTAATTTAGTTTTAGTATTCTACAATTTTGTCACGCGATGGTGAGCTGACGAACGTTCGACATGTTATGATGCTGGTCACTGCCAAACTAAACTAGCAAGCTATATTTTTTTCATGCAATGAAGCGATTTGCGAAACGACGGCGATTACGCGAAGCATGCGTTTTAAAACATCGTTACAATTTTAGCAGCATACGAATTATTACATAGCGCTCGTTATTTGTATTGTGTTCATAACAAGCTATATTTATCTGCTATCGTTATTTTTAGCAATAGCAGCCATTGTAGTTATTTTTCTGCCTGTCTTAACTACTCTTAACTAGAATGGAACTTTTGATGGTCGGATATTTCTTTGCGTCGAACAAAGACTTTTGTTCATCAGAATTTCGAAACGTAAAAACTTAATAATAAGTACATATAAGTACTTTATTTATCTGTAATTTAAATACAACTTACATCTCGAAAATCGATAAAATATGCTCCTTCTTCTCTCTACATTATGTGTTCATAAGCTAAAAACATACGCGGGAAACTTATGATGGCCTATTTTGACGTTTGGACATTAATGAAGTTCTTTATATGCTTATTGCCTAAATAATGGTAAATATTATATTATTGAGAGCTAAAAGTGGGGGAACAAATACTGTACTTCATTGTAAACGCGTACTTAATAAAATTCACTTGTGTCTCGCCGTGCGAAATTTAATCACTTATTTCTCTTTTTTTTCGCGTGGGACGAAAACAAATACCTCAGTAGGTGTTTTTTTCGTCGTGTTTGTACATTTAGGGACCGCACAACACTTATGCACTTTTGAATTGATTATAAATACACAAATCGTCTTAGAACACATATATTACATATAGTAGTGATATGCAGTTTACGATACCATGACGTCACCGTCAGGGTCGGCAGCCGCCATGATACTACAAGCTTTTTTTGGCGTAAATGTCAAATTTGATTTTAAAATGGCGATTTTTGCTACTAAACCTTTATTTTATGTAGAAATGTATATATATTTGAAAACAGTGAATGCGTAAAAACATCGTGAGATAGTTTTTCAAAATTAGTCATCATGCCTATTATGACACAATTGTATCGGATATACGATCCGAATTGATGATTTGTAAGTATTTTACTTCCTCGTATTCGCCTTCGCCCACATCAGATACTGCAGCTGAATCGTATTGTATCTTTATTTAACATTATTTTTTTAAAGATGATTATTATATTAATGTATTTTAATATTGCGCTATTTAATTCGTGTCATTTAATTTTGATACTGTTCTCTATAAGTTCACACTGTAACACCAAGGACTCAAATTAAGTCTTTGCTCAACCGAGTGTAAATTTCGCTATAAATGTAGTTTTTTGGTCCGACATCTATAGATTTTTTTGCGTAAAAGGCCGACTCAACTCTTCCTCAAGTAGAGTAATCGGATTACGTTAGTCATTTTCATGCAATGATCATCAGGGTATAGTGAGAAGTCGTTTGACTTTTGTGTGGGCGTTGTGGGTTAGATTCCAAGCAGAGGAGATTTTTTTTTCGTTACTACCACCAACACCCGCTCTGCATATGGAGACTGTAAACGGTCTCGTCACAGAATTTTCGTTAACAATTATTTCAAGAACACTGCGTGACACTCGATCCTCTGGAGGGAAGAGAAACACATCTCCAATCACAGAAGAACGGCCCCGCATAAGATTAAAATTAGCACATCTACGCTGCATTTCCAAATCCAGGAGAGTCCTGCCAGTCAATATTGGCTGTTCTTCGTTGGGACTCGTTTCGTATGCTTTGAATAAACTTATAAGAGAGAATCTTTGGCCCGGGAGCAAAATCACCGTGAGACCAGCAACCAGCTGCATATTAGAAAACAATGTGGAGGTAAAATGCCTTATAGAAAAGACAAGAGACTCGAAACTGTAAACTCCAGTTTGCCTTGGCGATGTGTGTGATCTTAGCTTTGTCGACACACAATTGTGCAACCAAATGTTTTGTGCACACAGCCAAACAGTACAGTTATAAATAGATAAACCTTTATTACAGATAACAAAGGTTTGGCTTAAACGCTGGTAGCCAGTTCGGTTGTCATAATATTTTATTTATTGTATGAGCTGTAAACAGCTGCAGGTGGAAGAAATTATCAATAGGTTGTAAACTATCCTCCTCCATCTTACCTCAAATATATTCAAATAATCGACTATTACTAAAAAAACATACCTACTTGCCGCATTATTTTCCGTTTCAAAGGAAGGTTCTTAGCGAATCGAATCGGATTTGCAGTGGAAAGTACGGCCATAGACCTGGGTGTACAAAAGTGTATAGAACTGTGCAAGGAACACAAATTTTCCTAGTACGCCATAAGAATTGCGCAATTTAGGGAAAAAAATCACGACGAAATTCAGAGTTTACACTCTCCATATGATATCTTCAAAATAAATTCTTCTTATATAAACCTTTAAGAGGACATCTAGGGACTGAAAACATGATATATTAAAACCTCCTAATGCACTATAAATTAACGTGTTAGTAAGGGTAATTATCTCGAGCGTTAAAAAGGGTTTATACGTGATTTAAACTATTGGATACCCAAAATTTTTTTGCATTTTAAGAACAAACCTGACTTTATCGGTCATTCATTTTGATTATATGCACCCTTTAAGCATATTAAAGATTTATTTCTCTACGCAGGGCCGGATAAACATGTTTTTGCGCCCAGAGCAATATATTTCAAACCGCCCCCCCCCCTTCCTTCTCAAATGTTTGGAATTTCAATATTATATTATGCAGTATATTATGCAATATTATACAGTAAAAATCAATATATCAATATAAACCAAAGAACAAAAATAAATTATAATTCTACCTATTCCTATTCATGTATGTAACGTATCCTGAGAAGTAGGCATTTTAAACTAAAACCTTAGGTCTTACAATTTTTAAAATATTGGATCATCACATAAACCGTTTAAAGTAAAATATAATTTAAAAGTCCTTTTAACTATCTCAAGTATTATGTAAATAAACTAAACTTAATAACTAATGTTAACACTAAAAATATCATAAAAACTATTTTTAATTAAAAAAAACTCAATATAATTATCAAATTCCAGTAAAAATTTAAAATCACACCAAACTTAAAATAAAAAAAACAAATCGCGATTCTAATTAACACAAAACACTAAATAAGTTCTTGGTATAATAAATACCTACATAAATTAATATTAATAAAACGAGGTATGCCAATGAATTTTACACAAAACAGCACACGAAAACTCCCATTGATTTCGATACACTTTGCCGACTAGTATTCCATCTAGTTATAGGTATATATTAAAATCTATGGTCTATACTAGACTCGTAAAAAATATGGACACGTGTTAACATTTGGCATCAGACAGAAGAGAGAGATAGAAACAATAATATATGAATAATTGAAAGAGTCAGGTGACGAGTCGGCGACCGAGATCGAGAAAATAAGTAAGTATGTCGCTAAAGTCGAAAGGGAAAACTTCACTGAAATTATCATAACATTTCTAAAGAACTTCGTTTCCCTTTATTAGAAAACCTTGTTATTAGTTGCTGACAGGTTCCGCTTATTGAAACGGCTTATGTAGTTTCATTAACAAGCAATAAGAGTTCTTAGTATAATGTATAATTAAAGTTACTGTGGCGTGTAGCATCTGGAATGTTTTCAAACACGCCGCTATCATCTCATATGAAATTCATTATCAAGCGCCCGGGCGATTTCAGATAGGGGGGCGCTGGCTTCATTATGTAGATAATTTAACACTTTAGCAAGTAAATTATTAGAATGATTATTTTGTGTGTGTGTGTGTGTGTGTGAATCGACTATATATGTTTACGAATAACACGGTAATAGACGGACAAGATATTATTTTATCATACACACATTTTATATTTTATCATACCGCAGAATTTTATCATACACACCATCACGCCGTGTCCCTTTCGGGGAAGGCAGAGAGAACCGAGTGCCATACCTGGGGAATTTTTGATTTATATAATTAACATTTTAGGATTTTAAGCGCCCTTTTTAGACAAGCGCCCTGATTTCTTGTTCCGGGTTGTTCTATGATTTATCCGGCCCTGTCTCTACGATACATAGTTATGGAGTACCTATGTACCTAATAAAAAAAATGTTGTAATAAAAGATATTTTTGATATTATTTTTAGAGGAATTTAAGCTGAATTTTAAAATTGTGTGACAAACATTACCTAAAGATATGTTGAAAATACTTTTTTTTCTAGAAATACACACTGTATAACATATTTAAAGAATTTGATTTGAAATTTGAGTGTTTAGGTTTATATGACCCTTTAAAAAACCTTTCCACTGTTCCATAGTTATGAGGAGTAAAAATAGTCGATTCATCTTTCATCGAAAAACTGAAAATAGACCGATCTTTAGTAATTATTCATCTTACCTGTAAAAGATAAAAAATACAATATGTAATAAATACTTATAATTAAAAAAAATAATTTGTTATCTTGATTGCACACAATTATAATCAAATAATCATTTTATAATGATGTTTAATGCAAAAATCTAAGAATTAAACCGAAATCTTAGAATCGCGTCAAATTCAGGACGGATGTTGACTTGTATTCTGTATCTATCTAGATCTTTATAAGCCAATGCAAAGTTTTCCTGTTACTGTAATTATCAACATAATACCAACATAATACGTAGTTATTTTCCTAATAATATGTCATACCTAATTGCCAGCATAACAGAATGACGGTCTTCGTGGCTCAGTTGGTTGCTTTCCGATTCCTGAGCATAAGGTCCTGGGTTCGTTTCCCTGTGGAGACACAGTTCTTAATTGTGTATTCAGTCTGGATCTGTGAGATCCAGATGGAGTTAGGTTGTAGCCATACATAGGGGCCTAGCCAGTATAGTTGGGGGTGGCCGCAACTCCATCCAAGGAGATACTGGGTAAAAGGTCGGTGCCCCCTTCAATCCTTACCTATGGAAGAGCAGAGCGTACACGCGGCGAGGATCCAGCCTGCATCATTAACTGGGCGTGGAAATCGAAGAAATGACAGTCCTGTCCACGTGGTGTGGTTCCTGTAAATCGCAAACAAGAGTACTAAGAGGTGGAAGAGCCCCCCGCCATAACTGGAGGGCACGTCCCGTTCGGCGGTAAGTCCGCCATGCTGATGAGACAGGTGTAGCCGACGCTACGCTTGGCATGGAAGAACTGAAAGTACTGCAGGCGTGGTGAAGGTTCCCTGTCGAGTCACGTGTTACCGTGGCACTGTTGGGTGGGAAACCCTCGCCATGATTGACGGGCCTTCACCTTGACGGGTTTGTGGTTGGACTCTTAGTGGTAGTGGTATGAAATTTGCTTGATAGTAGTTCTTGTTTTGTCCAACGAGCAATCGCTTGGGGGATGAAAAGAACTATAAGTTCTAAAACTTTCTCTATGGAGTGGGGTAGAAAAGTGCGAAATAGTGTTAATGGGGATAGCCTAGTCTTCACACCATTTTTGTAAACTTAACCTACAAAAGTTTGGTAAAAATAGGTTGGTTAGGTTTGTTTGTAGTTATAATTGCGACTGGAGAACCAGTCGCAATTTTGAGCCAGTTGCATTATATATTTAAAGTAACAGTAACTAAAATATTAAAATAAATGACTAAATTGGTATTTTTACCAAACTTTTGTAGGTTATGTTTAAAAAAAATGGTGTGAAGACTAGGTTATCCTGTTAATGGACCTATGAGACAAAAATATCATATTCTCCAGAATGTGGCAATTTGTTATTGGGTGCGTGTTAATATTAACAAGGTAGGTACTTACTAGTTGCCCGAGAAAAAATTCAAAGTATCTATTATTAATGAACATATATACCAAAGTATTTTTTCCACAAAACCAAACGCTTTTGCCGAGGTGACTCGGCATTGTCAAGGAAAAACGTTCGGTCATTGTAACCGAATTTTGTGGAAAAATTTAAAATAGATTTCCACTCTGTTCACACGAAAACTTTTGAATCATTAAAAATAACTACTGTCGCATGGCAGATTGCGACATAGAGTTTTGTAGCATAATTAATACTTGTTAAAAATAATTTTTAATTCTATCTGTTGATTTATTATTAATCTAGAATAAATCCTCTTTTGATTCAACCTATTAAGTCATCGAACAAAATTCAAGAGTAAAAGTTATTTAATACCTATTATTTGATTTCATATGTTAAATAATTGCCGACGGAACCGGTATAGATTCGTATACGAATTTGTGGGTGGTAACCAATATTGACTGTTCCGCCCGAAACGGTGAATCTATTTTTAGCACAAGTTTGATTGACAGCTCGTTTATTACGCAGTTAGTAATTAAAAATGACACATGTTATCGCTATCCTTGTCTGATGCATGCTTCTCTATAAATCCCTCTTTGTCGTCCAAGGTTAATCCGATTGACTCGTGTAAGAGCGGCCCCATGCTTGATGTCCCCAGTTCGGTAATCTTCGACAGTCTTCGGCCGTTTTCGACAGCGTTAAAGAGGCCTTGGAGTGTGATGTCCTCCACTCGTGTGGGTGACCATATTAAATACATTGCTCGGATTCTGTTGGTACATCCTATTGTAAAGAAAATTGAAGCATGGATTTGCGGATTATGACTGTTTATGAATGTCATTTAAATCATTGTTATATAACTATCTCATTACCGTTAACAACATTATTGAGAAGTGGCAAAAAATACTTGATAAGGACACAATTAATGTAGAAATTTTGGCACAACATAGTTATGAAAAAGTTTAACAATGATAAAAGATTAGTATACTATTGTGATTTATGAAAGATTGGTGTCATCTAGTCGTGTTTGTTCAAGTTTTAATTAAGAAATTGTTTTGTATTTTTCCTCGTAATATTGATCTAATGGTTACTGCATTTCACAAAGATGGCATCCCTTGAGGTAGGTTATGTCCTTGATTTCGGACATGCCTTAATTAGATTGTAATTGGTTATATTTGAACCAATGGTGTCACAGGAGGCGCGTCCAAATTCTCGACTTTAATTTCCGGAGAGGTAATTTCGCGTCAGTCATAGTTTATCGATCGAAGGGAATTATCCTATTTTAAGAAAACGTTCCGCGATTCGATGTAATAAATAAAAGTCTCTTTGAATATATTTCGCGGCCGCCTCCAGCGGTTGTCTAAAACCGTTGGAGGTGGTATTAATATAAAGCATATTTAGATTAGAATGAGAAAATTTAAAAAATAAAATAAAATAAAAAGCGACGCGTATAATTCTTTGTTTTAAATATTTTTATTTAATGTGTTATTTTTATTCTTGTTTTATTAATTCGTTAAAGAAGAAAACTTGAAATCTAAAACATTAATTTACTTTGCCGACGGGAGAAGAAAACTTGAAATTTAAACATTAATTTACTTTGCCGACGGTACTAAGAAAAGACATTCTTCCTTGTGATTAAATGATTATTTTCTTTGATGTTGTAACTTAATTAACAACTTAATATTTTTTTTTAAAAAGAGAGAGGAACTTTATAAATTGAACATTGGTGAATTTTAAATATCTTGTGCAAAGACTCCTTTTAAGGAAAACAAAATATAAATTGAACATTGGTGAATTTAAATATTTTGTGCAAAGACTCCTTTTAAGGATAACAAAATATAAAATTGAACATTGGTGAATTTTAGAAATCTTGTGTATAGACTATTCATTAGGAAAAAAAAAGAACGATTAAGATTGAAAAGGGACTTGTAATTATCGCGTTAGGTTTAAAGTTTTGTTTCCGTCCGACGGCCGCGTGTGGAAGAGAATAGAAGACTAATTAGCTTACCTTATACTTTCCAAAGAACTCTAAAGTGGATAGCTATAACTAAGTTTTGAAGTTTTGTGATTGAGACATTTTCTACTTTGTTTTAAAGGAAAATAAAAAAAAAGGAAAACTCAGTAATAATATTTTAAATTAATGGACTTTCCAAGCGCGTACGAAAAGTGATTTTTCCTGTAAGGACTATATTATGATGTTTAGGTATTTTGTTGAACAAGTGATTTTTCTGTCATTCGAACTCTATAAACAGTTAATACAAAGAAGGAAATAATATAATATTTTCGCTTGAATAAAGGAAAAATAAAATAATAAAATATATATTTTTTTTGTTTGCCGCCGGTCTTTTTAATTGAGAGAAGTCTTAAATGGAAAACAATATAAAAATAAAATCATTGGTTACTACATGTTTTTCTAAATAACAATAAAGAGTGATATTTGAATTATTTAACATTAAAGTGAAAATTTGTTATTCGTGGCATGTGTCTATTATGGAACCTTTCTCGTAGTTGATACACTGTGTAAATTACTACAACTTTTCTCCTTGTCTGATTTGTGACACAAGTTCCCGAGCGTGAAATGTATTGAAGAAAAAACCATCTGACTGACTATAATAACCAGGTAGGAGTTGATTACGATTAAAGTAACCATCTTAGAGGTCCAAACAATTCTACCGTATTTCTTGCTTGAGAGTGAAATGCTCTAGAAAGGGGATGCAGTGTTGCCAAGTCAATGTTCAACCGAACCTTGAGTTGATATTTTTCTTTCTATCCTGGATTATTCTACGCAAGGAGACTGTGAATTTTAATTGGGAACCTTACCTATGAAATTGAATGTTTATTAAGTAGAAAAGTTACATTCTGGTGATATTTTGTTTCGGTGCGAATATCTATTTAAATCCAATACGCCTCATATATTTATTGCATTTTTCTTGTCAGTCTGAAGCCAAAGATACCTCAAATTTTGTTGTCTTTATCTCTTGAAATTTATCTTTATGCGATGTTCTTAATTAAAGGATTTTTATAAAGTTTATTTTTATTCGATGACCTTAAGTGAAAGATACTTTTTTTTTATTTGTTTTATGTGATGAATTTTATTCGAAAGATTTCTATTTCATATTCATTCCTTTTATGTGATGATCTTAATTGAGTGATTTCTAAATTTATCTTTTCCTTTTAAAAGACAGATCAATTGTCTGTCCTGTTATTGTTATATTTTTTACGAGTACTTTCATACATAAGTGGTTATTACATATATATATATTAAATTTTATATATTCAGAGTTATCCTAACTCAGATTTAACATTGTTTTTATTTTAAATTTTGAAATTATTTTTAATTACTCATTCAATTGGAAGTTAAATTTTATATATTCAGAGTTATCCTAACTCAGATTCAGCATTGTTTTATTTTAAATTCTGAAATTATTTGTTGATTACTCACTTCAATTGGAAGTTAATTTTTATATATTCGGAGTTATCCTAACTCAGATTTAACTTTGTTTATTTCTAAATTCAGAAATTATTTTTAATTACTCATTTCAATTGGAAGTTAAATTTTATATATTCGGAGTTATCCTAACTCAGATTTAACTTTGTTTATTTCTAAATTCCGAAATTATTTTTGATTACTCACTTCATTTGGAAGTTAAATTTTATATATTCAGAGTTATCCTAACACAGATTTAACTTTGTTTTATTTTTAAATTTTGAAATTATTTTTAATTACTCATTTCAATTTAAAGTTAAATTTTATATATTCGGAGTTATCCTAACCCAGATTTAACTTTGTTTATTTCTAAATTCTGTAATTATTTTTAATTACTCATTTCAATTAAAGTTAATTTTTATATATTCGTAGTTATCCTAACACAGATTTAACTTTGTTTATTTCTAAATTCTGAAATTATTTTTGATTACTCACTTCAATTGGAAGTTAAATTTTATATATTCAGAGTTATCCTAACACAAATTTAACTTTGTTTATTTTTAAATTCTGAAAGTATTATGGATTACTCATTTCAAGTAGAAGTTGAATTTTATATATACAGAGTTATCCTAACACAGATTTAATTTTGGCTTATTTTAGATTCTGAAGTTATTCTATTGATTACTCTTTTCAATTGGAAGTTAATTTGTATGTGTTCAGGGTTGACCCAAATAATTAATATTTTATTTTGGTTTTGATAAGTACCTTATTGTTGGTCTGTTTGTGTTATTTATTGTTTTATATTTCCACGCTCATTGATTTCCATGTTATGTATTCATAGAAAAATACAGAGAATTATACGTGTCTAAGTGCTCTTTTCTTTGACGTTTTTAAGCAGGAGAAAATCCTTGCCCCTATTTATTTTGTTTTTTATGTTCCTTTCTGAATCCTGCCTCACAGGATCTCTTTTTAATTTAATTAAAATCTGTTTGAAGGGTTAAAACTAAAATAACCAAAAGGATAATAAAAGAAAAGGAGTCTTTTAAGCAGCCTGAGTTCCTGTGGAACCTCTATGTTTTTTTTAACTTGTCATATTCTACGTATGTAGACACTCAAAAGCCCACAGAAGACATCCAGAAAAACATATGGTAAGGAAGCCTATAAGGTCATAACTTCATTATTCTTGGCTTCGATAATTCCATCTAAATTCTCCCTTTTTATTATTTTTTTGTTTATATGTAATATTTATAATGTCCTGTTCACGACGTTATCATTACCGGGCCTGTGATTGTGGCGTATCTTACTAAGAGCACCCACAGTCTTAGATATAACGGAGTGGAGGGTGACATTACACTACCTATTTGTCATCTCGTTTTTTTACTCATTAAAAATAACTACCTATGTATTTGTCAACAGTTTTATTTATTTATTTATTTTTTACTTCCGTCAACGGCTAAATAGCCTTTTACAATTACATACAAAATAAAATAGTACAAATACGTTTAATACATACAATAATATTATAAACTGAAAACAAAAAGAGATGTATATAATATGTACGAACATTAAAAAAAAATTACACATAAAAAAACAGTTGGTAAATAAGCCGTGAAACATAATATAAAAAAGAGATGCCTAAAATTATGAATACATCCATACAATATACAATACACAAAATGTATAGATGCAGAAACAAAGTTATATAAATAATTAAAAAAAAAAATCATATAAATAACCATTTAACAACAAAGTAACGTAAATATGGATTACAAGAGAGATAGAAAAAGAGAAAAAGTTAAAAGAGAGTCCCATACAATATTCCAAAAATTGACATTTTGCTTCAAGAAATATTGATGCAATACGTTTTTATATTTAGACAATGACAAGTAATAAATATCGCCTAGACTAGAGTATATATGCATTACCCAAATAATGAAGCCTTGCTATTGGCGAATAATATTGTTGTAGTGTACGTGCGTTGGAATAGTAAAAAGGTACCGTTTGCCTGTTAGAACGTACTGGGGCATGATATACAATTTGTTCAATAAGAGCAGGGCTGTCAAAACTTGAATGTACCATTTTGTGTAGTGTAATTAAATCAAAAATTATTCTACGGTCAGATAACTTAGTTAAATCAGTCCAATGCATAATGATATTGTAATCCATTTGTTGTCTGGGTATATTCAATTTAAAATTTATATACCTAAGAAATTTTCGTTGTACTTTTTCAATTAGTTGAATTTGATTACTATAGTAAGGTGACCAAATTGTTGAATTATATTCTAAAATGATCCTCACAAGTGATATGTATAACAAGCGAATACTATATATATCTGTAAACTTTTTTGTGATACGTATTATAAACCGTAAGATCTTTACAGCTCTGTTTACTATGTTAGTAATATGACATGTAAAAGAAAGTTTCGAATCAAAAATGACACCTAAATCGTTTATTTCATCTTCTGAAGCTAATTTTATTAAGTCTATATTATAATTATAAACCAGGGGATTTTTTATTTTATAAAACCTTATTACCTGACACTTATTTGCATTAAGAGAAAGTTTATTACACTGACACCATTCAAATAGCTTGTTTAAATTTGCTTACAATATAAGGCAATTATCAATCAATTTTGTTGTATGGTGTAGAGTAATGATTAAAGAATTAATTTTTTTTTCCAAGGAGATCCCAAACTGAATGTTCTAACAATTTTAACTCAAATGTATTTTTTGATAGATGTTTTATCTTTATGTAGCGATTAAATGATTTCGTTGTAATGCCAGTGACTAATAATAACTGGCACGATCAATATTAAAATTTTTACCTGAAGATGAAACATGCTAAATTATATTTTGATCATCGTTTACAAAATAATTGATATAAAATGTTTTCGTGGGTTGATAAGATCGATACAATTTACGAAAATACTTAACACAAACGAGATTATTAATATTATTAGTTTTAATACCTCGTCGTGACAAAACACCATTTAAAACTGCGAAACTAAACCACAAAACTTAAAATCGTGACGTACCTACATATGTTTTTTATTTGGTTTTAGTTTTAAATTCATGTGTAGGTATAATCAAGTGGCATAGAATTATGGTACTTACCCATTAACCAATTACCAATTATCGTACATTCAAGAACTTTTGCAAATTTTAAGATGGCAGACGGCTCAGAATGATATTGTTATATACAAAATTAAAGATCATGGTCATATATTATGGCATAATATTTTCATGGATTCCTTCCGCTATTATATAATGCCGAGAGCATCGCAAACTTAAAATGAAATGAAGTAGTATTTTAAAATATCTGTTTTAAATATTTTCATTCCCTAATTATAAAAAAAATGTACAATTTTATATCAGATTAGAATAGTGTTTCCTTTTATTCTTTATAAAACGATTAATATAAATAACGATTGAAATCAAATATCGTTTTGATTTGATAAGGAACAATATGATAATTATTTATCATTTATGAATGATATACACTTATTTGTCGTCACACTGAGGTTATATAAAACTATATCTTAATGATAAAGATTTAATTCACTAAGATCGTAGTTAATTAGTGTAACTTCTTTTGTTCTGAATTTCATTTCTACAACAGTATTTGTGATTCTTACATTTCGATCGCTTCAAAATGAAGAACTTTGTTGGGATATTCATTTGCTTGGTGGTAAGTTATATAATTATACACAATATACATGAATATTATAGATATAAGTCAACAGATAATCATTATGTATATATAAGTCACGTCCTCAATGGGGTAGGAAGAGAGAACTTTCGATGTTAAAAAATAAGGTTAAAGTTTAATGTATAGTATTTTTGTAAACACTTTGTTTTTTTCTTGTTATAAGAGCATGCAGCAGGCGCTCTTTATTTGAGAATAACATTTTTTTCAATTTTTTCAAGATTTCAATAAACACGATAATTATTCACGCATTCAGATACTTAACATATCAGAGAAAAATGCTTTGAAGAAGTCGCTGTACTATCTATCAAGCCTAATGCTGATTCCTGATTAATAAGTTTAAATGTCTTTAACAATTCTACTTGTATTAATTATTACCGATTTCTGAATTTTTTATTAATATTTTTTTGATAAATCTGAAATTACTAAGTTACAAATAAATGACTGCTTATGAATGTTTTTACTCTTCAATCACTCACTCCGATGCGATGGCGCTACAGCCCATATCGAGCTTTGGCCTCCTGTAACATTTGTCTCCAACTCATTCTGTCCTCGGCTGCTGTCCTCCAGCCTGTCACCTGAAGGAGCTGCTCTGCATCCCTCCTGACATCATCCTCTCACCTCAGCCTGAGTCTTCCCACTCGTCTTCTTCCACCTGGGTGTCCGTTCACTGTTCTTTTGGGGATGCGTGATTCTGGTATTCTTTGTACGTGTCCAGCCCTTCTCAACCTAAGCAGTTTTAAATGCGTTGAGATGCTTGGGGCCAGATATATTTCGTACCTACAGCTCGTCATTTGTGCTAATACGCCTTTACTCCTCACTTCCCCTTTAGTGGGTAGTGGGTAGCTATGAATTCGTCATTTTTTAGATTAAGATTATCAGCTAGTATCATGCTGAGATTGTGTTCTGAAAGTTTCATCACGATTAATCTGTGTGTGTGTGTGTGTGTGTGCTGTGTAACTATGTGCTATGTTCGGCGTGTTTATTCTACTTTACCGTTTATAGACTAAAGTACACATTCGATTCTTTTCAAATTTTGCAAATTTGTATATTATCTAATACTCGCCTTTTGACTCCATTAGATTTAATTAATTTATTTATTTATTTATAAAATTTTTTTACTGTCAAATATTTCAAAGTGACACCATGCTTAGGAAACATAATTTTACAAATTGTTAAAAAGGCACATCACTTTCATAAAATTTCAAAAATCAAGTTTTCATAATATAATAATATTTAAATAAAAAATAATTACACCAACTCATGAAAAACTCATGAATTTAGAAAATGCTTTTTTCACACAAAATTTGAAAAAATTGTGGAGTGACTTGGTAGCGACGAATACAGCGTTGGCCACAACCCACTCGTTTTTTTTATGTATAATGAAATGAAAAATCAATATTTCTGAAAGTATGTAAAATCAATATTTTATGTAAAACCGCGTGAGTGCTACTTTCACAATAGTAAAAAGTCATTATATTATTCACAATTATATAGCGATTGATGTCTGACAATAATAATATAACTTCTTCAATAATAATAATATAGCGATTGATGTCTGACAATAATAACATTTTTGTCTCTTCTTATTACTGTGCCAAGTTTCCCCCAACGTCACCTATCATTTAAGCCACTTGAGCATAAGCACAGAGTGTAGGCGTAAGCCCCTTTGTCCAGCGTTAATTGGAATCTGGAATCCACGACATCTGCTTCTGACCGATGATTTCTTTGATTTTCTCTTCAATGGTTTCATTTTATGTCTCAATACACATTACAACAATTAATCTAATGTTTTTATTTCATCTTTTCGCAGATCGCCTTGCTTCTATTCGACACTGGCAACTGCCTCCTTGGTTGCAACGAATGTAATAGTTTGAATAGGAAATGTGTATCAAAGAATGCTATTTTGAACTGCGTAGGAAATCCAGTATTGCAACGTTGTCCAACTGGAACATTCTGCGATATTAATAAGTTACCCTGGTGCTCCGAAGACTACAAGCCTCTATGTCCATTATAGATTGATCATTAAATTTAAAATTGATTAATTGTGCAAATTTATTCTAACGTAAAATATTTTTATAAATTGCCATGGCATTCTACTTAAGATGTCTCACTATTCAATAAATTTAAAATGATTTTTTTTCGGAGTTTACATATATATGTAGTATTAAAAAGCAAATATGTTTGTTGAATTAATCTGTTTTTTTATTAAAATTATTGTCTTTAACACTTTTTATAATTATCTTTGTACCTTTGTTAGTAATAAAAGACCAACTGTGCCGATTTACCAACTCAGCCAACCGCCCTGGCAAAGTTAGTAAGCCGTTTGTATTCTGTGCGGGCGTCCTGGGTTCGATCCCCAGCAGAGGGGAAATTTATTTAAATTCATTTCTCACGCTAATGTCGCTACTCCGGGCTGGAAATACTGGTTAGTTGGAAGAAATTGCCTTATGGCAATAAACTCGCTACTTGCACAGGGTGCAAGGAAGTGGCATCTTTACCAGAATAAATCTGTTCTGAAGCAGCTTCCTGTACATTTGTGAAGTTATTACATTTATTACTCTATACCTAATCATTATTCAAGTACCTACATTTATTGAATCATTACAATATATATTAGGCAAGGGATATTCTTACGACTCAACCATAGATAAATTATTATCATTCTTTCCATACCCATAGAAAGCGCAGATAAATCAAGTTATAAAAATATTTACCTTTGTTTAAACTTTGATATATTTGATCTCGATGAAAAAATGATTTATAAAATTAAGTAAATGTAATAAGATGCCAATATTATTTATTTTTTCTTCAAGTTGGTTTCCATGATGCATTTATGACCATTGAAAAAATGACAAAGGTAAATATTTTTGTATTTTGATTTATCTGCGCTTTCTATGGTTATAAATGACCTAAAAACATAGACGACATCAGAAAATTTGTCGTGTAAATAGACACTTTTTAGCGGGAAAACGCTTTTCCAGCCAATTCCGGTCGTAAAAATAGTGGAACCGTATATTTATGTTATACAAGTACAAGGTAGCTTCTTTACCAGACTAAATCGGTTCTGAAGCAGCTTCATGTACCTACATTTGTGAAGTAATTACATTTATTACTTTATAATCATTATTAAAGAAGTACCTTTATTGATCACGACAATCTACATTATTCAAGTTAAAGATTATTACAATATTACATTATTAACCAGAATAAATCTGTCCTGAAGAAGCTATCTGTACATTTGTAAAGTTATTACATTCTAATAAAAAAATAATGTTCTTCAACTTTACTTTTCTTACATAACTGTTCATTCTTCAACAATACCCATTCATTCTTCAGCACTTCTGAACTGAACACATCATGAACTCCGAAATAATACCTACACGAGGAATACAAGAAGAGTCCGGAGTACTCTACCACCTAGTAAAATTGTTGTTGACTTCTGTTTTATATAGTAAAAATATACTATTATTCCGTTTCAGCCTTATTTGCTTTACTTTTATCTTTTCAAAACAATCAATATGATACTTGAGTAATTGAAAACAAACTGCTTTTAATTTGATAATGAACGATAAGATAAAATTTCATCTATGAGGCATATATGTACACTCATTTGTTTTAGTCATACTGAGGCTATATAAAACCATATCTTGATGACAAAGATTTGATTTTAAGATTGTAGCTATAAAGTGCAACAACGTGTACCTATTCTGAATTACCATTCTCCAACGTATTTGTTATTCTTACATTTCAATAACAGTTTAAATCAATCGTTTCAAAATGAAGTACTTATTTGGGATATTTATTTGTTTGGTGGTAAGTTAAATAATTTATTATACACAATACAAATATCGTAGAATTCAATAGTTAATCATATTATGACACGTCCTCGATTGGGTAGGAAGAGAGAACTTTCTATGTAAAAAATATGGTTTATGTTTAATGTATACGTCATAGAATTTTTGATTTTTACAATGGCGGGCTTATTGCCACACGGCAATTTCTTCCAACCAACCAAAGCAACGTGAGGCCATAGATAGTATAGTGGTAGGTACATAAAATTTATAACAAACCGAAAGAAACATGTAACATTATTAATAGTAAATTCACAGCAACAAAGGAAGGAACGATATATTGGTTGAGGGAGGGGAGGGAGGATGAATGTGGGGTGTCAGTTAAGAATTATTAGACGGGTAAAATAGCTTTAATTTCTTTTTAAAACGTTGAATCGATTGAGACGTCGTAGTATCATTACTAAAGGTGTTCCAAAGTCTTGATGATTGTACTTCAAAAGAGGAACTGAAAAATTCAGAAGAATGGGAATAGCTAGTGTGGTACGTTCAGCAGATCGAAGAGGCAGACCGTGATTTGACAAGAAAATAACCTTTTTCTTGAGACATTGTGGTGAATTAGTGCTGTTTATTAAATTATAGGACGGAGGGACGGAGATCTCGTGGTCGCTCACCGACCAGATGGAGCGATTTGGGTAAGTCCACAATGGGGTCTTCGGTGACTGGTGCTCTGCGTTCAGCCCAAAACAGATTGGCATGGAGGCGGGCCATACGTGTGGCGACAGACTACAGCCGCTATCCTCAGTCATGAGGAAAAGGACGAATGAATGAATGAATTAAATTATACAGTAGAGAAAATAAATGAATATTACGACGTTGACGTATCTTAGGCCAGCGAAGAAGATTTCGGTAAGTGAAAACATGATCAAATTTTCTAAGATTGTAAATAAAGCGTATACAAACATTTTGCAATCGTTCAAGTTTATTAAGGAGTTCTTCGTTAGCATCCAGATAACAGACGTCAGCATCATCAAGCAAAGGGAGAAATAAGGATTGTGCAAGCGTGATTTTTGAATGAGTCGGTAGAAAATGTTTTAGTCTATTGAGAGAATGTATACTAAAGAATAGATTCTTACTGACATGAGAAATTTGTTCATGCCATGAGAGATCTTTGTCGAAAAAGATACCAAGATTTTTATCATCTTTGGAGAAGGAAATGATTTGATTGTTAATCAGTAGAGATGGGAGGGGTGTATTTTTTAACGTAGATAGCAACCGAGGACTGCCAAAAACAATAGCCTGGGTCGGGTTGACAAGAATAATCAAAAGTCATAATATTATTATTCACATTTATATAGAGTTTGATGCCTGACAATCATAATATTACTTTTATTTGTCTTCTTCTTACTGTGTCAAGTTAAGTTCCTCAGCTATCCCTTGAGCCATTTGGTCGTAAGAACAGAGTATAGGCGTAAGCCCCTTTATACCGCGCCTTCATTTTATTTTATGTCTCGATACAGATTTCAACAATTTATCATACATATTATGTTGTTATTTTATCTTTTCGCAGATCGCCTTACTTCTATTCGACACTGCCAACTGCCTCGTTGGTTGCAACGAATGTAATAGTTTGAATGTGAAATGTGTATCAAAGAACGCTGTTTTGTCCTGCTTTGGAAATCCAATATTGACACGTTGTCCAACTGGAACATTCTGCGATGTAAATAAGCTGCCCTGGTGCTCCAAAGACTACAAGCCTCTCTGTCCGTTGTAAATTGATCATTTCATTTGATATTGATTAATTGTGCAAATTCATTATAGTTAACGTAAAACCTTTTTATAAATTGCCATGGTATTCTACTTGAGATGTCTGTCTATTCGAAAAACGCATGATATAAAAAACTAAATGTGTTTGTTGGATTAATCTGTTTTTTTATTAAATTTGCTTTATTTTATTAAATTTGTTTTTTTTATTAAAACTTTAAATATTATCATAATTATTCTTGTTTCTTTGTTTGCTGGTTGTCAGTTCTTTCGAGCAATACAAGCAGAAAAAATGTTTAAGTAAAAACATATTAAATAGAAATCACCTTAGGTTCAGCACATAGAATAAAAAAACTATAGAATACTCAATCCCATACAATACCTCGCTGAAAAAGTGAAGCCGTTTTATTGGCCGGCTCGTGTCAATATATTATGTATGACTCTGCTGCTAGACATTGTTCGTATAGTAGGTACTACTCGTTATGACTGCGTAAATAATTTTGCAAGCAGTTAAAAAATTCCCTATTTGGAGAACGTATCACGCAGACGGCCAAATGATAACTGAATGCTCGTAGCAAAATGTTGACCAAATTAGTCAACATAAAGCGGTCGCGTTTACTGCAGGCTAAAGAGTATTCTATACTATTATAATTCTATGGTTCAGCATTATTTGGGGAAAATAATTAACATAAATGATTGATATTTATGTTTAAGAATTTATTGAGCGCTTTCTGTAAGTAGGTAGTAAAAATTTACAGCAAAATAAATTGTTTAAATTTTCACACATGTGGGATATTCCGTGATGGAAACAATGAATGAAGAATAAGAATTAGTTTATAATTTAGCATTATCTAAGCTTAGATTTTAAAATAATATGAAAAAAAATAGAGTTACAATTAGAACAAAAAATTCACTTCATCTAAGGTATATATATTTTTTTTTAAATAAGGCACAGCCACCAAATCTAAGGTATTTCTAGTGTAATTTAATCGAATATTTTTATTATTGCATATGCGTAAACATTGGATTTTTTTCCCTGTCGGGAGTCAAAGATATTTTTTAACAGATTTTTAATTATCTCAATAGTGTAATTTACATTTTCAATATCTCAATTTTGATTTTCTATTATATTTTATTTTTATTTTATGTCAGTGGCTGACTTAATTATTTGTTCGATTTTGTATAATTTGTAAAATTATCTTTTAAATAAATACATCAATATCTTAAATTGCTATTAAAGAAAATGAGAAACCAATTTTGGATGTAAGTAATTAACAAATAATACACCAATTGGCTGCGTGGGAGAACAGTTTCTATACTTATTCAACATATTAGTGATGTAGCTTAAAATAATCAAAACTTGATCAAGTCTTATGGTTTCTATGTCGATACCATATTATATACTTTCACCAGAATAAATCTGTTCTGAAGCAGCCACCTGCACATTCATTTTTTTATTTGGCAAGCCGACAGCTCATTTACATTTTTTATATTACAATTTAAACATATAATTGAGAGCCAATAACAACCTTTCCATCAATAACTAGAAATTACTGTAAACAACTCATGTAGATACACACACACATAATATACACATGCACACACACATACATACACACGCACACACACATACATACACATGCACACACACATACAATTCGTATGGGATGGGATGGATAGATGGATAGGAGGGTACGAGGGAAGAAGATTAGGAGCGTATCACCTTCAATATTTCGTGACGAAACTTATCGTATTTTAAATTGAAGATGTCCACCCCGCCCCGGCTGAGAACAACGTGTTATGAGAATCACATACGCGTGGAATTTATTGTAGCATTCTTCCTGACATTTGTTCTACATGTAAAAGTTCAGGTCGGCGAACCGTTTATTTGTGAAGTTATAACATTTATTTATTTATTTTAGATTTGGTACACGGTTAATATACATTACACATTTACATAATATCAAAACAAATAAACCGTGCACAAAAATATCCCACAAGGCAATGCCTGTCTGTGGGTATACCTATTAAAATATAGACAAAATTATTTTGTCAATAACATCAGATAATGATATAAAATGAAAATATATCAAAGTGGAAGACATATAGGTAAGTACAAAAAATATAAAGAAGATAAAGAAAATAACTTATAGATATAAAAACATAAATACACACATATTATATCAATAGGTAGGTAAATGCAAAACAACAATAATAATAATAATTTATAATCATTATTCAAGTACCTACATTTATTCATAACAATATATTTATTTATCTTTCTGCACCTTATCGGCTAACTGGGTGTACGGAGGATTTTGAGATTTGGTATATTTAAAGTTTATATGGAGGAGGACTGCAGAAAAATAATATTTATAGATATATATAATATGCGTTGTTAATAAATTAAATCAAATAAAAAATATTTCACATCAAACCATTGATTGTGTTCCATAGAACAGTAAAAGAGGGGGGAAACGTAACTTAAATATACCCGCGTAGTATGATAAGTGTGTCCAAAATATTCAAATAACCGAGGTAGGACACACTGCAGTATTCACCCTTTTTATTTCATAATCTATGTTCCATTTAAAACCTCATTGTGGTTCTTACGGCGCAGTTGTTTAAATTCAAATTTCAGAACATTTTAAAGGAAAATACATATTTGTATACTTACTATGAAACAATATAAATGGTAGGTACTTTCATAATAATTTCATTTATAAAATTGACATAAAGAGAAAACTTTGTGCTCCTTGATGAAAACATGATATATACTTAGATTATATATGATACAGATACCTAGTCAGCGCAATGAATGCATGCCAACTAAAACTACGAGGAAACAGTTGAATTTCTAGTAAACGTACACCTACCGATACGCACATCTACATAAAACGTAGACCAACCGATCTACCGCCTCACACACACATGTAAAAAAAACTTGGCATACATTTGAATTCGAAATTTGTACTACACGCGGCTTCTGTAGGTACATTATAATTCTATGGATATATATTATAGATTAGGTTCAATATCGTTCACCATGCTACGTGCAATTATATTTTTATAATGACGGGGATTTGACATTGCTGTCAATTATACATAGATTAAGTGAACACTCTTATCAAGCATATAAGTAATATGTATGTATAGTATAATATGCGTGATGAGAACACTATGAAGCCCTTTTTACTCCCTTTTCACCTGTTTTTTGCAACTGATTTTTAACTAACTTCACGACCAGTGAGAGCTCTGAAACATTCAGAATTTGTATATCACCGAGGACAAGTACAAGATAGCTGTTCACCAGAATAAATCGGTTTTGATGCAGCTTTATTTTTTATGAATGAAGGAATACCTTTGCATGGGGATTTGGGAATGAATAAACAATAATAACATAAAATTGATCACATTATAGAATAATCTCTAACATAACTGTTCATTCTTCAACAATACCAATTCATTCTTCTGCACTTCTGAACTGAACGCTTCATGAACTCCAAAAGAATACACGAAGAACAAAAGAAGAGTCCGGAGTACTCTACCACCTAGTAAAATTGTTGTAGATTTCTGTATTTACTTGTTGCATGTAACACATGAGATCCATCTGTCGATAGCGATAGTACCTATATATAGTTGAAGAATAAGTATCAAACTATAAACCCATAAATCCTAAGTGTGGAATATTTTAAGATATTATTTTGTTTTCTATACAACACATGTAGGTATGTATGTCAAGAAAGGATAGTATGGAGGTCAGTCCTTTTTTCATACCCGGAATATAAAAACAGCATGATGGTATGCATGTATGTTTTGATATTAAGTATCAAACTATTAAGTCTTCTTAGATATTGCGTATAGGCCACTGCCATACAAATTGTATGAAGCGATGTCGTCACTTAATTCAATTTTTATAAAAATTGTTAAAAAAAATGAGATGTACTGCTAATGTTAATATTTTTTATAGAAAATTAAATTATCTAGTTGGGGTGTTTCGGCTTTTTTCGCTATTTTTAAAAACTTTGGAAATATAGGCAGTTAAACTCATATATTTGTAATAAAAAAAATATTTTTCGTAATAAAAAATGTTTGAGAAACCCTGGATTTTTTTGAAAAATTTAATTTGAGATTTTATATTTGTCTATGTTTTTACCAATTTTCAGCGTTCTAGCTTTTATGGTTTCTGAGATATATGGAAAAATAAACCAAAAATTAAAAAGTTGATAACCCCTGACTGAAACAAAAATTCAAAATTCTGAGTATAAAAGTTTTGTAGGCCTATAACTGTTTATATATTCTAAAATTTTGGGCTCTGTAAATTGAGCGGATCAAAAGTTATAAGGGACGGACGGACACAGAGACACACGAAATGTTGTACTCCAAATTCTGAGTAAATCCGTATACTGTAACATATATGCTGCGAAGCCTCTAAATTGGTGTTTTTTGACTTCAAAGTTGGAAAAGCCGTGAAAAAAGTAGACCCGGCATACAATTCCTTCATACACGCATCTTGGATTTAAACTGCTTCTTCCTTCAATAGAATTTCATTCTCTTGAAAGAATCGACAGTTGAATTAGGAAAAAAATTACGATGTTTCCGTTTCAGCTATCAATTTCATAATCTTATTTACTTTGATTCTTTTTATAATGAGTAATTTTATACTTAAATAATTGAAAACAAATTTCGTTTTTATTTGTTATGAAATGATAAGATAATTTATAATTTATGAAGGATATACACTCATTTGTTTTCATCATACTGAGCTTATATAAAACCATAATTTTACTATAAAGATTTTATTCACTAAGATTGTAGCTATAAACGCAACTACTATTGTGTTCTGAATTCCCTTTCCAACGTATTTGTGATTCTTACATTTCAATAACAGTTTAAATCAATCGTTTCAAAATGAAGTTCTTCTTTGGGATATTCATTTGTTTGGTGGTAAGTTAAATAATTATACACAATACAAATATCGTAGATATAAGTCAATAGATAATCATTATGTATACGTATATTTACATATATATGTCACATCCGCAATGGGGTAGGAAGAGAGAACTTTCTATGTTAAAAAATATGGTTAAAATTACGTGATTGTATTATTGTATACCCTTTTATCGATTATAGACTAAAGTACTCATTAGATTTTTTCAAATTTGTATATTTTATACTCGCTTAGACCCCCATTAGATTTTGAAGGACATCTGGGGGGGGGGGGGGGGGGGGGCAAGTCTAGTTCAATCGGCGAAATCAAAACCCTCGTGATTACCCATTATTGGATATAATTATTATATGGAGTTCTACAATATCTTTAGATCTCATAGAACTCCATATAATAATTATATCCATGATATGGGTAATCACTGGGGTTTTGATTGCGCCGGTCGAACCAGACTTGCCCCCCAAATCATTGCTTCTTATTTTTTTTAACTGTCAGATATTCCAATGTGACACCAAGCTCAGAAAAATAAATTTTGATATTTATTTTTTCAAATTGCTGAAAAGGCACATCACTTTTAAGTAGGTAAATCACAAAATTAGTTCATAATAAAATATTTATATCAAAAATAATTTCACAAACTCATATTATGAAAATGCTGAACGTTTTCCATACATAATTTGAATTCTTTGTGGATTGACTTTGTAGTGAGGGGTGTAGCGTTTCCATAAACCACTTGTTTTCTATGTATTATGAAATGGAAAACTTAATCAATATATCTGAGAGTGTTTAATACAAAACTGTGTGCAGTGTATGCACTTTCATAATTCACTTTCATATTCATAATGTTATTACTCATATTTATATAACATTTGATGCCTGACAATAATAATATTACTTTTATTTTTCTTCTTCCTACTGTGTCAAGTTAAGTTTCCTAGCTATCCCTTGAGCCATTTGAACGTAAGCACAGAGTATAGACGTAAGCTCCTTCATTTTATTTTATGTCTCAATACAGATTTTGACAATTAATCATGTTTTTATTTCATCTTTTCGCAGATCGCCTTGCTTCTATTCGACACTGCCAACTGCCTCGTTGGTTGCAACGAATGTAATAGTTTGAATGTGAAATGTGCAACAAAGAATGCTATTATGAACTGCGTTGGAAATCCAGTATTGCGACGTTGCCCAACTGGAACCTTCTGCGATATTAATAAGCTGCCCTGGTGCTCCGAAGACTACAAGCCTCTATGTCCATTATAAATTGATCATTTCATTTGATATTGATTAATTGTGCGAATTCATTCAAGCTAACGTTAAACCTTTTTATAAATATAAATGGTATTCTACTTGACATGTCTGACTATTCGAAAAACGCATGATATAAAAAAGCAAATGTGTTTGTTGGATTAACCTGTTTTTTTTAACAATGCTGGCTGAGTCCAGTGAAAGCGCTTAGGCTTTAAAAAATAAAAACTCATTGTGGATTAAAACTTTGTGATTTAATTATTAAAATAAAACCTTCTATTTTACTGTTTTTTTTATTTAATTTGCTATCTTTAAACATTTTTATAATTATCCTCGTTTCTTAGTTTGCTTGTTTTCTTTGTCAGATCATTCTAGCAATACTACTAGGACTGGCGAAAAAAATGTTTATGTAAAAAAATATTAAATAGAAATCACTTCGGGGTTCACCATTATTGGGGGAAAAGTCTCTTCTACATAAAATTAATTATAAATGGTTGATATTTATGTTTAAGAATTTATTGAGCGCGTTTTATAAGTAGCAAAAATCTAACAGCAAATTAATTGTTGAAATTTTCTCACATGTGGGATATTCCGTGATGGTAACGATGATTGAAAAATAAGAAACAGTTTATAATTTAGCATTATCTTAGCTTAGATTTTAAAAGAAAATGAAAAAAAGAGTAAGAATTATAACAAAAATGCACTGCATCTAAGTAATTTGTAGTGTAATTGAAAATAACCTTAGCTCAATCACTTCTCCTACCGTTGCTTGACTATGCTGATGTTAGCTACTTGGATACAAACGAGGAACATCTCAACAAACTTGAACGCCTTCAAAATGTTTGTATCCGTTTTATCTTTGGACTAAAAAATTCGATCATATTTCTCATTACCGTAATCTTCTTCATTGGCCCAAGATACGACAACGACATTATATACATATCTTTTCATTACTATACAATATCATTTTTTATCTAAATTTACCTCAGTATCTCAAAGATAAATTCACTTATCTTTCAAGCCACGGGCGTCTACTCCGGTCTGCTGAACGTACTTTACTATGTATTTCTATTCATAATTCTGAATTTTTAAGCTCTTCATTTGAAGTACATTCAGCTAGACTATGGAATAGTCTAAGTCCTGATATTACGTCGTCTATCTCACTAAACCTGATTACATCTTCCTTTCTCTTCCTTTCCTTATCCTTTAGTTTTCCTATCATTTTTATGAATTGTTCATATATACTATCTTCTTTGTTTTCTTTTTACTTTTCTTCTGCTATCTTTATTTATTTTGTAATGTGATTAACTTATTGACATAGTACACATTGTTTTGTATATTTAACATTTACTATGGTTGGTTGGAAGAAATTGCCATTTGGCAATAAGCACGCCAGTATACTAATTATATGCACAGAAAGATTCAAATAATTAAATAAATAATTTTCAGTATCAATATCTCAATTTTGATTTTCTTTCGACATTTTATGTCAGTGACTGAATTCGTTCTTTGTTCGATTTTGTATAATTTGTAAAATTATATTTTAAATTGATACATCAAAATCTTTAAATGGTAATAAAGAAAATAAGAAACCAATTTTGGATGTTAGTAATTAACAAAGAATACACCAATAGTCTGCGTGGGAGAACAGTTTCTTATATTTATTCAACATATTAGTGATGTAGCTTAGAATAATCAAAACTTGTGGTTTCTATGTCGATACCATATAAGCCTTCATCCGGTATAGAGAGATTATTACTAAGTCCCTTCAACACAACCATATTAAGACAGTATAGTATTAGCTATAAATTATGACCAGTTATTCATTGAGAATTCCCTCTGCCGGAAGCGGAGGCGGTTATAGAACAACATTGTTTTTATTTTCTATTTTCCTTAATTATTATTTTAATACGTTCAAGTCATTATTTTGGAAATAGGTTTAGGTACACAAGTGGGTTCTGTTATAATCCCCACAGTTACTGGCTTTCTTTAACCTAAGAAAAAGTGTTTTTACGATAAAAATAATTTCTGAGTGCATTTTCAATTATTAACCTTAGTTTTTGTCTCATTTACATGGGGTCAATTCACAAATTCTAAATAGGTGTTTCTCCTTTATTTTTGTTTCAATCTTTTTTGAAACACTCCAAGCAATTGTGTGTAATGAAAAAAAACTACTCGGTCGATAGGCAGTAGGAAGGAGCCACCTTCAATCTACATATTCCATCGCAATTTGTAAACTTATGAATATGTTTTTTGCCAATAAATTGTTTTATACTTATAAAGAAAATTTTCATACATACTATTGATGCGTTTCTCCGAAATTTCGTGTGGGCCCCATACACGGTACGATCCGTCGCGCGTCGTTACGATCCGTCGTTTCAGACCGATCGAAACGATGGATCGACAGTGTATTTCAATATCGTTAACGATTTACTTGGTCGAAGACGATATCGGAGATCGCAACAAAACCCATGCAATCATGCAAATCGTAAGGATAAATCGACAGTGTATGGCTCTTTGCGATCGATCGTCACGATTTCCTTTCAGATCGATCGTAACGACGAATCGTACCGTGTATGGGGCCCAAGAAACGAAATGAATACATCTACGTAAGAGAATGTGATATGGTTTTGGTATAGTAAGGTAGGGACTTACAGTTTCTTTGTTCACAGATACATAAGGGTAAACGAATCTGAAACCAAACACTTGTCGTATACTTTGAAATATTTCGTAGCCTGCTCTGTTGACCGCTTTATTCAAGCAGCGACGAACCAAAAAATATTACAATGTCACAAAATCAAAGCATTAGAATATTCTAGAGAAGCTATAAAAAACTATCTTCTATTGGTGCAAATCGTATTATACGACAGTGTTAATTGTTTCGTAGATGGCCGCTGAAGCAACAAAAGCAAAAGTATCCAAGACTTCATAACTGAAAGTCAATTACAGTGATGGTAGAATAGTGAGTGGTATTATGATTTTTTTATTTATTTGAAAAAATGGGCAACGTACAATAATATTTTTTGAAACAAATAAAATAAATAAGAATAACAACATAAGCAATTGTAACTCGATTTCATGTTGCATTGTACTCACTGCTGGTAACAAAATAATTCATTATTCCTGTCAAACGTGGCTCCTGAAAAGGGTCCTGGGCATACAGAATATGTCCACGGACAAAATCTGATCTTTTCCAAGTTATTATAAGTGATAAGGCCTTTTACAAATTATTATACGGATGTACAATGGAGAATTCTGAGCGGCATTAGTGTTTTTTTTTGTCTAAAAAGAACGTTGAGGTGTTTCTTGTTCGTCTGTTTGGTAAGTTGACGTTAATATTTTTCAGAAGGTCTGTACAGTCAATATTGAAGTTTATTATGTCATAAAGGTACATTAAGTCTGAGGTCCTTCGTCTTGTCTGTAAAGTCTGCAATTCATAATAATAATAATATTAAATAAATAAAAAATGAATATGTCCTTGTTAAACAAGTACATATACATCTTCCTGCGTTCCCTAAAATAAGCGTAAATGCTTGTGTTATAGGTGAACGAAATCGGTCGAGGCAGGATTTGAACTCTCGACCACTGGATTGCTAGCCCAGCGCGCTAACCGCTCTGCCATCTACCCATCTATTCATGTTTGTAGTTATTACCAAATTTGTACTTCATATGATGATATAATAAAAAAAATCATTGACCATTGGAAATTGACTCGTTGCTCAATCAATCAAATTGTGAAAGATCCAGGGGCTAACAAAAATGTAACGAGATCATGAACCCACTTCCTCCAAGTCCTTTTATGCTCCGAAAGAAACCTTGCCTTCTTAAGATCTTCTGGTTATTGTGGTTCTTTGTGCCCCCACCTTTATGTCGTTCTATTTATCATATTAACCATCTTTATATTTTCAGTTTGACTGATTGGCATATGGACTTATATTTTTTCAATAATTTCAATGACAGCTTCAATTTTTAATTTTCAATATTATTAAGGAAGTTACTTTCTTGCATCATTAAGATTTTTTTAAAGCTCATAACTGACGTATTTTGTTTTATTGTGTTGTTAAAAAAACTTTTATTAAATTAATTGTTAATATAACGTGTGAACACTTCTCACAATGTGTCTTATTTAAGATTTTTTTTGATAAATAAAACATAACTGTTGATACTATTGTGTAGGTTTTCATCAGAATATAATTTTAAGTACAAAATTCATATACATAAATTAGGTTATATTTTCGGCTTCTTCAATTGTATCTGGTAATCTTTTATTCAGAGTTTCTGGTGAAATGAGAACAAGACCAAAAGAGATGAAACAACACCCAGAAAATATGTATATTGATAGATTTTCATTTATAGAATTCTGTAAAAAGAAACAAAAGACATAGTATGTTTTATCCACACCATAAATTAATCTATCCAATGTAGAAAACTTATTACGAAAGTTTAAATTTTCCCTAAATAATTTTTCTTCTTTAAAAAAACTCCTCATCAAAATTGTAACACATTCATTGTATAATATTCTTACACCTACATAAGCGGTGAGATAATTTTTTTAACCCGTGTTTTTAATCAACTTTGTAGTTTTTACATAATATATCGCATAGGTATACCCAGTTTATTTCTCACTAAACAAAAAACTACTACATAGTAATACAGGTAGAATATTTGTTCTCAACAAGACAGAAAATCGTCAAGATTATTAACAGGCTATTTTTTTGATAATTTATGCTTTAAAAATATTTTTTGTCATTCAACTTACAAGAAGTGGTGTGAGTGGAGCCAGTACAGATCCGATCTTTCCAATTGTAGAACATAAAGCATGAAGGGAATGTCTTATTTCTGTCGGAAAAAGTTCCGATGTATAAATGTATGCAGTGTTAATTCCCAAAGCAATGAATAGTTTTCCAATCAAGAATAACACCAAAGAAAGCCAAGTCAAATCTATAAAAAAAGTTAAAATAAATAAACACATTTCTCTGCTTTTACTTACCGTCACAAATGACATATAAAGTTATTGATATTTACCATTTGGTATGAACGCAAACGACAAGAGAGATATTCCGCTAATTGAGAAACTCAAAAACATTGTCTTTTTGCGTCCAAAGCTATTAAGCAAATATAGTGCGAGAATATGAGACGGAATTTCCATCGTTGCTTGGATCATAAAATTCACATACAAGTTTCCCGGCAGGAGATAGGAATTCACAGACAGTCCATCGAAGCACAAATATACCGTGATCCACCAAAAAGAAACGTATAAAACTCTGCATATCAAAATTTTAGATCTTATAAATAATAACCACGGTGATACTCGATCTTTTATAGATCCTTTATCTTCATCAACAGAATCATGTTCCATCATTTCAGCTGTTTTCAGATTTTTTCTTAAATTTTCTAGAGATTCATTTGAAACAGTCCTTTCGTTTGTGTTTGCTATCGTATTAATCGTATTGATTGCTTCTTGATAACGATGCTTTGATATGAGCCATCGGACACTTTCTTCAGAAATCCAGTAAAATACGAAGATAGTCAACGACGGCGCGTACAAGACTTGCGTATAAGTCCTCCAGTATGGAAACAGCCATGCTAAACTACCCGTCAGTACTTGACCGATGCCATAGTAAATATTCAGCAAAGACCCTCCGAGGACTCTTGTTGAGGGAACCAGAAGTTCTATAACTGCAAAGAAAATAAGATCTCATAAATGAAAGGTTATTTGAACTGAAGGTGATTAATAATATCATGATTACATGAGTCGAATGACAAAATGGGAAATATGAATGTTTAATAAAGAAACAACTACAGTCATCTTTACTGAATGAAGAATATTCTAGATTATATTAATAATTTCAAAGTTTTGTTCGTTAACACAGTGGTAGTTCATAATTATAGATTAAATTATTTATTAAAATAAAAAATATTTATCCACAAACTAGTATGAATTTAATTTCTATTTGCATATATACATATTTTTTACAGAATTTTGCAGTAAATGCGCCATATCGGTTTTAAAATACTTTCGGTGCACATGGAAGAAATTAATATCAACCATTCATATATGTACCATACGAAAAAATCAAAAATAACGCTCATCTTTCAAACAATTATGTACATGAACAATCGACCGCCGTGGCCCGTGGCACAGTTGGTAAGCAGATTGGCTTCTGTGCGGGCGTCCTGAGTTTTATCTCCGGTAGAGGATAAATTTATTGAAACTCATTTCTCACGCCAATATTGCTTCTCTGGAAGGGGAACACTGGCTGGTTGGAAGAATTACCATATTGCAATGAACTCGCCACTTACGCAGGATGCAAGGAAGTGTTTATTATTATTATTATAAACGATTCCAGCGCACTCCGCAAGACTAGACTGAAATCATTTTCAACTCAATATTGTTTGGGCTTTGAAAGAACTATGTATAGTACATTTATATCAGAACTTCCCATCTGTTAAACAAGAATCAAAGTTTGAAGTGACAGTCGTTACCGTAACTTATTTGCATATTTTTTTTTTTTTTTTTTAATAAAAATGAATATGTCCTTGTTAAACATGAACATATACATCTTCCTACGTTCCCTAAAATAAGCAAGTAAATGCTTGTGCTATAGGTGAACGAAATCGGTCGAGGCAGGATTCGAACTCGCGATCACTGGATTACTAGCCCAGCGCGCTAACCGCTCTGCCATCCACCCATCTAAAGAAATTTGTAGGTTTCTTTTGTTTTAAAATTTCAAACAGTCAAAAAGCGATTCCCTTTTATCACCACAAATAAAAAAAATATTAACACTACTGGCATTAAGTTCTATTTCCACAAATCATTAAATTCCATTCCCACAAATCATTAAATCATTAAGTTCCATTTCCACAAAAACGGTTTTTGTTTAAACATTCTTATTTTGCTGATCATTTACTGAACATTTAGTAGAAAAATAATTTTTATAAAACTATTATTGTCATCCATGGATTTTTGTGAGGCACCGACTAAGAATAGGGCTTCCACTTTTTTCTATAATCATAGTTTTCGGGTGTCCTGTAAGAGCCGGGTTATTGAAAATGCAACAGATAAAATAACACCGCACATAGTTCAGCAATGATATTCACCACTCAATTTGGATGAAGTGCCTCTTTAGGCGTGACGAGATTGGTGTTTTGGAATACACACGTGTCGTGCTTCATTTTTTGGAGTAATGCACACCCGCAGACCTGTTGCTGGTTGCCCTACATCGTCGGATGTTTCGTGATGGTATGAATGAATGAATGAATGGCATTTTTACCTAATATATACGCTGAGCTGAACACACCGGACCCTAGAACCGGTTCAAAAAATTCCAAAACAATGAACATTTCATAGTTCACAGATAGAGATTTAATGATTCCAAAAACTCCATCCAGAACAGAAGACACGACCAAGGCTTGCCTTCTTCCAAACCTGTCAGAGAAAACGCCAATCAATACTAAAGAGATGAGACTGCCAATGTTGTATATGAAACCCACTAGAGCTCTCTTCCAATCTTCACAAGGTATATTCATCTAAAAACATAAAAAATACATATAAATTATTTGGAGGAATGACAAAGATTAAAAATTGACGAAGCCGGATCAGTAAAAAAATCTTTAAAGTTCACCAAATGGAACCATGTAATTACATATTTCACTCATGCTTCAGTCATAATTATTACTTTAATATACCTTGTATTCTTTTATTTACTTATGCGTTGTTTTATGTTTTTACATATAAAATACCATCACAGCATATCCCACAATGTGGGGTCACCAGGGACAAGATTGCGGTTATGCATTACATTACTAAAGAAAGCACGACATATACATGTATCCCAACACAACAGTCTCGTCTCACCAAAAAAGGCAATATTCAGAATAGTTGAACTATGTGAGATGTTATTTTTGCCTGTTGTATTTTCGATTTCTCGGCTCTTACGGGACACCCGATTACAATGACAATAGGCTCTTACGGGACACCCGATTACAATGACAATAGGCTCTTACGGGACAACCGATAACAATGATATTATGAAAGAGTGGAAGTCTTTTAAGAAATTAATTTGCTATCGAAACAACCGTTTAAACACTCTTAAACATTTTAGAAAGAAAAATAATTGGCTTGAGGAATTGGTAGGCTTAATTTTGACTATCGAAATCAGCAACGAAAATTAAAACCTAAAAAAACAAACGTTACAAACCTCTTCGACAAACGTATTATTGTCCTTAAAAACATAAGCATCACATTTAGCTATAGATTGATTGTCAAAATATTGTTGACAGCATTTATCTTGACTCGAGGAGTTGTCTGAAATTTGTGATATTTTGATGTATCGGTGGCATTTGTCTCCATCGGGTATCGTCCACTTAATCCATTTTGGAGAAAAGTCTCCATTTGAACTTTCACATTCTGGTATTTTGCACCTTTAATTAAAAAAAGTACAAGTATTAACTATGAAGATGATTTGTCTTAATAGAAATATGCCAATCAAGCACTTGCAAAGCTAAAAAATCAACGACCAAGCTGACTGCTCAGAAAATGAAGTAATAATCAACGGAAGATTACATACATACAGGGTCTATGTAAAAAATAAAAAGAAGATTGGTTTTGACTTTTTTTTATAATCTATTGTTGTTATTTACTCCCAGGAAGGAATTCAAAAATTAATTCTTCTCCCTTCTGTGGGGTCCGCTCTCCTTGTTAAATGTTCTCATGATCTCCTGTCCTGCACAATGTCACCTAGGCCATATCTCTTCATCTGGTTGCGCTTTTGCAATCAATGATGCAGTACTAGAGATAAAACAGATACATTTTTCCTAGGAGAAAAAATGGAAAATTAGCTATCCTTACCCCTAGCCAAGTTAAAAAAATCCAATATTTCTGTCATGATGAACGCCTCGTTGTTATATTTGCATGGGATTTGAGGCTGTGAAATTAGCCAGATATCATACAACAAAATAACAACCAGGAGACATATTATGACATAAACATATATTATATTTATAAATTTGCTAGGTAAGATATACCTACGTATATTTTTTTTTTTTTTTTTTTTTTTTTTTTTCTTATTTATTTTTTTTTTTTTTAAAAGAATGAATATGTCCTTGTATAACAAGTACATATACATCCTTATACATTCCCTAAACTTGTACTTGCATTCCCTAATTCCCTAAGCATAAATGCTTGTACTATAGGTGAATGGAAATCGGTCGTGGCAGGATTCGAACTCGCGACCTCTGGGTTGCTAGCCCAGCACGCTAACCGCTCTGTCACCACCCATCTCGCTTTCTCGTTTGGCTTATATTATTGGATATTTAATGACGATTGCTATTTAACTAATTTATTTGTATTGTTGAAGATTTCCAAAAAGGTGTTTAATATTATGAACTATAGTCACATTTTACCATTGCTTGAAAGTATTCAACTGCAGATATTGACTAATAAATAAACATTGTAATATTAATATTGTAAACATTGTAATTATCACCTCCTTTAATGAACCACATAGCTAACTTACACCTTATCGACGACGTTGCATTAACATGGTGAAGTGGGGTGGTGTGGTTCAACCAATTTGAAACAGATTTGGGACTGGCAACTGAATATAATGAATTCAAAAGAAAAATAAAATGACTGATACATAAATTTGACTGATATTTAACGAGAGTGCCTGCACTCTCGTCAAGTGTAATATGTTTTTTTTGTTATGTATCATTTTCTTTATTTTTTGGTTGTTTTTTTAAACGTAATATAAATGAAATAAATTCAATAAAAAAGAGTAATGTACCTAATCAAAACAAACTGTTTTACTTATATTAATTTGAACCAGAGAAGTTCTTAAAAACAATGGATGAAAATCAACTTACCTGTAATCAACATCAGGTGAAACAAATATAAAATTGAGAGCATGCGTAGAGCACAATACAATCGGTATCGTTATCCAAAGAAATTGTTTAATTTGAAACTTCCCAACTCTTCCAGATTCTTCCAGTATTTGATCCACGTCAACTTCTAGATGTTTCATTTCTATATTTTATCGTTCATTTTTATCACAATTTGTTGAAGTTACACACTCGATAACGATTTATCACAATTATTAGCAGACATATATGAATTATCTATGAAAATATCATCGTTCACATGACATGATACATCAAAGTAAAAATACTAATTTTTGTTTACATAATAATCGTTAATCGAACTCCATATGATATAAATGTTCCACTGTATTAATTTAATGACCATATTAAGAGTGTCAAGATGGTCATAGTGACTATCTTCAGGGTGTCAAGATGGTCACAGTGACCATCTTCAGCAAGTCAAGATGGTCACAGTGACCATCTTCAGGGAGTCAAGATGGTCACAGTGACTGTCTTCAGCGTGTCAATTTGGTCACTATGAAGATGAACACTTGACCGATACTAATTAGTGACATTAAATCAGATTTGTTCTATGTAACTATTTATTTTTGCTATTGCACCTATTCGTGCGAGGCACATCGTCAGAATAATAATCCACAATGCTGGCTCTAGAGGTTATATAAAAGAAATACAGGTTTATAAAACAGTTGGTTTTGGAAGGTTGAAAAATTAGCTAAGTACTTTGTCCAAAATTTTTGTCAAAGTGCTTCAAACGAAATACGTCAATAATAAAAATGTCATTATAATTTAAAAAAATTAATTTTAAATTATTCTTTCGATAAATTTTATCGAGTATATTTATAAATATATTGAAATAAATTGAACACTGATTTGATTGCCTGTTTTATTTTAGATTTTTGTATATTTGTTTGGTTTTTTGTTTAATGCATAACTTTTTTTGTTTACTTTTTCTTTGTACTTTTTTAATTTGATTTTTCGTTTAGAACTAACCTGCATACTTGTACCTACTAACCTGTCACCCTCCATTACGAAAGTATGTAGGTTCTTAGCGAAAAATTCGACATTGGAATCGGATTTGATGTGCACTTATTTCCTCATCAAGCATAGGATTTTTTATTTATTTATTTATTTAATATTGCTTCTCGGGCAACTAACAGGTACTGTGACAAATATTAATTTAACACGCACCCAATAACAAATTGCCACATTTTGGAGATTTACGATATTAATCGTCTCACAGATCCAGACTGAAAACACAATTAAAAACTATGTCTCCACCAGGAATCGAACCCGGGACCATTGGCTCAGCAGTCAGATATCTAACCAACTGAGCCACGAAGGCCGACTATCTTTATCTTTTTTATGGGGTACTTAATTCAAAAATGTTATTACAGCAAATAACACATGTCTTATTAATTTATGTTGTTATATCGTTAGTCAGAAAAAAGTTAAATAAATAAATAAATATATACTCAAAAGTGACATCGTGTGGACGTCAAATCTAATATGATTGTTAATTATGATACAATATAAAAAAAAGACTTACGAACCATTGTTAGATGTAGATATGGAGAAAAATTAATAAAAAATCAATTTATTTTATTATCTGTATGACGATAAGATTTTAGGTAAACGATAAAACGATTCGGTAGATAAATATTTTTTAAATTATTAGATAGGAACTACTAAATGTTGTTATTAAATTTATTTTAATTATTTATTGATTCTAAAATCAATTTAATATTACTTGAGAAATTATGTGGGCTTCGCAAGCGTAAATTTAGGTTTTTTATTTGGTTGGTATAATATGTTAAAACCGCCATCCTCCATGACGAAAATTCTCTAATTAATATCATATTAAATAATAGAGACGTAGTTGGAATTTTTAATATAGGAGAACCAGGAAATCAAGGCACCTACGGGGATTACGATCTGTTATCGGCTGGTTTGCGTGATCACTTTATGCGCTTGTGCAACATTCACCAACGTTCTCCGTCATATATATTTCAACTCTTATGAAAGAAATGTCGATTTAGACATATTTTTATATTTACATAATATATGGTGAATTTGGCCAAGCAGATCAACTTTTGAATAAATATTCACCCTTAGACAGATCCCTTAAAAAACTCGTGAATTAAATATTTAGACTTATTTTCTATTAAAGGCTGCCTATGATAGTATAATTCAGCGCCTACGTTGGCTTGGACGTGTTTGCCGGATGGATGATGACCGTATGCCTAAAATTGTTTTAGACACCTGTTTCAAAGGGAGAAGAAGTAGAAGTAGGTTGAGATGGCTGGACGACGTGCTGCGCGACATCAGGGAAATAGACCTGATAAATTGAAGAAGACTGGTGGTCGATAGGGAGGGATGGAGATGTTTTGAATATCTGGGACAGCATTTGCATACATTAGTTTTTTTTTGCAACTGCAGATAAAGAAAGTGGAGCTGAAGTGCTTGGTTTTAAAGCACAGCCATTTTGTGTGTTAGTGGCCTGACCGTTGGAGTAGGAAAGGAGGGCCTCTGTGGCTCTCTTATCCAACTAAGGTTTTACTGAGGGGCGAGGGGTAGGCACAGAAAGTTTCACTCTCGGTGTCTAAAGTGACTGTTTTGAAATTGTTGTTGTTGACGATAAAATTTCACTGCGAAATTTCTTCGAAGGAGGGGTCAATTTTACAGCCTGAGAAAAAGAGATATTTTCTGTTGTCATTGTAACTTTAATTTTTTTTGCCATAAAAATTCTGGTCATGAAGAATCTGTTGCAAGGTGTTCTCCTTTGCAGTTAACACATTTCGGAGGGAGATCTTTTTATCTGGAAAAGCCTCCCCGAGGTGGTTTTCACTACAGCGGAAGCACCTAGGAGCTGATGTACATTTATTTTTGGTATGACCATACCTCAAACAAGAGTGACAGATATAACAAAGGTAGGAATATAACTCAACCTTTATTGAGTTGTAAAACAAATAAATATTTCTAGGTAGAGATTGCTCTTCAAAAGTTAATAAGACAGTGGTAGGAGGCATCTATTGCGCCCCTTCTGTGTCAGATACCCTCCTATTTAGTCTTCGTAGTTTGAAGACTTTGACGCAAGATGGCGGAACTTGAATATTTTGGAGAATTTCCTCATCCGTCAGTTCCACTGGGATACCACGGACGATTCCGTTCTTATATAGTTTATAATAAGGAATATATGATTTTAAGTTATTTTCAAGTAAGAAAGGGTAAGATAGAAATGAGATAGCGAAGTTTGGGGTAGAAAATGTGACGGCTATCTTACGTCTGCCATCAGAAAGGACGCCGCCTGAGACTACTCCACTAATTTCACTTTTAGCGACGAGACCGCCGAAAACCATAGGATGCAAAAGTTTACCTGGATCTTTATTTTCTATATACTATTATGGTATGGTGGAGGAGCAGTTATTGAATATTTACCATCAGCCTGAGGATCAGGCATCGGCATGGAGGGATTAGGTAAATAGGGGTCATCCATCCTCCAAGGCTTCGATACCTACATTTTGATCGATATTTATTTATTTTTTTTTTTAAATAAAAAATGAATATGTCCTTGTTAAACAAGTACATATACATCTTCCTACGTTCCCTAAAATAAGCAAATAAATGCTTGTGCTTAGGTGAACGAAATCGGTCGAGGCAGGATTCGAACTTGCGACCACTGGATTACTAGCCCAGCGCGCTAACCGCTCTGCCACCGACCCATCTAAATATCAGGGGGTTTATCAGGGGGATCGTTCATAATGACACCGAAAAAATAATCAATTAAACCGTTGTATTATAAATTAGGTACTTTGGTATAAAAATAACGTAAAGAAATAAATTAACACTTATATTTATTAATAACAAAAAAATATAGGTACACAAAAATATAAAAATATAGTATAAAGAAAAATACGCACAGCAAAAGTGTTAGTTAATATTATGTAGGTACCTACGTATCAATTAGGTATGTAACTGTCGTGGCTGCCGATAGTGTAACAATGAAAACACACAATAATAATATACAAAAATATAACTTACCCACAGTGCGGTGAAGAAAGTATAAACAAAATATTTATATTAATTATAACCAACCAAAAATACCTTACCAAAAATATTAACAAAAATAAAAATAACTGGTTATAGTGAAAAAAAGAAACAAAAAAACAATAAATAATAACTCCAACGAAATTCGCAGAGAAAGTAAACAAAACAACCTACTTCCTCATATGGTAACTCAACATTGTGGGATATGATGGAATGAATGAATATGGACTACGAGTATTAATAATACTATTCATATCTTATATCGCCATCTTTTTGCTATAATTTGTATAATTTATTCTCGCTAGCGAATTATTATAATCTGATGATCTATTCTCGTTAGTGGACTGCAGAGCAGTTTTCATCTTACAACAATGTACAACGTAATGTTTGATAGTTTAATATTAAACATCAATATTTTGTTTTGATGAAGACATATTCTCAGCCTCTTCGACCGTTTCCGGAAGCTTCTTGTGTAGAGTCTCGGGCGAAGTCAGTAAGAGAGCCGATGAAATAAAACAGCATCCAGCAAAAAGATATAGAGGTAAGTTTACATCTATGGAAACCTGGAAAACATCAATTCTCATTATTGAGAAGTTTTGCTAATGTGTTTCCTTCACCAACAGGTACAAGCATTTATGCTTAGTATAGGGAATTTGTGAGGATATTCTTGTTATAAGAACATACCCTCTTAATTATTTCAACAAAATAAAGAGCTTTTTAATATATAAAATAATTATTTTTATCTTAGATATATTCGTACTGTGCTGTAGTTATAACTCTCTTCCACACAAATCAGTTTTTATAGCTTAGTAGTAAAACAAATAAGCATAAAAATTATGCGGCTAATAAAATCGTATAAGTATAATTTAAAAATGCTGGACGTAGAAATTTAATTTCGAATATAAATCCTTAACGTATTTTCTTTACCAAATAGAGGAAAATAATTAAATGGACATACTAGGTACTCAATCACTTACCAATAAAGGAGTTAGTGGAGCAAGTATCGAACCAATCCTTCCAATAGTCGAACACGTTGACATTAGAGAATGCCTTAGTGGAGTAGGAAATAACTCTGATGTATAAATATACACAACATTTACAGCTAACGCAATAAAAAGCTTTCCAATAAGGAAACAAACTAATGACAACCATATCAAACCTAAAAGAAAAAAAAACTTTGTAAGGGAAAATGAGACGGAATATTCTTAGGCGGTCGTTATTGACGATTTGATTTCAGGCCTCACTGCATAATAGGAGAATAATTTATCGAATATATATTTATATTTATTTATTTCTGCATACACTGATAGACATCACAATAATTATTGAATATGCAATGCCCCACTAGGCAAAAAACCTGCGCCGGGGCCAATGCATCTCGAGACAGTGACACTGTATTAGTTGGTGCCAACATCAATCGTACATAAAAAGTAATAATATTATAAATAACAATGAAAATATTAAAAGTCTTATGGCAAAGAGGGACAAAGCTTTTTCCAAGCATAAACGACAACAGACTGCCAGTAACTGGTCAATTTATAAAGTACTTCGTAACCGTTGTAATCAGTCCTGTTGTAATACAAAGCAACGGTACATATTCAACATCATTGGTCAATCTGCTCCTCGTCGCACTTGGAAATTCTTACGATCTCTAGGTGTCGGCAGAAGTACTGATCTTGATGCTCCTAGGATCGATATCAATGAATTAAATCGTCATTTTGCTTCACTTCCTATTTTACTTAATAATATTATTAAATCCAATACTCTCAATCGAATTCGCAATCAACCTACTCCTATTCATTCACCCTTTGCATTTTATACAGTTAACGATACTGAAATTTCGAACATTACTTCTTCCATTCTTACCAAATATTTCGACTCTGATTGCCTGAATACTGAAATGATTCGATTGCTTTTACCTTCAATTTTGCCAATTATTTCTTACATCATTAACTACTCTTTGACTATCGGAATCCTTTCGTCTTCGGAAGATTTCAACACCTACTCAACCAAAAGATTATTGTACAATCTCTATTTTACCAATTCTATCTAAAATAACCGAAAGGGTGGTATTCAATCAATTCAATGCATGGCTCCTTTCCAATTCTCTTCTTGATCCACTTCAATCTGGTTTCAAAACCGGCCATGGCACTACAACTGTCCCAGTCAAGATTACGGATGATATTAGACGAGCAATGAATGACAGACAACTTACAATTCTCTCACTTCTCGACTTCAGTAGCGCGTTTAATTCCGTGGATTTTGACATTCTACTTGCCATTCTTTCCTCACTCAACATGACTCAACCGGTGTTGGATTGGTTTTCTAGTTATCCGAGCAATCGGAAACAGTGCATTAAGATCGCCGATAATACTTCTGAATTTGCCACTTTGTTGTCTGGTGTGCCACAAGGTGGAGTTTTATCCCCACTGTTATTTTCCATTTTTATCAACTCTATTACTAAATACCTTAAATGTCAGTATCATCTTTTCGCTGATGACCTTCAGTTATATATTCATTTCAGTCCATTTGATATTGCCAATGCTACCCTTTCTATGAATGAAGATCTTAATTTTATCTCTTCCTGGTCTTCTTATTATCTCTTCAAAATCTCAAGCGATTGTTATTGGTAGTCCTCGTCTGCTGTTCTCTCTTAAAAATTTGCAGCTCCCATCTCTGTATATCAATAATCAATGTATTCCTTATACCAAGGTCGTGAAAGACCTTGGGGTCAACATTGATAATAACTTATCTTGGCATGAACAGATCTCACATATCAGAAAATCCACTTACTTTGCCATACACTCAATAAACTCAAGAATTTCCTTCCACTTCACTGTAAAATTACCTTAACTCAATCACTTCTCCTACCGTTGCTTGACTATGCTGTGTTAGCTACCTGGATGCAAACGAGGAACATCTCAACAAATTTGAACGTCTTCAAAATGTTTGCATCCGTTTTATCTTTGGACTAAAAAAATTCATATTTCTCACTACCGTAATCTTCTTCATTGGCCACATGTCTTGTCATTACTATACAATGTCCTTTTTAATCCAAATTTACCTCATTATCTCAAAGATTAATTCACTTATCTTTCAAGCCATGTGCGTTCACTAATAATACGTACAAGAAGATTAAATAAAAAAAATAAAAATAAAAAAAAAATATACAGAAAAACATTAAAAATGGACAACTATACTAAGAACAAAAGCAAGTATGTAGTTGAAAGCTATGTTTGAAAAATCTCCTCTGCAAAGTGTCTGCCTGATACTTTGATTTTATGTTACAAATACTCCATTCCCCATGTGAAATATTATAGATTGAAAATTGCAAGCTTTGAAACAGTTATAATTGGTTGAGATGCAACAAAAAAATTGTAACATATACAAAAATGGAGTAAGATACGCGAATGAAATGACAGTATATCCCATTCATGTGGTGTAGAATAAAAAAAAACATATAGTATATAAACATAAACAGATAATCGGTGACGTGCGTTGTAGCAGTTACAAAGAGATGAAGAGACTGGCGGAAGATAGAAATAAGTGGAAAGATCGAGTGTTTGGTGCAGACCAATCCTAGGATTGTGACTCAGAAGAAGAAGAAAAATAAACAATTTTCACTTCTTGAATTCAAGCCATTAGCATTTCTGCACTTTGTGATAATTTTCACTCCCATCAATGTCGAAATTATATCAGATTTATGCTACTGAAGTAAATTCACTAACAAATATTAACGATTTTATTGTTTTTCGTTTACTAATTAAATAAATAACAGCTTTTTCTGTAAAAGCATTTTTATATTACACTTACTTTCAGGAATAAAAGGAAAAGACAACAGGAATATTCCACATATTAAGAAGCTCATCATCAATGTCCATTTTCTTCCAATTCTGTTTAGCAAAAATAATGCTATAATGTGTGAAGGAAACTCCATAGCAGATTGGATCATGAAATTCACGTAGAAGTTTCCAGGTAAGAGGTTTGAGTTTATTGATAGACCATGAAAGACAAAGGTGTATGTGATCCACCAGAACGAGGTCGCCAATACCCTTAAAATGAGAACTTTGGATTTTATGACGAGTTTCCATGGCGGAGTTTGTTTATCAGTTGTTTGATCTTTGTTTTTATTGGACGAAAGAGAATCTTTGATAATATCAGTCAATTCTTGGTTTTTAGTCAAACTTTCCAGAGCTTTTTTTGATACAGTTTTTCCATTTATTTTAGCTATTTTGTTGATAGTATCGAGTGCTTCTTTATAGCGGTGCTTTGTGATGTACCATCGAATGCTTTCATCTGTTATCCAGTGATATACGAAGAAAATAATGATGGGAGCGTAAATAACTTGTACGTATGTTCTCCAATATGGAAAAATCCAAGCAAATAAACCCATCAGTACTTGACCAATACCAAAGTATATATTTAACAATGATCCTGCTAAAACTCTCAGTGAAGGCGTTAATTGTTCCATAGCTATAATCACAAAACAATACAAAAATTAAATCAAAAGTATTGACAAAACACGAATAAAAAATTAATAGATGGTTCAATCTATTGATATTTTTAAGAATATTATTCAACTTTAATATTATACTTGTTTATCTACGGCAGAACACATTGCCTGAATTAACAAACAATATGTAAATTAACTATGTGATTCACAATCAAAAATGATTTTTTAAAATATTTTATTTAGCAAACATCATTTCATAATTATTGGAGAGTTTGGAGGATTACCAAAATCTCAATATATTTCTAAATACTCGTAAAAGAAATTCAGAAAAAAATCATAAGAAAAAACGGTTTATAGCAATTATGTTATTGTAATGTAGACATCAAGAAATAAAATAATAATCAGATTGATTATTAAAAATGACCAAAAAAAAGTGTTTAAAAAAATAATAAAAGAAAATTAAATGAGTCAAAACATTTTCTTACCCAAGATATAAATTGCACTATAAACACCTGATCCCAAAAGTGGTTCAACAAACTGAAAAACCATAAACATTTCATAGTTTACCGAAAAGGACTTGATTACCCCAAAGAGTCCAGCCATGATGCACGACAGTACAAGCGTAAGTCTTCTACCAAACACATCAGAGAACACTCCAATCACAAGGATTCCAAACAGGCTTCCGACACTATATACAGTTCCAATCAGTGACGATTTCCAGTTTTCACAAGGTATATTCATCTGCAAAAAATGAAGTAAATATTTTGAAATTATTTTTTTTAAATCTTTTCTGCACATAGATAAATTTACAAAAAACATAGAATTGATATTTTTTTGACAAACTATTTAACATCTCAAAAGGGACGAAGTTGGAATATTATAGAAGAACCAGGAACTCAACTAACCTCATTTATAAGAACTGTTGCTTTCATTGTTTACAAATAAACCAACTTCTCAATAGATGGCGTTACAAAAACGTTTCATCGTTCTTCATATATGGCAATAGTAATAATGTCCTATTGTTGGCGATCTGTTACTTATTATTAAAATATATAGAACTTTCAAAAATTGCATTTATAAAGGAACTCAATAAGAATGCATAATTGGTGAATGTTGCGTAAGTGCATAAAGTAATTACGTAAACCAGCTGATAACAGGTCGTAAGCCCTTTATGTGCCTTGAGTTCCTAATTCTTCTACAACATTCCAACTTCGTCTCTATTGAGATGTTAAAAAGTTTGTCAAAAAACATCAGTTTACTCCCGACTGGGAAAAAATCCAATGTTTGCGTATATGCATTTAAAAAACATTCGATTATAGAATTGTTGTTCTGAATGGAAATGAGAAAGATGGCATACTTGGACACATTATCTGTAACAATAAATACGGTCTACTGCACCTCATAACGAAAGGAAAAATTGAGTGCAGTTGCAGTGTGGGTAGGAGGCAAATGTTTTTGTTAAGAAACACCAGGAGTTGGACCAGAGTCCAGAGTGTTGGTGTGTCTGTGTGTATCTGTGTGTGTGTCTGTGTGTGTGTGTCTGTGTGTGTCCGTCCCCCCTTATAACTTTTGATCCGCTCAATTCACAGAGCTCAAAATTTCAACAAAACTTCAAAAAGCCTACAAAACTTTTATACTCAGAATTTTGAATTTTTGTTTCAGTCAGGTTATCAACTTTTGAATTTTTGGTTTATTTTTCCATATATCTCAGAAACCATAAAAACTAGAACGCTGAAAATTGGTACAAACATAGACAAATACAAATTTTTTTCAAAAATATTCTAAGGTTTTTTAAACATTTTTTATTAAGAAAAATATTTTTGTTATGATAAATTTATGAGTTTAACTGCCTATATTTCAAAATATTCTAAAAATATCAAAAAAAGCCGAAACACCCCAACTAGATAATTTTTTATTTTTCTAGTAAAAAATATTTATATATTGTAGAAGTAAATCTCAATTTTTTTTAACAATTCATATAAAAATTGAATATAGTGACGACATCACTTCATACAATTTGTATGGCAGTCGCCTATACACAATATGTAAGAAGACTTAATAGTTTGATACTTAAATCTCCAAACATACATACATACCATCATGCTGTTTTTATATTCTGGGTAGAAAAAATGACTGAGCTACATACTGTCCTATCTTGACATACATGTGTTTTATAGAAAATTAAATATCCTAAAATATTCAATAATTTGGATTTATGAGTTTATAGTTTGGTACTTATTCTTCAACTATACATACTATCGCTATCGACAGTTGGATTTCATGTGTTACATGCAACTAGTTTATATTAATTTATGTCGGCCTCCAGAAAAGAGCAAAGAGTATATCACAGATAATATAGAAGTAAACTTTCAGTATACTTCAAGAGATATCGCGAACGTCAAAGTCAATACAATACAAACGGCAGCCATGTTGACTCATCGGCAACGAATAATTTTACAGATAAACGATACAAAACGCGTTGAAAAATAGAACACGTTCTATTTTATTCCCACCTCGTGGAAAAAACCCGTTGAAAACCTCTACCCCGTTGATAACCTCGTCCGTGTAAAGTGCGCTTAAGAAAGTGCTAGAATAGCGACCTAGAAAGGACAAAAGATGTGTTGGAAGGCCTCAAACAATGTGGTCAGATGATCAGGGCCGGATAAACATGTTTTTGCGCCCAGAGCAATATATTTCAAACCGCCCCCCCCCCCTCCTTCCCAAATGTTTGGAATTTCAATATTATACTATGCAGTATAATTCAATATTATACAGTAAAAATCAATATATTAATATAAACCAAAGAACAAAAATAAATTATAATTCTACCTATTCCTATTCATGTATGTTGTATGTACCGTATCCTGAAGAGTAGGCATTTTAAACTAAAACCTTAGGTCTTGCAATTTTTAAAGTATTGAATCATCACATAAACCGTTTAAAGTAAAATATAATTTTAAAGTCCTTTTAACTATCTCAAGTATTATGTAAATAAACTTAACTTAATAACTAATGTTAACACTAAAAATGTCATAAAAACTATTTTTAATTAAAAAAAACTCAATATAACTATCAAATTCCAGTAAAAATTTAAAATCACACCAAACTTAAAATAAAAAAAACAAATCGCGATTCTAATTAACACAAAACACTAAATAAGTTCTTGGTATAATAAATACCTACATAAATTAATATTAATAAAACGAGGTATGCCAATGAATTTTACACAAAACAGCACACGAAATCTCCCATTGATTTCGATACACTTTGCCGACTAGTATTCCATCTAGTTATAGGTATATATTAAAATCTATGGTCTATACTAGACTCGTAAAAAATATGGACACGTGTTAACATTTGACATCAGTCAGAAGAGAGAGATAGAAACAATAATATATGAATAATTGAAAGAGTCAGGTGACGAGTCGGCGACCGAGCTCAAGAAAATAAGTAAGTATGTCGCTAAAGTCGAAAGGGAAAACTTCACTAAAATTATCATAACATTTCTAAAGAACTTCGTTTCTTAACAGATTTTTAATTATCTCAATAGAGACGAAGTTGGAATATTTATTGTAGGAGAACCGGGAAATCAAGGCACCTACAGAGCTTACGACCTGTCATCGGCTGGTTTACGTGATCACTTTATGCGCTTGCGCAACGTTCACCAATTATGCTTTTTCAATGAGATCCCTATCAATTCAATTTTGAAAGTTCTATATATTGTAATACTGAAATTCTTTTCGCTTGAAAATAAGGAATTTTTACTACAGCCATCTATGGGTGAAATTATGAATTATGAACTTCGTTTCCCTTTCACCTTGCTATTAGTTGCTGGCAGGTTCCGCTTATTTAAACGGCTTATGTAGTTTCATTAACAAGCAATAAGAGTTCTTAGTATAATGTATAATTAAAGTTACTGTGGCGTGTAGCATCTGGAATGTTTTCAAACACGCCGCTATCATCTCATATGAAATTCATTATGAAGCGCCCGGGCGATTTCAGACAGGGGGGCGCTGGCTTCATTATGTAGATAATTTAACACTTTAGCAAGTAAATTATTACAATGATTATTTTGTGTGTGTGTGTGTGTGTGTGTGTGTGTGTGTGTGTGTGTGTGTGTGTGTGTGTGTGTGTGTGTGTGTGTGTGTGTGTGTGTGTGTGTGTGTGTGTGTGTGTGTGTGTGAATCGACTGTCGAACAGCATAAACGTGCAGTTGTTAGTATTTAGTAGGTATATATATGTTTACGAATAACACGGTAATAGACGGACAAGATATTAACACCGCAGAATTTTATCATACACACCATCACGCCGTGTCCCTTTCGGGGAAGGCAGAGAGAACCGAGTGTCATACCTGGGGAATTTTTGATTTATATAATTAACATTTTAGGATTTTAAGCGCCCTTTTTAGACAAGGGCCCTGATTTCTTGTTCCGGGTTGTTCTATGATTTATCCGGCCCTGCTGATGATATTAGACGATTGGCTGGAGGCGGATGGATGCAGTCTGCCCAAGCTGTGGAGGTCTCAGATGAAGGCCTGTGTCTATTACTGGATGAAGGTGACGATTCTGGAAATTTTGAGCTGTAGACAATACTAATATTTATCTATGTATTTTGTTTCAAGACGATGTTGTCAGTATTAACTGAGTAAAAGAGGAAACACCAATACAAATACTCACATTTGAGTGCCTCGTTACGAGTGATCCTAGTATGTATGTACTAGGTGTAGGTACATATTTTTTTTTATTTCACGCCCTATATCCACAATGGCACATTTAAAGTATTTTTCCTTAAAATAACATATGTAGCTCTAAAGAATCGACACAATATTTCACGTGTAGTTCCTACCCAGATTAATTTTCCACAGTAAGTGACGTTGACAAGGGTTTTATATTACTTTAGACCGCAAATCTTGTATGAGAATAACGTCTTCATTTCAATCTTAAGTAATATAATTTATATTTACCTCATAAATAACACTCTGACCAATAAATGAAAATTAATGGCGTGAGCTGGTCATAATAACCATATTCTCAAATTTTACCATTATATCGAGGAACGAACGAGGAAGGAAGGACCATAATACATTTTATATCATTTCATGTTCCATATTTATTCGCTAACAAATATACTTATATGGATTTTTCGATAGTTATTTAAATTTTGAGTAAATGAGAGAGAGAGTAGTCAAATCATATTTGCTTGTGGGTATGCAGATGGAATATGTTATTGCATTTTGCATTTTTTGCACAGCTACAACTTAGTATGAGTTCGTCTCTTTCACTGTCATTTTGTGTGCGATATAATTATAATACTATTGCACTGGCGTAAAAGAGAAAATATGTCTGCAGTGTGTCTGTATAATTTTCGCCAAACATCTTGGACGAGCTTCCGGTTGCTCAGAGCGCAAATTTATGTATTTTTGCTTCGTTGGTTTACGTGTAAACCTCCCTTCTCGGCTAAAAGTTCAAGATATTTGGCTACAACGAAAATAATTCGTTAAACTGTACCATTTTTCGTAGAGCGTTTTGTTTTCATATATCGTGTCTCATTAATTATCATTGATTAAAATTCCTTTAATTCAAATGTAAGCTTGACTTACTCGTGAATGTAGCTTTAAACTTTTCAAATGGGGTTAAAATTATACAATGGAAGTAAACCAAAACGTGTCAGTCGTTTCTTGAAATAATTATCGGGTCTTTTCAAAGTCCGATTTAACATTTTTTAAGTAGATTTTAAACTATCCTTGACTCAATAACTGGTGTCCCCAACGCAGCCATCTTAAAAACATACAAATGTACATACCTCTTCAACAAACGAACCCTTTTCATTGTATATGTATCCATCACATAATTTGAGAGCAGAATCATCAAATAGTTGTGCAGTACATTGATCAATTGGGTTATGGCATGTTTCGTTGATTGGGTAACGCGAGCACTTTTCAAATTCAGATATTTTACTTGGAGGGATGGCCCACTGTACCCATTCTGCAGAATAATTCCCAAATTCGCCTTCGCATTCTGGGACTCTGCATCTTTAATAAAAAGGAAATGTTGATAAAGTGGTGCAATAAGCCAATAAAAATTCGACGTCATGATGAGGCTTGTGAGATGACGATGCACTGACGACACACGCTGAGAATTTCCTGGGATGATAAGATGCGGAGGTTGTTATTAAATGAAATTAAAAATAAGTTGAGTAGGTACTGAAACAATTATTTAAAAATGATAAAACATACCAATTATAATTATATCATTATTTTCCTGTGAGGCACCGTATAGGAATAGTACTTCCAATACATTATTATCATCGTTTTCGGTTGTCCCTTAAGAGCCAGGCAATCGAAAGTGCAAGAGGCAAAATAATATCACACGTAGTTCAGCAATGAGGCTTTTTAGGTGAGACGAGACTGTTGTGTTGGGATACATTCATTTGTTGTGTTTTGATACACCCGTCGTTGGTTACCCCACGTTTTGGGATATGCCCTGATGGAATGAACGAATGAAAGAATGAAAAAAAAAGTTTAATGACTTACCTATAGTCAATATCTCGTGCAATAAATATATAATTTGTCTTGTGCATAGAATGAAATATTATTGGTAAAATCATCCATAACAATTGTTGAATTTGATATCTTCCGAATTTTCCTGTTTCCTTTAATATTAAATCTACGTCTACCTCGAATGGTTTCATAATGTCATTTGTTTTAAATTTAAACTAACTTTTTTTATTGTTGTTACAAAATTTCAAAAAAGCTCAAATAAAAATATAGTTTACTATTAATACTTTATAATTATTTTTCGAGATCAATAACACAAGGTAAATTTAATGATTTCGATGAGCTTTAACAAGACTAAATCAATTAATCAATAATGATGTGAACCTATAAAAAAAACTTATTTTATAGTTTCAAATTTGGGTTCGCGTTACATCCGTGTTTTATAAAAAAAAAAATATTATGTTTACAAAACTCTTCCACTGCTTTTCATTTCGCTATTTTATCTGTTTGCAAAACACGACAACTTCAATAAACACTTTTATATGTATTTTGTTCCCAAATCTGATTAAACAATTGTAACATTTTATAATAATACATATGATCTAAATTCCATAACACTGCAAGTTTTTTAAATAATATTACAACACAAAATTGCATACTAACTATCTGTAGAACTGATGGCTATATTTGTAAAATCATATTTAAATAATTACTATAGGTACGTAAGTTTAGGTATCTTTTTTATCAGTTATTGTTATAAACGTCATCAATACTTACTATTTATATGAATTGTTTGGTGTATTATGTACACGATGGAAAAATGAAAACAATTATTAAATTTTCCAAAATATAAGTGACTTTGTGATAATACTTACCTACCAACCTGTAAATGATACAGATCTTTAACCATTTTTTAATTCATCGATAAGATTAATATATCAATTTCAAATGAATGAGTTGTGTGTGGCCCACACTAAACTCTCCATTCATTTATAATACAAAACGAGTTGGTTGTGGCTAACACTAAATTCTCCACATCATAATAAGCGTTCAGTCGTAGTAGTGGAGGGTAAACTTGTCTATAGAGACACATACAATATCAATATGAAGTTGATCACTCAATTTTACAGACCCATACACAAGCTATTTTACTTCTGTTATATACATTTTTTATACAAATATGAAATTTATTTCACATTGATATGGCACACCATTTTCTTTGAATTTTGACAATCCTCGAGTGCATTTTTGTGTATTTTTGTTGTATCAAAATTTCAAACAGTATAAAAATAACCCAATTTTCCCGACCGTGAGAGCATTTTGAAAATTTGGACAGTTGAAATCATAAAGAAGAAATTAACGGGTATCTATGGAAAACAAATCAGCTCTAGGTCTATTCACTTTACACATATGATGTTAATATGAAGTCGATCGGACTTATAGTTTGGGCTGTAGAGAGGATACAAAAAGGATAATGCGTATGCCGTACGCCATACATACAAACACATCACGACGAAACTCACAATCTGCACTCTCTTTTTATCCTTGTTTATCTTTCATTGATTTCTATAACCATGTTTATCCTTCATTAATTTATTTATTTCCCATTCACCTCTTTATCCTTGGTTATCTTTCATTGATTTCTATAACCATGTTTTTCCTTCATTCATTTCTTTATTTTCCATTCACCTCTTTATCCTTGTTTATCTTTCATTGATTTCTATAACCATGTTTATCCTTCATTAATTTATTTATTTCCCATTCACCTCTTTATCCTTGTTTATTTTTCATTGATTTCTATAACCATGTTTCTCCTTCATTCATTTCTTTATTTTCCATTCACCTCTATATCCGTGTTTATCTTTCATTTATTTCTATAACCATGTTTCTCCTTCATTCATTTCTTTATTTTCCATTCACCTCTTTATCCGTGGTTATCTTTCATTGATTTCTATAACCATGTTTCTCCTTCATTAATTTTTTTATTTTCCATTCACCTCTTTATCCGCGTTTATCATTCATTGATTTCTATAACCATGTTTCTCCTTCATTCATTTCTTTATTTCCCATTCATCCATGTTTATTTTTTTATTCATTTTATCCATGTTTTTTCTTCATTTATTTGTTTATTTTCCATTCACCTCATATTCATTTCTTTACCCATAATTCTTCTTCATTAATTTATTTATTTTGTTTTCACCTCTTCATCCTTGTATCATGTTTTTCTGTCATTAACACCCAATCATTTCAAATTATGCAATATATTAAAGCTTTCTCATATTGTACAAATGTTATAATAATTATTATATCATGGTCAGATATGACTGGGATTTACTGGCAGCTCGATCCATTTGCGCTTTTGTTGGCTGACCGCTGTGGCACATTTGGTAAGCCGTTCGGTTTCTGTGCGGGCGTCCTGTGTTCAATATCCAGCAGAGGAGAAATTTATTTAAATTCATTTCTCACGCATCTTAACCAGTTTCAGGTAGCCTCTTATTCAATGTTTCTGGAGATGTCAAAATGAGCAGAGTGGATATAATAATAATAAATTTGGATAATTTATATAGCGCCGTTTTTGTGAATATCTCACCTCAAGGGCGCTGTGGGCGCTGTGGGCGCTGTGGGCGCTCATATGAGACAATAGACGGCGAAAAGAATTGAGGGAAGTAGCTTTGCAACAGGAATCTGAAGTCAATACCTATTTGTAATCATGAAAGCTGAAAAATATATCAAGGACTAAAATAATCATAACTGAGCTTCGATTTTGTGCTTATTTTTTTTTAATTGAATAATTATAATTTTTATAGTAGGTATAATTATATTTTTTTTTATTTTCTGAACCTTTAATCCAAAAAAGTACAAGTATTGCAAATCTAAAAAAACAATGACTAAACTTACTGGTCAGAAAGTGAAGTAACTTTCAAAAGAAGAACAGACACACTATCTATGTAAATAAGAAAAAGAAGATTGGTAATGACTTTTTTTACAAATTATCGCTGTAATTGTAAATGTTCTTCTCCCTGACTATATCTCAACTAATTGTCTGTGCAGATTGTGCGGTCCGCACTTCTCGTTAAATGTACTCATGATCTCTTGTCCTGCACAATACACCCTATTCAGTAACTATTGTAACTAAAATAGGTACCTACTAAAATTGTAGATTTTAGATTTACGGTCTTATTATTTTTCAGCGTTATAAAATATCAACATGGACTTAATGATATAGGAACGTACCTATATTGGCCGGAACGTTCTTAAAAAGTTACTGAATTAGACCTATTTTTAATAATTATGAAAATTTCATAATAAAACTCCGACGAGAGGAAATGAGGAGATATTGGTGGGTGAACATCGGGTAGAATCTGTTAGATTTTTTACCTACCTGGGATCATTGATCACCTCGGACAATAATATCAGCATGGAAATAAAAGCGAGGCTTGCAGAGGCACTTACATCTCGTGTCAAGACCAATCTCGTGAAGTACTACTCTTCTCCGACCTGTCCTTACATATTAAGCGAAATGTTACTAAATCACGAAAATATGGACTGAATAGGACGAAGATATGTTATTGGAGTTTGAAAAGAAGATATTGAGGAAATCTTTGGCCCAACTAACGATGGAGGAGCCTGGAGAAGACGGTATAATCATGAGCTAGCTACAATGAAACAAATATAGTCCAGTTCACTATAATTCAGCGCCTACGTTGGCTAGACCATGTTTGCCGGATGGATGATAACCGTATTCCTAAAATGGTATGTATGTAAATAACAGGTCTGGAATACGATTCAATTGACTTTAATGCACATATAATAAAAATACAGTTTCTTAAATATAACACGCAAAATATAATTAAATAATAATTGACACGGCGTATTATGATGTTCACACAGTAGGCCTAAGGCATAGAGTGAACCACAGCTCATTCAATATACGAATGCGTCCGATTCTGCATTCGGAAATCTCCGTCGATACGAAGTAGAAGCAGACCTAGGTTGAGATGGCTGGACGACGTGCTGTGCGACATCAGGGATATGGACATGATAAACTGAAGAAGACTGGTGGTCGATGGGAGGGATGGAGACAATTTCTGGAGAAGGCCAGGGTCCGCAGCAGACTCTAGCGCTAATAATGAAGATGATTAATAGATAGAGAGTGAAAACTTATTTTAAATATGACTCGCAAAATTATAATTTAATAATAAAACAAAAAGTAGTACAATAATGATTTATTTCAAAATAATTATATGTTGCTTTGAGGCTTAGAATAGTACTTATACTCTTTTTTACTATTATCATTTTTAGAAGTCCCGCAAGAGCCGGGTAATTGACAATACAACTGACAAAATAACATCTCAATGGGGTTCACCTCCCACTCTGAATGTAGTGCTTTTTGGTGACAGTAAAATTATTCGAAAAACAATTATTCGAATGCTCAATTTTACGAAAATCAATTTTACGAATGGCAATTATTCGAATCACATTTTTTCGAAAAACAATTTTCCGAACACACAATTATCAGAAATTACAATTGTTCTAATTTTTATGACGTCATGTTGGTAGTATTGTGAGAGGAATAAACCATAGATTTTTATTATAATATACTAGATGTCGTAGTTAGCAAATTTTGTATGAATCGAAGTGAGGAATTTTTCCGGGGGATTTTCGACGTTTTAGTACATCGTTTTTCCATAGAGAATAACGACCAATGTGAATTGTTTTCGGATTTATTTGTCGTAAAAAACACTCTGCTAATTAAGATTTAGAGAAAAGTTATTTAGGATGTGTTGAAATGTAAGGAAAACTGAAATATGTTGCCAACCAAAACGTAAAACCCGCGATAGTCCATGACTCACTTTTTGCACGAAGTACCTACTACATCTACATAGTATATTATCTATGGAATAAACAACATGGCGACGCATCGCGATGTCGGATATCTTAGGATGTACAATGATTTTTTAAACCTAACCTACGAAACTTTGGTAAAAATAGGTTGGTTAGGTTTATTTGTAGTTATTATTGCATTATATATTAAAAAAATAACTATAATATTAATATAAAATTACTAATTTGGTGTGAATACTAGATAAACTGTCTGTACATCATGTGTCAAAATCAAAAATTGGTGTACAAACTAGGCTATCCCGCGCTGTCAAAATCAGTTATTAAATACGTACTCAACATACAAGTAATAATAGTCTTCATCGAATATATTTTACTGGCAACAAATATGTCAAAGGAGGCAACATAATGACACAAAAATAAATCGAATTCGGTCAATATTGGTATTCCAACAAATGTTAGTTCGAATAATTTGCTTTCGGACAATTGTCATTCTGATAACTGATTTTCGAAATATTGTTATTCGTACAATTGCGCATTCGAACAATTGTGTTTCGAAGAATTTTCATGTAATCGTACTTTTTTAGGTGAGTCGAGACTGGTGTGTGTGCGATCACACGCATGTGTTGTACTTCCTCATATAGTTACTTAACGTTGTGATATTTGATGGTATGAATGAATGTAGACTACGAGTATTAATGATACAATTCGTATTATGGCCATCTTTTTGTTATAATCTGTATGATTTATTCTCGCTAGCGGATTGTTATAATCTGATGATCTATTCTCGTTAGTAGACTCCAGAGCAGTTTTCATCGATACATGCCCATTTTCATTATGTTCAACGTAAAGTATGACAGTCTTAATATTAAGCATCAATATTTGGTTTTGATGAAGAAATATTCTCTGCCTCCTCGACCGTTTCCGGAAGCTTCTTGTGTAGAGTCTCTGGCGAAGTCAGTAAGAGAGCCGATGAAATAAAACAGCATCCAGCAAAAAGGTACAGAGGTAAGTTAACATCTATGGCAACCTGGAAAACATCAATTCTCATTATTGAAAAGTTTTGTTTAATGTGTTTCGTTCACCAACAGGTACAAACATTTATGGTTAGTATAGGGAATTTATGAGGATATTTTTGTTATTAGGACATCCCCTCTTCATTCTTTCTACAAAATAAAGAGCTTATTAATATATAAAATAATTATTTTTATCTTAGATATATTCGTACTGTGCTGTAGTTATAACTCAGTAGTAAAACAGTTTTTACAGCATAGTAGTAAAACAAATAAGCATAAAAATTAAGCGGCTAATAAAATCGTGTAAGTATAATTTTAAAATGCTCGTCATAGAAATCTAATTTCAAATAGAATACCGTACCTTATTTTCTTTATAGAAAAGAGGAAAATAATTAAATGAACATACTAGGTACTCAATCACTTACCAATAAAGGAGTTAGTGGAGCAAGTATGGAACCAATCCTTCCAATAGTCGAACACGTAGACATTAGAGAATGCCTTAGTGGAGTAGGAAATAACTCTGATGTATAAATATACACAGCATTTACAGCTAGCGCAATAAAAAGCTTTCCAATAAGAAAACAAACTAATGATAACCATATCAAACCTAAAAGAAAAAAGAACTTTGTAAGGAAATATGAGATGGAATATTCTTAGACTGTCGTTATTGACGATTTGATTTTAAGCCTCACTGCAATATAAATATAAGAATAACACTGTTTTAGTTGATGCCAACATTAATCGTACATAAAAAGTGATAATATTATAAATAACAATGAAAATAAAAATAAATATATACAGAAAAACATAATATGATAAAATGCACAAATATACTAAGATCAAAAGCAAGCATGGCGTCGAAAGCTATGGTTGAAAAATCTCCTTTGCAAAGTGTCTGCCTGATACTTTGATTTTATGTTTCAATTATTCCTTCCCCCATGTGAAATATTAAAGATTGAACATTGCAAACTTAGGAACAGTTTACCTTGATTGAGATGCAACAAAAAATTGTATCATTTACAAAAATAAAGTAAAATATGCGAATGCGTCACGGTATATTCCATCAATGTGGGGTAAAATAAATAAATATATAGTAAATAAACAATTTTCACTTCTTGAATTCAAGCCATAAGCATTTCTACAAATTTTCACTCTTTTCAATGTGGAAATTATATCAGATTTATGATACGGAAGTTATTTCACTGACAAATATTTACGATTCTACAGTTTTACTTTTACTAAATAAATAAATAACAGCTTTTGCTGTAAAAGCATTTGTATACTATACTTACTTTCAGGAATAAAAGGAAAAGACAACAGGAATATTCCACATATTAAGAAGCTCATCATCAATGTCAATTTCCTTCCAATTCTGTTTAGCAAAAATAATGCTATGATATGTGAAGGTAACTCCATAGCAGATTGGATCATGAAATTCACGTAGAAGTTTCCAGGTAATAGGTATGAATTTATTGATAGACCATTAAAGACAAAAGCGTATGTGATCCACCAGAACGAGTTCGTCAATACTCTTAAAATGAGAACTTTCGATTTTAAGACGAGTTTCCACGGCGGAGTTTCTTTATCATTTGGTGTATCTTTGTTTTTATTCGACGAAATAGATTCTTTGATAATATCAGTCATTTCTTGGTTTTTAGTCAAATTTTCCAGAGCTTTTTTCGATACAGTTTTTCCATTTATTTTAGCTATTTTGTTAATAGTATCAATTGCTTCTTTATAGCGGTGCTTTGCGATGTACCATCGAATGCTTTCATCTGTTATCCAGTGATATACGAAGAAAATAATGATGGGAGCGTAAATAACTTGTACGTATGTTCTCCAATATGGAAAAATCCAAGCAAATAAACCCATCAGGACTTGACCAATACCATAGTATATATTTATCAATGATCCTGCTAAAACTCTCAGTGAAGGCGTCAATAGTTCCATAGCTATAATCATAAAACAATTTAAAAATTCAATCAAGAGAATTGACGAAATACGAATAAAAAATCAACAGACAATATATTGATGGTTTAATCGATTGAATAACAACCTGAAGAAACAAACAATATATAGAAAATATATGTGAATCACAATCAAAAGTATATTTTAAAACATTACTTCATAATTATCAAAGCCAAATAAATATATTACAAACCTACTAATGCAAGAGATAAACGAGAGATTGGAGAATTGCCAAAATCTCAATACAGTAGAAACTTTTCTAAATACTCATTAAAGAATTTCAGATAAGAATGAACGGCATGTAGCAATTATATTATTGTAATGAAGACATCAAGAAATAAAATTATAATCAGATGAATTATTAAAAATGACCAATGGTGTTTAAAAAAATAAAAGAAAATTAAATGAGTCAAAACATCTTCTTACCCAAGATATAAATTGCACTATAAACACCTGATCCCAAAAGTGGTTCAACAAACTCAAAAACCATGAACATTTCATAGTTTAGAGAAAAGGACTTGATTACCCCGAAGAGTCCAGCCATGATGCACGACAGTACAAGCGTAAGTCTCCTACCAAACACATCAGAGAACACTCCAATCACAAGGGTTCCACACAGGCTTCCGACACTATTTACAGTTCCAATCAGTGACACTTTCCAGTTTTCACAAGGTATATTCATCTACAAACAAAGAAGTACATATTTAAAAATTATTTTCCCCAAATCAAATGACCGTTTTTTCTTTACATGAATAAATGTACAAAAAAAAATTAAATTAATATTTTTTAACAAACTTTTTAACATATCGACAGGGACCAAGTTGGAATATTATAGATGAACCAGGAACTCAATTATAAGGACTAACCTAATTTATAAGAACTGTTGCTTTCATTGTTTACAAATAAACCTACATCTCAATAGATGGCGTTTTTATTTATTTATTTATTTATTTAGGGACAAATACAGTCTTAAAATACTAAAATAGAATAATACACTATAAAATAAAAACAAACAGACCAATTACATATGTCCACAGATATTAAATATGAAACATTATTTAAACATCATAAATTTAAATAATATAACTAAGATGTATGTTTGCCTGTGACGGGAAAGGAAGGGATGAGAAAAAAAAGGATGGGAAAAGGATTGTGACAGTTGAATTGTTATATTTTTGGTACAAACAACAACTCAAAATGTAAATAAAAGTATACAAAAGATAATATTAGAATAAACACAAATAACTAATCGAATATTTTTATTATTGCATATGCGCAAACATTGGATTTTTTCCCTGTCGGGAGTCAAAGATATTTTTTAACAGATTTTTAATTATCTCAATAGAGACGAAGTTGGAATATTTATTGTAGGAGAACCGGGAAATCAAGGCACCTACAGGGCTTACGACCTGTCATCGGCTGGTTTACGTGATCACTTTATGCGCTTGCGCAACGTTCACCAATTATGCCTTTTAATGAGATCCCTATCAATTCAATTTTGAAAGTTCTATATATTGTAACACTGAAATTCTTTTCGCTTGAAAATAAGGAATTTTTACTACAGCCATCTATGGGTGAAATTATGAACAACAATCCCACTATTTCTATTTATTTTTGTTGGAACGCCATCTATTGAGAGAATTGGTTTTTTGTAAATAATGAAAGCTACAATTCTTATATCTGAGGTGACAATGCATTTTTCGCATAGAAGTCACCCCTGAATTGCGCCAGACTTATAAGGTCATTTTTGTCTTATTTACCTACTTGTACCAATGTGTAAGTAATCGAATATTTTTATTATTGCATATGCGCAAACATTGGATTTTTTTCCCTGTCGGGAGTCAAAGATATTTTTTAACAGATTTTTAATTATCTCAATAGAGACGAAGTTGGAATATTTACTGTAGGAGAACCGGGAAATCAAGGCACCTACAGGGCTTACGACCTGTCATCGGCTGGTTTACGTGATCACTTTATGCGCTTGCGCAACGTTCACCAATTATGCCTTTTAATGAGATCCCTATCAATTCAATTTTGAAAGTTCTATATATTGTAACACTGAAATTCTTTTCGCTTGAAAATAAGGAATTTTTACTACAGCCATCTATGGGTGAAATTATGAACAACAATCCCACTATTTCTATTTATTTTTGTTGGAACGCCATCTATTGAGAGAATTGGTTTTTTGTAAATAATGAAAGCTACAATTCTTATATCTGAGGTGACAATGCATTTTTCGCATAGAAGTCACCCCTGAATTGCGCCAGACTTATAAGGTCATTTTTGTCTTATTTACCTACTTGTACCAATGTGTACAAAAAAACACCAACATAGAGGCTTCGCTGCATATATGTTTTATATACGGATTTACTCAGAATTCGGAGTATAACATTTAGTGTGTCTGTGTCTTATAACTTTTGATCCGCTCAATTTACAGAGCCCAAAATTTCAGAATATATAGATAGTTATAGAACTACAAAACTTTTATACTCAGAATTTTGAATTTTGGTTTCGGTCAGGGGTTATCAACTTTTGAATTTTACTTGATTTTTCCATATATGTATCTCAAAAACTATAAAATAGTGAAAACGTTAAAATTCAGTTATATAAAACTCTTCACATAGAAAAATTCAAATTGATCTGAATAGTGTGGTGCTATGGTTAAATGAAAATAAATTAAAATTAAATGTGGCCTAATTATAAGTGCATGTTTCTAATTATTAGTGACCAAGGACCAAATGACAACTTCACATTAAATATTGATAATGAAAATATTGAAAAAGTTAAGTGTATGAAATATTTAGGTATATTATAGATGATAAATTGAAATTTGATAAACACTTTGAATATATTATGAAAAAGATGGCATTAAGTTGGTTTCTTAAAAATAGTAAGAAAAAACTAAAATTGACAGTATAGCAATGCATTATATACAACACATTAACTTTGATGTTCTAACTAAATAATAATATCATCATCATTGGCGCTACAGCCCACTGTGAGCCTTGGCCTCCTCCAGAATTTTTCGCCATTTAGACCGGTCCATCGCCTGCATTCTCTAGTTTGTCACGCCAATCCTCTTTAGATCCTCCTGTACGCCGTCCATCCACCGCAGCTTGGGTCTCCCCACACCACGTTCCCTCCGGTCGTGTGTCGAGAATCTTCTTTGGGATTCGGCATTCCTCCATTCGCTGAACGTGCCCTAACCATTGAAGCCGATGTATTTTAATATATTTTACTATGTTAGGATCACTGTAAAGGTTCTCCAGCTCATGGTTGTACCTTATCCTCCATATTCCACTCTCACAAAGAGGCCCAAAGATTTTTCTCAAAACCTTCGCTTTTTCATCCTTCCTATTAAGAACCCAGCATTCAGCACCATATACAAGTACTGGTCGCAGCAATGTTTTATACAATAACAACTTAGTATTTCGTGTCAGCAATCGGGACTTGAGATGTCGGTGAATACCGAAATAGAATTTATTTGCCACAGCTATTCGTATTTTAATCTCGACACTAACATCGTTGTTACTGGTTATTATTGAACCTAGGTACTGAAACGTCCCCACAGTTTCAATGGTATGATTACCAGCACTAATCAGAGTTTCTTGGGCATTTCTATGGTTGGACATTTTAGCTGCAATCATATATTTTGTCTTAGAAGAGTTCACTTGAAGTCCCATTCTGGCAGAAGCATTTTCCAGGTGTATAAACGCTTGTTTTACATCATTTGGTGTTCTTGCAATTATGTCAACATCATCTGTATATGCAAGTATCTGGCTTGATTTGCGGAAAATTGTACCTGCTGTCTCAATTCTGGCATCTCTGATGGCTTTCTCTAGTACTATATTAAATAATAGGCAAGACAATGCATCACCCTGCCGTAAGCCATTATAGGTTTTAAATATGTCCAAGGTGCTGGTTTGTATTTTGACCCTACAATTTGAACCATATAATGTCGCTCTCACTAGTCTTACTAGTTTGAATGGTACTCCCATTACCATCATGGCCTCGTACAATGTCGCTCTATTGACACTATCGTATGCTGCCTTAAAATCTATAAATAAATGGTGGGTCTCTATATTATACTCGAGCGTTTTTTCCAGTATTTGCCTAAGGGCAAAAATTTGGTCAATTGTCTATCTTCCTGGCCTGAAACCACTTTGGTATTGCCCAATTATATGTTCTGTATGTGGCATAAGTCGCATGAATAGAACCCCTGCAAACACTTTATAGGCTGAACTCAGGAGCGTTATACCTCTGTAGTTGCTGCAGTCCATTGTGTCACCTTTTTTATGTAGTGGACATATAATCCCAGTATTCCATTCTTCTGGTATTGATTCAGTGTCCCATATTTTACTAATAATTGTGTGCATGAGTCTACCTATTGTCTCTCCACCATATTTGAGTAGCTCACCTGGTATTCCATCGTGAAAATAATAATATGCTTCCTAAATATATGCAGAAAAATATATTATTCAATGCCAATGTTCAGGCTTACCCTACAAGAAGATGTCAGGATTTTAGACTTCCAAAAACATGATTAACTAGTACACAAAATAGTTTATACCATAAAGGTCTCAAAATATATAATAATATATGTAGTTTGCCACAAAACATAAAAGAAACCACAATCTTGTCACCTTTCGTGGGCTAGGTGCTGAATACATAGTTGAAAAACATTAATGTTCTCCCTAGTTTTACATGTTTTTATAATTGACTAGTAAAACCCGGCAGACGTTGTCCTGCCTGTTTTATTATTTACCTCCAAATATATAAAAATGGTTGTTCGGTATTCCTTTTTATCACTTAACATTCTTATCTAGATTCGCTAATTATAATTCCGTATTTTTTCCCTTCCCTCCCTACGGTCCGTTCCGTCCCTATTTATCCATTCATTTAAATTTTATTTAATTATTCAAACAAATATACTTAAGTACTTGAACCTTTAGCAATATTCCAGTTTTATATAATATAATAATATACCATTTTATGTATGGGTATATAGGATTTTTGCTGAACAAACCCATTTTTTTTTCAATATTTTCGTGAGATATCGAATAAGTAAATAAATAAATTATAATGCATAAACCTTCTCCTGAATGAGCTGAACAAATTCCCAAGGTTTCGTCGCAATCGGATGGTTGGTTTAGGAGTTCATCGCGAACATACAAACAAATATACGTAAATATATATATATATATATATATATATATATATATATATATATATATATATATATATATATATATATATATATATATATATATATATATATATATATATATATATATATATATATATATATATATATATATATATATATATATATATATATATATATATATATATATATATATATATATATATATATATATATATATATATATATATATATATATATATATATATAGATTGTCATACTTTGTACCATACTTATTGTTTAAAAAAATTATATACTTTTTGTTTATACTTGATGTAATAATTTTTATATGTTTTAACGTCAACTAAAATTTACTATTATTATTATTAAAATTCAGAACGCTGATAATTGGTGGTATAAATATAGACAAATACAAAATCTAGATTTTTTTTAATTTTCCAGAGTATCTCAAACATTATTAAGAAAAACGTTATTTTTTATGATAAATTTATGTGTTTAACTGCCTACATTTCCAGCGTTTTTAAAAATATCGAAAAAACCGAAACATTCCAACTAGATAATTAAATTTGCTATAAAAAATATTATTTTTTTTTATAGCAAATTGAATTTAACTAGTTGCATGTAACACATGAGATCCAACTGTCGATGGCGATAGTATGCATAATCAAAGAATACGTACCAAACTATAAACAACACAAATTAATAAATATTTGAAGATATTTTATTTTCTATATAAAACATGTAGGTATGTTTGTCAGGATAGGAAAATATGGAGGTCAGTCTGTTTTTCCTACACAGAATATGAAAACAGTATGATGGTATGTATGTATGTTTGGAGATTTAAGTATCAAACTATTAAGTCTTCTTACATATTGTGTATAGGCGACTACCATACAAATTGTATGAAGTGATGTCGTCACTAAATTCAATTTTTATAAAAATTGTTAATAAAAAATGAGATGTGCTAATACAATGTTTTCGATATTTTTTTAAAATTTGGAAGTAAAGGCAGTTAAACTCGTAAATTTTTCATAATAAAAATATTTTTCTTAATAAAAAATGTTTAAGAAACCCTGGAATTTTTTTGAAAAAATTAATTTGAGATTTTGTATTTGTCTATCTTTATACCAATTTTCAGCGTTCTAGCTTTTATGGTTTCTGAGATATAAGGAAAAATAAAGTAAAAATTCAAAAGTTGATAACCCCTGACTGAAACAAAAATTCACAATTCTGAGTATAAAAGTTTTGTAAGACTATAACTGTTTATATATTCTGAAATTTTGGGCTCTGTTAATTGAGCAGATCAAAAGTTATAAGGGGGGGACAGACAGACACACAGACACACACACAGACACACAGACACACAGACACACAGACACACACACACACACACACACACACACACACACACACACACACACACACACACACACACAAACACACACACAAACACACACACACACACACACACAAAACTCACATAAAATGTTCTACTCCGAATTCTGAGTAAATCCATGTATAGGAACATATATGCTGCGAGGCCTCTAGTTGGTGTTATTAGGTTGCAAAAAGTCCACTACACCATACAAAATTTTCCTTCGTACACGCATCTTGGCTTAATAATGTCGATTCATTAAGAGAATTGAATTCTCATGAACGAATCGACAGTTGTATAATGTCGATTCACTAAGAGAATTGAATTCTCATGAACGAATCGACAGTTTTTACAAATATCGACTATTTTTTAAAAATATCGAAAAAAGCCGAAACACATAACTAGATAATTTAATTTTCTCTAAAAAATACAAACATTGTATAAGCACATCTAAAACTTTTTTTTAACAATTTTTATAAAAATTGAATTTAGTGACGACATTACTACATACAATTTGTATGGCAGTAGCCTACACACAATATCTAAGAAGACTTAATAGTTTGATACTAATCTCCAAACATACATACATACCATCATGCTGTTTTCATATTCTGGGTAGGATCAAAGGACTGACCTCCATACTATCCTATCTTGTCATACATACCTAGGTACATGTGTTGTATAGAAAACCAAATATCTTTAAATATTAAATAATTTGTATTTATGGGTTTATAGTTTGGTACTTATTCTTCAACTATACATACTATCGCTATCGACAGTTGGATCTCATGTGTTACATGCAACTAGTAATAATAAATTATAAGGAGGGGACGGACACACAAACACACACACACACACACACACACACACACACACACACACACACACACACAGACACACACAGACACACACACAGACACACACACAGACACAAACACAAACAGACCCACACACAGACACACGAAATGTTCTACTCCGAATTCTGAGTAAATCCGTGTATGGAACATTTATGCTGCGAAGCTTCTAAGTTGGTGTTTTTTGACTTCAAATTTGGAAAAACCGTGAAAAAAGTAGACCTCTGCATTAAATTCTCGCGTATCCTGGCTTGAAACATTGTCGATATGTTAAGAGAACAAAGTTCTCCTGAACAAATCGACAGTTGGATTAGCATGCAAAAAGTCCACTACACCATACAAAATGTTCCTTCGTACACGCATCTTGGCTTAATAATGTCGATTCATCCAGATAATTGAATTCTCATGAACTAATCGACAGTTGGATAATACATTTACAATGGCGTAAAAGAGAAAATATGTCTGCAGTGTGTCTGTATAATTTTCTTCAAAAATCTTGAACGAGCTTCCGCTTGCGCAGAGTGCAAATTTGTGCCATTTTGCTTCAATTCAATTTTGCAAAAATTCAAGATGTTTGGCTAAAACTATATACATACGAATCTATATTATAAATTTGAATGTTTGTATCTATGTATGTATAATAATAATAATAATAATAAACACTTCCTTGCACCCTGCACAAGTGGCGAGTTTATTGCCGAATGGCAATTTATTGCCGAATGGCAATTTCTTCCAACTAACCAGTGTTTCCAACCCAGAGAAGCAATATTAGCGTGAGAAATAAATTTAAATAAATTTCTCCTCTGCTGGGAATCGAACCCAGGACGCCCGCACAGAAACCAAACGGCTTACCAACTGTGCCACGGCGGTCGGCATGTATATATGTGTTGAATGCGCTCCTAAATCGCTCATCCGATTGCGATGAAACTTTGGTGAACTGTCGAGAGTATACCAGGGATGGTTTCTGGATCAAAAAAATCTTTCTTCTTCTTCTTCTTCATCGGGTATCAGGTCATTTTACATATGAAGGTGGACTATCCTGAGAACCGTTCATCCGATTGCAATGAAACTTTGATGAATTGTCGAGCGTATGACCGGGACCTACTGAAGGGACGGGAGGTAATGAAGGGACGGGAGGTAATGAAGGGACGGGAGTAACTGAAGGGACGGGAGTAACTGAAGGGACAGGAGGTAATGAAGGGACGGGAGTAACTGAAGGGACGGGAGTCACTGAAGGGACGGGAGTAACTGAAGGGACGGGAGTAACTGAAGGGACGGGAGTAACTGAAGGGACGGGAGTAACTGAAGGGACGGGAGTAACTGAAGGGACGGGAGTAACTGAAGGGACGGGAGTAACTGAAGGGACGGGAGTAACTGAAGGGACGGGAGTAACTGAAGGGACGGGAGTAACTGAAGGGACGGGAGTAACTGAAGGGACGGGAGTAACTGAAGGGACGGGAGTAACTGAAGGGACGGGAGTAACTGAAGGGACGGGAGTAACTGAAGGGACGGGAGTAACTGAAGGGACGGGAGTAACTGAAGGGACGGGAGTAACTGAAGGGACGGGAGTAACTGAAGGGACGGGAGTAACTGATGGGACGGGAGTAACTGAAGGGACGGGAGTAACTGAAGGGACGGGAGTAACTGAAGGGACGGGAGTAACTGAAGGGACGGGAGTAACTGAAGGGACGGGAGTAACTGAAGGGACGGAAGTAACTGAAGGGACGGAAGTAACTGAAGGGACGGGAGTAACTGAAGGGACGGGAGTAACTGAAGGGACGGGAGTAACTGAAAGGACGGGAGTAACTGAAGGGACAGGAGTAACTGAAGGGACGGGAGTAACCGAGGGACGGGAGTAACCGAAGGGACGGGAGTAACCAAAGGGACGGGAGGTACTGAAGGGACGGGAGGTACTGAAGGGACGGGAGGTACTGAAGGGACGGAAGGTACTGAAGGGACGGGAAGTACTGAAGGGATGGGAGGTATTGAAGAGTCTTAAGCGACGGGTGGTTATGGAAGACAATTTTTAATTATACAGGCAATACGAAGTTTGCCGGGTGTTCACTAGTATAATATATTGTACTTTCCCTTTCACACTTGATGTGTGTGCTTTTTCTTGGTGATATTGTTAAGTGAAAAGAATTCGTTAAACTGTACTATTTTTCGTAAGCGTTTTGTTTTCATATTATATCGTGTCTATATAATATAAATTATCATTGATTAATGCTCCTTTAATTCAAATGTAAGCTTGACTTACTTGTGGATGTTGCTTTAAACTTTTCAAATGGGGTTAAAATTATACAATGGAAGTAAACCTACACGTGTCAGTCGTTTCTTGAAATAATTATCGGGTCTTTTCAAAGTCCGGTTTGACATTTTTAAGTAGATTTTAAACTATCTTTGACTCAATAACTGGTGTCCCCAACGCAGCCATCTTAAAAACATACAAATATACATACCTCTTCAACAAACGAACCCTTTTCATTGTATATGTATCCATCACATAATTTGAGAGCAGAATTATCAAATAGTTGTGCAGTACATTGATCATTTGGGTTATGCCATGTATCGTTGATTGGGTAACGCGAGCACTTTTCAAATTCAGATATTTTACTTGGAGGGATGGCCCACTGTACCCATTCTGCAGAATAATTCCCAAATTCACTTTCGCATTCTGGGACTCTGCATCTTTAATAAAAAGGAAATGTTGATAAAGTGGTGCAATAAGCCAATAAAAATTCGACGTCATGATAAGGCTTGTGAGATGACGATGCACTGACGACACACGCTGAGAATTTCCTGGGATGATAAGATGCGGAGGTTGCTATTAAATGAAATTAAAAATAAGTTGAGTAGGTACTGAAACAATTATTTAAAAATGATAAAACATACCAATTATAATTATATCATTATTTTCCTGTGATGCAATGGATAAGAAGAGTATTTCCAATATTTTATTATCATCGTTTCGCCACACAAATATGTCCTTTTTATGTGAGACGAGACTGTTGTGTATATCATTTTTTGTGCTTCCTTTTATAAGGTTATCACATCCGCACACACTTCGTTGGTTACTCCACATTTTGAAATATACCGTGATGGCATAAACGAATGAAAGAATGAAAAAAAAAGTTTAATGACTTACCTATAATCAATATCTCGTGCAATAAATATATAATTTCCCATGTGCATAGAGCAAAGTATTATTGGTAAAATCATCCATAGCGATTGTTGAATTTGATATCTTCCGAATTTTCCTGTTTCCTTTAATATTAAATCTACGTCTACCTCGAATGGTTTCATAATGTCATTTGTTTTAAATTTAAAACAACTATTTATATTGTTGTAACAAAATTTCAAAAAACGCTCAAATCAAAATATAGTCAACTATAACTATCAATTATTTATAATTATTTTACGAGATCAATGATTCAAGGCCCATTTGATGATTTCGTAGAATTTAAAAGCTTTAAAAAGACTAAATCAATCTAATGATGTGAACCTATAAAAAAATAATTTTGAATTTACATATTTGGGTCCGTGTTAAATTTATATTTGACTTAGTATCTCTTAGTTGTTCGAGAAGTAATATAATACCCTAACCTAAATAAGATAGACACCTGTTTATTATATAATTGAAAACTATATTTTTTACTTATCTCATAATGAATAAATAATTTTAAATTCATATAAAATTTAACTTTGCTTATTTTTATAAAAAAACATGTTTTTAAAAAACTGTTCCACTGCTTTTCATTTCGCTATTTTATCTGTTTGCGAAACACGACAACTTCAATAAACACTTTTATATGTATGTATATTGCTTCCAAATCTGATTAAACAATAATAACATTTTATACTAATACATATGATCTAAATTCTTTAACACTGTAAGTTTTTAAAATAATATTACAACACAAAATTGTATACAATCTGTAGAACTGATAGTTATGTTTAAAAATCAATTTTAAATTTCTATAGGTACGTAAGTCTAGGTATCTTTTTTATCAGTTATTGTTATAAACTATAATACCTAATTAGTATTTATATGAATTGTTTGTTATATTATGTACACGAGGGAAAAATGAAAAAAATTATTAAAAATTACAAAATATGTCACTTCGTGATAATACTTACGAACCGGTAAGTGATACAGATCTTTTATCGTTAATATTTATTTTTTTAATTTATCGATAAGATTGTCATATCAAACGAACGAGTCGTTGCCCACACTAAACTCTCCATATGTTTGTAATACAAACAATAAATAAATAAAGGGTGGCTTAAATTTAGTATTTTTATAATAAATTAATAATTTTAATTGTTGTCCTTGCATAATACATAGGTACATCTTCATTAGTTAATCATAAATGCTTGTGCATTAAGTGAACGAAATAGGTCGCGTCGAGATTCGAACTACTGCCCTCTGGATTATTAATACAACGCATATGCTCCTCTGTCACTGACTATGTACTGTTCTTGGAATCGATAATTTCATCTATCCAGTAATTTTTTGTCTGTAGGCAAGGCCGTAGCCAGAAAATAATTTCGGGGGGGGGGGTGGGGTTTAGCTTAGTGGAACAGTAGAAACAAGTTGCCCCGCGAGCGTATCTCCGTGCTAGGACCAAGCGAGCATAAAGCACAGTCATATTAAGCAATAAAGCAATGATAGTGTGTGTGTGTGTTTGTCTCACACGTCCTGGAAAAATAAGAACACCTAAAAATCTAATGTATGTGCGAGCATGTACCAGTATACCTAACGCAGTGTCACGCTAAAAAATGTGATAAAATTAAATATATTTCATTAATTATTTTTTTCATACAAAATTTTGAAATGGGTGCACCGTAACAACAGAGTGAAATGGGTGCACCGTATGTAACTGCTGTCTCATTGTTAATTACTAAAGAATTATCTTCTTTTTTTCATTTCGGGGGATCAATCCCCCTTGATCCCCCCCCCTGGCTACGGCCTTGTCTGTAGGTATATTACAATGGAATTTTATCAAGAATTGTCTATAGACAAACTAAACTTAGTATGTTTTTGTCTGTTTAGAGGTTAATTGAAACCATCTGAGTATATTTATAAGGTATTAGTATAATTCTCAATTTCACATCTCATCAGCATATTATTTTCATTTTTTTTATCAAAAAATATAAGATATATAATAATATTTCTGACGTTTTACCAGTAGATTTATTTTAGCTTTGTTGGTTTCAATATAATTTCATTATCTAATACGATTAATTTATAAGAAAAGGGCTCTGGCAGATAAAGTGAAATCATTTTCTTCTTCATTTCATTCTTTCTTGTAATTGTCCTTCGATTTCTTCAAATTCATCTTTTATAATTTGTGAACCGAAAAGAAACGTTTCATGCACATCTTTTTATTTTCACTGGCATGATTTTAGGACTAATATCAGCTTCAATGTTTTTCACATATTAGTAAAAAAGCATACTTGACGCTTCTTGACTCTCTGGGCTGGAAACACTGCTTAGTTGGATAGAATTGTTGAATAAACTTGCCAATTGCGCAGGGTGTAAGACTTTATACTTTATTCAGATTCCACATTCAATATTTCAGCTGATCAAACGTTCAGAGCAATTTTATTGATCTTTATAATTGTACGTTATATACTGTAAATGTGACCATGTTTTTCGTTTTTTATAGATTTATGAAAAAAACACGTTATTTGAAGACAAGCAGAGTTCTCATATTATATTTTCAGCATCTTTTACTGTTTCAGGTAGCCTCTTATTCAAGGTTTCTGGAGATGTCAACATGAGCAGACTGGATATGAGACAACAGACGGCGAAAAGAATTGAGGGAAGTTGCTTTGCAACAGGAATCTGAAATCAATATTTGTAATCATGAAAGCTGAAAAATGTATCTAGGACTTAAATAATCTTAACTGAGCATTGGTTTTGATCACCAAAGGTATTCAGTATTATTAAATAAAGATACAAAATTATTTGTGGCCTACGAGCATAAAACATACATTTTACAAAATCGACTCGTTGGCCGAAATAATAATGAAATAAGACCAATGTACCTAGCTAATTATATAAAGTTAATAAAAAACATATTTATTTGCATGAAATGCAATATACTTTTTAAATTGAATAAGTATAATTATAATTTTTGATCATTTTTTTATTTATTTTAGCAATGAGAAAAGTAGACTCATGAGTAATAGTGTAAGAGGATCTTATATACCTTTCTCTCGTGGACAGTTAATCATAATTTTTTTCTCCCTTCTTCTTTTTTTACCTATTTACGTTAACTATTTACGCTTATGTTTAATTTTTGTATTTGTCATAAATATTTTAACGTTTTTTCGATTATTATATCTTAATTTCATTTCATATGTGAATATTCTTTTTTTATAACTCTTCATTTCCGTCTTATCTTTTTTACCTATACAAACTTAATTTACATAATATATGCAATGTTTAGCTATGATTTTTTGTAAATTGCTTATGCCGTATAATGAATAAATAAATGAATAAAAAAAAAAAAAAATAAATAAATAAATAAATAAATAAATAAATAAATAAATAAATAAATAAATAAATAAATAAATAAATAAATAAATAAATAAATAAATAAATAAATAAATAAATAAATAAATAAATAAATAAATAAATAAATAAATAAATAAATAAATAAATAAATAAATAAATAAATAAATAAATAAATAAATAAATAAATAAATAAATAAATAAATAAATAATTTAATAAAAAAAATAATAAATAAATAAATAAATACATAAAAAAATAAATAAACAAACAAATAAATAATAAAATAAATAAATAAATAAATAAATAAAAACATAAATAAATAAATAAATAAACAAATAAATAAATATATAAATATGTTTACACCTATTGTTGAACTTGTGCCTACATTGTTATCATGTGTACCAACCTATCAATATTTTTATGTGTTATCACTTATTGTTGTGTTGACATTGTTATGATTTATACCAATATGTTTATTGTAAATATCCCATTAAGGGCGTGTATGTATGTAAAAATAAAATACACTTACAAGTAACGGTGTAAGAGGAGCTAATATAGCACCAATTCTTCCAATTGTAGAACACATCGATAGTAAGGAATGCCTTAGTTGAGTCGGAAATAATTCAGACGTGTAAATATAAACGCCATTTATTGCCAACGAAATGAACAGCTTTGCTGTTAAATATAATATTAACGATAACCATGACAAATCTGAAACAATGTTTTATATATTTATTACTCAAGTATCGTATATATCATGAACCTTCAAAACAATTATGTCTCAGTTATTATGAAATGGTGTATAGTCACAATAATTTATAAGAGTATTTTATATCAATTTCTCAGCAAACATTATGTGCAAAACAACATCCAATTTAATAATTTCAATAAGTTTAATCAGTAAATAATCTCCCAAGAAATTAATTTTGACAATCGACCACGTGGTAGACCACCTAAGAGATGGAGAGATAGTTGAAGCTCGTCGTCACAGGAGGGCGTGCGGGAAGGGCACACCTCCTGAAAAAAGAACAGGTTTTCCAAAACCTATTACAGAAGAAGTAAATTGATATTTAAATAATAAGATTATTGGAACAACTTTTCCACGTTGAAATATAAAGTAAGATGTAAATTTAAAGTTTCATTGAGAAATATTTACCTGCGGGAATAAAAGCAAATGACAAAAGAGAGATCCCACACGTAAAAAAGCTGATAAAGAGTGTTTTTCGTCTTCCAAAGTAATCCAAAGAGTAATATGCTATAACGTGTGACGGAAGTTCCATTGCAGCTTGAATCATATAATTCACATAGAAGTTTCCGGGTAAAAGATACGAATTAATGGAGAGACCGTTGAAACAAAATGTAAAGGAAGTCCACCAGATTGATACGAATATAACTCTCAAAACCAAAACTCTTGACCGTACCAACAGTTTCCACGGTGAAGTCAGCGATTCATCATCTAGCTCTTCCTTTACGTCGTTTTGAAAATTACTTGCATTGATTTTTTCTATTTTTTCTACGTTCAACATCAAACTCTCAAGAGCTTTACTAGAAACCCTTTCCCCATTTGTCTCAGCAATTTTTTTGATACTATCAATCGCTTCTTGATACCGAAATTTTGTGATAAGCCATCGAATGCTCTCTTCACATATCCAATAATAAACAAAGAGGAAGATCGATGGGATATACATAACTCTGATGTATGTCCTCCAGTATGGGAATATCCAGGCAAAGAAGCCTATTAATATTTGACCGATTCCAAAGTACATGTTTAGCAAAGATCCTCCTAGAACTCTTGTTGATGGGGTCAACAGTTCCATAGCTGAAAACAAATGCATAAATGAAACTACTTTATAAAATGACAATGAGCTGCTTATAAAGTCTAAAAACTTAATTGATAATGTGTATCTTCAGAAGTGTGGAGCAAAATAAAACTTAAACGCATTTTCTGTAACAAATTGTCCTCAAAACTGCATGCCGATTTCCAAATGATATAGGTACTTATGTATTTAAATTTCACAGTAACCAACTTGTAGGTATACAAATATATATTTCTCGGTCGTTAAAAAATCCAAAAATGAACAAATATTAATTTATTTATAATATAAACTTAACGTAGTTTACACCACTTAACTATGAGTACTAACTTCTACCGGTTTCAAAAACTTTAAATGTTTTCTTCTTCAGGAAGACTTACGTACTAAAAATTAAAAATAAAACATAGACTGAAAACATAGAAGTTAGTACTCATAGTTAAGTGGTGTAAACTTCGTTAAGTTTATATTATAAATAATTTATAATGTCGCCACAAAGTTATTTTCCTAACATTAACGATAAAAATATTAATTTTCTTACCCATCACAAACGCCGAACTGAAAGCTCCAGATCCAATACATGGTTCTAGAAACTCTAATGTCATTAGCATTTCGATGCTTGTGGAGAATGACTTCACGATCCCAATGAAGCCTTCAATGACACACGACAAAACCAGAGCATGCCTTCTACCGAATCTGTCAGAGAAAAGTCCAATCAGAAGTATACCAAATAAATTACCAGCACTGTTTATAGTTCCAAGCAATGTCCTCTTCCAATTTCTACAAGGAATATTTAACTGAAAAAAAGATTTCAATTTTAAAAGCGATATATTGAATGTCTAAGAAAAATGTCCTTATTATACACATTTAAATAATATTAAAACGAGTGGGTTGTGGCCATCGCTAAACTCCTCACTAACAAGTCATTCTATAAAGTTTTCAAATTTTCTATAGAATATATTCAGCATTATCGTAAAATGAGTATATTGAAATATTTTTTATTTCAGTATTTTATAATGAAAACTTGATAATTCTTCAATACCATTCTATGAAAGTGATGTGCTTTTGATTTGAAAATAAAATAATCAAAATTTAGTTTCCTGAGTTTGGGGTCACTTTGAAGTATTTGATAGTTAAAAAAAATAGAGAAGCACTATTTTTTTTTATTTATTTATTTGTTAATAAAAATACAATTTAAATGTTTTATTTTGCCTAATCCCTTAAGGGGATTTTTGGCTGTGATCTTGATACTAAATTTTCGGCCCTACATAGTCCGGAACAACCCGTGCCCACCACTTAGATCAACCATCGAGGTTTTTTGTGAAATATGTATATTGTTTGGTTTTCTTTTGAAATCCTCGATGGATCCGCACTGCTTCAAACTGGCAGGCATGGGGTTCCAGACCTTGGACAGCAACACATCGTCGGTCCTACGTCCATAGTAATTGTTGAATTTGTTTGTACGTAAAAGTTTGTTGGTCACTGATCTAGTTTGTCTGTGGTGTGTTATTAGTAGTCTGTCTTTGGGTCCTGCTCCACTCTTCTCTGAAGAGACAATACTTTAGATCGGTCGAAAAGGCATTTGTTTTTCCTTTTTAACTTTTTAGAATTTTTTTAATAATAATAATTTTTAGGAGTCTTCTTTGTATCTTTGCAATCTTATTTAGAGTAGTTTTATATGCCAATTCCATATGATATTACTGAATCACAGAGGGCCATATACAGCAATCTGGCCGAACAGAAGGTTGATCTAGGTCGTATTATGTTGAAAATTGCTGTCATAGTTCTTAGTTTACTGCAAACGTCAACGTGTTCTTTGTAGTTTAAGTGTTTGTCAATGATAAGTCCTAAATACCTATATGATGTGACTTCTGTCAATGATGGGCAGTTACAATTATTCTGAGAGTTACTATGCAAACATTGATGATTATGTGATAGAATGTGTAATTAGTTATTCATATATCCTTCAAAATCTATCGGGATGTAAGCAAGTATAAGATATATAAATTTGCAGTTTTTTCCTTAAAGTAGATCCTTTACCATAATCAAATGATGTAAATAATCAAGGATCCAAGGTTAAGAAATCGTTTAAAATAGAGGTGGTTTCCATTAAACTATAATTATGTATTATATTCTTTGTATTCTATATTGATTACTATTAATTGTATTTATAAAACAAGGTTTAATTAGAAATATCTACGGATTTGCCAAGATCTTTGAATCTAATTTATTTTAAAATATTGAGTAAAGTGCTAATCTGATTAATTCCTTTTAGGTTTTGAACTAAACAAATGCAAATATTCGTATTCTTGTTAGTTTCAATAATATATTTTTTTTGATGATGCCTACATGATGATCATAGTCCATATATACTAACCTCTTCAATTAATGTGTAATCATTTTTGAATACAAACTCATTACACGATATTTTAGTGCTGTTATCAAACATTTCATATGAGCAATTGTTTTGATGGGTCCATGAGTAGTTATGTGGCGGCTTTGGGAGGAAGCGACGACACTTATCATCTCTAGGTATAGCCATCGTCACCCATTCGGAAGAATAAATTCCTGGACGGTCTTCGCATTCTGGTATCTTGCATCTAAAGATTAACACTATCTTTAACATTTAAAAAATAAAATGAATGAATGAAAATATACTGTAATCCTTCGCGGACATTGCCCCGTTTTGCTCGAAATCGGCATACATTCAGCGTGTACGGCGAGCTGTGGCGGCGGCGATCGGTCTCGTGAATTGTATAGGTTCTCCGGGCACAAGTCGATTGTGCCAGAGGATTGAAATATTTCATAGAATCTTGCATTACAAAGCAGCCCCCCTAGACAATGTGTTGTTTAGCCCAAGAAAATAAACAAGAAAAGATAACTCAATGTATGGAAGTGACTGGCAACTGTCACTTCCATATTTATATTTTTATATTTTTTTGAGCTAAATGACACGTTGTCTAGGGGGCAGGTAGGTTTAAATTCTTTCGCTAGATATACTACAGGCGTAAGGCGTACACATTAATTAGATAAATAATGTGTTCCCAAGATTCAATTACATACATTTTTTATAATCTTTCTTAACGAAGTTTTTGGGAGGGTTGAGTCCGATAGCCCTTTTGGAAGAGTCGCCATTGTCAGATAGTAACCATTTTTAAATTATAAAACGAGCTATATACCACTATTTTAACCTAGACTATAGCTATATAGCTAGACTCTAGATGTGACTCATAAATATAGTGGTATATAGCCAATTTTGTTATTTAAATATGGTAATATTAGCAACACAAAATATCAGTCGAATCATTAAATGATATTAAATCTGATAGTATTCAATAGTATTTATCATAATATATAGGTAGGTACTCAAATCGAATCAAACTTATCTCGGAAATTTCATAGAATCGCAATATGAATTAAGTCAACGTTTTGTATATTATATTTTTTTATGAACCTACTTTTATGATAACTACAATTTTGATTTATAGGTATTCAATTTTATCTTGTACGTAGGTACTTACCTATATTCGAGTAGTAGATATCAAAGACTTTTTTACTTCCTAAATACGTAATGTACCTAATTGATTTTTTTGATTTTTATTATCATTAATATTTAATTTTCAAAATTTTCATGCACATCTAAGTAATATTGTATTTTTTTGTTATAATTCTATTTTTTTAATTTTATTTATATCCTACTTGTAAATTGGGTTTGGTTGTATATTTAGCAATGCATTTAAATACTCTTACCTATAATCAACATCTGCAGATACAAACACATAATTTCCAGAATGTAGAGAACACAAAATAACTGGTATTATAATCCATATAAATTGTTTGATTTGATATCTTCCTACGTTTCCTGCTTCTTCTAATATGCGATCTACATCGACGTCTAAATGTTTCATTGTTTTTTACATATCACTGATTTTCACATAATACAAACATAGATCACAGATTCAATTTTAACAATTCACTTAACAATTTGACAAAAACACATCACACCTTTAATATAAATATAAGCATGTTTTCTTGTTTTAAATGCATTCTTCTGTTACTCCGACTCATTGTTATAACACTACAATCACTATTAATAGGTTTCAATTATATCACTGGAAACAACACACGTAATCACTCATATAAACAATGATATTCAAATACATTTCAATTTATACAACTGAGTAATGTTTTCACGCTACAATAATTGCTTACTCGTATATTACAGTAGGTATATCAATTTCGGCGAAACGAGTATACGCCAATAAATGTAACTACAAGTATTAGTGTAAGGATTTAATTTGTAAGTATTGCGACACAATTAAAAAGATTAAATTGTATCGATTACAAATACTTTACAGTGTATACGTCACTCAAATTCACAGTTTAGCATAATATTTTATATAATATACTTTGATCACGAAATCCTATCAACAAGATAAAATGTTTATGTGTGAAATCGAGTCTTACTAACGTAGTTTTTTGAAATATTTTTCATGCATCTGCAAATAGAATGAATGCGACGCTTTCGTTAAGAGACTTTTGAAAGTGTGCCAAATGTTGCTTATCATACTATTTCGTTACGGTGAAGGTATTTATTTTCTACAATAATTGTTGAAAACAATATACCAAGTTTTTACATTATAGCTGATTTTTAGTCGTTAATATTTTTGATAAGCGTAGAATGATAATCTCTGAATGCAGTTTTATAAGGTGTAGGTATTTATATTTTACATCTGTTGAAAACAAAAAAATATAACATTATAAAAGACCTTTATAAAATATGCTAATGTTTTTTTTTATTAAAACAACATTTTTTAAATATAAATTATGAATTGTGCTTTTGTACACGTATAAAACATACACGACATTTTTATTAATCTACTTTCTTCCGATCAGGACTTTTTTATATACGAAATTTCATTCCCTAAAATGTTGTTTATTTTCTATATTTTTGTGTATTCATTTTCTTTATTTGTAGTTTATTTTCTTTATTTACGTGTTATTTATTTGTTGTTTTTTTTCCTTTATTTTTATTTTAGCGGCGCTGGCCGATTTACTAATGATATTAATAACAATTAAGCACTACAAATAATAACACTCAATTATTATTATTACCATTATACACTTCCTCAAAAGAATTAGCAGATCAATGCGTAAATTTTAAATTGATTTATGTGTTATTTATTTGTTGTTTTATCCTTTAATTAATGGTTTATGTGTTATTTATTTTCTTTTCAAAATGATATTTATATCATCGACAAACGATTGTTTTTTACTTTGTGGTATCATTTTGAAATAATTAAATGAAATAAAACACAACTTTGTGTACACCACTACAATTATAATTTTTATTCAAATGAATAAAAAAAAATCCCTCTACATGTTACGAGAACAAAGTTCCCTTCCTCAGGAGGATACAAAGTATTCTAAAATAAATTACAATATACAGACTTAAGGTAAACATAATGGGTGTCGTGTGGGCTGGGTTAAATTATTTATTGGTGGGGGGAGCAATGAAGTTATTGGTTAATTAATTATTGTATTGGGAAAATATTTAATATAGGGTTATTAGGAAATTGTGTTTGATTATTAATTATATTATTTCTCATGTTTACGTTTTTTCTGATTTCCAAGATTTCCAGGCTATCTAATTGTCTATCACTTAAATTACTATGTAATATTTTTACTTTTTTTATTTTACTATTTTTATTTGATATTTATATGTTGTTTATTTTCTTTCTTGTGTGTTTTGTTTTTAATGCTTACTATTTTTTTATTAATTTCTTTTTTATGTGTTATTTATTTATAGAATATTTTATTTATTATATTTTATTAGTTAGTACCAACAAAACACATGCCTACATATGTATATTTTATTATATATCTCAAATGTGTTTTTTTATAGAACATTATACGTATATTATAATAAACATTTTCGGGCGGATATTAAGTAAATAATAGGTAGGTTTATATAAAAAAAGAATATTTATTTCAACAAAGTTTTCGTAAACAATTTGTTTACAAATCGTTAGTAATTGAATTATTTTTTCATTGTTACATTTACATATTATGCAATATGTAAATGTAATACTGAATACATTTATCAATACTAAATTAATACATCAAAATTTTCTGTTCCCTATAAGTAGATAAATTAAATTATTTTGTTTATCGCACAATGTAAATATCCTGAATAAATAAAACACATTTGTTGTTTAAAAATATATGTATAAGTAAAGGTTTTAAATAAGTTTATAAATCTTTTGTTCACAATCGGTTTTAGTATTATCACCCATAATATAATTTATTTATACAACTAGGGTATATTTAAATAAATAATTAGAAAATCAAGTACATTAATATAAATTCAAAAAATAGATGAAAACAAAAAGTAATTTTTAAGAACTAATTGTAACCAAAATATAATTATAAACGACCGATTTCGGTCACCTAAGCGTAGCGTAGAAGCAGTAAAAGTTCGGCATAAGCATAGGCTTTATTCCGGGAATGTTTGAGGATATAAATATGCATATTATAATCTTGTTACAAGGACATATTCATTCTTAAATAAAAAAGCTATAACCAAAAAAAAATTTTGATTTTGAAACGAGATTTCCGTTTATAAAATATATATTATTATTTTTTACGGAAATTTTAAATCATTAATATTAGATTATTGAAAATTACTTTTATCATCTAAATAATGCGTTAAACCATTCCTGTTCAAAATCTTCCAAATTCTGAGATATACCAATGAATGTATCTTATTATAATATGTATCTTATTTAACACTAATATAAACGTATTTAACACTAATATAAACGTATTTAACACTAATATAAATCATTTTGTGATATGTATTTTATTTATGAGGTTTGCATTTAGCATTCCAATAATATTGCAAACATCCCACTTAAAAATAAATTATATTTATGATTTCTATCATAATAATGCAAATATTTTAACATAAAGATATATTAAACAATCAAAACACTTAATTTTTATATCAAAATAAATATTCGAATCCAATAAAATATAAATATAGTATATTATACTAATTTAATTAAACTTAAAAGGGGGCTTTTTTATGATATTTCATATAAAATCTGTTTATAGTCATTGTATTATAAGAAAAAATACTGTTTATTAACACGTGCTTAATAGCGTTTCTTCTGTATTAATCAATTATGAATAGCTACGAGACAAAACACTAAGTTACTAAATATTAAACAAAAGAGTTATACTTAGTAAAAAACAGGTATTATAAATAATAATTTTATATTTATTTATAAAAATAAACTTTGATCATATCACGAATGAGCCATTGCATACGATCGGTTTTAAAGTGACTGGTTTTTCTTCGGGTTGGATGGCAACTAAAGATGATATTAAGAATTATTTACTACTCTTAAACGCACGTTTCACGGACGAGATTGTCAACGGAGTTCAGGTTTTCAACAGGTTTTTCAACGCGGTGGGAAATAAAATAGAACGTGTTGAAACTGCCTCTATCCCGCCCTGTCGACAGCAAGTCTCCTCCAATTTGTCTGTCCGATCGCTCTTACATCTTCTCTCGATGTCGTCCAGCCGTCTCCCTCTGCTTCTTCTTCCTTCAGGACAGGTGTCCAAGACTTTCTTTGGGACTCGGCTATCCTCCATTCTACACACGTGTCCGAGCCAACGTAGACGTTGTATTTTGATGTATTGGACAACGTTTGGTTCGCCATACATTATTTCTAGCTCATGGTTAAACCGGATCCTCCGAGATCCTCCTTCACAGGTAGGGCCAAATATTTTACGAAGTATTTTCCTTTCGAATACCAACAATGCATTGAAAATCTTACCGCGTTGAAAACCTCGTTTGTGTAAAGTGCGTTTTACTTATTAAATGTTTTTTATGAATTTAATACAAATGCGACTGGTATAGGTAATGTTTGGAATTATGAAAGTTGTCGTGCAGATACAGATGCTTATATAATGAACCTGTTATTTTTTGCTTCTCTTTTTCTATGTATTTTTTTCTCCCTCCAGCAATTGCATAATATTTTACCAAATTAAGTTACCTTTACCTTAGGTTAATTTTACCTTTGTTCATACTATTATTTTTCTTTGTTCTATATATTTTTCTGAGGTTTTATAAATCAATTTTATAAATAAATAAATTATGTAGCTATCGCTTTAAAACCGGTAAAATAGCTCATTACAAAGTTAAAATTATGAAGTTTTCGGTACTTGGTGGCATATGAGGCAATGGTTTTGGTTAATAAGTCGTGTTTTTTATAATTAAATATCTATTATTAATTAACTGAAGCACATTTACGAAATATTCAAGATCTTGTAACACGAACGCATTATGAATATAATTATAAAAATGATTAAACAATCAACTACACAAAAAAAATTAAAGGCAAAATATTTCAATAATTTACGATACAAAATGTCACGTTCGTTAATATTAATTAAAAATACTAAAAAATAAATTAAAAAATTGATAAAATAGTAACACAAAATGAATAATAAAATGATATTTAATGATATGTTATGGCAAGCATATTATTAATTACTAGCTTTTATGTCCCGCCGTTGGCCAAGAATGTAAAATTGTGAAAGAAAAAGCAATCGTTTTTATAATATTGTCACCCAATTATTTTGGAATATCAGACTATGAAAAGTGGTTTGAAATTTGATTGAGTTTAAGTATTGTAAAATGTTCAAGTGATGGCCACAACCCATTCTTTTTTATATATTGCTATAAAGTGTGAATGAAGTACCTATAATATTTATACAATTTCTGCTCGCATGGACTATGCGTAATGGTTTTAAATATGACTGTTTATCAACGTTGTAAAGAGATTGGTTTGGCCACAACCCCCATTTTTAAATATTATCATCGAAAACAAATTGTAATGTGTACCTATTGAAAATTTAGTAATTTTGGATGTTGGGATGTGGTTAAAATTTGATTAAACAAACGTAGGTACTGAAAAGATCTAGTATTGGTCACATCCCATTCGTTTTTATATTTTTTCATCAAGTGTGCATTATATTTTTGCTCAATTTGACTGAAAGTCTTCATTAACGAAGAAGAAGAAGACTTGAACTATAGTAAATAGTTTTTAATTTGAATATAAATGTTGTGAAGAGTTCAGTAATGGCCACAACCCCCATTCTTTAAATATTAGGTGTTGAAAATTATTCAAAATAGGGTGATATAAATGGTTTAGATTTAATTAAACAAAAGTATTGAAAAGATTCTAGTGCAGGTTATATCGTCACATCCCATATCCCATTCATTTCATATGTATTTTCATCAAGTGTGCATATCGTTAGTAATATTTCTGCACAATAGACTATTAGACTTAAAACTAACCCAAAAGACTAAATAAAAAAGAGAAAAATAAGTATAAGAAATAGTTTGTATAAAAAACTATTCCAATGGTCTACATAAAATAAGTAAAAATACATATACCTAATAGAAGAATTAGACTATTGGAAATAGATTGTATAAAAGCTCACCCAAAGGTCTACAAAAAAGAAGAAGAAGAATATTTAGACTATTGGAAATAGTTTGTATAAATACTGACCAAAAGGTCTACATAAAAGAAAATGAATAAGACTATTGGAAATAGTTTGTATTAAAACTCTCCCAAAAGTCTACGTACTTAAATGAAGAAGAATAATAATTAGACTAAAGGAAATAATTTTTATAAAAAAATGACCCAAATGTATACATAAAAGAAGAAGAAGATGAATTAGACAATAGGAAATAGTTTGTAAAAAAAACTGCCCTAAAGGTCTACATAAAATTAAGAAGAAAAAGAATTAGACTCCAGGACCCGCCGCTTCAGGCCCTTCAGTACCTCCCGTCCCTTTAATCCCTCATTACGTCCCTTCCCATCAGGCCCTTCAGTACCTTCCGTCCCTTCAGGCAGTTTTATACCTCCCGTCCCTTCAGGACCTTTAGTGCCTCCCTTCCCTTCATTACATCCCGTCCCATCAGTCGGTTAAGAAAAGTTTAAATCCAGAAACCATCCTGGAAGAACCGCGAAGAGATGAAAGAACCTTCTTTTCCCAGGATGCTCTACTTAATAGGTAAAATGACTAAATATACGAAGAAGAAGAAAAAAGTTTAAACCCAGATACCTGCGAAGAGATGGAAGGACAGTTGGACCTTCTTCTCCCAGGATTCTCCAACTTCATAGGTAAAATGACCAAAAATACACGATGAAGAAGAAGAAGAAGAAATAAGTTTAAATCCAGATACCTGCGAAGAGATGGAAGGAAAATTGGACATTCTTCTCCCAGGTTAGTCCACCTTCAAAGGTAAAATGACCAAATAGACGATGAAGAAGAAGAAGAAAAAAGTTTAAATCCAGAAACCTGCGAAGAGATGGAAGGAAAATTGGACCTTCATCTCCCAGGATAGTTCATCTTCATAGGTAAGATGATCATGTACACGTTGAAGAAAAAGAAGAAAAAAGTTTATATGCAGAACCCGTCCTGGAAGACCTGTGAAGAGATGGAGGGACAGTCGGAACTTCTTTTCCCAGGATACTCCCCCTTCATAGGTAAAACGACCAAATACACGAAGAAGAAGAAGAATAAGAAAAAAGTTTAAATCCAAAAACCATCCTGGGCATACGCTCGACAATTCACCAAAGTTTCATTATAATCGGACAAACGGTTGGTAAATAAATAAATAAAATAATTTTCCTATAGGAAATCAGTATAGGTATATTATTGTTGATTTGTAAGTAAATAGTATTAGGTAGGTACCTACCTACAACAACCTTCTAAATAAATTCGATTCCTAACAAATTTTATTTGAATATCACATTCTTTCTGTAGCCATGGAAACGATTCGAACACGTAAGTAATATCGAATGGTTCGGATACATTTTTTGAATATGTAGGTACCTACATTGGTTTGTTCGATGCCATAAAAATGAAAATTGTCAGAAAAATCAAATATTATTTACAAATTATGCAATTTTATTATGCCTATATCTTTACTAATAAATAACACATTTTTACAATATATGTCTTAAAACTTGCCGTAATGTCTTGTGTTTCATTTTATTATTTCATAATTACATTTAATTCAAAGGTTTATTATTTTCAAGAACATATTCATTCGGTAGGAAAATGAAATATTGTATGAAAAGATATTAAAATGGCGGCGTTCATGTACAAAACGCTTACATTAAAAATAAGTTAAACATTATAATTATACAAAATATTCACCATGTTTTTCACTCAAACGCTAAGTTATACTTGAAAATATATTTTTTTCGTGTAAATACGTACTTCTAACTTTTAAACTAACAGATATTTGCGTGCAAAATGTATACTTTTTTGACAGATACGACTTGGAAAATTTTGTATGAAAAAAATAATTATTGAAATATTTTTAAAATTCAGCATTTTTATCGCATTATTTTTAGCGTGACACTGCATCAGGTATACAGGTACACGTTCGCACATAAATTAGATTTTTAGATGCTCTTGGTTTTTCAGAAGGCGTGAGACAAACACACACACACACACACACATACACACACACAAACACTAACATTTTGATTGCTTTATTACTTTAGATAAAATATTAAAATAAATGACAAAGTGATAATTAAGAATACTTTTCGATTTCAAAGAAAAAATGAATTTATATTTTAATTTAATATAAAGTAAATTAAAATTTGGTATTCAATATCGAAAAACAAAATACCTATAAAAAATGTAATAGCATTTTTCTAATGAAAAAAGATTGTATATAAGTAACAACAATAGCTGCTTTCGTTTCAATAGAAAATAATTAAATCTATGATTTACAAATAACGAAATACGAAATCAAGTTTTTAATATCAACTAATGGAGTAAGCAGAGAGGACCCCCCAAAAAATTTGTGAGCATTGGAGGAAAGTTAAGTGAATAAATAAAAACTAATGGAATCATTCATAAAGCATCTTCATAATCATAATATATTTTATCCAATTTGTATAATAAAAAGACGTAGAGTCCTTGAAATTTTTTGTGTAAATAAATTATACTTTAGAACCTACAAATTAATTAAGATCATGTCTATATAGACTGTGAAACATCTGCTATAATATTCGCCTTTGATGATGTGATATTTTCTGCTTCTTCAACCGTCTCCGGAAGCTTTGTGTTGAGGGTCTCCGGAGAAGTCAGCATCAGACAAGCTGATATGAGACAGCATCCAGCAAAGAGATATGAAGGAAGTTCTGAATCGATGGGCGTCTGGAAAAATACAAATTCGAAAACGTTAAAAAGTACACAAATAAACATTAAATTGAACTGTGATGGCTTTTCAAAAACCATGTCCTTCTTTCTTTTGTAAAATTTATCTTATTCAAAATCCTATTGTGGGGGTATACGAGGTAGCATATATAATATATGCGCCCACCAATCAAAATCTGATTCAGTTCTCATTTAGCATTCTCTCGGGCCAGTCGCACTAATAAACATCATGTAACCGAACACCAGCAGTTTTCATATCCTCCCACTATAGGTACCCGTCACATACATCTACATCCACTTAGCAATATTTTCCTTAAGTTGACTTCAAAATTAGTTTTAATCAATCTCCGACTTTATTATTCCTTTATTATGCACCAATTTTAATTTCGAACTCATCAGCAACTCTAATTTAAGTGCTAACAAATCTTATTACGAGGATCATTGTTTACGATTTTTTTTTTCAATAAGCCGCTCTGTTATTACTATCCCTTATTATTTTTTCCGAATAATCTCATAATTAACCAAATATTCATAATATAATTCAAGTATTGAATTTTTTCGTCGTAAATCTGCTAATCTTTAGTTTTTGTTTCAAAATTCTTGCTTATAAAATGTAAAATATGATATATGAGACGCCTATGACTCTTATAAACATATTGCTTCCCAAATATCAATTCATGTAGAGTCATTATTGAGCTTGGCTTCAGAAAGTGATGCTCTTAAAAATTTGCTATTCAATAATTCTTATGTAAATTTTTGATTTCCGTTTGAGTTTATTTGCTTTGTTGTCACAGATCATCCAATAGAATGCGATGCTTAAAAAATATATAAAGTGCAGAGAAGTCAGAGTAATATCAATGGATTACATGAATCAATTTTTCACTTTTTTGAAACATTTTAATCTCTAACTCACCTAATAATTTGAGTTCTTAATCATTTTATCAAGTATTTCTGTAACAAATCTTGATTCTAATGATCTTAGGCAATCGATTTAAATCTTTTTTTCAACTATATAAATTTGTTTTTTTTTCATATTAATATTTAACTAAACGTAAATATGGAAATTATATTATTTCATTGTTGAATATTTTTCGCACTTTGCTATTTTGATATAATATCAAAGTATGTTGCGTAGGAGTCGATAATTTAATGTTTGTCTTATAAAACTAGGAAAGCAATATTTCTACAAGTCCTGGGTAATCTAGGGAAATACAATATTCGACGATTGACATTTTGCAACTTATCTATTGTTCATTAGTCACCACTCTGTGACCTTTGACGATGAGACAGACAGTATAAATATTTCAAGACGCCATATGGAAACATTGAATTGATTTTGCTCAAATATTTTTAAACTAATGGTACAGATTTTTCGTATGATAAAAATAGTTTTATAGTAGGTACCTATTCAGTCACCTACAGTATTGTTGTCGGATCTTTGTTGGTCTTAATTCTTTTCGGTAATTCTTTTACTCTTTATGTATGTTTCTATGAAACCGAAATTTTTGACAAAATCAGTAGCTACTTCGGACTTTATGATCAGCAGGGCTACTCATGACGTTAATTAAAGTTAGTTTTAGATCAGCTTTGGACTTAAGCAATTTTTGAGGTTAAATTAATTAAACAATGATTTTGATTTACACAAAAATTAATGACAATTTCAAACTAAACTTAACATTTTTTTTTGATTTAATTAAGAGTAAAAATATGATTAGATTATGACCGAGTACTGAGACCGAGAACATTTTTAAGATTAAAAGAAGTTAAGAACGTATTAAGAACATAATAATAATAATTAAAATTTATAAAGCGCCGTTTAGTGATACAAGATCACTCCAAGGGCGCTGTAGCTTATTTGTTGGCTCTACGAAACAAGGCAGTCGAGGCTATAGTAGGCTATACATTATATTTTGAAAATAATTTCCCTAATACCCTCAAAAGATACGTCTTTGAAATAAGGAACAGTTTGTATGTACATCTTTAATCTATTGCATGATTTTTTTGAATTTTGAATTTGTTTAATACTTTTCTTGTAAAATTAGTTTTAGTAAAACCCTTTTTTATTTTTTTACTGTAAGTAACTAAAAAACTACAAGGCCTATGAAGTATATTTTTACTTTATTCGATAGAGAATATGAAAATCTACCGGCTGAATTTTTTATTATTATAAAATTTCAATGACTCTTCTTGCTATTTAAAAAAAACCTCTAAATTTTACCATTTTCGCACGATAAAATTCTTGCTATTTAAAAAAAACCTCTAAATTTTACCATTTTCGCACGATAAAATGTTGTATATCACATATCAGGTGATATACAATATTTTCTCGTGTTTCATACATTAGAAGCTAATTTAGTGTGCATTTTTGCGTATATCCGTATATCCAGGGTATAGTAGGGCCTTAAGAAGTTTACCGAAGGAGTCAATGTTCTGAGCTCCACGTATGTCAAGAGGAAATTTATTCCATTTTTAAGGCCCGTTCACACTAAAACTGCGATCATAGTACGCCGTCTTATTGACTCTGTCCAATTCTTTTAAAGAGTTGGTACTCTGTGAATCAGACGATCTCAGCGTAAGCTGCCTCCCCGATGGAACATTCCTTTGGCATAGTTCCTGAATGTAGTGTGGAGCCAAGTCGTTCAGAGCTTTAAACACCATCAGGCATACCTTATAGTCCACTCGTTCTGGACATCTAAACATGTCATGAGTAGCTCCCCAGTATGTATTTGTGGCTACACTATTGGTGGCTTTGAAAAGTGACATTTTCCTTTTACAAAATACGATGTTAACAAATATTTCTATTTGATGCACGATACAAAAATAAAAAATGCATGCAATTTAATAAAATATGATAATTTACGTGTTGTCTCGGATAAAGAAATTTGTTCCGATGTTTGCAAGTTAAGTTTTGTAATGCACGAATACGATCAAATGAACCATGAATACGTAGTCTTCGAGAGAACGATGCTCCATTGGTAACACTTTAATAATAAATCCTTGACTAAATCGTGAATGAGAACAGAACCGCGCACGACTTGCTTAGGTCAGAGATGTTCAGAATATGTGTTTCGAATTTCCTGATGATAATTGAATTGCCACACTCCTTGCGTAAAACTTGATTTTATTTTGTTATAAATATCTTTATTAATTATTATATTCATGTCGGACTTCGTGACTCAATTGGTTAGATACATATGTGACTCTTTAGCCATAGCTTCCGGATTCGATACCCGGTGGAGACTTAAGGTTTTTAATTGTGTTTTCAGTCTGCATCTGTGAGACGATAAATATTATACTCTCAAAACAAGGAATCTGTTCGATGACTACATGCGTTTATCAACGCTATATTATTTTGCTAATTAAAAAAAGAAAAGCAATTTATTTTATATGATCAACTTAAATAATTCAAAATTAAAATTTTTAATAGCATTTGTAGCTATGCCGTATTGTGTTTGCGATGCGCTTTGAGTAACACGTAAAAATATATGATTTGATTTGGGAAACATGTGATTCATATTAACTACACCAACATAGTTAACTAGTCGGAACTGCCTCCCTGACCAGCCAGGATAGCATAGGATGTACACCGATTTTTTAAACCTAACCTACAAAATTTCGGTAAAAATAGGTTGGTTAGGTTTGTTTGTAGGATTAGGTATATTAAAAAAAGTAACTAAAATATTAAAATAAAATAACCAAATTGGTGTTGGTCAAATAATTTTTAACCAGCCGGCTGGTCAGGGAGGCAGTACCTAACTAGTCTCTTTCTATGGTTCTGAAATAATAATCGCGTCAGTGATTGGATTTATGACAGGTACCTACTATAGCAGACATTATTTGTATAAGCCCACATATATTTGTTGAGGTAATGATTGTGAGTGCAGAAAGTTGAGATTGTGTACATATTTAGTGTGGAACGGGAACAATCACCTGGTTCATAATTGCATATAAAAATAATTGTAAACTGCTAGTCCTAGAACAGGATTTCGTAGTTGAGCAGTAGTAATCTACTTATTGTTGTCATTTTAAATATGGTGTGAAAAGGTAAATAAATAAATAATAAATGGTAAGATTATATTTTTACTCCTCACTAACCCAATGGGATATAGTGAAGAGTTATAAATTTGCAATTTTTTAGTTTATTTTTTATTGGAGATTATCAACACGCATCATGCTAAGATTGTATTCTGAAAGTGTCCTCACAATATATCTGTGTTTCCATACAAAGTTTGAATAATTTGGAGGAGTATGTGATTGCGGTGGCCACAACCCACTCGTTTATAAAATAGCTATGAATATTGATTATCTTTATTTGCTCGCTGAAAAAATAGTTCTTAAGTCAGTTTGTCCCAGTCCGACAATTGTTATAGAGAGAATAATGTGGTGTATGATTCTGTCTGTTTATCCTGTGAGGGACATAGCTTGATGGTATGCATGTATGTATTTTACACTTACGAGTAATGGAGTCAAGGGAGCTAATATAGAACCAATTCTCCCAATCGTGGAACACATGGCAAGCAAGGAATGCCGCAGCTGTGTCGGGAACAGCTCTGAAGTGTACAAATATACTGCGTTGAAGGCCATAGTCACAAAGAGCTTCCCCGAGACAAAAAGTAACAATTGCGCCCAATAAACATCTAGAAAAAAACATATTTCTTTTAATTGTGGGGTGAGGAGGAACAACCGAGCATAAATAAAATGATTTTATCCTTAATCAAGAAAAAATACTCCTACTTACCTCTCCGAACTTTGCATTCCACTTTCAATTAACGACAGACAATCATCACTTCATTCTGCAACTTCATCCATGGTTAAGCTTAAATAATTTGGTTGCACACCATTAATTTGGGTTTGCTGTGGCAGAACCAAATGCGGAACCAAGAGAGGAAAATATATCTTCTTTCAAAAAAAATCGCTAAACACACCTTTTTTGCATATCTTACCAAAGCCAAATGATACATCTTAATTAATTTTCAGCGTCCTTGAGGTGAGCCGTTGTCGCAAACAGCGTTATATAAATTATCAAAATCATTATTATATAGGTACCTTATCGCCATGTACCTTTTAGGATAGAGGGAAAGAATCAGACAACACATTTTTTTTAAACACATTCATCGCCTTATCAACATCCATGCATCGTCTGTTATAAACGCTTCTTACATTTCCTTCTTTCAGAATAACGTTTACTTGGTCGTTCCATCATATTTAGTATTATGTTTATCAAATGAATGAATGAATGGATGAATGAATGAATGAATGAATGAACGAATGAACGAATGAACGAATGAACGAATGAACGAATAAACGAATGAACGAATGAACGAATGAACGAATGAACGAATGAACGAATGAACGAATGAACGAATGAACGAATGAACGAATGAACGAATGAATGAATGAATGAATGAATAATATACCTGATTTTATGTATATTTTCTTTCGACTAAATAATACATTATATTATTAAGTCGAAACTTCTTTTTACCTCGGATACATTTATTTATTCACAAAAAATCTAATAATTAATAGTTTAATCTCATACATATTAAAATTTATCACATCAGTATAATGATAAAATTATTTTAAAATATTTAAAGGTATCAAATGATCATTATGATAATTTAATAATATTTTGAATCATTCTTACCTTTTGGAATAAATGCAAAAGACAACAATGAGATTCCAGCAACTAAAAATGACACCAGTAAAGTTATTTTTCTTCCAAAATAATTGAGTCCCACGTTAGCCATTAGATGTGACGGGATTTCCACTGCAGCTTGGATCATGAAATTGACATAGACGTTCCCAGGCAGGACCGCAGAGTTGATACCAAGACCGTAGAAACAGAAGGTGCAAGTAATCCACCACACGGATACCTTCAACACCCTCAGAATCAATATCCTCGATCTCAGAACCAGAGACCACGGCGAAGGAATCTTTTCTTCTGTCTTTTCGTTTTTCACCCCAGAAGCGGACTCTTTGATCTTTTCAACATTTTCCAAATTCGTCATCAAGTTCTCCAACGCCTTTGGCGAAATACTTTTACCATTAGCTTTGGCAATTCTGTTTAGCGTATCGAGAGCTTCTTGGTACCGAAACTTTGTGATAAGCCAGCGAATGCTTTCCTCGGAAAGCCAATAAAAGACAAACAGTAAAAGGGAAGGTGCATATATGACTTGTAAAAATGTTCTCCAATATGGAAATATCCAGGCGAAAAGTCCCATTAGGACTTGTCCGACGCCAAAGTAAATATTGATAAAAGATCCTCCAACAACTCTTGTAGAGGGAGTGAGGAGTTCCAATGCTAAAATTAAACAAAAACATCTAATTCATCAAACAAAACATTTTCATTGAGTTGCATCGTTAAATGTACTGAGTCAAATCATAATATTTTAATATTGTTTCGTTCACAGAGTGGAAGTTCATGATGAAAAATTAACAAATTAGCACAATTATAATCCACGAATTGAGTTTATAATAAGTGCCTGAGCATCACTTTAACCACGATGATGGTTAAACCATCGAAAGCGCTCAGGCACTTATTATAATAAGTCTCAATCCTGCGGATTGGTTTGCAGAAAAAGTCTACATCTCGCTTTCCACTTCTCTCTATCCTCTGCAGCCCTCTTCAGCTCAACATATGTGGCGCAGTTCATGTCCTCGCACACCTGGGCCAAATACTCCCGTCGGGGGCGCCCCCTGTGGTTTGTCCCCTCAACCATTCCCTCCATTAGGTCATGTAGGAGATCCTCGCGGCGCAAGATGTGACCAATCCAGCGAGCACGTCTCTCGGAGATGGTTTTGAGTAGGTGCCTGCCTTCTTCAACTCTGTTGAGAACCTCAGCATTCGTGATGAAATAAATCAAAGAAATTCCCAGTATTTTTCTGTAACTCCACATCTCGAAAGCCTCTAGTCTATTTCTGTCTCTTTCGGTAAGACACCATGGCTCACAGCCATACATACAACTGTGTTAATTTGTTAATTTTTAATATTTTTTTTGAGTCAAATCAAATCGAAAACGCTTAACGATATCGCCAAACGCTATTTTTTTGTATGGGATTTGACGTTTGTTGTTTGTTATTGTAGAAAAAAATTCTACAACAAACGTCAAATCCCACACAAAAATAATTAGCATTGGGCGATTTCGCTAAGCGTTTTCAACTTGGCTCAGGCCCCATGTTTATGCTGCGAAACCTCTTATAGATGGTGTTTATATACTTCAAAGTTGAAAAATGTAGACATGGCCATACAAAACAATACAAAATCTCACGGATCTTTGCCTGAAACTATGTCGAATATGTCGATATGTTATTTATGAGAAATAAATTCTCACATATCGACTGTTGGAAAACAAATACAAAACTACCCCTACATGGTCAACTATACGTATTTGTCAAATAATATCATTATTACGTTCTAATGTGAGGTGTATAATATACCCCCATAAATATAATGAATTTTCTTGTATTCTACGTGGAACTGCGTGGAACTTCACTCAATTAAAAAAAAATAAGAAAAATAGAAACAGAATTGTTCTAGTGTTAAACAAAAAAATGAACAAAGCAAAGTAAAGCTGATAGTAAAATTCAATATAAGCAGCCTATTATAACCATCTATATTAATAGCACTTGACACTGGTTTCCTAGGAGATGCAGTCTTTATATGGGTGGTTTATTAATAATAAGGTTAGTTCTGTGATTCTCAATTAATAATATTATACTTTCTTGATACTTTGTGGCTTGTCTGCAAGAATTGAGTTATTCGAAATATTCTTATTTTTAATAGATTTGTAAAAAGGCCGATTTTTGTTCACGCGAGTCTAGTGAATGAATGCCCAACCAATTTAGCAAACACGGGAAAAGAAGGATGTTAAAAAAATAAGGGAAGCATCAGAACTGAAAGCATCATGCGCAATTTGCATTTCAAATATATATTTATTATCTAACAATCGATAAATGTATCCATATTTTCTTTAATAGTATGAAAGCAGAACTTTCCAAATAAAAGTAGAGAACGAATGGCTCGAGCAAGTCGACGAATATGTCTATCTTTTTTTTTTTTTTTTTAACATGTCTACGTAGGGGACGCCAGCTATTAGGATTTGGGTCCATTTTACTCTTCCGAAGAAGCGCACTACGTAGCGTTGGGAGGGGTTTGCAATCTAGAAAAGAGTTTATTAATTCGGATTTTAAAAAGACCCGGGTTGTACGAAGGTGGAAACACAGAATTCGGAAGATCGTTCCACAGTCGGGCTGCTGTGTTAATAAAGGAGTTCGAGAAGCGACTTGTTCGTATATGTTGAAGGTCCACTGTGAATGGATGCTGCGATTGAGTGAAGCGAGTGACTCTGTTGCGAGTGGGTGGAGGAGGGACCAAAGATGCAAGTTCTTCTGAGCAATTCCCGTGGTAGTATCTATAGAATAAACTTAAAATACCGACTCTGCGTCTGTGTTCTAGTGATTGCAATCCATCAGTCAGTGATGGATCATCAATCAGACGTATAGCACGCCTTTGGACAGCGTCGAGGGTATTCAGCAGGTATTGGGGGGCGCCACTCCAGAGGTGACTGCCATATTCAATAATTGGGCGTATTTGCGCTTTGTAGAGTATACAGATCTGGGTCTTAGTAAAATATCTGCGCGCTCTATATAGTACGCTCAATTTTTTGGAGGCGAGTTTCACCTTAGCTTCGATGGAGCCCTTGTAGTGTAATTGGTTCGTTATAGATACTCCAAGCAGGTCGATAGAGCTGCTGTTAGGTAGGGTGCTTCCGTTGAAAGACACTTGCAATTCATTGGGGTTTCTCTTCGCAGAAATTAGACAGGCTTGGGTTTTTGAGACGTTAAATGAAACAAGATTACTTTCACCCCAGGTATTGATTGAGTGGAGGTAGCTATTTATTTTTTGATGAAGGTCTTTCCGGGCTTCTGATATTTCACTATCTGGGAAGCATGTTTCAACGGAATGGATGGATTGATAAGGAGATTGAAAGATGAGTCATGGCAGGAAACAGAGTGAATGGAGCACTTAAACCAGTTATGAATGACCGCAACATATCAAAGGATGCTAAGTCGCCATTCATAACGCTATCTTAGTGCCAACCTTGACGTATGCAAGTGAAACCTGGACATGGCAGAAGTAATAATAATAATAATAAAAGACTTTTATTGAGTTAAACAACGTGACGGACTTATTGCCCGTAGGCAATCTCTACCAGTCAACCACCATGGTAAATACAATCAGTTACGGGAATATAAGAATACAAAAGAAAAATAGAAAAAAAATCACAAATTAAAAATACAAAATATATATTTAAAATAAAAAAAATACATGAGATAGATACGCTATGTTTATTGGATGGAGGATAGAAGTCGCACGAAAGTTGAATAAATGCAGTTGAAATGAGATCGCTAAGAATAATATGTAATAGAACGATGTATGACAGGGTCAGAAATGAGGACATAATGAAAGAATGTAGGATAAAGAAAGATTATTAATAGAATGAAAGTAAACAGAATGAAGAAAATATACATTGCGGAGAGGAATGGAATGAGAGGTCGTCGCCGCCCAAGGAAGGGATGGGACGTCCATGTGGACGGTATTTTGAAAGACGGAAATGTTAGAAGCGTAAACAACAGACGAACATGTATAAGACGATGTATGAATGTTGACGAAGCGATGTCAAGATAGAAGTACGTGGCGTTCGGTTCTCCCTGCCTACCCCGTGAGGGACATGGCGTGATGGTGTGTGTGTGTATGTATGTATTTTCTTTAATTATATTTAATAATGCACATTGACAAAATGAAATTATTCTCTTACCCAGGATGTAAGACGACGTATACACTCCTGATCCAAAAGTAGGTTCCAGAAGTTCCAGCGTTGCAAACATTTCAAAATTGAAGGAAAAAGATTTTGCGATTCCCAATGCTCCCTCCAAAATAGACGAGACGACCAATGCATGTCTTCTGCCGTATCTGTCTGAGAATGCTCCGATGAGAGGCAAAGCCAAAAGAGTACCGATACTGTGCAAAGTTCCAATCAAGGTTCTCTTCCATGTTTGGCAAGGAATGTTCATCTGAAAAAAATACTTGATTCGTCTAAAAACGAAACACAATTTAACAAAAAAAAAAAATAATATCGATTGTTTCTTTTAAATAAAGTCAACCAATTCAAACCCTTATTCAAACTATCCTAACGTATGGAATATTGGGTTGGGGGGGAGCCACCTTCACTGCTCTTGATCCGCTTATTAAAAGCCAAAAATCAGTTGTAAGGGTTATAAATAAAAAACCATACAGACATCCATCCGACCAGCTGTTTCGCGAATTTGGTGTACTTGACGTTAGACAAATATACACAAAACAATTGTACTTCACTACGCAAAGCATCGACATCTGCTGATACCACTATCCCATCAACTTTCAACGAGATGCCGTAATCGGAAGCATTACAAGGTGCCCAGGACCAGAACCGAATTCGCACATAGGCCTTCTCATTTTTGGCACCCAGGCTGTTTCATACAGTTCAAGATAAAAATTTTAACCTTGGTTATCCTGCACTTAAAGGGTTGTTGACGGACTGGTTGCTAAAAATGGGAAGAAGGGATACTGAAAAGATGCTTACCTATGTCCCTTCATAGTACACATGAACATGATGTGTTTGTGAGAGTGTGTGTGTATGTGAATGTGTATGTGTGTGTGCTTGTGTGTTTGTGTGAGGGTGTGCATGTTGGTGTGTATGTGTGCAAAACAGGCCTTATATTTAATGTTTTATATTTAATATTTATATTCAGTGTTTTAATTAAGGTTTTTATTTATTGTTTAATATATTATTGTTTGGATACATATGTATACTTATAAGTTTATTGTTTGATATATTTTGTTTGGATACATATACATATAAGTCATGACATGTTACTATATAAAATAAGCATATTCATGTAAACTGTATGATGAAATACGATGAAAATATTATATATAAATGTATTGATGTGATTGTGAAATATTCCACCTCGGTACAGGCAAAGCCTAGTGAGGTGGATATATATAATAATATGTAAATATTGTATATAAATGTATTGATGTGATTGTGAAATATTCCACCTCGGTACAGGCAAAGCCTAGTGAGGTGGATATATAATAATATGTAAATATTGTATATAAATGTATTGATGTGATTGTGAAATATTCCACCTCGGTACAGGCAAAGCCTAGTGAGGTGGATATATAATAATATGTAAATATTGTATATAAATGTATTGATGTGATTGTGAAATATTCCACCTCGGTACAGACAAAGCCTAGTGAGGTGGATATATAATAATATGTAAATATTGTATATAAATGTATTGATGTGATTGTGAAATATTCCACCTCGGTACAGGCAAAGCCTAGTGAGGTGGATATATAATAATATGTAAATATTGTATATAAATGTATTGATGTGATTGTGAAATATTCCACCTCGGTACAGGCAAAGCCTAGTGAGGTGGATATATAATAATATGTAAATATTGTATATAAATGTATTGATGTGATTGTGAAATATTCCACCTCGGTACAGGCAAAGCCTAGTGAGGTGGATATATAATAATATGTAAATATTGTATATAAATGTATTGATGTGATTGTGAAATATTCCACCTCGGTACAGGCAAAGCCTAGTGAGGTGGATATATAATAATATGTAAATATTGTATATAAATGTATTGATGTGATTGTGAAATATTCCACCTCGGTACAGGCAAAGCCTAGTGAGGTGGATATATAATAATATGTAAATATTGTATATAAATGTATTGATGTGATTGTGAAATATTCCACCTCGGTACAGGCAAAGCCTAGTGAGGTGGATATATAATAATATGTAAATATTGTATATAAATGTATTGATGTGATTGTGAAATATTCCACCTCGGTACAGGCAAAGCCTAGTGAGGTGGATATATAATAATATGTAAATATTGTATATAAATGTATTGATGTGATTGTGAAATATTCCACCTCGGTACAGGCAAAGCCTAGTGAGGTGGATATATAATAATATGTAAATATTGTATATAAATGTATTGATGTGATTGTGAAATATTCCACCTCGGTACAGGCAAAGCCTAGTGAGGTGGATTTATAATTATATGTAAAATGATATTGTTAATTGTTATAAATAAATAAATAAAAAAAAAATTAATTCAATATTTAAATATTAAATGTGCTTATCTTCCAATATCAGGGGGGCAAGTCTGGTCCAACCAGCGAAATCAAAATCCTCGTGATTACCCATATCTTGGATATAATTATCATATGGAGTTCTATGACATCTAAAGATATTATATAATAATTATATCCATGATATTGATAAATAGTGCAGCATATAAGCAATGTAATCATGTTGAAATTCAGCTGCTGGGGTCCTGTCTTCCCACTTCATAACCGAGTGTTGGTCTTTTTGGGTTACCTTGTTTTTTATACCTTTCATTTCGTGTGTAAACAATGAATGTAACTGAATCCCCAATAAACAATTAGTTATATTATATTAACATTGTATAGCCTTAAGATGATTTGTCAGAATTTTGAAGGAATTAATCACTATTTCAAATTAACTGCATTGATTTATTAATGCAAATCAAAACCAAACATTCATTTGAGCGTTTGCCTTGATTGCATTCATCAATATCTAACCAGATCATTGAATATTGCATTTCAAAGATAATTCATTCAGTTTTGTTCTTTATCTTTGTATTTTATCAAGATGAACTTTATACCCGTTTACATTTTTGGAAACATCCATTTAAAAAGTAACATTAATTGTTTTCAATATTATATGGAAATAATTTAATAAATAATTTAATTTAATAATTTAATACAATGCACATAAATGATACAATGCACATTCGATGAGATCGAAATGATATAACAATGACGATTAAGTTAATCTTCTTCTTTCCCCTTAGCGCTTTTGTCCCGTTTCTATCGGGACGATTAAGTTAATGATATAAAATATTTAAAAAATATAAGAAACATCATAATAATTAAATTGTATGTAGAAGGTTTTTATTGCGATTATTTTTTTATGGATAATCTATCGAAAGTATTATTCATTATACCTAAAGGTCAAATGCACACATACCAATCTTTTAAAGATATTTTTGCTGTTGAATATTTTTTTTATAATATACTATAGTTAAACAATAATATAGAAACAGGACCAAAGAGAAGATCAATATTACATTTTGTAATTGTTTCTTTAACTTGCAGATTAGAATATAAAATACCGGGTAATTGAGAAAGCAACAAAAAAAATGGACACGAAATAATTATGTGCAAAATAACTCTGTGATTTTGCCAGAACTAAACGTAACTGTGTAATTTGCCAGAACAACTAAACTTAATTTTGTAATTTGCCAGAACAACTAAACGTAACTATGTAATTTGCCAGAACAACTAAAAACTATGAACTTTTTATTTATTTATTTGAAAAAAATGGGCAACGTACAATAATATTTTTTAAAACAAATATAGTAAATTGTAACCACCTTTGATTTCATGTTGCATTGTACTCACTGTTGGTAACAAAACAATTAATTATTCCTGTCTTACGTGGCTCCTGAAAAGGGTCCTGGACATACAGAATATGTCCACGGACCTGATCTTTTCCAAATTATTATACGTGGTAAATACATCGGTACAAAGGCGAATTCTGAGCGGCATTAGTGTTTTTGTCCAAAAAGAATATTGAGGTGTGTCTTGTTCGTCTGTTTGGTATGTTGAAGTTAATAATTTTCAGAAGGTCTGTACAGTCAATATTGATGTTTATTATATCATAAAGGCTCATTAAGTCTGAGGACCATCGTCTTGTCTGTAAAGTCTACAATTCATGTTTGTAGTTATTACCAAATTTGTACTTCATGTGTTTCAAATATATTTGTTGTATTCGTTCTATACTGTTAATATAAATATTATATTGTGGATTCCAGATGACTGACGCATGCTCCAATTGACTTCTAACAATTGTGTTATATAGCAAGCTGAATTTAAATTATTGTTCATGAGCCAATCGACTTTTTTTAATAATGAATATAAATTAGTCCTCTTTTAATAATTAATATAATAAGTATTAATATTATTGATCATGTAGGTGTACATAACTCTAAAACAAGATTTCAACTGAAATTTTTATCCAAAGTAAACATCCTTGCAAACATACAATACGGTACTGCAAATGTTTTTATATTTTTTTGTGGTCATGAATTACATAAAATACACCATTTTGATTGAAAAAAATTATCGAAAGAATACATTTTTTGTCTTGAAATATTCTATTTTGACTTCTAGTGTATTGTTATCATTAATATTTCATGAGAAAGTAGTCAAGTTTTAAATATCTTTTCATTGGAAAAATCAAACTTACTTCTTGTACAAAGGTGTTATTATCCTTGAAGATATATTCCTGGCAAGTGGATTTTTTTGTGTTGAAGTGGTCTGGTGAACATTGTTCTTGATCCAATGATGAGTTGTAGTATGTGAATCTTTGACATTTGTCTCCTGGGGGAATGGCATTTGATAACCAATCTTGATTATATGGGCTGTTTTCATTTTCACATTCAGATACCCGACACCTGAAAAATAATTAGTTGAAATATTTTGCACAAAATTTTGAACAAACATCTAAATTGATAGTTTCAGCAAATTAGTTGAGAACCTTTGTGGTGGAGGGCTCTGTTTACACATATTCCAAACAAACAACTTTTCGTTCTGCGCAGTCCATGTGATTTCTCAAGTAATTTGCTAGAAACTATACGTATATTTGCGATACTGTGCTGCAACAGCAAGTAGATAGTGGTTACACAAGTCTAGTGTGTCTTGGCCTTGATTAGCTCTAAGTAAATGTTGAATAATAATTATTAAAACTCGCGCTAACGAGTAGCATTATAAACTACAGTTATTTTAGTATACATAACGATTTTGCTAGCCGCATTTAGCCTGGTGCTATGCACAATTTTTGTATGCAAATACAAAATATTTAGTCAATCAATTATATGACATAGTTTTACGTCGTTTGACTTCTATGTCGGTGTCCTGGGCTCGATTCCAGCAGAAGAAATTTATTCAAAACAATTACTCTATTATTCAATTATTCAATATAGATATTGCTTCTCTGGGTTAAAACATGCTCTCTGGGTTTAAAAAACCTCCTGCATAAGGTGTAAGGAAATTTTGAAAAATAATAAAATATGTGCCTTATTTTTATTATGAAATGGCCATTTTGTACTGCACATTTCCTTGTCCCAGTAATTGGTCAATAAATATACAAAGGGCATGGTGAATCATAATTGAGTTTTATTATAAGGAAACAGCACAACAGAATAATTTACCACTACAAAAGTTTGCAAATGATAATAAACTCGACACAATGGATAAGAAATTGTTAATACATCTTCAAAATACGAGTATATGACGCAATTATTCATCCCGTACAGGAATGTTCACTTTTACAAACTAAATAGATTTATGTCTGTTGGCGAAGAAATTTTAATGAAACAAGTTATGTAATCCTCAGATTCTGCTTGTCCAACTGTCGATTCGTTCAAGAGAATGAAATTCTCTTTAAGGAAGAGGCCTAGATATGCGAGAATTGTATGCAGGGTCTACTTATTTCACGGCTTTTCCAACTTTGAAGTCATAAAACACCAACTTAGAGGCTTCGCAGCATATATGTTCCATATACGTATTTACTCAGAATTCGGAGTAGAACATTTCGTGTGTCTGTGTGTGTTTGACTGTGTGTGTGTTTGTGTGTGTTGTCTGTCTGACTGTGTGTGTGTGTGTGTGTCCTTATAACTTTTGATCCGCTCAATTTACAGAGCCCAAAATTTCAAAATATATAAATAGTTATAGACCTACAAAACTTTTATACTCAGAATTTTGAATTTTTGTTTCAGTCAGGGGTTATCAACTTTTGAAATTTTGGTTTATTTTTCCGTATATCTCAGAAACCAAAAAAGGTAGAACGCTGAAAATTGGTACAAACATAGACAAATATAAAATCTAAAATTTATTTTTCAAAAAAAACCAGGGTTTCTCAAACATTTTTTATTAAGAAAAATATTTTTTAATGATAAATTTATGAGTTTAACTGCCTATATTTCCATTTTTTTTAAATATCGAAAAAACCCGAAACACCCCAACTAGATAATTTAATTTTCTATAAAAAATATCAGTATTGTAGCAGTACATCTCAATTTTTTTTAACAATTTTTATAAAAATTGAATTTAGTGACGACATTGCTTCATACAATTTGTATGGCAGTCGCCTATACACAATATGTATAGTTTGATACTAAAATCTCCAAACATACATACAGAACCATCATGCTATTTTCATATTCCGGGTAGGAAAAGAGGACTGACCTCCATACTGTCCTATCTTGACAAACATACCTACATGTGTTGTATAGAAAACAAAATATCCAAAAATATTCAATAATTTGGATTTATAGTTTTATAGTTTGGTACTTATTCTTCAACTATACATACTATCGCTTTCGACAGTTGGATCTCATGTGTTACATGCAACTAGTAATAAAATATTACAACTCTTCTTCGGTTTTAATTTTAAGAGATTGTTTGGCAGCAAAGCTATCCATCTCTTCCTCTACTTCTCTCAGTCTTCTGCGATTCTTTTCAGATCTGTATAAGAGGATTCATGTCGAGGCACATACCTACATGAGAAATTGGTTTATTTGTAAACAATGAAAGCAACAGTCCTTACAAATGAGGTGACGGTGTTTTCGCACAGATGTCACCCTAGAACTGCGCAATAAATATAATTTCTTTCTTTCCAATCCAATCTTTGCGTATATGCAATTAAAATATATTCGATATTAATCGTCTCACAGATCCAGACTGAAAACATAATTGAAAACTGTGTCACAGGTCAATTGCAAAAAATTGCCATGTGGCAATATACTCGCCACTTAAGCAGGATTCAAGGAAGTGTTTATTATTTTTTTTATGATATGGAAGGGTGAAACAAGAGTAGGTATGCGGGTTTTGTCGTATATTGTCTTAGCCTTAAAATTATTGTTTATGGGTATAATTACTTTGAGAAGAGTAGAACGGCTGGAGAAGGATTCTGGAGGAGGCCAGGACCCACACAGGGCTGTAGCAGCAATGATTATGATAATTACTTTGATTATTAATAGGGCATATAAACCTATACACGCTAATTTGAAATCAAATTTCTCAAATATGTTATAGGTATTAACATCTACAGCTGAAGCATACATTTTGAAATTGCTCAATTTTTAATTTTTCTTTAATTGAATGTGAAAGTTCAATTTTGAATTCTCTGTCAACGACATAGAAAGGGCCACACAAACCATGAATTCAGACCTCAGTCATATAGTCAGATGGGCAGCTGAAAATGGAATTCTCCTCAATCCGACTAAATCCCAAGCCATTATCATAGGTAGCCCCAAACATTGTGCTAAATTGACAAATGGTACATTTCCTCTCCCCTCACTGAATGGCACAGATATACCTCTATCTAAAACTGTGAAAAATCTAGGAATTTTGTTCAACCAGCATTTATCTTGGACTGAACAAGTCAATGAGGTTAGCCGCAAGGTTTTTCGTAGTATCCACTCTCTGAAAAGACTTCAAAAATTCTTTCCAACCAATATTAAAATAAAACTTGCGCAAACTCTACTTCTCCCTATTCTTGACTATGCAGACATTTGCTACTTAGATCTCAATCAAGAACATCTTAACAAACTAGATCGTCTATAAAATGTCTGCATACGATTCATATTTAACCTCCGTAAGTACGATCATATATCGCATCTTCGCAAACAACTCAAATGGCTTCCTATCCATCTGCGCCGAGATCAGCACACCCTCTGCCTCCTGTTTAATGTATTAAACAATCCGAATGCCCCCACATATCTGAAAGAAAGATTTCAACCGCTGGCCTCTCATGGACACCCACTTCGGTCTAGAGAAGAAAGAACCCTTGCCATCCCACCTCACGTTACAGAATACTATTCATCTTCCTTCACTATTCATGCTGCCCGGCTGTGGAACAATTTAGCATTTGATATTAGAACTGCCACATCACTTCCAATTTTCAAATCTCGTCTTAAATGCTCACTCTTCCTCTCAATTCCATAACGAACATATATCCCAATTTCACTTTCCATCCCTTTTGATCGCTCCTCATCCTCTCCCTTTCCTTTCTGATTTTCCTCTCCTTTCTGAATTTGTGTAATTTCTCACTTTTTGTTTTGCTGTCTTATACTGGTTGTGTTATTATGTATATGCCGAAACTATGTTATGTACTTTTAATCTCAGATGGTTGACTGGAAGAAATTGCCTCCAGGCAATAAGTCCGCCATTTGTACTATGTAATTTTATGTATGTACAAAGAAGTGTTATATAAATATAAATAAATAAATAAAGTTGATATTGTAGTTAACATATTTATTGAATTGTGAATTGTAAATTTAATTACTATCTTCAATATAGAAATAGGCTACATTGATGCCCCCAGCAGGCTAATATATCATTTGTCTAGCGAATTTACCAAAGAAAGAAATTAATAAAATTCAGTCAGTTTTCAATGCTGCAGCCAGACTCATCACTGGAGCCTCCAAATTTTCTCACATCTCTCACCATCTTCGCAATCTACATTGGCTTAAAGTCCCCGAAAGAATTGAATATAAGCTCTGTCTCATAATATTTAAAGCACTTCGTGGTATGGCTCCTACTTACCTCTCTGAACTGTGCATTCCGCTTTCAATAAATGACAGACAATCATCACTTCGTTCTGCCTCTTCATCCATGGTTGGGAAATTAGTTGAAATAAACAGGGTGCACACAACTAATTTCGGTGATCGTGCATTTGCTGTGGCAGGACCAAATGCATGGAATAAGCTCCCACACACCCTCAGACAAACCGAAAATATATCTTCGTTCAGGAAAAAACTCAAAACGCACCTTTTTCGCAAATCTTACCAGAGCCGAAATGATACAACATAATCATTTTTTCAGCGCCCTTGAGGTGAGATATTCACAAAAACGGCGCTATATAAATTATCCAAATTTATTTATTTATTATTATTATTAAGGGGTTTTACCTATGTACAATGTACATACTAGAATATTATACACCAAAGGTTTTCTTTATTTTTTTTTTTCAATAATCATTAAAAATAAAAAAAAAACATTTTTAACTCAATTCCATTGTTTATCTAGATCTTGTGCTAAGCAAATTTTCAAGTTAGGTAATGTGCTTAGCACGTAATAACAGTGAAATTGAGTTATAAATGTTGAATTGCAGTAACAGTGGAATTGAGTTATAAAGTGGAATTGAGATATAAACGTTTTTTATTAAAAATTTTAAGAAACTTTAATGGAATTCCATCAAGAAACTTCGATCAAAAAATAAAATATAATTACTAAAGGTTTGGTTTAGTTATTTGTTAAAACCATAGTAGTGAAAAGGGAAGAGTGAAAGGTTTCTCGGTTCATTATTAGCAATTCCGTACCTGTCTTGGTAAAAATAATCCTTCCAATGTCTTATCACTTAGATTTTTTCTGTTTATAACAAATATCCATTGACCAACAAACTCATCATATTCTAGATCAAGGTCCCAATTAAAGATTGTCCGTATTGAGCGGTTGGAAGTTCTACAGCAATATGTCCTGTTCACTGCCATATCGGGATGAGTTATATCGGCAGTAAACGATCACGTAGCAGGAAACATATTGTTATTAAATTATGAAACGAATTGTGAATATTTGATTCGTCATTTGCCGTGAACCAAGTAATGACCTAACGATTACAATCATGTGTTCAAATATCAAAACAATCTCTGGATATCAAAATTAGGTATGTATTATTCACATACATGATTCAGTTGAAAATTTTAGCTCACATGATGTCTTTTGGTTATTTTAAACGAACTAGTGATACCGCAGAATTCAAATTTGACCGTAATTAATTCATTTATTTAGTGTATGATCTAAAATAAATATAAAAATGTCATGTACCTCATCAAGGTACATAGTTTTATTTTCACATAATGCAAAGTAAAATTGTTTAAGGGTTGTATTACGGGAGTTATTTAAAAAAATGTAAGGTCCCGTACTACGAAAATACTGCTTAGAAAACCTTAACTTTTTCTTATATTTTTCTCAAATAACTCCCGTAATACTACTCTATATTATTGTTTCATATAGATTTTGTATTTTTCTTCAACATTTACATACTGTATTTGAATCTAAAAAACTGCGTTTGACATTGGAAGTATGAAACAATCTATGGTTTGATGTAAAATATTTGGATTTTTTAATTTCATGTTTTTACATACATACATACCATCATGACATGTCCCTTACGGGGTAAGCAGGGAGAACCGAGCACCATACTGATCCATTTTCGGACACAATTCTGCCTTCCTTTACATCGTCTCGTCTCATACATGCTCGTCGATTGTTCAAACTTTTAATGTTTCCTTCTTTCAAAATATCATTCACGTGGTCTTGCCATCCCTTTCTGGGGCGACCCCTGCTATTCACTCCATCTCTTACACCCATGTATATTTTTTTGGTAGGTCGCTCATCGTTCATTCATTCAATATGTCCAAACCACCTCAAGGCAATTACTTTAATTTTACATAAAACATCCTTCTTTATCTTGCATTCATGTATTTGTAACACAAATAATGTATAATTTGTAACTTTCTGTGTTCCTCCATATGGACTTTTAACTTTGCTTGATTTCCTTCTCCTGCACCGAGCGCTCTTAGTTTCAAAAACATGACAGTTTCCATCTTAAAAGATTCTTCGAGAAATTCGAAAGCGGTGTCAGAGAAAAGAGCTCTCTGGGAGGTACATCACACTCAGGTCGTCTGGATCACAGAGTAACAAACCCCTAAAAAGTTGGACTTTAAAAAACAAATATTTTTGATCTAGTTATTATGTTTGTCTATTCCTTTTTAAATTTTCCATAGATATTTTTTATCTTTTCCGGACGTGTTTCAACACTATTGCTTCATATTTGTAAATAATGAAATAAAAACATAATGGCGAGTATGTGACTCTACACTATGGTTACGTTCAATGGTTGAAATAATTAAGAACAATTTTAAAAAACCGACTCTGGAATCAGCTACAATGAAAACATAAAAACGATAAAAATCCACTAAGAAAAATAAAATAATTATTAAAAAATCACGTTAATTTTACATTATCATAACACGTATGACAAAAACAAATAGGTTTCAATTACAAAATATTTATTTACATCAAATCACTTTTTGAATTTTCCCATCATCAGATCTTGACCAAATCTAAATGGGACCAATTGCAAGATCACGTTCGTCTTCGCGGTCGCAATCCTAGGATTGGTTTGCGCCAAGCACTCCATCTCTCTACCGCCTTGGCCGCTAGAATTTTCATCTCTTGTAGCTGCCACAACGCACATTAATAACCTGGTTCATATAACTGTCTGTAGGACGACCTCTTTGTTTCCTATCTATTAATCGGAAGATACCTCCCTTTCTAATGAAATCGGACCACATGCTAAAAAGTTATCGCTGAACATACATAAAAAAAACATTCACTTCATATTGAAAACCACCTCGATTTTAGAGAGTCAGTTAAAATACTACATTATTATAAGTTTTGTCATAAGAAAAATATTATTTACAGTAGGTATACGAGCAGATTGAAGAACTAGGCAAAATTGTTTTTGCAAAAATTACATTACAGTACATACATACCATCACGCCATGTTCCTCACGGGGTTGGCAGAGAGAACTACGAGTTAAAATACCTTGATTTTATAAAGTTACACAATAATATTGGTCTGTGACGTCGCTCCAAAATCCAGTTTCCATAGTTCTTCTCTCCGTTGCTGTGAGGTCTCAACAGGAGAGGTAGTTAGATTTTGGAGCGACGTCACAGACTAACTTACAAGAGGGTACACGATTGGGCGAACACCTCCCATACTCTATGTGGACTACCCTCAATAGGCTGAGAACTGGTGTCACTCGATGCAAGAAGAACCTCAAGAGGTGGGGGTACCTGCCTGCAGATGACGATGTTAACTGTGATTGTGCGAAACCCAGGATGACAGCCACCTGCTGATGTGTCCACTGATGAGGGGAGGCTGTACACCTAGGGACCTGATTATGGCCAATGACAAAGCGATAAAAGTCGCAGCTTACTGGAGTGGCAGAATTTAGCCCAGACACGGAAAGTAAGTAAGTGTAATATTGGTTTTCTTTATCGATACGTAAAATTATCCGAACGACATAGTTTTGAACACTTTTATCATAGTTCTTCAACTTCAACTTTAGACAAGTACTTCAATTCAGCCCAAGGCTCAACAAAGATTAAAAAGTAGTATGTAGGTATAGTTATAATACTTTGATTTCATAATAAAACTTTTGAATTATTATTAAAATCGAAAATGTAATGTTAAACTACACAATTTTTGACAATTAATCAAATCAAAGTAATCCGATTACACTCTCATCGTCATTGAAACACTCCAATTGTAATTATATAAATCAGTTATCTTGTTTATCAATAATTTGTTAAGAAATGCAATAAACTTAACCTGAATACCTTAGATTCTCAATATCCACTTGATAATACTTGTATAACGTTTATGTAACATCAAATGCAATTAAGTACTTTTATTGAACCATTTGAGATATCTCAAGGGTTTATGATTACTAGAATCATCTTAATTATTCGTTTGGCCGCATATATCACAATAAGAAAAATTAGTTTATTTTTAACATTTGCAATTCAAAATAATGAAAGACAATTTTTAGAATCATCTCAATGAGTCTGAATTGAGTTTCACACTGACTTAAATACGTTGAAACTAAAATGTACTAAATCCACTAAATAAATTGACGGAAAAGAAAATTATTATTGTATAACTCTGGGATTTTCACATTAAATATCCATCTGCATTCAGCGTCTGCAATACTTGGTGTTGCAATTTAGTTTTGTGTTGAAATATATAACAAACTGTAAAAAATAGAATTAAAAATTAACTTTGTTTCCCTCTTTTCATCACAACTACTTTCGAGAACTATTTGACTGCTACTTTTGCTCGAGAACTACTACTACTTTCAAGAACGCAACAAGAAACAAAGTTGTTTTTTTTTTCAAATAAATTTTCACAGTGAATTGTCTCTTCCTTAGAATATTGATTTCAAACATGGTTATAACAAATATTGGTTCAATAATCGTCAATTTTTTGGTTACTCTTTTACTCTCCACTGCTATGGAATAGTTTTCACAACTTTACTTTTAAATGTATTTTTCTGAAGCTGGGTTCGAATGGTTGGTAGGTTCACAGTGATGCTTGCCCAACTGGTGAGCATATATTAATCAATTCTGTGAAATGCTTAGTTGCATAAGAACAGCAACACTACCAACAAGTCCGACTCTCTAGCGTCGAATTTCTTTGGACCCATTGGACATGCGGACCTTGTAGCCACGAAGAACAACTTTAGGGCTTTCAAGACTTTATGTCTTAAATTCGGTGCATTCTTATCTTCACTATCAATAAACAGTAAGCCAGTTATTTCCACATGATTAGCTCTCTTTGGCACATTAAATGCAGAGTCTGCAAGGTTTTAGAGTTCTCCGGACTATTCGTACGTTCTTTATTGGTTCTTTCAAAGTTTTGCAAGGGGCCGTTATAAGTCCCTGTAAGCAGAACGGGTGGTGGTGGAGGAAGAACAACCTTTGTGTTTTCAAAGGTACCTCATAATATTTTTTACAACAGACACCGCTTTCTCAAGATACTAAAAAATCGATAATTTGTATTCAAACTGGTTACCTACTTGTAATTTATTCTAGGGCGACAAAGTAATGGGATATAAAAATAGGTAGGTAATACAGATTGATTACTTATCGATCCAAGCACCTGCGTCATATTTTTCTTACTCAATGTAGGAAACGTGTTGAAGTAATTTTATTTTTTTAATATATACTATTTACGTGAACACATTGAAAGTTTACATTTATGGGAAAATATATTAGAGTAACAAATTTTTGACTTGATATGTATCAAATTGGCTGTAAGGTCCATACATACGTTTCATTGTGTCATTTTATTTAGGTTCAAAACATTATTTTTATTACATAGATACAATGATTACTTCTTCTTCGTGGATTGTTACCGATTATTATATCTTGGCCGGCTGCAGGGTAGCACTACAGGAGGGAAGGTTCTCATACAAACACGATAAGGTGCTTGAAATTGTGAGAGAAGCTTCCAGCCTTTCGGTGGCAAGAGCAATCAAAGGATTAACCACACGGAAACTGTCGGTTGTAACTTTGTAAAACCGGGACAAAAAGTCAGACCTACAACATTAATATCTATAATTAGGAAGTCAGATGACTGGAATATCCTAATGGATACGAGAACAGAGAGATATAACCTTCCAAAGGAGATCTGTATCTCGTCTCTTAGGCCTGACTTGACAATTTACTCTCTTTCATTATTTATGTGGTGCTGACTGTTCCATGGGACACAAATATTCCAAAAGACCACCAATACAAACTAAACAAGTACAAGGAACTGATAGATAAAACAGTTCAAAATGGCTTTAGCACGAATAAATATGCTGTAGAGGTGGAGGCGAGAGGCCTGCCCGCAATCTTTATATTCCTACTTTAAAGACCTAGGTCTCCCTAGAGGTAAAATAAAAGGACTTTAGAATAGGGTGGTAAAAGCAGGACTATCCGCATCCTATTGGATTTTGTTGCGCTGGGGAGTGGAGTATCAGTCGGAGGTTGATGGGTTGGAGAGCGTGACTTGAGTCATAAAGGGGCCCCTTAAACCCGCATACATGGTCACAAGCCCATGTGACTCGCCTGTTCTGGCTGGTACTCTGGTAGTCTGTGCTCGTGTGTCTGGATTCCTGAATCCAGTGAAACCACGATTGACTTTCTCTTTTGTATCAATGCAATTCCATACTGGAAACGGCAGTTTCAAAAGTTATCTTTTTCGTTTTCAATTAATTTTTCGATTCTTCCTCGTGTCAGCTTTGTCATAACTCTGAACAGACTTCTGAGCATATCCAAAAGAATATGCACTAACTTATACGTGTCAACTTTCCAACGATAACTCTACAACGATGTCCGAGTTAATTTCTTTGAACCCATTGGACATGCGGACCTTATAGCCACGAAGAGCAACTTTAGGGCTTTCAATACTTTCTGTCTTAAATACGGTGTACACTTATCTTCACTATCAGTGAACGGTGAGCCAGTTGCTTCCACATAATAAGCTCTCTTTGGCACTTCAAGTGCAGCGTCTGCAAGGTTTTAGAGTTCTCCGGACTATTCTTATTTTCTTTATGTGAACAGAGTTTTGCAGGGGGCCGTTATTAGTCCCCATAAGCATAACGGGCGATGGTGGGGGAAGAACAGATACAATGATTGATAAATCAATAATTTATTTCATCATCATCATTGGCCCTACAATCCGTTGTGGGCCTTGGCCTCCTTCAGAATCCGTAGCCATTCCTCCCTGCACTTAGCGGCTCTCTTCCAGTTGGTAAGGCCCAGCGTTCGTATATCAACCTCCACATCGTCAAGCCATCTCATTTTTGGTCTGCCTCTGCCTCTTCTTCCGTCTGTGGTGGTGTCTTAAACCTTGTTGGGAGTACGATCATCACTCATCCTGTGGACATGGCCCAACAATTGCAGTCTTCTTATTTTAATGAACTGTACAATGTTAGGTTCGCCACACAGTGCCACTAATTCGTGGTTGAATCGTCTCCTCCACACTTTATTCTCCATGTTCATTGACAGGACCAAATAATCTTTCTGAGGACTTTCCTTTCAAATATCAGAAGTATGTTTTTAGATGGGTCGATGGCAGAGCGGTTAGCGCGCTGGGCTAGTAATCCAGTGGTCGCGAGTTCGAATCCTGCCTCGACCGATTTCGTTCACCTATAGCACCAGCATTTATGCTTATTTTAGGGAACGTAGGAAGATGTATATGTGCTTGTTTAACAAGGAAATATTCATTTTTAAAAAAAAAAAAAAATGTTTTCATCTCTTTTGGTCATTACCCAGCATTTGGCAACATATGCAATGACTGGACGGAATAGCGTAAAGGAGAATCACTTACTTTAATAATTAATAAACACGTTGAACTTTCAGAGCAATAATCCAAAATCACGAAGAAAGAAAATGATTTGTTCAATTTTTTTTTAACTTTTAATCATTATAGCTGAACTAGTTTGATAATGATTATAAGACTGGTTTGAATAAATTTACATAATAAGTGTTATCAAAGTTGAAAGGTGAATCGATGTTTATTATATTAATATAATATGTAGGTATGTTTTTATGATTCCCTGGATGATTTAAATTCATAAAAAGGAATTTAAAACATTAACATAATAAAAGAATAATTTAATTTTATGTATAATTGCTCATTATTATTGTATGAAAATATTTCGTTTTTTTACACATACCTATATTCTGTGATTGGATAAATAAGTGAATTTTTTTTTAAGGTACCTACTGTGGCAGGTTTGGATTAGAGAGAATATAGGGACAGAATATGAATATTGCGCCACTGCGCTGGCGTATCTTGGGCCAACAAAGAAGATTGCGGTTAGAAGATATATTATCAATTTTTTCAACCCAAAGATGAATCCGATACATATATTTTGAAGACTTTCATTGAGATGCACTTCATTTGCATACAAACAAGTAGCATACATCGGTATTATCAAGCAATGGAAGAAGAAGTGATTGTGCTGGAGATGTTTTACAACGGAATGGAAAGAGGTTGTTAAGTTTTAAGTTAATGTAGGGCAAAACAATAGATTTGCTGACATGCGATACCTGTTCATGCTACGAAAGGTCATCATCAATGAAGATTGCAAGATCTTTTACAACCCTGGGGGATAAGTCTGGTCCAACCGGCGGAATCAAAACCCATACGATTACCCATATCATGAATAAAATTATTATATGGAGTTCTATAATATAATTATATCCATGATATGGGTAATCACGAGGGTTTTGATTTCGCCGGTTGGACCAGACTTGCGCATTAGTATGAATAGAATTGTGTGGTGTTCGGTTCTCTACCTACACTATTACATATATGTTATACGAGCGTCCTACATTTTGAGTTCACAAGTTTTTTCTGGTATTTATCTGGTCTTTATTATTCAACTCCTACCACGATAATTCATTCCTTAATTATACGTTTTATCTTTATTTGCCCATTCTGAATATTTCTTTTTGGGGGAGGCGAGACTGATGTGTGGATATACACGCACGTGTCGTGCTACGTTTTATAAGGTAATTCACACCTGTCGCTGGTTACATCAAAGTATGGTATATATTGTGTTGATGTGTGGTATTTTTATATCTGTTGTACCTGCTAATAGCAGGCAAGCCAACGTTCGGGCAGGACAAAGTCTGTCGGGTCCGCTAGTTATAATATATATGTGTGTATGTTTGTATTCGATGAGTGCAATAATTTGTTTGGAAATCCTCGGAAGTAATCTGACATTCAGAGGTTAACACAGAAGACATTGACATCGGACATATCTATATAAATATTTTGTTTTGACTATTGAAACATTACTTACTAGCTTTTATGTCCCGCCGTTGGCCAAGAATGTAAATTAGTGAAGGAATAAGCAATCGTTTATATACCTACATAATATTGTCACACATATTTTTTTTTAACCGTAGTATGAAAAGTAGTTTGAAATTTAATTGAGTTTAAGCGGTGTAAAATCTTAAAGTGATGGCCACAATCCATTTGCTTTTATATATAAGCACATACAATTCTGCACGCATGGACTATGGGAAATGATTTTTAATATGACTTATTATAAAAAGACAACGTCGTAAAGAGTTTGGATTTGGCCACAACCCCTAATTTTATATTTTGTCATCGAACGCAAATAATGTGTTTTAAATATTTAGTAATTTTGGATGATGGGAAATGGTTTAAAAATTGATTAAACAAAAGTACTGAAAATATTCTAGTGTTGGTCCCATCCCATTCGTTTTTATATTTTTCGTCAAGTGTGCATATAGTTTATTATAGTTTTGCACAATAAAACTGATAGACTTAAAACTGACACGTAAGTCTACATTACAGAAGAAGAAGGCTTAAGCTATGTTAAATAGTTTTTAATATGAATATAAACGTTGTGAAGATCCAGCAATGGCCACAACCCCGATTTTTTATATATTGTCATCAAAATGAAATGTGTAGTTATTGAAAATTAAGCAATATATGATGATATAATAAATGGTGTAAATTTGATTGAACAAAAGTAATGAGAAGATTCTAGTGTTGGTCACATCCCATTCGTTTATATGTATTTTCATCAAGTATGCATGTTGTTTATAATATTTCGTTACAATAGACTATTAGACATAAAACTAATCCAAAAGACTAAATAAAAAAAGAAGTAGAAGTATAAAACTCTAACAAATAGTTTGTAATAAAAACTGACCGAATGGTCTACATAGAAGATGAAATAGAAGAATTACACATTAGGAAATGTATTATATAAAATCTGACCAAAATGTCTTCATAAAAGAAGAAGAAGATGAATTGAACTATAGGAAATATTTTATATAAAATTCACCCAATATCTACATAAAATAAGAAAACGAAGAATTATACTAAAGGATAGTTTGTTTAAAAATAGTTTGTATAAAAACTAACCAAAAGGTCTACATAAAGGAAGAAGAAGACGAATTAGACTATAGGAAATAGTTTGTATAAAAACTCACCCAAGGTCTACATAAATTAGGAAAAAGAAAAATTAGACTATAGGAAATAGTTTATTTATGAACTGTCCCAAATGACAAAAGAAGAGGAAGAAGATTTAAACCCCAAGAAATAGTTTATAGAAAAAATCACCCAAAGGTCTACATAGAAAAAAGAAGAATTTCACTATAGGAAATAGTTTGTAGGTATATTGAATGTGTATAGTAGTTAACCTAAAATAGTTTAATAATTTTCCTATACAAAATCAGTATATTCTTGGTTTTTAAGTAGTAAGTATTAGGTATGTAGGTACCTACCTACAATGATGTTCTAAATTAATTTGAATTCGTTTTATAACAAATTTTATTTGAATATAAGAATGTGTCCGTTACCATAGTAACCATGTTCGAACATGTGAAAAATATCAAATGTTATGGAGACATTTTTTGAATATGTAGGTACCTACATTGGTTTGTTCGATGCCATAAAAATGAAAATTGTCAGAAAAATCAAATATTTTTAACAAATTATGCAATTTTATTACGCCTATATCTTTACTAATAATTAACAGACTTTTACAATATATGTCTTAAAACTTGCTGTAATGTCTTGTGTTTCATTTTATTATTTCATAATCACATTTATTTCAAAGGTATATTATTTTAAAGAACATATTCATTCGGTAGGAAAATTAAATATCGTATGAAAAGATATTAAAATGGCGGGGTTATATGTACATTTGTACAAAACGCTTACTTTAAAAATAAGTTAAACATTATAATTAGACAAAATATTCACCATGTTTTTCACTTAAAAGCTAAGTTATACTTGAAAATATTTTTTTTTCGTGTAAATACGTACTTCTAACTTTTAAACTAACAGATATTTGCGTGCAAAATGTACACTTTTTTGACAGATATGACTTGGAAAATTTTGTATGAAAAAAATAATTAGTGAAATATCTTTAAAATTCAGCATTTTAATCGCATTATTTTTAGCGTGACACTGCATCAGGTATACTGGTACACGTTCGCACATAAATTAGATTTTTAGATGCTCTTGGTTTTTCAAAAGGCGTGAGACAAACACACACACACACACACACACACACACACACACACACACACACACACACACTAACATATTGATTGCTTTATTACTTTAGACTAGCTTTTATGTCCCGCCGTTGGCCAAGAATGTAAAATTGTGAAGGAAAAAGCAATCGTTTTTATAATATTGTCACCCAATTATTTTGCAAAATCGGACTATGAAAAGTGGTTTGAAATATGATTGAATTTGATTGTAAAATGTTCAAGTGATGGCCACAACCCATTATTTTTTATATATTGCTATAAAGTGTGAATGAAGTATAATATACAATTTCTTCACTATTCGAAATGGTTTTAAATATGACTGTTTATCAACATTGTAAAGAGATTGGTTTGGCCACAACCCCCATTTTTAAATATTATCATCGAAAACAAATTGTAATATGTACTTACCTATTGAATATTTAGTAATTTTGGATGTTGGGATGTGGTTAAAATTTGATTAAACAAATGTACTGAAAAGATCCAGTGTTGGTCACATCCCATTCGTTTTATATTTTTTCATCAAGTGTGCATTATATTTTTGCACAATTAGACTGATGAACTTAAAATTGACACAAAAGTCTACATTAACGAAGAAGAAGAAGACTTAAACTATGGTAAATAATTTGAATATAAACGTTGTGAAGAATTCAGTAATGGCCACAGCTCCCTTTCTTTAAATATTGTCAACGAAATCAAATATATTATGTAGGTGTTAAAAATTATTTAAAATAGGATGATATAAATGGTTTAAATTTGATTAAACAAAAGTATTGAAAAGATTCTAGTGCAGGTTACATCTTCACATCCCACATCCCATTCGTTTTTACATATGTATTTTCATCAAGTGTGCATATCGTTAATAATATTTCTGCACAATAGACTATTAGACTTAAAACTAACCCAAAAGTCTAAATAAAAAAGAGAAGAATAAGTATAAGACTATAAGAAATAGTTTGTTTAAAAAATCCCAATGGTCTACATAAAATAAGAAAAAATACATAAAATAGAAGAATTAGACTATTGGAAATAGATTGTATAAAAACTGAGCAAAAGGTCTTCATAAAAGAAGAAGAAGATTAATCTATAGGAAATAGTTTGTATTAAAACTGTCCTTAAAGGTCTACATAAAATTAAGAAGAAAAATAATTAGACTCCAGGAGCCGTCGCTTCAGACCCTTCAGTACCTCCCGTCCCATCAGGCCCTTCAGTACATCCCGTCCCTTCAATCCCTCATCACGTCCCTTCCAATCAGGCCCTTCAGTACCTCCCGTCCCTTCAGGCCCTTTAATACCTCCCGTCCCTTCAGGCCCTTTAGTGCCTCCCTTCCCTTCAATTACATCCCGTCCCTTCATTCGGGTAAGAAAAGTTTAAATCCAGAAACCATCCTGGAAGAACCGCGAAGAGATGTAAGCACCGTCTTCTTTTCCCAGGATACTCCACCTTTATAGGTAAAATGACCAAATACACGATGAAGAAGAAGAAGAAAAAAGTTTAAATCCAGAAACCGTCCTGGAAGACCTGCGAAGAGATGGAGGGACAGTCGGACCTTCTTTTCCCAGGATATTCCGCTTTCATTGGTAAAATGACCAAATACACGAAGAAGAAGAAGAATAAGAAAAAAGTTTAAATCCAGAAACCACCTCGGGCACACGCTCGACAATTCGCCAAAGTTTCATTGTAATCGGACATACGGTTTAGGAGCACATCGCTTGCATACATTCATACATTCATAAATAAATAAATAAAATAATTTTCCGATAGGAAATCAGTATATTGTTGATTTGTAAGTAAATAATAATAGGTAGGTACCTACCTACAACAATGTTCTAAATAAATTCGATTCATAACAAATTTTATTTGAATATCAGAATCTTTCCGTTACCATAGTAACCATTCCAATACGTAAAAAATATCAAATGGTTTGAGACATTTTTTGAATATGTAGGTACCTACATACATTGGTTTGTTCGATGCCATAAAAATGAAAATTGTCAGAAAAATCAAATATTATTTACAAATTATGCAATTTTATTATGCCTATATCTTTACTAATAATAAACACATTTTTACAATATATGTCTTAAAACTTGCTGTAATGTCTTGTGTTTCATTTTATTATTTCATAATTACATTTAATTCAAAGGTTTATTATTTTCAAGAACATATTCATTCGGTAGGAAAATGAAATATTGTATGAAAAGATATTAAAATGGCGGCGTTCATGTACAAAACGCTTACATTAAAAATAAGTTAAACATTATAATTATACAAAATATTCACCATGTTTTTCACTCAAACGCTAAGTTATACTTGAAAATATATTTTTTTCGTGTAAATACGTACTTCTAACTTTTAAACTAACAGATATTTGCGTGCAAAATGTACACTTTTTTGACAGATACGACTTGGAAAATTTTGTATGAAAAAAATAATTATTGAAATATTTTTAAAATTCAGCATTTTTATCGCATTATTTTTAGCGTGACACTGCATCAGGTATACAGGTACACGTTCGCACATAAATTAGAATTTTAGATGCTCTTGGTTTTTCAGAAGGCGTGAGACAAACACACACACACACACACACATACACACACACATACACTAACATTTTGATTGCTTTATTACTTTAGATTATATTCATGTTATGATATACATATAACACCAAGATTTATTTTTGTCACGTGTGTTTCTTTATAGGTCACATAATATAAATAATAATCCAATTAGTTTTATCACAAATAATTATGATGAAAAAGATAATATAAAATATTTCGTTATACTTTATTTAATTTGCAAACGCGCGACTTCCATTCACCGGTATCGATGATTGCCGAGTATTGAGCGATACCGGTGATTGGGAGTACATTTTGTGAACAATGAAAATCAAAACAATTTTGATAAATTCTTGGTAAAATTAAAAGAATATCTTAAGTAAAATTTGAATTTTGGTTTTGTTTTATTGTTATTTTAATCGTTAGGATTTGTGATTATTTTATATATTTTATATTATTAATTAATTTTTTTTTATGTTTTTATATATATTTTGCTTGGATTGTCAATTTTTTGCTTGCTTTTTAGTTTATATCAATGTAAATGTTCATTTATATGATGCCAAGGTTAAGATTTGTGTAGATTTAGTTAGTTTGTATATTTTTGTGATATGTGACTCAATTCAAAACACGAGATAATTCTCTTTTTGAAGTTGAGTCATTCATAAATATGTTATCATTGTATAATCGGAAAATATTGTGTATTTTGCATCCGTATTTTTTAATAAATAAATAAATAAATAAATAGAACGAAATATTTACTTTTTTTTATCATAATTCTACATGGGAGTTCTATCATGAAGTGACATTTTCAAACATTAAAAAAAAAACTGTTCAATTGTGTGTTACCTTGAATCCAGCCACGGCGAGTATTTGGCAATTTCTTCCACTCAATCAGTGTTTCCAGCCAATAAAAACGAATGGCATGAGAAAATTAAATTTATCATTTCAACTTTATGTGTACAATTTCAACCATAGCGGAAAAAGGTGTGAATACATTTTCAAAGGAATGGAAAAAGATTGTAAATCATTACTCTTTGTTCCGAATGCACAGTCCTAGGTAACAAAATACTAATTCATAATCTCACTGAAGTATTTAGTATTCTTGAGTAAGCAATTGCGTTGCAGAGACATAACTAACTTTATACTAAATACTATGACAAACTTAAGGTCGATGGCGTAGCATTTCACATTATTGCGTACGAAGAAAAGCGATATATAGTTTTCCATGGGTTTAGACCATAGCTTTTCATATAATACACAATAAAAATCTATGGTTTAGACCAGGGGTCTCCAAACTTTCCAGCCTTAGGGCCATACTGATTACTCCAGTAAGTTCCGAGGGCCAAAACCATATTATCATTGTTGCCGGTGGTAAAAAGTGAAATAGTCCACTGATAAAAAAGAAAGTCCGAAAAAGTACGCAACGTTTAAAAAAGGCTGCAAATCGGACTAAAGTCCGCAAAACGGCAACATAGATCTGTACACAAAAAATGTTTACAGATCTAAATTAACTGATGAGCATCTTAAATCTCTTTTAATAATTGGTACAAGTAAAATTAGTCCACAACTACAAACTATTGTCAGTGGAAAATCTCAATTACATAAATCTCATTAGTATTTCATATGTCATTATGCTTGTTATAAGTTATGTTTTTATTTAAAATGTATAAAATGTTAGTTGGATTCATTTCAATAATTTGTTAGTTATTATAAAATATACTGAAGTTAAATTTTCTGCATATTATACATGTCTTTACTCATTACAATTCTGTGTTTCTTTATCCAACTTATCACAAAAACAATAACAATAAGCCTACAACAATGTTATGAGTAGTTAGCCCATGACCATATCAATGTAGATGTCATATTAATAATTATTCAACATAAAATTAGAATACTTCAGTAAACTAAATTAAATTTGCTATAAAAAATATGTTCTCTAAAAGGAGTTATATGCTAGCTCTCCGCGGGCCGGACGAAATCTGTCCGCGGGCCGGATGTGGCCCTCGGGCCGTAGTTTGGAGACCCCTGGTTTAGACTGACGATTAAAATGTTTTTTTTGTCATAACAACACAAATTAATGTACATATGTAACCAAGCTTACGCTGACAGCTCGATGTCACGATTTTTCTTAAATTCCAGTGAATTTTCGGCATCTCTTATAGATCGCTGAATAATCTGTTTGGTATTTGATTTGACAAAATTACAAAATACATCTTTGACGAAATTGCTAAAATCATCATCCATCGAAACCATCTCGTATATTAGTATTAAACCACTCAAAAGGTTCCTCGCGATCACCCTACTTTTTGACAATTCGCAAATATTTGTTTACAACAACTTGCATGCGCTAAATATTTAGATAATGTCTATATATTTCAACTTCGATGTTAAAAAGTTTGTCAAAAAAATACGATTAATATCGTTAGTCTCCAGAATGTGGAAACTTGTTATAGGGTGCATCCTACGTTAATATTTGACGTAGTATGTACAATACCTGTTGGTTACACGAGAAGTTACAAAATAAAATTAAATTAAATGTCAGTCTACAAAATGACAGAATATAACGGTTATTATACAAAAACTGACTACCGAACACAATTGACTGATGTATTAATTTGTTGTTTGGTCAGGTGATTTGACTATATATATATATATATATATATATATATATATATATATATATATATATATATATATATATATATATATATATATATATATATATATATATATATATATATATATATATATATATATATATATATATATATATATATATATATATATATATATATATATATATATATATATATATATATATATATATATATATATATATATATATATATATATATATATATATATATATATATATATATATATATATATATATATATATATATATATATATATATATATATATATATATATATATATATATATATATATATATATATATATATATATATATATATATATATATATATATATATATATATATATATATATATATATATATATATATATATATAAATATATATATATAAATATATATATATATATATATATATATATATATATATATATATATATATATATATATATATATATATATATATATATATATATATATATATATATATATATATATATATATATATATATATATATATATATATATATATATATATATATATATATATATATATATATATATATATATATATATATATATATATATATATATATATATATATATATATATATATATATATATATATATATATATATATATATATATATATATATATATGTTATATTTGATGTTTTCACGGGTGAAATATGTTATAATATTTTTATCTCGGTATTCCCGTGTCAGTAGGTCTTGACTAAGACCATTTGTCTTCCGACGTTTCGCCTGAATATCACCAGGCATTTTCAAGGACTTAACGAAAAGCACGCGCGCGACACACGTCTACTCACACTGAAAGCTCACCGTCAAGTGACTTGACGGTGAGCTTTCAGTGTGAGTAGACGTGTGTCGCGCGCGTGCTTTTCGTTAAGTCCTTGAAAATGCCTGGTGATATTCAGGCGAAACGTCGGAAGACAAATGGTCTTAGTCAAGACCTACTGACACGGGAATACCGAGATAAAAATATTATAACATATATATATATATATATATATATATATATATATATATATATATATATATATATATATATATATATATATATATATATATATATATATATATATATATATATATATATATATATATATATATATATATATATATATATATATATATATATATATATATATATATATATATATATATATATATATATATATATATATATATATATATATATATATATATATATATATATATATATATATATATATATATATATATATATATATATATATATATATATATATATATATATATATATATATATATATATATATATATATATAATATTGTGTGCATAATTCACTAATAATCACGCCATATTTATTCATATATCTAAATACATGCATTTTTCAAAACATATTTAATCACAGCTTACATATGAAATCTAATAAATTAGTTGCATGTAACACATGAGATCCAACTGTCGATGGCGATAGTATGTATAATTGAAGAATACGTACCAAAATATTAACACAAATTAATAAGTATTTTAAGATATTTTGTTTTCTATACAAAATATGTAGTTATATATGTCATGATATGATAGTATGGAGGTCAGTCTGTTTTTCCTACCCAGAATATGAAAACAGCATGAAGGTTTGTATGAATGTATGGAGATTAAGTATCAAACTATTAAATCTTCTTACATATAATGTATAACGTATTAAGACTATTATGTAAGTCTTCTTAGATATAATGTAATTGTTTAATATAATTTTTAGTTTGAGAAACTATTTATATTAAGTCTTCTTAGATATTTTTAAAAACATTGGAAATATAGGCAGTTAAAAGAAATGTTTGAGAAACTATTTTGAAAAAAATTAATTTGAGATTTTATATTTCTCAATATTTATACCAATTTTCAGCGTTCTAGCTTTTATGGTTTTTAAGATATAGGAAAAAATAAAGAAAAATTCAAAAGTTGATAACCCCTGACTGAAACAAAAATTCAAAATTCTGAGTACTTATAGAAGTTTTGTAGGCCTATAACTATCTAAATATTCTGAAAATTTGAGCTCTGTTGGGAACGGACACACATACACACTAAATGTTCTACTCAAAAGTCTGAGTAAATCTGTAAAAAGAACATATATGCTGCGAAGCCTCCAAGTTGATGTTTTTTGACTTCAAAGTTAGAAAAACTGTGAAAAATATGGACCGTGCATACAATCTCACGTATTCTAAACAATACATAATATGAAAATACTAAGATTGTCTGGGTGAGGGTTTAATCATTTTCGACATTTTTACCCTCCACACTAGTGGAGAGTCATGGTGGAGAGTCATGATTTCACAATTTTTAACCGTATTTTTTACATCAATTTCTCAACGGGTATCATGTAGAGAGTGCACACTGTGAGTATCGTCGTGATGTGTTTGTATGTATGGCGTATGGCATACGGCGTTCGGCGTACGGTATTATCCTTTTTGTGTCCTCTCTACAGCCCAAACTATAAGTCCGATCGACTTCATATTTACATCATAAGTGTAAAGTGCATAGACCTAGAGCTGATTAGTTTTCCATAGACAACTTTTAATTTCTTCTCTATGATTTCATCATTAACGTTGTTTTTTTTTGTGTCCTCTCTACAGGCCATACTATAAGTCCGATCGACTTCATATTTACATCATATGTGTAAAGTGCATAGACCTAGAGCTGATTAGATTTACATAGATATCCGTTAATTTCTTCCCTATGATTTCATCTGTCCAAATTTTCAAAATGCTCTCACGGTCTGGAAAATTTAGTTTTTTGTATACTTCTTAAAATTTCGATAAACAAAAATACACTCAACAAAAATGCATTCAAGGATTGTCAAAATTTAAAAAAAAAATCTATTGTTTGCCATATCAATGTGAAATAAATTTCATATTTGTATGAAAAATGTATATAACAGAAGTCACGTAAACCAGCCGACAACAGGTCGTAAGCCCTGTAGGTGCCTTGAGTTCCTGGTTCTTCTATAATATCCCAACATCGTCTCTATTGAGATTTTAAAAAGTTTGTCAATATAAATCAATAATTTTAATCTAGTTGACAGATAAATCATTTTTAGAAATGTACCTATATTATTATAACTTTAACAGTTTTTCTATTGAAAACATTTAAAAACAGTAGCATATTATTATTGCATCTTTCCAAAGTAAATTCAAATTTTATTAACGCTTAGCCGGAAACGCAGTTTACTTCTCACGAAATTAATAATTGTTCGATTTGATCAAAATATATAATCAAATCAAGCTGGATACAGCATTGTCATCGGGAAGACACAAATCCTGAATGTTTCTGAGACTAACTGGTCAGGAAGTGAGTAAAAAATCGATCGAGAAATTCCAGTAGACAAGAGTGACGTTTAAGGCCCTTGAGGTCCTTGGGCATACGGATGCTCACAAATATGCACACTAAATTACCTTTTAATGTATGAAACACTAAATTAATGTATGAACAGGTAAAATTTAGAGTTTTTTTTAAAGCAAGAAGAAAGATATTCAGATTCTCTTTCGATTGAAGTAAAAGTCTACTTCATGTGATTCACATTAATTACACCAACATAGTTAAGTAGTCTCCAGGGCTCTGAAATAAAAATCGCGTTAAGAGATTGGATTTATGACAGGTATTATGGCGGACATTGGGATCTGGTCGATCTGTTTTGTGTGAGCCTATATGTTTGTTATGGTAATGATTGTGATTGCAGAAAGTTGAGATTGTGTACATATTTAGTGTGGAACGGGAAAAATCACCTGGTTCATAATTGCATATAATTGTCAATAAAAATTGTGAACTGCTAGCCCTAGAACAGGATTTCCTAGTTGGGCAGCAGTAATCTACTTAATGTTGTCATTATAAATATGGTGTGATAAAAATAAAATAAAATAAATAATAAATAGGTCATGTAGGTTTTAGAGTTATTCACAATAAAAAATTAAAACGGTTTTTTTAACAGCATTTTTTTTAATTTTTATTGTTGTAGTTTTATAAGAAAAATAGGTAACTATTTACAAATGGCCTACAACGCCAATTTTGTTTTTTTTGTCAATAGATAGATAAAAATATACAGATTACGGGAAAAATATTCATTTTCCCGGGAAACGCCTAGAAAAATTAAAAAAAAATTATATTACGAAAAATGTATGAAGAAATCCATGCAAATAGTTGTTTTTTTGGCAACTATGGGCGAATATTCAAACTAATTGTTAGTATAGAAACACGCGGCGAAAATCTGAAGTTAATGAAAATTCTATTAAATATCGAAAATTCATTTTTCCCGTAATCTGTATATATTTATCTACCTATAGACAAAAAATCAACAAAATTGGCGTTGTAGGCCACTTGTAAATAATTACCGAAAAATATTGATAAATTTAAATTTCGAAAAAAACTCAATAGAATAGAGATGTTAAAATAAATAGGGGGCTACTCATGACATGTTCTTAATACATTCTTCTTACCTTAATTTAAAAAAAATGTTTAAATTAGTAGTATCCCATATTAATCTTTCTCTAACTATATTTTAATCAATAACAATTATCAAATTAATTTAACCACAAAGATTGCTAAAGTCTGAATATTGTTTTAATCAACATAATGTTATATTTAATATTTGATTTATTCAAAACCATTGAAGGTTTACCTGTAATCAACTTCAGGGGTAGTGAAGATATAATTGCTGGCATGTAAGGAACACAGAGTTATCGGTATAAATGTCCATAGGAAGTGTTTTACTTGATATTTTCCAATTTTTCCAGCTTCTTCCAATATACCATCCACATCTACGTCCAAAGGCTTCATTTTAACCACTCACTTTCACAAAAATATTATAAATAATACCTCCTTATTGACAATCAACCAAATTTCAAAAGATTAATATTTGAAACACAATAAGATGTCAATAATTTTCTTTGGTACGAGATCGAATATCATCAATTAAAACTAAAAAAACTTAACAAATTTGACGAAAATAAAAACACATAATTAATTAATTTAACTTATTCGATATGCACTTAACGACGAAATTTAAATCAGATATTAAAACCTTTGATCTCAAATCTCAACGCACACAGTTATCGTTAATAATAAATAATTGTTTTTTTTTCGAACACATATAGATAAAACAATAAAATGTTATTTTATCAAAAACGTATCGTTATCGCGATTTTTTATTACCTTAGTGGTGATTTCACAATAATAATACTGATTCTGTAATATAAATATTTATTTACTTTTTCTGATTACTTATTTTAAACTAATAATATATCGTTTTTGTATTATATATGAGTATTTATTTGCTCTGATTGATATTTGATGGACAACGATATGTTTGTGTCAATATTATCCGTAATTTAATTGAATTAAAAAAAAACTTCACTGTTGGTATTTATGTGATATCGCATTAGGAGCAAATAAACTATGCGACTGTCAAGTGGCGACTAATCTATACATTCATTCTCATTGTACGCTGGTAGAGAAAATGTTTTTGTTGTGGTCATACAGTAATATTGTATTGTAAGACATGATAGTAATATCAATGGAACGATAAGGTGAGATGGACGTCACCTATGGTCACCAATATTAATGTTTTTAAATATAATTATTATAATTGATTAATTGCAATGTCAGACGTAAATGAAACGAGGAGTGCATTATAAAGATAGACAGTTTGCTTTAAATACTTCCGAGTTTTCAATTTCCTGTTTTTTAAATATTAATTTATAATATGGATTGTGGCGACTGCTGCCAACGTACCGTACTACAAAACGAACCATTTTGAAAAAAAATAGCATAGTCATTTTGGATATAAATGAAGAATAATATAACTTTTTAATTATGTTCTGTATATATTCTTCCAGAAAAATAACAAGCATACCCCGATTTTTGACATTTATTATATTTCTAAAAAAACTATAACTAGCAAAATATATTTTTATAAATTAAATAAGACAAAATATCTGTAAAAATATGTTGTGACGTTGCATTAATGCATCAGGTTAAGTGAATAAACAAAAAAAAAATATTATTTCGCGCTGAATGGAAAATAAATGTTTTTTAGGTTTCTTTACTAAAAAATATGTTGTGCATATTTTTTCATATTTAGTATTATATTTTTTCGACATATTTTTTCTACATATTTTTGTTAATTTAAAAAAATATATATTGCTCTACGCCTTAGTTTATTAGAAAAATACGATTGAAAAATAGATACATTGGCAACAGCCACCCTCTTAAGAGAGAGCAACTGTCAGAATTATGTCATTTTGTATAGGCCAGACTAATTTAAAAGTATAAAGATAATTTTTTTTAAGTAAAAGGATACCACAGCAGGTAACAACGATCGGATAATATGAACCCTGAGTAGTCGTGGCTTTGGGTGATAACAGCTTTCAAAGTGTTGAGAATTGCTATTCTGAAAAGCGTGATTTTTTTAATATTCACTATTAGAAATCACGTTTTACATTTACAGATACTTTGGTTGATGGAAAGCCATTCATTGCACGGAGTACTCCATCTTTTTTATTATTTCCATATAATATACTATATGGAAATCGAGTCTACATTAAAATTTCAATATTTATATTGTATAAAATTGTATTTAGTAGACTAGGTAGATACTATAGTAAAAAAAATAAACTTATCATAACATTGAAGAAACGAAGAAATAATTTGGATGCAGAAGAGATATTTGAATTATAAGTTTTTTTTTATTTTCGTATAAATTGAGATAACTTAGAATCATCACAGTTAAATTAATCCACAGTCTTGCTAATTGCACTTTAAAATTTGAGCAAAAATATCGCAGAGTGTTTGAAAATGATTTACATTAAATTACAGTGTAATAATAAATAATGAAAAATCTTATAATAAGCTTAGGAAAAGAGAAGTTCAGCCTCTTGGACAGTGTCAGGCAGTTCTATGTTGAGAGTTTCTGGTGAAGTCAGCATCAGACCAGCAGACAAGAGGCACGTGGAGGCGAATATATACTGAGGGAGATCTTTAATGGCACTTGACTGAAAAAAAAACATAAAAGATTACTAACAGGTACTATGTCAAAATATTATTTTAACATGCACCCAATTACAAGTTGCCACATTCTGGAGACTTACGATATTAATCTTCTCACAGATCCAGACTGAAAACACAATTAAAAACTGTGTCTCCACCGGGAATCGAACCCAGGACCCTTGGATCAGCAGTCAGATACCTAACTAACTGAACCACGAAGGCCGACACATTTTTCAATGCAATAAACTATAGGCTCAAAACATCTGTGTGCATGCACCAGAAAAAAATACAAAATATTTCAAATTTGAGACCTAAATCAATAATTTGATTTAATGAATCTATCAAAATTGATATAATAAAAAGATGATATTGAAATACCTATATTGGTCAGCCAAAAGTGTAGATATGTACATGTTTACCTAAAATCTCAATGTGGTATTGAAACGAGTGAGTTATGGCAAACGCTATACTACCAAGTTACTCTACAATGTATTGAATTTTTGGAAATTTTAATGGAATATTTTTAACGTTTTCGTGAAATGAGTTTGTTTAATTATTTTAGATTTAAATATTTTATTATGATAAATTTATAATAATTCTTCAAAACCATTTTATGAAAGCGGTGTGCCCATTTTAAAATTTGAAAATTAAAATATCAAATTTTATGTGTCCGGAGCTTGGGGTCACTTTGAAATATTTGATTCTTTGAGTAAAAAAAAAGAGAATCACTGATCAGATAGATATCCTTCAAAATCTAATGCGATCTAAACGAGAATTATAAATATATATAAATTTGTAAAATTAAATAAAAATCTAATGAATAATTTAGTCTATAATCGATAATGTGGAATAAACACGCCTTATATGTATAGTATCTACCTATATAGCAAATAGTACACAGCACACACACAGATATGTACATTGTGATGAAACTTTCATAATACAATCTCAGTATGATACTAGTTGATAATCAGTAATATAAAATAGCCTTAAAAATTGCGAAATCATAACTCCCCACTGTATCCCCTTGGGGTAATAAGGAGTAAAAAAAGATTTAATTATTTTTATATACTTAAGGATTTAATAAAAATATTAAAATAAGTAAAACTATTTTTTAGTTTTTATAATTTAGGAGTAAGGTTGATCTTCGCCTATCAAATCACTAAACTGACCTATATTATTATGTAGGTATAAAATAATATAGGTCAGCAGGCTAAGACGTCGAATCGTTCTCGCCCGGCGAGATTAGGTCGACATCGAGTCAAGAGACGAGATCATACGCCGCCATGTTGAATTAAATGTCATTTTTTACGCGAACATTGCCGAATTTCATATTTATTTTGAGAATAATTATATGAACGGGTTAAACGACGACGTTTATGAGATTCTGCAAACCCCTTAAATATTCCGCGTACCTAATTCATTTATTGCTCATTACCGCGTAACAAAAGTTTTATACGGTTATATTATATTTATTGGAAATATGCGTCCGTAAATGTTTTCCGTAGGTATAGATTTGAAATAATTTTTGATTTTGAGAAAGTATTCTTGTAAGCTATTTTATCACATATGTATTTTAACACTTAACAAAACAAAATTCGGCGTAGTTTTTAGTAAAAAAATAACACGCTGCTGTCATCACACTTGATAAATTGATCGAAATATAATTAAAAATATTTTTTAAAGTACTCTCAAAACATTCAATAAACACAAAAGAAACTTAATTTAATCGTATTATAACTTGCTTCCGTGCTTAAAAATATGACCATATTATAATTATTTAACAAATTTATGTAAAAAAAATGACATTTAATCAAATCATGGGGAAAATATTGTGTATTGCCATAAATGATAATTCAAAAATGTACCGCAAGCCAGCCTAACGGCTACAAATACTAATAAGTGCATTTACGAACTCGACAGCGCTTAGTGACTACGAATTGTCGTCACGGGCGTAAACATGGCGAGAAGAGCGGCGATACGTTGTCGGATCTCGACTTTTTTACTGACTTGGCCTGCAGTTTAGTTGTAGTATATTGGCAATCTGTATAACATCTGTTTGTATTTGCTATGATATCAGAAAGGGGTTCCGTTTGATACGAGGCTATACGAGAAAAACATTCCATGGCGCGGTACCATGTGACGTCATCAACATAGTGACTGAGGTCCTCGGTTCTGCGCATCCTCTGGTGAAACTCCATTACTTAGTACATCCTGCCTCACCACTTTTTTCCATCTGCACTTTAGCCTCCGTCTGGATCATTTACGCGGCACATTTAAGTTTTGGGCTACTTTCCTTATATATTCCAGTGGTCTTCTACAAACATGTCTGTACCATCTCGATCTGTTTTATTGGAGTTTCTCAGATATAACGCACACCCCTAGGGCTCCTCGTATATAGGCGTTTCTTTTTTTATTTAGCCTAGTAAACTAGTCTTGGGTTATTACTTTCACTGATTCTATTATAATTAATTCACATATTTATTACGTTTATATATTAATTATTGTAATAGGTAATATCGAATCTATTAAAGTGCTAATTGTTAATAATTATAAACGCTTAATATTTATTTATTGTATTGTAAGTCAATATTTAATTGTGGCGTCAAGGATGGGATATCGATAATTTATTATTTAATAATAATAAACCTGACCTCTAAATACTAATTGAGCTTTAAACATCGCAGTGGAAGATATTTCTCATCCGGAAGCATTGAAGAGTATCTTAAAGTATGATACGAATGAAATAGAAATTTGAAGGTGTAGTGAATCGTTGTTGATTTTTGTATCTGGGTCATGTATGGGCGGGGAAATTATCACCTCCACTAAAAGTTAAGGGGAAATTAGAGAGACGAAGATGAGTTGGCCTAATGCAGATATTCTGACTGCATAAAATCAGGGAATGGACCAGAACAGGTTGAATCTGTTCCTAGAAGCACAGGACAGGGAGGTCATCGCAACAGTGATAGCTATCGTCCTAACACGGCAGAGGAATAAAAAAGGTATGGTTGGGTACTGTGTCAAACTTCTTATTTGCTCTTATTAGATGGGTCGGTGGCAGAGCGGTTAGCGCGCTGGACTAGTAATCCAGTGGTCGCGAGTTCGAATCCTGCCTCGAAAGATTTCGTTCACCTATAGCACAAGCATTTATTTGCTCATTTTAGGGAACGTAGGAAGATGTATTTGTACTTGTTTAACAAGGACATATTCATTTTATATAAAAAAAAAAAGTTCTTTTTTATTATGATGGAACAGCTACAAAAGGATGTGTAAGTATACAAAGTGTATGTATTTTAAATGTATCGTTTAGGTTTGCTCTTATTTGTACCTACTTATTTAGTGAATTGTAAGACTCGAAAAGAGGCTGGAACGTTCTTTGATTTTGGTGTATTTATTTTCTACATAGTTAAAATACTAAAAAAAAATACATCATAATACTACATAGTTAACAAAGTAGTAATCCAATTATGACTCTTCATTAGATTAAATAAACATTTTTCATATTTTTTCATGGAGAGAACATTGATCTGGTTTAGGATATGGTAAGGAAACTGGAAAATGAACTGGATGGATGAAATAGGATAATTTCACTAACCGATGCTTGTAGTTACATACATTAAGAATATGCTTTAGTCCTTGTAGAGACAGATTAAATAGATCGGGTTGAGGCTTAATTGTTACAGCAGCGTTAAATTAAACTGTTTTGATAGTAATTTGTTCTTTACAGAGGTGTGTAAAATAGACTATTGTGGCGTGATATTCTAGACGGGCAGTTAAAAGGCATTCTTTCAACAAGATAAGGACTATCGACCAAATTATTTAATATTTTATAAGCAAAGAAAGAGGATATCTGTGATTTTTCTTCGTTTTTCAAATAGAAGTAATTTGTGCTCCCTTAAGGATTGGACATAAGTGTAATTGTATATTTGATTACGGAAGTTAAGGGATATGACTGGAATTTAAGGGATATGACGGAAGTTAAGGGATATGACTGGAATATTTGTGTGAAATATTGATGAACTTCGCATGTTGTGTTCACTTTCAATAGGATGTTGACATTATATAAAATTATTAAGATATACTTTCTTGTATGCGATTGTCAATGTCTGTAAGTGTCCCAAATAAAATAAAATAAAAATAAAATAAATGACATATTTCTTTTGGATTTTTATAACTATTCATTATTGATAGATTCATTAATTCAAAAAAATGGAGAGAATACTATATACTGTCGAGATCCTCACCATAAGACAGTTACACCATTGTGCATATTATTTGCACAGCTTTACTTAAAACTTACTTGAAATTATTGTCGACTTTTCTTAGAGTTTTATTTGAACAACTTTGATTCAAAACAAATAAGCGCATATCAAAAAAATAAAGTGTGACTTATAATATGTAAAATAAATAAATGATATTAATTAATAAATATTCAACAAACCATTAAAGGGATTTGAGGAGCAAACAATGCTCCTATTCTTCCAATCAATGAACTCAACGCTAGAGTCGAATGCCTCAATGGTGTAGGAAATAGCTCGGAAGTATAGAGATAGATTGCGTTAAAATTAAGAGCCACAAAAAGCTTTGCCACAAAGTATACTGTCAGCGATAACCAGGAGATGTCTAAAAATATTATTAAAAATATAAAAATTGGTGAAAAAAACAAGAATAATATTGAAAAGAAATAATATAATCAAAATGTCATTTTTTATAATATATTGGGATAACAAGTATAAAAAAATCGTTATTGGACCGCTTTGATTTAGACAAATGATTTACTTTCGAGAAGCGTTATGTGATTAACATTCCTTAAACAAGTAGATATCATCAAGTAAGAAATGAAAAATAAGATTAGAAATGAAAAATACTGATACAAGATGAATAACTGAATATTTATGTAATAAATTTACAAGTGTTTTGGAAAAATAGTTGAAATACCTGCTGGAATGAATACAGTGGAGAGCAGACATACTCCGGCAATCAAATATGCGGTACATATTGTATTTCTTCTTCCCATGTAGGTGAGACCATAATATCCTATTACGTGTGCTGGAACTTCTACGGCACCTAATATTATAAAGTTTTCATAGACATTTCCTGGTAATGCAACTGAATTTATTCCAATTCCGTAAAAACAAAAGTTACATGTTATCCACCAGACAAACGTCTTTAATAACCTCAACAACATAATCTTTGATTTCAGAAACTGTTTCCAAATAGGAGTTTTGTCTTTTTCGTCGTCATTAGTTTGGATCGTCTCATCTTTTGTAAAAGTATCCATATTGAACTGTAAATTTTCAAACGATATACATTCTATCGATTTCCCATTAGTCCTGACAATCTTTTCAATTGTTTTGTGAGCTTCCTTGAAGCGGTTTTTCGTTATTTGCCAACGGATGCTCTCGTCGAAAATCCAGTAGAAAACGAACATGAAAATTGCTGGTACATACAAAACACGTACGAAGGTTCTCCAATATGAGATTGACCAGGCAACACTTCCAAGAATTATTTGGCCGATTCCGAAATACATGCTGATCAGAATTCCTCCTATCACACGATATGGAGGAGTCAGAAACTCCAAAGCTGGAACGAAAATATCATTACTGTTGTAATTGGAATTTTTTCAAAATATATTAATTACATATATATTCCTTGATCTTTTTTATGACAAATTAATGTGTTAATTGCCTATTTTCTTCCATATTTTTATGTTGAAAAACCCCGAAACACCCCAAATAGAATTTTTTGTTTTCTATGAAACAGCATACACATTATAGCAATATATCTCAAACTTTTCGTTTCTATTAAAATTAGCGACGACGTCGTTTCAAATATTTTGTATGGAAGGATACACATAATCTACGGGGACTCTCAATAGTTTGATACTAAATTTCCAAACATACATACATACCATCAAGCTGTTTATATATTAAGAAAAAAGGATTAATAATATTAATAATTTGGATTTAACGGTAGTTTGGTATGTATATATTCTTCGAGTACACATACCTACTATCTCCATCTACAGTTGGATATCATGTGTTACATGCAACCAGTATAATATTTCTTTTACAGTACTGCCAAGTAAATTATTGGTTATTTTTTGTAGATTTGTTCTAAATAATTTATTTCTCTTAACAGATCGACAAAGGTTCTCAAGCCAGGATCCGCATGATTTGCATAGAAAACAGGAAATCTTAAAATATTCATAATTTGGATTGTATAGTTTGGTACGTATTCTTCAACTATAGGTACATACTATATCATGTATTACATGTTTAGTTTAAATATGCTTTAAATTGTGTACAGTTTTTGTCTGGTAGTATTTTATGTTGGGTAAATTGAAAGTGTTGGGGTGTAGTGTAGGAAATTTTTATATTATAAAGTAAATGCCAAACTTACCAAGAATATAAGTAGAAGAAAATGATCCAGATCCAAAGGTTGGCCCAATCAGTTCCAACGTGAGATACATTTCGTAATTTATAGAGAACGACTTTATAAGTCCAACTATTCCTTCAATCAAACATGAAATTATTAAAGCGTTTTTCCTTCCAAATCTATCTGAATATTGACCTATTAGAGCGGAGTTCAGCAGTGTTCCAAGTATATGAAGACTACCAATGAGTGTGCGCTTCCAGCTTTCACATTGGATATTCATCTATTTTTTACAAAAAAATACGCTTAAATTGACATAGGTACCAGATTAAAATAATGTTTCTATTTCGACCAGCACCTGCTGCTATTATGTGTAGGTACTATAATCGGTCTTTTCGCAGAACAATAAACATTCAGAAAAAATGCATAGAATGAAGATTACATCATATTAGTGACCAAAATCTCTAGCAAGGCGATGTATGGCAGAATAAAAAACGAAGACAATGGACATTAATGAAATATAAAGCAATATGTCATTTGAAGAATGAAAGTGTACATTGTACACGTTGAAAAATTTGAGCCAATTGGGAAGAATAAGTGAGGAACACCTGCCAAAGAAAATATTCCAGGCAGACAGGACAGGAATAAAACGAGAAGTCGGGGTCCTCCAAAAAAGGAATGGCACGATCACGTGAACAACCATTTTAAGGAGGGAAATGTAAGACGCTTGAACAACAGACGAACGTTAATGAGGTGAGGAATGTGTGTGAAGATAGAATAATGTGACGTGCGGTTCTCTCTGTCTACCCAAAAAGGTACACGGCGTGATGATATATTATGTATGTATGCATTGATAACTAATTTTAGGGGAGTTCATACTCTTGACACTCAATTCCAATCCCGTTTTCTATCTACTCTCTTGATATTCAAATCCGATACCAATCTCGATTTTTCGCTAGACTAACCTACCTTTTTAAATGAAATCTACCTTCCAACCGCCATATATTCTGAATACACGACGACACTGACACTCGACACAAATGTCGATGGCGTTCACAGAGTACCTAAGCCTTTTTTGTGTCAACATAGGAGTATATGGCTATAGTGTCCCGGCTCAAGTGCTCCACAGCATCAACACAGAAACTATATCTGCAACTCGATGTCGAATGTCACTTTACACAGACTCGATAACATACACTGAGTGTCAAGTGTGCTTGTGTGTATCCCGACCGCGTATTTACGTTTTCATGTTGATTAGGAGGCAAGTACTGCCTCGAATTACGCACTGGTTTGTAGCGCTTATGCACTTAAAAACTCGTGTTGAATTCGAGGCACGGGTTCTCCAAATGCACACGGTATACCGACGCAAACTGTTCCTGCTAATACTAGTTCAATTCGAGGCAATTAATAATTGAATATGGAACATATAATATTGAAAAGAATTAGGAAAAATAGACCCACATACATAGCTTTTATTGATTTAGAAAAAGCTTTTGATAAGGTAGACTGGAAGCAACTTTTTAAAATATTAAACAAGATAGGGATAAGTTTTAAGGATAGAAGGGCAATATGGAATATATATAAAAATGAGATAGCAGTTGTATCAGCAGGAGAAAGCAGAGCCGAGGCAAGTGTTGGCCAGGGAGTGAGACAGGGATGTTCTATGTCTCCAGATTTATTTAATTGCTACATACAACAGGCTATCGATGAGCTGAGAGAACAAATGCGAGATTGGCATAGTGTTAAAATTCAGGGATAAAAAATAGACATGATAAGGTATGCAGACGATATTGCAACGCTAGGAGAAACAGAGGAAGAATTAAATGAAGTTGGAAGGCATCCTAACAAGCGATTATAACATGAGGATAAATAAGGACAAAACAAAATGCGTGGTTGCTGGAAGGGAGGAATGCACCGCAAATATTGTTCTGGGGGGCATCGAAATCAAGCAGGTGAAAGAGTTTGTATATCTGGGAAGCTGAATATCTCAAGACGGACGTTCAACAGCAGACATCAAAAGCAGAATCCACCAAGCAAGAGTCGCCTTCAACAAAAGATCAACAATTTTTGAATCCTCTAATATTTCCATCAAAATTAGGAAAAAATTGATCAAGACTCTTGTCTGAAGTGTTCTGCTATATGGCTGTGAAACATGGACCATCAGCCAACGCGAAACGGGACTTCTGTCTGCGTTTGAGATGTGGTGCTACAGACGAATGGCTAAATTTCATTGGTCAGGACACATCGGCAACGACGAGGTACTAAGTAGGGTTGGAGAGACAAGGCAACTTATGAAAAGAATCCGGCTCCCAGGCCTGCTTTTTACCATCGTCGAAGGAATGATTGATGGGGGTAACTGTAGAGGTCGCCCCAGAAACAACTATATAGACCAGATAATCGGTGACGTGCGCTGTAGCAGTTACAAAGAGATGAAGAGACGATAGAGATAAGTGGAAAGACCGAGTGTTTGACGCAGACCAATCCTAGGATTGTGACCCAGAAGAAGAAGAGAATATAGCCATGAAGTTCGCGCGTTATTTCATTACGCTCGCATTTCGTCTGTCACTGTCACATTTTTATGGAGATATAATACTAAGAAGACTCTTAGGAACATACATTTTACTGATCTTAATTTCTTTTCCTACTACTTAAACACTATTTGCAACAATTTACAACGTTTGTTTGTTTGTTTTTATAAATAATATTAAGTAAGTGTATTTCTAATACTTATTTTTACAACGTAAATTTTTTGTTAAGTTTTTTGCATAATAGTTCATTTAAGTGTATTTCTGTTTTTTTAGGATTAAAAACTTAGTTATAAGTTTTTTTAATTATATTTATTTAACTGTATTTCTAATTATTTTAATTTATCTTCGTGTGTTTTTTGCGCAAATATGATTTATTTACTTATTTTAGGTTATGGCTCGCTTGCAGTTTTGGAAGAAGCTCATCGAGATGATAAATGTAAATGCAGGTGACTACGAGACATTTTATACATGAAAGCAGCAATGGATGTCAGTGATGATGATATGTTCCATATTCAATAATTAATTGCCTCGAGTTGAACACGTATTAGCAGGAACAGTTTGTGTTACTAAACCGTGTGCATTTGGAGGACACGTGCCTCGAATTCAACACCAGTTTTTATATGCATTAGCGCTACAAACCAGTGCCTAACTCGAGGCAGTACTTGCCTCCTAATCAACACGGAAACGTAAATACGCATCCCGACCTTTGTACCTACATATTAAAAAAAATAATAATGAACGCTTCCTTTCACCCTGCGCAAGTGGCGAGTTTATTGCCAAATGGCAATTTCTTCCAACTAACCAGTTTTTCCAGCCCAGGTTTCTGTGTGGGCGTCCTGGGTTCGTTCCCCAGCAGAAGATAAATTTATTTAAATTCATTTCTCACTGGTTAGTTGGAAGAAATTGATATAAAATGTATGTTTTATTGGCCTTCGTGGCAAAGTTGGTTAGGTATCTGACTGCTCTTCCAAAGGTCCCGGGTTCGATTCCCGGTGGGTATAATAAAATAAAATATAGCAATTGACTCGCCACTTGCGCAGGGTGCAAGGAAATGTTTATTATTAGTATTATATAAAAAATAGTAAATAGAATACATAATAAAAAAATAAAAAAATGAGTTCGTGAATGGATAACGTGTGCATGACGGCAGTACGGGTATTAGGTATTCTCCATTATAAAGGTGGGTTCTAAGCGTAGATTCGAAATTGGGATTATAATCAAGTGTCAATTAAGAGGAAGGCGGATTGTTTTGAATGTAACTGAAAATAATTACCTCTTCAATAAAAGTGTTATTATCCTTGAAGACATATTCTTCACATGTTCTTTGAATAGTCACAAAGGACTGCTGGGAACAGTTACCCAAGGATGGATCACTCGGTGGAGAGAGCAGTGGATTATAGCGGTAACATTTGCTGCCTGTAGGAATTGCCCATTCCAACCACGATGGAGAAAATTCTCCATTTGGAATCTCACATTCCGGAATACGACATCTGAAAAAAAAACAACTTGTATTCGAATATTTTTGAAAGTTACATAATATGCGCAAACATTGGATATATTGACATTTTTTTTACATTTCAATAGAGACGAAGTTGGTATATGAAGAACCAGGAACTCAAGTCACCAATAGGACTCACCTACGTACCTGTCACCGGCTGGTTTACGTGATCACTTTATGCGCTTGCAAAACAAAAAAGCTTTCTTCGTTACTTTATAGATGGCAATAGTGTCTTATTTTCAACCTCATTATTCTCATTATTCAAATATATAGAACTTTCAGAATTGTTTTGATCAGAGAACTAAATTAGAAAGCATAATTTGAAAAAAATAGATGCTGAAAAATTGACAAAAAGGTAGGTTTTGAGAAGCTTTCTAAAGGCTAGCCTCCTTACAGGCGCAGCGGACGCAGCGCATCAGATGGATTTTGTTATTATTTGTATAGGAATTCATACCAGTGCGTCTACTGATCGATCGGCATCGTACGGAGCGCGCGCATTCTTGCAAGGAGACAAAAATCCAAACCTTCCGCTGAGCCTGTATGGACGCTAGTCATTAAGGTAAATATATATAATATTTTAAGTTTGTCTGAGAATATGCGGGAGACTATACCATGCATTTTAGCCTGGAACAGCAAATGCATGATCGCTGAATTAAGTTGTGCTCACCCTATTAATTTAAGAGACAACGATTATAAAGATAATAATTAATAAAATATAATTCCTTGGCCTACCTGTATTCAACTTCTGGCGTTGCGAAAATATAGTTATTCACATGTAACGAACTAAAAATAATAGGAACTATTATCCAAGCCAAAATCTTCCATTGATATTTTCCGACATTTCCAGCATCCCTTAAAATTTTGTCCAAATTTATTTCTTTGGTTGTCATTTTATAACCATGGTTTTATTTGTTCCTATAATCAACAAATAAATTTAGATTATTGACTCAAAGAGTCAGTTCATTACAAAATGAGGAACTAAATATCCCAACAACATAACACAAGTTGAATTATATCATAAAGTCTAGAATCAATAGGCGAAGGAAACTATTCAACTTAGTTCAGTACTCAGTACTCTCCCGTAAGCAGAGCTATTGCATGCCTATTATTATTGAGTAATAGTATTTATTGAGTCTCGAAAATTACATTGTGCGTTTCATATTTCCCCACATACGGGAAAAATGTATCAATTTTCTCTTTTCTTTTCTTTACATAACTACTTAAAAGACCCGGAAGACGTTGCCCGTCCCTTAAGTCTCTCCCGTCTCTTCAGTCCCTCCTGTCCCTTCAGTCTCTCCCGTCTCTTTAGTCCCTCCCGTCCCTTCAGTCTCGTCCCGTCCTGTCAAGACCTTTGTGTTTTTATTTTGTTCCTTTAGACCCTTCTGTCTTATATATTATATTTGATCATTTTTCGAGAATTCTTGTGTGAGATATGAAATGAATAAATTAATAAACTCAAATTCAAAATCCTTCTTGTGTGTGTTCTGAATAAATCCCCAGTTTCATTGCTATTCCAAATACATAGATCATTATTAAAAAAAATGTGTGAGATTTCGACTAGTAAATAATTATTTATTTATATTATTAATTTACTTATTGATTAATTAAAATTATTATTCAATTAATTATTTAATTAATAAATTTATTCATCTTTTTGTTTATTTATTTATTTATATTCATTTATATGTTTTTTTATTTATTTATTATTAATTTTCTTAATTATGCTAATTATTTATTAAATTTGTTTTTCATCAATTTATTTACTTTTAATAATTTATTTATACGGCTCTCAGCCTTTAACATAAATAAAAAACTTGGTGGTATCACAGCATGATTTGAAATGTATGACAATAATATAAAACAGAGACAAACAATAAAAATAAATAATGAAAAACATTCAATATCAACACATATCATTTACAGTTATATAAGATGTAGGTATATACACATATACAACAGAAATGGTACAACATTGAAGAAGAAATTCAATTGCTTATTTACATGACCATAATTAAGAATTTAAAAATCACTGGATTAAATTTTGGAATTTGGAAAAAAAATCTCTTCAAGGTAAATTTATTCAGCCGATAATTTTTGTTTAGGCTACAAAATCTTGTGGGAAGAATTAATAATTTTAAGCATCGGGATAATAATATATGGGAAAAAAACCAATAATAAGGATTCCAAATTATATATTTCATTTATGTTGTAAAACCGCTCTTGTCATTAAAGTAAGTGGAGTCTCGGTTTAGGTACATACTAGCTATGAAAATGTGTGCGTCAGTTAGGGAGCTATCTTAGTGGAAAAGGGTCGGCGCTAGGGTCAGTGTATTATGTATATATTGTGTTATAGCGCCATTAATCAGTTTTTTTAATAGAATATGACGCGACCAAGTATTCTATTGCAAATTATTATATTATTATATTGCAAAATAACAAATTAAATATTAAGTAGCATAGTTTTCACATACGAGAAGTAAAAATATATTATGTTAAAAAAGTTATTCTCCAATATAGCATAGTTTTCACACATGAAAAGTGAAAATATGTTGAAAAAGTTATTCTCCAATATGACATAGTTTTCACATATGAAAAGTGAAAATATGTTGGTGTGTTGGTGTCTTGGTGTGTTCGTTGACCTTCGGAAAGCCTTTGACAGTGTTAGCCATAGTAAACTAATACAAAAATTGAAGAATATAGGAATGTCGGGTTGCACAGTTGAGTGGGTGTGTAGTTATTTAAATGGCCGTAAACAGCACGTGAAATTGAAAAAAGTGATTAGTGAACCAGTTTCATCGCGGTATTAGGTCCTGTTTTGTTTTTAATACATATATGTTAATGGACTACTAGAATTGGACTTAAAATCCAAAATAATATCTTTTGCTGATGACACGGTCATGATTACTGCGGCTTATTCATGGGATGAAGCTACCGAAATAGCTAGTTTTGAAATAAATATTGTAAAGTCATGGTTCGATCGATATCTGTTGTCTCTCAACGCAACTAAGACTAGCGTTGTTCCTTTCGCAATAACTAGGAAACTTATTCTTGAGGAAATATTAATTAAAATACATTCAAGTAACTGTCCCGGATCTGATAAATGTAATGGTGATAAATGTATTGCTCTGCCTAATGGAAAAAACATAAAATATTTGGGTATTAATGTTGACAGAGAAAATAAGTGGAAAGAGCAAATAAGTAATACGATTGGTAAAATGAGGAAATTATTTTATGTATTCTATCGATTGAGGACTTTCTTGGATATTGCTGCGATGAAAAATATGTATTTTGCACTTGCTCAATCTGTCATGCAATATGGGATTATAGCGTGGGGTGGTGCTTATAAAACTAACCTCGAACCCCTTTATATCATCCAGCGGAGTATCTTAAAAATAATTTTAAATAAACCCAGAGACTATACTACGACTAGCCTCTTTACCGAGGCAAATGTCCCATCATTGCATGCTATATATAAGAGAAATGCATTGAAGCAGATCTACAGGGAGTATTTCGTCGATAGAGTACATGCTTCGGATTGTATAAGAGCCACTCGTCGATTTAATGTGATACTAAATATACCAAAAAAAAGAACGGCCTACGCACAAAACCACTATACGTATCTTGGCGTTAAGTGGTTTAACGAACTGTTGCCTGAGCAGAGACATACGGATATTATCGATCTAAAGAAATTTTATGTAGATATAAAGAGGGTTTGTGTATAAAAACTGGTTTTATTTATTCATTGTTGTTATTGTATATCATTATCAAAAAAATTCATTAGCAAAAAATCAAAACATTATACTATAGACAAAGTCATAGGAAATGACAACAATATACTTGACACAAAAAGTAATCCGAAAGAATGTGCCAATATTTTCAACAATTACTTTGCTGATGTTGGAAAAAACTTAGAAAACAATATTAACAAAAACACTTATATACAAAATACTATTGATCCTGACACTACAGATGGTTTCGAAAAATTTGAGACAATTAATCAATGTGATGTCGAAAATTATATAAAAGAACTTCGAGGGGGTTCTGCGCCAGGTTTTGATAATATAACAGCTGAAATACTAAAATTAAATAGAAAATCGCTCAGTAAACCCATTGCCCACATAATAAATTGTAGTCTTACAAATGGTAATTTTCCTAGTAATTATAAAACTACAATAATCACGCCAATTTTCAAAACTGGTGACAAAAAAAATACAAATAATTACAGACCGATATCATTAGTATCTAATATAGCAAAACTGTATGAAAAAGCCCTAAAAAAACAAATATTACAGTTTGTAAACAGAAATAAAATAATTAGCTCTAGCCAATATGGTTTTAGGGAGAAATTAAGCACTCAAGATGCTATTGTTGAATTGACCTCTACTATATATAATGCACTGGATCAAGGGAAAAAGTGTTTGGGAATATTTATTGACCTCCGAAAAGCATTTGATAGTGTATCACATACGAAACTAATAAATAAATTAAATAAAATTGGAATAACGGGAAAAGTTAAAAGTTGGGTACAAAATTATTTATTTAAAAGAAAACAATATGTCAAACTCAACAATACATTAAGTGATTTCAAAAACGCAAACTTTGGTATACCTCAAGGTACTGTACTTGGTCCACTTTTATTTATAATTTATGTGAATGATATATTCAATCTGCCAATATCTGGTAAAATAATTTCTTATGCTGATGACACTGCCATTATACTGAAAGATAACACCTGGAAGGAATTAATTGCCTCAGCTGAATCAGATATAAGTGTTTTGAAGTCTTGGTTCGATTCTAATGTACTTTCATTGAATACAGATAAAACGTGTATTATCCCATTTGCACTAAATGATAAATACATCCCAGAAGACCTTAATATTAAAATTCATATTGACAATTCCTGTTTCAACAACTCCATATCTTGTAACTCAGCGTGTATTAAATTATCCACTAAAAATAACATCCGATACCTAGGCATTATTATTGAAAGCAGTATGAAATGGAAATTACATATAACTACTACTATTGAACGCCTTAAAAAGCTAATTTTTATTTTTCTGAGACTAAGAAATATACTTCAAACAAACTTGCTTAAAACAATATATTTTTCATTATTTCAATCCATCTTACAATATGGCATTATATGTTGGGGGGGAGAAGAAGTTTTCAAAGAATCATTATTAAAATTATATTAAAAAAGAGATTTGATTATCCAACTATTAATTTATTTCAAGAATTTAAAGTTTCAACTGTTGAAAATATCTACAAAAAAATCTCATTGTTCCAAATTCATAAAGATATTCTTACAAATTCAAACCAATTGTCATTTTCTTTAAGCAGCAGAATAAATTCACAAGGATGTATTACCATTCCTCTTTTACGTACAACTGCCTCACAACATTTCTATAAGTATAAAGGTACTAAGTGGTTTAATGAACTCCCTTTGAGTCTTAGACTCGAAAAAAATTATAGCATATTTAAAAATAAAATTAAAAAATTGTACTGATTTATTTATTTATTTTTTGTTATTTCATTCTTGTTTTGTGTAGCTTCATGTTTTTTAGTAGATGTACAATGTTTTGGTAAATGTAACAATATTAAATAGATACTCCCCTCTTTTAACACGAGATTTTATCTCAATTAAAGAGGGTTATTATGAATTATATGATGGAAATTGTATACCTTTTTAAATTATGATTTATATGTGAACCTTGTATTGTTTTTGTTAATAAATAAAAAATAAAAAAAATGTAGGTACTTATTATGCATTTATTTTATTAATCATAATTGATATTTAAATGTTGTTTTTTTTATTATTACATATATATGTCTATTTTTAAGTATGTTTTTGTTACTATGATTATTTTGTTACTTTGCTTTTGTTCTATATTATGTAAATAGTTGCAACTCCCTTCAAAGCACGAGTATATCTCTTTTTGAAGGAAGTCACATTATAAAGTGTATTAATTTCTTTTTTTGCTATGTATTTTTTTTATGTAAAATATGTCTTTTTGTTATAAATAAATAAATAAATAAATAATAAATGTTGAAAAAGTTATTCTCCATTATGGCATAGTTTTCACACATGAAAAGTAAAAATATGTTAAAAAGTTATTCTCCAATATGGCATAGTTTTCACACATGAAAAGTAAAAATTGTTAATTTTTTTTTACTTTATTTAAAATAAAAATGAATATGTCCTTGCTAAACAAGTTCATATACATCTTCCTACGCTCCCTAAAATAAGCAAATAAATGCTTGTGCTATAGGTTTATTTATTTATTCTGCAATATAGCATAGTTTCACACATGAAAAGTAAAAATATGTTGAAAAAGTTATTCTCCAATATAGCATAGTTTTCACACATGAAAAGTAAAATTACATTATATTGAAAAAGTTATTCTCCAATATAGCATAGTTTTCACACATGAAAATTAAAAATATATGTTTTTATATAATACTCATAAATTATTGGGATACAAATTTTATCAGAAAATTATTTGTAAACTGCGAATTTGATCTGCATAAAGGGAATTCGCACAGACAAACACAACCAAATTTGTATTTTTGAAATCATTTTCTGATGAAATTTTTTTTTCCTGATAATTAATGAATATTGTTTTTTTTAACATATATTTTTACTTTACTTTTTATTATAGGTTAAAATTGCAGATTATATCAATATATGTATACTAGATGTTATTTGAACCTATAAAATTTGTCCGTTTGTGAAACATGTACCTACATACTGTTACTGAAATATGTATAAAAAAGAAAAAGAAGAATTTTTTTCAGAAATCTTCCCGGGTGTGCGCTGAATAAATCGGCAGGTTTCATTGTAATCAGATGGATGGTATAAGTTCAAAAAAGGACTTACAAAGATACAAATGATAATCTGAAATTAATTAAATCTAAAATCTGCAATTTTCACCTATAGAAAGGAGATGCGCACTGGTTAACGCAACCACTCCCATGTGCCAGACTAACCATTTTCATACGTACATATATTTAATAAGAAAGGAAATATCAAAAAACCAGCATTTTTTAGAGGTTGCTATTATCTTACACTATAAATGATTCATCGAAAACGTTGTTATCTTTAGTATTAATTGTAATGTATCTACTAATAACTAGTTTTATGAAAATGTTTTAAAGACGATGCTCCTCGCTCACACGAGTTCGTAACTCTATCGAGAGAGTAGCATCATAAATATATCTTTTTTGTTTAAAATTTTGTTCGTGCAAAATATTGTAAAATTGTAAAATATAATTTAAGAAAACCTCTAAAAGCATATCTAGCATCGACATATTTTCCTTAATCTACTTCTGAAAAGATTGTAGCAAAAAAATGTATATATATATATATACAAAAAATGAATTTCTATGAAAGAATTGAATACTTGAATGTATTTTTTCCTATTGAATCACATTGTAGATAATTGGGCTTAGAAAATATATGTCGAAAATAAGTCAAACAGAATTAGCATGTTCAAATTGAAATAAAACTTACATATTGTGTCAATATTTGCAACGTATGTTAACTCGATATCGATTTTTTTTTATTAAATAAAAAAAATATTCACTTCCATATGTTTTTTGCCGAATGTACTTGTTTCTCTCCATGCGAACATCAAAATTGTTTCTTCAATATTTCTATTTTATTAGGAATATTTAACTTTTAACAAATGTAGTGTTGAGATCCGTTTCATTAAAACAAACACAGAACAGTAATGAAACATTATCTATAAAAAGAAACAGTGCACTCTGAATGTACAACTTGTATCTTGAAATATAACATGTGTTATGAATGTCATATTGATATGTCGACACTCGTCTACATAACCTTATATAATAATTACTTGATTATGTAAGTCAAATTATGCGTGTAATTAAGAATAAGTTAATCGCATACCAAGTTCATCGGGTGAATAAAAATCTACAAAATAAAAATTAACCATGCAACAGGAAAGATAACGTACTGGAATTTTGATTAATTGATTTATTTGTTTAGTCATTTACGTCATATATTGCATTTTACATACACACACATTGAAAACATAATCACAGACAAGAAAACAATAAAAAAACGTAACAAATTCGTTTGATTTATGTATAGAAAATGCACATAGGCAGGTTTATGATCTAAAGGCAATCTCTTAAAATCAACTCAAGCAATAAGTCTCAAAGTAGGTAAATTCGGTACCATTTAACGCCTGATAAAAAATATTGATTCATTTTTCGCTACTAATTGTTCCGCATTTGACGGCTGTAATCGGTCCCTTCACAGAACACTGGGCGACAAAAAATTCATAGCTCATAGACAATAGCAATTTGCAATCTCGGCACTATAGTACAAGAAAACACAACAATCAACGAATGTGATTAGAAGATGCACACTCGTGGACTGTCCTTGACTTAGATCTTTTTTGCAAACAGAGCAACAGCGTAGTGCTCAAGATCTCTGGAAATAGTTTATTTATACACGGGAGTCTTCTAATAATATCTAAATGGCGGAATATATTAAACGCTTCGAAAATTGTTCTTCGAAATCACAAATTCGCATGACCAATGTTGTCTTGAAGAGGCCCACGAACAGCATCGAATAGCCCTGATGTGTAAGAGGTTATAGTGTATCGAAGACACAAAATAATCATGATAATAACTAATAATCATAATTTTAATCTTCTATCGCGAAAAACTACGGTAATATGAACTCAACAAGAAAATCGTTTTTGTAAATTTTAAACTGTTTATTTGTTATGATATAAATTCAGAATCTAATACATTAAATAGAAGAAAGTGTGTTGGAAGAAATTTTCATACGGCAATTAACTCGCCGCTTGTACAGGGTGCAAGTAAGTGTTCATTATTACTAGTTGCATGTTACACATGAGATCCAACTGTCGATGGCGATTGTATGTCAAGTTGAAGAATACGTACCAAACTATAAACCCTTAAATCCAATTATTGAGTATTTTAAGATATTTTGTTTTCTTTACAAAACATGTAGGTATGTAAATCAAGGTAGGATTGTATGGAGGTCAGCCCTTTTTTCCTACCCAGAATATGAAAACAGCATGATGATACATATGTACGTGTGTTTGGAGTTTAAGTATCAAAATATTGAGTCCCCGTAAATATTGTGTACTGCCATGAAAAATTGTATGAAACGATGTCGTCACTAAATTTTAATATAGTTAGTTTGACATGTAGTTGGGGTTTTTAGGCTTTTTTCGTATTTTCAAAAATATTGGGAATAAATGTAGTTAAACACATATATTAATCAGAAAAAAGTAGTTTTCTCAATAAAAATGTTTGAGAAATTTGAGATTTTGTATTTGTCTATATTAGTACAAATTTTCAGCGTTCTAGCTTTTATGGTTTTTGAGATATATGGAAAAATAAATTGAAAAATCAAAAGTTGATGACTGAAACAAAAATTCAAAATTCTGAGTATATAGTTTTGTAGGCCTATAACTATTTATATATTCTGAAATTTTGGGCTCTTTAAATTGAGCTGATCAAAAGTTATGAGGGACACACACACACAGAGATAGACACACTAAATGTTCTACTCCAAATTCTGAGTAAATCCGTATTTGGAACATATATGCTGCGAAGCCTCTAAATTGGTGTTTTTTGACTACAAAGTTGAAAAAGCCGTGAAAAATCTAGATCGTGCATACAAATCTCGCGTATCTTGTGATGAAACTTTGTCGATAGGTTAAGAGAATAAAATTCTCTTGAACAAATCGTCAGTTGGAAAATTTGTAACATTTATAATATATTAAATTTTACATTTATAATATATAATAAAACACATTTATTAGATGGGTCGATAGCAGAGCGGTTAGCGCTCTGGGCTAGTAATCCAGTGGTCGCGAGTTCGAATCCTGCTTCGACCGATTTCGTTCACCTATAACACAAGCATTTATGCTTATTTTAGGGAACGTAGGAAGATGTATATGTACTTGTTTAACAAGGATATACCTATTTTTTTTTAAATATTATAATGGAATTCCATCAAGTATTGTCGATCGAAAAAGTAAATAAAATTAATTAATCAATATCTAGAATCCTTCCCAGGTATGCGCCTAATAATTCTTCAAAGTTTCTTGTCAAGGCGGCCTAGGAGTGCAAACACATAACACAATAAAACATTGCAACATTAATGCTTGCACAAAAAAAACAAAAGTTATTTTGCTTAAATATTAATTTATTGCTATTTTCACATAATACTGTAATCCATAACATTTGTTAGTTAAATTTTATTACAATTATCACAACGTTAAAAAAAAATACAAAATTATTTGATATAAAAATATCCCATCCTCGTCGCCATTTGATAAGTATGTTGTTAATAAGTCTAGAATATTATTCAGGTTGACTTTATTACATACAATATAATTTACAAATACAATATAAAAAATGAATACGGTTCTCGAAATATCAGCACGCAAATATAACACAAACAATAATTACACGATGTACGGTGTTCTCTATAGGCCTAGGCAAAAGAATGCCCCGCCACTCATTCAATATACGAATGCGTCCGATTACGCATTCGGGAATCTCCGTCGATTCGAAGATATGTACATTTTTTGATTCGAGTAGGTATATAATTCGATTGGTTTACTTAGTGTACACTTTCTGATATATTCCATTGTTATAATATGTAGTAGTTAATGTTTTGTACCATAATTATATTTGGAATGTTATCCAACTGTCGATTCATTCAAGAGAATGAAATTCTTTTGAAGGAAGAGGCAGTTTAAATCCAAAACGCGTGCATGAAGGAACATTTTGTATGGCGTAGTGGGCTTTTTGCATGCTAAAAACACCAACTTAGAGGCTTCGCAGCATATATGTTCCCATACATGGATTTACTCAGAATTCGGAGTAGAACATTTTATGTGAGTTATGTATGTATGTCTGTGTGTCTGTGTGTGTGTGTGTGCGTGTGTGTGTGTCTGTCCGTCTCCCCTTATAACTTTTGATCCGCTGGAGTCACAAAGCATAAAATTTCAGAATATATAAATAGTTATAGACCTACAAAACTTTTATACTCAGAATTGTGAATTTTCGTTTCATTCAGGGGTTATTAACTTTTGCATTTTTGGTTTATTTCTCCATATATCTTAGAAACCATAAAAGCTAGAACGCTGAAAATTGTTATAAACGTAGAAAAATACAAAATCTCAAATTAATTTTTTCAAAAAAAAGTTTCTCAAACATTTTTTATTATGAAAGATATTTTTTTATGATAAATCTATGAGTTTAACTGCCTATCCATCAGATCCATCAATGAAAGCTACTCAAAGAACAAGGTTGATTCAAAAAGGATATCAAAAGATAGAAGGAAGAAAGTAGTGCCAGAAAACCTGGTAATCACTGTGGTACAGTTGAAAGTAAATAAGGGTTCTGAAGCCATATTGCTTATAGGTACTGAGTTACTTATCAAAAGTTCGTGACCCACAGCTGCAAGCAAAATGTCAAAGAAAATGCATGGTAAAAACAAGCACAATACAAACCTTCGCATTTTTTATAATTCATTAGAGTTGTCCTATTAGTTTTGCAAACTTGATTTAATACTCTAGTTATGACTCCTGGACCATTATGACCCCAATCATCGCCACGAAAATTCACGGCAATCTCCCTGAAACATAAAATAAAAATTCCATATTTTTTATAAGATGTATTTCTTAAATAAGAATTAACTCATTAAGAGCTATCAGATAGAAAAAAGCTGATAAGATTCGTTTGGATGCTTTGTAATTGTTCTTCGATTTAATATAAGCATGACATTGAACTCAAAATTGATTCAATTTACAGATAATGATAGCAGTATGAAGTCGATTGAACGTAATAGTTTGGGTTATACAGAGGACATAAAATTTCTTAGTACGCTATACACTCAGAATAGGTATGCACTCTCTACGTACATGATAATTAATAAATTGTTATGCCCCAAAATTATAGCTCTCCATTTCTGGCAGTATTAAGACAGAGGATAGTAAAAATACTTATATAAACGCGCTAAATGACGCAAAATTGACTTCAGATACTCGAGACTTATCAAATTTATCTATGATCATGCTACAATGGATGTAAAAATTGACCTTAAGGAAACAATCATGTTTTATTAATTTTTCTAAATGTTTGAAACATATGGATCCTCCTTGTAATTACGTAGTCTGGAAACTAGGTATTAAGCCAGCTGCGAGGACCATACATAAACATACATGAACACAGTGATCTATAGAGAGAAATAAAACGCCGGATAAAATTTGTCAATGTTGTAGATCGTATCGTCAAACTAAAATGTCAATGGGTAGGTCATATTGTCAAACAAGGAATGACAAATGGGCATATAGATTTATGCGGTAAAGATCATGGGACATGAATTCCCCATTCTGGATAGTGGATGGATAAGAAAACCCATAAGACGAGATTATTGAAAAAAGTGGAAAAATGACTGAAAAATAAGAACATAATAATATTATGTTATATTAATATTTTGTATACGAAACTGGTTTCACGTTTGACATCTAATAACGTTATCCCTGTAAAGCGATCCGAAACGATGATCACGGCACTGCCATCTATTGAAAATAATAGATCTTTACGATTTATAGAGATTAGTGACCCCATAATCAATTTAGATATTGTTTTAATGATCGCTCACCTAATTTTTAATTATACATAAATGACTAGAATAAACGGGTCGAGTACTGATTCATACATATTAAAGATTAAAAACAAGTTATAAAGAGCATGCCATCGGTAGCCCTCTGCTATACTGACAAACTATGATGGAAACATAATATCAAATTAAAAACAAGTTATAAAGAGCATGCCATCGGTAGCCCTCTGCTATACTGACAAACTATGATGGAAACATAATATCAAATTAAAAACAAGTTATAAAGAGCATGCCATCGGTAGCCCTCTGCTATACTGACAAACTATGATGGAAACATAATATCAAATTAAAAACAAGTTATAAAGAGCATGCCATCGGTAGCCCTCTGCTATACTGACAAACTATGATGGAAACATAATATCAAATTAAAAACAAGTTATAAAGAGCATGCCATCGGTAGCCCTCTGATATACTGACAAACTATGATGGAAACATAATATCAAATTAAAAACAAGTTATAAAGAGCATGCCATCGGTAGCCCTCTGCTATACTGACAAACTATGATGGAAACATAATATCAAATTAAAAACAAGTTATAAAGAGCATGCCATCGGTAGCCCTCTGCTATACTGACAAACTATGATGGAAACATAATATCAAATTAAAAACAAGTTATAAAGAGCATGCCATCGGTAGCCCTCTGCTATACTGACAAACTATGATGGAAACATAATATCAAATTAAAAACAAGTTATAAAGAGCATGCCATCGGTAGCCCTCTGATATACTGACAAACTATGATGGAAACATAATATCAAATTAAAAACAAGTTATAAAGAGCATGCCATCGGTAGCCCTCTGCTATACTGAAAAACTATGATGGAAACATAATATCAAATTAAAAACAAGTTATAAAGAGCATGCCATCGGTAGCCCTCTGCTATACTGACAAACTATGATGGAAACATAATATCAAATTAAAAACAAGTTATAAAGAGCATGCAATCGGTAGCCCTCTGCTATACTGACAAACTATGATGGAAACATAATATCAAATTAAAAACAAGTTATAAAGAGCATGCCATCGGTAGCCCTCTGCTATACTGACAAACTATGATGGAAACATAATATCAAATTAAAAACAAGTTATAAAGAGCATGCCATCGGTAGCCCTCTGCTATACTGACAAACTATGATGGAAACATAATATCAAATTAAAAACAAGTTATAAAGAGCATGCAATCGGTAGCCCTCTGCTATACTGACAAACTATGATGGAAACATAATATCAAATTAAAAACAAGTTATAAAGAGCATGCCATCGGTAGCCCTCTGCTATACTGACAAACTATGATGGAAACATAATATCAAATTAAAAACAAGTTATAAAGAGCATGCCATCGGTAGCCCTCTGCTATACTGACAAACTATGATGGAAACATAATATCAAATTAAAAACAAGTTATAAAGAGCATGCCATCGGTAGCCCTCTGTTATACTGACAAACTATGATGGAAACATAATATCAAATTAAAAACAAGTTATAAAGAGCATGCAATCGGTAGCCCTCTGCTATACTGACAAACTATGATGGAAACATAATATCAAATTAAAAACAAGTTATAAAGAGCATGCCATCGGTAGCCCTCTGCTATACTGACAAACTATGATGGAAACATAATATCAAATTAAAAACAAGTTATAAAGAGCATGCCATCGGTAGCCCTCTGCTATACTGACAAACTATGATGGAAACATAATATCAAATTAAAAACAAGTTATAAAGAGCATGCCATCGGTAGCCCTCTGCTATACTGACAAACTATGATGGAAACATAATATCAAATTAAAAACAAGTTATAAAGAGCATGCCATCGGTAGCCCTCTGCTATACTGACAAACTATGATGGAAACATAATATCAAATTAAAAACAAGTTATAAAGAGCATGCCATCGGTAGCCCTCTGCTATACTGACAAACTATGATGGAAACATAATATCAAATTAAAAACAAGTTATAAAGAGCATGCCATCGGTAGCCCTCTGCTATACTGACAAACTATGATGGAAACATAATATCAAATTAAAAACAAGTTATAAAGAGCATGCCATCGGTAGCCCTCTGCTATACTGACAAACTATGATGGAAACATAATATCAAATTAAAAACAAGTTATAAAGAGCATGCCATCGGTAGCCCTCTGCTATACTGACAAACTATGATGGAAACATAATATCAAATTAAAAACAAGTTATAAAGAGCATGCAATCGGTAGCCCTCTGCTATACTGACAAACTATGATGGAAACATAATATCAAATTAAAAACAAGTTATAAAGAGCATGCCATCGGTAGCCCTCTGCTATACTGACAAACTATGATGGAAACATAATATCAAATTAAAAACAAGTTATAAAGAGCATGCCATCGGTAGCCCTCTGCTATACTGACAAACTATGATGGAAACATAATATCAAATTAAAAACAAGTTATAAAGAGCATGCCATCGGTAGCCCTCTGATATACTGACAAACTATGATGGAAACATAATATTAAATTAAAAACAAGTTATAAAGAGCATGCCATCGGTAGCCCTCTGCTATACTGACAAACTATGATGGAAACATAATATCAAATTAAAAACAAGTTATAAAGAGCATGCCATCGGTAGCCCTCTGCTATACTGACAAACTATGATGGAAACATAATATCAAATTAAAAACAAGTTATAAAGAGCATGCCATCGGTAGCCCTCTGCTATACTGACAAACTATGATGGAAACATAATATCAAATTAAAAACAAGTTATAAAGAGCATGCCATCGGTAGCCCTCTGCTATACTGACAAACTATGATGGAAACATAATATCAAATTAAAAACAAGTTATAAAGAGCATGCCATCGGTAGCCCTCTGCTATACTGACAAACTATGATGGAAACATAATATCAAATTAAAAACAAGTTATAAAGAGCATGCCATCGGTAGCCCTCTGCTATACTGACAAACTATGATGGAAACATAATATCAAATTAAAAACAAGTTATAAAGAGCATGCCATCGGTAGCCCTCTGCTATACTGACAAACTATGATGGAAACATAATATCAAATTAAAAACAAGTTATAAAGAGCATGCCATCGGTAGCCCTCTGCTATACTGACAAACTATGATGGAAACATAATATCAAATTAAAAACAAGTTATAAAGAGCATGCCATCGGTAGCCCTCTGCTATACTGACAAACTATGATGGAAACATCATATCAAATCTTTCATTATTCAATATTCTAACTGCTATGCATCTGTAAAAGATGTGTCTAAACATGAACTTCACAAGATATTGTTTTGACCTCAATAAAAATTGGAGTGACTTTGAGCATATAAAAATAAGGATCGCACAAAACTGATGTATGTCAAGAATATTCCTCTTCTTCTTCTTCGTCAGCTAGGACTATGTCCTGTAGTTCTCGGCACCTGCTCCTGGGAGGAGGACGTCCAGCTGTCCCTCCATCGTTTGGGCCGTCTTCCTGGAGGTCTGCTACCTAGAATATTCTAAGAATATTCCATCTGAGAATTTATTTTTTTTGACATATCGACAGAGTTTCAATCTAAGAACCGAAAGCTTGGTAGGTATGGCCTAGTCTACCATTTCTCAGTTTTTTTTTTCAACTTAGAAATAAAAAACCAACTTAAAGGCTTTGCAGCATATATCTACATATATATATAACTACATAAAATGTACGGATTAACTCAGAATTCGGAGAAGAACATTAAGTGTGTCTGTGTTCCACCCCCCCCCCCTAAATTCAAATTTTTGAATATTTTAAGACAATTTATTTTCTATACAAAAAAAATGTGTGTCAGGATAGGATAGTGTGGAGGTTAGTCCTTTTTTCCTACCCCGAATATGTAAACGCCGAAAAATCACAACTTGATAATATAATTTTCTATAAAAATTACATACGTTATAGTAGTAGATACATCTTAATCTTTTTTAACTATTTTCGTAAAATTAAAATATTCTTCCACTTTACATACTATCGCCATCGACAGTTGAATCTCATGTGTTACATGCAACTAGTTAGATATGTCTCTGCAATGCAATTCTCATACAAAAAACTTCGTAGCATCCTCCAGTTAGGAAGCCACGTGATCTCCTAACTTAAGTGAGCGACTGTGCAATGAAAATATGTATAATAAATTGTGTTGGTTTTCCTAAATATTATAAGACCATGCAGCAGGCGCTCTTAATTGGAGAGTTGACTATACATGTTGTTTATATATTCATACATAATGTATTGTACCGTCAATTTCTCTGCAAGTGTCTCATACATAAATAAATATTTTGATTTATCACATCGAAAAATTTAATCTGGTGTCTTTTGATTTCTTTATTTCTAATTATGACTTAGATTTATGCCTAGCATTTATCTTTCCATAGATCACTAAGTACCTACATCTCTTAGCTTATATACGGTCAGCACAGTTAGCGTAATAATTTTCAGACCATAAAACTCAGGGAGGATACATGTTTCAAACATATTTTTTTGTAATGGGAATATCTTTATTATTCAGAACATAATTAACTACCCAAATGCTGGCCAATCTAGTACAATATATCTGAAACACTCTATACGTATTCAGAAACATAAAGCATTCGTTAATACCATTGACAAATTGCAGTTTTAAAAACCTTTTTTGAAGAAATGTGTATTTTTACTAAACTATGATTTGGTCAAGGAAATTTGACATAAAATTGAACCCATCACCCGTATAAGGGTCTATATCATACATTTGGTCAAAAACAACTTTTTTAACAGAAAAAGGTTCTATATCACAGGACAATGTAAAATTATTTTATTATTCTCTTATAAATGGCAACCCAAAACACTTTTTTTGTCTATGAAAGTTAGCGGTTAGGCATACAAATGTATTAACTTTTTTATCAAAAAAATGTATTTTTCTCAATATATTTTTTGTCATATATACCCTTATACGTGTGATGGGTTCAATTACAAGATAATATCGAATACTAGTATCTATCATTGAATAATGGGATTCAGTAAGATTTCGATATTTTACTGATTCATAAAGACCTACAATTTATTCTTTCGTATTGATGCTATTGATGTAAATCAAATATTCTCGCATTACAAGATTGTTGTCAATCACTGCTATCTTTCTTATCGCAAATTCTAATAAGCTTGTTTGTAAATACTAACTCTATTTGTATTTCTTTGATGATGACAAATATGAAATCTAAATAATATTTTTTCACTGCATATGAAGACAGTATAGATTATAAAATAATGCTTGCGTGAAGGTTACCTCGTTTTTAATATCTCAATAGAGATGAAGTTGATACCTATATTGCCCCGTATAATACAGTAAGTATTGAAACTAAAATAAGACCGTACTTAAATTGCAGATTTTCGATTAATGGTCTTATTTCAGAGTCATAAAATATCAACTTGGACAAAATGGAATAGGAACGCACCTATTTTGGCCGGAACGTTCTTTAAAAGTTACTGAATTAGACGTATTATTAATAATTATGAAAATAAGGAAATTTTCATCATTTTCATAATTATTCAAAATACGTCTAATTCAGTAACTTTTTAAGAACGCAACGGCCAAAATAGGTACGTTCCTATTCTATTAAGTCCATGTTGATATTTTATAACGCTGAAATAAGACCGTAAATCGAAAATCTGCAATTTAAGTACGGTCTTATTTTAGTTTCAATGATTACTGAATACGGGGTATTATAGGAGAACATATAAATCAAAGGAACTATTGGTCTTACGACCTGTCATCGACTGGTTTACGTGATCACTTTATGCGCTTGCGCAACGTTTACCAATAATGCTTTCATAATATAATGTTCCCTATCTATCCAATTTTTGAAAGTTCTATATATATGTTAATCATGAAAAACTTTTCGCTTGAGAATAAGCCGAAACACAATCGCCATCTATAAAGTGACGAAGTAACTTTTTTGTAACGCAATCTATTAAGAAATTGGTTTGTATTTTGATGTATTAAAAATATGGCATTAAATATAATTGACTGATTGAAAAAATCCAATTTTTGCTCATACGCAACTAAATAAAAATTCGGTTAGGTATCCTGGTTATTTTCAGACAAATTATCTTAAGTTCAGGAATTTTAGCTCAAAATTTGGCAAAAAATATGGAGTCACGTATTTGTTTAATGCGAATTGTTTTGACTTCCATTCTGAATTGTACTATTGACGTATGTATGACACAAAATCTGGGACCACTATGGTGTAAATTATTTTGTTAATTAGATATACATACCTACATAAAAAGTGCAAAAACAACATTCAAACTCAGACGGCAGCTGATCCAGTTCTAACTGTTTTTTCTGCAGATTTTTTTCCTAAAACACCAATTAGATTAATAATTGTTGAAGTTAAAAACAATTGACAAACAACACCGATAGATAGCAAAAATATCTCTTTATTTATCTAAAAAAATATGTAAAACAAAATATTATAATGGTTTTTATTCTTTTAATGTTCAAGCAAACATTTATAAGTTATTGAATTATTAGTTTCAATTGATGTATTATTTATACCTTAACATATAAATATTGTATGAATATAATTATTCTAAAGATATAATTAGTTTTTATTAATATGTTAATGATGAAATTGATTTAATCATGCAGTATCACCCCTCAGGGGCGTACCTAAAACCTTCGTACTAGGCAAACAAGAAATTTGAGAAATATCGAAAATTTAATGTTTTATTAGCATCGCTGTTCATTTGAGTGGTCCTGAAAATATTTTAAAATCACATGCCAAAATAATATATACATTTGTGGTCCTGTCAAGCATCGTATCTACAAACGGTTGATTTTTAATCTTGTAGTATGGTTTCAATTAAACAGACAACAAAAATATTGGGTCTTGAATTTCTTAACATAATATTCATAGGCAAGCCAAGACTTTCGTCTTCTATAAATAATTCCGCCACTGTATTCACCCCCCACTTTTTCTTTCAAATATAAAATGTCCTCTACAAAAAAAGATATTAATTTGTTTTGGTTTTTTTTTTAGTTTTTGTTTTGGAAATCAAGGCACCTACAGGGCTTACGGCCTGTCATCGGCTGGTTTACGTGATCACTTTATGCGTTATATTATTTACAAAAAAAAAAACAATTCTATCAATAGATGGCGATACAACAAAAACAAATAAAAAATAATAAGAATGTTGTTCATAATTTCACACATAGATGGCTGTAATAAAAATTCCTTATTTTCATGCGAAATAATTTCAGTATTACAATATATAGAACTTTCAAAATTGAATTGATAGGGATCTCATTAAAAAGGCATAATTGGTGAACGTTGCGCAAGCGCATAAAGTGATCATGTAAACCAGCCGATGACAGGTCGTAAGCCCTGTAGGTGCCTTGATTTCCCGGTTCTCCTACAGTAAATATTCCAACTTCGTCTCTATTGAGATAATTAAAAATCTGTTAAAAAAAATCATTTTTTGGCATTCAATCTACTTCCCCAATTTGATAGCTTAAAGATAGTATTAGGTTGTACCTACAGACTATACTTATAGTTTTGGAGAATGTGACTTAAGATTTTGGCTATATAATTTAAATTTGCTTAGGAATATTTTATTACTTTATGACGAAATTATTGACTACAGCAATATTGGTAGTCATAGGACGTAATCTGGATGATGTTGATCTTACAATGTGCAGAGGCGTTAAACGATATAATAATAAATAACATACCACAAGTTTGTTATAGAACCAATTACAATAAACAATCCATTATAGTAGACTTATGTACCTACCCATGGTGCAAAAATAACATTTGCATAACGGTTACCGTTTATATTACCTATTAATTTTATTACGAAGGTCAAAGATCAACATTATAATGTTGCGTAGGAAACAGATTCTAATTCGGATAATACACTTTCGATATTGAGACATACATGGATTGTCATACTTACATAGAAGGTGTCATTCATGAACCTTACTTTTTCACATCATAAGATTCATCCTATGGATTGTCACGATTTTTTTCCTCCATTCCGTCCTGAGGAGCAAGTCCCGTCAAACGGTGAAATCAAAACCCTCACGATTACCCATATCATGAATATTGCGGGCGTAAAGCCAATAAAACAATACTTTATTAAGACCTCCACCATCTGTAAAAAAAATCACGGCTTTCCGTTGCGTACTTTTCGAGATATTTCAAAAAATAATTTTGTGCGTATGCTATGGCATTGGTGAATTTGTCGAGCAAGAAGGGCGTATAAACATACTCCGAAGACTTTATCTTTGACCAATATCTTTGTGAAATATTATCGAACCAGATGGGCGAACCTGCATACGCCCAACATTAAACAGATATTTAAAAGAAAATGTCTGAAAAAAATGATTACAACCTTTCAAAAAATTTGATGATGCCATAAAAACCTGCCAAGCCAGAAGGGCGTACCTACAAAAATTAAAAATGGCAGAAGCTTTAGACTAATTGTCTCAATTTCGCTATCAAAATGTTTAAATACGTCTCATAACTACGCTACATATTTTTTTCTCTATGATTCGTAGCATTTTAGAAAATTTGTTTTTTCGCCCTACACTAATTATAAATTTTCTATGCAAAAATCGAGTCCACATCTAGAAACATTAGCGAGCCAGAGAAGTGCATGTACAAAATATATAATAAATTCACTAGTTGAGGATTCACTTTTGCTAAATTTTCCAAAAAAACACTGTTTGACCAGACTTGCCCCTCTGTTCTGTGCGACCCTTTTTAGTTCCACATAGGTGCTGCACGCTCGTATAGTTGCATAGATCCTCAAGATATTCCCAGCGAAGGGGTACCTGGTATTCTTAGATTTGAGAAACATGAATCTGATCAACACGGGGAAAATCGAGGGAAAACAGGATGTCAACAGATTTCATGGCTCCGCGACGTACGAGAGCAGACGGGGATAAGGACAGTGGAGGAACTGTGTTACAAACCGCTGTTGATAGAGATTATTCACTCTCGAATGATATTCAACGTTGAGGTGACCTGTGAAGACATTATTTTGAGATGGAATTTGTTTTTGTGTATGCACTACACCCATGCATTGTTTGATAAGCATTTTAAATTTCATAGAAAAAAACCATACTAAGAATGATCAATTCCAAAAAAAATGTGCTCTTCTTTTCTTGAAGAATCGATTTTAGTATCATTTTTGATATTTTGTATAATATGAAAATGGAATAATGTTTTTTTATGACAAGGTCAACATCTGTATAACTGGTTCAAAACGAAATTTCATCAATGAACATCTTATTTAAATATATTTCTAAAGATCTGATATTTCCTAGGAATTGGGCTATAATCATTTTTGATTACAACATATTCGTATTTTATAGACGACGTATGAATTTTAAATCCATTGAAAAATCCTTGTATGGTTGGGCAAAGTGTCGGATATGGTTTTAATAAAGTAGGTATGTAAAACACAAGAATTTCAACAATTTAAATTATAACTTAACATAAATAGTCCGCTTAAATTGTGCCGCTTTTTTATCAAGTCCGCCTTTTGTCTGTTGAGCTAAAAAGTCTAACATAAGATAGGGGCATGTCAGACGGCGGAATGAAAACCCTCGGATTAAATATTGTTTTTTATATTTTCTATAAAGAAATCTCTTCTTCTTCTTCTTTTAGGCTTATATGCCATTCTACCCAATTCTTTTTCTTCTTCTTCAGCCCCTTTCACTTCACTGCTGGATAAAGGCCTCTTCCTGAGTTTTCCACTTCTCTCTATCCTGGGCGCTCTGCTTCCACCCATGTCCCACCAGTTCGACAATATCGTCAGTTCCTCTGTGGTTTCCCTACACCTCTTCTATTATGATAGGGTCTCCAATTCAGAATTTTGGGGGTCCATCTATCATCTCTCTGTCTTGCCACATGACCTGCCCATTGCCACTTCAGCCTTCCCACTCTTTCTGCAAGATCGGTGACCTTTGACCGGCGTCATATTCCAATTATTAGGATGATTTCTGCCACTGTCAGAGTAAAAATACTATTAGATTATTTATTTTTATTTTATTGGTTGATAGAGAGTTATACAGTCTACACAATTTATAAAACAGACAATGTTGCATTGCTTTATTAGTGGACAGAAAATGTATGTATGTGTAGTATCACAGAAAATTACAAATAATGTATTATTAATTTACTAGTACATAAAAAAAACACTTAAATAAGACAGAGATTTTGAGACTTGACGTTATTGCATTATAGATTGAATCAATTGAGGCGAAGAAACATTGTTATGTGAACGGGACATCCCAGCCGATTAATTCAAATATTAAAAAAAAACTTAAAAAAATTTTTTTTTTATTAAATTTCCCAATAGCATTTTACATCCCAGCCGATTAATTCAAATATTAAAAAAAAACTTAAAAAATTTTTTTTATATTAAATTTCCCAATAGCATTTTACATCCCAGCCGATTAATTCAAATATTAAAAAAAAACTTAAAAAAAAATTTTTTACTAAATTTCCCAATAGCATTTTACCTAAATTGTTTTAAAAAATGGAAAATTTTCTTACATGCCTCATTAGTGACAATTCAAAGAATTTTCATTAGATAGTAAATAATGTAGGTACTTAATAAAAGTGAAATTGATATTTTCTTTTTTGTGAGTAAGACGATTTGAAACGTTATTCCTGTCATCTATCAGAGACAATCCATACCAAGTATATTAAATTTATTTCTTTTATTATTTCATTTTTATACTTCTCACTAACCCAAAGGGATAAAGTGGGGAGTTGTGATTTAGCAGTTTTTAAGGGTATTTTTAATTGCAGATTATCAACTAGAATCATGCTGAGATTGTATTCTAAAAGTTTCATCACAATATATCTGTGTGTGTGCTATGTACGGCGTGTTTTTTTTTTACTTTATTGATTATAGACTAAAGTACTCATTCGATTCCTTTAAAATTTTGCAAATATGTATATCTAAGACTCGCTTAGACCCCATAAGATTTTGAAGGATATCTGAATAGTGCTTCTCATTTTTTTTAACTGTCAAATATTTCAAAGTGACCCCAAGCTCAGGAATCTTAAAATTTGAATTTTTCTTTTTCAAATTGGTAAAAAGACACATCACTTTCATAAAATGGCATTGAAGAGTAATCAAGTTTTCATAGTAAAATATTTAAATAAAAAATAACTTAACACACTCATTTCATGAAAATGCTGAATATTTCCATACAAAATTTGAAAAATTTATAGAATGACTTGTTAGTGAGGAGTTTAGCGTTGGTCACAACCCACTCGTTTGTGTATATTTTCGTTTTCTAGTCTTTTCTAAGACGGCATAATTGTTTTTTAATATCACAACGTGAAAATTTGAGTAATATGTATATATTGAAATAAGGTACATCTCGACATCTGTTAGTATACTGAAAACATTATGTCATATTACAAAATCTTGTATATGTACCTACTTACATATATTTCACAAACGTTTAAGATTAATTTACCAAACAATAATGGTTTAAAAAGTCAACTAGGTATATGAAAGATTGATTATGACTTAGATGTCACCTCTGACATGTCTTACTTTCACATTAACAACTTAAGTTTTGTCCGATAAGTGATTTAGACGAATATGTTTGTGTTCATCACATCGATATAATAAAATTAAGAAGGCATATAACGCTAAATCTAGTGACTGAAAACATGATGATATATTAAAACCGCCTAATGCACTATGAAGTAACGTGTTAGTAACGGTAACTATCGCGTGCGTTAAATAGGGTTTATACGAGGATTTAAATTATCAGAAACTCAAAATTTGTTGATTTTTTGCATTTTACGAACAAACCTTACATGAAATGAAAATACTTCATCGGCTATTCACTTTGATATTATACACTCTTTAAGTATATCAAGATTTATTTCTTTTCGACATATAGTTATGGAGTAATTTTAAAAAAATGCTGTAAAAAAGGATATTTTATAAAAATTTTTTTTAGGGAAATTAAGGCTGAATTTTAAAATTGTATGATGAACATTCACTGTTAGAGAAATGTTGAAAATACTTATACTGTTTTTTTCTAGAAGCACACTGTTAAACATATTTGAGAAATTTGATTTGAAATTGGGATGTTTAGGTTGCCCCCTTAATCCGTCACGCACGATCTTCTAAATGGAACTGTCAGAAAATTCCAATATTTGATTGTTTCCAATCAAATCGCAAATAAACAGTTTTAGAATCGTCGATGGAGGTAATATCATGTAGAATCGACAATTCACTTCTAATCAAACCCTTTATCACGATATTACAGATTGCATTGAAATAATTGAACAGCATGTTGTATAGCAGATCAAATCTCAATTTAAATAATATCATGCGACGTCAAATCTCCTTTCAAAACTATTGATAAAGAAAGTATATTCGTTTTTACTAACGGAGAAATATTAAGTTTTATACATACCATCACGCCATGTTCCTGTTGCAGGAGTAGGCGGAGAGAACCGAGCGCTATACACTTCTGTTTTAGCATAAATTTATAGCCACATACATCTTTGCATACTTGCTTGTTTGTTATGAATTTATACTTTAACGTTTCCTTCTTTCAGAATATTGTTCAGATGGTCGTACCAATGAATACATGACCGGCCTCAAGTCTCGTTTACCCAGTAAAATACCTCACATGAGAAGGACTTTATTTATTTATTAATTAATTAATTTATTTATTTAATTTTTTATTTATTTATTTATTTATTTATTTATTTATTTATTTATTTATTTATTTATTTATTTATTTATTATTTACTTAATAATGTATTTAATTAATTATTTAATATTTATTTATTTTACTTTTTTATTATTTTTTATGATTTTATTTATTTATTTTATTATTTAGTTTTTTTTATTTATTTTTTTTTCTGTTAATTTATTATTTTTTTTTATTTATTTATTTAATGATTTCTTTATTAATTTTCTATATATGTTTATTTATTGATTATAAGTATTTTTTTTATATGCTTATTTATTTATTTGATAATTTACGGCGTATTGTCTTTTACACACTTACAAACATTAAAAAATACCCATTTTAAAATATCTAATATAAATTACATAATATAAAAGAAATAAAATAATTGAACACATGGAAAAAATCTACGTAATAAATCAAAAAGAATAAAAACTTACTTAAAAAAATATATCGAATGTAGCCAGATCTTCTGTTATAATTCAAACCTTAATGTATTTAAAATAACGCTATACTGCGACACGGTTTATTTTTGAATTCATCATTATTAAAACCAGTTTTGATTTTTAACGTAACTCACCTCACGACTGTGAATGGTTTATTATGAAGATGTTAAATTAATATTAATGTATTCGTGCTTGTTATTTTGGTTGGGAATTTATTTTCAATTAGCACACATTTGTTAATGCATAATGACAGTTAAATTCTATTTATCACATCAAGAAATATTATGTTGTATATTTTGACGTCCTAATCCGCCCATACACGAAATATGAGTAGATAATTGAAACTTATTGTTCAGCACTATACCAATATTCAGAGTTAAATAGGAGTATTGAGGAGGCCTCAGGTTTTCAAGGTGCCTTAAAGATGTGTCGCCTTTAAGGAGCCCACTTGTGAAGTCTACACCTCAAGAAAAGAAAGATAATGATGATATTTTTCGTTTTTTGTTTATTTTTGACAACTGATTGAACATTCATTCATTGAAGGATGAAATATTTTGTTGTTTAGGTATCCACGTATATGGGTTGGTACCCAAGTATTTGATATTTTATTGGTTAATGCCCAATCGGAAAACAATAATATATATTTATCTAAAATATTTTTCAAAAAGAATCAATGTATTTCTCACTCGTTTTCTCGTAAGTATTCAAGATATTATGTCTCCGCTCTCCTTTTGTTTCCTTATTTGACAATTGAAAGAATGAATGCACAATCAAACGAGCAGAATGCGCATGCCCAGAACATACGTTTTTATATCTGCATAACAAGATGTCAAAGAATACATTTTGTTGAAATTCTTGAGGATTACTCGAGGTATGTGACGTCACATTCAAAATGAATAACGAAATCGCCTTCTAGGTACGTTGAAGGCCTTAGGCTTGCTCAAAATTTGTCTGTAAATACGGGCATCAGTGAAACAGTTCTTCAAACTAGGTCCGTATAATGGACCGCAATATACTTAACTTAATCTAACCAAATACGGAGATGTAATACATTGCTAAAGAGTTGCAAATGACACAAATAAGCGAATCTGAACCCTGAACTGTGAAATTGCAGTCAGTCGAACTGTTACGTAATAATCAGTGATTCCAATTTTTATAAGATGTTTATCTCCATGGTATTGTTTTGATGATGTTTTTCTCTCCAGATAAATATAAAGTGACAATCGTTTAATTTTTTTTATTTATTTTTTTATATTTTACAATTTTCTTTGCAATAATATAATACACAAAAAAATATACACAATATTTACGTTGATTCTCTTATGAAAGATTTTTTTTCATATATTAGGCGATGAAATTTGTATTTATTTATTAATTCAATCGTTTACATATTTCTTTATTTATACATATAACAATGTCAATTATCAACTTACAGTTAGTGGAATAATTTAAATATTGTTTTCTATACCTATCATTAATATATCCATAGTTGACTTAATAGTTGGAAGAAATTCGCCACTTGCGCAGGATGCAAGGAAGTGTTTATTATTATTATTATTAAATTTCATTCAAACCACGAATGAGCTATTTTATAAAAACGGTTTTACAGCGATTTTTATACTCGTTGTGGAATTTAATATTTTTTTCTATCATCTAATATTATTAAAAAAATATATATTACTATCGGCATTATATTTAAAAATCTTAATTTAATTGCCATAAATACTAAATTTATTTGTTTATTGAATACGAAAAATAAATTAAGCAAAAGAAATGTACTATGTTGAAAAGCGGTGATTGTGTGTCAAAGGTTAATCTCGATTTTGTGGTACACAAACGTTACATAATTGTACAGAAATGCTTGTGCAAATGTATATATTCTGTGACATAATGGTTTGATCGTAATACAAGCATGATTACGTTGTTGGGATTATTGTGACCGGAGTATTATTATCTTCCGGTTAATGCAATGACTTCGTGAGAATGTAAATTAAACAAAAAGTCACTTTAGATAACGCATATTTTGCGATTATTACAGATTATTAGTTCACTGTAAACGTCGATAATAAAATTTTCGGAAAAAGTTCGAATCGTGTTAACAGATGGCAAAATCATTATTATTTATTCGAAGTTATTATTATGATACTACATAGATGATTGGAGCTCATGTTTGCAAAAAAATCAAGAAATATCATTCATGAATATGTATTTATATAAGAAATTAAAACAATACCTATATCAATACCAAAGAAATTTTCATTTCCTTGGAGTAAAAATTTTCAATTTGCTTCCAATTGAATTGAAGAAAAATACAAATATAAACAGCTTTAAATGTGGATTAAAGAAGTGGATAAAAAAAACAGACAAGACAGTGATAAATAAACAACTCTACGTTAACATACAATGACACACACGCACACCTAAACAATATACCTATATAATTATAAGCTGCTCCAGAACAGGTTTTTAACCTAGTGAAGCAGTTTACATTCCGCATCTAGTTCTTAAGGATCTTTTTTTTGTAAAAATATTGTATTGTTAAACTTTGATGTGTACCTGTATAATATTATTTCTTATGTTACAAATAAAAAAAAAAAAAAAAAAAAAAAAAAATCAATATTATACTTAACATAATTAAATTTACTGTCGTAAAACAAAAAAAAAATACTCAATTAAAATAAAAAAACAGGTAATAAAATTACTAAACAATGATTGGTGATGGTTCTTAAAGATTGTCCTACTCTAACTAAATTGAAAATATTATTTGTACTTATTTCAATAAACCTACTTCTGTAAGAACCTTATTGACTCGTTTTATTATTTCGTCTTTAAAATTCCACATCCTTGTATCTTTGACTATTGTCTTTCTATAATCATCACAATTCAGTTCCCATGTACACCATTTCCGATAATGATGCATATGTGCCAAATCCAGATCTATCTCTTGTGCATTGATATATCCTGGTTTTACGTGAATCGGTAGATGGTTGTGTAAAGTTATCACGCGGTCAGTATCGAAAAAAGATTTTACAAAGTCAAATGGTTTGGTAAAATTGGCAGACCGATAAACGTGCTGTAGCATATGCATGTACTGTGGAATGTCAGGAAACTCTCCTTCGGGAGTCATGTCATCCAAGAAGTACACGTTCCTAGCGTTGAAAGAACCTACTTTTTGATTCGATTTTTCGTTTAATACTTTCTTCATCAACTGGCTCCAATTGTTGTCCTTCTGAGGTACGATTATCTCATCAACATCGAGAAGTGCAACGTATTTGTATTTATAAATATTTCTATAAAAGCAGTCATTGTAGGGTATAATCTCATCCAGGCATTGCTGCATAGGATCGTTGACAATGTACAAATGTTGGAGGTAAGGAAGATTTGGCTGGGTGTCCGGAAGAGTGATCTTTCTAATGTCAACAAGACCTCGCTTCTCATAGAGTTCCAATACTTTTAAAATATTTGGATGTATATGAAGCTGGTAAAAATATACTTTATCTGCGCCCATCAACAGGACTGATTCCAACCATTCCACGATTCTAACCGAGATGTCTTGCTCTAAAAAGTCAAGTCCTTTGACACAAACTGTAAATTCTTTCCTTTCGACTGGTCTCTCGTATATGACGCGCAAAAAATTAGTGGCGTGGTCGCAAGGTTTAGAAACTACCGATACAGCTTCCGGAGGTTCTGTTCCGTTGTCTGGAAGGTTGCACGTGAGGAGGTATGGTCCATATTTTCCATCTTTGTGTGAGAACCATTCGGGATGCCAAATATAATGAAACTTCTTTATTTCCACGATGACGGGCTCGTTCCTTTTATTGAACCAAAGCTGACAGTACATGGTGAAGTTCAGATGGGTCCTATCAACCATCGTCAAGATGCGTACGCTTGTACCGGCGGTCACTTCTCTTGTGTCAAAGTAAGCACTAAACAACTGTAACACCGCATTCTGAAGCCGCAAAGTCTGCCAATACAAATTGTTGAAGTTCATAAAGTAAATATTTGGAAACGAAGCGCAAGAAGCATTTTTGTAGAACATTTTTTGCTTTTTGTATGACACACTGTTCCAAAACTCCAGTGGAAGATTTGGATTCATCTTGATTACTTCTTCCACTTGAACTTTTTTCGGGAAAGGCGTAGGCGCAGCAAATCTCCTCGGATTATGTGAAAAGTCCAGAAATAATGGATCATAATTTATATATAAATATACAGTGCACGCAATGCACAATCCATAAAAACAGATATGAATTATATTTATCCGGAAGATATTTGTCTGAAACAAAAACAAGATGGTCTGATTATTTTGAATATTAAAATACAAAAAAACATCTCATAATTATTATGTAAAAAAAAAAATAAAGCATTTTACTATTCCATTTGTTTTACAATTATTTTTAAATAATATATAAAGAATATTTACTTAATTAGTAGTGAGTTAAATTATTGTGTAGTATTTGAACTTATTTCTACTTTGTTTTATTTGTATGTTTATATTTTTTTTTCGTGAAATTGATCCCTCTTGGGTAAAGGTCTCCAATAGTTTTCATTTAATTCAGCCTCTGCCCTTTTCTTTCCAGTTCGTTCCCCCTGTTATTATTATATCATCGATCAACCTTTTGTACGGCCTGTCAACATTCCTTTTCCTTTTAGGTTCCGTCCATATCGTGATTTGTAATATAACAAATAATAAAACAATAATAATTTTTTGTTGAAATAAGCTAGTCGATACCATTAAAAAAAATTATGAATCATGTTTTTAATGATTTATATCATATAAAACACAGGTTAAGTACCTACAAAAGTTTCACTGTTTATTATAATTTATTGACACTGAACTGTGGAATTGATTACAAAATTTTCACTAATCGTCATCTTTAATAGACTGATTCCAGTCAATAAACATAGAAACTAACCATTTTCTAGTTTTAATAAATGTTATCTAATATCATCGATTTTCACCGAGAATGGTACATAACAACTCACTACAGTCCTAATTTATGAATTCGGCATAGGTACACACGTTTTGAGAAAGGAACTGACCATAGAAACCATTTGTAAAATTAACTAAGTATTATTTGTCGAGAAACGTATTACTTTGAATACTAATTTTAAACGAAAGAAATAACGTATTACATTGTGCAACTTGAAGTGCTTATAAGATAAAAAAGGTATATATTAATCAAAAAAAATATAGGTAAGTATTGAAAAATCGTGCTTTCAGTAGATTACTAAAAACTCATATAACTACACCTGTATCCCTCATTGCGTTCATTATTTGTTTAAAGTCATTTACATAAATACCTACTTTTTAAAAATACATAAAACAAAATAAAACAAAATAAAATAAAATAAAATAAAATAAAATAAAATAAAATAAAATAAAATAAAATAAAATAAAATAAAATAAAATAAAATAAAATAAAATAAAATAAAATAAAATAAAATAAAATAAAATAAAATAAAATAAAATAAAATAAAATAAAATAAAATAAAATAAAATAAAATAAAATAAAATAAAATAAAATAAAATAAAATAAAATAAAATAAAATAAAATAAAATAAAATAAAATAAAATAAAATAAAATAAAATAAAATAAAATAAAATAAAATAAAATAAAATAAAATAAAATAAAATAAAATAAAATAAAATAAAATAAAATAAAATAAAATAAAATAAAATAAAATAAAATAAAATAAAATAAAATAAAATAAAATAAAATAAAATAAAATAAAATAAAATAAAATAAAATAAAATAAAATAAAATAAAATAAAATAAAATAAAATAAAATAAAATAAAATAAAATAAAATAAAATAAAATAAAATAAAATAAAATAAAATAAAATAAAATAAAATAAAATAAAATAAAATAAAATAAAATAAAATAAAATAAAATAAAATAAAATAAAATAAAATAAAATAAAATAAAATAAAATAAAATAAAATAAAATAAAATAAAATAAAATAAAATAAAATAAAATAAAATAAAATAAATAAATTAGCCTTCGTGGCTCTGTTGGTTGGGTATCTGAATACTGATCCAAAGGTTTCGGGTTCGATTCCCGGTGGAGATATAGTTTTAAATTGTGTTTTAGTCTGGATCTGTGAAACGATTGATATCGTAAGTCTCCAGAATGTGGCAGCTTGTTATTGGGTGCGTGTTAAATTAATATTTGATATAGTACCTTTTAGTTGCCCGAGAAGCAATATTTAATAAATAAATAAATAAAATTACACAAACAATAAATACGAAAATCCAAACGAATCATTGACAAATGAATAAATAATCATTGACAAATGAATAAATAATCATTGACAAATGAATAAATAATCATTGACAAATGAATAAATAAATAAACAATGACAATTATTCAAATAAAATAAATAAGATCTAATCAAAATAAAATAAAATAAAAGTCGTAAGCAATGAGGAAAAAACTGTTTATTAAAATAATAGTTGTTCATACCTACTGGGTATGTAGATATGTTAATTATTTACGTATCATATCGACTAAATATTTGATCTAGATTTCTCTTGATAAAAAAAAGATTGATGAATATTTATATATTCGTTTATTAATATATTCGTTTTTCAAAAACCAATGAGATATTGAATTTACATACGATATACGAAGTTTTGTTGTACTAACACTTCACGTTCATGAAAAACTAATACAAAAGCATTTTATAATCATAATAAAATATTAATGTTTGAAAATCTAATTTACACTTCTTTAACATAGATATTAATTAAAATATTACTCTGAATGGATATTTTGTTTGTTGAATGGCGATTTCTTCCAACTAAGCAGTACGAGATGTAACGAGAATCGCATAAGGAATTGTACCTAGTATTAATATGAACGAATTCTCACAAGGGATTAGTTTAATGCGGTTATTTGATATGTACAATTTATATTATATCATTTTTCTTAACTTTTGTCATAGACAAAATATGTTTGAGCGATTACTTAAAACAATATTCATTCATTCATTCATACCCTCACGGTGTATACACCACAATGTGGGGTAACCAGCGATAGGTGTGCGGGTGTGCATTAACTTAGTAAATGAAGCATGACACGAGCGTGTATACCCACACACCCGTGTCGTCTCACCAAAAAAGTCACTTTATTCAAAATAGGCGGTGAACCTCATTGCAGAACTATGTGAGGTGTCATTGATGCCCGTTGTATTTTCGGTTACCCGACCCCTGTGGGACATCCGATCCAACGATGTTTATAGAAAAAGTGGAAGCACTGTACTAAGCCAACACTTCACAACATTACCATTTCTTTTCATTTTTAAAATTTACAATATCATATTCTAAATTTAATTTAATTAATTTTATAAAAATTCATTAAAGATGGAAATTATATAGGTCTTTATGTATAAGTTCAAAATATATACAAACATTTTCAAAAGGTTATTTCTATTGGAAAAATGTAAACTTAAAATTCATTCATTCATACCATCACCGCATATACCACAATGTAGGGTAACCAGCGCCAGGTGTGCGGATTTGTATTAACATGTATTAGCAAGCACGTCAAACCAGTCTCATTTCATAAACAACAACACAACACACATTTTTAGTTTGAACGCAACATATAAAAAAAATATTTTAATAATTTTATCTTATCTTTTCACGTTGCTTGGGGTGGTTGGAAGAGAGTGCTATGGGCAGTAAACCAGGTTTTGTAAACTTGTTCATAACTAAAATTTAACAAATACAGAATTGATATACGAAAATTTAATTGAGCTTTATCTTTAAATTTTTTTTACCAATTATAGTTCCATATAAGGAAGAAGACCATATAAATAATTATTTTCATGTTTATTTTTTGTTTTAAAATGTGGCCATGAGTTACGAGTGCACTGAAATGCAGAGTCGAGATAGGATATTGTTGCGCCCGAAGCGAATGACATATTCGTAGAGCTCGACAAATGAGCGAATACGGCTGACAGTTTTATATTGCATGGTAGCTAATAACAGGGCAAGATTGTTGCTAATATCAATTAAAATCAGATTATATCCCTGTATGCTTGCCGTAAAAGTGAATAAAATATTATGTGCATACAGGATTTAAACCTGAGTCTACTAGACTGCTAATCCAACGCACCATTAAAAAAATATATTAATCTACGCCCGAGCCGCACCGCACACAGTATTATAGATTTAAGAGGACATACATATAACGCTAAACTTAGTGACTGAAAACATGATATATTAAAAACGCCTAATGCATTATGAAGCTACGCGTTAGTAAGGGTAAATGTCGCGTGCGTAAAAATGGTTTATATGTGATTCGAAATATCGAAAACCCCAAATTTGTTGCACATTTGTGAATTTTATTAATTTGTGGCGGTCTGGCGTTTTGAGCCACGACCATCCCTACAGCAAGTCGGTGACGCGACGAGCGGTATATAACCGCGCACGGGCGAGGCCCATCCATCACTCTATCGCCGCTCGTCACGTTACCGTTATTATTCCGCGAACTCAATTTTTAGCTCTTTATTTAATTGTAACATTTTTCATCAGTTCATAATTTTTACCTAGTACTTAAGTTTTTAATTATAATATTATTTGTGCATCAATAAATTAATGTAAGAACCAAGACCTTGCGTATTACTTTACCCCACGGTACTACTTTTATAGATTTCGTAATTATATTAATTTTAACCTTGTGTGAATGCTCTCAGGCAGCACATAAGTAAGAGGGAGAGGTTTGGCCATACAGGACATACGAATACTCTCTCAAACGGCGGGTTCGATTCCCAGTGAGCGAGAGATTCATTCTGAGCCTGTTACAGTAGCCTGTTACTTCCTTTTCAAATAGATACCCTTGGCCAGGCCTTAAAACCACACCCCTTCAAATTTATATCAATATATAACACTTAATTTATGGAAGATGATATAACATATTCGGAACAGTAACTGATTTGTGATATGTGAATGGATGGGTTTTGTTTCCTGTTTTGGTGCCTCTTAGATTTCGCTTCAGCGGCAAATCCCACAGTTGCCACCATCTTAGTATAGCCTCTGGTGGGATGTTATCCAAGTGACTTTGCTATGTTAAAACGTAATGAGTAATATTTTTAATATAGGTTTAGCATAAGTAATCATATTTTACAGTCAAAGTCTAATTGATGTACAAACGTACATAGCAATTATTTGTGTTTTACGATGTGTGCACGATATTTCATAATGCTATGGTATACCTAATATAATATTGTACTACATGTGTTCCTATTTGGTGTAAGTAAATAAATTATTATAAATGAACATACTCATTTATTTTAATTTTAAATTATTTGTGCTATATTAAATTATAACAGCATTATTAGGTTTAGTCATTACATTGATAAAGAGAGAGTTTTTTACTCCTCACTAACCCAATAGGATATAGTGGGGAGTTATGAATTCGCAAATTTTTAGGATATTTTTATTGCAGATTATCAACTAGTATCATGCTGAGATAATATTCTGAAAGTTTCATCACAACGTATCTGTGTGTGTGTGTGTGTGTGTGTGTGTGTGTGTGTGTGTGTGTGTGTGTGTTTGTGTGTGTGTGTGTGTGTGTGTGTGTGTGTGTGTGTGTGTGTGTGTGTGTGTGTGTGTGTGTGTGTGTTTGTGTGTGTGTGTGTGTGTGTGTGTGTGTGTGTGTGTGTGTGTGTGTGTGTGTGTGTGTGTGTGTGTGTGTGTGTGTGTGTGTGTGTGTATGTGTGTGTGTGTGTGTGTGTGTGTGTGTGTGTGTGTGTGTGTGAGGGTGTGTGTGTGTGTGTGTGTGTGTGTGTGAGGGTGTGTGTGTGTGTGTGTGTGTGTGTGTGTGTGTGTGTGTGTGTGTGTGTGTGTGTGTGTGTGTGTGTGTGTGCTATGTGCAGTGTGCTATGTACGGCGTGATTATTTTACTTTATCGATTATAGACTAAAGTACTCATTCGATTCTTTTAAAATTTTGCAAATATGTATATCTAATACCCTATTAGATTAGAAGGATATCTGAATAGTGCTTCTCAATTTTTTCAACTGTCAAATATTTCAAAGTGACCCCAAGCTCAGGAAACTTAAATTTTGAAATTTTTATTTTTAAATTGGTAAAAAGGCATATCACTTTCATAAAATGGCATTGAAGAATTATAAAGTTTTCGTAATAAAATATTTAAATAAAAAATAATTTAACAAACTAATTTAATGAAAATGCTGAATATGTTCCATACAAAATTTGAATACCTTATAGAATGACTTGTTAGTGAAAGGTATAGCGTTGGCCACAGCCCACTCGTTTTATTACATTAGGCACCCCACCCTTAGAAGAGTGATTTGTGCCAAATGGAAGAAATAGTAAAAAAATTGTTAGTAGAATATTAAACTTACAAATTGATATAATTAATTATGATAAATTTTAGTTATTGCGAAATAAACGGTAAGATAGTTAAGCTATAAGAGATGCGACTTGTTTACTGGTAGAGGGACTTTTAAGTTGGGATAGATGTCATATTCGTAATCAAACAGCCAATGCAACCAGATTACCAGCAACAGCTGTGCGGGTGTGCATAACCCTATTAAAGGAAGCACGACACACGCATGTATCCCCACACACAATTCTCGTCTCACCTAAAAAGGCAACATCCATGCATGCAGAAAAAAATGTTATCAATAATTAAATTTTCAAAATGTATTTATTTCAGCAAAGAATATTATTACCATTACATTGTTAAATATGTACATACCTAGCGATGATACAAAAAATAACAATATTGATATTTATTGTTGAAGAACTTATGCATGTACGCATAGTAAATCACGTAACATCCATTTATAAAACAGGGAAACTTAACCCTCTATCATACACGCGGAAACAATTATTAAAATCATCAAATAAATAACATTCAATAATCACTAATTATCATTCGTTGAGTATGTGAGTATATCGTATATTTATGAACATAAAACTCGGTTTCACCGACAAAGTAAAGTTCCGCCGGTCAATTGATTTCTACATGTAGAAGAGGTCAGTGTTTCATATTAAAGATTTGAGGTTACTTCATGGCAGGTTGTTCAAAATACATAATGGAAAAAAACCGATACAGATCAAGTTAACACTGGATGATAATGTCCTACACATATAAACGGAGAGTGTTAACTTATTTATTTGTTTATTGATTGTTTTCAAATTGGGATAATCTTATCATTACGTTATGCCAATTATTAGTTATAAGTATAAGTTTGGCCGGACGAAGGAGTGGTTGTGTCTTCTAAACTACTTACTTACTTCCGATGGCCATACAACTCCGGTAGAGATTTAGCCTCCTGAACAATAGCTTTCCAAGCCTTCCTGTCAGCTGCAGTGGACTCCCGGTCATCACAAGCATTCAGCACGTTCAGAGGGAAGAAAGAGCCACAAAATTTATTCTGCAAAATAACCCTGTGGGCAAGAGACCCCTGTGAAGACCAAGGCAGAGATTGATGGACAATGTTACCCGAGATGCTAAACTAGTTGGCATAAAAATACTCAACGTGGTTAGACCAAGATATTTTATTTTATTTAATTATATTAGGATCAAAATATTTAAATGTGTTTAAAATTACAAATGAAATCGATCGTAATATTCGCTTCAATAGTAGTGTGATGAGTATGAGTAAGTTCTTACATTATAATATATCACGATTTATGTATGATTATTTCATACAAACATACTAAATCTTCAGCGTTTGTATTCTCACTCATTAAAATCATAATCATTAATTGTCTATATACCATCCTGTTTGTCATCAAGTACCCAATAATTAAAAGATAATTTTATAACTAGTTGCATGTAACACATGAGATCCAACTGTCGATAGCGATAGTATGTATAGTTGAAGAATATGTACCAAACTATAAACCCATAGATACAAATTATTGAATATTTTCAGATATTTTGTTTTTTATACAACATATGTAGGTATGTATGTCAAGATAGGATAGTATGGAGGAAGATCCTTTTTCCTACCCAGAATATGCAAATAGCATGATGGTATGTATGTATGTTTGGAGATGAAGTATCAAACTATTAAGTCTTCTTACATATTGTGTATAGGCGACTGCCATACAAAATGTATGAAGCGATGTCGTCACTAAATTCAATTTTTAAAAAAATTGTTAAAAAAAAATTGAGATCTTCTACTACAATGTTAATATTTTTTATAGAAAATTAAATTATCTAGTTGGGGTGTTTCGGCTTTTTTCGATAATTGTAAAAGTTTTGGAAATATAGGCAGTTAAACTCATAAATTTATCATAAAAAAAATATTTTTCTTAATAAAAAATGTTTGAGAAACCCTGGAATTTTTTTGAAAAAACTAATTTGAGATTTTGTATTTTTCTATGTTTGTACCAATTTTCAGCGTTCTAACGTTTATGGTTTCTGAGATATATGGAAAAATAAAATAAAAATTCAAAAGTTGATAACCCCTGACTGAAACAAAAATTCAAAATTCCGAGTATAAAAGTTTTGTAGGCCTGTAACTGTTTATATATTCTGAAATTTTAGGCTCTGTAAATTGAGCGGATCAAAAGTTATAAGGGGGGGACGGACACACAGACACACAGACACACAGACACACACACACACACACACACACAGACACACGAAATGTTCTACTCCGAATTCTGAGTAAATCCGTGTATGGAACATATATGCTGCGAAGCCTCTAAGTTGGTTTTTTTTTACTTCAAAGTTGGAAAAGCCGTGAAAAAAGTAGACCTCTCCATACAATTCTCGCGTATTCTGGCTTGATACATTGTCGATATGTTAAGAGAACAAAGTTCTCCTGAACAAATCGACAGTTGGATTATTTATATCCGTAAATATAAAAATAGTCGACAAAAATTGTATTAAAATTAATATGGCGGTAAGTTAGTGACTAGCGATCCCTCTTGTATTCATCTCTCCCGCTACTCAACATAAGGTCTTTACGCTAAAAAATATATTTATAATATTGAATATTCGAATATTTTAACTGATGTTTACGTTATTATGTATGCACGTTTACATATACCTGACTTAATAAAATGGAAAGTGAGAGGGCCCCGTAATTGGAATATAGCCTTACGACTATCTTAATATAAATCGAACCCTGATTTTTACTATATCAAAGATGTTCTTCTTCGCAGCCTGTTCCCGTTCACTCTTGGACGAAGGCATCCTCCATTTGGTCGCCTCATACATTTATCACACATCTCTGTCGTACGAGGTCTCCAGAACTGTCTGTCCACTTATTGTTATTAATATGGATTTCAAATCTTATATTTACGTTAGACATACAATTCAATGTCATTGCAAAACGATCAACGTATTCTTGTTCTTCTTCGTATCAGCAGCATTCAAACAGTTCTCGACCAATACTTGGCAACATCGAATGCTGCGCCATTATGGCGCAGTAGGTCCTCGAGTGAGCAGGTAGCAGGGCAGGCAAGGCAATCACGTAGGTGATCAGTGGTCTGCGGCAGGCCGCATTCACATGAGAGGCAGTCGTCGTCTAATAAGATTCCCCATCTCTTTAGGTTTTTTGGAGAAAAATCTCCAAAAGAGTTCATCGAACCTCAGGAGCATCTCCCCCGGGTCACAGTATTGACTGGCGCACCTGGATATCACTAAATAGATTAAGAACGGGCGTCGGCAGATCGAAAGATAACCTAACGAGATGGGGAATCAACGTATTTTAAGTATATGATTTTTAACAAGCACATACACATAAGGTAAAGTAGCCAAATACCGTCCCCTATCCTAATTCCGTCCCCCAGTCTATCTTGAAAAGTGCGAATATATGTAAACATAGCTATTATCGACATTAATAAGTACACGTGGTCTAAGTTAATTTGCAGTATTCAATCAAGTCACGCACAGAGTTGACTCTCTAAATAAAATAGAAAATATTTGATAAAGGTGAGTTTTTTTTCATACTAAGTCACCAGCTATTTACTACACTCTCCAATGGAATCAGAACTACATTTATTTTTTGTTTTTGAAAAATTTTGTCCAAGATTTCAATGGATTAAACAATTTTTTTATAAGATATCTCGTGTTAGTGAGTAATGTTTGTCCAGTTTGAAATGTTTGTTTGCCCAAATACCGTCCCCTGATGTATTCCCAATATCGTCTAGGGGACGGTAATTGGCGCGTTTTGTTGTCGAAAATAAAAATATTAATTTCTATACATGAATTTTTAAATATTGTTTTTTTTTTAATTTAGATGTCCGAAAGACCGTTATATACATCTTCTTTGTTAGATGCCAAAGAAATCGTGGGAGCAGAAGAAAGAAATAGGGAACACAAAAACTGTATTCTACCGTATGGTCCGTATGTGTCGGCGTTTATTCTATAACTATAACTATAACTACTTTATTTTTTATATATAAAAAAAAACCTAAGGGGACGGAATTTAGGCACGAAAACTGAAATTGTCAAAATCGAACCATTTCCGTGTTTGCATCATTGTCACTTATATTTTCTATTTTTATTTATAATAAACTAAATTACTTAAAAATGGGTTTAATTTGCGAATTATTATTTTTTTTTCAAATTTTCTATTAAAATGTTGAAAAACAAAATATATTTGGCCACTTTTTTTTTTAATGAATATGTCCTTGTTAAATAAGTACATATACATCTTCCTACGTTCCCTAAAATAAGCAAATAAATGCTTGTGCTATAGGTGAACGAAATAAGTCGAGGCAGGATTCGAACTTGCGACCACTGGATTACTAACCCAGCGCGCTAACCGCTCTACCACCGACCCATCTAATTTTAAATTAACCTTGCTCTTGAATACATTCCTTATAACAAGCGAATGCTTGTGCTTAAGGTAAATGGAATCTTTCGAGACATTAATCGAACACATCAGTTCCTATGGAACTAACCGTTCCGCATTGACCCATCCAATAATATTTCATAATGAACCTACATATTTTTGAAACTATATGCATAAGTGATTTTTATAAGATTTGTTTTAAATGCGTGTGTTTATGAGTGTATGTATCTAACGTATACACAAAAATAATATTTGAACTGGATACTTATAGATATCGTTTATAGATGCCACCCACACAAGGTCACCTCATATAATAAATATTAGCATCTTTCGTAATTACCGCACTATATTTCAAACTAAACCAAAACTCATAAAACTAACATTGTATATTGTATAAAAAGGTTAAATTCTTAAATTTGTTTCCGCATTTTTCCATTATGATGGATGATGCGCGGTATACGAGTAAAAATATCAAACATACCTACTTCTTACTTAAACCCGTTATTGTTGAAAATTTGCAATTCTACAAATTATTATTGTGATTTACATTTTCTAAACAATAAATAATTGTAAACATGCCCTACCCCCAGATATATTTAAAAATGATTGTTTATACACCCGCATTAACGCTACGATTTTTAGCCATGGCCCAAATATATCATAACGACGTGATGAGATTCAAGAAACCATATAAAAAAACGAATGTCGACGTCATCAATCGTGATGAATGATTATTATTTAAAAAGCTGTTTTTTTTTAAGAAAACAACAACAAACATTCCAAAATTAATAATCATAAAATGAAAATACGAAATATTATTAAACAAGAAGTAAAGGGTTAACTAACAAGAAATAATGGGTTTCTGTCACTTGACTTTTTTATTATATAATATTAAATATTGCAAATTGAGCTACAAATATATGCACACATAATAAATTATAGCTAATACCGAAATCTGATTTTGATATATTTAATAAACACTAAATTTTTTTCATATTTTTAACATCTCAATAGAGACGAATTTGGAATATTACCTATAGAAGGTGTAATGAAATGAAGTACAATTCATTGTTATTCATGAAATTAAATCCATACCAGATCTTTTGCTTCTGCTGGATCCACTATCGTCCGGCTAGGACACACGGTAGAGCATTTCTTTGATTCTCAGAGGGAATACAGGTGGATAATTGAGAAACAGCGAGCGTGACCAGAACAAAACTGTATATTCTTTTGTGTAAGAGAGACAAAATTTAATTAGTGGCTATAATGGTACATATGGGTTAGTGTGATATGAGGTAATGATGGTGATGTCTGATGATTAAGAATAGTCTTACTTTCTAGGGTGGCCAACTAATTAAAATAAACAGTGATCACTATTGTACAATTATATGAGCCTTAAGTATTTGAATATTTCAAAAGTCAGTTCCAGATTAAATTTATTTTTCAGGCCGAAGGCCCAACACTGAGTAATTAAGGAATTTTTTTTTTTTTACCAGACTTAGTTCTAAGGGTATGTCGATATCAGTAATTCTAAGGACGATTCACGTAAAGGGGGTGTGCGAAAGTCAATGATCTCAAACCTTTAGTCCGACGGTGGGGTGAAATTGCCTTATCACGTACTCAACAAGGCCTGATGTTTCCAACCGTGATGTAGGTGAAGAAGAGAAGCGGCAGGGGCGATCTAATGTTGAAGGCGTTCCAGACTTTCTCTCATCAAGGGGAGAAGCCTAATCCGAGGTGATGACAAGGTAGTTGGCATACTGTCAGTTGTATACATCCCGTGTGGCAGACAGAGGTGTTAACACTTCGTTATGTGTTCATACAACTACGCGAAGTCACTTTGAAGATTAATAAAATTTACAAAACTGTCACGAAGTAAGTCTTGCGACCCTTTATTTAAAAGGTAATGATCCTACGTAGCAGATTGCGGTGTTAACACTTCGTTATGTGTTCATACAACTACGCGAAGTCACTTTGAAAATTAATGAAATAAAAAAAACAGTGACGAAGTATGGCTTGCTACCATTTATTCAAAAGGTATTGCTCATACGCAGCAGATTGAGATTTTAACACTTCGTTATGTGTTCATACAACTACGCGAAGTCACTTTGAAAATTAATGAAATTGAAAAACAGTCACGAAGTATGGCTTGCTACCATTTATTCAAAAGGTATTGCTCATACGCAGCAGATTGAGATGTTAACACTTCGTTATGTGTTCATACAACTACGCGAAGTCACTTTGAAAATTAATGAAATAAAAAAAACAGTCACGAAGTATGGCTTGCTACCATTTATTCAAAAGGTATTGCTCATACGCAGCAGATTGAGATGTTAACACTTCGTTATGTGTTGATACAACTACGCGAAGTCACTTTGAAAATTAATGAAATTGAAAAACAGTCACGAAGTATGGCTTGCTACCATTTATTCAAAAGGTATTGCTCATACGCAGCAGATTGAGATGTTAACACTTCGTTATGTGTTCATACAACTACGCGAAATCACTTTGAAAATTAATGAACTTAAAAAAAACTGTCTCGAAGTATGACTTGCGACCATTTATTCAAAAGGTACAGATCGTACGCAGCAGATTGAGATGTTAACACTTCGTTATGTGTTCATACAACCACGCGAAGTCACTTTGAAAATTAATGAACTTAAAAAACTGTCTCGAAGTATGACTTGCGACCATTTATTCAAAAGGTACAGCTCGTACGCAGCAGATTGAGATGTTAACATTTCTTTATGTATTCACACGACAACGCGAGGTCACTTTAAAAATTAATAAAATTAAAAAACTGTCACCAAGTATGTCTTGCGACCATATATTCAAAGGGTATTGCTCATACGCAGCACATTGAGATTTTAACACTTCGTTATGCATTCACACACCTACGCGAGGTCTCTTTGAAAAATTAATAAAATTAAAAAAAACTGTCACTAAGTATGTCTTGCGACCATATATTCAAAAGCTTTTGCTCATACGCAGCCGATTGAGATTTTAACACTTCGTTATGCATTCACACACCTACGCGAGGTCACTTTGAAAAATTAATAAAATTAAAAACCGAACCGAAGTATGTGTTGCGATGTTGTTTTATACGCCTCCATCACGCGTAAGGCGGTATACTGAGAGATCCGACTCGGATTTTTAGATAACTAGTTTATAACAACATTCTCTGTTTAGTTACAATGCCTTACATCGATTTCAGGCATAAAACACAACGAATTGAGTGAAATTCGCTAATTAATAGAGGACGAAACAACACCGCGTTGCTTTAAGATCGTTGCAACGGACGCCGACTGGCTGGCGGAAGTTGACGGGGAGAGACGGTAGGTGTTCGAGGGGAGCGGGGCGGGCCGCTTGTGACACGGCTGCGTCTTCCGCGAGACCTTGAACTAGTTCAAGACGTAATTACTGCCGCGAAATTTAAATTTGAAAAGATGATTATTTAAATACGTAGCGAGCGTACCGCTCGCTACACTCCAATCAAAGTTACCCAAACAAAAAGAAAAAGAAAAGAAAAAAAAAATTCCGTAAGCCGGCCTGTGCAAATTGGGGAGAATGAAAGACCCTAACTGTAATGAAGAGAAGTAACGAGAGAAACTTATAACCACGACCAGATTCTTAGTTTATGAGGAATGTGGTGAGTTGCGTGTTCTCGGCTGGTCACACCAGTACATCGCAACCACCTCCAGTAGTGAGACCGACCTAGTGACTCTTGGTCATCGTAGGTTTGTCGAGGGTGTAGGCAATGGGTAACATACTTAAGGTATGTGCCCCCTACTCAAGATCAAGGTTTCGTACGTGAATCATAATTGATTATAGCATTCAGAAGGAATACGCCCTAATTGTGCGAGTTCGGAATCATACTAATGTTCAAACTTCGTTGAAACCTAGGTTAGACTCGAATAAGGACTCCTACTCGCGATACGACACGATCGGGGTTATATGTTGGGTCGCGCAGCGGTGTGGTACAGATAGCAATGTTCGGCAACTAGCTTCTACCTATAGCTATGATTAATTCTAGGAAAACACTCCATTGATGAACAATACAGGGGGGGAGCACCGAAAGAATTAAGGTTGCCAATCTAATAGGCGAACTCTCTTCAGCCTTACCCAAACAAACTTAACAATAATTGGCGAACTCGAAGCTAGTCGCTTTCCTACACGCATGTGAGTTGAGCAATCAGATATCTCACTCAGGGGAACCGACTGGAAACATAAGTATAATGTCGCGGAGCAAGCGTGCTTGAACAGTCCGCTTGCTATGTGCAAAACAACAAAATTAATGACTTACATTCACAAAAGGAAAATAACAATCTTGTAGCTACAGTTTGTGACCACACTGGATAGCTGGGCAAGCGATCCATCACGATGGACGCGAATCGATGCTTGCCAATTCTCAACACGACTCCTCAAGTGAAGACTTGGCATCAGGCTACTACCTGGGATTCCTTCCTAACGACAGTTTACAAATACAATGAATATAAGGACAAGGGGCCTATCACGACAGACGCAAACTGAAGTTATTATTCACTTGCAGCGACAGTTCACAAATACAATGAATATCAGGACAAGGGGCCTATCACGGGTGACGCGAACGGAGGTTCCTCAAGCAACCGCTTGGTGCTACCACTCTTGTTTAACTCTACACAGGTCAAGTAATACCCAACCAAAGGTAACCAAGTAAAAGGGGGAGAGTTGACAATCCAATTTTCAACTCAGAAACACTTATATATAATACAGGGTGAGTTGACAATCCAGTATTCAACTAGGAAATAATATACACAAAACAAGGGTGAGTTGACAATTCAATATCCAACTCAGAAAAAATTAAACCTAATGCAAGGTGAGTTGACAATCCAGTATTCAACTCGGAAATATTACATACTAAACAAGGGTGAGTTGACAATTCAATATTCAACTCAGAAAAAATTAAACATAATGCAAGGTGAGTTGACAATCCAGTATTCAACTCGGAAATAATACACACAAAACAAGGGTGAGTTGACAATTCAATATACAATTCGGGAACTTATGTATTTTAACAAGGAAATCTTTAGCGAGAACTCCTATTACACAAGGGGAGGGAAGGTGTTATATACAGTTAGAGCTACCACATAGGATGCCTGTCAGAAGGCGGCTAGCTCCTTCAGGAATGGAGACAGGATCCTAGCAATCATGCATTGGTCATAAATAATTATACACAAACCCTTGCGTACATCATTCTTTTACAGATGGTCCTTACAAAATTCATCGTTCACACTACTTTAATTTCACGCGATCTTTAATTGCCAGCACATTTTATGACGGGTACATGACTGCAGGGCATAATTGAAAAGGGGTTACATAATTCATCCGGGATGAGAAGTGTATCGTTAGGCGCCACTGATTTTTTGCGGATCAAACCAGAAACCAAGTTTATAATTTGCAACTTATCAATAGGTTGATTGCCAGGTAAGGGTCCCAGCACAACAGTTAATACTTAATTAAACTTAATAAGGTCCTTGATATGGTACCTGCCACTATGTTTACCCTCGCAGTCGCGAACCTCGTAAATGGTGTCCGAAATCTTATTTGATACGACGCATTTGATGAATCGAGGGGCGAGCTTGTTTGAAAAGTACTTTCCAGCGTCGGATTGGGTGAATGCCCTGCGCCAGACTACTGCGCCTACAGACAGTGAACAGTGTTTCCTACGCAGGTTGTATCGTTTCGCGTTTACCTTGAACGCAGTCAATAGTGCGCTTGATACCTTTTCGTAAAGTTGCTCCATGGTTGAAAGGCTCGTTCCATAAGAGTTATCCGTGTTCATTGGCTCCTCTGAGCTATTGGTGACCTGTTCCACCTTGTCGTGAAATGAAGCATGCGGACAGGGGTGAAACCCGTGCGTCAGGAAGAATGGTGTGTAACCGGTGGCGATTTTCACGCAATTATTGAGGCAGGAGCAGATCTTAGGCAGCAACGTGCACCAGGTTCGCTGGTTTTCCCCCACTAATATTGACAGGGCGGTTATGAGGGTAGAGTTGTATCTTTCCACAGTATTGTTCTGGGGGTGATAGTATGCGTTATAGAATAGGTCTCGTATACCGAAGCGATTAGCGAACTCTTTGAAATCCTTGGAAATGAACTGCTTGCCGTTGTCCATAATCAAAGTACGAGGTACACCGTAAGGCAGAAAGATCTTTTCCTCTATTAGTTTGGTGATAGCCGGGGCTGTGGCACGACGCAACGGCAGCGCCCATAAGAATTTCGTGAAGTTATCGACCACCGACAGTATGTAAATATTTTGTTTATGAGAACAGGGAAGCGGCCCAACAAGGTCTACGCTTAATGACTGCATGGGATGATCTAGACGTTTAGGCACGCTCATCAAACCCAGAGGTGCTTGGTTGTTATGTTTATATGCCTTACAGGTGTCGCACTTTGAGACAACCTGCTTTACCGTGTTCGTAATGTTTTTCCAAAAGAAGGTCCGTGAGACCACCTCCAAAGTTTTTCTGATTCCAGGGTGGCAAAAGTTAGTGTGGAAGTCCTGTACGATACTTTCCCGTTCTCCGGCGGGCACCACGACCTTCCAGGAGCTATTTCTGAATGGAGGGTCAGTTTCGGGAACAGTTTTACAGTATTTGTAGAGGTGTCCGTTACTTATCATATAGTTGGGTGTGGAATTAGCATTGGTCGAACATTCCTGGAACAGACGTAGATAGGCTGGATCAGTAACATTCTGAAACGGTGTAGGGAACGTTAAACTGGATACTTCAATTCTGCTTAGTGCGTCGGCCAAGTTGTTCTCGCATCCCTTTTTGTATACAAAGTCGAAGCTGTATTGTGAGAGGCGGCAGGCCCATCTGGCCAGGCGTCCCGATGGTTAAGACAAGTTGTTCAGGTATTTAAGACAGCCGTGGTCGCTGATCACTTTGAAGTGCGTTCCGTCTAAATAACTCCTAAAGTGGTGTACCGAGTCCACAATGCTCAAGAGTTCCCTCTCGGTGGTGCTGTAAGACCTTTCGGCAGGTAGCAGTTTCCTGGAAAAATATGCAATGGCGTGCTCTGAGCCGTCCGGGCTCCTTTGGGCCAGGAAGCTCCCAATGCTCACGCCGCTGGCGTCACAGGTGAGTACGTATGGTAGGGAATAGTCGGGGGGCTTCAACACCGGAGAAGATATCATTGCGCTTTTTAGGCTTACGAAGGCTTGTTCAGCTTCGTCGTTCCAAGGGAGATTATTCTTTGTGATTTTCTTGCTGGTGAGGCGGCATAGAGGGGATGCAATACGAGAAAAGTCCTTGATGTGTCTTCTATAGTATGCACATAATCCAATGAACCCGCGAACCTGTTTGACAGTTGAGGGCCTAGGGTAATTGACCATCACGTCAATCTTTTCGGGGTCGGTCCTGATGCCTTCTCGGTCGACTATGTGGCCGAGATACTTTGAGCTTTGTTTGCAAAATTCAGATTTTGCTAACTTAATGGTTAGGTTGGCCTGTTTTAGTCTGTCACACACAGTTTTCAGTAGCTTGCAGTGTGACTGGAAGTCCGGGCTGCATACCAGTATGTCATCAAGATATACAAAGACGTGGTCTCCCAAGTCTGTGAACAGTCCATCCATCATACGTTGCATTTCGGCCGGGATATTTTTCAGTCCGAAAGGGGTAACCTTGAACTGGAACTGTCCTCGGCCTTCTACGAAGAAGGCGGTCTTTGGCTTGGATTCCTCGTCCAGTCTCATCTGCCAGAACCCGTGGGAGAGGTCCAGGGCTGTGAGGAACTTAGTGTCGCGCAGATTGTCCAAGATGCGATGAATGTTGGGCAACCGGTAAGAGTCAGAGCGAGTGATCGAGTTAAGGCGACGTGGATCAAGTACGAAGCGCCCAGAGCCGTCTTTCTTGGGAACAATGAAAACATTGTTCAACCAGGGGCTCCGCGCCGGCTCTATTACGTCGAGTTTGATCATTTCATCCAGTTCTGCGATGAGTTGTTCGCGTCTTACGTGAGAAAGGGGATAAGTCTTTTGTTTAACCGGGGCGTGATCACCAGTGTCTATGATGTGGGAAACTAGGTCGGTGCGGCCTAGTCCCACCTTTTCATAAGCAATCTGGTCGAACTCTTGTTTGAGCAGATCCAGTTGTTTCAATTCTGCAAGAGAAAGGTCGGCTGTAGAGTTTAGACAGGAAGGGGTCGACAGCGGTGAAATGTACAGGGGAGGCATGTTGATAGCATATAATGATGACACCTTATCTGGGAACAGGGTCGGGGTTAGTCCGGACTTCTTCAAGAAGGGTGCCCCCAAAATAAACCCTTCTACAAGAGACGGGGCTACAAGAAATTCAACAAAGGTTGTTTGCTTATAAAATCTGAGGGGCAGCGTGAGGGAGCCCAGGATCGCATGGGGATGGCCGTCCGCGGTGTGAATAGAAGTGTCGCCCGGTACTAGCTCATAACCCAATTCGAGGAAATTCTTGTATAAGGTGCCACCCAAAACATTAGCTGCAGCTCCACTGTCCAAGAGCGAACGGAAGGCGATGTTGTTGATCTTGAAGTGTAGGTATGGACGATCGTCTCGCGCATTCGTGATGGCTGATACATGTAGGTATTTAGTATTGTAGAAGAGTTTGACCGATCTCAACCAGTCCTCCCACTCTGTCCTTTGTTGGGAATGGGACGGTCTATAATAGGGCTGGGTGGTTATTCGTTTTTTGGCAACTTTTGGAGGAGAGGTGGGGGTCTAGAAACGTCTGGGAGGTTTCGGGGGTTTGTCGAAGAGTGACCTTGTGGGTCAGTTCCCTGGTACTTTTGAAAGCGGGGAGACGTACGTCTTCCGAGGGGATTCGCTCGTGACCCATTAGGGCACAGTCTTGCAAAATGTCCGGTTTTTCCGCAGGAGTAGCATTTGGGACTGTACGAACGCGGTTCAGGGTTAGACAAGGAGGCTGCAGCCTTGGTGCGCCGGGGCCGTCGGGGGGAGGTAGGGGCAGTCTCGTTTTTGTGGCCCATTGACACTTGTTCGAGTGCAAGGCACAGTCGCTCCAGATCCAAAACTGTCGTGGGTTGTGCGCCGATGATGATAGGGAGGAACTTCTTGTCGAGTCCTCTCTTGAAAACTTGAAGGAGCTCGTCCTCGGACAAGGGTGAGGACAACGAGTTATTTTTGTTGATAATTCGGCAAATATAATCGGCCGCAGATTCCGAGTCTTGCTGCCTAGAGGACCAAATTTCTAGCTTGATGTCGGTGAAATAGGTTTGTGATTCAAAACGGTCGAGAAAGAGCTTCTTCAGTGTGTTCCAGTCGCAGTTCTTTCTAGGGTTTGTACGATAAAATAATAAGGCACGTCCTACAAGAAATTCAGGAATGATTGTGGACAATAAATTAGTATTGAACCTGCGGGAAGTAGCGATCTCCTCTAGGCGTACGAGGAATTCTCGGACGTCATTTGTTCCGTTAAACTTTGGGACAGGCCACGTGGCAAAGTTTGTGTTTATGATTCCTCCAGGGTCTCGATCTCCACGTGAGGTATAACTTGACGAATTGGAGGGCGGCTCGACTGGGGATGGGGGCAACAAAGCGACAGTTCCTGGGGGAGGGGCGCTCTGGGTTCCGGAACTTAATTCGGAGCTGGATGAGACTGGATGGGCTACCAGATCGTTCTCGGTGGTGCGGGAGCGCTCGGAAACCGATGCCAATTCGGGGGCGTTCCTAAGCGAGTGGTATGCTACCGACCTAGTGGGGGTGGTTACGTTGTCTGTATTAAGGGGACGTGAGGCATTAAAAGCATTGGCCTGGGAACGCAAGGAGGCCAAATTGTCGGTAGGAACGATGTTTCTGTCGCGCAATGCTTTAGCCAGGGTTTTTGCATTTGCAAGGTTTATTCTCTCGATTAAATCCATGACGTCGACTATTGCGAGACAACAGAGGAAACGAGGATTTCCGTTACGACGTGGTTACAATATAAGAGGCTGTCAGAATAAAGGGGAAAAAATAAAACACAAAAGAACAAGCAGTTTCGAGTGAGGGTCCGCTCGCAGATCTCATTGAGCAGACTGTCATCAAAGGACAAGTGTACGTGTCAATTGATGAGAGTCATAGCCCCACGTTGGTAAACGTCAGTGTAATGAAATGAAGTACAATTCATTGTTATTCATAAAATTAAATCCATACCAGATCTTTTGCTTCTGCTGGATCCACTATCGTCCGGCTAGGACACACGGTAGAGCATTTCTTTGATTCTCAGAGGGAATACAGGTGGATAATTGAGAAACAGCGAGCGTGACCAGAACAAAACTGTATATTCTTTTGTGTAAGAGAGACAAAATTTAATTAGTGGCTATAATGGTACATATGGGTTAGTGTGATATGAGGTAATGATGGTGATGTCTGATGATTAAGAATAGTCTTACTTTCTAGGGTGGCCAACTAATTAAAATAAACAGTGATCACTATTGTACAATTATATGAGCCTTAAGTATTTGAATATTTCAAAAGTCAGTTCCAGATTAAATTTATTTTTCAGGCCGAAGGCCCAACACTGAGTAATTAAGGAATTTTTTTTTTTTACCAGACTTAGTTCTAAGGGTATGTCGATATCAGTAATTCTAAGGACGATTCACGTAAAGGGGGTGTGCGAAAGTCAATGATCTCAAACCTTTAGTCCGACGGTGGGGTGAAATTGCCTTATCACGTACTCAACAAGGCCTGATGTTTCCAACCGTGATGTAGGTGAAGAAGAGAAGCGGCAGGGGCGATCTTATGTTGAAGGCGTTCCAGACTTTCTCTCATCAAGGGGAGAAGCCTAATCCGAGGTGATGACAAGGTAGTTGGCATACTGTCAGTTGTATACATCCCGTGTGGCAGACAGAGGTGTTAACACTTCGTTATGTGTTCATACAACTACGCGAAATCACTTTAAAGATTAATAAAATTTACAAAACTGTCACGAAGTAAGTCTTGCGACCCTTTATTTAAAAGGTAATGATCCTACGTAGCAGATTGCGGTGTTAACACTTCGTTATGTGTTCATACAACTACGCGAAGTCACTTTGAAAATTAATGAAATAAAAAAAACAGTCACGAAGTATGGCTTGCTACCATTTATTCAAAAGGTATTGCTCATACGCAGCAGATTGAGATGTTAACACTTCGTTATGTGTTCATACAACTACGCGAAGTCACTTTGAAAATTAATGAAATAAAAAAAACAGTGACGAAGTATGGCTTGCTACCATTTATTCAAAAGGTATTGCTCATACGCAGCAGATTGAGATTTTAACACTTCGTTATGTGTGAAAAACAGTCACGAAGTATGGCTTGCTACCATTTATTCAAAAGGTATTGCTCATACGCAGCAGATTGAGATGTTAACACTTCGTTATGTGTTCATACAACTACGCGAAGTCACTTTGAAAATTAATGAAATTGAAAAACAGTCACGAAGTATGGCTTGCTACCATTTATTCAAAAGGTATTGCTCATACGCAGCAGATTGAGATGTTAACACTTCGTTATGTGTTCATACAACTACGCGAAATCACTTTGAAAATTAATGAACTTAAAAAAAACTGTCTCGAAGTATGACTTGCGACCTTTTATTCAAAAGGTACAGCTCGTACGCAGCAGATTGAGATGTTAACACTTCGTTATGTGTTCATACAACCACGCGAAGTCACTTTGAAAATTAATGAACTTAAAAACTGTCTCGAAGTATGACTTGCGACCATTTATTCAAAAGGTACTGCTCGTACGCAGCAGATTGAGATGTTAACACTTCGTTATGTTTTCATACAACTACGCGAAGTCACTTTGAAAATTAATGAACTTAAAAAACTGTCTCGAAGTATGACTTGCGACCATTTATTCAAAAGGTACAGCTCTTACGCAGCAGATTGAGATGTTAACATTTCTTTATGAATTCACACGACAACGCGAGGTCACTTTAAAAATTAATAAAATTAAAAAACTGTCACCAAGTATGTCTTGCGACCATATATTCAAAGGGTATTGCTCATACGCAGCACATTGAGATTTTAACACTTCGTTATGCATTCACACACCTACGCGAGGTAACTTTGAAAAATTAATAAAATTAAAAACCGAACCGAAGTATGTGTTGCGATGTTGTTTTATACGCCTCCATCACGCGTAAGGCGGTATACTCAGAGATCCGACTCGGATTTTTAGATAACTAGTTTATAACAACATTCTCTGTTTAGTTACAATGCCTTACATCGATTTCAGGCATAAAACACAACGAATTGAGTGAAATTCGCTAATTAATTGCGGACGAAACAACACCGCGTTGCTTTAAGATCGTTGCAACGGACGCCGACTGGCTGGCGGAAGTTGACGGGGGGAGACGGTAGGTGTTCGAGGGGAGCGGGGCGGGCCGCTTGTGACACAGCTGCGTCTTCCGCGAGACCTTGAACTAGTTCAAGACGTAATTACTGCCGCGAAATTTAAATTTGAAAAGATGATTATTTAAATACGTAGCGAGCGTACCGCTCGCTACAAAGGACTAGGAACTCATGGCACCTACAGGGCTTACAACCTGTCATCGGATGGTTTACGTGATCACTTAATGCGATTGTGTCACGTTCACCAATTATGCCTTCTTATTGAGTACAATGCAATTCTGAAAGTTTTATATTATATTTTAATAATGAGAAACAGATCGTTTAAAAATAAGATGTATTTTTTTTTTCTATCGTCATCTATGAAGTAACAAAGAAACCTTTTTATAACGCCATCTATTGAGAAGTTGGTTGTAAACAATGAAGCCAACAGTACTTATACATGATGTTTATTTTATTTTATTGTATTTTATTTTTATTTTTAGATTACTTCTCATGCAACTAACAGGTACTATGTCAAATATTTATTTAACACACATCCAATAACAAGTTGCCACATTCTGGAGACTTATTATACTAATTATCTCACAGATCCAGACTGAAAACAGGCGCATGTTGAAGATCCACTAGTCGGACTACATCCAAAACTGCGAGGTGCTGAGTAGAGCCGGGGAAACAAGGTAGCTCCTCAAAAGGATCGCCCAACGACGATCCAACTGGATAGGCCATAACATGAGGCACCAGGGTCTGCTCATAACCATCGCGGATGGAATGGTGGAGGGTAGCAACCATAGAGGCCAACCAAGAAACAGCTACATGGACCAGGTGGTCGACGACATGTGCTGTAATAGCTGCGTGGAGATGAAGAGACTGACAGAGGACAGGGCGGAGTGGAGTAGAACAGAGGCAGCCATATCTGTTACAGACCAATCTTAGGATTGCAACTGAAAAGGAGACCTACCTACATACATCTAATGTAATATTATTAAAATGTTTTGTTGTTTTAAACTTTTTTAATTAAACATATTTTATTTAATGTAATATGATTAAAATGTTTTGTTGTTTTAAACTTTTACAATTAAACATATTACTATGTCTTCTTCGTGGGAAAAATCCCATGAAAAGGACAGATTTTATATTTTTAAAAGTAATATATTAAAGTTTTCTCTAGCGCATATAATGGCTTAAAACTACGTTGTTTGAGGATATACAATTATCATTCACGGGCAGTCAAAAATGAGTTCTGAGACTTTTTTCAAAAATGTCCCTTTCATGCGTACTCTCCCCTACAATTTATATTGGTTCACAATAGATATCATCTTTCTTTTAGATATTCTGTATTTGAATTTAGTTCTGTCGAAGTTTTGACTTCACGTATAAATATATCGATTAACAATTGAGCCTTGTATGGCCTTGAAGTCGTTAAATATCAAAATATTAATAAAACTTTTTTTCTCGATTAACTGGTTCGTCTTCCTTCAAGATGGATTTTTATAGATCTCAGTATAATAAAAACATAATTATTTATTCAAGACGCTAACTACAATAATTAATCTGAATGGTTATTTCTGTGATTGAAATAAAACGAGTGTATTGTGGCCAACGCTAAACTCTCAACTACATAGTCACAGTATGCATTTTTATGAAGTAGGTACATTTCTACTTGATTCTTGAACAAATATTAGATTTCCAGAGGACAAAATTTTTCACATTTTACGTTTAGGTATCATACTAACATGCAATTTATTTCTCATTGATATAACAGATCATAGATACATTTTTTTTGAAGGTTGACAATACCTGAATGAATTATCAAAAAGTTTTTTAATTGTATCAAAAGTTCGAACAGTATAAAAATCTCGATTTTCCAGACCGTGAGATCATTTTGGAAATTTTGGCAGATGAAATCAAAAAGAAGAAATTTACGGAAATCAGCTCTAAGTTTACGGACTTTACATAATATATGATATCAATATGCAGTCTATCGGACTCATGGTTTGGACTGAAGAGAGGACACAAAAAAACAACTTAAGTGATGAAATCAACGATTGTCTGTGGAAAATTGTCAACTCTAGGGGTCGTATTACGGGAGTTATTTAAGAATAATGTAAGAAAAAGTTGAGGTCCCGTAAGCAGTATTCTCGCAGTATGGGACCTTACCCTTTTCTTACATGTTTCTCAAATAACTCTTGTAATACAACCCTAGGTCTTTGCACTTCACACATATGATGTAAATATGAAGTCGATCATACTTATAGTTTGGACTGTAGAGAGAACACAAAGAGGAATATATGACGTACGCCATACATTCAAACATTACGATGAAACTCGCAGTGTGCACTCTCTGTATGATACAAGTTGAGAAACGCTTAAAATTGTGAAATCATGACTCTTCACTATTCCGTAGTAGTGGAGAGTTAAAAGATTATCCAGTTTTTTCATTCAAGAATATTGCTGTCGCATAATATTGCTAAAAATTTATTATTATTCAAAAATTGTGTTTCGAATTTCAATGGTATTTTATTTTCTTGTCGAATTTGCTTTGATGAAAAAATTAAAAGGCGACATAATATCGTTTAGATCGCGAACGATGTCCTCTATTCCACATGTTTTTCTTACTTCAAAATTGCGTACACGATCACGGAGAGTTTTTCCAGTGATTGACCTTAGAACCTACATTTCCGTTGCCCTTAGGAGCCCATTGGTTCGTACAGTCTCTGCTCGCGTTTCCACAGCATAAGTCATGATCGGTCGCATGCATATTCTCACCTTACTGTCAATACACATGTGTTTATTTTTCAAGACTATATTTTTTAGACATCCAGATACGGCAGATGCTTCATTGATTTGTTCGCGGACTTCGGTGTATAGGTCATTATGGCTGCAGATCTCTACTCTTAAATATTTGAAACTCATAACTTGTTCCACGGGCTTATCATCAACAGTTAGCTTATACCTTGAAGGTTGTTTGGATATAGTATATATAGTACTTTTTGTTATAATTTTTGTTTACACTAGATGTATTAATTTTTATGTATGTTTTTACTTCTAAATAAATGTTACTGCTACTACTATTCTTCCGAAGAAGTTGGGGAGTGAAAGTAAATCCGAAATGATCGTCGTCTTAAAGACTATTTTTAAACGTTTTTTTTAATATTTTTTTGAAAACCGTTATTTGATTAAATATGACTGAAAATAATAAAGAATTAAAATTTCAAGAAGAAACTGCATAATTTATAATGATATAATGTTTCAAGATTGTTTTATAGGATTTCATACTTATTATAATATTTAATATTGTATATTGTAAAGGTTTGTGTATATTTCTTCCTTATTGATTCACGACGATATTTATTGACAATACAATAAATTATTACAGGTAATATTAATGAATGTGTTAATTTATGAGGTTTGATTAATGACTAACCAATAATTACTTTAAATCATGATAAATGAAGGAGTAATATATTATAACAAATTGTTTTTCCTCTTAAAAATTTTAACACATTTTCTCATTAATATCATCATGAAATCGAATTTTCAAATTCATTATTATAATGAAGTTCCTTTCTTCCGTTTTTTTTTCTAACTTATCATGTTTAATAATGTTGGCTAATTTATATAATATATGTGGTGCCGTTTTCGTGAATATCTCACCTCAAGATTTGTATAATTTACCTTCTGATGAGATTTGAAAAAACGTCCATTTTGAGATCTTTTCTGAAGGCTTATGTTTTCGGTTTGTCTGAGGGTATGTGGAAGCCTATTCCTTACTTATAGCTTGCTTTTTTACACTTTTTAACTTTTATTTTTTGACGGTACCCATCCTTATTTAAGTTACATTGAATTCCTATACGTTCATTCTTTATCATCTTTCCTTTTATTTAGAAATTCGCTAAAAAGTACCTTTATGACGAGGATTGAATGAATGAATGATATGAATTTCTTTTTTGGTAAGATAAGTAGGTCCACGTCCTTCAAATATTTTCAGCGCTCACCAACTTATTTGGATTTGGATTATAACTTAATTGGATTATATAAAAACGAACAGGGACAGGAAAGAAAGAAAAAGGAGATGATAGTATGTGTATCACTGACATTGCAGACAGAGTGGGAAGGCTGAAGTGGCAATGGGCAGGTCATGTGGCAAGTCAGAGAGATGATAGATGGACCCCCAAAATTCTGAATTGGAGACCCTATCATAATAGAAGAGGTGTAGGGAGACCACAGAGGAGATGGACTGACGATATTGTCGAACTGGTGGGACATGGGTGGAAGCAGAGCGCCCAGGATAGAGAAAAGTGGAAAACTCAGGAAGAGGCCTTTATCCAGCAATGGAGTGAAAGGGGCTAAAGAAGAAGAAGTATGTGTATGTATGTATACTGTACTTATATGTGTATGTTTATGTGTCTGGGAGAGGTATATTTGTAAGAGCGTATTTGTAATTTCTAATCACATTAGAAAAAAAATCACAAATGAGAAAATTATATTATTTAATATTCAATTTGAGTATTCTCAAACCAGATTCATGATGAATTTACCGCCCACGAATAAAGTAAACGACATTTTTTCATGTTTAAATAAAAAATTATGGGAATTTTTCGTATTTGAATCAATATTTATATATTTCTTCCCAACATATAAATTTATGTGCTCAAGAGCGTCGATTAAAATTATAAAATTAAATTTTATCGACTTGATTGAACTTTAATCACATATCAACGTTTCTGTAATAAATTTATAAAAAATCGTTAAAAATTATAATGACCAATCAACTTATATTGACTAAAAAATTAACATTTTTATCATAATTAGTTTATTTTACCAGTACCCTTATGTCCTTATGTCCTTGGGAGATTGTTATCATAATCAGGATAGTTTTTTTTATTTAGCAGGAAAGTGGCGAGAAACTAAGTGTTTGTACAAAAATGAACTTTAATTTATTATTGCCAGCTCAATTATCTTGATTTGTGGTATAGTATAGGTCCTTAGTCTTCTTGGCTTGCAATGAGTTTAAATCGTCCTGTGACTTATTTCATTCGCTTAGAGAACAAGCCCATTAAGTCTTGTAAGCCTAGTTAGTTTTGGCTCAATAAGTAATATATCTGCAAATACATTTTTTTCAATAAATGATAAAAGATCGTCTTTACTGGTAGGTACATATATTGAAAACAGAGTAGTTGAATGTTGGTTTTAATTTTTTTTATTTACTTCTAGTGTGTACCTGTGTACTTACATAATAAACTGCTGAATCTTAATATTTCAATATTTTTTTTTATTTATTTATCATATTTTTAAAGGTATCAGACACCTGTCCCGAAGAGAGAAGAAGTAGAGGCAGACCTAGGTTGAGATGGCTGGACGACGTGCTGTGAACTAATAAATTGGAGAAGACCGGTGGTCGATAGGGAGGGATGATGACGATTTCTGGAGGGGGCCAGGGTCCGTAGCGGACTGTAGCGCCAATGATGATAATCATATTTTTATGAAACATTATAATTATTTTTTAAAATGGTATTTTTCTTCAACATCCAGAACGTATTAAAGAAAAAAAGTTGTGAGTGATGTCGCAAAAACTTTATCAATACTTATGTATTTAATGGCAAAAAATTAGAAAATATTAAAAAAAAAATAAAATGGAAATTAGTTAGGTGATATTAATTTTTCGCAGTCAAAAGATATGACTGTTTATGACATGTGTGACGATTGCGTGTTGAACATTGCGTTGTCTAAAATAATTTGGTTCGTGGTAAATACCTTAAAATGTGTTAGTGTAATCTATTTTCTTAGTTTACGACTTCAGATAAGCATAGTTTGTCCTTGAATTGTTGCTATAGAAGGCGAGATGACACCCGGAAGACATCCATTCTGCGAATTTTATAGCAGACTTAATATCTCGCTCAATTTGACATTAACATCTTCTTGCACCTGTATTAGGTATATCTTTATGGGAACATGTAAGTTCGTACGTGCAAACATCTAGGAAACTTTAGTTTAATAAACATTTTTAGAGGTATATATTAAAATTTATAAGCCTTTTTTTTAACGTGAGATAATATTTATTGCGTACATGTTGTGCTGTTGGTGTATATGTAAATAGAAACAGAAAAAAAAAAACAATTTCTCAATAGATGGCGTTACAGAAAGGTTTCTTCGTTACTTCATAGATGGCGATGGTATTTTTCAGCTTATTTTCAAACGGTCAATTTCTCATTGTTAAAATATATGTAACTTTCAAAAAAATTGCATTGATAAGGGAAATCAATGCAATTTTAACCGGGTCCCAAAGAAAGTATTGGACACCTGTCCTGTCACCAAGGAAGAAGAAGCAGAGGGAGACCTAGGATGAGATGGCTGGACGACATCGAGGGTGATATAAGAGCGATCAGACATACAAATTGGAAGAGAATTGCTGTCGACAGAGCGGGATGGAGGCAGATTCTTGAGGAGGCCAAGGCCCACACCGGGATGTAGCGCCATTGCTGATGGTGATGATGAAGGGAACTCAATAAGAAGGCATACTTGGTGAACGTTGAAAAAGCGCTTAAAGTGGTCACGTGAACCATCCGATGACAGGTCGTAAGCCCTGTAGGTGCCTTGAGTTTTTGTTTTTTCCTATAATATTCCAACTTCGTCCGTATTGAGATGTTAAAAAGCTGTCACAAAATATCATTTGACTCCCGATAGGGAAAAAATCCAATGTTTGCGTATACCTATGCACAATTAAAAATATTCGAGAAAAAAATAAGTTTGTACCTATTGATAAACGAACGTACCATCATCAAAACGTGTCCATATTGGGGTGAGCATAGAAAATAAAAACCATATCTTCCGCTTCTTATCCTATTCCCGTCCACTCCTGGACGAAGGCATCCTCCATTTGGCTCCATGTCGTCCTGTCATGTGCAGTCTGCATCAGGACGTGCCAGCATATCGTTTGAAATCATCCATACATTTCAGCTGTAGTCACACCACACCATTCTTTGTCGTACAAGGTCTCCAAGTCAGTACTGGTTTTTGTTTTTTTTTTGTTTAGTTCACTTATCTTGTGGCTACGTGTCCTGCCCAGGGAGGCTACTCATGACACATTCTTAATACGTTCTTATCTTGCCTTAATCTTAAAATGTATAAATTAGCAATCAATCATAATATAATTCTAATATTACTCTTCATTGAATAATAAGAAATTGATAACCTCAATGTGTACATAGTCTGAAATTGTTAATAATTTTTGTATAAATTAGGTAAGTACTATAATTAGTCAATTGATTTTAACCCGAAAGATTTAAAGTCTGAAGCTGATCTTAATCTTATGTTAATCAACCTCATGAGTAGCCCTGCAGTTTCATTTCAGAGACGCCACACGATGGATTATTACTTTTAATCTTTCTTTCATCGTTTCATTTCTTTTTTTATCTCTATGTGACCAACATGGGGGGCAAGCCTGGTTCAATCGGCGAAATCAAAACCACCGTTATTACCCATAGTCTGATTTTTTTTAAAGTGCCAATTCTATACATAAACAAAAAAAATGCATAGCATGTAAATGTATTAGTAAAATTGTGGTTGCTGATTGGTTTACACCATTTGGTGTCCTTAAAAACAAACATCAACAAACTCGACAGTACGTATCTATCTCTCGAAGTGCGCGCACGTTTGATTTTTTATGGTGACCATGTGTTCTTAATAAGGAATTGTTTTCATTGATGATTTTTTATTTCTAACTTATGTATTTTATTTTTAGTTTAATATCGATATAATTATTATTATAAACATGTGTTATCACCGTCTAAGTATAGAATAAGTGTCCATTATTTATTTGTATCAGTTAGATAGTTATATTATTTATGTATGTGTGTTTGCCTCAATGAACTATTATGTAAATATTTTATTTATTTATTTATTTATTTTATTTATTTTCTTTGGGAAGCTACAGCTCATTTACAGTTTAATGATACAAAATAATTTTTACATTGTTAGAGCCAAAAAAAGCATTCCATCAACATAATATAAAAACAAATAACAGTTTACAAGCCAAAAATAATTCATGCACACACATTCATACACACCCTCACACACACCCTCATACACACCATCACACACACATACATACATAAGTACACATATATACACACATATACAACAACTAGGGAAAGAAAGAGAAATGAGAGAAGAGAGACTAGGAGGACAGGACAGAGGGATATTGGTTGCGCATCACCTTCAGAACATCATATTTTTGTATAATATAATGTTTTATTTTGTAAAATAATATGTAACTGATTATTATTATAACGATTAATTACTTCATAATGTATTATTTTTATCAAATTAAATTTAAAGATATAACTTTGTATTAACCACGTTTTTTGGTTGAAACGATGCGACCGGTTTCGGAACTAACCGTTCCCTCATCAGGCTAACTTTCAACTGAAACAGAATGTGACGACGTGCTTACAAGAAATCTATGGGGGCGGAGGTAGAGGTAGGGTGGGGGTACTTAGGGTTGGGTCTTGTGCAGGGTGGGTCCGATTGGCTGAAGGATTAGAAGTAAAAGGAAACATATTTAATAATGGACTGAAAGATAAATTTAACTGATTGTTTATTATGTTCTGTTTTGAATTAATACACTTTTTAATTTCTAGCGACTCTAAATTATCAAGACGGAGACCTACTTTGTTGACGTGTAAAATTTTTGTTCCCGATTGCATATTAAATTGATGATCATTAAGTACTAAGTGTTCTGCGAATTCCGAAAAATTATCTAATCCTTCCTTTACTTCTAATCCTTCAGCCAATCGGACCCACCCTGCACAAGACCCAACCCTAAGTACCCCCACCCTACCTCTACCTCCGCCCCCATAGATTTCTTGTAAGCACGTCGTCACATTCTGTTTCAGTTGAAAGTTAGCCTGATGAGGGAACGGTTAGTTCCGAAACCGGTCGCATCGTTTCAACCAAAAAACGTGGTTAATACAAAGTTATATCTTTAAATTTAATTTGTTAAATATGAACCACAAAGTTAACATTCAAACATTTGAAAATATTATTTTTATATTCCTAATAAAAAGTATATAATAAATATTTTGTTTAAATATTGCTTTCCCAGGAGATTCCCATTAACATTTGCAGAAAATACCTAATAATGTAGACCCATTAAAGCCGCATAGTACTGGGGGTAAGTATAGGTATGAGTAGATTTGAAGGTTTTGAATATATATGCATGTGCAAGTTACAACCGTTTTATATCATGAAATGATAAAAATAATCCCATAATATTTTTTTTCCTTTAAACCATGGTCACCCTATGAGCTTTGGCAATTTTAAAAAAATCAGACTTTTTAAATTAGGTAGCGAATTTTTGCATTAAATCAGAAATAAACAATTTAATCCAATATGTTTTCCATATAAGGTTACTATATTTTTTTATTTGTTCTCCTTCACAATTTATTAACGATTATAATAATTTAAAGTAAAAAATACACAAATTAAACAATAAAAAATCTCAGACAGCAAACTGCAGGTATAAGGGATCATAACAATTAAAATTTAAACAAATAAAATAATAATTAATACAAAGACCTTATATAGGTACATATTATTCACATCACACAATTATTTATACACTTACATAATATATCTCGTTTATCCAATAAATACAACTTTGTTTAAACTCCTCACTACCCCAAGGGGATATAATGGGGAGTTATAAATTAGCAATTTTTAAAGGTAGGTATTTATATATTGCATATAAGAAAAGTATTATGCTGAGATTGTATTCTGGAAATTTCATCACAATGTATCTGTGTGTGTGTGCTGTGTAGGTACTATGTACTATGCACTATGTATGATGTTTTACTTTATCGATTATAGACTAAAGAACTCTTGCTCGATTTTTTTCAAATTTTACAAATTTGTATATCTAATACTCGCTTAGATCCCATTAGATTTTGAAGGATATCTGAATAGTAATTTTCAATTTTTTTAACTGTCACTATTTCAGGAAACTTAAAATTTGAATTTTTATTTCAAATTGTTAAAAAATCACATCACTTAAAAATGTCATTCAAGAATTGTCAGTTATCAAGATTTCATAATAAAATATATAACAAACTAATTTAGCAAAAATAATTTAACAAACTCATTTCATGAAAATACTGAAAATTTTCAATACAAAATTTTAATAATTTGTGGAGTGACCCACACACCCACATCAAATTTGTGGAGTGACCCACACACCCACATCAAATTTGTGGAGTGACCCACACACCCACATCAAATTTGTGGAGTGACCCACACACCCACATCAAATTTGTGGAGTGACCCACACACCTACATCAAATTTGTGGAGTGACCCACACACCCACATCAAATAATTTGTGGAGTGACCCACACACCCACATCAAATAATTTGTGGAGTGACCCACACACCCACATCAAATTTGTGGAGTGACCCACACACCCACATCAAATTATTTGTGGAGTGACCCACACACCCACATCAAATTATTTGTGGAGTGACCCACACACCCACATCAAATTTGTGGAGTGACCCACACACCCACATCAAATTATTTGTGGAGTGACCCACACACCCACATCAAATTATTTGTGGAGTGACCCACACACCCACATCAAATTATTTGTGGAGTGACCCTCACACCCACATCAAATTATTTGTGGAGTGACCCACACACCCACATCAAATTATTTGACGACCCCTTATACTATTTTTATTTTTTATCTTTTTTTTATTGTTGTATAACCGGAGATGATAAGTATGTTTATATTTAAACAGATAAACAACATTCCTATGAATATATTAATCCATTATTATTTCTTTACCGTACATCCTTGATTTCTTCTCAACGTTCAATTCAGTAAATACTAGGGATTGGATAACCGGTAGTGCCGATACCGATATTGGCGTAATAAAATTCGATTCAAGCAGATGAAATACCGGTTATACCGAATGTTTGAATCCGTTTTTTAAATCCGTGTAACCTAAGCTTTTCATTTGTTGTAAATATTGCCTATTTACAACTGTAATTTTATTCATTTTACTATCGGAATATAGGAGGCCGCACTAGAGAGAGTTATATGAATCAGGTGATATGTAAGTGTTGTGCGCTGTAGCAGCTACCAAGAGAAGAAGAGACTAGCGGCCAACAGAGATATGTGGAGAGATGGAGTGTGCGGTGCAAACCAATCCTAGCTAGGATTATGACAACGAAGATGGCGGTCGGAATTATGTAGGTATATTAATATAAAAAAAAGGTTGATTTAAAAAAAAAAAGTTTTTTTTCAAATTCCTTCTCGGTCAACTTTTTTTTTCTTTTTATTTATTTATTTCCATAAAAGAGTACAATATAAATAAAACTTTATCGAATATTTTTATTATTGCATATGCGCAAACATTGGATTTTTTTCCCTGTCGGGAGTCAAAGATATTTTTTCTAAGAATTGTAGCTTTCATTATTTACAAAAAACCAATTCTCTCAATAGATGGCGTTCCAACAAAATAAATAAAAAATAATAAGATTGTTGTTCATAATTTCACCCATAGATGGCTGTAGTAAAAATTCCTTATTTTCAAGCGAAAAGAATTTCAGTATTACAATATATAGAACTTTCAAAATTGAATTGATAGGGATCTCATTAAAAAGGCATAATTGGTGAACGTTGCGCAAGCGCATAAAGTGATCACGTAAACCAGCCGATGACAGGTCGTAAGCCCTGTAGGTGCCTTGATTTCCCGGTTCTCCTACAATAAATATTCCAACTTCGTCTCTATTGAGATAATTAAAAATCTGTTAAAAAAAACTTTATCTGTCAAATAGTTCTTGACATTTCTTCCTTCCTTCTATATATATCCAACCGAAACATCCTTCTTTTCCTCATTGCAATGATCAGTGTTATTTTTATTATTCTTATCTTTTTTTCTCTTTGTGTTTTTTTTTCTTACTTGTCTATTTCAATATTTTATTAATTTATTTCTCACTAAATTCTAAGTAATGTACCAATTTAACATCAGAGACTTCACTTTGCTCGTGTTGGTTGGAAGAAATCGCATTATAGCAATAAACCCGCCTTTGTACACCTGTACATAAATTATATAAATAAATATATTAATGGAATTTATTACCTCACTAGGCGAAGGCTGTTCTGAGGTAATACTAACAATTATTATGAAATACATTTTTGCTACTTAAATTTTCAATAGTATAAAATTAAAAAAGTATAAAAATATATTAAGAACAATAAATAGGTAACTAAATAAGTGGACCAAAAAACAAGTGTATTTATGAGGGTGAGGGTGTGTTAACATGTGTAAGAGGACAACGTGTAATAAAAGGATGTATGATGGCGTAAAAACCAACTCTTTCGGAGTAACAGTTACTATGTCAAATATTAATTTAACACGCACCCAATAACAAGTTGACACATTTTGGAGACTTACGATATGAATCATCTCACAGATTCAGACTGAAAGCATAATTAAAAACTGTGCATCCACCGGGAATCGATCTCGGGACCTTTGGCTCAGGTGTCCGGTATCTGCTCGGTTACTCAGCCAACTGAGTAACCTAAGCCGACGTGTTAGAAAATTTATATTTTGAAATTTATTAAGTTTAGTTATTGAAATAATATATTTTCATTGATTTTCATAAAATTTTGCTTTTAGTTGCTTATAATTACCTACTAACATATGTTTTTTTAATAAAAATAATCATTTTTATCGAATGGAAATATATACTGGTTCTGAAACGTCAATGTTTTACTTTTGCAAACTGATTTTCAATATTTAAAAAATTACTCAGCCAGGAAATGAGATGAGCGAAACGGGAAGGGTAATGCAACACGCTCACGTGAGTTGCAAATCATAAAGATAACCGAATAATAAGTGATGAAAAACTGCGACAATCCATAACAGTAATACCGGTTTTTTAAATTCCGGTTTTATGAGAATCCCTGAATTTAAAGATGAAACTCGACAATAATATATTGTAATACGACCGATCTCAGATAAAAATAAAAATAATAATATTAATAATTGCTTTATTATTCAGATCAGATTTATCACAGAGAGGAAATAAAATGACGACCTTGAGCTACAACGCGAGATTGGAGCATTTTAAATGTCAGCCAGTTAATCCTTTTTTTATTCGTTTTCATAAAATCATCTGTAAACATTCCTACTGATACACTTGTAATAACTTATTTTATATTTTCTGTTGCGTGATTTCTAAAACCCGTCGCAAACGGGATATTTGTGATGGTTTGATTTAAATAAAAACAATTTAAATTATGTTGATTTAAAAACTTTGATGTCATCCGTGCTTACAAAGTAGCGATTGCTTCAAAATCGACCATATCAAATTACTCACTCGTTATCTAAACAACTCGCAGTTATGACAAGAGAAGTAGATGAAAACCACATTCGTGATGGTCCGATGATGTAAAGAAGGTTGCTAATGACTCGATGCAGAAGTCTCAGGACAGCGACAGATAAACCTGGAGAGTTATGAGGAAGGTCTATGTCTAGTAGTGGACAGAGACTGTTGCATAGGATGTAAAGTAAAAAGTGAAAAATTGTAATAGAAAATGTTCGAAAATGGTCACTACGAATAGGATATGGAGGTTATCAAAAAAGACCTGGCACGACTATATAAATGGCATTTTCATACTTATAGAAAAATAGGTATGATCCAATGAATAAAAATTAGTACATTTGTGAATGTGAATAAACAAATTTACAACACAGTGCTAGTTATTCGAAACATAATACTCGTAATGTGGTCTTACTATTTGCAACATATTGGATGGGTGGTGGCAGTGCGGTTAGCGCGTTTGGATAGTTAGCTGGGTTTAGGTAATGAATGAGGATGTATAATGTATATGTACTTGTTACAAATGAAGAAAAAAAATTCCGACGCTTATCAAGTTTCGACAATACAAAAAACAGATTAATGAAATCTAAGAAAAAATAATGTAAGAAGCGTGAACAACAGACGAACGTGTATAAGACGATGTATGAATATTGATGAGGCGATGAATGTGTGTCAAGAAAGAAAAATGTGGCGTTCGGTTCTCTCTGCCTACCCCGTGAAGGACATGGCGTGATGGTATGGATGGGATGTATGTAAGAAAAAATAATTGTCCTGTAGAAGTCTGTTTTTTAAATATTAAATACATGAATATGTAGTCTATTGGATTCATAGTTTGAGCAAAGAAGACATACATAGGTATTTAAATATCTTAGTAGGTATGCGATACTTACTTTCTGTGATGGAGTGGCTGACATGGTATTTTCAATAGTTTCCATACAAAGTTATTTTTGAGACATTTAACTTATGAATTTATCTACAAAATACTAATTTAAAATACAAGTTTTGCCTATTTTTATTAGAAAGTCTATGATATTTTTTCTAGTCAAATATTCATTATTCATAACCTTGATTTCGCCAACATCCATTCTTCTATTTTTCTACAAATGAATACATTAAAATATTGACAAATGTATTTATTTCATCAATCCTATTAAATTACATATTGAATTATATTTTACTGTCAAAAAAATATGCGATGAAAGATAAGTCACGGTACTTTTCATCGCGTCCATATTATTTTATCGTTAAATTCGCATTTCGCAAATAAATTAACATTGGATTTAAATTTATTGTGATCCACAATCAGCTCGACTAATTAATAGACTTGACTGGACTCACCTGATGATATACACAAAAATGTCGAAATATTTCAATACCTCCATTGCTAATATTAAGAAATCCAACATTATGCACTATTAAATTTCGTCATTTATCAAATATTTAGATACGTCTAAATAACGTCCAAATGCTGGAATAATTTTTACAATAAATAAAATTACAACACAAAATAGAAAAATACTATTAATATATTCGTTTTACCACCCATTCTGATTTTCAGTCATAAGTCATTTCCCAGATATTCAACGAAATCATAGATGAACAATTAAGAGTTCGTAGCCACAGATCAAATGTAGTTGGAAATATAATAGTGCCACGGTATAATAAAACAATTTCACAACACCACTACATTTATCTGGGCACTAAATATTTCAATACTCTCCCAAGCGATATAAAGTTAGTGAACAACTACAAGTTATTCAAAGATGGAATTAAATATAAAAGAGCTTGAGTACCTATACATGTGCAAGTATTTTCGAATATAATTTAAATTTATATGTATACTAGTTGCATGTAACACATGAGATCCAACTGTCGATAGTGATAGTATGTATAGTTGAAGAATAAGTACCAAACTATAAAACAATAAATACAAATTATTTAATATTTTAAGATATTTGGTTTTCTATGCAACACATGTACCTAGGTATGTATGTCAAGATAGGATAGTATGGAGGTCAGTCCTTTGATCCTACCCAGAATATGAAAACATCATGATGGTATGTATGTATGTTTGGAGATTAGTATGAAACTATTAAGTCTTCTTAGACATTATGTGCAGGCTACTGCCATACAAATTGTATGAAGCAATGTCGTCACTAAATTCAATTTTTATAAACATTATTAAAAACGAGTGGGTTGTGGCCAACACTAAACTCTCCACACCACAAATATTGACAATGAAATATTTTATTCATTCTAAATTTTACTACTAGGAATATAAATTTTCTAACGATAGTATATTTTCATGTTAAGATAGACAAACTATTAATGCAGTATGGTGAAGAATTCTAATGTTGTATGAAATATTTAAATAAAAGCAGATAAATTTTGTTTTAAAGGACGTTAGAGCATTTTGACAATTTTGACACGTGATATCATATGAAGAAATTTTTGTTATTTATGGAAAGCTAATCAGTTCGATGTTCAAGCTCTTTACATTATAACATGAAATCAAATTACTGAACTTTTCCATACATAAGAAATTTATCTTATTATATACATTTTTATTCATACTAAATTTTACTACCAGGAAAATAAATTTTCTATCGATAGTATATTTTTATGTTAAGATAGACAAACTATTATTGCAGTATGGTGTAGAATGCTTATGTTGTATGAAATATTTTAATAAAAGCAGATAAATTTTGTTTTAAAGAACGCGAAAGCATTTTCAAAATTTTGACACGTGATATCATATGAAGAAATTTTTTGTTATTTATGGAAAGCTAATCAGTTCTATGTTCAAGCTCTTTACTATATAACATGAAATCAAATTACTGAACTTTTCCATACATAGATATTTATCTAATTACATTTTTATTCATACTAAATGTTACTACCAGGAATATAAATTTTCTTCCGATAGTATATTTTTATGTTAAGATAGACAAACTATTAATGCCGTATAGTGAAGAATGCTTATGTTGTATGAAATATTTTAAAAAAAGCAAATAAATTTTGTTTTAAAGAACGCGAGAGCATTTTCAAAATTTTGACAGGTGATATCATATGAAGAATTTTTTTGTTATTTATGGAAAGCTAATCAGTTCTATGTTCAAGCTCTTTACATTATAACATGAAATCAAATTACTGAACTTTTCCATACATAGAAATTTATCTAATTACATTTTTATTCATACTAAATGTTACTACCAGGAATATAAATTTTCTTCCGATAGTATATTTTTATGTTAAGATAAACAAACTATTAATGCAGTATAGTGAAGAATGCTTATGTTGTATGAAATATTTTTAAAAAAGCAGATAAATTTTGTTTTAAAGAACGCGAGAGCATTTTCAAAATTTTGACAGGTGATATCATATGAAGAATTTTTTTGTTATTTATGGTAAGCTAATCAGTTCTATGTTCAAGCTCTTTACATTATAACATGAAATCAAATTACTGAACGTTTCCATACATAGAAATTTATCTAATTACATTTTTATTCATACTAAATATCTACTACTATCAGGAATATAAATTTTCTTCCGATAGTATATTTTTATGTTAAGATAGACAAACTATTAATGCAGTATAGTGAAGACTGCTTATGTTGTATGAAATATTTTAAAAAAAGCAGATAAATTTTGTTTCAAAGAGCGTTAGAGCATTTTGACAATGTTGACACGTGAAGAAATTTTATGATATCTATGAAAAGCTAATCAGTTCTAAGTTCAAGCTATTCCAACTGTCGATTTGTTCAGGAGAACTTTGTTCTCTTAACATATCGACAATGTTTCAAGCCAGAATACGCGAGAATTGTATGGAGAGGTCTACTTTTTTCACGGCTTTTCCAACTTTGAAGTCAAAAAACACCAACTTAGAGGCTTCGCAGCATATATGTTCCATACACGGATTTACTCAGAATTCGGAGTAGAACATTTCGTGTGTCTGTGTGTGTGTGTGTCTGTGTGTGTGTCTGTGTGTGTGTCTGTGTGTGTGTCTGTGTGTGTGTGTGTCTGTGTGTCCGTCCCCCTCTTATAACTTTTGATCCGCTCAATTTACAGAGCCTAAAATTTCAGAATATATAAACAGTTACAGGCCTACAAAACTTTAATACTCGGAATTTTGAATTTTTGTTTCAGTCAGGGGTTATCAACTTTTGAATTTTTATTTTATTTTTCCATATATCTCAGAAACCATAAACGCTAGAACGCTGAAAATTGGTACAAACATAGACAAATACAAAATCTCAAATTATTTTTTTCAAAAAAATTCCAGGGTTTCTCAAACATTTTTTATTAAGAAAAATATTTTTTTTATGATAAATTTATGAGTTTAACTGCCTATATTTCCAAAACTTTTACAATTATCGAAAAAAGCCGAAACACCCCAACTAGATAATTTAATTTTCTATAAAAAATATTAACATTGTAGTAGAAGATCTCAATTTTTTTTTTAACAATTTTTTTAAAAATTGAATTTAGTGACGACATCGCTTCATACATTTTGTATGGCAGTCGCCTATACACAATATGTAAGAAGACTTAATAGTTTGATACTTCATCTCCAAACATACATACATACCATCATGCTATTTTCATATTCTGGGTAGGAAAAAAGGACCTTCCTCCATACTATCCTATCTTGACATACATACCTACGTATGTTGTATAGAAAACAAAATATCTGACAATATTCAATAATTTGTATTTATGGGTTTATAGTTTGGTACATATTCTTCAACTATACATACTATCGCTATCGACAGTTGGATCTCATGTGTTACATGCAACTAGTAATATTCTTATATCAATATGAAATCAATGAACTGAACATTGCCAAATATAAAAAAATTCTCTTGTTACATATAAGTTTCATACAAATATCCATTAAATATAATATAATTTTTGAAACCGTTGAATATTTTTCTTTTAACATTGACCAACTTTGAATACAATCTTATGAAGATTCTTGGTGTTGTATAAATAGTTGAAACCAAATTAAAATATCTCTAATTTCCAGGTCGTGAGAGCATTTTTTCAGTTTTAATAGATGAAATCATAAAGAAACATTGGGAAAAAATGAACCGTTGTCTATGGAAAACTAATCAGCTCTAAGTTTATGGACTTAACATATGTGATATCAATATGAAGTCAATCGGACTTATAGTTTGGGCTGCAGAGAGGACACAAAAAAAAAACAACGTAAATGATGAATTCATAGAGAAGAAATCAAAAGTTGTCTATGGAAAACTAATCAGCTCTAGTTCTTTGCACTTTACACATATGATGTTAATATGAAGTCGATCGGACTTATAGTTTGGGCTGTAGAGAGGACACAAAAAAGATAAATGCTACGGCGTACGGCGTACGGCGTATACGCCATACACACAAACACATCACGACGAAACTCATAGTGTGCATTCTCTACATGATACCCATTGAGAAATTGATGTAAAAAAATACACTTAAATTTTGCGAAATCATGACTCTCCCCTATTCCATAGTGTGGATAGTAAAAATTTGAGATGTGCTAATACAATGTTAATATTTTTTATAGAAAATTAAATTATCTAGTTGGGGTGTTTCGGTAAACAAAAAGTAACATTAGTTCGTCTCTTTCTCAGTCATTATTTGGTGTTAGAGATAATTATAATGTGATTGCACTGGAGTAAAAGAGAAAATATGTCTGCAGTGTGTGTCTTTTATAGTAACTATCTCTTTCTCACTTAATGTTTTCTGTCGTGCGTGCTCTTTCTTTGTGATATTGCATGAATTCGTCAAACTGTATCATTTTTGAAGAACATTTTGTTCTCATATAACGTGTCTATTTATAAAATGTTGGCTATAAATGTTGACTATGAAACCAAATTTGCTTCATGAACGATGATTGTTCGTATTTGTACATCTGCCATATTCTGTCGCCATCTTCAGCTTAAAAAGTAAACATACATAGTAAATAACCATATGGTTCTTACAATGAAATATTATGACACTTTAAAATATTAATGAAACCCATTGATCGTGGTGTTAATCGCAAATATATAATTTGAAGTCCATTGCTCAACCAATTCATCATTCATGTTCAAAAATAACAGTCAAAATCTCTAATCTCCTAAACACACTTTGAAACGTGAATGCCATGAAAAACATTTTTTAGCTTTTAAATAAATGAATGATATTTACGAAATGATCATAAGATATTAAACATGGTCTTATACGAGCATTGAACGAGGTTGGATATAGAAAACTAATGACTAATGCATTCATTCATATTAGTTTAGGTAAAGGTACTTAGCGCATTGACATCAAAGACAGAACTAACTTGTAATATGTAAGATTGGTACTCTTGATATAAAGAGGTCTTGTATGACTCAAGTATCGGAGATTACTGACCTTAAATGTCTGGTAAAATAAGAATTATTATGAAATATTTGATAATTACAATAAGATATTATATTATCATCATGCATATTCATCACTATAAAGTACAAATGATGACTTAGATTACCTTATAATTCTATGAATGATGATGAATATTTTTATTTAAATTTAAAATTGCATCGAATCAAATATTTTTATCTAAATTTTACCAAGGGATCTGTGACCAAAAATGATCACTTGAAACAGGAACATTACTACACAATTATAATTTGATTTCTAACTCAAGTTCGTAAAAAACAGGAAGCATTGAAAACGAGTGGGTTGTTGCCAACATTATACTCTTCCCTACCAAGTCACGCCACTAAGTATTAAAATTTTGTATGGAAAATTAAAGCTTTTTCATGAAGCTAATATTAGCTATACAAATATGCAAAATTTGAAAATAATCTAATGACTACTTTAGTCTGTAATCGATAAAGTAGAATAAACACGCCGTACATAACACAGTACACACACACTTACCCCCTATTCAGTTACTATTGGAACTATGTAAAATAGGAACGTTCGAAAATTGTAGATTTTAGATATACGGTCTTATTTCAGCGTTATAAAATATAAACTTGGACTAAATGGAATAGGAACGTACCTATTTTGGTCGGAACGTTCTTATAAAGTTACTGAATCAAACGTATTATGAATAATTATGAAAATTGTTAAATTTTCATAATTATTCAAAATACGTCTAATTCAGTAACTTTTTAAGAACATTCCGGCCAATATAGGTACGTTCCTATTCCATTTAGTCCAATTTGATATTTTATAACTCTGAAATACGACCGTTAATCTAAAATCTACAATTTTTGAACGTTCCTATTTTAGTTACAATAGTAACTGAATAGGGGTTAATAATAAAAAATTACTTGAAAAATTACAAATTCATAACTAAGCCTTCGTGGCTCAGTTGGTTAGGTATCTGACTGCTCATCCAAGGGTCCCGGGTTCGATTCCCGGTGGAGACATAGTTTTTAAATGTGTTTTCGGATCTGTGAGACGATAAATATCCTAAGTCTCCAGAATGTGGCAACTTGTTATTGGGTGCGTGTTAAATAATTATTTGACATAGCACCTGTTAGTTGCCCGAAAAGATACATAAAAAAACTCAACCACTAGGTATATGCCCATGGGGTTTGAGGAGTAAAAAGGTATTACTCCAAAACGATGTGACAAAGAGAACTAAAACTAGTTGCATGTAACACATGAGATCCTACTGTCGATGGCGATATAGTATGTATAATTGAAAAATACGTACCAAACTATAAACACTTTATAAATATTTTCAGATATTTTGTTTTCTATGTAAAACAATTAGGTATGTATGTCAGGATAGGATGGGATGGAGGTCAGTCTTTTTTTCCTACCCAGAATATAAAAACAGCATGATGGTATGTTTATATGATTGGAAATTAAGTATCAAACTATTGAGTCCCCGTAGATATTGTTTAGTGTATACTGCCATACAAATTGTATGAAACGATGTTTATCGATATCGATTAAACGATATATTATTATCTATGCTTATATTATATTAATAGATACGTGAAGCGCAAAGTTCGGACCCTTTTCAAAGCAAAATACGCACATGGAGGAGTTTGAGATTTGACATAGTTAGATTTACATATTATGCAGGAGGAATGCAGAAAGCAAAAATTTATAAAAAAGATTAATGTTGTCCAACTGTCGATTTGTTCAGGAGAACTTTGTTCTCTTAACATATCGACAATGTTTCAAGCCAGAATACGCGAGAATTGTATGCAGAGGTCTACTTTTTTCACGGCTTTTCCAACTTTGAAGTCAAAAAACACCAACTTAGAGGCTTCACAGCATATATGTTCTATACACGGATTTACTCAGAATTCGGAGTAGAACATTTCGTGTGTCTGTGTGTGTGTCTGTGTGTGTCTGTGTGTGTGTGTCTGTGTGTGTGTGTGTGTGTGTCCGTCCCCCCCTTATAACTTTTGATCCGCTCAATTTACAGAGCCTAAAATTTCAGAATATATAAACAGTTACAGGCCTACAAAACTTTTATACTCGGAATTCTGAATTCTTGTTTCAGTCAGGGGTTATCAACTTTTGAATTTTTATTTTATTTTTCCATATATCTCAGAAACCATAAAAGCTGGAACGCTGAAAATTGGTATAAACATAGACAAATACAAAATCTCAAATTAGTTTTTTTTTTTAAAATTCCAGGGTTTCTCAAACATTTTTTATTAAGAAAAGTATTTTTTTATGATAAATTTAAGAGTTAAACTGCCTATTTTTCCAAAACTTTTACAAGTATCGAAAAAAGCCGAAACACCCCAACTAGATAATTTAATTTTCTATAAAAAATATCAGCATTGTAGTAGAAGATCTCAATTTTTTCTAGCAATTTTTTTAAAAATTGAATTGAGTGACGACATTGCTTCATACATTTTGTATGGCAGTCGCCTATACACAATATGTAAGAAGACTTAATAGTTTGATACTTCATCTCCAAACATACATACATACCATCATGCTATTTTCATATTCTGGGTAGGAAAAAAGGACCTTCCTCCATACTATCCTATCTTGACATACATACCTACATATGTTGTATAGAAAACAAAATATCTGATAATATTCAATAATTTGTATTTATGGGTTTATAGTTTGGTACATATTCTTCAACTATACATACTATCGCTATCGACAGTTGGATCTCATGTGTTACATGCAACTAGTGTTTTTAAAACATTAAATTAAATAAAAAAATATTTCACGTCAAACCATAGATTTTTAACTTTCATACTGTCAATGTCAAACACAGTCGCAAATTAAAAAATTGAAATACAGAACAATTTCAAGAAAAATGTATAATCCACTGTGAACCGATATAAATAGTAACTACTTATACTCAATATCTTAGTCAGTCTTTCATTACTCATTTGTTTAATGCCGCTCTATTAAACTCAATATAATTTATCTAGATCCTAGATCATTCGATCATGGTGGTATCAACACAATGCTCTAAATATTTTTATTTCACCTCATAAAAGTCGTTTAAATTTTCGATTATATTTATTAGTTCTCCCAGTAACCGCACCTAGTTTTGAATATTTTATGATTAATATTAAACAGTTTGACAGTTATAAATGAAAGAGCTTTAATTTATTATTTGCATTAGTCAATATATCATTGTTTATATATACATACCTACTACCAGGATGTTTTGGCGAATTTTTAAGTGGGTAATCCGCATATCTGGAAAAAATATTGAACAGAGGAGGCTGGTTTCGAAAAGTTATACATATACACGAATCTCAAAAACATATGTATTCAGTACATAAACTATTTTAATTTTAGTAAATTGATGTTTTTTTTAAAAGCTTCTGAAGTTACGCTTTCTATTCACATAGATATAATTCCCTAATTCATTCTTCCACTTCGTATCCTTTCCCATATAAATATAGTGTATACATTGTTCGCCCCAATGGTCATTTGAATTTTATATATTTATTAATTACATACTTATTTTTACTTTTATAACGATTAATAAATATTGTTCAGGTATCAACTTTTTTTTAAATGTTAAATATTTAATGTGACTCCAAGTTCAGGAAACTAAAAATTTAATTTTTAACAATTTTTCTAAAAATTGAATTTAGTGACGACATTCCTTCATACAATTTGTATGGCAGTCGCCTATACACAATATCTAAGGAGACTTATTAGTTTGTTACTTAATCTCCAAATATACATACATACCATCATGCTGTTTTCATATTCCGTGTAGGAAAAAAGGACTGACCTCCATACTATCCTATCTTGACATACATACCTACATGTTTTGTATAGAAAACAAAATATCTTAAAAAATTCAATACTTAATTTCGATTTATTGGTTTATAGTTTGGTACTTATTCTTCAACTATACATACTATCGCTATCGACAGTTGGATCTCATGTGTTACATGCAACTAGTAGATAGAAATAAATTAAGACGATGACTTTGCTCACAATTCCTGGAACACAATATCCCATCTCATACGTGGGATAAATCGATCTTAAAAAAAACATTCCTATTATATTTTGGAAATACTAATATAACATTTTCTTAGCATAATTAGTTTAGTTGATTTCATTTTACATATTTTACGGCAGTCAAATTTATTTATGTCAAAACGGCCGTGATTAAATAAATCTTTAATAAATTTGTTCCCAATATCGTCTTTATGGTAAAATAAAATCCATAAAATATGTCCGTACGTGTAATTGATGTGATTCTCCGTAGTTATTCGTAGTCACTAAATCCACTTTATGATGTGGTGTGATCACTTCAACTCATGCTCGATATTGACGTGATATTTTTTTATTACCGACTCAGATTTATTGCAACATTTACTTAAGTTTGAATTCATACGATAAATAAATTTCCTTCTAAGTTACACCATATGGTAATGAAGTACATACCAACCTTATAATTTTATTTTTATTGACAAACTTTTTAACAAGTATAAAAAAGTACATTAATTGCATATACTTACGCAAACATTGGATTTTTTCCCTGTCGGGAGTCAAATGATATTTTATTGACAAACTTTTTAACATCTCAATAGAGACGAAGTTGGGATATTATAGAAGAACTCTAGGCACCTACAGGGCTTACGACCTGTCATTATCACATAAATTGATCATGTAAACCATACGATAACAGGTCGTAAGCCCTGTAGGTGCCTTGATTTAAAGGTTCTTCTATAATATCCCAACTTCGTCTCTATTTAGATGTTAAAAAGTTTGTCAATAAAATATCATTTGACTCCCGACAGTACTTTTTTATACTTTTGCACTTATGTGATCGATGCGTAAAAAAATTAAAATAATTCTAATAAAAATGCATCTCTCTTTGATATTTTAAAATAATTGGGAATTATGAAATTTTCATCATTTTCATAATTTATTATTCAAAATACAGTAACTGTTCAAAATACAGATTCAGTAACTTTTTAAGAACGTTCCGGCCAATATAGGTACGTTCCTATTCTATTTAGTCCAAGTTGATATATTATAACGCTGAAATGAGACCGTTAATCTAAAATCTACAATTTTAGTATGTTGTTATTTTTTTTATTTATTTATTTATTTAAACACTTTATTGTATATTACTTAATAGCTAGTACAAATGGCGGACTTATTGCCTAATGGCAATTTCTTCCAGACAACCATCTGTGGCAGTTATGAGACAATATGGTACATGTACAAAAAAGAAAATATATATAAAACCATAAACATATTACATTTAAACACAAGAAAGTAAGAAGAATAAAAATATGTACATCAATGTAAATTTAACAAATCATAGATACAACACTATGGGAGGGAAGGGGAAAAAAAGGAGAGGAGATATGACTAACTACAAGAATAGGGAAATAAATGGGAAGTATGTAGGTTAAGAAATGGAAAGTAAGAGCGCGCGTTTTAATCTGGTTTTGAAGGTTCCTAACGTTGGTGCAGTTCTAATGTCAAGGGCCAAGTTGTTCCATAACCGGGCAGCATGGAGCATGGACAGTAAAAGATGATGAATAGAAAGCCGTGTTACTTACAATAGTTTCTGAATACGGGGTATTGTGTGATTTGGTAGTCAAGAGGGTTGGCCGCAACCTTCCTTCGTCAGATATAAATATAATAATAATAAACACTTCCTTGCACCCCGTGCAAGTGGCGAGTTTAATATCGAATGGCAATGTCGTCCAAGTAACCAGTATTTCTAGCCCATAGAAGCAATATTTGCTGGTGTCGAACCCAGGATGCCCGCACAGAAGCCACAGGCTTACTAACTGTGCCACGGCGCGGCAGTCCTAATGTTTGGAACTTTGGATTCGGAATGTTCGTTTTTTAATTTCAAATTTACCCTAGTAAATTTATAGTTGTCAACAGTCAAATAAACAGCATTAACATAACTTATTGCCATAATATATAACACCATACAAACAATTTTAAGCCCTACCTTAAAATAATCCACAGCAAACAATTGAAATGAAACACAGCAAACAATTTTATACATTCGTGCCGTAATATATTGTACTATAAGATCTGCGTATTATTGTAGCTAAATGGTTAGTTCATTAGAGGAGAAATATTTTACGGGCACGGGTTCTAATCCTCACACAAACAAACGATTATGTTTGTGAATGTACTGTGAATTTCGATAGCACATTCTTCGACGACTAAGATTTCATACTCCAACTCGCAACAACATACAATCTAATACCTCATATCTTCCTCGATGCAATACTAACTCTAAAAAGCACTCTTTCATTTACAGATCAACACACTCCTTCAACTCAAACTTTAATCAGATTGATATTTTTAACTCAAATGTATAAACGATTAAACAAGTATTTAAAACCATATCACACACTCAACAGATAACTTAATCTACTTTCAACTCCTCATTTTCTTCCTCCCCATTTTCTCCCAGTCTTCCCTTCTCATCAACCTTCACCTAAGTACTTGTTGTAAATTGTCAATAGTTTCTTGATGTTTCAACATGATTAGCTCTCTTTGGCACATTAAGTGCAGTGTCTGCAAGGTTTTAGAGTTCTCCGGACTCTTCATATGTTCTTTATGTGTTCTTTCAGAGTTTTGCAAGGGGCCGTTATTAGTCCCCATAAGCAGAACAGGTGGTGGTGGGGGAAGAACAGTTTCTTGATGAATCAGTGGAATATTTTTAATTGGTCTAATTTTATCTTTCCTTATTTTTTGTACTTATTGACTATGTAAACTGTTAATATTCCCAAATAAATAAAATAATACAAAATGGAACACTGCGAAATTCGTTTATAATGTAACCATGTGGACACGGTGACAAATGGACACTGGAGGCGTCCGCACAAAGGTAAATCATAATATTAAAGGGAGAAAACCCGGTTGTCGTCAAAAGATGACCGGAGTAAGAAGATTTTGTATACCTACGAGAGAGCGCTAGAGGAATACATCGATTCTCTTAATAGATTTTTTTTTTAAATCTATTTTCAAGTCACAAGTAAACAGATTATCTATGTACGCCTAAAAATATCAATACAGATTAAAATAAATATTATTTTTTTAATTCGTAGGCATTGAGTATTTTTCTTTAAATAATATGTAAGTAAGTATATAAATGTAGAATTCGTTCAAATATGTTATTAGACAATTAATTTGGATAAAGTTAACGACGAGATCATGTAGAGAGAATGAATCCAGAAAGGCTGCCAAAGATTGTAATGCGTGAGATACCAGAGGGACGCTGACCACCGGGAAGACCATCAAAGAGATGGAGGGAGAGCTGGACATTCTTGTCCCTGGACCTGTAGAAACAGATCATAGATCTATCAAAATATGAAGAAGAAGTGGATCAAATTTTAACCGATCGAAACATTTCAATGCTTTTTCAAATAAAAATAATTACCTATTTTATTTAAATACTTGTTATATGTAAACATGCTTCGCATCCAATCCTTTTTCTATTTTTTTGTACATTTTTTTAAATGAATATGTCATCGTTAAACAAGTACATAAACATCTTCCTACGTTCCCTAAAATAAGCATAAATGCTTGTGCTATAGGTGAACAAAATCGGTCGAGGCAGGATTCGAACTCGCAACCACTGGATTGCTATTACCATTATTTTTTTACATTACCATTATTATTTTTAAATTGCGCTTTATTTGTATTAATTCTTGTATTTTTTGCTGTTTTCTTTTCGTGTAAATGTTTATTAGCTTTATTTTAATATTTTATTTAATATTAATACTTGCTACAAATTAATTTACTAATGTGGTTGGCTGGTAGAAATTGCATACGAGCAATCAGTCCGCCACATTATGCGAACAATATATGTTGCATAATAAACTATTATTATTATTTTTGTGTTTTATTTAGTAAGGATAAATAATTGTATTGTTTGCAATAATGAATAGCAAACTGGAGGAGAGCGGCGGAGGACAGGGACGGCTGGAGAAGGGTTCTGTAGGAGGCCAGGACCCACACAGGACTGTAGCGCCAATGATGATTTTTGCAATAATAACTAATTTTGCAACTCTCAAACATTGTATGTAGGCACATGGTAAAATGTGTTTATAAGATAGATACAATCCAGCAACAGTTCATTCAATATCAATAAATTCTTTAAATATTAGTAGGTACATTAGTTTTTTTTGCCTTCAGGCAATCTCCATCGTGATGTTTACTCCCATCTCGTCACGTTCTGTGATTTATGGCAGGTAGCGTTACATAATAAAAAGCATAAGCACTTACCTAAATAAATAATTGTTTTTAAAACATGTTGCAAAATGAAAAGGAAAGAAGATGTGGGCGTACAGATCTATATTCCAGATTATGAGACCATTATTTATGTTTTTTCTTTCATCTGTCACTGACAGACTTAAGATGAATCAATGATCAATACATAAACATTTATTTTTTCTATATAACATTCATAAAATGAATATTTGACCGACAAATAATTACTAATGCTATATTTTAGTCAAAATATTTACACGTTAATTTGATATTATACATCGGCCTTCGTGGATCAGTTGGTTAGGTATCTGATTCCTGGTGGAGACACAGTTTATTAATTGTGTTTTCAGTCTGGATCTGTGAGACGATAAATATCGTAAGTCTCCAGAATGTGGCAACTTGTTATTGGATGCGTGTTAAATAATTATTTGTAATAGCACACAAGTACCGTGCTTACTTTTACAAGTTAATTCACATCCGCACATCTGTCGCTGTATACCTTTCCCATATATCATTATACGATATCATTCTATGGATAAGGCGATGCATACCTGTCGACGAATGGACGAATGAACGAATGAAAAAATGAACGATTAAGCCATTGAATGAATGAACGAATGAACGATTGAACGAATAAACGAATGAACGATTGAACGTGTTGGAGCTGATGGACTGCGTGGATTGGTTTGAAATCGGGAAATAAATATTAAGCAATATTTCGAAGAGAAGAATAGAACGATAAAGGTAAATTGTACTTATTTCCAGCTGCGACGAACCAATATTTGAAGTTTACTTTCTTTAAAATGTTTCTTGGATTTGTAAAACAGGACACAATACGCAACATGAAGAACTATGGACTTGACATAGTTTAAAATATGTAGAAAAACTTCGAAGATAAACTTATAACTGTATGTAAAGGGCACTGTGTCATCTCTCGAAGGTATCGCGGCAGGCATACAATATCTATGCTCAATACTCAGTATAGGAATAAGGAAAGGATTCAAAATGGATGTCCCTAACAGAACTAATGAACGAATAAGTGAATGAACGAATAAACGAATGGACGAATAAATGAATCAAAGAATGAATGACGCTCCGTTATGGTATATGTAAGTAGAACCGAACGCCACATTTTCTTTTTAATTTATTTCGGATTTTCGTATACCTATAAAAAAATATGAATTGAAAATTTGACAGATTTGTTAAGTATAATGATTTATAGTTTTAACATGAAAATTTCTTGGTGCAAACTTTACTCTTTTTGTCACTTTATGATTTAAATATGCCAATCAAATGAATTTATTTACATCTACATTAATTTCCTTTAGATTTATTATTTGGTAATACAAATTTTACTAGTCAGGTATAGTGAACTATTTTTTATCTAATTTATCTCTTAAATATGTTAACATAAAGATATTATATACCTATTTTAATATAAGTATCAACTTTATGTACGTATGTGTACTATGTGTAGGTACATATAAAATGATTCGTTTGTCAAAGTAAATGCTAGATTTTGAAACACATACCTGTTTATTAACATGAGATTTATTATCACTACAATACCTACAGGTGTGAGAAAAACACTTGGCATTTGAAATAAGTTGATTGTGACCAACACATAACTCTCAAATAAGCATATTAACAAAAAATACTCTCGTATGTACCATACTATACTTCATTCACGTACATACATCGTCTCATACACGCAATTCTGTTTTATTTTATCATACACGCATTTATTTGATCGTGCCAACTTTTCCTTGACCCACCTCTTCTTTTCTTTAGTCTTTTATCATCCTTATATACTTTATTGTCAGATGGTCATCACTAATTCTTTCTTTATGGCCAAATCACTTAAGAGCATTCATTTTCAACTTACGATATCTCTTTCAATCACACATAGTCGTCTAGACGAGTATATCGTATGTGTAAGTCTTTAAAAATTTTTATTATAAGTCTTTAAACTGTAACAATGACATTATAAGGCATCTCTATCCACTGTCTTCTGAAACAATATGCCGATGTCACTGATGCTGGTCAACTCATGAATGTTGTAGGCCCATGTATAACGGCCATGGATACAGTGAAGAATTTCAAAAACGTATTTATATATTTTTTTTTAAAATGAATATGTCCTTGTATCAAGTACATATACATCCTCATACATTCCCTTAACTAAGACGTAATGCTTGTGCTATAGGTGAACGAAATCGGTCGTGGCAGGATTCGAACTCGCGACCACTGGATTACTAACCCAGCGCGCAAGTCGCTCTGCCACCACCCATCAGATTTACAGAACCAATAGTTTACAGTATATTTACACTGGGTATATTACTTTTCTTAAGTTATAAACCTAATAAAGGTTCGTTTTAGGTCAAACTAAATTAGTAATATATTCAACAATTGATAATTTTTTTTTTCAAAATATGGAAAAAGAAAATTAAACAAGATAAATGAAATGAAAATGAAATGATTGGCAGCAGCTCTCGTGTGATTACGGAAAAAATAAACAATAGAAATAAAAAATACATTATTGAAATGAATTTTTATACATTCTTCGAAAATTCGTGTCACTGCTCTTATACTAAACAAATAACATATTTTATAGTTCAGGTTAAATAAAAAAAAAATTTCAGTTAACTTTAGGACAATATTATACCAAATTGATAACCTCAATATCATTTCAATAGTCTAATTTTCCACTATTAAAATTTCAATACTTACGTAATTTCATGTTAACATTTCAAGTTGTCACAAAATTGTAGGTAATATGTAAATTAAAGCATGAATTATATTCTCATTAAATAATTGAATTTCGATATTTCGACATTTTGATAAATAAGGCTCATCGCATTTTAGTGAGTACAAACAAAAAATTTTACATTTTAAAAAATATACACATACATTTAAAATATACATATTAAGAAAGACATAACGAATATTTCTTAGTATGGCTGAAAATAAGGGGTTAAAATAATATTACAGAATATGTTACGGAGCTAATTGTTTTTCTTCGTGTTCTCTGTTGGGTCCTCCCAACGTAGGTGATTAATTCGCTAAATTCAATTTTTATAAAAATTGTTAAAAAAGTTTGAGATATATTACTATAATGTGTACATTTTTTATAGAAAATTAAATTCTCTAGTTTCATGTTTCGGCATTTTTCGATATTTTTAAAAGAAATGGAAATAAAGACAGTTAAAGACAAAAATTTGTTAAACAAATATTTTTCTTCTTAATAAAAACTGTTTGAGAAACCCAAGAATTCGAGATTCATTTCGAGATACTATATTTGTACAAAATTTCAGCGTTCAGGCTTTTATAGTTTTTAAGATATCTTCTTCTTCTTCTTCGTCAGCTAGGACTATGTCCTGTAGTTCTCGGCACCTGCTCCTGGGAGGAGGACGTTTGGGTGGTCTTCCTGGAGGTCTGCTACCTGTAGGATGTTCATCAGCTGATATCCTCACTACTCGGTCTGAGCTTGCTCTCCCCACGTGGTCTCTCCAGAAACGTCATCTTGTTCTACCCCATCGTACCACGTCCTCAACATCACAAATTTTCCTTATTTCGGAGCTCCTCATTTGATCACGGAGGGTTACTCCTGCGATGGGCCGTAGAGTCTTCATCTCCGTGGTTCTAAGGAGACTTTTTGTACGGGTGGTGTCAGCTCTTGTCTCTATGGCGTATGTCATGATTGGTCTTATGCATGTCTTGTAGATCCTGACTTTACTCTCCCTCAGCATATCCCTATTTCTCCATACAGCACTTCTCAGGCATCCAGCCACTACAGCAGCCTTTAAGATATGTGGACTTAAAATTGTCTATATATTCTGAAATTTTAGGCTTTGTGAATCCAGCGGATCAAAAGTTATAAAGGGGGGACAGAAACACACACACACACACAAACACACCCTCACACACACACACACACACACACACACACACACACACAAAACCCACATAAAATGTTCTACTCCGAATTCTGAGTAAATCCACGTATGGGAACATTATAATATGCTGCAAAGCCTCTAAGTTAGTGTTTTTGGCATGCAAAAAGTCCACTACACCATACAAAACGTTCCTTAATAGACGCGTCTTGGAAAAGAGAATTACATTCTCTTGAACGAATCGACAGTTGGATAAATATATAGCTATACGTGTATCAACATAAGGTATTGGCACAGGTCAAATATTTGAATGTGTTCATAGATTTTGACATAAGAGCTAATCGTTAATGACACAAGAACAATCGAATATTCGAATTCGACACGGAAACAATAGAGAATGTCAGTCGACATGTCTGAAACGTCTGTCGGGGGTCAACAGAGGTCACAATCAAATTATATCCATACTATCAATTAACCGTCACACATTTGATCGATGATATTCATATATCATTATTTTTAGTCTTTTTTAGTGGAGAGTTATGATTTCACTATTTTTACGCGTTTTTTTTTACATCAATTTCTCAACAGGTATCATGTAGAGGGCGCACACTACATTTGTATTAATGTTTTTACGTGTATGGCGTATTGCGTTTTACGTAGGTAGGTACTATGAAATTTATAAATAAGTTTAATCGTATAAAATAATCGATAAATTAACGGATATTTTAGGAAAACTTTTCAGCTCTAAGTTATAAATTTATAAAACATATATATTATATCAATACATATATATTATATCAATACATATATATTATATCGTATAGTTTTTATGTATTCAAAAAAAAATGTGCATATGTCGGATGTTTAATCTGTGCTCTGTTTTTTGTCCACATCTTTAACTTTTTAATTGTGCCCCTTTAACATTTACTTTAACTTAATTTAAATTTACTGTTCTTTATACCAGGGATGGGCAAACAGTCGATCGCGAGCGGTTTTAGGGACGATCGTGCGCATACTTACAAATATGTACCTAAAAGTTTACAAAGCCCTGCCCGGCAGGCGTAATAATCGCGTAATTCTACTCCAAAATGAATACCTATCAAGAAAACAATTTAAATATAAAACTATTATTAAAAAATATAAAACTATTATTGACATGATTAGCGCAATCAACTCATTTAAAAGTAACTAATCAATTGAAAAAAAAATATTTGAAAAATTTTACAGCTTTGAAAGTAAGAGCAAACACAGTATCAAATTGCAATAAATACGAAACAGAAGTTGGAAATATCCTCAGTGAGTTTGAAAGACGTTTTTCAGACTTACAAAAATTGACAAACGTTGCTACTTTCATGAATATCCATTTTCTTGTGCGAATGTTGAAATAATTGCTTCTGAAATATCGAATACTTTTGACATAGACTTGCCTTCTCTTGAAAACGAGATAATGCAGATTATTTCAGACATACACCTCAAAGCCAGAGCAACAGATGCCATATTTTGCACTCTTTTAACGCAAGAAAAATACCCAAAGTATTTGTGTAAATCTGCATTTTCTGAAATGAAAATAAGTCAAAATACCGCAATCGGCTTACTGACGAACATCTATCTTCGTGTTTACGTTTGACACTTAGTAAATACGAGCCTTCCTACGAGATGTTAGCGGAAAACACGCAGTGCCATTCATCGACCTCTAAGTAGTATGTAGATAAGTACCAATTATTTTTTCTGCTTGTGAGTCGATCGCTTGTCGTCCAATTTTTATGTTGTAGACCGCCGATGGTGTAAGTCTGCCCACCCCTGCTTTATACATTGTGACACGTGAGGCAAATCATAATATGAGTTACTAGTGGTCGATGCTTCCCCCCACTCCCCTTCCTACCTCTCTCCTTTCCCATCCTGTCTTCATAATTGTTAATAAATATGTATGTACTTAATATATTTAGAATACTATAATTTGCAACATAAAAATTATCTCTGTATATCTGTATAAATCTTTATTGTAATGCTGTTGTATTCTATAAAATAAAATAAAATAAAAATAAAATATCAATATTTGTTCGGAATGTACTTAGGACACAACAGGAATACAACAAAACTCAAATTATGCCCTCCCTACATGACACATATTGAGATATTGATGCAGAAAAATCGCTTAATATTGTTGAAATCAAGATTGAATGTAGGTAGAGAGTAAAAATTTTTTTTAAATTATTTATTCGAAAAACAAATGTTATGAGTAAATAATTTTTAAAAGATATTTGATAATATACATTTAATATTTTTATTTTTTATTTTTTATTTTATTTATTTTGGATATCCAACAGTACAGTAGAGTATAATGATATTAAAAACAATGGGAAAAAAAACAAGTAAATGTAGACTACGGAACATAATAATAGGACATCATATCAAGTAATTTTTAAAGTTTTACATACAATTTACGACAAATGAAAAAAACAAAATTATAGGATTACATCTGAAACATATAAGGAATAGTATAAAGAGGATTATATTCTAGAATCATAACATGGGATCCTATCGTACTGAAGGATTAATGAAGAAGGTGTTGCAACCATTATGGTGACACATACATACATATATGTATAAACTCGAGAGTGGAATTTTGAGTTATGTTATGTAGTGCAAAGTTGGCGCTTTATCGCAATTTTGAGCGAGAGTAGAGATTGGGTGTGAAAAAAGTCAATGTTATTGAGCAGGTTGTATAAAATTGGAGGTGGCCCGGTTAGTAAAGAAATTTTTCCTAAGATTAATATGATAAACACATACATTTTATATGATAAAAAGTATGATTAGTTCATTCTATCCTAATGATATGTTTTCGCATAAGAATAACAAATATAAATTTCACATAAAATTGACAAAAAATACTATATGTTGTATAGTATATTATACTTAGTAAGTACTTTATATTGTATATTTTAGTGTTGGCCACAACTTTCTTGTTTTATTATAATAATATAGGTACTCACCGTTATCGCTATTTTACATCGTACTATCCATCGATGATAGCACGCAAAAACACACCCCACTAATTATGTAATTTTTTTTTAAGAAGGTATCTACTTTTTTTTATTTCCCATATGATTAATTAAGTATCAATGACACCTAATGTTTTTTGTTAATCTCTGGGCTTCTCTGGGCCAGAGAAGCCCAGAGAAGCAATATTTGCGTGATCGAAATGAGGACGCCCGCACACAATCTAAACGGCTTACTAACTGTGCCACGGGGGTCAGATTTTTTTTTTTTTATTTGGTCGGTATCGATTCTCAGCCAACTAAGAGATAGGTTTTCTTCTTATTCGTTTAGTTTTAGTAGACCTGTAATTCAAAAACTATTCCTCCTGTGAGATGACGCAGTTCAACTATCCTTCCATCTCTTGGGTGGTTGACGGCGACCAAGGGGGCAAGCCTTGTCAAACGGTGGAATCAAAACCCTCATGAAAACCCATATCATGGATATAATTATATCCATGATTGCATATATGATTATAAGGTAATTATATCCATGATATAGTAGGTAATAGGATATAGGTAATCGTGAGGGTTTTGATTCCATCTCTTGACCGGACTTGCCCCCCAGAAGGGATTTCATTTGCTGCTATATACACAAGTCCATTCTGACTACGTGGTCCCTCCAATGTCTTCTTCTGGATCTACTCGATCGAATGATGTCCTCTATTCCACATGTTTTCTATTCATCTCTTGACCTGACTTGCCCCCCAGAAGGGATTTCATTTGCTGCTATATACACAAGTCTATCACTGTCCATTCTGGCTACGTGGTCCCTCCAATGTCTTCTTCTGGATCTACTCGATCGAATGATGTCCTCTATTCCACATGTTTTCCGTATTTCAACATTGCGAACACGATCTCGAAGAATTTTTCAATGATTGACCTCAGAACCTCCATCTCCGATGTCCTTAGGGTAATAGATTGGTACTATTGCAAATATCAATTCAAAACAAGTTGCTATATTCTGGAGACTTGTGATGTTTTATTGTCTCGCAGACCCATACTGAAAATATAATTGAACATTATGTCTCCTTCGGGATCTTTCATAAATGTGGCATATCAGCCATGATCTTTGTAATATAATATGAATAAAATAGGTCGAGGTTGGATTCATGCTAAAATCTAATAATTAATTGGTGATGTGATACTGTTTTTATTACAATAACATTTTTCTTAATATTGAATAATATATAATTGCGATGACTGCTTAAATAAATCTTTAGCGTCCATAATTTAATGCAGTTAAGTATATGCATTAAAATATTTACAGATTATAATTATAATATATTTTGAACACCGTTATTATATCCGTCTTATAAAGGTCTAATGACGTTTATTTCTTGGGCTAACAAGATAGGTGTCTTTCACCAGAGCCGTTTTTACGATAAAAAAGCCACTATAACAATTAATGTTATTTATTTAATTGTGTACAACCACATGCGAAATTCTTATTTATGAGGCGATCTTTTCAAACAACACACGTATAGAGGTATGTGAGTTAGGAGGAAGCTGTATATTTAATTAGAATATTAATAAGAAATCAGAAAAGGTTGCGAGTTAAAATTACGTGTTCCAAATCATCTCCCAAAATACATACAACTATTTTTAGATATTGCAATTGTTTTACTCAGCCATTTATTTAGAATTGAAATAATAGAGTGATGATAGGTTTCAAAATAAAAGAAAACTTATTCAGATTGATTATATTTTCAGATTAAATAGTTAACAAATTTTATGTAAGCAATTGTTCCGCGAATACTGGGGTCGAGATAAAATAATATATTTTTTGAACACGATGCACACTGTGCGTGAACGCCTAGCTGACGAGCGAATGATCATAGAACACACTAACTAAAGAACACAAGCCACCATACCTACATACTTTGTACGCCAATACACATTACTGTCATCTATACTTGCGGTGTAAAAGCTTTGGGAAGGTGGGACCACCCAGGCGGAATATTTTATTTATTTATTTGTTGTATTACATTACTCCTTTGCATATTCATCCTCCATAATGCTTGAATAACATATTTTTTTCAAGTTATTCAAGCATTATGAAGAACAATACACAAAGGAGCAATGAATAATTAAATTAGGTAAAATTATTTAAGTAAAAAAAACATTATTTTTATTTTTTATTAGTATTAAAAACAATATACATATGACGAAATACACAAATATATTAATACAATAATAACTTGTATAGTGAAAATAGAAAATATAATTAATTAGCTCAATTTAAAACACTTTCACTGTTGTTAATAAAAATCCATCCATCGTAACAATGTTTCTATGTCAAATCCTTTGAGTTACACGAACCGACACTACAATAGCAATGGGATTCTTTCTTCAAATTTTACATTGTCTTTTTTACACAACAAATAACACACTTATTTTATTTACTTCAGCGTGACGCAGTTCTTCATTTTAACATAAAATGATCCATCCATCGTAAGAATGCGCTTCGATCGCGAATGGACGAAAAACGGAATTGTTTGTGTCAAATCCTTTGAGTTACACGAACCGACACTTTATTAGCAATGGGATTGGGATTTTTTCTTCAAGTTTTCCATTTTTTAACACAATTCGATAAAATTTAACGACAGCAGCAATGACAACAAAGGTCAAACAAAAATGGCGATTCATTTCCAACTGTTTTCAACGCGTTGAAAATATTGCCATATTATGAAATCTGTTCCCATAGTGCATTAGTAAAATTGTAATATAACATAATGATTTGATGCTTTTTAATATTCATAAAACATAGAAGTATTCATTTTTTTATTTAAAAACTATTTCGAAAGTAAAAAATATGTTTTTTTAATACCAAACTATAACAAATAATAATAACATAAATAACATGGGTAAATTTTTATTTTTTTTTACTAATGGTATCAACGATGAGTGCCGCCGGTGGCGCCGTCTGAGAAGTGCGGTCCTCACTAAAAAGTGGAAAAAAAGACAGACAGATATATGTCTATCTCAGTCTATCTGGCGTAAATTATTTGTTCTAGGCTTGCGGACCCTGCGAATGATTCGCCACGTTGATTGCTCGAAATACGATGCGCTGTCTCTCGGTCGTCTTCGGCAATCTTCGTGAGAAGCGAGATCGTCCGAGCGAGATGGCATCCTTGATAGGGAGGTACATCCTCGCCACACACGCAACGAGAAACCTCTTTTTTATCTTTAAATTTCAAAATTATAAATATCTAGAAAATGCATGTTTTTCTCATGGTCAATTGAACGTGGCATGTTCACGTGTCGGCAAACGATCCGCTTTATTTGTTCTTGCGCCTGATAACAAATCGAAAAATTTTGTATATCACAAGGTGCTTCACTGAAGAGAATCAACCCGAATTCAAGCCATGCAGAAAAATACATAGCTTCAATAAAGCAAATGTTTTGCTGACACACGATTGATAAAAACTTGACTTTTGTGGTTTGATTTAATTTTTATTTTCTTTTTTTAACGGCGCTGACCGACTCATTAATGATATTAATATTATAATAATTATACTACTACCGTTATGCAATTCCTCAAAATAATTAACAGACCAATGCGTAAATTTTAAATTATTATGTAATTTTGTAGATCAAAAGAAAATGCAACTAACGCACCGATCAAGCCACCTTTAATTGGGAATAATTCACCCATCCAGATACTTTATCAAAGGATTAGGCTCTGAGGAGGTCGATATACTACCTATCAACCCTAATGATTCCTGAATATCAATATAAAATGAGGGAATTTCTGAACTAAAGACCCAGAAAGATTTCGTTCAAACTTTACATGATAGATATTAAGTAGGAAGGTTAAGTACCAAACCCCACATTTTTCTATCTTGACACACATCCGTCGCCTTATCAGTATTCATGGATCGTCTTTTACGTGGTCATCTGTTGCCCCGCCCTGCCTTCCTTTTCTTGGACGAAGCCGACATCTTGTTCCATTGGTTTAATTTTATATATCAGGTTTTTTATTTATTTGAATGTTTATAATCACTGTAGAAAACATCAGGTGATGGGAATTAATGTTGTTGTGTAGTGGACTGTATAATATAAGCTATAAGCGATCTTACCGATGCTTTGTATTTTGCTGGTTCACTATAATTGTTTCTCTTCTCTGCACTGGTTGAAACATCCGCAAGCGGTGATCTTCAAACTTGTACTGAACTTTTTTCAATTGTCACTTATTGTCACCCAAAATTATTGCGACTAATTTTCCAAATGACAATTTTCAAACACATCGGTGAGGGGACAATGGCAAGGAAGGGATACATGGAAATATGCTTCTATATAATAAATTCCCGGAAATATGTATATCCTTTTGTGTACCTAATATTTACCATTGAAAATATATTTATCAGTGGCACAAGTCCGGTCAAACGGTGAAATCAAAACCCTCGTGATTTCCCATAGGTATCATGGATAAAATTATCATATGGAGTTCTATACTATCTTAGAGATGTAAAAGAAACTCGTACCTATAGCTAAAGCATGGCACTCGTTTATTACTTTCAATAAACACCATTTTAATTCACATAATATTGTAAATCCATTGGATGAACTTCAGTTAACCGATATAAGTTAAGGGTTCAGTTTCTGTGTAATTAAATAACTAAATTATTTAAAAAATTCTAAGTAGGTATATTTACTCACGGTTTTAAGGTTCACTTTCCTAACATAGTACACAGCATATTGTATTATAATAATATAATCCATCTCACTTACTCCCTGGTTTCGGCACGATGCATAAAATTCGGCACCATGTAGGTATTATATCTTAAGATATTATAGAACTCTATATAATAATTATATCCATGATATGGGAAATCATGAGGGTTTCGATTTCACCGTTTGACCGTACTTGCCCCCCATTTGTTTTTTTGGTTGAAACATTGACGGTTATCGGTTACATTCAATATATTTATTTTATAGGTACCTACATAAATCATATAAAATTCATCAAAAAATAACATGGGTATATCAGGTTTTGGTGCTCTTTTGCAACAGTCACTCTGTGCTTTAACGCGATTGTCACAAATTAAATTGCGATCCTGTGATTTAAAGTGTAGGTACGTAACCTAAATAAGGCGCTGATTATTATTGAAAGAAGGTGGTGTTAGGCAATCCTTTGTATCTGACCTTGTCACAACGAAAGTGAACCTAATGTTGGGTGTGCACAATCTGCCATACTAAATATCAACTTTGATGAAGACGAACCATCTGGGACATACACAATCGAATGTTCTTAGAACACGATTCATAGATTTTATGGAAAAAAATAGGTAGGTACCTACGTTTATATTTTTTTAAGAACAATTAACAAGCCAAGTAGTGATGAGCAAAAGTCTTGCAAGTCTTGCAGTCTTGGTCTTGGTCTTGTATTTTTTTCAAGACCAAGACCAAGACCAAGACCACATACTTCACTGCAAGAACAAGACCAAGACCAGGTACGCAAGACCAAGACCAAGAACAAGACCATGCTTGCAAGACCAAGAGTCTTGCAAGACTTAAATGCAAGACTCTTGCGGTCTTGCATTTTTTCAATATGTTGACATATTACTCATAGAAATTGCATTGGAACGACAGTAAATGACTTATCCAACTGTCGATTCGTTTAAGGGAATGAAATTCTCTTGAAGGAAGAGGCAGTTTAAATTCAAGATACGCGAGATTGTATGCAGGGTCTATATTTTTCACGGTGTTTCCAACTTTGAAGTCAAAAAACACCAACATAGAGGCTTCGCAGCATATATGTTCCGTAGACGGATTTACTCAGAATTCGGAGTAGAACATTTCGTGAGTCTGTGTGTGTATGTGTGTGTGTGTGTGTGTGTGTGTGTGTGTGTGTGTGTGTGTGTGTATGTGTGTGTGTGAGGGTGTGTGTGAGGGTGTGTGTGTGTGTGTGTGTGTGTGTGTGTCCGTCCCCCGTATTAACTTTTGATCCGCTCAATTCACAGAGCCGAAAATTTCAGAGTATATAAACAGTAATAGGCCTACAAAACTGTTATACTCAGAATTTTGAATTTTTGTTTCAGTCAGGAGTTATCAACTTTTGAATTTTCACTTTATTTTTCCATATATCTCAGAAAGTATAAAAGCTAGAACGCTGAAAATTGGTATGAATATAGACAAATACAAAATCTCAAATTTAATTATTCAAAAAAATTACAGACTTTCTTTTTTAATATATTTTTTATGACAAATTTATGTGTTTAACTGCCTATATTTCCATAATTTTTAAAAATATCGCAAAAAGCCGAAACACCTCATTAGCATTGTAGTATTACATCTCCATTTTTTTTAACAATTTTTATAAAAATTTACGACATCGCTTCATACAATTTGTATGGCAGTCGCCTATACACAATATTTAAGAAGACTTAATAGTTTGATACTTAAATCTCCAAACATACATACATACCATCATGCTGGTTTCATATTCCGGGTAGGAAAAAGGACTGACCTCCACACTATCCTTTATTGACATACATACCTACATGTGTTGTATGTAAAACAAAATATCTTAAAATATTCAATAATTTTGATTTTTGGGTTTATAGTTTGGTAGGTACTTATTCTTCAACTATACATAGGTACTATCGCTATCGACAGTTGGATCTCATGTGTTACATGCAACTAGTAGTATGGTTTAAAATAACATACAAAGATCGAATTTTATGACATCATTTTATAAAAATGGTATAAAAATAATTTATAATTTAAATAATTTTGTTTCATTATTAAATGAATTCATAATAATAAATAGGTGTAGTTACCAAAATGTAATTTCTAGGTAGGTACTTCTTTAAGAATGAAATTTACATATCGGTTTAAAATACAAATATTTTTTATACTATGAACACGTGCGTGTATACACAGGAAGTCAACATCTCAGATTCAAATTGTCTCATATTACGTTTACGTGATGCAAAAATAACTCTTATTATTACTAGCGCAAATGTCATATTTGACCGCGGTGTGTAAAAGAATAAAATAATATTATTCTTCGAGACAATAATTTTGGCCGATGTAAACAAACGTACTCAGAGGCGTTGCAAGTGTAGGTACTTTACCTTGTGCATAAAGTAAATACAATTAATTATTTTATTTAATGTTTTCCAAATTTCGATTTGTTCAAGAGAATTTATTTCTATTAACAGACCGATAAAAGTTTCAATCGAAGATGTGCGAGATATGTATGCCAGATCTATATTTTTCATGGTTTTTTCAACTTTGAAAATACCATTCCTATGGAGCACGTTACAACTATTTAATTTTAATACGAATAATACTGCCGAAGGCCATTTACAATTACAATTATACACAATACATATAAAAATATTCATCACAGTCAATTAGAAAAACATAATAATGTACCTATTTATTTTATCGATTGAATGAATATGCAAACAAAGCATTAAATATACATATAAGGGACACACACAGACACACTAAGCCTCTAAGTTGGTGTTTTTTGACTTCAAAGTTGAAAAAAACATGAAAGATATAGACCTGGCATAAAATTCTCTTAATACTGACGATTCATTAAGATAAATATATTCTCTTGAACGTGTCGACAGTTGGAATATTATGTATCTATGTATATATGGGTATGTATGTATGCATGTATATATTTTTAAGTGTTTAGATTTTCTTATTAGTATGAATACCTAAATTTTGTATTTTTGTAAAGTAATCCTTTCAGAATACAATCTCACCATGATACTAGTTAATAATCTGCAATAAAAAGAATACCCTTAAAAATTTCAAATTCATAACTCTGCACTATATCACCTTCGGGGGTAGTGGAGGATAAAAATATTTCACATCAAACCATTGATTTTTTACGTTCATATTGCCAATGTCAAACGCAGTGGTTCAACCATGTTAAGTAAAAATACATAATATCTACTGTGAAACAATATTTAATAAACAGTAAGTACTTAAGGCAAACAACACGTACTCTAATGATGTATTTGTAAAAGAATGTAATTTAATTAATATTATATAGGGTACCCATAGAAGAGGGTACCTATGTATATACATACATAAGCAATATAGAGGTATACTCTTTGACAAAAAGAACCTCAATGACTTTCAAACTTAAAAATCTAATGAATTACGTATGATTGTTTGACCATTGGATGATCACTAGTAGGTACATACAAATTTAAGAAATCTTTGTATGAAGTTAGATTGAAAAAGCCAATTTTCTAAAAGCATAACATTTTTTCCACTTTTAATAATAGATGCACATTATTTTAATTAAACAATAAAAAAATTATTAATTAAATTTACCATACAAGGAAATAAAATAAAATCAATTATTAATAAAAAAAAACACGGCACTCGGCTCTGAACGAGCGGTATGTATGTCAAAGAAAGGATTAGTACTTCTCTTGTGTTACGCCGCCGTTAGACAAACATAACATTTATGATTGTATCATAAAAGTATATGTTTGCATGATTTTGCACGATATAAGACATTTTGAATCTGGCACGGTTCATATTTTAACATCCTGTGTAGGACGTAGGTATATGTTTCTGTGCGAGTTTTGACATGATATAATATTATACCTACATAAATATCTATCATTCAAGTAAGTTGGAAGGTATATTCATTATTTCACGAGTTGCATGTAACACATGAGACACAATTTAAGAGTACGTATCAAACTAAAAACACACATTAATAAATATTTTTTTTTTTTTTTATTTTCCAACAACAACTGTCGATTTGTTTAAGGGAATTTATTCTCTTAACATATCAAGCGATGATACGCGAGATTTGTATGCCAGGTCTATATTTTTCGTGTTTTTTTCAACTTTGGAGTAAAAAAAGTCTACTTAGAGGCTATTCAGCATATATGTTATATAAATAGATTATTATTAGATGGGTCGATGGCAGAGCGGTTAGCGTGCTGGGCTAGTAATCCAGTGGTTGTCAGTTCGAATCCTGCCTTGAACGTTTTCTTTCACCTATAGCATAAGCATTTATGCTTATTTTAGGTAAAGTAGGAAGATACATATATATGTACTTGTTTAGCAAGGACATATTCATTTTGTATGTTATGTTTTTTAACATTTTTTATAAAAATTGAATTTAGTTACGACATCTTTTCATACAATTTGTAAGGCATCTCAAAATTTAACAATTATTGTAATAAAAGTTTAGTGACGACATTTCATAAAAATTGTGTGACAGTGACCTATACACAATACCTATATTATAAGGCAATGAAATACAATATCATTGATCTAAGGTAACTAAATAGTTTGATACTTAATCTTCAAAATAAATACATACCATCAAACTGTTTTCATATTCTGGGTAAGAAGGAAGGACTGACCTCTCCATACTACCCTATCTTGACATACATACCTACATGTTTTGTATAGAGTACAAAATATCTTAAAATATTCAATTGTTTGTATTTAGGGGTTTCTATTTCTGTGCGTATTCTTTAACTAAACATACTATCGCATGTCTGATAGTTTCCTTGTATTTATTTGTATATTATTATAATTTTAGGGAGAGGACTTATATAATTATTGGCATCAATGTTCATGACTAGAAAAATATGTTGTTAGATATTTTCATAAGAATAATCTTTGAAAGATTTATTATATTCAGACAATGATTTTAGTTTTGATTCACTTCAGCTTATACATCGACGTTATGGATCTTAAATTCTTCAACATGTTTGTATTTCATTTTTTATTTTTATAACTAGAATAACAACATTATATGAAAAGTTATAAAAATACAGAAATTTCAAGACGACATATAAACGATATTTCATAGTTTGGTGATTTTTTTTTTCCAAAAATTGTAATAATTTGATCTTAGATTATATATGTTTGATAGGTACCTAAAATTATATAACATGTTTACTTTAAGGAAAATTTAGGTTTAATTAAAAAAAATCGAATATGTACCTACTTTACCTACTCATAAAAGTGCAAGACTTGCAAGACTCTTGCTGCAAGACCAAGACCAAGACTATGTATGCAAGACCAAGACCAAGACCAAGACTATACTTGTAAACGCAAGACCAAGACCAAGACCGCGGGTGCAAGACCAAGACCAAGACCAAGACCACCCCGGTCTTGGTCTTGGTCTTGCATTTGCTCATCACTAAAGCCAAGTAATGATATGGTTTCCTCTGAATCCAAAAGTGCTACACATTATATAATAAAGTAGGTTTAGGCTTAGACAATTTAGAGTCACTTGAAATAAAATAGCAATTAATTCAAAAATAAATCAAGTAAATTTAATTTACCTACAGCCCGCTTTTAAAAATGTTTCCCCTTCCCATGAATCTTACCAATCAAAGCCATTCTACACAAGACCCGCCCCTAGTGGCCTCCCACCAATATCCAAATCCAAATACATTGCCTTATTTTAATCACATTCTGCCTTTAGTTATAATTCTGCCTGAAGAAGGAGCGGTTTGTTCTGAAACCGATTGCAAATTCAATCGATACGTGGTGTTAACAAAGTTAAAAATATAGTTAATTTTTGTTAAGTAAAAATGTATTTACGTACTAAGAATAGTTGGCTAGTAACTGTCCCATTATCAAAAAGACAGATGCATTGTTGCTGTTTTATATTCAAAGTCATCTATTTTCGGGACATGATTTCAATCTCCATATTTATTTGATCGTTCATTGCCGAAATGAATTGCTGTTTATTTATTTTGTAACCACCTGAGCAATATGATTCATAGCTGTTAAGTTGAAAAGCAGAACTGATGAATTTATTGCCGTGGCTTAAGGAAGAAATATTACCTACTTTTCATTTTAATAAATATTATGGCAGTCGGAGATTTTTTCGAAACGCCATAATATGTTCAAAAATGGTTTATGAGTTAAGTTTTGTGAGAAATATAGTGGCAATATAGTAATAGCTAAAAACTAGGTCGAGAATAAGATAAGCCGTTGTCAAACTATCAATACTATATTATTACTAATTAGGTAGATAAATTAGTGGGACACCTCACATCGTACCATGAAATTAAAATTTATTTATTCATTTGTGTTTTTTTTTTCTCATCTGTTATTTTTGTCTTTGTATATCATGTTCATTGGGAAACAAATTGGACATACTAAAGCACATTGAGTTGTTTAAATTCCAATAAATCTTAATAGGGAAAGAACAGAGGATACTGAAGTTAAAAAAGTAAAGGCTCCTCTTCAGGGCTAACGACGCCCTATCGGCAGGCTTAAACATTATTATTTGCTTTTTACTAATTGAAATTTTTTTATAACTAATAGTAACACTGCTGCCATCTGTTGTAAAAGATCTGAACTACGATGTAAATTCTTGGTTATTTTACTTGGAAATATTAATAAGACCACATTTCATAATACCTACAAAAATCTATTTTAGCTTTTATTTATTCATTTTTTATATTTCAATTACAACAATAGTAAATGAGTTCTTAATTTACTATCGGTGTCTTTCTGTATTGATTCGAATTGTTATAAATCGAATATTTTTTGAATTGCATATACGCAAACATTGGATTTTTTCCCTGTCGGGAGTCAAATGATATATTTATTTGAATGTTTGCGTATATGCAATTAAAAAAATATTCGATTTACATACACGTTGGTATAAGTAGGTAAACAATTGAAATAATTAAATTAATAAAAATGAAATTATATTTCTGGCGCAGTTCAGGGGTGACACCTATGCGAGACACCGTCACCTCATTTATAAGGACTGTTGCTTTCATTGATTACAAATAAACCAACTTCTCAATAGATGGCGTTACAAAAAAGTTTCTTCGTTACTTCATAGATGGCAATAGTAATAATTTCTTATTACACATTATTAAAATATATAGAACTTTCAAAAATTACATTGATAAGGGAACTCAATAAGAAGGCATAATTGGTGAAGGTTACGCAAGCGCATAAAGTGATCACGTAAACCAGCTGATGACAGATCGTAAGCTCTGTAATAGGTGCCTTGAGTTCCTGGTTCTTCTATAATATCCGAACTTCGTCTCTATTGAGATGTTAAAAATTTTGTAAAATAAAAATACGAATTGCTATAATTTTATTTGCGGTTGTAAAATTGTAAAATTTTAGAAAATTCCCGATAAAATTTCAATGATTCTCATTCCTCAAACTAAAAAGTTATAAGAATCGAATGTGCATTATCAAGTAGACAGACGGTAGGTATGTGAATTATGAGAAATCAATAAGTCAGTCAGTTGTAAGGATAACATTGTATTATTATTAATCGTAAAATAGAGAATATTACTCAACACCATGAAGTGATAAATGACAGACAAGGATTTTCTCAAGGTTGACATTAAAATGACGCCCCTGAATTGTTTTGAAGGCGCGTCTCTTGATCTATCATGTCTTCTTCATTTTATTGCCAGCGGTAAATATCAAGAATGTGTAGGTGGAATCTATGACAGGAATTTACATCGTAGATATATAAATATGTACCATTAAGATAAAGCGAAATTACTTCATTCGTTCGATCATACCATCATGGCATATCCCAAAATGTGTGATAAACTTATAAAAGGAAGTACGACAAATGTGTGTTTCATATAAAAAGGCACTTCATTGAGAATGGATCGTGAACCTCATTGTTGAACTACATAATGTGAGATTCAATTTTGTCTGTTGTATTCTCGATCACCCAGCACGCGAAAACGATGATAATAGAAAAAAGTGGAAGCACTATTCTAAGCCGGTGCCCTACAACAAGTCTTAGTACTAAGGAATTCAAGATAAGTTTTTTAACAAACGCATTTTTTCAAAATGTAATTCCAAATCCCTGTATTTACAAATCACAAAAAACACATACCTACATAATAATATTAATCCAACAACTGGTTAATTACCAAAGGACGAAAAGAAACAGAAAATTTATTTAATATTATTGCTTAATTGACTTAAAAAATCAAAATTATACTAGCATTAGCCCATTTATTATCAAGTAATATTTTCACACTACATACACCAAAACATATACTTACACCTCTGTATTACTAACTTACCACTAAACCTTATAAAAATAACACTTTGACGAATAAAAATAATAGAACTGATTTATATAACGCAACTCTGGGACAGGCATAGCCTAGTAGAGTAGCCTAATCCACAAATTAAAATATACCTACATAAATATGTATACACTTATGACAAACTTCAACTACATTATAGTATTACCTATACATTTTATTTACTCTGTATAAAGTTATATTGTACCTACTTCTTATAATACTATACATGTAAAAAAAAGGATTTTAATAAATAAATAAATAAAATAAATTTAAATCTAACTTTATTAACTAAGCTTTGTTTTATCGAGTTATTTTAATTCTTTCAGAGTCTTTGTTTATAAATTATTTAAAAGGATTATTTATCAGTAGGATAAGATTATAATATGTGCGTGATCAAAAGATGTATTATTTAATTAACTAACTCCAAATATGATATTGCAAAAGTCAGTCAGTTCAAAATTAGATATCTTCTCTTCTCTATGTGTCCTGTCGGGTCCCCCCGACGTTGACGATCATTCGGGAGAAACTTTCCCTGTCCTGTGCGGTGCGGAACAAGTCCTCCACATGCCTCATTCCGGTCCACTCCCGAATGTTACGGAGCCAGGATGGCTGCTTCCTGCCGACCCCTCTACGGCACTCAGTCTTCCCTTTTATGATCAACTGTAAGATCGAGTATTTTTCGCCTCTCATTATGTGACCAAAATATGAAGTCTTACGGAGCTTGACGTTCGTGAACAACTGTCTGTCTGTCTGTGTAATTAGATATACAATTTAATAAGAATTAGATATACAATCTAATAAGAATTAGATATACAATTTAATAAGAATTAGATATACAATCTAATAAGAATTAGATATACAATTTAATAAGAATTAGATATACAATTTAATAAGAATGAGATATACAATCTAATAAGAATTAGATATACAATTTAATAAGAATTAGATATACAATTTAAAATTATGAAGGGTTTCAAATAAAATATTTCTTATGTCATTTGTATATTTTTATGAACATTAATATAATAAAACTAATTAAATAATAATTCAGCTGTTCGTGATGTCAAATGTTAGAATAAATAAAACTACGATAAACGCGACACCGTATTCAGTTAGACGGCTGACGCATGAATGTCTGTTCTTTTGCTTTGTTCGAACGGCGATGAACTGTATTTCGTCAATATTCGCAAATCTTCGAAAAATGTCGAGAATATGCAAATTGCAGCTATTGAGGAGAGCACACTGAAAAAATCTAAAGTTAGCAAAGTACCTTTTTGGCTCGGTTAAAGTCATATTGGTAGTTATTAACCAATATATGATTAAAAATAACAAAGTTGCACTTGGCTATTATCTAACAATTGAATACTGTTAACGTGTAGTTGGTTACCAATAGCAATGTAAAAAGTCATGTTGGTAGTTATTGACCTATACATGATTAAAAATAACAAAGTTGCACTTGGTTATTATTTGCGAATATAATACTGTTAGAATGAAGTTGCTTACCAATAGCAATGTACTTGTTTAAATTTTACCGAGTAACAGGTACCTATACGGACATTTTGTATTTGGCATCTGTCAAATTTGACATTTTATACATAAAAATATTAATATTTCTCAAATTTGACACGATATATTAAAAAAAATATTATATAAAGTATAATTCTCGCCAAATATGATATGTCACATTAAAAAATGATTAAGTAAAGTATAATACTCGTCAAATTAGACATGTGACACTGAAAAATAATTGAATTAAGTTGAATTAAGATGAGATATTCGTCAAAGATTATCATTATTATTCACAAATATCTTGTGTTAATTTGCTAATATTTACATTTGAGATGTAATGTAAAGATGTTTATACTATTTTGATGTTAAAGCTGGATGAATAATAAGAGACCATAATGGGGCAATTAATGAATGTAAAGAATGTATTATGTCCAATTATGTCAAGATCATTGATTTGTCAAGATTGGTTTTGTGGTGTTTGGTTTTCTCTGCCCCAATATGGTTATTGTGTTTAGGTATGTATGTATTAGTTAATATAACTAATATAAATAACTCATAACTTCAATATTAGTTAATGTCAGTTTATAACATTCACAAATAATAAAATAAATATCTACATAAATATGTAACATTAACATACACCCATTTGAAAAGTGTGAGTCAATCGTTTGATATTGGATTGTTGTTTAATATTCATGTTGATGCCATGCTGGGGAAAGCATACAGAATATTAGGCTTTATATGTAGACTAACTATAGCCTACCCATACTATGACCATACACAAATTAAATAAATAGATAATCATTGCACTATACTCTCAGCATCATTGAATATCAACTGCTCAACTGTCTGGTCACCTCACTATGATATTAACTAAAGAATATAAGGATTTCAATGGAAATTCAGTGTGACACAATCAATTAACTTATTCTTTGGAATGAACAGCCTGTGCAGGAGGAGAGAGTTGGCCGTTCTGTTTGTGTTGCTTAAAATCATAAACGGTTAACTTTATGTCCCAACGATATTAAACAAGTTATATTTTAACACAAATCCTAGAGTAACAAGAAGAAGGGTCAATTTGTTATTAGTGTTATCAATATACATATTATTAATGTTAACAATGTAGTTTGTGTTAAAACCATAAGGGCTGAATAATCCTGATAGTGAACTATGATAGTAAAAAAAAAATATTTATATTCAATGAACTTGTCTGCATACTATATATTTATCAAACCTCATTTAGACTGCAAATACATTTTCTCCATGTGAAAAAAAATAAAACAAAGTAAATATACTTATATCAAAATAGAGTAAGTATACTCTTGAGGGAATTACTTGAGAATTTTCATCGTGGATGGTTGCATATAGGTGTACAACCTAAGCAAAATACCCAAATTGACGCTCTACGCAGCCCATGTGATTTCTCAAGTTATTTGCTTATAACTGTAGGCAGTGTGATAATGTATTCATTTTCACCATACTATGCAAGTCTACTAGGACATGGCATACTATCCATAGTATGGTTGCAGATCTTTAGATAGGAACAACGCTTTTGTTATTAATACTTGCATGATAATATATTATATATAGCAGGGGTGGCCGACTTGATTAGATCCAAGATCTACTGTTTACTGAGGAAGCCCTGTGCGATCTACCAATTACATACTTCTTGAAATTTAAAATGAAACAGCATGGTTCAGTACACAATTAAGTAGTATTTTTTAAATTTTATTAAGAGGGAAAACATAAAACTGAAAATTATTCTTAGTAACTACTTGTATATTAGTGTGAGCACTGCGTCTGAGCATCTTCCGTTAGATTAGCAAAATCAGGTTTGTAGTTGGAAATTGCTAACCTTAAAGAATCCAGTGTATGAGCGTCTGTCAAGCGAGAACGGTGTTTATTTTTTTTTTGCTTTGAGTAGGAAAATGCTGACTCACATAAATATGTTGAACCAAAACACAAATGCAATATTGTTCAACACATTTCTTCAAACATGGATATTTCTCGTTGGAAACCAATGCCCAGAAATCTAGATAAATAAAGTAACGTGACAACGTGAACGTAACGCAGCTACAATTCTTTACTATTTTATTAAGACTTTTATAAGAAAACCGATGGATAGAAGGAATGAAATTCTTTTTGACCTCATTCATATCTCATTTTTAACCATTTTTCATTATTGAGGAACCTACCTAACACAATATCAACTAAAATCATATACTGGAGCTACACCGTGAGCCGCAGACCCGAGATAAACGGATTGCTTGTAGCAGTCGGAGTCAACTGCTTCAAGATGTCGCAGCACGGCGGTCTGCAGTTCCAATACAAAGTTCTCGTTTTCAATACACGGACCGCTTGAAGCAGTGGTGTTGCAATTGAACCGACTGCTTCAAGCGGGTAGGCCGACTGCTCCAAGCAGTCCGTGTATCAAATAATGAACAAATTCCATAGGCAATTTAACTAAAACCGCTTTTATTTAATTCAATTGTACCTTCACAAATCGAAATCGAATCAATTCTATGCCGGAATTTCTAGTTTCTTTTCACGGGGTTCTGGTTCTTTTCAAAGGCACATTACTTACATGAAATATGCTAATCATAGTTATTTATTTATGTAAGTTCTCGGGAAACTAACAGGTACTATGTCAAATAATTATTTAACACGCACCCAATAACGAGTTATCACATTTTGTAGACCCACAGATCCAGACTGAAATCACAATTAAAAAATGTGTCTTCGTCGGGAATCAGCTGCAGATGCAGAGAGGTACAAACAAACTCATGATCGTAGGCACCTTCTATATCACCACCAACCAACAGCCCCACGTCTGAAGTCCGGAAATAGCTTCATTAAAAACACTTCCCCGATTGAAAACTCACAACCAAGGAGAGAGGATCTGTGGAAACAGGACCTTGGAGCGGGGCTGTGGATGCATCCACGTGAGGGTATCCTAATAGGAGAAGACCTGCCCTACTATATATGGACTACCCTCAACAGATTAAGGGTCGGTGTCACACGATGTAGAGTGAACCTCGCAAGGTGGGGGTAGGTACCTCTCTGAAGATGACACTCTATGTGACTGCGGCGTAACCCAGGATGAGGGAGATCGCGATCCACTTCCACGCCGGCGACGCTATAGAGCTCATTGGCCCTGTTCACCACCGGGCGCAGCCGCAACATCGGACAAACACAAAATATCCACCATCCATCGGGTTCAACCACTGCCCCCGAGAATCCAACCACACACGTCAGGGCCTCCGATTGGTCTCGAAATCGGCCGCTAAGAACACTCCGTTTCAAGTCGGAGGGGCTTGTACCCCGACCCCTCGGTCCTCGTGTTGGCGTCCGAAGGTTCCGCGGGCTAACACCGGGGGCATCCGACGCAATCATCACCTGTCAGATTTGACGTCTAGTTGTCAACACAGGATGTCTGACCCGACGTCTGCGCCGACGGTGTGCCCGAACCACACAACAACATTCGCCACAGTTGACGAGTAACTGCCGAGCGAGACTAGAGGCGTCCGTCCTGCTCTTCTCTAAGTATAGAATGACGAGGGCGCAACAGCGTCGGCCGCCCACCCCCGCCTTTACTGCCTGGGCCCTTAGAGCCGCAACCTAGGCTTATATCCCGACGCATGGGCCCTTAGAGCCGCAACCTAGGCTTATAACCCAGGATGAGAGTCACCTTCTGATATGTCCACTTATAGGGGAAGAATGCACCCCTAGAGACATAATTATGCTAAACGACAAGGTGGTAGTAGTCGCCGCATATTGGAGTGGCAGGGTATAACATAACATAAATATGTCGGCACGAAGGCCAACATTAGTTAATATGTTAAAAACACCGAATCTTTTAGTCGACTTAATAACTTATACGTGAACAAAATTCACTGTGAAACAGATGTCGAAGTTCAAAAATATCGCATCTTTTAATACGAGCGAAATACCTTGAAATATCAAAACCACATCCGATGTTTTAGATTGATGACTGATCAATACAAAATATTAAAACATACATACTGGTATGTAATTATAGGGTCAAATACAATGTATGAATCTGTTTTGTTTATCACATACATACATACATTTAGATAATCGATCAAATTTACTGTCTTATTAGTGTATGGTAATTTTTAACCTTGATGCAATTATTGAACACACATTTAAGAAGTTATTTAACACACATTTGTTTGAAGGAGTTAGGGAACTGGGTTTAAAAATATCTTTATTTGTTTACGGTAAGTTTCTAAGGAGTCATGGAAAATGTCTGTGTGATTAAATTTTAGATTGTTGTCATGTTGTATTCTGTAAATATTCGAGTTATATCTGTAATTAGTATGGCAAGTAGGTAGACGAAATAAATTTTTCAAACGGGTGTGCCTGTTATAATAATATTATAGAACTAAACAATGTTGCTTCACCACCATTTTAACTCATGTTACTTAAACATATATTCACTCGTCATGAGTGTAAATTTAAATCTAATGCTGTACAAATAGTTTTTTCTTTAAATAAAACATCAGACAATTTAAAAAATCGCCTTTTTTGCGGCATTACATTTATATTTGTAAAGATTTTAGTTATTTTCGTTTTCCTCGTAAGAAATCAATATGAAATACGCCATTTTAACTTTGACGAAACGTCAAACAACTGTGATTTGTAGATTCGACCAACCCCCTACCAGACGAAATTATTCTGTTAACATTGCCTTAAAATCACCTGCGGAATTCGCTCATACTACCACTTTTAAGATTTTAGTGATATTTGTGTGACGTATAAGAAATAATATACCCGAAACGCTCGTACTACGACATTGTGATTAGTCAAACCGTTTCCGTTGGGGATATGGGAGAAATCTCACTGTATCTCGTACTACGGGTCTTAGTCATGTCTTTCATGCGTAATAAAACAATGAAAAAAAAGATAACATTTCAAGAAAAAATATATTTTTTGTACAATTTTACATGAATAAGCTAATTATTTTTAAACAGTTTTCATGTGTCTCGGTTTCAAGCCGATCCAGAATCCAGCTTTGGTATCCAAATTGAAGGCATCTGCTCGTATCTTTATCGGAATCTCAGTCTTGGGTGTTGTCACCAAATCGAATTTCTGGAGGAGATAAAATATCAACGCCTTGGTTTCCACCAACGCAAATCGAGATCCTTGAATGAAAATAACAAACTGAATAATATAATAATTATGTATGATAATTTAAAAATATATTTTTTAACATTAATACATCAAGCAAGACTTTCACGTGTAAAGGGTTAATAGGTACAATTATACAAAAAAATAATAACCGTAAACAAATACTAGATAAATCGGACACGTGCATCGTATAGAAGATGACCAGACACCGAAAAGAATCCTCACATCACGTCCGGAGGGAAGAAGAGGTGTGGGAAGGTCTAAACTACGATGGATGGATGGAGTCGAGAGGGACCTTCAGATAGCCGGTGTGAAAAGGCCATGGATAGGGTGCAATGGAGACGATTCCTTGAGAAGGCCAAGGCCCATCCTGGGCTGTGGAGCCACTGATGGTGATGATGTAAACAAATACTTCATTTAATTCCTTATTTACAGATGAAAAGATAAATCAATAATATCCTTCACCTGAGTAAACATGATTTATTTTAGGATTTTCATTTATTTTGCAATGCCTGAGAAAATGTAATCAATGCAGCTGTTTTAATATGTTTTGATCAATTTGTTTTGAGACTCAGTTTTTAATTGTCGCCAAATTGTGAACGCATATTATAAAAAGGAGAAGCTTGGATAAAAGTGTGTAAATACCGGCTAGACAATACAGCAAGTACAAGTACATAAATATAGCGAGGACAAAAAAATGTGCCGCGAGTATGAAATAGAACAATGTTAAAAGTTATAGATAGACAGAATAAAAACAATCGTTGTTGAATTCCATTAAAAATTCTTAAAATTTAAAAAAAAACATCAAAAATAAAAGACGTGTATAACTAAATTCCACTGTTTATTTTAGACTACAACCAACAACCGGTTTCGTTCTAAGCACATTTTCATGAAGTAGTAAAATAGTACCACTTGAAAATATGCTTAGCACGAAACCGGTTGTAGGTTGTAGTCTAAAATAAACAGTGGAGTTAAGTTATAAACATTTTTTATTTTTAATATTCATTAAAAATTTTAAGAAATATTAACATGTTTTGAAAGATTCCCGGACAATTTACCGTGGACAATTGACCGTGCGCCCTTTTTATCGTATGGACAATTTACCGTGAGGACAATTTACCGTGGGGACAATTTACCGTATGGACAGTTGACCGTCGGGACAATTTACCGTACGGACAATTTATTGACCGTGAGGACAATTTATCGTATGGACAATTGACCGTATGGACAATTCACCGTGCGGAAACTATTTTTAGTATGAGAATTTTTTTTTCTTTTTTCGTTTGAGTTATAAAATTGCGTGAATTAAAAAATGTTCGTTTATGGCGACGGACCGATTGCCTTTTTTTTATTTCAAAATAAAAAAAATAGGCAATCGGTCCGTCGCCATAAATGAACATTTTTTAACTCACGCAATTTATTTAACTCATACGAAAAAAGAAAAAGATTTTTTCTGATACTAAAAATAGTTTCCGCACGGTGAATTGTGCATACGGTCAATTGTCCATACGATAAATTGTCCTCATGGTCAATTGTCCGTACGGTAAATTGTCCCGACGGTTAACTGCCCATACGGTGAATTGTCCCCACGGTAAATTGTCCTCACGGTAAACTGTCCATACGGTAAAAAGGGCGTACGGTAAATTGTCCCGACGGTTAACTGCCCATACGGTGAATTGTCCCCACGGTAAATTGTCCTCACGGTAAACTGTCCATACGGTAAAAAGGGCGTACGGTAAATTGTCCACGGTCAATCGGCTACGGTCAATTGTCCGGACACCGTTTTGAAACAAATAATAATATGCTTTATAACAAATAATAACATGTTTTAAAAGAAATAATAACATGTTTTAAAATAAATAAAAACATGTTTTAAAACAATTAACAGACATCCTGGGATGTATTTGTTTTATTTGTTTATTATTAGTTTTCTTGATATTACATATACTGATGAGAGAGTTCGATTCCCTCTCCAATGAACTAACCGGTGGATGTGAATAGTGTGGTGGATTTAGAATTCACATCACAATTTAAGTAAACCATTTAGAATTCACATCACAATTTAAGTAAACCATTTAGAATTTACACCACAATTTAAGTAAACCATTTAGAATTCACATCACAATTTAAGTAAACCATTTAGAATTTACATCACAATTTAAGTAAACCATTAAATTATTTATATAATAAATTCACGATATTTATAAGCCTGGTCATTTAACTGATGCGACAGAAAGACAAATACAATCATTTGAACTCTGAATAAATAGAAGAATTCTGAAAATTAATTTGAGAGACTCAGTTCGGCACGAGATTTTTATTTAACGAACGTAAAAAGTTCTTGAGCTGCTGGACTGTATAAAGACAAGGAAATCGCGATACTTTTGGCATATAATGAGAGGAAAAAGTACCAACTGCTATAGCTTGTAATCCAGGGATGGATACAAGGAAAATAGGACCGGGACAACGAAGAGTTTCATAGCTCCGTAATCTACAACAGTGACTCAAAGTACTACGTCACTATTTCGGTGGAGATAGCCGTGATGGTGAACAAGAAAATTTTACCAAATTCATATGCATAATACTTGTATTATTTGGTATTGTAATATGCCGACATATAATACTTACCAATGCAGTTTCTAGGCCCAATGCCGAAAGGAATATAAGAACAAGGATGAATGTTATTTTTATTCTCGTCTGAAAACCTTTCAGGATCAAATGTCTCTGGATCTTTGAAGTACTTGGGATCATGGTGGATGCTGTAAACTGGTATGACAACACCATGCTCAGAAGCAATCTGTAAATAATATTTCATATCAAATTAACGGACCCGACAGACGAAGTCCTGTCCGAACGTTGGCTCACCTGCTATTTCATAAAAATTCAGCAGTTTAGGAGTTCAGTGACATACACACGTACAAAAGAATTATTATACTAAAAAGATATTAATGAAACTCCTGTTTCGTATTTTATTGTATATCTCAATAGTTATAGTCTTTGCATAATACCAGGCGTATTTTTTTTTCATGTTTTTTATTTATATTATTTCCACTGTTAATTTTTTCATATTTGAATTGTGAATATAAACCATCCAAGGTCCCATTCAAATACTAACAAAAAATTGATGAATACCATACATTGATGATTTCAAACTATTTTCGATTTTAATATTGCAAGTTAAAAAGCTTACATCATATTCTTTGTTGCTTTGAAAGTTTGGAGGGGGCATTATATACGTTTTGACACACTTTCGATCAATAAATACAAATGGTGGCCATAATCGTAGAGTTTCTGAAAATTATATCGAAAATTTTACATATATAAAATTATTAAATTTAGTTAAAATAGTTTCAAAATAAAATTTAAGACACTTGCTGTATTCAGTTTATAAAAACGAACAAACAAGTTTATAACACCTACTCAAAGTTACATAAAAATTTAATAAATAATATATGTATAGATAATAAATTCAAATCATGAAACCTTCCCGGGTCCTCGAATGGAAAACCTAACCTAATTGACAATTTTCGGCGGTGGTCTACCGAAAAAGCGTGGAACCCAAAATTTGTGATCCATATTATTGCCGGCACTTTGCCGTACAAGTTACTTAGTAGACAAAAAATCAAATTACGTTATAAATTTTGCAATAATTATCGAAAAAAGAATCAATATTTGTTAACCAATATAAACATTTTTAAAATAGGTAAATTATAATGTAGTTTTGTGATTAAGTTATTTAAATTTTGAGATCACGGTGTTTTATTGCTTAACTTATTACTTACATTAGGTATATACCTTATGTTAAAAGTTTTTTTTTTTCATTTTCAATTTGGTCAATCCTAAAATATCATTTTAATTTGTATTATGCAGATATTCTAACCAGATATAACCATATCCAAATACTTCATGTTCTGCAGATCTGAAAACTTCAACTTTCCGTCACCGTTTTCAACCACTCTGTCGATTTCCATCTGCAGCCTTTTCTGCACATCTGGATTTCTGGCCAGTTCGTATGTTGTGAATCGTAACAAAGACGAAACAGTTTCACTGCCGCCGAAAAGAAATAAAACAGCCTGGGCTACTAATTCATCATCAGTCCATTCTGAAACAATATCAATAAATCATATTTTTGAAATTCAGTATTTATTATCAGCCTGTATTTGCCCCGTCTCTTATTCCACCCTTCCCGTTTCTTTGGTGTTACATGATGTAAAATTTGACTTAGGTGAAAAGAATAGAATATTCCCACTATACAAAGGAATAGTTACGTAAAATGAAATCTATTAAAATCTGCAAAAACAAACGCTAAAAGAATGACAAATCATGAGGTGACCCGAATATAACTTAAGCAGGAAGCTATTGAACATCTGAACGTACATATGCATCAACAAAACGAATAAAAAAGTCAAGTTTATTTGGATGACACAAAAAACTAAAAGAACCTACCCCAAATAAGGAAAAGGCGATAGAAAGAAATAATAAAAAAATATCGAACCTTGATTATCAGCATAAGAAAAAAAGCCATGACAATATTTTAATATGTGGCAGAATACCTACTTGAAAACTATGGTATTTCTGTCACAAATAAATTCATTAAAAACAATTAGAAAGGGTAATGACTTCCACTATGTCACTTTCACTTTTCATGACAACAATAATGCTATCTTCATGCTGTCATACCTATAAATGTTCTTGAGAGTACGGTAGTACAATGACCCCTATGTGTCAAAACAATATGGTATATATTGAGGATATCTCTTTTCCTGTCAAACTTTCTTCGTGAAACATCGACCTGATAAATTTCTACTCGCGTGTGTTATTAGTTTTCTTTTGTATAAATTCTGTGTTTGTGCTAATATATCAATTGTAAGTTTTATGCGTGTGTTATTTCTTATCTCTACTCTATGTCATTTCACCTACCTATTTCCTTTGCTAATTTGCATTAGAGCAATAATAGGTTTTTCTCCCTCCGTGAAATACACTCTCTCTAATTGATGTGACTTGTTGGAACTTAAATATTACTAAATAGAGTTCGCACTCATTTTAGTGAACAGTATTCTGTTCTGGTGACCTCTCTTCCAACACGTCACAACAAGGAGTTCATCTGGATACCTAATCTTTAAATTCCCTTCTGGAGTCAAGACATAGAACCCAACTGTGACTTCTAACATTATTTAGTAAACCCCTCTGGTTACTACTAACTTGCTTTATTGGTATTTACTACCACCTGCTTAAAATACCTTTTTGAGTTTATTTTCCACCTTGTGTTTTTGTACACAAAACTGTAGACACGTTAATTAGGTAGGTAATACTAACCTCTTTTGATGACCTTCTTCCCAATGTGAGACTCTTGCACTGTAGCGAATCCAGTTTCTTTTTCATCTTCATTGGAAGCCTCATGTTTTAATGCTCCTTTTTTTGCATCCATCAAGAGCTGAACCATGTCTGGTCTAAATATGTGCTGTTCTTCTCGATCTTTCATAGTTCCCAATATTATTCGTCGAAAGAAAGCACCAGCGTGATGGGGTATAAACGAGGCTTTAAATAGCTACAAAATCATCATTTTGAAGATCATATTTATTCAACGCACGAATATAACATTCTGGTCATACATAATGTCAAACCACAAGAAAAATATAATGTCTAACCAACTAACCTTCATAAATCTTGGAAAAAATTGCATCAAAAATATTATAAAGAGAGTCCATCCCGAAGAATCTGTAGCATCCTTTCCCATCATATAGAACTCATTCTTTATCTAATGAGTTGATTTTCAAACCAAAAGCGCACGTGGCTATAATGTCGTTGGTACATCGAGTAAAAGCGTCCTTCATTTCCAATTCCAAAATGCCTTTCGCTGAAAAAAATAATACTTTTGTACAATATATATTCATGAAATCCCTTTTTCTTTTGTTGGTAGTTAAGTTAAATCAGGACTAAGCACGAACGAACAAAGTAGTACCTAAATGAAATAACATTTATACAATCGAAAAAGTTCTTCATTTGAAGCATCCATTGTAGGAAAATCCATTATTTAAATCCCTACATACATCTCTAGTGGCTAACCCCAAAAATAGTTCACAAAACAATAGATAGTGTAATTAACGTATGTAGATCTAGGTCTAATAACTTCAATTCCAAATAAAGATGTTTGGTTCATAATATTTTATCCTAAAAAATTGGGTCGATATTCACCTGTTTGTTATCTAATAAAATTATAACTTATATTTATATAAATACTCTGTTAACTTCGTCATTTTTACTTCTTGAAATGTGAAGCGGTTGTAAATTGTATTCAAATAAATATAGGTTTATATTTTTGATTTTTAAATTTAAATTTTTAGAAAATGAATCCCATCAAGAACTGTCGGTCGAGAAATTAAATTTAAATTAAGAGTGTTTGTTGTAAAAGCTGTGTAAAAACAACATAAGCACTCTAGGAAAATTATAAAATTGCAAATAACCTTTGTTTTCTGGATTTTCCATCAATTTCAAGTAGTACTCAACCATTTGTTCTCCACATTCCACCATAAATTGAAACATTCCTCTCATCTTGGAACTAGTGAAGGCGGGACTCAATGTGGCCCTCATATCTTTCCACTTTTCGCCTGCAAACAATACGACAAACCTTAAAAAAACTCACAGTATATTAATCGATCCAAGCATATCTTTTATGAATAAAAGTAATACCTTGAAGAGATAATACATTGTTTCCAAACAGCTGATCACTCTCTGGGTCTGGCATTCCGATGTGGTCCGTAAAATGTTCAAAATCCTTTACAGCAATCTGCTTTATCAAATCCAGATCTTTTACTATTATCAAAGGGTATGGCATCAGACGAAAGCCAATGTATCTATGAAAAAATGAGGAAATGAAATACAATATTTTGATTTACTCCGGGTTTTGTGCTACTACGTCCGCACCTTTTAATTTGTGCAAAACGCCATCCCAATAATACTTTTAAAGTCTCTTACCTTACATGAACTATAAAAGAGTGAGACTGAAAGATGATTATTGGTGTTGGCGGAGAATACAGCGAATACCATGGACTGCTAGGAAAACCAATATGTCCATACTTAATGAACTGCAGATAAAGGATCGCCCATTATTTATTTTATTTATTTATCTTTCTGTACATAATATAGATAAATATATCGTACACTGGCGGGCTTATTGCCATTAAGCAATTTCTTCCAGCCAACCAGATTACAAAGTATGACAAAATTGTAGGTATATGTACATCAACAAAAGAATGAATGCGAAAAAAACAAAGAAAATATACATTATGCTTAGATAAATATTAAAAACCAATAAAAACATCGTAGCAAAATAAGGATTGGGAAAGAACAAGGAGGGAAATCGGGATCAGGTGTTAAAACACTTTCGTGGGCGGTGGGAAGATGTATTCCCAGATAAGGATATGGCACAAAAAAGTTATTGGGAAGCGGTATTACCACTTAAAATATACTTATGCCATCTGTTGACATATATTATTCTGGAATCTTTTTCAAATCAAATATTTAACAACTACTGTCAGTTTTCGACAGTAAATCGTCTGGAGTGGACATATTTGAAATTATTTGTGTCACTATTCATGTTTACATTAATTAATAAATATCTGAAAACACGCACGTCGTTCAGTTATAATCAAGTGTCAAAAAAGTGGGAAATATATATCCCACGGAACTAAATTTGACCAAAATTATTAATATATATTTTTTTGAAATATTACTGTTATGTTACTTTCATTATTATTTTTAGATGACTAAAAAATGTAATGCGCTAATGATATGGAAGAAATATTGGAATATTTTCATTTTTTGCCTTCTGACGAAGAATATTCAGATGCTGAATGCGCCAAAGACGCTCGCGAATAATTGGATGAACTGGACAATACCAACACTGATTTTCGTCCCGTTCCTCAAATGGAAAACCATGCAAATGAATCAGAAGATTCAATTGAGATATTGGCACCGGATATTACAGAATTTGTCACACCACCAGTTCAATGGACATCGAACTGTGAAGATTTTCAAAAACCTGACAACGGAAGAAAAGAGTTTGGAAATTCTAACAAAGAAAAGGTGGACCCAAATTATGATAAACTGCATTAAGTACGTCGAGTGATGGACCAACTAAATGCTAATTTCCAAGCAATGATAAGCCCTTCCTCATTTTTATCTATTGGCGTTGGGCAGCATCTCCCAACACTTGGTGGCACTTATAGACGGTGCAGGTGCTGCAGTAGGTACCAAAGCAATTGAAAAACTATTTTGACTAAAATTATGTATCTGTAATAGTTCCGTGGGATATATGCTTCCCACCACGATTATCTTTTTACCTATATTATTTTTTTACTATGTTTTTACATTCATATTATAAAATGGCTAATTGATAATTTCACATTAGTAATTTGAAATAATTATAAAGAATGAAAATTGCCCACCAAAGGTTGAGGGATAAATATTCCTTCTTTAGTTTTTTTCTTGAAAATACAAAGTGAGTTAGACTACGCAATATCCCGACTTATACTATATTCCATAGTCTTGCTGTTTGTACTTCGAACGACGAGCTGAAAAAATCTATGTCATGAACAGGGATGGATAGTGTCGTACGTTCAGCAGGTCTGAATGGAAGTCCATGATTGGATAAATAAGTTTTTGAGGTACTGTGAGGTACTAACAATTTACCTACAGCACATCCCCATTACAGTATTTTAGATATTACACACACAGCACAGTATTTTAGACACATTTTCAGAAGGGCCTCAGATAACCTCGAGAAGCTCGTTATAAAGGGCTACCTAAAGACAGTCATACATGGAGGCGGACTATTTGGCGGGTGATTGAGTGCCCCCGCTATCCTCAGTCATGAGGATGAGGATGGAAAGCATATCCTGTACATAAATTAAAAACAGTTGTTTCCATTGTACATACCTTTCATCTGGAAATGCTGCGTAATTTCTTTGGATTGCATCTTTCATATGTTCCGTCCCCGATAAAATACTGTAAAAATCTTCAATTATGGGGAAATATCCACTTAGAAACTTGATTCCATGTTTTCTGAAGAATGTGGCCTTCCATTTTAGGTACAAATACAATATAAATAGCGAAACTATTGCTGCCAATAAAATGTTGAATATTCCCATCTTTTCTTTTATTAAATCTGAAAGTTCGATTTTTTGAAATTATTCTAACATCATTATGGAATTATGTATTTTATAATAATTAATTTATAATCAACTATTTTTTTCTATCATTAAAATATCTTTTTTTCAAGCCACGAATAAGTTATTTGTATCCGGTATAAAATAACTCATTCGTAGTGAATCTTAATATAAAAAGGGAATCTTAATTAATAATTGTTTATATTCTACAAAGTTAACTCCAAAATATAACAAAAAAATAATGGTTCTTCGAATATTTCGATGATTTTTTTATTTGACTATGGAATTCTTAAATAATTTCTGTCTCAATCAAAAGTAAAAACAATATCACAAAATCCAATAACAATAATTCTGGTTGGTTGGTAGAAATTGCCTAGTGGCAATAAGCCCGGCGGTGCAATGTGCAATATATATTTTTTATATTATGTACCTACAAGAAGATAAATAAATAAATATCAAAATAATTTAAACTAACATTATAAATTGATATTTTTATAACTTTAACTATTGTTTTAAACCGTTTTAAGATATTTTACTATTTCACAAATAATTTAACTGTTCTATGGAAAAACACAATAACTTGACATCTACTATAATGACCAACAATAACTTGGATGCAAATACAATAATCAACAAAAACTTGACAGCTACTACAATAACCAATAACAATATCTTGACTACTTTATTTATTTTGTGCCTACTTCAAAACTGTTAAATAAAATAATAAATATATTACATACCTTTTTTTTAATATCCAATTAAAATAACTCCTTTAATTTATTATTGTTATTAAAATTAAATGAATAAAACGATATTCTAATTTGTTATCAAATAAACAAAGTTCACTCGATTAGCAATGATCTTGGACTGAATAATCTAAAAATTATGAACAATGACACCATACCTAAATTTTATCACATAGTCGTCTACTCACTAATGAATGTTTTTATTATTGTTTTCCACTTCCAAAACTTAAATACATCCAAATAATACTTGTATCATTATATGTTTTTTATCACTTTTTTTTTTTATTGATATTACTTTCATGTATACAACGAACTTTAATTATTAATCTTTACAATTTAGGTCTCCTTTTGCACGGTTTCAAAATAATTCATTGTTTTCAAACATTTTATTTTATTGTAAGAAAGATAATAGTTACACAGTACATGCATACAATTATTCTTCCCCCACCACCACCCGTTCTACTTATGGGGACTTACAACGGCCCCTTGCTAAACTCTGAAAAAACATATAAAGAATATAAGAAGAGTCCGGAGAACTATAAATCTAGCATACACTGCACTTACAGTACCAAAGAGAGCTAATTGTGAGGAAACAGTTGACTTACCGTTCACTTTGAAGAAGATAAGAGTGAACCGTATTTTTGGCAAAATGTCTTGAGATCTCTGAAGTTGCTGCATGTAACATGTACCTACCGATTACGTACTATACCCAAATATCAAAACTTTAATAACAAAAGAATAAAAAAGTTTATATCCATAATTTTACTAATGCGAAAATATTAACTAATTATTATAAAGCCGTCCCTAAAATAAGCAAAAATGAAATAAAATCAACAGAACTGAAAAATCACAACAATTTCCTATAAAATGTACACTAATTACTTAATTATAAAGCACGTTATTTTTACATTTAACACAACACGCACGTTATTTTTATATCTTACAGACGACGCACGTTATTTTTACTTCTAACACAACATGCACGTTATTTTTACTTCTAACACAACATGCACGTTATTTTTACATCTAACTCAACACACACGTTATTTTTACTTCTAACACAACATGCACGTTATTTTTACATCTAACTCAACACGCACGTTATTTTTACTTCTAACACAACATGCACGTTATTTTTACATCTAACTCAACACACACGTTATTTTTACTTCTAACACAACATGCACGTTATTTTTACTTCTAACACAACATGCACGTTATTTTTACTTCTAACACAACATGAACGTTATTTTTACATCTAACTCAACACACACGTTATTTTTACTTCTAACACAACATGCACGTTATTTTTACATCTGACTCAACACGCACGTTATTTTTACATCTAATACAACATGCACGTTATTTTTACATCTAACTCAACACACACGTTATTTTTACTTCTAACACAACATGCACGTTATTTTTACATCTAACTCAACACACACGTTATTTTTACTTCTAACACAACATGCACGTTATTTTTACATCTGACTCAACACGCACGTTATTTTTACTTCTAACACAACATGCACGTTATTTTTACACCTAACTCAACACACACGTTATTTTTACTTCTAACACAACATGCACGTTATTTTTACTTCTAACACAAAATGCACGTTATTTTTACATCTAATACAACACGCACAATATTTTTCCATCTAACAAATCACGCACGTTATTTTTACATCTAACACAACACGCACTTCATTTTTACATCTAACACAACATGCACAACGTTATTTTTACCTTACGATATTTGGGATGTAAAAGTTTTTTGTCTTTTGTAAATTTATTCCTCATGTTTTACTATGTATTTGTTTATATCCCAGTAAATAATATTTATTTTTATAATACGCAAAGTGAGTTTGATAAAATTAATACCTTAATTTCACTACGAATTGATTACTTCATTTTATTGAAGTTGGTTAGAAAACACTATAATGTCTTTTATTGTAATATTTTTTTGAAATAAATGATTTTTTTGATAAATTAATTTACTATATATATATATATATATATATATATATATATATATATATATATATTAAGATCCTGATTTATTCATTATTTTATACTTTTTACGCGGTTTTGCGTGTAAAGTAGATATCCACCGTGGAAAAAAAAAATCCGGTATAATTTTATTTGATTGGCACGTGACGCACTTGATGGATGACGAAATAAACTTGTAAGATATACCTGCTCGATTTAAATGTTGCTATAAAAATTTACCTAGTGTATATAATTACATAAATGAAGGATTTCAAAACTTTACTCCTGACAGAAATCACTTGAATTCAATTTTTCATCGGTTCTGACTGCAAACATTTTAACATTTATGTAAAACATATTGCATAAAATCAGGAATTTGAACAACACCATGTTCATTTTTATTCTCTACTGTTATGGAATTGTGGAGTCATGATTTTATCATTTTTAAGCATATTTTTAAGTCAATTTCTCAACGGGTATCGTGTAAAGAGTGTACTGGAAAAAGCTGTTAGAGACTCAGGCATAGAGACAACAGGAACAATTTTCAGAATGTCGAGTCAGATATTTGAATATGCTGACGACATTTACTTAACGGCTAGAACGTTGCCTTGCATGATGGATAACTTCTTGAGACTTGAGTTTGCAGCCAATAACATGGGTCTAAAGATCAACGCTAAAAGCAAACGCAAAGACAAAATACATGGCAACAAGAAAAACATCATTGAACAGTATAACCGTAAGAAACGAATCAATATCAATGGGAACCCATCAGCTAGAAGCCATTAACATACCTGGGATCTCTTGTTACAGCAGACAACAACACCAATGCGGAAATAACGGCAACACTTGCCGCGGCAAACATATGCTATTATAGCCCTCATTTTCAAAACTCTTCTTAGACCGGTCATGACGAATGCATCAGAATGCTGGATATTGACCAAGAAGGACGAAAATGTATGAAGGAGGATCTTGGAGGATCCGGTTTAACCATGAGCTAGAAATAATGTATGGCGAACCAAACATTTTCAAATACATCAAAATACAACGTCTACGTTGGCTTGGACACGTTTGTAGAATGGAGGATAACTGGGTCCCAAAGAAAGTATTGGACACATGCCCTGAAGGAAGAAGAGGCAGAGGGAGACCTAGGATGAGATGGCTGGACGAAATTGAGCGCGATATAAGAGCGATCGGACAGACATATTGGAGGAGACTTGCTGTCGACAGGGCGGGATGGAGGTAATTTCTTGAGGAGGCCAAGGCACACACCGGGATGTAGCGCCATTGCTGGTGATGATCGTGTAAAGAGTGCTACGAATTTGAGTGCACTATGAATTTTGTCATGATGTGTTTTTATGTATGGCGTACCTATACGCCATACGGCACGTAACTTTTTTGTCCTCTCTAGACTCTAAAGTGTAAATCCGATCGACTTCATATTTACATTATATGTGCAAAGTGCATAGACCTAGAGCTGATTAGTTTCCCATAGATAACCGTTAATTTCTTGTCTATGATTTCATCATTTACGTTGTTTTTTGTGTCCTCTCTACAGCCCAAACTATAATTCGGCTGGATCTCGATTCCGAAGGACTTCATAATTGGTATCTTATATTATCTAAAGTCCATAAACTTAAAGCTAATTAATTTGACATAGACATCCGTTAATTTCATCAGTCAAAATTTTCAAAATGCTCTCACGGTCTGAAAAATCGAGAATTTTTTTATTTTGTTTGTTATTTGTGATACAATAGAAGTACACATTTCAAAATGCATTCGGGCATTGTCAACCTTTAAGAAAGAATGTATGATCTTTTATATTAAGTGTGATATTGGCAAATTGCATACCTATTTATATGACAAATGTATATAACAGAAGTAAAATAATTTCTGTTTGGGAAAATTGAGTTATCAACTTCATATTGATATTTTTTGTGTATATATGAATATTTATATCAATATCTGGGAAATCAATATTTTTTATTTTAATGTAGCTTATCGGACAACTAAAAGGTACTATGTCAAATAATTCTTTAACACGAACCCAATAACAAGTTGCCACATTCTGGAGACTTGAGATATTAATCGTCTCACAGATCCAGACTGAAAACACAATTAAAAACTGTGTCTCCACCGGTAATCGAACCCGGGACCCTTGAATCAGCCGAAGGCGGACGATTTGTTTAGGAATCTAATAAAAATGTATTTAGGAATTGTCAACCTTTCCAGAAATAAAATATGTAGGTACACGTAATATGAGTTTAGTATTGGCCACAAACTACTCGCTTTGTTTAGGTATAGGTTTATTATTATATAATTTTTTTAATTGATGTCTCACGCTAATATTTTGTTTCTCTGAGCTGGAAACACTGGTTAGTTGAAAGAAATTGTCATATGGCAGTAAAGTTGCCACTTGCGCAGGGTGCAAGAAAGTGTTTATTATTATTATTTTGTTTTGTTTTATAATATGGGGAAAAGCAATTGAATATTACTCATTTATATTTTTACGGTTGTTTAACAGTACATTTATTTTCAGGTACATTCATTTCAAATATCTCTTAAATAATCTAAACTTTTTGTCTCAGTTTTAATCCAATCCAAACTCCAGATTTGGAATCAAAACTTACAGAGTCGTTTCTAAGTTTCATTGGAATTTCCGTCTTTGGAGTAGCCACAAAGTCGAATCTTCTGAGAAGATGAAAAATCGCAGCTTTAGCTTCCATCAGCGCAAAACGGGAATACCCTCAAAAGTTACGTCTTTGAAATAAGGAACATTTTGAATGTACATCTTTATTCTATTGCATGTATTGTGTTTTTTGTAATTTTGAATTTGTTTAATACTTTTCTTGTAAGATCAGTTTTAGCAAAACCCTTTTTTATTTTATTGTTGTAAGTAACTAAAAAACTACAAAGCCTATGAAGTATATTTTTATTTCAATCGAAAGAGAATATGAAAATCTACCGGCTGAGTTTTTTATTATGATAATATTTGAATAACTATCCTTGCTATTTAAAAAAAACCTCTAAATTTTACCTTTTTTGCACGATAAAATGTTGTATATCACATATCTGGTGATATATGTACAATATTTTTTTGTGTTTCATACATTAGAAGGTATATTTTATATTATTGTGCATTTTTGCGTATATCCGTATACCCAGGGTATACTTGATCCCGATTTTCTCTCCTTGTCCTTTCCCAACATTTTTTTTTGCTATGATGTGCTTTTTTTAATATTTATCTTAGCGTAATGCATTTGTTTTATTCTTTTGTTGATGTACGTATAAAATTTTGTTATATTTGGAATCTGGTTGGTTGGAAAAAATTGCCTAATGGCAATAAGCCCGCCAGTCTGCATTATGTTTGTTTATATTATGTAACAAAATATTAAATATTCGATACACAGTTAAACTACAAATTGAAACATTATATTGATTTTTTAAAACACAAATTGCTCTTCTAATATTATTATACGCGGCGCTGGCCGATTTACTAATGATATTAATAACAATTAAGCACTACAAATAATAACACTCAATTATTATTATTACCATTATACACTTCCTCAAAAGAATTAGCAGATCAATGCGTAAATTGTAAATTATTTAAAAGAGCAAAATAAAATGCAACAAACGCATCATCAAGCTTTCAATTGGGAATAGTTCACCCATCCAGATACTTAACATATCAAAGGATTAGGCTCTGAGGAGGTCTCTATACTACCTAACAACCCTACTGATTCCCGAATATTAACGTTTAAAAAATCTTTAACGATTCTACATACATGTATTCATAATTACCGTTTTTTGCATTTTTATTATTAAATTTTTCGATAAATCTATAATTTCTAAATTACGGATTAACGATTTTGGAATAATGCCAGTGGCTGAAATAATGAACGGTAATATTAATATTTTACGAGAATGCCAAAGTCTTTTAATCTCGTCACCTAAAGCGGTGTATTTTCTAATTTTTTCATCAAAAGTTTTTATAATATTGCTAGAATTTGGAATAGCCACGTCGCAAATATATGTTATTTTTTTAATTTTATCATGTATTATTAAATCGGGTCTGTTATGTTGAATTGACCGGTCAGTTTATATTGTTTTATCGTAATAAAGCGAAATATTATTATTTTCTAAAAATGAAATCGGATCATATTCATAATATGGTTTTATGTTTATCGCGTCAATTAATTTATATTTAATAGCTAAATTTTGGTGTATTATTTTTGCTACTTGGTTATGTCTAAATGTATATTCTGATTGCGCGAGAAAAGAACAGCCCGATATTATATGCTCGATTGTTTCCGGAAAAGCCAAACATTTCCTACAACTATCATCTACTACATTTATGTCTTTTATTATATATTTTTGATAATTTTTAGTTTTTATTACTCTATCCTCAATCGCTATTATAAAACCTAAATCCGCGTCCAAATCACCAATACTCAACCATTTATCATTTAGTATTATTTGCCTGCTAACCTTCAAAAATATTTATCCTAAATGTCTTACTTACTATCTAAGTTTTAACACCCTTTTCATCAACTTCACCTTCCTATACTAGAAATATGCAATCGAACTAACTCACCGACCAGTTAATGCTCTGAAACATTCATAATTGGTGACAGAGCATATTTAACTTTCCAACTTGATTAATTTTATATTTTGATAAAATTTGAGAACTTGAATTGTGACTGCTGTACATGTTGCATAATATTCAGGCGTTATTTATAACTTAGATACATTTCAGTTTTGTTTCACTTTACTTGTCTATCTGTCTGTACTGGAATTTCGGTCTCGATTTTATTTAAATTTAAATTTGAAAAGGGTTTCCTTTTTTTGTTTGTTGTTTTATAAATAACGCCTTCGCTGACTTATAACTACTCTACGTCAAAAGAATTACTAGAAACAAACAAACCAGGGGGACAAGTCTGGTCACCCGTCGAAATCAAAACCATCCGTGTTTACCCATTAATTATCATATGGATCTTTATAACATGTCAGGATATTATAGAACTCCATATGATAATTATATCCATGATATGGGTAATCATGAGGGTTTTTATTTCGACCGTTGACCAGACTTGCCTCCCAGACCGACGAAGGAATTCTAAGTTTCTTTAAATGAGAATTTCGCCCATCCAGAGATATTCAACATACTCAGTGGAAATCTTTTTACTACCCTACAATAGGTATAAAAATTTACTGGGGAACATGTCAATTTGTTTATTCACGTGTATTTGAAATATTCGTTAATATTAAAGTCATGGATTAATCTGATATTGTTATTAATAACAACTATATTTAACAATTCAAATATCAAAATATATAATAAAAGGTTTACCTATACAATTCCTTTGTCCCATACCAAAGGGTATAAAAGATAACGGATTGATATTTTTTTTGTTCTCATCAGAAAACCGTTCAGGATCAAATATCTCCGGGTTTTTATAATACTTGGGATCGTGGTGGATACTGTACACTGGGATGAATATGCCATTTCCTGGATACAGCTGCAAAAGTGTTTTTTTTCTTGTTTAAAATAATAATAATTTGAACTCTTTTTTTTTCTTCTACATGTGACCTATTGAGTCCCCCTAACGTTGGCGATCACTTCAGCGATCCCTCTAGGTCCTGCAAGTTCTTGAAACCGTTCTCCTCTATCACATTGCGTAGCCAGGACATTTGTCCTCTGCCGGTCCCTCGGCCTCCATTAAATTTTGGTTTTCAAAACTAATTTATTAAGTCATTTGAGTTTACTCGACAACATTGAAAAGAGTTCATTTAATGAATCTCAATGCTGCATAAAATAATTTATCACTTCAGTTAAACTATTTATTAATATTTAAAATGAATATATGATATTTATGGTAGTCAATGTATAGTACTTACATCAAATTGTACTTCAGTTTGTGAATTAGAAGAAGGAAGCGTATAATTTTTCACGTATTTTCGATCAACGAAAATTGATGGTGGCCAAAAACGAAGAGTTTCTAGAAAACGAAAATATAATTTGCTAATATTTCAAAACGACAATAACTTGGGTTCTTACTTAAATGAGGCAAACAGTTGATAATTTCATAGTTTTCCTCTTTTGATTTTGAGTTTCTTACCAGATACCACCATATCCAAATATTTCATGGACTGAAGATCTGAATATTTCAATCTCCCATCGCCATTTTCAACCACTTCGTCTATTTCCTTTTGAAGTTTCTTCTGAATTTCGGGTTTTCGAACCAACTCGTATGAAATGAATCTCAGAAGGGCAGTGATCGTCCCGATGCCAGCAAAGAAAAATATCAGAGCTTGAGCGACCAGCTCATCGTCCGTCCATTCTGCAATAAAAATGAAATCTTATTATTTTACCAATTAATTTCAGATTCCTTCATAACACAATTTTCTGGATACGAAGAAATCAAATGTTTGATAAATATTTTGAAACATTTTAACTCAAACATCGAACTTTTCGATAGTACCTAAGACATTACCTAATATGTAAAATAATTTCGAACTTAATAGATTACACAATGCCTATAATATTATTTTACGACCCAAGTGAGTTTTGGTCTTAAATGTATTTAACCCATCTGCTATTAAAACAATATTCAATAAAGAGGAAATTCAAAAGTCTCTATTAAGAGTATCTAATTGGCACAAAATATAAGGGTCAGAATCATCAAAAAATTTGGTGATTTTGTATATGTCAATAATACATAATAAATTTTCAAAATTTTGTAATAAAATAGATCGAGGATTTATTTTAATCTAAAAATTAATTTATTGCATTAATTGAAATATCCATCTACGATGTTTCTGTGAGTTTTTGTTAAAGTTTGAAATTTCTCCTGAATGATAAAATTAAAGTATTTTCTAAGTAATAACTTCTACAGACCTCTTTTGATATTTTTTATTCCAACGTGAGATTCTTCTACTGTGGCAAATCCGGTTTCCTTTTCTTCTTGATTTACAGCTTCATGTTTAAGGGCTCCTTTCTTGGCATCCATCAGGAGTTGAATCATGTATGGTCTAACTATATTTTGTTTTTCTCTATACTTCATTGTTTCTAATATTTGACGGCGAAAGAAATCTCCGACAGAATGCGATATAAATGATGCATTGAAAAGCTTAAAAAAAGCAAACGAATAAATATGGTAAAGTAAAAAAATATTTACTACCAATCAATACAAATTAACTTGTGTGAATTTTATTTAAATTTTTCTTTAGTAATGAATATTTACCTTCATGAACTACACACTTTCGCTTATTTATTTTCATTTTACATCTAGTATGACGAACCCTGGACGCATTATTGAACCTTGTGGAACTCCAATCCAGTTTATTGACATTTTATGGTTCATTAACTATTCAAATTAAAAATTGATCTTAATAATGTGATTTACCTTCATGAATTTCGGAAACAATTGAATTAGTATTATTTTCAACAGAGCCCATCCAGCAAAGCTTGAAACTTTTTTTCCCATCAAAAAGAATTCGTTGTTCCTGTCATCCAGGGAGTTGATCTTCAGACCAAACGCGCACGTGGCTATAACATCGTTATAGCCACGTGCGCGTTATTTTACAAAAAACCAATTCTCTCAATAGATGGCGTTACAACAAAATAATTAATTTATTAACAGATTTTTAATTATCTCAATAGAGACGAAGTTGGAATATTTATTGTAGGAAAACCGGGAAATCAAGGCACCTACAGGGCTTACGACCTGTCTGTGAAAATTGAATTGATAGGGATCTCATTAAAAAGGCATAATTGGTGAACGTTGCGCAAGCGCATAAAGTGATCACGTAAACCAGCCGATGACAGGTCGTAAGCCCTGTAGGTGCCTTGATTTCCCGGTTCTCCTACAGTAAATATTCCAACTTCGTCTCTATTGAGATAATTAAAAATCTGTTAAAAAATATCTTTGGCTCCCGACAGGGAAAAAAATCCAATGTTTGCGCATATGCAATAATAAAAATATATTCGATTACTTACACATTGGTACAAGTAGGTAAATAAGACAAAAATGACCTTATAAGTCTGGCGCAATTCAGGGGTGACTTCTATGCGAAAAATGCATTGTCACCTCACATATAAGAATTGTAGCTTTCATTATTTTACAAAAAACCAATTCTCTCAATAGATGGCGTTACAACAAAATAAATAAAAAATAATAATATTGTTGTTCATAATTTCACCCATAGATGGCTGTAGTAAAAATTCCTTATTTTCAAGCGAAAAGAATTTCAGTATTACAATATATAGAAGTTTCAAAATTGAATTGATAGGGATCTCATTAAAAAGGTGAACGTTGCGCAAGCGCATAAAGTGATCACGTAAACCAGCCGATTACAGGTCGTAAGCCCTGTAGGTGCCTTGATTTCCCGGTTCTCCTACAATAAATATTCCAACTTCGTCTCTATTGAGATAATTAAAAATCTGTTAAAAAATATCTTTGAATCCCGATAGGGAAAAAAATCCAATGTTTGCGCATATGCAATAATAAAAATATATTCGATGATTAATTTAGATTAACTTAAACTCGATCATTTAAAGTTATTATTGCCAGTTTTCTTAGTTTTTGAGTAATCTGAAAATTTTTTTGGAGTAGTGATTCGATAAAGGATAAAAAAATAAGTATGTTACAGTCAATGTGTTTTCTAAAACATGTTTAAATTTCGAATATATATTTTCATGTGGATTTCGTCAGGTGAATATTTTATTTGCAACTTGTAACAGATAAATATTACACACTTATTTGAACCGTATTTCTTTCAAAAAATATATTTGTATACAAAAGATGATATGAAAACTTTTTTTTACCTTTGTTTTCTGGTTTTTCTATTTCCTTTGTGTAGAAATCAGCCGTTTGCTCTCCACACTCAACCATAAACTGAAACATTCCTCTCATCTTGGAACTGGTGAACGCAGGACTCAATGTAGACCTCATCTCTTTCCATTTTTCGCCTAGGTAACTCAAAATATATCATTAACATCCAATAAAAGACTTATTAACTATTACAAATTAAGTATTATTTTGAAAAATGAATAAATACCTCGCATTGAAAAGAGATTATTTCCAAACAATGAATCAGTCTCTGGTTCCGGTAATCCTATGTGATCCGTGAAATGTTCAAAATCTTTGACTGTGATTTGTTTGATCAATTCCAAATCCTTTATTAAAACCACAACATGTGGAACAACACGAAAACCAACATATCTATAAAAATAAGGTTTATAATCAATTTTGAAAATTTTATGTCATAACATCGTAAAATTTATTATTTACGATATGGTAAAAAACACAAAAACAAGATAAATATACACCATAAACAAAAACACATTAAGAGTATCAACAAAAGATAAAAATAACAATGAATGTACAATTATACAAGCGTAAGTATTATTTTTTAAAACAGCTAGACTAAACATTTCCTTCACACATCCTGGCAAATAATTATACAACTTAAAACCTTTGTATTACCTACACACTACTTTGTGTACCTGCCAGGATTGTCTGGAACTCCTGGGTACCTACTGGATATCAAAAAGAAGGACGAATTATTATATTGAAAAAAGATTATTGGCAATAAAAAGTAGCATTTTACCAGTGTTGAATGCTTGTACCTACTATACCAAGAGAGGCTAAACATACTGTGCATAATGTAATTGTACTACCTACTTTTACATATGCATGAGACATGAATGTGGCAAAAATAGCATGAAATTAAGACTCGGAATTGAGGTCATTTATGAAGTATTGTTTCATACATATAATAGAGGTCTCCTGTCCGAATCAATATAAAGTAACAAACTGATTACAGTGGTTACTAAAATAAAATAAATAATACGGTGGACAAATTAATCTATAATAACATTGTAATTGCTTTTATTAACTTAAGCGGTTGATGCTTTAAAAATAATTTACCTCTCATTTGGGAATTACAGTAATTACACCACGATTAATACGATAATTACGATTACATCTCTTCCAGTAATTACACCAAAATAGTCTTCGATAATAGGAAAACGACCACTCAGACTCTTTATTCCTCTTTTGATAAAATATGTCGCCTTCCATCGCAAGTACAAATATCCCGAAAGTAACAACAATATCGTTACCAACAATAGGGCCCATAATATACCAAACGTCATGTTAATCGTAAAAGTTAATTTAAATCTGAAATGAACAAAAAAATATCGTTAATAAAATGTGCCATAGCTTGCGTATTCTAAGAAATCTTGTGGAAAAGACAAATAAACGAGTGAACGAATACACACAGACTATAAGGTATGCCTGATGGTGATTAAGGCTCTGAACGACTTGGCTCCACACTACATTCAAGAACTGTGCCAAAATAATGTACCATCAGCTTACATTGAGATCATCTGGATCACAGAGTACCAACTCTTTAAAAGAATTGGACAGAGTCAATAATAGGATGTGATCGGGCATTTAAAATGAAATAAATTGCCCCTTGACATACGTGGAGCTCAGAGCATCGACACCTTCAGTAGACTTCTCAAGACTGCCTTGTTTCATAGAGCCAATGAATAAGCTACAGCTTCCTTGGTATGATCTTGTGTCACTAAACGGCCCTTTAAAAATTCTATTTATCAAATAATATCGTTATGAAAGTGAGATGGTTTGACCGTATGGGGAGGAATTAAATTAGAGTTTTCTTTAATCTTCTTCCCAAAAGAATGACCGGATACCTCCTTTGACAACCTTACTACCTTTTCTCGGTGAATCATTCTGTAACAATTAACCATTAACGGAGAAAATACATTAGGTATGTTTGGGGTAAAAAGTAACCAAATATTTTTTTAAGCATAGTGAATTTATAATATTTTTAACGTATTTTTTTATTCATTGATGTTGCTTTCTTACACCTTCAATTTCATCAAATTTAACAAATACCTTTAAATACGATGCCCCTCTCTTGAACACAACTACTCAACTCTACTGAGAGAGTAAGAAAGTAAAAATATTTGTTTAACAATTAATCAATATATTTACTGTAAACAAATGTTAAATATTAATTAATGAATGAAATTATATACTTAATATTTACCGGTTAAAAATAAGATTTTCAAATGGGCGTCCCTGCGCAGAACATACCTCATAAGTTGGTCTTTCTCTCAAGAAAAAAAAGAGTGTTGTAAGCAGTTACTTATTTACTAGACAAATTGATTTGACTCATTCATATTAAAATAATCTTAATAATTAAAAACAACTGGTAACCTATTTGACTTTTCTTGTCCGTCAATAACACCAAACAATTGAAAGATAAATGCCAAAATATGTTTTTGTTTTCTATTTACTTAATAACTGAATACTCGTTATAGACGCTGCCCACAAACTGTGCACTAATGATCATCAACTAAATTAAATTATTACAGAATATTTCATTGTCAATTGACCTCGACTTATATGGTCCCATAACCCTTTTCTTGGCGGTTATATTTCTCTTCTTTTATTTAATTATTTGTACTTATCATTTAGTATCTAAATAATTATATGTTAACTTACTGTTTGAATAAATATTCCACACCCTACACTATAATATATGATGATTTTGTGTAATATGTATATGCCTATATTAACAATTTTTGTATTTTTTAATCTTAATTAACCTTATTGCGCTAACTACATTACAAACATTAAACATATCTGTATAATATTTTTTAATAACCGATAATGTTTACGCGTCAAATATTATCTTAAGATAAGATAAAATCATTGATATGTTATGTTTGAATATTATTTATGTATTAATTGATTTGTTTTAATGCAAATAGTGTTGAATTATTAATAAAAAGAAACGTGTATTCTTATTATTATTTATTTGAGTTCATCTTGTTTGATTAAATATACTTATTAAATTAAAAATTAAGTAGGTAGTTAGATAATCTAAACATTTTGTCTCGGTTTTAATCCAATCCAAACTCCGGCTTTGGAGTCAAAGTGAATAGCGTCCGTTCTGAGTTTTATTGGAATTTCTGATTTTGACGTGACAACAAAGTCGAATTTTCTGAGAAGGTGAAATATCACAGCCTTGGCTTCCATCAGTGCAAAGCGAGAACCTGAAAACACAAAAAAGTAAATATGTACCTATACATATTATTATATCCAACGCAAATTCCAAACTTCACATCTAAATGAGAATTTATTTAAAACTAGTTGCATGTATCAAACTATTAAGTCTTCTTAGATATTGTGTATAGGCGACTGCTATACAAAATTGTACGAAGCGATGTCGTCACTAAATTCAATTTTTATAAAAATTGTTAAAAAAAATTAAATTTGTACTACTACAATGTTAATAATTTTTATAAATTGTAAAAAACTTATAAAAAGAAAACACAGTTTGATTCCACATTGAGTATGTTTAATTTGCCTAAGCGCTTTCGCCAGTCACAGCTGGCATCCTCAGAGGCACACTATATACTAACTTAAAACTTTTACAAGTAATTGTCAAATGGGTATGAACAGGTAAGCAGGGGAGGGGGGAGGGAAAAACCCTATCAGACATACACAGATATTATAACATAGATAACAACTAATAGGTAGAAAGTATGGGAAGCCCGTATTAACAATGGTTACAATATAAATACAATGATTAGTAAGCAAATAACAATACAATGATTATAATAAAGAAGATACCTACATAATAACACGATTAAAATGGTCCTGTGAATCTAAGATATACAAAGTAGAAATAAACAAAATTTTTGAACAATAAGTAGCTAGGTATTTAGGTACCCATAACTAATATGTATCAATACGAAAGGGGGGGGGGGTACTCAATGTGGAATCAAACTGTGTTTTCTTTTTATAAGTTTTTTTACAATTTATAATTATGAACTTCCACTGTTTCAACGAAAAAACCTTCAAGTTATTAATAATTTTTATAGAAAATTAAATTATCTAGTTGGGGTATTTCGGCTTTTTTCCATATTTTTAAAAACTTTGTCAATATAAGCAGTAAACACATAAATTTATCAAAAAAATATTTTTTTTTAGTAAAAAATGTTTAAGTAACTCTGGAATTTTTTTGAAAAAAACTTGTTTGAGGTTTTGTATTTGTCTATGTTCATACCAATTTTCAGCGTTCTAGCTTTTATAGTTTCTGAGATATATGGAAAAATAAAGTAAAATTCAAAAGTTGATAACCCCTGACTGAAATAAAAATTCAAAATTCTGAGTATAAAAGTTTTGTAGGCCTATAACTATTTATATATTCTGAAATTTTGGGCTCTGTAAATTGAGCGAATCAAAAGTTATAAGGGGGGAACGGACACATAGACACACAGACAGACACACAGACACGCGAAATGTTCTACTCCGAATTCTGAGTAAATCCGTATACGGAACATATATGCTGCGAAGCCTCTAAGTTGGTATTTTTTGACTTCAAAGTTGGAGCACCGTGAAAAATGTAGACCATGCATACAATTCTATCGTATCCTGGCTTGAACCTGTGTCTATATGTTCAAACAAAGTTCTTTTGAACAAATCGACAGTTGAATGATTTTAGTTTTGCGAATGTTCAAGTAGATGCTCACCAATACAATTTCTTGGTCCTGTACCAAATGGAAGATACGTAAATGGATGAATGTTTTTTTTGTTCTCATCTGAAAACCTTTCAGGGTCAAAAGTCTCTGGGTCTTTATAATACTTAGGATCGTGGTGAATGCTGTACACTGGGATGAATATAGCGTCATCAGGGTACATCTGGAAAACATTTAAAATATATCTTTATGTACCAACATGTTGTAACAAAAATATCTCTAATCGTTCATTAAGATACCACAAGTTGACCTTGATGGACGCATTTCGAATCCCATCCATAGCGGCAAACGAAATTTCACCAGAACATCGCCTCCCCGGAAGACCACCGAAGAGATGGAGGGATAGCTGGGCCTCAGCTTCACAGGAATAGCTTTCTCGAAAACAGATCTACGATCTAATATAAGAAAAAGAAGAAGATGACCTTATAGCTGTGAAGTACCGGCTAATAATAGTGCTTCCACTCTTTTCACTTATAATAGTTTTCGGGTGTCTTGTAAGAACCGGGTAGTCGAAAAAATTTACAACAGGCACAATAACATGTCAGCAACGATGTTCACCAGCCATTATGAATGTCGCCTTTTTTAGGTGAGACGAGACTGCTGTGTGAGTATACTGGTGTGGTGTGTGCATATCTCACTAACCCCACATTGTAAAATATGCCATGAAGGTATGAATGAAAGAATGAATATAATACATACGTCAAATGTTGTTCCAGTTTGTGGATTTGAAGGTGGTAGCGTATATTTTTTCACGCATCTCCGATCCATGAAAACTGTTGGCCAAAAGCGCAGAGTTTCTGAAAGACGATTATCAAAATTCAAACATCATCGACGAGACACCATCGGTGTTTATTTTAACTTGAAGTTGTCACCATTTTCAGACTTGTGCGGTTGGTTGTCTTACAAATCCAGGTATATAATAATGTACCTCTAAAAAAAGGTAATTTTATCATAAATCAAACCAGGAGGGCAAGTCTGGTCCAACCCAACCGGCGAAATCAAAACCCTCGTAATTATTACCCATATCATGGATATAATTATCATATGGAGTTCTATGACATCTAAAGATATTATAGAACTCCATATAATAATTATATCCATGATATGGGTAATCGTGAGGGTTTTGATTTCGCCGGTTGGACCAGACTTGCCCCCCTTTCGACGGGTTCACCATCATCTTCAAAAGCGATTATTATTCTATCAAATATATTAATTTTATGTATTTTCTGACATGTTATATGTTTCTTTCATAAAATACATACATAGATGTTAAATATCCTAACATGATAAACTACTCTCTGCCTTCATAACCTGAGAATGCCTACCAAAGCTGTCTCTAACAAATATTTAACTGAATAATTAATAAATAGTAGGTGTCTTACAACTACGTAAATAATATTTTGAGAAATATAATTTATTTCAAAAATGTGATCAAATGCGAATACATAATAAACTTATTCTTAAACTCAAATGGCAAAGGTGTTGATAACATTTTTTCTGCGACCAATTTTCATTCAATTTATAAAGCAACTCGCTCACGCGAGTTGCTATTATTATTAAATACTAACTGAATCTAACCAAAAAATAAAGGGGAATGGGATTTACGTACACATCATAATATTATTTCGCTGTCGTATTTTATTGCATCCCGTATAATTTTTCCTTGTCATCATCTGTCACCAGACGATAGTCTCGAATGTCCAAGATTCACATAAACTGAAGGTCTCTGGGTAATAACATGGTAACCCACAAGACAAATGACGGGAATCGAATCGATGGTCATGTAGGTTGCCATGTTGTTACCCGCAACTCTTCAACTATGTGATATAAAATATCAATTTATGAATGTAGGAATATATTCTGCCAATGAACAGTGAATCAACTGGTTCATTTTTTTATACGTATTAGATACGTATATACAGATACGTATCTATATATTAACAGATAAATTATTTTTCGAAGAAATTTTTCCTCAGATATAAGAAATTGTTCTTATTTCTTAACAAAATACTTAATATATTTCTTAGTGGAAGAAAATCGAGTTCTGGTAGAAAAATACCATATATCCTGCCGTTAAAGTGTATGAATAACATATCAACCAAAACACGAGTAGATAGTTAAAAATAATGTTTAAAATATTTGTATAAATGTATATTCTAACCAGATACAACCATATCCATATACTTCATGCTCTGAAGATCTGAGTAATCCAATCTCCCGTTGCCATTTTCTGCCACTTCATCTATTTCCTTTTGAAGCCTTTTTTGCATGGCCGGGTTCCGAACCATCTCGTAAGTTATGAATCGTAGAAGTGAAGATGTTGCTCCAATACCGGCAAAGAAAAATATCAAAGCCTGGGCAACCACTTCATCATCTGTCCAATCTGTAACAATATTATTAATATGATTTTTTGTAATACTTTTTGAAATGGCCTTTATGGATTTTATAGGCAATTCATTAATAATAGCAAAAAAACAACAAATTTTTTGTACTTAGTGGTAATCACGTAATTTTAACTTTTAAATAAGAATACTCTATACTAAACGTAAAAAGATCAAGTATCAAAACAGCAAATCTACAAACAAAATATGACATAAAACGCTTTAGAATCTTTTAGAAGTCTTGTCTTTCACCAATATGAAGAGTGTCATACCTCTTTTCACGCTTTTTTTGCCAACGTGAGACTCTTCCACTGTAGCAAAACCAGTCTCTTTTTCGTCTTCATTAGTAGTCTCATGAGTAAGGGCTCCTTTCTTAGCATCCATCAAAAGTTGTACCATGTCTGGTCTGACAATATGTTGTTCTTCTCTATTCTTTATAGTGTCTAATATTTGACGTCGAAAGAAATCTCCCACACGATGTGAAATGAATGTAGCATTGAAAAACTAGAAAATATAAAAATAATCATGAAAGTTTAAAATGTAAAATATTCAATAAACAAGTATTCGAAAAAAAATCGTGCGAACAATACATATTCCAACTGTCGATTTGTTCAGGAGAACTTTGTTCTCTTAACATATCGACAATGTATCAAGCCAGAATACGCGAGAATTGTATGGAGAGGTCTACTGTTTTCACGGCTTTTCCAACTTTGAAGTCAAAAAACACCAACTTAGAGGCTTCGCAGCATATATGTTCCATACACGGATTTACTCAGAATTCGGAGTAGAACATTTCGTGTGTCTGTGTGTATGTGTGTGTGTATGTCTGTGTGTGTGTGTGTCCGTCCCCCCCTTATAACTTTTGATCCGCTCAATTTACAGAGCCTAAAATTTCAGAATATATAAACAGTTACAGGCCTACAAAACTTTTATACTCGGAATTTTGAATTTTTGTTTCAGTCAGGGGTTATCAACTTTTGAATTTTTATTTTATTTTTCCCTATATCTCAGAAACCATAAAAGCTAGAACGCTGAAAATTGGTATAAACATAGACAAATACAAAATCTCAAATTAGTTTTTTCAAAAAAATTCCAGGGTTTCTCAAACATTTTTTATTAAGAAAAGTATTTTTTTTATGATAAATTTATGAGTTTAACTGCCTATATTTCCATTTTTTTTTTAAATATCGAAAAAAGCCGAAACACCCCAACTAGATAATTTAATTTTATATAAAAAATATTAACATTGTAGCAGTACATCTCAAATTTTTTTTAACAATTTTTATAAAAATTGAATTTAGTGACGACATCGCTTCATACAATTTGTATGGTAGTCACCTATACACAATATCAAAGAAGACTTAATAGTTTGATACTTCATCTCTAAACATACAATATACATATACCATCATGCTGTTTTCATATTCCGGGTAGGAAAAAAAGACTGACCTCCATACTATCCTATCTTGACTACCTAGGTACATGTGTTGTATAGAAAACTAAATATCATAAAATAATAAATAATTTGTATTTATGGGTTTGGTACTTATTCTTCAACTATACATACTATCGCTGTCGACAGTTGGATCCCATGTGTTACACGCAACTAGTCCAACTGTCGATTTGTTCAGGAGAACTTTGTTCTCTTAACATATCGACAATGTATCAAACCAGAATACGCGAGAATTGTATGGAGAGGTCTACTTTTTTCACGGCTTTTCCAACTTTGAAGTCAAAAAACACCAACTTAGAGGCTTCGCAGCATATATGTTCCATACACGGATTTACTCAGAATTTGGAGTAGAACATTTCGTGTGTCTGTGTGTGTGTGTGTGTGTCTGTGTGTGTGTGTGTGTGTGTGTGTGTGTGTGTGTGTGTGTGTGTGTGTGTGTGTCTGTGTGTGTATGTCTGTGTGTGTGTGTGTGTGTCCGTCCCCCCTTATAACTTTTGATCCGCTCAATTTACAGAGCCTAAAATTTCAGAATATATAAACAGTTACAGGCCTACAAAACTTTTATACTCGGAATTTTGAATTTTTGTTTCAGTCAGGGGTTATCAACTTTTGAATTTTTATTTTATTTTTCCCTATATCTCAGAAACCATAAAAGCTAGAACGCTGAAAATTGGTATAAACATAGACAAATACAAAATTTTTTTTCAAAAAAATTCCAGGGTTTCTCAAACATTTTTTATTAAGAAAAGTATTTTTTTTAAGATAAATTTATGAGTTTAACTGCCTATATTTCCATTTTTTTTTTAAATATCGAAAAAAGCCGAAACACCCCAACTAGATAATTTAATTTTATATAAAAAATATTAACATTGTAGCAGTACATCTCAAATTTTTTTTAACAATTTTTATAAAATTGAATTTAGTGACGACATCGCTTCATACAATTTGTATGGTAGTCACCTATACACAATATCAAAGAAGACTTAATAGTTTGATACTTCATCTCTAAACATACAATATACATATACCATCATGCTGTTTTCATATTCCGGGTAGGAAAAAAAGACTGACCTCCATACTATCCTATCTTGACTACCTAGGTACATGTGTTGTATAGAAAACTAAATATCATAAAATCTAAAGTAATAAAGCAATCAAAATGTTAGTGTTTGTGTGTGTGTGTGTGTGTGTGTGTGTGTATGTGTGTGTGTGTGTTTGTCTCACGCCTTCTGAAAAACCAAGAGCATCTAAAAATCTAATTTATGTGCGAACGTGTACCTGTATACCTGATGCAGTGTCACGCTAAAAATAATGCGATAAAAATGCTGAATTTTAAAAATATTTCAATAATTATTTTTTTCATACAAAATTTTCCAAGCCGTATCTGTCAAAAAAGTGTACATTTTGCACGCAAATATCTGTTAGTTTAAAAGTTAGAAGTACGTATTTACACGAAAAAAATTTACTTTCAAGTATAACTTAGCGTTTAAGTGAAAAACATGGTGAATATTTTGTATAATTATAATGTTTAACTTATTTTTAAAGTAAGCGTTTTGTACATAAATGCCGCCATTTTAATATCTTTTCATACAATATTTCATTTTCCTACCGAATGAATATGTTCTTGAAAATAATAAACCTTTGAAATAAATATAATTATGAAATAATAAAATGAAACACAAGACATTACAGCAAGTTTTAAGACGTATATTGTAAAAGTCTGTTAATTATTAGTAAAGATATAGGCATAATAAAATTGCATAATTTGTATATAATATTTGATATTTCGGACAATTTTCATTTTTATGGCATCGAACAAACCAATGTAGGTACCTACATATTATTCAAAAAATGTCTACAAACCATTTGATATTTTTTACATATTCTATGGTTACTATGGTAACGGACTCATTCTGATATTCAAATAAAATTTGTTATAAATCGAATTCGAATTAATTTAGAACATCATTGTAGGTAGGTACCTACATACCTAATACTACTTAAAAACCAACAATATACTAATTTCGTATAGGAAAATTATTAAACTATCTTAGGTTAACTACAATACACATGTCATTCAATCTACAACTATTTCCTATAGTGAAATTCTTCTTTTATTTAAGTAGACCTTTGGGTGATTTTTTATACAAACTATTTCTTGGAGTTTAATTCTTCTTCCTCTTCTTTTGTGAAGTCATTTGGGACAGTTCATAAATAAAAAATAAACTATTTCCTATAGTCTAATTTTTCTTTTTCTTAATTTATGTAGACCTTGAGTGAGTTTTTATACAAACTATTTCCTATAGTCTAATTCATCTTCTTCCTCTTCTTTTATGTAGCCCTTTGGGTGAGTTTTTATACAAACTTATTCCTATTATCTAATTCTTTTTCTTCTTATTTTATGTAGACCTCTGGGCCAGTTTTGATACCAACTATTTCTTTTAACGTATTTCTTCTTTTTCTAATTTTATGTAGACATTTGATGAATTTTGTATAAACTAACTTCCTATAGTCTAATTTTTCCTCTTTTATGTAGACCAAGGGAGAGTTTTCATGCAAACTTTTCCTTTAGTCTAATTCTTCTTCGTCTTCTTTTATGTTGACCTTTGCGTTAGTTTTTATACAATCTATTTCCTGACGTATAATTATTCTTCTAATATGTAGACCTTTGGGTCAGTTTTTATATTAACTACTTTCTTTAGTCTAATTCTTCTTTTTCTTATTATTTGTAGATCTTTTGGTTAGTTTTTATACAAACTATTTCCTTTAGTCTAATTCTTCGTTTTCTTATTTAATGTAGACGTTGGGTGAATTTTATATAAAATATTTCCTATATTTCAATTCATCTTCTTCTTCTTTTATGAAGACCATTTGGTCATTTTTTTATAAAATACATTTACTATTGTGTAATTCTTCTATTGCATCTTTTATGTAGACCATTGGGTCAGTTTTTATTACAAACTATTTGTTATAGTCTTATACTTATTCTTTTTTTTCATTTAGTCTTTTGGGTTAGTTTTAAGTCTTATAGTCTATTGTATAGAAATATTATAAACAACATGCACACGTGACGAAAATACATAAAACGAATGGGATGTGACCATCACTAGAATCTTCTCAATACTTTTTTTCAATCGAAATTTACACCATTTATTATATCATCATATATTGCTTAATTTTCAATAACTACACATTTGATTTTGATGACAATATAATAAAAAATCGGGGTTGTGGCAATTACTGGACCCCTCACAACGTTTATATTCAAATTAAAAACTATTTAAGTCTTCTTCTGTAATGTAGATCAGTTTTATTGCGCAAAAATATAATAATCTATAGGTATGCACACTTGACGAAAAATATAAAAACGAATGGGATGTGACCAACACTAGAATCTTTTCAGTACTTTTGTTTATTTAATTTTTAAGCCATTTCCCATCATCCAAAATTACTAAATATTTAAAACACATTTGCGTTCGATGACAATATATAAAAATAGGGGTTGTGGCCAAATCCAAACTCTTTACAACGTTGTCTCTTTATAATCAGTCATATTTAAAACCATTTACCATAGTCCATGCGTGCAGAAATTGTATGTACCTACCTATGTACTTATATATAAAAACAAATGGGTTGTGACCATCACTTGAACATTTTACATCGCTTAAACTCAATTAAATTTCAAACTACTTTTCATACTACGAATTAGCAAATATTTTTTGTGACAATATTATATAAACGATTGCTTATTCCTTCACTAATTTACATTCTTGGCCAACGGCGGGACATAAAAGCTAGTAATAAATAAAATAATAAATAATTTGTATTTATGGGTTTGGTACTTATTCTTCAACTATACATACTATCGCTGTCGACAGTTGGATCTCATGTGTTACATGCAACTAGTATTATAAAAAGTAGCAGAGATCCTCGTGAAGTTGATTAAGATGATATCAAGAAATTGAAACAAGTATTGCATATATCACAATCATTATAGGTCCCATTATTTAACCTTGCGGTATTCCAGTTTATGAGTTTCGTGACATTTGATACAGAAAAAATGATAAAATAACGAAAATTAAAAAATTATAAATTAATAATAATAATAAAATAATTTACCTTCATAAATTTAGGAAATAGTTGAATAAGAAAGATTTTCAACAGAGCCCACCCAGCAAACGTCGAGACTTCCTTTCCCATCAAATAGAATTTGTTGTTCCTATCAACCAGGGAGTTGATCTTCAAACCAAAAGCGCATGTGGCTATCACATCGTTTGTGTAACGAACAAAAGTGTCATTCATTTCCAATTCAATCATTCCTTTTTCTGATACAACAAAAGAGAACTATGAAGAAACTTCTATGAAATACAAGTAACACAATAAATACATGAATACAGATATTTTATACTTTATCGAGTGAAAATAATGCTCTTTATGATTTCATTTACCTTTATTTTCTGGTTTCTCCATTTCCTTTGAGTAAAACTCGGCTAGTGTTTCTCCACAATCCACAACGAACTGAAACATCCCTTTCATCTTTGTGCTGGTGAAGGCCGGACTCAATGTGGATCTCATTTCTTTCCATTTTTCTCCTGAATTCCAAAATAAAATATGCATGTTTTCTCTCGGTGCCATTGAATACTATTAGGTACTATTAATACTAATACTACGCCAATACTTTTTTAATGAGAAATTAATTTAATGAATTACTACAGTACACATACCACGAAGTGAAAATAGATTATTTCCAAACAACGGATCAGTTTCTGGCTCTGGAATTCCAGTGTGATCCGTAAAATGATCAAATTCTTTAACAACAATTTGTTTTATTAAATCCAAATCTTTCACAATAACCAGAACGTTTGGAACTACACGAAAACCAATGTACCTATAAAAACATAAAAAATATATTTCATAATTATTAATTTGTTTCTGAAAAGCTTTATTATTTCATTTATATTAATATTATCTAGATGTAATAAATATATCGTTATATTTGCTATAAACAATACAGTTAACATGACAAAGTTTTTTTGATAGACCTAATATCCCGGAGAAAAAAGTTTTGATCCAAAAACCAAAATTTTGTTTAAAAATTTCTATTCTTGTATTTTTATATTGGTCTTAATTTATATAAATCTAGGCCTAATTCTAAATATATTATAAAGCATTAAGTATTCATATTATGGCTTATGGTCCTGCGTTATTTCCCTATCACATATAATTAAAATATAATTTACCTTTCATCTGGAAATGCATCGTATGCTTTCTGTATTGAATCTTTCATATGCTCCGTTCCTAAGAGAATACCGAGAAAGTCTTCTATAATTGGTAAACGACCACGTAGGTATTTGATTCCTCTTCTTTCAAAATATCCAGCTTTCCAATTCAGGTACAAATAAAGCAATATCAGCAAAAATACTGCAGCCAGTAACAGATCCCATATTCCGAACACCATCTAAATATTTTTCAACAAAACTTTTAAAGGTTTTTTTAAATATAGTTATATATCTACCTATACTGACTAATAAAAAGATTTTTTTTTAAATATTTTTTTTGTGAATCGAGTAAAATTGTATGTATAAGTATCATTGTTATATTATGGGGTATTTACTAGTATTATCTTTAAAACATTGAATTGATAGGGACACAATAAAAAGGCATAATTGGTGAACGTTGCGCAAGCGAATAAAGTGATCACGTGAACCGCCTTGATTTCCCGTTTCTCCCTTAATATTCCAACTTCGTCTCTATTGGATATGAAAAAAAAATGTCAAAAATAACTATCATTGACTCCCGAAAAAAAAAACAATGTTTGCGTATATGCAACTATAAAAAATATTCGATAGTTATGTTTTTGTTATAATATATTTTTTAATGAATTTCCACAAGGTAAAAAAAAAACGGTTAAGTTAGTAATTGAATTAAGTTTCACATAAAATTGTAATTATGTTTTTTTACAGAATCTCGCCATCTTTCAAAAATTAATGTTTAAGCAATTTTTAATAAGATCAACAATAAGTTATTAATATAAAAACTATTATATACACACTAAACGCGAAAAAAAATATTAGATACATCGATCGATTAGCATTACCTATAATAAATACACAGAAAACGCAAAACAATTGTTTACCTTTTTTACTAGAATACACTGAGCACCATAATATCAGTATTAATAAAAAAGGTACCTTATTTCAAGTGTACAAAAAACAAACACTTAATAATATTATAAAACTATTTGTTTAGTCTATTTGTGTTATTGTTCATATAACAAAAACTACATAAACACAATACGCAGTGGACTAGTAAGGCATTGGGTCTACAGTCTACAACTGAATTACATCATATCTGAATATATATAATATCTAATATCATAACATTGTCAATACATTATATACCTACTTCCAGATGTTTGATTAGAGCGTAACCCTTTACTGGTCGATGATTTATTCAAAATGATTCTACAACAATAATGTAAAAAAAAATAATTTAAAAATCTCCTCTGTATTCCATTACACAAATGCGTATCACGCAAGGATGCTAACCCGAGATCAAACTCTTCGACCACGCCTACTTCTGTACAATCTCCGATGGTGAATGTTTCACCCAATATATCTACAGACAATATTAATGACTCGTGTGTTTTGAATATTGTTCATGTAATCATTTCAACAAAATATTTGAAAAATGATAAAATCAAAACTCGACGAACGATACGTAAAATATGACGAAATAATAAACCAAAATCAAATTTTTATCGACTTAATTGGCTTTCTGTCTTCCAAAAATGATGAACTAGAGAAAAAAATAATTAAGATGGAAAATATATGTGATGATATTTAATACTTACAAAACTAAGATTAATAACCTAAAGATATCGAACCCTTTGAAACAGGAAATCGATATTAGAGATCAATTTTCTCGTTCCAATAACATAGAAATCAATGGTAAAGGAGAAAACCTGCTCAATGTGATTGGAAAAATCTTTGAGGCTGTTAAACAAAAGCTTCCCGAAAACTCGATAGAATATGTGTACCTAGGGGATAGCACAAAATAAACACTCACGCTCTACTCATGAAACACAAAATAATCCCATAAATAAATCCATTGTAATGCGATTTTCTAACGTCATACATAATTATGCGAAATTTATTGGAAACAATTACAGTACGGAAAGGGATTACGACGAAAGATTTGTCAATATCAGGCGATGAAGAAAGAGTGTACATCACACTTTCCAACAAACTCTTATATCATGATCTCCGGACTAGTGCCAACCAGCATGATTGGCGATATACTTGGGGAGGGAAAACTATTTGCAAGGAAAGTGTATAATACAAGAGAGGTCTGGAACTGTTTTTTCAGTAGTGTTGCCAGTTACATTTCTTCTACTTCATTATTTTTTAAAATAGGTAGTATAATTTTATGATTCACTTCTTGCAAACCATCTTTAGTTTTTTATTATCAATCATACTATTGCCTTAATGCATACAAAAGCTTTTCCCATTTTCAACTCTCTCCCCATCCTTAATATTCATCAATCACCATCTAAGCCTTACTGTCTTTCATTACCTATATGTAACTTTTATTCTGTGTAAGCGTTTTAATGTAGATTTTCGTGGACAAATGGTTAATGATTTATATCATGTTCTCTTTAGAATTCAAATGAACTGTTACCATATTTTACCAAGCGCATTCGTGTCGACTAAACTGCGCATTGCAAAATAATTGTTGTTTTGATGACTGTATAAATTCAATTGATTAATATGAATATAATACCCGTATTCAGAGACAAATACGAGAATTGAGAGGTCTTCAAGGTGCCTTGAAGGTATGTGTCACCCTTGAGGAGCCCTCGAGAAAAGTCTACACCTCAAGTTTTTATTGCGTATTCTACACATGCTCACACGTTCTCTTGTAAGAATTCAAAATATTCTGTCTCCGCTCTCCTTTTATTTTATTATTTGACACATGAAGGAATGTAAGTACTTTCAAACAAGCAGAATGTGCACGCCCATAACAGACAAACACAGAATCTCAAGAAATATATTTTGTTGAAATTCTTGAGAATTCCTCTAGGTATGTGATGTCACAGTCACTCTAAATAACGAAATTGCCTCAAGATTTTGTCGGTGAATACGGGTATTCTTAATCAATATATCGATCTTGAAGTATTATCAAATAAATGTTCTTGTTGAAAGATTATATTTTACAAAAAAAGCACCAAAATTAGATTATGTTATTCCTTGAATAGTTTGGCAAACAAAGAAGCCATTTTTTAAAATCGTTTCTTTAAAATCTCAAAATTAGTAAAGATGGCGACATTAGGCAAAAAATCTTAAATAAGGTTGCTACATCGATATTTTTCATTTGATTATACATACAGAATCTCATTAAATCGTCGAATAAAAATGAAGCATTAAAATAATATCAATCGAAATTATTTTCAATTCTATTTCTGTAACATTTTTCTAGCTTGTATATTATGAAAGATTATTTTGGCAGTCTGAAACATTTTTAATTCCTTCTCTCCATAACATCACCTTATCCATCTTCATCGTAGTTTTCGTGCCAACGTGACTTTTATATTTTGTTGCTTAATTGGATGAATTCAAAACCAAAATTGTTTTTATTTATTTATTTATTATTCATTGGTAGGTATTATTACATTTCACAGTGCGATTTTTTATATTGGTTTAACTACACTTTTTGCAGACACATTCCAATGTTTAACTCAATATTTTTAAGTCCAACGGTTTATGAGGAAATGAACGTTTAAAAACTAGTTGCATGTAACACATGAGATCCAACTGTCGACAGCGATAGTATGTATAGTTGAAGAATAAGTACCAAACCCATAAATACAAATTATTTATTATTTTATGATATTTAGTTTTCTATACAACACATGTACCTAGGTAGTCAAGATAGGATAGTATGGAGGTCAGTCTTTTTTTCCTATCCGGAATATGAAAACAGCATGATGGTATATGTATATTGTATGTTTAGAGATGAAGTATCAAACTATTAAGTCTTCTTTGATATTGTGTATAGGTGACTACCATACAAATTGTATGAAGCGATGTCGTCACTAAATTCAATTTTTATAAAAATTGTTAAAAAAAATTTGAGATGTACTGCTACAATGTTAATATTTTTTATATAAAATTAAATTATCTAGTTGGGGTGTTTCGGCTTTTTTCGATATTTTAAAAAAAAATGGAAATATAGGCAGTTAAACTCATAAATTTATCATAAAAAAAATACTTTTCTTAATAAAAAATGTTTGAGAAACCCTGGAATTTTTTTGAAAAAACTAATTTGAGATTTTGTATTTGTCTATGTTTATACCAATTTTCAGCGTTCTAGCTTTTATGGTTTCTGAGATATAGGGAAAAATAAAATAAAAATTCAAAAGTTGATAACCCCTGACTGAAACAAAAATTCAAAATTCCGAGTATAAAAGTTTTGTAGGCCTGTAACTGTTTATATATTCTGAAATTTTAGGCTCTGTTAATTGAGCGGATCAAAAGTTATAAGGGGGGGGGGACACACACACACACACACACAGACATACACACACACAGACACACACACACACGCAGACACACACACAGACACACGAAATGTTCTACTCCGAATTCTGAGTAAATCCGTGTATGGAACATATATGCTGCGAAGCCTCTAAGTTGGTGTTTTTTGACTTCAAAGTTGGAAAAGCCGTGAAAAAAGTAGACCTCTCAATACAATTCTCGCGTATTCTGGCTTGATACATTGTCGATATGTTAAGAAAACAAAGTTCTCCTGAACAAATCGACAGTTGGATAACAGGAAGCGTTATTTACTCCTATACTCCGGACAAATCTAATAAACACTAGTTGCATGTAACACATGAGATCCAACTGTCGACAGCGATAGTATGTATAGTTGAAGAATAAGTACCAAACCCATAAATACAAATTATTTATTATTTTATGATATTTAGTTTTCTATACAACACATGTACCTAGGTAGTCAAGATAGGATAGTGTGGAGGTCAGTCTTTTTTTCCTACCCGGAATATGAAAACAGCATGGTGGTATATGTATATTGTATGTTTAGAGATGAAGTATCAAACTATTAAGTCTTCTTTGATATTGTGTATAGGTGACTACCATACAAATTGTATGAAGCGATGTCGTCACTAAATTCAATTTTTATAAAAATTGTTAAAAAAAATTTGAGATGTACTGCTACAATGTTAATATTTTTTATATAAAATTAAATTATCTAGTTGGGGTGTTTCGGCTTTTTTCGATATTTTAAAAAAAAATGGAAATATAGGCAGTTAAACTCATAAATTTATCATAAAAAAAATATTTTTCTTAATAAAAAATGTTTGAGAAACCCTGGATTTTTTAAAAAAAAACCTATTTGAGATTTTGTATTTGTCTATGTTTAAACCAATTTTCAGCGTTCTAGCTTTTATGGTTTCTGAGATATAGGGAAAAATAAAATAAAAATTCAAAAGTTGATAACCCCTGACTGAAACAAAAATTCAAAATTCCGAGTATAAAAGTTTTGTAGGCCTGTAACTGTTTATATATTCTGAAATTTTAGGCTCTGTAAATTGAGCGGATCAAAAGTTATAAGGGGGGGACGGACACACACACACACACACAGACATACACACACACACACACAGACACACACACACACAGACACACGAATTTTTCTACTCCGAATTCTGAGTAAATCCGTGTATGGAACATATATGCTGCGAAGCCTCTAAGTTGGTGTTTTTTGAATTCAAAGTTGGAAAAGCCGTGAAAAAAGTAGACCTCTCCATACAATTCTCGCGTATTCTGGCTTGATACATTGTCGATATGTTAAGAGAACAAAGTTCTCCTGAACAAATCGACAGTTGGATTAAACGCATTCATCGTTCGCTTGGCATCTGGCTTTAAAACTGCAAGTTCTGAGCTCAACTTCAAATGGAGTTGATGTTGTTATTCACAATCTATGGAAATTTATTTTAAAGTTTAACTTATTTTAATATTGATCTTTTAAGCATTTTTTATTCATGCATGCCTCTTCCGCCACTTATTCTATTTTATTTTTCAATTGCGATCAATCAGTTTGTCTGGATTTTAATCCAATCCAAAATCCAGCCTTAGAATCCAAGTTAAAATTTTCCGTTTTTAGTTTAACCGGAATTTCAGTTTTCGCTGTAGCGACCAGATCAAATTTTCGGAGAAGATGAAATATTACAGCTTTAGCTTCTGTCAACGCAAATCGGGAACCTAAAAATTATAAAATACTTCATTATTATGCTCTTATATGTAAATTTAAAAAATGATATTAGGTACCTATATGGATGACCGAACAGACAAGTTTGGGTTTATCAACAGGTATTGCTCCTATCCTTTTTGAACTCCCATCTAGCTCCTCCGTATTCCTTAAACTGTTATCCTTAGTGTAGAATAAAAAGGCTAAAATATGAACCTAAAAAAATGCCAACCACGCAGTTGTCTATTATGTAGAAAACGATACAGGTTATAACCAATATTTTTGGGTTTATATTCACCTATGCAAATCCTCGGTCCTATACCGAAAGGCATGAAGGTACATGGATGTATATCTTTCTTGTTTTCGTCTGAAAATCTTTCGGGGTCAAATGTCTCCGGATCTTTGAAATACATTGGATCGTGCTGGATGCTGTACACAGGTATTATCACACCATTTTCAGGAAGTAACTGTTGACAAATTTAGTGTGTTTTAAATCATTTTACCTAATCAATTTTAATAATATTTCATCAGAAAAATATTTAAAATACACGGCTAAACACATACTGAATAACAATTTGAAAATATGTATAAGCAAGTGACATACGAGTTGGAGCACCCTCACTAATTAATTGTTTGATTTTAAAATATATTATGTCACTAACTTGAAATTCTGTATCACTTTGTGAATTCGGAGGTGGCAGTAAATAAGGTTTTACACACTTGTGGTCCACAATGATTGATGGCGGCCAAATTCTGAGAACCTCTGAAAACATAAATAACACAGTGATTTAATTTTATCAACTAACAGCGACAACACTCCATTAACTGTTGAATACACATTTTAAACTAATTATTTCACTCGTTTCAACTAATGATTACACTTGATCAACTAGTAATTACACTCTATTAACTAGTGATTTCACTCTATCACTAGCGATTACACTCTATCAACTAATACAATCTATCTACAAATGATTACTCACTATCAACTGGTGATTACAAATGATCAACGGGAAATTACACTCAATCAACTAGTGATTACACACTATAGATTAGTAATTACAAATTATCAGCTAAATATACACATAAATCTTTGATTTCTAACCTGATATGAACATATCCATATACTTCATGCTTTGCAGATCTCCATACTTTAACTTCCCATCACTTTTTTCACTCACAATGTCAATTTCTTTTTGTAGTTTTTTCTGGAGGTGAGGGTTTCGAACTAGTTCGTATGTTGTGAATCGTAAAAGAGTCGCGACCGACTCAAAACCTCCTATTAAAAATGTTATTGCCTGAGAAACAAGTTCATCGTCTGTCCATTCTAAAAAAAACATTTTTCCTCAAAAATATTTTTAAGGAATGAAACATTTTACAAAGCTTGGTAGTAAAAATTTAGATACTGTTTCTGGGTGTGTATGTTTCAATGTTTTACTGTCGCGTGTCGAAAATCACACGACAAAGGTTCTGAGCGAAGCCAGGTATTTTTGCTAAGGAATGAATAAGTTTAGTACATGTCTCATGTCAAAAAGAACACCACAAATTTGTTTTGAACAAATCCGCGTATTTCTACTAAGAACTAGGTAAGTTTTCATACAAATTGGCATGATGATGATGATTAGTTTGTGACGTCACGATCGAAGTCGAGTGGGGATATGCTATACTTTTTTTTTCACTTCTCTAAAAGTTTATACTTGATACTCCCTCTAGTAAATAAACAGTGTTGCTATCTCTTTCCCTCAGTATAATCGCGTATGTTGTCATCCTTCTCTGTTTACATATAGCCGAATACGTGTCAACTACATAAGACAATTATCTATTATGTATGACGTCTTTTTAGGGTGTCCACACTATTACTCAATCTTCGCCTAGTGGAACGTATAGTTGAAAAATTCCTTTTTAAAGAAAAAGTTTTGTAAGTATAGAATATTATTTCAGTGTTATATATTTCCAAATGGTTGGATTCACATTGTTAAGTTTTTGTTGAAGTGTGAGGTGATACATAGCAGAAGTAAAAATAAAATTAAATATAGTATTTGGAAGAAGATCTTGTATGAGGAAAGAATTATGGTTGATATTGAAATACACTATTATTAATTACTGGTTTTCCTAGCATCATTGATTTTGGGTAAAGAATTAGTTGGTTAAGTATAAAGAAAAGGTAGAATTGAGGATAAGTTCATTTTATTGACTCACGTTTTTATATAACTTTTTTTATAAACTTCCCTATCCTAATGAAAAGTTATAATAATAGCATTGAAAGACTTGTGAGTTGAGTATGAAGTTTTCCGAAATCTTAGTAAGTTAGGAGAGTTAGGAAATGTTTTTATTCCTTTCTATTTTCATGCGTATAGGCAACGAATTCATCATTGAACAATCTTGGGTTTTTCATTTTTGTTAAATAATGGTCACCAAAATTTACTTTCGTAAAAATAATTATTAAAAATCCTAAAAAGATGATCTGGCTACACCCTTATATACTAAGTACATAAGCCGCGTTGACTGGCTTATGTACCTACAATTAGCGAGCGAACTCCAAGTTGAAAAATTCAGGCGGGTCGGCAGTAATTGTGCCGCCTAAACTTATAACATCTATCTTTGAAAATTCGTAGCGTCTCTAATTTAGGCGTTAGAACAGTTTCGTTTTCGGTCTCAGAATCGTGTAGGGATTGTGGATGTTTTGTGATTGAAGGAAAAAATAATATTTTTTTTTTCATACGATTCCATTGATTTAGCGCTCCGAAAATCCGCGAAATAACCTTCTCTAGGAGCGTATTCATAGGGACTGAAAGCCTCTCTGACTTACGCACACACTCACAGATTGCTAATACCGAACTTATAAATATGACTACTCACGAAGCAGTAGGTCAGTTTTATTTCGATTCTCAAAGTAAATTCTTTAAAAAAAAACTTGTCTTTGCGAACGAATTATCGTGTGAGTCTCGCATATAGAACATTTTCACCGGCTTCGGACGCCGGATTTTATTTATTTTTTTTATAAGAAAAATAATTTTTTAACAAGGCGATTAGATATTTTTTTTTTAAGAAAAATGTGCAAATTTAAATAAGGATGTATCGGATCTCTGCATTGTATTTAATAATATTCTTTTATTATTTTTTTTTTAAATTAAAATTCGTTTTCATTAAAATTGTCGAACTATCTTTTCGGTATTTAGAAGCGTTGATTTTGGCTAAAAGAAGGGGAATGGAAGGAATTAAGTCTTTAACGTTGCAAAGTATAAAACAAAAAGAACAAGTAAGCGGAAGCCGTTTAAAAGAGCTAATTATTCAATTATATACTCTGGCTTGAGTTCCAGACAGTCTAAGCATCGTCAAGAAATATAAATTGGATTTCGCGCCAAAAAGACAAGTAAGCGGAAGCCGCTTAAAAGAGCTAATTATTCAATTATATACACTGGCTTGAGTTCCAGACAGTTTTAAGCATCGTCAAGAAATATAAATTGGATTTCGCGCCAAAAAGAACAAGTAAGCGGAAGCCGCTTGAAAGAGCTAATTATTCAATTATATACACTGATTTGAGTTCCAGACAGTTTAAGCATCGTCAAGATATATATATTAAATTTCGCGCCAAAAAGAACAAGTAAGCGGAAGCTGCTTGAGAAAGAAAGACCGGCTGTTCGGCGATGTATATGTGCGAGCTTGATTTCCAAACCAAATAAAGTACTCATGGAAACATTTCATAATATTTTCCCGCGTAAAATGTTGAACTATCACCTTATAGATTAAGATATATATATATATATATATATATTTTGCCGCCCAGTGGATTTAAAGCTAACTAAGACCGCATCCTTTGATTGAACAGGAACGTTTAAAGACTAAAGACTGTGATTATCAATGATTTCGTTGTATAATAAAAAATAAATCGGAGTAAGGAATTGATGCTATTACTGATAGGAAGACATTATTCGAAAATACTGGTGTTGTGAGATTTTTATGGCCTTTAAGAAAAGATTTAAATAAATACATACAATTTTAATAGTAATTTCGCGCCTTGTGAATCTGGACGTTTTAGAAAGATCCCATGTAGGTCGAGTGTAAAAAGTTAATTGTGATAAGTGGTCTAAAATAAAAGTTGTGAATAATCAAATGTGGAGGCTTCAACTTTGTGGAAATTCATATTTAATCAATTATTTAAATTTAAATTAAACACAAACTATACTTTGTATGTTTCCACTTATTTATTTACTTTTTCACTACATGTTTCGGGAACGTCCGTTCCCTTCCTCAGGTGGATGTAAACTGAATATTTGTGTGAGTGCGGTGTATGGAAAGTGGTGTTGTAGAGGCGGGTGTAGAGGTGGGGGCGGTACAGTGGGCTAGGGGGAACATTTGGAGAAGGGGTGAGGAGGAAGGTTGTACCAGATTATTGATGATGTTTTTCTGAGTATTTTGGGCTTTTTTTATTTCAAGAGTTTCTAAATTATTTTGTTTTAGTCCGTAATTATTAATAAAATAATTAATAATAAATTTTCTAGACTTAAGCATTAAAAGATCTAATACCAATAGTTTTACATTTAATATATATAGAAAACCGACATTTACGGATAACATTATACACCAATCTTCACACCACCCCATATCACACAAAATGGCAGCATTCCACTCTATGTTGACTAGATTAACATCCTTACCGTTAAACAAAGAAGACTTCCAAACTGAACTAACAACAATACAAACAATAGCAGTAAATAATGGCTATAAAATAGACACAATTCAAAAAATATTGAACAAAAAAATCCAAGCAAAATTAATCAAAACGTACATATATCACACTAAATCTAAAGACACACATGACAACTGGAGAAAGATTCTTTATATAGACAAATTGACATATGACCTCACCAAAAAACTACCAAAAAACATAAAACCAGCCTTCTATACAGACAACACAATCGGTAAATACCTAAAAAATAATACCACTAAAAACTCCAATAAATTATTATGCAGTGGGGTTTATGAACTAGAATGCGGAGATTGTAACTGTATATACATAGGACGAACTGGCAGAACAATTGAAACTAGACTAAACGAACATAAACGATGTCTCAACAATAACAATTTTTCTGAATACGCCAACCACATAATAGAAAATAATCACAACTTCAACAATACAAAGGTTAATATTTTACATAAACAGACTTACGGACTAAAACAAAATAATTTAGAAACTCTTGAAATAAAAAAAGCCCAAAATACTCAGAAAAACATCATCAATAATCTGGTACAACCTTCCTCCTCACCCCTTCTCCAAATGTTCCCCCTAGCCCACTGTACCGCCCCCACCTCTACACCCGCCTCTACAACACCACTTTCCATACACCGCACTCACACACATATTCAGTTTACATCCACCTGAGGAAGGGAACGGACGTTCCCGAAACATGTAGTGAAAAAGTAAATAAATAAGTGGAAACATACAAAGTATAGTTTGTGTTTAATTTAAATTTAAATAATTGATTAAAAGTTGTGTACTGGTGGAATCGCATTAAAGGATTATCTTCAAATTGTGTGATAGTCAGAGATAGGTCGTAAGCACCGTTTCTCTGATTAATTCACATGACAGGTCCAGTCTGAAATTTGCTAAGGTAAAAGACAGAATCTATATTGTTTTACATATAACGACGTTTATTTTTTTCGTGAGGAGGGTCCAGTTCTTGAAGAAGCTAAATTATTTTGCAGCCATAAGTGAAACTTTTGTCGACTTAATTTTTTTTGAGATTTGAATTGATTGTTTTTATTTATTTTTGGAAGACTACATTTGTCCCACTTATATATATTTTGATTCTGAACGAACCACAGATATAAATCAACCTTTTTGTTGTTCCTTAAGGTTGAAATGAAGCCAAGCCAAAACACCTTAAAATTCCAAATTTGAGAATCTATTTATTGTTCCTTCTGATAGTATTTGTGTACCTTGTTCAATATTTTGATTTCACGATGTATATGCATGTATATGGAGTTTGTATATATGTATAGATGATTACAATTATAATATATTTTTGTTTACCTGTCGAGAGAGTATGTAATTGCTCCACAGGCATTTAAAAAAAAAATAGAAAGGCAAATTCAATTTTCTTATATGAATATGTCTATACATATATGTGTATAGGTTCCTTAAACCGCCTTGTACATAAGTAATTTTTTCCAAATATTATAAACCAGAAGTAAATTGTTACCTTGTGAAGGTCCAATTGTTGGCCCTTCTTTGCCGGCTGCTCAGGTTCGAGCTACGCTCTCACCGTCAGGGGATGTCTTCGTTGCAAGTTAAGGTAGTTGAATAATATATACATTAAGGTTTAGCAAAATATATTTTTCGGTCACTTGAATGGGTTGTCACGCCGCCAATACAATTTCAATACAATTTATACATAGATACAATTGCATACATGACTACAACGAAAGGTCAATACAATTTATTTTTGTTAGTAATCAATAATTTGAGATATATCGTAAATAAGTCAATTAATATTTTATACCGCGTGTGTCATCTTGAACCTCTACAAAAAATAAACAAAAAGGGTGTGACGGTACCTGGAGCCTTGTAAGGGTTTGTCGGTGTCGCATCGAACCGACTCTTCGAGAAGCACTAAATACTTCTCCAAGAGATGGGACAGTTCACCACCGGAAATGAATTCAGTGACTATGTACAGCTTCCCTCCAGTCTGCCATTTCGGAAAACAGCTCACAATGAAGGATGGCGACCGCAGACCTCTTGTATATGCACCTCGTCCCTTACTTGCTTTAAACAATTCTCGGATACTATCTGAGCTCGAGCAGAATCCTCAGAGCAAGCAATTTCTTAGATTCAACATGATGTACTTAGTGTACTTTGCGAAATGCACCCTTGGAGATAGCATCCAAATGTTTCAATTGCTTGCTGTGCGTGTCACAGTCGATCTTAAACTCGGGCAAGAAGAAGCTTTCGATATTAGCTACAGGCCAAGCAGTTCGATTGGCTCGGAGGGGAGCCATCAAGTAGAATCATTCCAGGATATTCTAAATCGTCCATTATTATAACGCTTTTACAAATTAATCACAGTCAATATTAATATCAATTACACGAAACTTTAAAAAGATGCTTTAAAGCAAAAATTAAAAAATATTTAAACTTTATTCTGATAAAAATTAACACCGATCAACATTAGCTGTCTATGGTTATTTTACTTTTCACTCCCAACACTTGATTATTAATCACTGGAGTTATCATTTTAACAAGTGTAGTGTGAACACGTATCTTTTTGATCCATAATAAATTTATATTTTGTGCTAGCTTACAGTTCTTTCAACCACTGTTTAATTGTGAAAGATAATTAAGTTACTAATACCTCCACATTTTGAATAAAAAGTTGTCAACGATCTGAAGTTACTTTATTTTCAATTAATCCGTTACTTTATTTTCAATTAATTATTCTATCGCACCACATTCGATATTATTTTTCTCCGATCAAAATACTTTCAAAGTCAAAACCGAAAAAAAAGCCGGCGGGAATCCAGACAGCAACTCGGCGTCACTTGCGCGCGCCGATAGATCGGAACGGCGGGAGAGTAGACGAAAATCGCCGCGCGCGCACCTCTAATTCTCATATCTGCCGATGGCGATACGGTCGTCTGAGGCGCGCGCAGCTCGAACGGCCTTGGACGGGAATATAGATAGAATTGTTGCGCACGCACCCGTACTTTTCATCTCTGCCGATGGGGCGACAGTGTCGGTGCGCACGCACCGAAGGTCACCATCTGTACCGAATCCAATGCCGTGTGATTTGAGTGTCGTAAGGAGTATTTATACTCCTTACACACCATCTTATCTTGGGAAAAAAAAAGAAAAAAAAAGTGTTAACGTCGGTTAGCGTCTAGCAATTCGGACGATGAGGTCGTCAATCGTAATAACATCCAGGGATCGCGGTCGCTGCTCACTACTAAAATTCCCCCAAGGCTCTCTCTTTCGGTTCTTAGTAGTTGATGACACACGATGACAGGACGATGGACAAGATTTACCATAAAAATTATCAGCATGTTTGATCAACCCTTCTCATCGTCAAGGAAACATATTAACAGAAAAAATGATGCCCAAACTACAAGTTTAAATGAACGAGGTCGCTATTGCAAACGATATGCTACAATCGGAGTTGCCTATATCAAGCAACGTCGTTCATCCAACAATGATCATACAATAATACAAGTACAACACATTGTATGCATGACAAAAAAAATATTAACAGGAGCAACGAAGGACCTCCGATTATAAGTCCAGATGAACAAGGTCGCTATCGCAAACACTAGATGCCATAATAAGGCTTGCCTATATTAAGCAACGTTGTTCATCCAACAAGATCATATAATAATACAAGTACAACACATTATATACATGACAAAAAATATTAAAAATCAACAAAATTCAATATAAAACTAATTTACACAATGGTTCACTGAAGCTATGTTTCTTGATGTTGGGTGGGAAAAACCCTTTAACAAATGGCAGTGCTTTTTCCCCACTTCACTGACACTGATTAGAAAAACCAGTGGTTTAAATTTCTTGCTGTCGGAATATTTAACTTTACACGGAGGGAATAAATATTTTTTGGTTCAAGTATGACACTTACAAACTACGTACGAAACTATCAACTTATATACTTGCAACATAATATATACTTAATAATTAATTCTTATATTCCAATTAACATTGGTTGCGGTGTGACAATCCATTCTGCAGTAACAAATTTATACAAATAATGACAAAATATAAAGCACCATCAACGGTACGGGCTTAATTTAAATGAACGGTTTAGGGATCATCAAATAGTCGTACGATAAGATAGTATAAAATAAAACAGTGATAAAATAGACGCGGTGATTCAAGCAACCGTGGAAACGAGTATAAAAATGTTTAACGTAACTTAGAATAACATAATAGGAATGTAAGGAGGACTTAAAAGTGCAAAGTTGACACATCCTTCAAACAATATTAGACGGGAACACGTGTGCAGATAACTGGAACTCATTAACTCAAAGGTGGAATACAGTTGACAAACACACAGTATATACTTTGCCCAAATAGGCAGACGGAATCCACTTGGATGCCCATTTTCAATATCTCACTTAGACCGCAGATGAGTGATTATACAAGCAGAATCGGCAATCACCCAACAAACGGTGTAGTCCATGAGCGTCCTAGAGGTTTCCAGTAAGTAGAATCACTTACACCTCAAAGTGCGGACTTAACCACCGATAGAACAATTTCTCCTCCGGAGGAAGTTAGTCACTTTTCCGTCCTCAGAGACAATTTTCCACAATCCATGATCTCGTCAGATCATACTCGCCCAGCCATCGGCTAGACTGCAACTCCTACTTCAGATCTCTGGTGATCAGCCAAGATCTCATCATTCTTCCACAATGCTTTCTCAAGGGTGACAACAACAATTATTGCCACTGACAATATGACATGATCACTGCTCAGTCAAGGGTACTCTGAATAATCATAAGAAGAAGAACATCAACTACAGTCACAGAGTGTCTAGACTCGTCACAAACACACTCAACTCACATTCGTCAGAAACAAGGCTCATCTTTCGCTCAACATCTGTCATACCATGAAACATACATCATTCGTCACGGAAAGATACATTTATACACGAATAACGAGTCCAAACAAGTAAGGAAATCAAGAAGTACTGGGGGGGATGGGATAACCGAGTCGACAACGGTGATACACACCGGCCCGTATTTGTCGACCATGAAACACAATAATTTAGTAAATAGGCGCCACTTGTTTTAATTTAAGGGAAAACAAGAACCCGAGAATTTCATCCTATACCTTCGGTCGTATAAGGAAATATTAGACGGGGAGAGTGAGAGCACCATCAAAATTAACAGTAATCGGATATTGACCGAATATACATATACAAAACAAAATTAGAATAATAGATACACGTCCATCTGGTAAGGATTTCGACATCAACAGTAAGACGGTAAAAAAATATTACAAGTACATGGTTCACAATTGCTTGAATCAGACGTAGACAAAATCTTAAAACTAACGTAACTTAAGCCTAAGAACGTGATGAGCTATGTAAGGCAACATGGAAGGTGGACAGACAGAATAAGGGACAGTTTTATTCAACCTTGCGACCAACACATTCAAGTATGACTAGCGAATATGTGTCCAAGGGATGGGAAAGATGAGAGGTAAGATATTAAGGTGAATCACATGAGAGAGTGGGATAAGAGGTTGTTCGGAGGTTTTTACTCCGCTCGCAACACAATAACAAGAGAGACCTATTCTACTAAACCCGGCCTATTGGGTGCCGAAAATGTAGATTGATCCGGGGCCTTTTACGCCGCATTCAAAACTACAAAATGGCAGAGGTATTCTTTAGGCCCCCATCTGCAGGCGGTTTTCAGAGGTAGACTTTTGAAGAATTCGACGATGTTCAAAACATGTAATTTCCGTCTAATCGACTTTGACTATGTCTTTAATGTGGTACCGACCACAAGGTTTACCTTGCATGTTACCCAGTAAGTAGACCTTGTCGGACACACACTGAAGTACCACATTCTTGACAAACTTAGGGGCGAGTTTGGAAGTAAAGCCCTTGGCTCCATCAGACAGAACGAAATTCCTTCTCCAGACTGTTTGGCCCACGGATAGCACACAATTCTTCCTCCTTAAGTTGTAACGACTAGCATTCTTTTGGAATGCTGTTAATAGGTGAGAAGTTACTCGGTCGTATAATGTTTCAAGGTTCTCAAGTGATTTGATATAACTCGGGGAGTTGTGGTGAGGGCCATGTGGGTCGTTCTCTACATCATGCATTGAAGCATGCGGGTGGGGGTGGAATCCATGCATTAGGTAAAAGGGTGAGTGGTCTGTGGTTGCGTTAACGGTGTTATTTAATACGGAGCAAATTTTGGGAAGGTGGCCACACCAGCCTCTCTGGTCATCTTGCACAGAGATAGACAGGGCAGTGACGATAGATGCGTTGTACCTTTCAACGACATTATTTTGGGGATGGTACAGGGCATTGTAGAACAGATCCTTTATACCGTAGTTTTCGAGGAACGTTTTGAATTCCTTGCTGACAAACTGTTTTCCGTTGTCCAGGATCATTGTTCGCGGAATAGAATAAGGTAGGAAAATGTTTTCTTCGATCAGTCTAATAATTGTTTTAGAATTGGCGTGGCGCAAGGGGAAAGCCCAGACAAATTTTGAAAACACGTCCACGACGGAGAGAATGTACATGTTTCGACGTTTGGAGAGTGGCAATGGACCAATTAGGTCGGCTGAGAGAGATTGCATCGGCCGATTAACTTTTTTGGGGACGGTCATGAGTCCTAAGGGTGGTTGGCGGTTCGGTTTATACGCCTTGCAAATGTCACAGTGTGAAAGAAATTGACGGATGGATTGAGACATGCCTCGCCAGTAATAAGTTCTGGAGAGGAATTCAAAGGTCTTATGGGCTCCAACATGGCACAGGAATTCATGAGTCGTCTGGATTAAGGGGTTGACATGGTCAGAAGGAACTACTACTTTCCAGCAGCGGTCGTTACCAGTAAGAGGGTCGTGCTTTGAATTTGAATAACGGTACAAGTGATTATCCTTGTACATAAATCCAGGAACTGACGCCGGATCAGTCATTGTACTCTTCTTTATTTTACTATACCAAGGGTCTGTAGAACCATCAAAGGGTTCTACTAGACTGAGATTGTCCAATTCAATTCGACTGAGCCCATCGGCTAAGTTATTCTCTTTGCCCTTCTTGTAGACAATTTGAAAATCGTACTGGGACAGGCGGCAGCTCCACCGCATCAATCGGCCTGATGGAGATTCCATGCTTGTCAGGTACTTCAGGGATCCGTGGTCAGAGTATACGGTGAACGAAGTTCCGTCCAGGTACGGTCTGAAGTGTTCGACAGAATTTAATATGGCCAGTAATTCACGTTCTGTCACCGAGTAAGATCGTTCCTGGGGAGATAATTTCCGAGAAAAATAGGCGATTACATGTTCGGACCCATCAGGCATATTTTGGGAGAGATAGCTGCCAACGCTTATGGCACTGGCATCACAAGTTAACGAAAAGGGAACAGTGTAGTCGGGTGTTTTTAAAACCGGAGCGGTGGTCACGGCTTCCTTTAGAGCACAAAAGGACTGCTCTGCTTCAGGCGTCCAAGAAAATTCTTTGGATTTAATTTTCGAGCTAGTGAGTGCGCACAAAGGAGCGGCTATACGGGAAAAGTTGTTTATGAACCTGCGGTAATAAGAACACATTCCTAGGAATCCACGGACCTGTTTCGGGTTTTTAGGTCTGGGGTAGGATAACATGACTCTTACTTTTTCTGGGTCGGTGCGGATTCCTTCTGAATCGATAATGTGTCCGAGGTATTTCAGGGAGGCCTTGCAAAATTCCGATTTTGCAAGTTTAATGGTGAGGTTTGCTCCACGAAGACGGTCAAGAACAATGTTAAGGGTCTGGAGGTGGGATTCGAAATCTGAACTACAGATCAGGATATCATCGAGGTAACAATATACCTGATCTTGGACGTCACAAAAGAGTTCATCCACCAATCGTTGCATCGCCATACCACTGTTTTTAGCTCCCATGGGGCAAACTGTATATTGGAAGAGGCCTCGTCCAGGAACAAAAAAGGCGGTCTTAGGTCTGCTCTCTGGCGATAAGGGCAACTGCCAATACCCATGGCTCAGGTCCAGCGCAGTGAGAAACTTGATGTCTTTTAGATCGTCAAAAATTCGTAGAATATTGGGGATACGATATGAGTCTGCCGTAGTTACTTCGTTCAGTCGACGAGGGTCCAATACGAAACGTGCCGTACCGTCTGACTTAGGAACGAGAAAACAGTTGTTCAGTCAAGGACTGCGGCTAGGCTCGACTACACCGAGTTCTATCATTTTATCGAGTTCCGAAATGATCTGCTGACGGCGCGCGTGGGATATAGGATACGTACGTTGTTTAATGGGTGGGTGGTCGTTCGTATCAATCACATGGGACACCAGGGTGGTTCGTCCTAGTCCTTTCTTTTCAAAGGAAATCTCTTCGAATCTACTGCGAATGTTTTCTATTCCACCCTTCTGCGTAGCAGAGAGGTGGTCGTACGATACAAGGCACTTGGGGGGGGTCTGGAGGACCGATATGACGACATGTTCTTTATTTATCTTAATATTCACGTCCACATCGGGGAAAAGTCGGGGGGCCAAGCCTGAGTCACGCAGGAATTGGGCACCCAATATTATCGAGTCCTCCAAGGATGGTACTGTACGAAAAGGTACCGTCAAGGTTCGGTTCTCGAAGGAGAGTGGAAGAGTAATAGTCCCGGTGATTGTATGGGGGGTCGCATCAGCTGTATAAACCACTCCTCCGGTGGGGCAGAAATCTAATTTAAAGTTCTCGAGGCTCGATGACAAGGAACCTCCCAACACGTTTGTGGCAGCTCCTGTGTCCAGTAAGGCTCGAAAATGGATGCCACGAATTCGGCAAGACAAAAACGGGCGGCTGTAGGGGTCGTTACGGATGGATAAGGCGTTCATGTTGTATATATTATGGAAGCATTGAACCGTTTTTAGCCAATCCTCCCACTCCTTACGGTGTTCGGGGGACTGGCTCATTGGGCGTTTTTTGTCGTGCGAGAGGTTTTGGGTGGGGGACGAGAAAATTTCGAGGTGTAAGGAGGGTTCCTCTGGGCGTTTTGTCCTTCAGGACGAGGGGTGAAGCGAGGGTTGTCCCTTATAGGTCGGCGGGGGCACTCCCTGGCAAAGTGTCCCTCCTGTTGGCAGGAGAAGCAACGTTTGGCAGGGGGAAAGGCGACTGAGGTGTCGGTAGGTCCGCGAGCAAGTGGTTGAGGGCAGACTGGCTTCCTTAGTTGGTCGAAGGAGGCGACCAGCCTTTCAATGGCCATTACAGATGTTGGATCAGCCGCAGCCAGCAGGGAATGGTAATCTGGAAGTAATCCCCTCTTCACCACACTGATAATATCTGCCTCCGGGAGTGGAACGTCCAGCCCCGCGTTCAACTCCTGGACGCGAGATATAAAATCTATGGCCGGTTCTTGGGGCTTCTGCGCAGAACTCCAAATCGCCAATCTCCTCTCCTCCATGAAGTTTGGTGCTTCAAAGCGGGAAAGAATGGCCTTTTTTAATTCCAGCCACGAGACGTCCTCGGAAAATTTCAACCGATAGAACGCCAGAGCTCTACCTTGAAGAAACTCTGGGAGGGCGAACGTTAGCTCTTCCACTCTTACTCGTCTGGAGCGGGCAACCTCCTCTAACCTTTTAAGGAATTCTCTGGCGTCGCCGGAACCGTCAAACGTTGGTACCGGCCAGGTGCTATAGTTTGTGTTGATGTGCGGGAGGGATCGGCTCCTCCGACGTAGTAAGGAACTTGTAGGTGGTGTTGGGGGTAATTGTGGAGATAAAAGCGAGCCATCAGTCTGTATTGCTTGCATCACTAGGGTGAGGTCCCTAGAGGCCTGAGCTCTGACCACGGGCGCGACTTCAGGAAGTTCAGGGCCCAGGTTTTTATTGTAGTCGTTGGCCTGCCTCCGAAGCGTTGATAGAGCGCGCTTGGGAACTACGCCGCGCGCTGTCAACGCATGCTTTAGCGTAGCGGCACTTGACGAGTTGACATTGGGGATAACCGAACACGCTGAAGATGCACTCATTTTTAGAGTTGAAAATTATTTTGTACTAAATTCAACCAAAAAGTACGAGAAAAAAATAGAAAATCTACCAGTAACTTGCAACGAGGCAGTTAAAACGAGCCCACACGCTTGGGCGCCATGTGTGAAGGTCCAATTGTTGGCCCTTCTTTGCCGGCTGCTCAGGTTCGAGCTACGCTCTCACCGTCAGGGGATGTCTTCGTTGCAAGTTAAGGTAGTTGAATAATATATACATTAAGGTTTAGCAAAATATATTTTTCGGTCACTTGAATGGGTTGTCACGCCGCCAATACAATTTCAATACAATTTATACATAGATACAATTGCATACATGACTACAACGAAAGGTCAATACAATTTATTTTTGTTAGTAATCAATAATTTGAGATATATCGTAAATAAGTTAATTAATATTTTATACCGCGTGTGTCATCTTGAACCTCTACAAAAAATAAACAAAAAGGGTGTGACGGTACCTGGAGCCTTGTAAGGGTTTGTCGGTGTCGCATCGAACCGACTCTTCGAGAAGCACTAAATACTTCTCCAAGAGATGGGACAGTTCACCACCGGAAATGAATTCAGTGACTATGTACAGCTTCCCTCCAGTCTGCCATTTCGGAAAACAGCTCACAATGAAGGATGGCGACCGCAGACCTCTTGTATATGCACCTCGTCCCTTACTTGCTTTAAACAATTCTCGGATACTATCTGAGCTCGAGCAGAATCCTCAGAGCAAGCAATTTCTTAGATTCAACATGATGTACTTAGTGTACTTTGCGAAATGCACCCTTGGAGATAGCATCCAAATGTTTCAATTGCTTGCTGTGCGTGTCACAGTCGATCTTAAACTCGGGCAAGAAGAAGCTTTCGATATTAGCTACAGGCCAAGCAGTTCGATTGGCTCGGAGGGGAGCCATCAAGTAGAATCATTCCAGGATATTCTAAATCGTCCATTATTATAACGCTTTTACAAATTAATCACAGTCAATATTAATATCAATTACACGAAACTTTAAAAAGATGCTTTAAAGCAAAAATTAAAAAATATTTAAACTTTATTCTGATAAAAATTAACACCGATCAACATTAGCTGTCTATGGTTATTTTACTTTTCACTCCCAACACTTGATTATTAATCACTGGAGTTATCATTTTAACAAGTGTAGTGTGAACACGTATCTTTTTGATCCATAATAAATTTATATTTTGTGCTAGCTTACAGTTCTTTCAACCACTGTTTAATTGTGAAAGATAATTAAGTTACTAATACCTCCACATTTTGAATAAAAAGTTGTCAACGATCTGAAGTTACTTTATTTTCAATTAATCCGTTACTTTATTTTCAATTAATTATTCTATCGCACCACATTCGATATTATTTTTCTCCGATCAAAATACTTTCAAAGTCAAAACCGAAAAAAAAGCCGGCGGGAATCCAGACAGCAACTCGGCGTCACTTGCGCGCGCCGATAGATCGGAACGGCGGGAGAGTAGACGAAAATCGCCGCGCGCGCACCTCTAATTCTCATATCTGCCGATGGCGATACGGTCGTCTGAGGCGCGCGCAGCTCGAACGGCCTTGGACGGGAATATAGATAGAATTGTTGCGCACGCACCCGTACTTTTCATCTCTGCCGATGGGGCGACAGTGTCGGTGCGCACGCACCGAAGGTCACCATCTGTACCGAATCCAATGCCGTGTGATTTGAGTGTCGTAAGGAGTATTTATACTCCTTACAACCTCCATACCCAGGGCCTCCAAGCCCCAAACAAATAATTCTCACCAGGTACATATGGGTATATAGAGATAGATATATATCTATGTCTCTCTTTTCCAATTTTAGTTCCCCACGTAAATTGTTGGTGGCGTCGAACCTATAGGAGGTGGCGCCGAATCTGGTGGTGGCGCGCGCTACCACCGTGAAACTAATAGTAAAAAATATTTTCGCCTGTTTTTTTATGTTATTATTATTTTCTGAAGTATAGTATGTAAAAACATATTTTTAAGTTTCGTATTAATTTTTAAATAAATTAATCAATATTTATATATTTTTTTAATACAAAAAAAACATAAAATTAATAAGTTACATTACAATTTTACTAATGCACTATGGGAACAGATTTCATCATATGGCAATGTTTCAACATTTTCAAAGTAGTGTCTAGTCCCAGCTCTTATTTTCTGCATTATTAGGATAGGTTTGTTTGTTTATAATAATAAGTGAGCGAGTTGCTTTATTAATGGAATTTTATATTATTATAAATTAAATTTTCATTTTTTATTTAATTTTTCGCATTTAATATAAAATTCCACAGCTCATTTGACTCCATAATACGAGATCTCAACCAATCAGAGAGCCAACCGGAAACCGGAAACAAAATGTTGATTGTACCACGCTAGTCATTTTCAACGGCATAAAAAATCGCCATATTTGTTCGATTTTTGTGTCGTGTTTGTCATTCGTTGCCGTTGTCGAAGTTCTAAATGTTTTATAAAATGGAAAACAGGAAAAAGTCCCATCGCTACTGTAGTGTCGGTTCGTATAAATCGACGGATTTAATACAGAAACAATTCTGTTTCGCGATCGATGGATTTCGTTGTGCGGAAATGATATACTGCGTCACGTTGAAACAATGACTTTTTTGTTGTTTTTCTCCAAGGAATTTTATCAATAACAGCATTTCCGTAAGTACATTATGTTTTCTATCAAACAGTGCAAGTATATTGGTCTTGAATGCGTCATTTTTTAAGGTTAATGTATTAAAAAAAATTGCGTTGGATGTATATCATTTTGGTCAATACAAAGTAATTTTTGTTTTCTATTAAACAATATAAGTATATCGCTCTTGACTGGGTCATTTTTTAAGCTAAACAAGTTGCGTTGTTATGTTTTATTTTGGTGATTTGTGTTTTTGCGTTGATATTTATTTTGTACTTTTACAGATCATACGAGTTGCATGATTGCAAAACACATAAAAAAACAACCCATCGGTTTCCATTGAAGCATAAACACGTGTTTGAGGAATGGAAAATAGAATCCTTTAACCCAAAATTCCTTGGATTAGATGACAAAGAAATCTACAATAAGTTTGAAGTTTGAGACGCAAATCTCTCAGCAGGATTACCAGGTAAAATTGCTACCTTTTATTGTGTTATTTAGATTGTGGCATCACCAATGTCAAATACCTCTTTCTGAATACGATTTAAAGAAAGTTGCATTATAATTAATATATCTGATATAAATAGTTTTGTTTAGTGATTTTATTTATTGTTTGATATATTTTGGTTTGGATACATATATAAATCTTGTGCTATATAAAATACGCATTTTCATGGAAACTACGAAATACTATGAAAATATTGTATATAGATGTATTGATGTGTGTGAAATATTCCACCTCGGTACAGACAAAGCCTAGTGAGGTGGATATATAATACATACATACCATCACGGCATGTCCCTCACGGGGTAGGCAGAGAGAACCGAACGCCACATTTTTCTATCTTGACACACATTCATCGCCTCAACATTCATACATCGTCTTATACATGTTCGTCTGTTGTTCACGCTTTTTACATTTCCATCTTTCAGAATATCGTTTACATAGTCGTGCCATCCTTGGGCGCCCCCGACCTCTTATTCCGTTCCTGTCAACTTTGTATATTTTCTTTGTCAGGAGTTCTTCCCATGTGGCCAAACCATCAATGTGTTAAATTTCATTCTGTTAATTGCATCTTTCTTGATCTTACATTCTCTCCTTGTATCTTCATTCCGAACTCTGTCATACATCGTTCTGTTACAAATTCTTCTAAGCAATCTCATTTCAACTACATTTATTCTGTTTTCGTGCGACTTCTGCCATGTCCAGGTCTCACTTGCATATGTCAGGGTTGGCACTACGATTGCGTTATGAATGGCAACTTTAGCATCTCTTGATATGTTGTGATCATTCATAACTGGTCTAAGTGCTCCATTCACTCTGTTTCCTGCCATAACTCTTCTTTTTATATCCTTATCAGGCCGTCCATTCCGTTGGAACATACTACCCAGATAGACATACTCGTCGACTTGTTCAAGCCATTCACTCTACTTTTATTCGAAACACTGTTCTGCTTTCACTCTTTTCAAAGACCGTTACCTTTGATTTGCTGGCATTCATTCTTAGTCCGTTTTCTATGCATCCTTCATATACCATACTTACAAGATACTGTAACTCTTCCATACTTACAGTACTTTGTCGTCTGCATACATGGGATCACGTACTATTACAGTACTCCGTTTGAGACCCTTACTTTCATACTTAAGGGCTCTTATGCAGAAATCAATGTAGAGATTAATCAATGTAGCCAAGGGGACATTGATTGGGATTGAGGGACATGATATTGTAATTTTTATTAATAAATAAATACAAATACAAAATATTTTTTTTTTTTAATTTGCAGGATTCAATAAGGAACCGACCAGGGAAAATGCTTTTTCTACCCTCAAAAAACCACAGGAACATTTTTAAACATTTTAAGTGAGTACCTACTTATATCCTTTTACATAATCATTCCCTTATAGGTTTTGGAATCTCATGACACGACACGCTACCCGTGAGGTCCTGGTATTTAGAATATGACTAGTTTTCTTTACTGTATATTTTTCTTTTATCCTACACAAGAAATTTTATCTTCCACGATATTTCAACTCTAACAAGCGTAGGGGTCCATCAAGCTGATCACTTGAAGTCCTTTTTGGATCAAAAAGGACATAGTCGTAATGAATGTGTACCTAATATACATTTGAATAACTAGAATAGGTTTTATTCAATACAAATATCTATATAGACAGAGTAGTACCTATATAAGTAAGTAACTAAGGAGAAAATATTTTTATTTTTCAGATTGTTCAGCCACTTCTACATCTGGTGGTAAATTTGCAGAAACATCTTTCGCTACATGTAAATTTGTAGAGCCAGAACCTGTGTGTTTTACGAACCCAATAGGTATGTTTACAATTATTTACATAATATTTATTTATTCGGGACAATATTGATTTAACATGGCTTATTAAACTCTTGGAAAAATACTATATGAATCTGGGCCCCTTGAGCTACGTTACAAATAATAACATTTCGGTCATGAGAAATGCCTGTTTGTTGATTTGTTTTTGTAAGGAATTTTATATTGTTTAATGTCACGGTGTAATATAGATGGGTGGTGGTAATGCGGTTAGCACTCTGGTTTAGTAATCCAGTGGTCGCGAGTTCAAATCCTTTCACAACCGATTTCGTAAACCTATAGCACAAACAAAAATAAAATAACTTTCCACAACGTTGAATATGGAACTATAAACTAATTAAATTTAATACTCAAATCAACAATGATATCAATATACTTATTATGAAGTATGAATGCTGCGAACAAAGATTTAATAACTATGTAGTATCGTAATGTGTCTAATATTTTTGGAAAAAAAAAAAACAAAATAACTATGTAAAACCGAAATGTCAAATATTTGGCATGGTATAATTGTAAACTGCTAGCCCTAGAACTGGGATACCTAGTTGGGCAGCAGTAATCTTCATAATAGTCTTTGTGACAAAGGGGTTAAAAATTAAATAAATAAAATAAAATATGCACACATGCACATTTACGCACGCACTCATGGATACAGATTTGGCAAGCTACTAATGACTATCACAAGATTTATTTTTCGAAGAGAGCATCAATCAACAACAAAATCTGCAACTTCTACACTTCATTTCAAGCATCATTGAACTATCTTGGTACATTGAGGACATCTAAGTTGGATCAAATTCATACTTCAATTCAGAGTTACTCAGTTGTCTTCTTGTATTTATTGTATCTCCTACAATGTATTTTAGGAAACATACTTTTCTTATAATGAGGAGTGATTTTTAATCTGTGATCCCTTTTATAATTTTATATTGTAATTTTGTATTAATTGTATCTCCTACAATGTATTTTAGGATACCTACTTTTATTATAATGACGTCATTTTTAATCTGTGATCCCTTTTGTATATTTATATTGTCCTCCTAAATATTTTTTTGTAACACAAACTTAATTTTTTTTTATCAATTACAGATGTATCGGGATGTGGAGGATTACTTCGTGGTATCGTCATGACAGACTGGAGGGGGACCTATGTAGCGGAACATTCCTACGATGTTGAATATGCTGCTATAACGAATATACTGCAACATCTCTTATATTAATAGTGTGTACAATGTACAAATGTTTCATTATTTTTGATTATTATATGCAACTAGATATATCATTGGTAGCATATTATTTAATACTTTGAATCATTTAGTTAATTTTAATTTTATTGATATTTATAAATTTATCGTACATTTGCTGTTGTATCAATATGTTAAAATTTGTAATCTAAAGTAATAAAGCAATCAAAATGTTAGTGTATGTGTGTGTGTGTGTGTTTGTCTCACGCCTTCTGAAAAACCAAGAGCATCTAAAAATCTAATTTATGTGCGAACGTGTACCTGTATACCTGATGCAGTGTCACGCTAAAAATAATGCGATAAAAATTCTGAATTTTAAAAATATTTCAATAATTATTTTTTTCATACAAAATTTTCCAAGTCGTATCTGTCAAAAAAGTGTACATTTTGCACGCAAATATCTGTTAGTTTAAAAGTTAGAAGTACGTATTTACACGAAAAAAATTTACTTTCAAGTATAACTTAGCGTTTAAGTGAAAAACATGGTGAATATTTTGTATAATTATAATGTTTAACTTATTTTTAAAGTAAGCGTTTTGTACATAAATGCCGCCATTTTAATATCTTTTCATACAATATTTCATTTTCCTACCGAATGAATATGTTCTTGAAAATAATAAACCTTTGAAATAAATATAATTATGAAATAATAAAATGAAACACAAGACATTACAGCAAGTTTTAAGACGTATATTGTAAAAGTCTGTTAATTATTAGTAAAGATATGGGCATAATAAAATTGCATAATTTGTATATAATATTTGATATTTCGGACAATTTTCATTTTTATGGCATCGAACAAACCAATGTAGGTACCTACATATTCAAAAAATGTATCCGAACCATTCGATATTACTTACGTGTTCGAATCGTTTCCATGGCTACAGAAAGAATGTGATATTCAAATAAAATTTGTTAGGAATCGAATTTATTTAGAAGGTTGTTGTAGGTAGGTACCTACCTAATACTATTTACTTACAAATCAACAATAATATACCTATACTGATTTCCTATAGGAAAATTATTTTATTTATTTATTTATCAACCGTTTGTCCGATTATAATGAAACTTTGGTGAATTGTCGAGCGTATGCCCAGGATGGTTTTTGGATTTAAACTTTTTTCTTATTCTTCTTCTTCTTCGTGTATTTGGTCGTTTTACCTATGAAGGGGGAGTATCCTGGGAAAAGAAGGTCCGACTGTCCCTCCATCTCTTCACAGGTCTTCCAGGACGGGTTCTGCATATAAAATTTTTTCTTCTTTTCTTCAACGTGTACTTGGTCATCTTACCTATGAAGATGAACTATCCTGGGAGATGAAGGTCCAATTTTCCTTCCATCTCTTCGCAGGTTTCTGGATTTAAACTTTTTTCTTCTTCTTCTTCATCGTCTATTTGGTCATTTTACCTTTGAAGGTGGACTAACCTGGGAGAAGAATGTCCAATTTTCCTTCCATCTCTTCGCAGGTATCTGGATTTAAACTTATTTCTTCTTCTTCTTCTTCATCGTGTATTTTTGGTCAATTTTACCTATGAAGTTGGAGAATCCTGGGAGAAGAAGGTCCAACTGTCCTTCCATCTCTTCGCAGGTATCTGGGTTTAAACTTTTTTCTTCTTCTTCGTGTATTTAGTCATTTTACCTATTAAGTAGAGCATCCTGGGAAAAGAAGGTTCTTTCATCTCTTCGCGGTTCTTCCAGGATGGTTTCTGGATTTAAACTTTTCTTAACCGACTGATGGGACGGGATGTAATGAAGGGAAGGGAGGCACTAAAGGGCCTGAAGGGACGGGAGGTATAAAACTGCCTGAAGGGACGGAAGGTACTGAAGGGCCTGATGGGAAGGGACGTAATGAGGGATTAAAGGGACGGGAGGTACTGAAGGGCCTGAAGCGGCGGGTCCTGGAGTCTAATTCTTTTTCTTCTTAATTTTATGTAGACCTTTAGGGCAGTTTTTATACAAACTATTTCCTATTGTCTAATTCATCTTCTTCTTCTTTTATGTATACATTTGGGTCATTTTTTTATAAAAATTATTTCCTTTAGTCTAATTATTATTCTTCTTCATTTAAGTACGTAGACTTTTGGGAGAGTTTTAATACAAACTATTTCCAATAGTCTTATTCATTTTCTTTTATGTAGACCTTTTGGTCAGTATTTATACAAACTATTTCCAATAGTCTAAATATTCTTCTTCTTCTTTTTTGTAGACCTTTGGGTGAGCTTTTATACAATCTATTTCCAATAGTCTAATTCTTCTATTAGGTATATGTATTTTTACTTATTTTATGTAGACCATTGGAATAGTTTTTTATACAAACTATTTCTTATAGTCTTATACTTATTTTTCTCTTTTTTATTTAGTCTTTTGGGTTAGTTTTAAGTCTAATAGTCTATTGTGCAGAAATATTATTAACGATATGCATACTTGATGAAAATACATATGAAATGAATGGGATATGGGATGTGACGATATAACCTGCACTAGAATCTTTTCAATACTTTTGTTTAATTAAATTTAAACCATTTATATCATCCTATTTTGAATAATTTTCAACACCTAATATTTAAAGAATGGGGGTTGTGGCCATTACTGAACTCTTCACAACATTTATATTCAAATTAAAAACTATTTACTATAGTTCAAGTCTTCTTCTTCTTCGTTAATGAAGACTTTCAGTCAAATTGAGCAAAAATATAATGCACACTTGATGAAAAAATATAAAAACGAATGGGATGTGACCAATACTAGATCTTTTCAGTACCTACGTTTGTTTAATCAAATTTTAACCACATCCCAACATCCAAAATTACTAAATTTTCAATAGGTACACATTACAATTTGTTTTCGATGATAATATTTAAAAATGGGGGTTGTGGCCAAACCAATCTCTTTACAACGTTGATAAACAGTCATATTTAAAACCATTACGCATAGTCCATGCGAGCAAAAATTGTATAAATATTATACTTCATTCACACTTTATAGCAATATATAAAAAAGAATGGGTTGTGGCCATCACTTGAACATTTTACAATACTTAAACTCAATCAAATTTCAAACCACTTTTCATAGTCTGATATTGCAAAATAATTGGGTGACAATATTATAAAAACGATTGCTTTTTCTTTCACAATTTTACATTCTTGGCCAACGGCGGGACATAAAAGCTAGTAACTTAATAATAGACGAGGAAGATCTTAATGAAAGGAGCGATTCTTTACAGAAGGAATGCTAAAGTACTTTAAATTGTATTAACGAATATACTGCAACACCTATTATATTAATAGTGTGTACAATGTATAAATGATTCATTATTTTTGATTATTATATGCAACTAGATTTAACATTGTTAGCATATTATTTCAACATTTGAATCATTATTTTAATTTCATTTCCTGCCCCATAGAACTAACGTAGAATATGATATTTATAAATTTATCGTACATTTGCTGTTGTATCAATATGTTAAAATTTGTAATAACTTAATAATAGACGAGGAAGATCTTAATGAAAGGAGCGATTCTTTACAGAAGGAATGCTAAAGTACTTTAAATTGTATTAACGAATATACTGCAACACCTATTATATTAATAGTGTGTACAATGTATAAATGTTTCATTATTTTTGATTATTATATGCAACTAGATATATCATTGGTAGCATATTATTTAATACTTTGAATCATTTAGTTAATTTTATTGACTGCCCCACAGAGCTAACGTAGAATATGATATTTATAAATTTATCGTACATTTGCTGTTGTATCAATATGTTAAAATTTGTAATAACTTAATAATAGACGAGGAAGATCTTAATGAAAGGAGCGATTCTTTACAGAAGGAATGCTAAAGTACTTTAAATTGTATTAACGAATATACTGCAACACCTCTTATATTAATAGTGTGTACAATGTATAAATTATTCATTATTTTTGATTATTATATGCAACTAGATTTAACATTGTTAGCATATTATTTCAACATTTGAATCATTATTTTAATTTTATTGCCTGCCCCACAGAACTAACGTAGAATATGATATTTATAAATTTATCGTACATTTGCTGTTGTATCAACCCTCCCAACGCTACGTAGTGCGCTTCTTCGGAAGAGTAAAATGAACCCAATTACTAATAGCTGGTGTCCCCTACGTAGACATGTTAAAAAAAAAAAAAAATGTTTAATTGATTGGCTTGATTTTAATATCATTAATTATTGATAGGGTCTTAAATTAAAGATTTTTCGAAAAATGGTCAACGTCAAGAAATTACTCTCTTAGTCATGAGTCAGTAACTTTGAGACATAGTTGAAATCATACTCCACGTAGAGTAGATAGTTTCAGATTCAAGTAAACATCCTCTGACGTATAATCTACATAATTGCAATGTTTTTTTTTTTTATCCGATTTTTAGTGAATTGTATTATATTATGTATGGAAGGCTTGGCCATATTGAGCTACCTTCCTTTATATTTTAATGGATATTGTGGATAAGTAAAGATGCTGTTATTTGAATAAAGCAAATCATTTTTGATTATCCTTCAATCGACCGAACGGTAGCGACTGACGGAACGGAAGCGATTCAATAATTAATGATATTGAAATCTAGCCAATCAATTATACATATTTTCTTTTTTTGCATTTTCACTTACACAAGTTATTATAGTATTCTTATTTTTGTGTATTTTGTAATATGTATATTGTTTTTATTACCAATAAAAAATTAAAAATTAACAATGTTTTTTTTTAACCTAAATTTTATGTTTTCATTACTCCTTTGTGTATTGTTCCTCATAATGCTTGAATAACATAAAAAATATATGAGGAACAATATATTCAAGCAATATGAGGAACAATACTCAAAGGAGTAATGAAATACCTACAACAAATAAATAAATAAAATATTTGAATATCCCGCCCCCACGATTGGCCACGCCTCCTCGATCTTTCTACCTATTGCAATAGATGGCGACACTCGTATCGTTTTCATCATTTCATGCGACGCGGCCAATCAATGTACGATAGCTTGTTTTCTATAGTTAGTGTGTTCTATGTCCATACCTTAAGTAACAGGGTCATTCAAGTTGATATGATTTGAATTGTTTCATACAACAAATTATCTAAATTGTGGGAAGGTTTATACCTTTACTAGGTAAATTAAATTCTTTTATTCAATTGAGACCTATAGTTGTTAAACTTTGGGGAATCAATATATAATTATTTTATAGTTAATGATTGGTTTATTTTTGTTAAATCAATTCCGTTCTGTTCTTTTCCTTCTCATACTTATTGGTACCTTTTCTTCAAATAAATACATATAGTTTTTTTTTTATTTTATAACTTAATTTTTTTTTTCCCATACTGATGATTTGCTAATTGTTGTTGAACCATTTACCGAAGGGAAGGGGTTTATTTTGAATAAGATAACTCTATCTTGGCCTTAAATTTTAAAATTAATCGATTTTACTTTCTTGCAACCTTTTTCTTATTATAATTAAAGATAATTTTATACCTAACTCACAAGGTAAATTTTGATTGTTGTTTTTCTTTTTATTTCAAAGGAGGGGTTTTTATTTGAATAATATACGTCTATCTTGGTTTCCTTTTAATTTTAATTTGTTCAATTTTCCTTTTTTTTTTTTTCTTGCAACCTCTTCTTCTTTTAATTAAATTTAAATTTCATATTTAAATCTTATAGTAAATTTGATTGTTGTTTTTTTTTTGTTTTATAATTCAAAAATTCTCTTATCTACATATCATCAGGATCTCGGTCATCTTGATCTGGTGTACCTTCTTTGAAGAAAAAAAATACATATATGTGTCTAGTTTTTTTAAATTATAATTATAATTCTATTTTGAATAATTTTTCCTTGAATTATTTTATTTTGTTGTTGTTCCCTTGTCGTTTTCTGTTTTTCTTTTCTTGTTTTATTGTCTGAATAAATGCAGAGATCTATACAAAGCATTTGAGTTTCTTTTATATTTTTTTTAATAATTAATTCACAAAAGATTTTTACTCCATTTTCAAATATGGACCTATTCAAAGGGTAATAAGTTTTTTTTTGAAATATATATATATAATAATTATTTGACAAATAACTACACAGTCACCTTACGTATGTAAGGCTCATTCATCCGAATCCTGGACTGTAAATGAGAGACGGCGTATGGTAAGTTGGACATCTACGCAGGGGAGAGTTCTCATCAGTCATCAAATTTAATATACTTTATTATTTAATTAATTTTTTTTTACTTTATTTTTAAAACCTTTAACTTGTGGCATCCGCCCCGGGCAAATTTAAAACAAAGCAAGATTTATCTTAGCTTAAAAATTAGGGTGTGACATTACCATCAGGTTATAGATGAGAATAATTTTGTCACCCATGTACCTAGACCTTGATAAAAATACACACCAGCAGTATTAGTGAAACATTTCTAGCCAAGACTCGATTCATTTCACCATGTTTCTAAATTTTGATGATATTTGGTGCCAAGCATGTTACAATTTAAAAAAAGCTGACATATATTCATTTGAACTTGACTTAACAAGTAAAATAGACAATAAAATTCCATGAGAACAAAAATTAGAACTACGTTTATTTCGATTTACAACTCCCCCAAATTATTTTAATAATTCTAAAAAAAATTTAACAATAATGGTGATTAGTTTTGACTAAAATGTTCACATGTACCAGACATTATCAATAGTCTTCGATACAAGTATTAATATAACATTTCATATTATAAATGATACTCGGAAAAAAATCCACTTACGTCTTTTGACATCAGTTTTTCTCACTGGTGGCTCTGTCTTTATTGAAGATCCGATTTCTTTATCTTCTTCATTGTTCACATCGTCTTTCAATGTTCCTTTCTTAACATCCATTAAAATCTGTATTAAATCTGGTCTAGCTATATTTTTTTCTTCGCGATCGTTCATGGTTCCTAACACAAGCTGACGAAAATAAAGACCAACATGCGCAGGCAGAAATGAAGCACTGAAGTACTAAAAATAATTTCATACTAGATTAATATTATTATTGATTACTTATTCTAGTCTCTAAACGTTACACTACGTGGAGATCACCACTAGGTGAATAACGAGCTATGTATGTTCAGCTTGCAGCCAAAGAAGACTAGCAAATTAAGTTGGGGTGGCCGCAGCCCAAACCTAGGATTCTAAGCAACATTTCGGTACCCTTTTATTCAATTTTTGCCTCTGAAAGAAATAGGCAGACGTCTTAATGTCTTGCTCAAACCCTCAGCAGGTTTTGGACTCTTAGTGGCAATGGTATATGAAATATGCTAGATATAGTTTACCCTTGTGTTGTCTGAAGTGCACCCTCGGGGATGAACGGGAAATATAGATTCAATAACGTTCTCGATTGGGTGGAGTAAGGAGTTTGCGTAAAACGTTCATGTAAACGTTACATACTCCATTAATCCACTAATTCTATAGTTAACTATGGATCAATCCCACCATAGAAGTGATTTTTCCAAACAATAATGTAATTTTTAATGTATTTACCATGGGAAAATAGAAGTGGCATGGGCAAGCCCAAAAAAATGGATCAATGATATTATTAGGACGGCGTGGAGGAGAAAATGGATGAAGATGGCATCAAACAGACAAAGGTGGAAGGAAATGGAAGAGGCATATCTTCAGCAGTGGAGGGAAAAAGGTTGATAAAAAAGAAGACGAAGAATGTAATTTTGTAATAATATGACACCTAAAAAGTTTAATTATTACTGAAGATAAAGGCTGGCCAATCTTGACTTTGGTATGACTCATCGCAAAAATATGTCGATCGAACAAAAATACTTCTGCTTTTAATGTATCTATTTCTTATTCTCTGTATATAAAAAAACAAAGACGGAAGATGAAAGTAAGTCGCAGTGAAAAAACCAAACTCCCATATAAAATGTTGAAACGTACGTCTTTTATAAATCATACACTTATTTCGAAGATACCACGTGACGTTTGTGAATGTGAATGACGTTTTAAAGAAATATTTCAAATCTTCGTCTATAGGGTGACAATTTGTCCTAGTGCGTATTTTTAAACAACAAAAACATTATTTTAACAAATAGAATGTATGAAATTTGTTTCATACACAACACAACCATTTATTTGTCATTGATATTTTATTATTTATTAAATATTTTGTCAAAATTTCTATAATATTCTTATTGTAATGATTACGAAACCATGTAAGGTACGTAAAATAATGTGCAAATATTAAAATATATGTACAGTTATTGAATAAAATTATACTCTTTAGAGAACTGCAGAAGCATGTGGTATCACCGAATATAATGTGTCCACGATAAAAAAGAGAATGAGTAGTGATACACCTCTATTAGAAACACCAAAAAAACGTAGAGTTATAAAAATTAATATGTCGACGTTGACAATTTTACAAAAAATGCAGTCAAAAGAAAAATATATGAAATGCATTCAAAATATAAGTTGAACATCTATAAAAATGAAATTGATTATGATTTATTACCCTTACTATTCTTTTCATTCTATCAATATTTGTCCATCATATCGGTTTTTCAAGTTCCTATTGTGAGAATTTCAATAACTCAAAATAATGATGAAATATTTATATGTTTTTAGTAATACCTGTCACTTTGAAATCGCTCGAAACGAATGATGACACACCGGATATCGAGGACAGTGATTAAATGACATTGAATATTTACTAACGTGATGTGTTTAACATGACCTGTTTTACTTTTGAAAAATTGTTTATATTGTGTAAAGTCCTCAGTTGCAACATCAAATCACAGTAAACCTTCAACATACTCGAACCAGTTGCTTCTCGGACTCCTCCATTAACACAGCAGCCCTACTATAGAACAATCTTGACCGAATTCTGTGTTTCACCTTCTCTTATTATAAGATCGAAAAAATATATTATTAATTTATCAGATTGCAAACCTTCCCAAAGGCTACGTAGTGCACTACTTCGGAAGCGTAGAATGGACCCAATTCCTTATAGCTGCCCTTACGCAGACATGTTAAGTAAGGTAAGAATTAATAATTACATTCTTTATTGTCTTAAATGATGTAATAAGTGAAAATGGAAAGATGATCAAAGTTAAATAAAAAAATTGGGTCCATTGTAAACAAAATGATGGTCACCGTATTGACATCCAAATTACATGTACAAACATACGACTTACGACGGGTCGCATAGTTTTTTGATGACGTCATACTAAAGTCAAGCGTGGCCGGCCTATAGTAGGTTTTACTTTACATACATAGGCCCAGTATTTCAGTCGGCCCTTAGGAGTTTAACTCAAGTTTAACAAAAATATTGCGTATTTCAGTACCAAATCTTCCCTCAAATACGTCACTAAACCACAAATATTTAACTCAACGTTTCTGGCGGATTGCGTGTCTTAATCTTGAGTTAAGTATTGTTTCTAGTCTTTTTCGCCAGGTGGCGTACTAATCGCCGCACGCTTTAATGTTTTATTTCATTTTATACTACAAATAACTATGCATAATAATTATAATCATGATTTATTTTTGATGTTAAAATAAAAGACTTGATATAGAAGTGGTTCATGTATTTAATATTTATTTTCTTTTTTACATAATTATATTGTATTGCCTGACAACAAACGAAATAAACTGTCAGCCATAATGAAACGTCAGACACGCAACTTTATTTTTGCGATGTTTTTTCATCCCACTTTTTAAATTGATCCATCCTGTTTCTATATATATAATGTGTATTCTTAAATTTTCTACATAAGACACTATTTTACCATTATCACTTAGTTCCATATCTATCTGTAAAATGTACATACATTTTGCATTGAAGTACTACGTACGTAGTACATATTCTTCAATCACATTTTTTCACTACAATGTTTGATTTTAATTAAAAAAAACATCGATCTGTATAATAAATTGAAAAAGTAACATCCCGTGTAATGAAACAAATAAAATAATGTGTTGTTATAACAATAAAATAATATTAGTCACAGCTTCGCGTCACGTATCATTTAAGGTTATTACAATTTGACTTGAATTTGACAGATGCGTTATAGACAATAACCATAGAAAACGTAAAATATATCTATAGTTGAAGATTACGTAACTGACGTTTCATTTTGCACTGAAATACGCGAATGAAATTTAATCTTCCCTAAACTTTTAACTTGGATTACTAAATCCAACGATTTAAGGGCCAACTGATATCTCGGGCCATAGAGTTACTTTAGAATTTTTAAAATTCATCGGTTGTACTTTGACTATCAATCATATATACCTATTTATATAGGTATGTAGTTTACGATAATTACCTTCGATATCTTTGGAAACAGTTGCATTAGGAGAATTTTCACCAACACCCATCCCGAAAAGCTATTTGACATATCTTTTCCCATCATATAGAACTCATTGCTTGGTTCTTCTAAAGAATTGACCTTTAAGCCAAAGGCGCACGAAGCTATCACATCAGTGGTGCAGCGAGTGAATGCGTCTTTCATTTCCAACTCTAAAATCCCCTCTGCTGAAGTAATATTTAATCTATTTATTTCTTAAAAAAACATGTAAGTGCATTATGGAGTGATGTAAATTTATTCTATATAGAGATCTAGCACCAAAACAAACTGATATTTTATTCTAAACCTTTGATTCATTTACGTCAAATAATTACTTAGGTACTCATACACGCTTTTTCATTTTAATCTGACTTCTTTTGTTATTTTTTCAAGATCCTATTCATAATATCATCATCTTACCAGCTTCTTCATGATTGATCTCTGCATCTTCCATTCATATCTCATGTTTATTCAAACGCTTTAAAAAGTCAAGTTTTCTCTATGCACTTATTATTTTCAATGATTGATACATCACATTTAAAACAACCTTTATTTTCCTGTCTGTTTAATTCTTTCGAATAAAACTCTGCCATTTGCTCTCCGCACTCCACCATATACTGGAACATTCCTCTTATCTTGAAACTTGTGAACGCCGGACTCAAAGTGGACCTCATTTCTCTCCATCTTTCTCCTACAAAAAATAAATTTAATCTAAATATAATTAATCTATATAAAAAAAACACTAAAATTGATTAAGTATTAATTTGTATTTCACATATTCAAATGAAACACATATATCATCGTCTTAGATCTGTGATGGGCAAACTTTTTAAGGGGAGGGCCAGATAAAATAAAAAAATACCTAGGCGGGACGAAAATTTTTTAGCAAAACATTTTTTTATAAGTGATAAACTTTATTTTAGATTTTGACATTACACACAACATATATTTATAGATTATTCTTTAGAAGAGTATGGCTTATGTGACAGATGAAACTGTGACTGAGCTTCTAAAAATTGATCGTAATCTGGTAGAAACTGGGATGAGCTGATTCGCAGTAGTGAAGCTAAACGGTGGTCAGTCAATCGGTTTCTAACACTGTTTTTGCGAAGCTTCATAGTAGGAAGATGCAAACATTATTCTATTCTAGCTACGCAGAAAACACATTTTGTCCTATTCTATGTGTAATTTTAAGGGTTATTCGAAACCATGTCGCGGGCCGGATTGACTACCCGGAAGGGCCGGACTTGGCCCGCGGGCCGTACTTTGCCCATGACTGTCTTAGATGCTTGGCGGTTAACAAAAAACATCAATTCATATACTCCTTAACTTTGTGGTATTCTTTCATGTCCTCTCATTCCTAATTCAGTTCCACTCTTTTTTCATATCATTTTTTTTTACGAGTTGCAAATGTATATATTTACTTACGAGATGCAAAATAATATGCATAATTTACTTGGCAATTTTGAATTTTCAAAATCATTAACTGTATATTGCCCATACCTCTTAATGCAATCAAATTGCCAGCAAACATTATATCGCTGTCTGGATCTGGTACACTGTAGTGATCAGTAAAACTATCAAAGTCCTTCACAGCAATTTGTTTTATCAAATCAAGATCTTTTACAATAAGAAGTGGACTGGGAAAAAGACGAAAACCGAAGTATCTGGAAAAAACAAAGATATTATTACAATAAAAAAAATTAGAACCATTATTTACAGTACGAGGCTGTCCCGATTGTAAGCTAAAACCATTCCGCGCGCAATATGAATGCTAAACAAGCAGTGCGCATGTTCAATGAAATGTCACTTTTATCAAAGCACCTATTTTCTATGCATTTATCCTCACAATATATTATAATATATGCGCTCGATAGATAGTGGGCGTAACACTCATGGATAGAGTCCGGAACGAGGATATAAGGAGGAGATGCGATCATCCTCATGGGGTAGAGGGTGAAGACGTCAATGGAGAGACCATGTAGAGAGGACGGGAGACAATCGACTAACCAAAATTGTCTCCAAGGAAGTCCCGGAGGGTTGTAGAGCAAGGGGGAGACCAGCAAAAAGATAGAGTGACAGCTGAACACCCAGATTACAAGAGGCAGTCTCCGACCGAAAAACAGGCCCTCGGCCTAAAACCAGAGGAAGAAGAAGAATATATCTCTTTTCTATGATCTACACGTTTATCTTGCATAGGTAATAATAGGTAGAGGTTATGAGAAATTTGTCTTCTAAACGTAATGCACGCGTGTTGTTTTGTGTATGACTGTCATTTTATAAATTATTTTTTGTGGTATATTTAATCATAGCAAAATGTCTGAGTTTATATCACAAAACCAATGTGAAATCTGTAAAATAAAGTTTTCCAATAAAGGCAATTTATATCGAATTTACGGAGAAAGCTCATGAAACAAGGAACAGAAGATCCGATTGTTACTTCAAAGCCATAATTATAAAATCTGTCCAGTTTGTAATCATTCATTTACAAGAACTTCATATTTACACAAACATTGGTTGAAATAAATTGAACGAATCGACAATTGCATTCATATTTTAAAGGATTATCTTTATATATGTACATACTTATCACACATCATGCATGCATTATTGTTTCAAAAGCAAACAAAGTGGAATTGCAGAGCTACTCATGACGTTGATTGAGATCAAAGATTCAGACTTAAGAAATCTATAGGACTAAACTTGTGTTTATTTACACTAGTTGCATGCAACACGTGGTCGTAACGAGTGGTAATGAAACTAGTGTTGAGTTCAAGAAAATACTTGCCACGGCTAATATAACAAGTGTTACTTTGGACTAATACAGAGGATCACGTGTAGGTACTGGTCAAATACTGATCTATTAGATTTTTAAAATTAAGACAATATAATAAAGTATTAAAAAATATATATCATGCCGACCGCCGTTGCACAGTTGGTAAATCGTTCGGTTTCTGGCGGGCGTCGTGGGTTCGATTCCCAGCAGAGGAGAAATTGATTTAAATTCATTTCTCACGCAAATATTGCTTCTCTGGGCAGGAAACACTGGTTAGTTGGAAGAAATTGCCATACGGCAATAAACTCGCCACTTGCGCAGGGTGCAAGAAAGTGTTTATTATTATTAATTATTTATTTTGTTATTCATCTTATTAGAGAATTAAAAGATCAAAACAAAATTAATATATCATTAAAAGGGCATATTTTAAACAATACATGATCCTTAAAGTTGAATTTTTCTTCTGTGTGTAGGTAATTAGGATACCCCTCTCTCGAACACGAGTTTTTATCTCCATATAGATTATCAACATTGTCATTTTGTTATAATATATATTGATCAAAGTAAAAATATTGTGTAATTTTATATACCTACCTAAATAAAATAATAAATAAAAAAATATATACATATTCCTTTCGAAAAAATTTTATTCTTGATTTTTTAACAAAATTCTGATATTTAATATCAATCAATATATTTCATTCATTTCAAAATGTATGTTTAAAAATAACTATGTTATACTTAAAAGTGACTGAAGCACAAATTTATTGAATCAAATTGTATTTTGTGAAATGATTTACGTAACTCAAAATTTACCTTTCATCAGGAAAAGCATCGTAAGACCTCTGTATAGTATCTTTCATATGTTCGCTTCCTGATAATATTGGATAGAAATCCTCTAATATCGGAAAATATCCAGAGAGCTTTTTAACTCCTCTTTTTGTAAAATATGCGTCTTTCCTTTTTAAGTACAAATATCCTAGAAACAGTAAAAATATTGCTCCAAGAATCCAATCCCAAAATCTGAACTCCATTGTGATATCTAAAATAATAGTAATAATAATATATCTGTTATTTAAAATATGGCACTAGGTTATTTCTGCCTACAACGAAAGGGATATTACGTGATTATTTTCATTTTTACAATAAGTAACATTTATTTTTTTTTAAATTGTTTACAATATTAAACAATTTTTTTTAATGTTTTATATATCTCTAAGAAGTAGCTATATATTTTTAAATCAAAAAGCAATTTTATGTCAAATATTAATTTAAGAGGACATATAACGCTAAATCAAGTGACTGAAAACATGATATTATATTAAAATCGCCCAATGCACTATGAAATTACGCTTTAGTAAGGGCGTGCGTTAAAAAAGGATTTTAGTAGTTTTTACGTGACTCAAATTATTGGAAACCCAAAATTTGTTGATATTTTTGCAATTTGAACAAACCTTAGTTGAAATGAAAAAAAAATCGGTCATTCACTTTGATTTCATTCACACTTTAACCACATAAAAGATTTATTTCTCTTCGACCCATAGTTATGTAATAATTTTAAAAATAATGCTGTCAGAAAGAATATTTTTTTATTGGAATTTGGGCTGAATTTTAAAATTGTGTGACGAACATTCACTAGAGAAATTTTGAAAACACTTATTTATTTATTTTTAATTTATTCATTACAATACAAAAAAAATAGATATATTAAAACAATATAATATATACAAAACATACCTAATCTTATACAACATCGCCTCCCTCTTAAAGCTGACAAAGGTTGTGTAGGAGGAGGCCGTGTGTAGCTATCATAAAGGTCAAAATATTGATATCTACATAATTATTAGCAACATATGTATTTATTAAATTTTATTTTATTTCACTCTATTCAAAGCATCCAGTCAATGACTGGACAAATACAAGTGATATACAATATATAAATCATAGTCACGCTTAGGGTCGGATAAATCATAGAACAATCAGGAACAAGAAGTCAGGGCGGTTGCCTTAAAAGGGGCGCTTAAAATTCTAAAATGTTATTCATATTATATCAAAAATCCGCAGGTATGGCGCTCGGTTCTCTTTGCGTACCCGGATAGAGGCTCGGCAAAATGGTGTATGTAAAAAATCCCGCTTATACGTCATTTTAGACCCGATGTAATTTTACATAATTTTATATTGTTCTACATTTAAATTTCCAAAAAAAATTGGGGGGAGGCGGATACAAATACATTTCTACGGGCGCAAAAACACGTTTATCCGGCCCTGTACGGGAGTCACCCAAGAAAATGTAAGAAGAAGGTAAGGTCCCGCACTCCGAGAATACTGCTTCCAAAACCTCAATCTCCTCCCACACTCCCCCCCAAACAACTCCCGCAAAACGAACCCCAGCATCAATTATATGTATACATTTATACCTCATATACTATTATTGATAGAAACACACTGTTTAACATATTTGAGGAATTTGATTTGAAATTGAGGTGTTTAGGTTTATATGTCCCCTTAACGCGCACAAGTAAACTAATGATATTAACCGTCTCACAAATCAAGACTGAAAATACCCTGAAATACTGTGTCACCATCGGAATGGAACCCAGGAAATTTTGCTTAGGAGTCAGAGATATCAACCAACTGATCCATGAAGGCCGACAATTACTTCAGTGAATCATACATGAAAAATGTACCTTTGTCCATGGGACTAGCGATCAACTCTAATTAATAAGGTTGTGTCCCAATTAAGTTGACTGGATGTAGGTATAGTTTGGACTGTAAATACGGTGGATGAGCAAATGATACTCGATACGTAAAAAATAGAGAAGTACATATTTATATGAGAAATAATAAAAACGAGTGGGTTGTAGCCAACACTAAACTCTCCACTACACAGTCTTGAAAGGTTGACAATCTCTAAATGCATTTTTAGTTTTTAGTGCATTTCTTTTAGATTCTTAAACAAATGTAATATTCCCATAAGACAAAAGCTTTCGCAATACAACATACACACAAAAACATTGTCACGAAACTCATAGTATACACTTTCTACATGATACATATTGAGATATTTATGTAAAAAAATGCAATACTAGCAAGATGAGCAAGTGAATCAATGTTGATGTAGACGTGTGTCAAGATAGAAGAATGCAGTGTTCGGTTCTCACTGCTTACCCCTTGAGGAAGATAGAAGTGGAGAGTAAAAAAGTACATTTGTCTATAGAGACACATACAATATCAATATGAAGTTGATCACTCAATATTCCCATACAGAAGCTATTTTACTTCTGTAATATACATTTTTCATACAAATATGAAATTTATTTCACATTCATGTGGTAGACCATAGATTTTTTTTCTTTAAATTTTGACAATCCTTGAATTCATTTTAAAAGAGTGTATTTTTATTGTATCAAAAGTTCAAACATTATAAAAATACCTCGAAAATTTGGAAGGAAATGATGAATTTTGATAAAATCATAAAGAAGTAATTTATTAACGGATAGGTATCTATGGACAACTAATCAGGTTTAAGTTTATGGACTTTACATAAAATCATAAAGAAGTAATTTATTAACGGATAGGTATCTATGGAAAACTAATCAGGTTTAAGTTTATGGACTTTACATAAAATCATAAAGAAGTAATTTATTAACGGATAGGTATCTATGGAAAACTAATCAGGTTTAAGTTTATGGACTTTACATAAAATCATAAAGAAGTAATTTATTAACGGATAGGTATCTATGGAAAACTAATCAGGTTTAAGTTTATGGACTTTACATAAAATCATAAAGAAGTAATTTATTAACGGATAGGTATCTATGGAAAACTAATCAGGTTTAAGTTTATGGACTTTACATAAAATCATAAAGAAGTAATTTATTAACGGATAGATATCTATGGAAAACTAATCAGGTTTAAGTTTATGGACTTTACATAAAATCATAAAGAAGTAATTTATTAACGGATAGGTATCTATGGAAAACTAATCAGGTTTAAGTTTATGGACTTTACATAAAATCATAAAGAAGTAATTTATTAACGGATAGGTATCTATGGAAAACTAATCAGGTTTAAGTTTATGGACTTTACATAAAATCATAAAGAAGTAATTTATTAACGGATAGGTATCTATGGAAAACTAATCAGGTTTAAGTTTATGGACTTAACATATATGATATCAATATGATGTCAATCGGACATGAAGTTTGGGCTGTAGAGATGGAACAAAAAAAATCAACATAAATCATAGAGAAGAAATTAAAAGTTGTATATGAAAAACTTATCAGCCTTAAGTCTATGCACAATCTGTAAATATGAAATCGATCGGACTTATAGTTTGGCCTGTAGAGAGGACACAAAAAGGATACGGCATACGCCATACATACAAACTACGGCATACGATATACATACATACAAATGTGCACTCTCTACATGATGCCCGTTGAGGAATGGATGTGAAAAATACGCTTAAAAATTGTGAAATCATGACTCTCCACTATTCCTTAGAGTGGAGATTAAAAAACACTCTGTAATAAGATTGTCATATTATTGTATCACCTTTCATAGTAGTCATAGTACCTACCTGGTGAAAACACTCTAATAAGATTGTCATATTATTGTATCACACTTTCATAGTACCTACCTGGTGAAAACACTAATAAGATTGTCATATTATTGTATTACACTTTCATAGTAGTCATAGTACCTACCTGGTGAAAACACTCTAATAAGATTGTCATATTATTGTATCACACTTTCATAGTACCTACCTGGTGAAAACACTCTAATAAGATTGTCATATTATTGTATCACACTTTCATAGTACCTACCTGGTGAAAACACTCTAATAAGATTGTCATATTATTGTATCACACTTTCATAGTACCTATCTGGTGAAAACACTCTAATAAGATTGTCATATTATTGTATCACACTTTCATAGTACCTACCTGGTGAAAACACTAATAAGATTGTCATATTATTATATCACACTTTCATAGTACCTACCTAGTGAACACACCAATAAGATGATCGAACCCAGGACTCCCGCACAAAAGCCAAACGGCTTACCAACTGCGCCATCGCGGTCGAATGTTTAAAACAAAATATAAAAGTTTCAAAGTAATAAAAATCATATATTTCCTTTATGAAATATTTTTGAACGTCGCGTTGTAAGCAAAAATGTGGTTGCCATGGCAACGTACTTACGTATACATAATATTATTGAACGATACAACATAGGAACAATATGTACCTACGTATACATAATATATAAACATGTTATTGAACGATACAACATAGGAACAATATGTACCTAACAATATGTATTATTCTGACGATTACGCAAAATATAATCTTGTGGGTTATCTTCAACCAAATTATTCAAAGATTCTGTCAAATTTTAAATACATCAAAACCCCACCTATTCGCTCGATTTTTCTGTACTCAAAGAACTGTCAAATCCTCTATATGATAATTTAGCAAACGACATGACATCTAGTAAACATTTTCAACACTAAACAAAATATTCAAAATAAGAACAACGTACAATGAATAAAAAGTAAAACGAAATTAGTATGTAAATTATTACATTATTGTATATCCGGCAATGTTGTTATAATGTTCGGTGACGTTCTATTACTGAATTTGTAGTATCAATGTCGTGTTTACGTCAATTGACCTCCAAAACATGTTTCATTAAATAATAACCCATGGCGTGTCTAGAATCGGGTCATATTAAAATATTAATTCTCATTTTTAACTAACTTCAAATACGTTAAAAAAAATCTTTTTTATACGGACTTCAATTTGACGTGATTTTTATAGTAGAGAAGTAAATTTATAAATAAAGTTTTATGGTAGAGAAGGTTTTAAACCTTTTTTAACATCAATTTCTCAATGAGTATCATGTAGATAGTGCCAACTCTACATGATATCCATTGAGTGAGTTTAGTCGTGATGTTTTTGTGTATGCCGTAATCCGTATGCTGTGTGCCGTACACAATTACGAAAAATTGTGTCCTCAGTACAGCCCAAATTAAAGGCATATGAACTTCATATTTATACCATAGGTCTGAAGTAGGTAGGTACATTAACTTAGAGCTAATGAATAAATATGAAGACTCAGGGTTGGCGTCACCAGATGTAAAAAAAACCTGCAAAGGTACCTGCCTGCATCAGATGACACCCGATGCGAATGCGGCGCCACCCAGGATGACAGCCACTTGCTGATGTGCCCACTGATGGGAGTGGTCTGTAGTCCTGGGGATTTGATTATGCCAAATGACAACGCGATGTCAGTCGCTGCTTAGTGCTTATTGGAGTGGTAGGGCTTAGCCGGACACGAAAAAATTAATAAATGAACTTAGAGCTGATTACATTAACTTAGAGCTGAATATTTGTCTATGGAAAACTAATCTTAGTAACAAAGATTCATTTATTCTCTATGATTTCATCTGTTTTAACTTTTAAAATGATCTCACGGTCTGGAAAATCGATATTTTCTTGTTTTGTTTGAATTTTTGATACAATAGAAATAAACTTGTAGTAGACCACATCTAGAAATTTCTTTCGATCGTGCGCCTAGCGACGGCAAGTGTATTTGTTTGTCACTAGGCCGAGTTCATCGCCCGCGATGTCAAATAAGTAACAATAATCTTCAACTGGGTACGACGGTTCAATGAAATGGTCTAGAAAGATCGAGGACATTGAACTTGCTACCCCAGGCGCAGCTCTATTTAAGGGAGTGTACACCTGTACACTTATCAGTAAGTAATCTCTTTCATTCAGTTGACCCAAAACATTTCTTTGTATTTTTTTTTTTTTAATATTAGGCAACCCACCCTTATAAGAGTGATTTGTGCCAAATGGAAGAAAAGATAAAAAATAAGTTATTGAATGTTACGATTTACAGATTAATACAATTGATAAGGATAAATTTGGATATTGCGGAATAAATAGCAAGAGAGTTTAGTGATAAGAGATGCGACATGTTGACTGGTAGAGGGACTTTTAAGTTGGGATAGATGTCATATTCGTAGTGCATCGGGCATTCAAAGAACACGTGATCGAGTGTTTCCAATTCTGCCCCGCATGCACAAGAAGGGTTTTCTTTTATATTTATTTTATAAAGGTGAGAGGTAATTGAGCAATGACCCAATCTCATTCTCGAGATATTAGAGATCTCTCTTTTGGACATTTTTTTTTATGAAACCATGGAAAAGATGGAATGTTTAATTGGATATTATAGTAGTATGTTCCTTTGGTTTCAGAAGTGATTTTCCACAGGTCTTGCCATTTATTTTTGACAATGTTACAATGAGAACGAATTGTGTCTTGGATGGAAAGGGAATTGTCAAAATAAGAGGCATCAGAACTGGAGGCTTGTTTTGCTAATTTATCCGCGATCTCGTTCCCATTTATACCTACGTGGGAAGGGATCCATGCTAGTATAATTTCATAGTCTTTTTCTATAAGACTACACATGAGATATCTGATAGAGCAAAGTAGTTCGTTGTCTGGAAATTTAGAGAGATCGTTGGATAAGGATTTGAGGGAACTTAAGCAATCAGAAAGGATCAGAATTTTTGAATGGGGAAGAGAGTCTAGAAGTTTTAATGCTTCTCTTATCGCCAAACACTCCGCTGAATAGACAGGTGACCCAGGGGGAAGCTTAAAGAGAAGTTCAGTATTTAAGAAAGGAATGTACACTGCGGAGCCACATGGTCCATTTGGATACATTTTTGACCCATCAGTATAAATTTTAAGATGTGACGGCCATTTAGAATTTACTATGTTATTGAAGATTTTGTTAATGGTGTGGGGGGGTAATTGAGTCGATTTGTTGATGCCAATATTTTCAATTATATTGGGAATAATGAAATTAACCTTAAAGGGAGTTTGGTAGTATGGCAGGCAAGAATAGTTAGGAGAATCGGTTATTTTATCACGGAGCTTTAAATATGCTAAGCATAAGTGAGGATATGGTTTTTTGGCCCAGAATCTAGTGGATTGACATAGAGATAGCAAGGATGATAGTTTACGCATGATGGGGTGTGTATTAATATTTATCCGCTTTGTGAGAAATTTGACTGCCAATAATTCTCTACGAAGATTAAGAGGCATGTCTAGTGCCTCCACTTGAAGAGCATTAATGGGTGTTGAACGCATAGCGCCGAGAACCAGTCTCAGGCCCTTTGATTGAATTCTTTCAAGTTTAAGTTGAAGAAATGAAGGGATCGGGTCCCAAAGAAAGCTACCAAAATCAAGGACACCACGAACCAGAGAATTGTAAAGGATTTTCATGCATGACGGGTGAGAACCCCACCACACTCGGGAAACGGCTCGAAGAGGGTTTAAATTTCTTTCGCATTTGGCAATAGCATGCTCAATGTGAGGTTTCCATGACATTTTTCTGTCTAAAATTAAGCCCAGAAATTTAACTTGATTTAACACATGAATTTTAATATTGTCAATAATTATGTTTACTGTGGGAGTTTTGTGTTTACGAGTAAAAATTACAACCTTACTTTTTTGAGGGGAAACCTGGAGACCATTTTTAAGAGCCCATTTGTTTATTATTTTGATAGCCATAGTTAAATCCTTTACGGATATATCAATAAATTTATTTGAAACATATATGCTAATATCGTCAGCATAATTAACAAAGGAAACCTTATCAGGGAGTTTCGATTCAAGATCTGAGCAGTAGACATTAAATAAAATAGGACTTAATACGGAGCCCTGAGGTAATCCTTTCCATATGGTTCTTGATATATTTATATTATTTCTATTGATATTAATAGTGCGTTCGGAAAATATGTTATGAATGAGACGACACAGTTGATCCGGAATACCTATTGTAGATAATTTAGTTTTCAGTACAGGAAGCTGAACGTTATCATATGCGCCAGATATATCTAAAAAGGCTGCTGCAGTAGATTCTTGTTTAGAGAAAGCAGTCCGAATGTCAGTTGTTAAAATACTCAGGTTATCAAGACAAGATTTTGATTTTCGGAAACCAAATTGTGAAGTCGAAAGAAGGTTATTATGTTCTATATACCAATCTAATCGTTTTTTCAACATACGCTCTAATAATTTTAAGAAACAAGATGAAAGTGCAATAGGTCTATAGGAAGAACCAAGTTTTGCATCTTTACCCGGTTTCAAAATTGGAATAACTATCTGGGTCTTCCATTCTGAAGGTACGAATCCTATTTGTAAAATTAGGTTGTACATATCTAAAAGGTATGACAGAAGATTAGCAGGAAATTTTTGAAAAAATATATTTGAAATACCATCCACTCCTGGAGCCGTATTACATAATGACTGAATTTGAATTAATAATTCTTCTATTTTAAATGGAGAGGTTAGCCAGGAGGCAGGCTGTGAATTATGAGAAGAGTTGCATACCTCTTCAAAGCTTGGAACGTAGGCAGGGGCCAAATTATCGGTAAATGACATTATCCAGTCATCCTGGGAGTTAGTATATTTAGGAGAATATGATGCACGAAATCTATGAATTTTATTCCAGATTTGAGAAGAAGAAGATTCTGGAGAAAGGGAATTACAGAAGTCATACCAGCCTTGACGTTTCTTTTTTCTTAAAGTTTTCTTAGTTAATGCTTGAATATTTTTTGCATTAAGAAAATTGGACAGTGACATATTTTTCCTGTATTTTTTCATAGCTTTTTTTCTCTCTAGAATGAGTTCTGAGCATTCGTCGTCCCACCATGGCGGGAGAGTTTTAGATTTTTTCGATTTTTTGGTTTTTGGAATGCAAGACTCGGCAGCTGATTTAATAACTGATAATAGTTTAGAGAAAATTGTATTTAAATCCGCTGGAAACATAAGAGGTGGAAAAGTGCTAACGGATTCTTCTAAGATTTTATGGAAGTTATACCAATCTGCTAAATTCAATTTGAATTTACTGACTTTTGTATATGTTGTTGAAAACGATGGACTGGGAGAATAGTTTAGAATTATTGGGAAATGGTCACTAGAAAAGGTGTCATCCATGACGGTCCAGGAAGTGGAGGTAGCAAGATTGGTAGAACACAAGGAAAGGTCAACTGCACTTTGATTTTGTGATGGTGAAGTAAATCTAGTTGGTGAGCCATTGTTCAAGATACACATATTATTATCATCGCAAAACGTCAAAATTGAGTCGCCTGAACTGTCTTGAGAAACACATCCCCAGGAGGGCGAGTGGGCATTAAAGTCACCTAATATAAATATTTGAGAGGAACTAATATAAATTTAATATAAATATTCACCTAATATAAATTCCAGTAGTTAGGATCAAAAAAAGTGTTAGGTGGACAGTAAGTTGAGATGTAACTTATATTATTTATGTTATTAGAATGTGAGGGGATATTTATTACATTATATGGCAATGAAGATTTAAATATTAACGCAGCTCCTCCATGAGCATCATATCGATCGTCTCGTAGAATCGTGTAACCGGGGATAAAAAAATCGGATCCTGGTTTAAGCCAGGTCTCTGATACCGCAGCAATATTAATATTGTATGTTTTTAAAATATAGCAAAAGTCTATTTTATTCGAAACTAGACTTCTGCTGTTCCATTGAGATTGAGTTATTATTCTTTGTTTTTGGATGTGGAGCCATTATATTGCACTAGATCGTTGAGAAATGGAAGAGAGTTGGCAGCGTAGGACGGTAAGTTATCGATGTCAGAAAATAAAGAAATTAGGATTTGGGCTATCGTGGGGATGATTGACGTCAGGTCGTTGGATTTATTGAAAGGTTCTGGGTTGCAACGCATGTTTTTGCCAATGGCGCAGCCGTCACTAGGCATTGTAGCTTGGCCATTTGTGTATGAAAGAAGATTTTCATGACTGGCTTTGTCAAAATGTGGAGAAACTTTAGGTCTTTGTTCTTTCGGAATGTTTTTAAGAGTCATTTTAAAGGATTGATTACGTGAAGGAATGGAAATAGGCGTGGAGGAAGAAGCCGATGTAGCTTCTGTGTAACTTATTTTACTTGTTGGGTATAATTTTGACGCTTCTACGTAGGAAATGTTTTCGGAGGCCATTGAGTGTTTAATGTTTTTTTGTCTCGAAAATTCGGGACAAAAGAGACTAGAAGCAGGATGAGCACCGGAACAATTAATACAAACAGGTTTTGTTGATGCACAGGTTTCCCCCAAATGGGATTCCCCACATTTGAAGCATCGAGGCTGAGAACGGCATTGGGATTTAGTGTGACCGTAACGGCAACATCGGAAACAAAGAACTGTTGGGAATGTATATAGCTCAACTGGCAAAGAGTTATAGCAGAGGTAGACGTTCTTCGGAAGAGTCTGACCTTCAAAGGTCAAAACAACCGTTTGAGAGGGTTTCCATTCGATAGATCCAGACGAGGAATCTTTATAATTCAAACGTCTGGCTTTGATTATTTTTCCAAATTGGGATGGCACAGACACATTTTCTATAATGTCATCATTTGACAGTTCGGTGGAGATGCCTCTTACTAAGCCCATTTTTGTAAGTTTAAAAGATGGAATATATGCTTTAAGGTTATTAGAGGTAAGAATTGAAGAATCTACAAAGGAATTAGCAGCATTGGGGTTTGTGAAGGAGACGGAAATCTTGTTTCTTCCCTCGGCTTTGACACCGCCGGGAGAGACATTAACAATTTTGTTTTTGTAGAGGATTTGGCCGAATTTCATAGGGTGCAGAGAAGCATCATTGTCCACATTCTGGACATAAACCAAAAAGGGAGGGAGAGAGTTACTGCTGTACTTCAGATTTAAGGGACTAGCGTGAGAAGCTTCAGATACATCAGGATACTTGGAAGTAGGGGAAGAAGGAGAAGGAAAATCGTTTCCTTCGCGTCTTCTTTTATTAGGTTTTGCGGCAGAGGAATTCGGTTGGATTGTTATGTCGTCAGGAGGGTCAGGAGGTTTATGGATTTCTTCCATTATGACAAGATCGAACCAAAAATAAAAATTTCACTAACAAAAAGAATAACAAAGTAAAATAAGATAGGAATGCACCTATATATGTATATATATAAACGAAAATTCGTTACCACGAACGGAATAAATAAATCAAAATAAAAATCAAAAGATAAATAAGTAATATAGGTATAGAATAACTGAAAAAGAATAAATTTTACATAGAAATGAGAAAGAAAAACAACAAACAACAATACGATTATAAAGAAAAAATCACTTCCCTTTGAGCGATTCCAACACCAGAAAATCACGGAACAATAATATCACTTAACGGCGAGTGTGGCGGCGAGTGAGCATACTAACACAACCTCCCTTCGCGGTGGCAGCGATACAACTGATTTCTTTGTATTTGAGATGAATTAATATTTAGAGGGAGTTGTTTGTTGAGATTCATAAATCAATTATTGAACACGCCTAGTAAAACCTTCAAATAATCAATTAATATTTAAAACCTAGCAATAAACAAAACCTCTAAATAATTGGTAACCCATCTAAAAATATATCATTTAAATGTAGGCGTTTTCTTTACTTTTATCCTAATTTCTTACTATATCATATTTCGTTTTCATCACACTTTTGATCGTCCACAAGAGATCTCTTTTCTAAATACCAAATACATTCAAATGTTTTCTACCAACTCTATGTTCACTTTCATACATTACCCTACTCCTGCCACATATTCATGTATGTTTATTAATAAAATTTAAAATATTGAAGTGTGCTTCTTAATAAAATTAATTTTTGTAATAGCAAAAAATGACAAGTAAGGGAATTAATGGGATTTTAAATAAAAAACGGACAAATTTTAGGTATAAAATATAATTATAAATATCAAAAGTTAAAATATATTATCACTCTGACTAAAATTTGTAATAAACGTGAAATGTTAAGTTTGTCTTGATTTAAGGCCAATCCAAAATCCAGCCGCCGAATCCAAATTAAATGCGTTTTTCTTGATTTTCATTGGAATTTCTGTCTTGGACGTGGGAACCAAATCAAATTTGTGGAGAAGATGAAATATCACGGACTTTGCTTCCATCAACGCAAAACGAGATCCTGTTAATAAAAATATTCTCAAATTAGTAAATAAAAGTCCCAAAAAGTCCAAATCAATTGAAGTTACTAGACCTTAAAAACACGCCAGATGAGCTGTCAAAGACATTAAACGCGAAAATTTAAACATAAAAAATAATGAATTGTGTTCATAATCATACAAATAGGTAAAATATGTTGACATATATAATTTATTTGAAAAATGAGATCAATTGGCTTGACAAATACGAATACATATTAAACTTATTCCTTATTCAAATGTAAACTAAACTTATTCCTAACGGCAAAGGTGTTGAAATTTTTTATCCTGCAACCAGTATCTATTCAATTTACGTTAATTTTTGTTAGATTTGTGGCAGACCACATCTCGAAATTTCTTTCGAGCGCGCGCCTAGCGACGGCAAGTATATTTTTTTGTCGCTAGGCCGAGTTCATCGCCCGCAACGTCAAACAAGTGACAATACTCATCAACTGGGTATGACAGTTCAATGAAATAAGTCTAGAAAGTTCGAGGACATTGAACTTGCTACCCCCAGCGCAGCACTATTTAAGGGAGTCTACACCTGTACACATCGTCACTTCATTTCTGTACTTCGTTTCGTCACTAAACTTCACGCCGCCGTTACTCCACGCGACCACTGGTCGCTTGTCGACCACGCCGGCCGTCTTGCCGACACTTCGTCTCTCGACCACCGGTCAACTCTCGATCCCGCGAGCACGATGGTACTTCACCCTGCGAATAATCGGACACTTCGAACACACTCGCTAACTCGCTCGTCATACCTACTCATCGTGAGAAAGTTCCTTTGTAAGTTATTTTATCAATTGTAAATTTACCTTTAAGCAAACTATTAATTGTGATCAATATACTCATTGTAAATTTGGACCTATTCTTTCTTCTTCTCTCTAAACCACTGTCCTTGTGTTCTTATTTCAAATCATATCCACTTAATTGGGATATAGTAAACTCTCTTTATTGGTAACCCCTCTGGTTACCACCTATCTTTATTAGTAGCCCCTCTGGTTACTAACTACGCTTGATTGGTAACCCATCTGGTTACTAAATAGCTAAAGATTTAATTAGTCCGTAATGATAATGAGTTGCTTTATAAATTTAATGGAAATTGGTTGCAGGAATAATTTTATCAACACCTTTGCCATTTGGGGTTAGGAAAAAATTTACTGTGTATTCGCATTTGATCACATTTTTCAAATGAATTAGATTTCTCAACATATTATTTACGTAATTGTATGATACTAATATTTTTTATTGCTACTTGATACTATTCGCGTTAAAAAAATTGCGTTTAATGTCAATTTGACAACTCATACGACATTGGTAAATGACCAGGCGTGTTTTTTATGGTCTAGTATTGAAGTTGTAAAGCGTCATATGATAACATTTCAAGGAAGAGTATCAAAGAATCTTATAATAATAAGATTTTTATTCCAGCCTGTGAGCAGGGGGGTTCAATGCTACTACACAAACCATATATTTTACATACAAAATGTACATTTAACATTAAACATTATTAACCCTAGGAGATTTGATAAGAAGTTGGAATTTGGCATATCTGAAACAATTAGGTATCTATATTATGTTTACCAAACTGGTCATCTTGTCATAATTTACTCATAAGTCATTATCTCAAATCTAAATACATTAGTAAGTCAATCAAAATGACCAAAAAATCTTTATGCAGTGCTGATCAACAATAAACATTTTTAACGATAAGTAACCTTTCAAAATATTGCCAAAACCTAGAAATTATTTTATTTACTATACTCACCAATACAATTTCTAGGTCCTGCGCCGAAAGGAAGGTATGCAAATGGCTGAATATCTTCTTTGTTCTCGTCTGAAAACCTTTCAGGGTTGAACGTCTCTGAATCCTTGTAATATTTTGGATCATGGTGGATACTGTATACTGGTATCAATACGCCATGTTCAGCCAGCAGCTATGTAAAACATTTTCAGTCAAAAAAAAACAACAATGTTGAGATAAAAAAATAAATAATAAGTCCTGAAGATCCCTACCAACATATTTATCGTGATACTCTGTTTTTTTACATAAACTTAGATTATTTTGCTAGTAATACTTTTTTCTTTCGAATAAATTTAATAGTACTTGCAACCTTCGAAAGTCATATTTTATTAGGATATTTTAACACAAGTTCATGGTACATTAATAAATGAAAACTAATATAAGTATCAGGTCTTTGATGAAAACGGACAATTTATTGGGAATGAATAAATGAATACTGATTTTTAACTTATCCACTAATACAAACAATATTCAAAATAAATAAGTACTTACTTCAAAATTTCTATCAGTTCGTTCATTTGGAGGTGGCAATGTATATGGCTTTACAGACTTGCGGTCAAGAAACAGAGCTGGTGGCCAAAATCTAAGAACCTCTGAAATCACAAACTTGACAAATAATGAAACATTACATTATCACACATTTCTTTCAATAAAAAATTCCTTGGAATATAATATGCATACATCATGTCCTCAACAATCCAATGTCCAATCAAATAATGAAACATCAAGATTTAATAATTTAGATTAAGATTTGATAATTTATTAATGATTAAGATTTGATAATTTATTAATGATTAAGATTTGATAATTAAGTAATGATTAAGATTTGATAATTTAGTAATGATTAAGATTTGATAATTTAGTAATGATTAAGATTTGATAATTTTTTAATGATTTAGATTCAGATTTTACAATGATCAAGTACTGATTTATACATTTTAAAGATTAGACAAGATAGGAAAGTATTAAGATCGAGGAGTATTATTCAATATCACAGTATCATTAATTTTCTCACCAGAAATGAACATGTCCATATAATTCATGCTTTGCAGATCTGCATACTTCAATTTCCCGTCACCATTTGCGGCCACATGATCTATTTCATTTTGGAGTTTCTTTTGGAGTTGAGGATTTCGAACTAGTTCGTATGTTGTCAATCGCAGAAGGGCTCCGACAGTCTCGAAACCAGCGAAGAAAAATATTACGGCTTGAGCGACGAGTTCGTCATCTGTCCATTCTGCAACAAATATAAAAACACATTTTTACATAAGCGTATTCTTTAAGTGCGGTTTCATGGCGTTATTTAAAAAAGCTTTAAATATATTTTAGCTACAATAGTCGATAATGTGGTGTTTAAGAAATCTTCAAATGATTCACTAACGTTCGAATTTAGAAAATTTAACCAAGCTGATGAGAGTCAACGACACGATTGTGTCGCAAGTGCAGAAACAATTCATGTTCTACTCGTCGTAATTGTGCAGATTTTTTTAGCTATTATTTAGTGTCAATATACGCAGGGTCGCTGCATTTATTTTCCTTTTAAAGTCACATTATGAATTATATTTAATTACTTACGTCTTCTAACCCTTATTTTTCCAATATGTGACTCTTCTACGGTTGCAAATCCTGTTTCCTTTTGTTCTTCATTCGTGTTTTGGTAAGCTTCATGATTCAACACTCCCTTCTTAACTTCCATTAGGAGCTGTACCACATCTGCTCTCACTACGTGTTGTTCATCGCGATGTTTCATAGTTTCCAATATTCGACTGCGAAAGAAATCACCGACACGTTTAGGGAAAATTGAAATATTGAAGAACTGAAAGCAAATATAACTTTTAAACAATTTTGTAAACAATGTGAATTAAGTTTAGTTGTAAAAAGATTTAAATATATTACCTACCTTCATTATCCCTGGAAATAGTTGAATAAGGAAAAATTTGAATAGCGCCTTTGGTGTAAAATTAGTTGCCTCCTTTCCCATCATATAAAATTCATTGTTAGGTTCTTCGAGTGAATTGACCTTCAAACCAAAGGCGCATGTGGCTATCACATCGTTGGTATACCGGGTGAAGGCGTCTTTCATTTCCAACTCTACCATCCCCTCTGCTGGAATAACAAGGTCATTTTAAAGTTACTTAGTTTTGTGTAAAACATAGAAATAAATATTTTCAGCATAACCGCACTCACAAATATTTAAGCAAAGACTCTATGGGGCAAACCAAATTAAATCAATGAACAGAAAATTAGGTGTCGTGTGTGTTATGTAATTTTTTTATGTCCAGTAATCGGTTATTGATATGTTCAGTAGTCGGTTATTGATATGTTCAGTAGTCGGTTATTGATATGTTCAGTAGTCGGTTATTGATATGTTCAGTAGTCGGTTATTGATATGTTCAGTAGTCGGTTATTGATATGTTCAGTAGTCGGTTATTGATATGTTCAGTAGTCGGTTATTGATATGTTCAGTAGTCGGTTATTGATATGTTCAGTAGTCGGTTATTGATATGTTCAGTAGTCGGTTATTGATATGTTCAGTAGTCGGTTATTGATATGTTCAGTAGTCGGTTATTGATATGTTCAGTAGTAGGTTATTGATATGTTCAGTAGTCGGTTATTGATATGTTCAGTAGTCGGTTATTGATATGTTCAGTAGTCGGTTATTGATATGTTCAGTAGTCGGTTATTGAAAACTAGTTACACAAAGTCTATAACAGAGTAGTTTATCCTCGCATACAAATAAAATGTAGGTACCTTTATAATTTAGTCGCTATCAATATGTTAACCTTCATACATAATAGTTTGTAATGAGATTTTACTATAAAAATGATGAATAAACTGACATATACAGGAAGAGTTAGTTTAGTGAAAAATCAACAAATAAAAAGAGAAAGCAAGTAAAATATTGTATTTTTATTTATTATTTTTATATTTTATTAAAAAAAATGATAACAATATAATCACACTTGCATTAGAGGATTGAAAGATCAAAACAAATTTGAAATAGCATTAAAAGGTTATATTTTTGGCCTTTTATTAAAAGGTCATATTTTATTCATGATCCTACGAGTATAAGTATGTAGAATTTTTCTTGTGTGTATTAATACGTAATGTACAAGAACGATGCTCCTCTCCCGAACGCGAGTTTTAATTCTATCGATAGAGTATTAACATTGCTATTTATATATTATTAAAAGTAGATATATTGTGTAATTTTATATACGTAAATACATAGTAAAACGAGAGGGTTATGGCCAACGCTAAACTCCTCACTAACAAGTCATTCTATAAAGTATTCAAATTCTGTATGGAAAATTTTCAGCATTTTTATGAAATGAGTTTGTTTAATATTTTTTTATTAAAATATTTTGGTATGAAAACTTGATAACTCTTCAATGCCATTTTATGAAAGAGATGTGCCTTTTTATCAATTTGATAATATAAATTTCAATTTTTAAGTTTCCTGAGTTTGGGGTCACTTTGAAATATTTGACAGTTAAAAAAAATGAGAAGCACTATTCATATATCGTTCAAAATCTAAGCGAGTATTAGATGTATATATTTGCAAAATTTGAATAGAATCGAATGAGTACTTTAGTCTATAATCGATAAAGTAAAAATGAACACGCCGTACCAAGCACACTGCACACAGCACATAGCACACACACACAGATACATTGTGATAAACTTTCAGAATACAATCTCATCATGATACTAGTTGATAATCTGCAAAAAATAGCCTTAAAAATTGCGAAATCATAACTCCCCACTATATCCCCTTGGGTTATTATAGTGAGGAGTAAAAACATTGATCAAATAAAGGCCTCTTTATTTGATCATTAAATAAAATCCTCAGTGTTATAGGAATGTGAATAAACATATATGTGTTTGAAACCTTTATTTTTTGGCTCATCCAATTGTTTTATATAGAATTCTGTCATTTGTTCTCCACAATCCACAATGAACTGAAACATTCCTCTCATCTTGGAACTGGTAAAAGCAGGACTCAATGTGGCTCTCATCTCTTTCCATTGTTCACCTAAAAAGTTAAATTATTCACTTTACCTAATTTTACTTTAGCTCCATATATATTTTTTTCCTTTAGAGTATTGTAAGTGAAATCTTCTGTATGTTTGTTAATAGGTATTAATAATTTCTTATATATTTTATTATGAATCAAATCATGCACCTACAACACAGTGAAATCAAATAAGTAAAATCTCTAGTGTTAATTTTTTACAAATTTAATTTACAGATTATACTTATTTAATTTTTATATTTATTGAAATAAATTACAAGTTAAGTTTTTAAACTTTTTAATACGTTTTTAGTAAGTACAATTAATTAAGTACTTATAATGAAAAAAAATGTTACAAAGAAAAAGAGAAAACATTATTTTTCATTATTTACCCATTTGTATTTGCACGTAAAGTATAATACATAATATTCTAAATATTATAAAAGTCGCATTTGTAACTAATACCCATTTGTATTTGCACGTAAAGTATAATAATATTCTATTTACCCATTTGTATTTGCACGTAAAGTATAATACATAATATTCTAAATATTATTAAAGTCGCATTTGTAACTAATACCCATTTGTATTTGCGCGTAAAGTATAATACATAATATTCTAAATATTATAAAAGTCGCATTTGTAACTAATACCCATTTGTATTTGCACGTAAAGTATAATAATATTCTATTTACCCATTTGTATTTGCACGTAAAGTATAATACATAATATTCTAAATATTATTAAAGTCGCATTTGTAACTAATACCCATTTGTATTTGCACGTAAAGTATAATACATAATATTCTAAATATTATAAAAGTCGCATTTGTAACTAATACCCATTTGTATTTGCACGTAAAGTATAATACATAATATTCTAAATATTATAAAAGTCGCATTTGTAACTAATACCCATTTGTATTTGCACGTAAAGTATAATAATATTCTATTTACCCATTTGTATTTGCACGTAAAGTATAATACATAATATTCTAAATATTATAAAAGTCGCATTTGTAACTAATACCCATTTGTATTTGCACGTAAAGTATAATACATAATATTCTAAATATTATAAAAGTCGCATTTGTAACTAATACCCATTTGTATTTGCACGTAAAGTATAATACATAATATTCTAAATATTATAAAAGTCGCATTTGTAACTAATACCCATTTGTATTTGCACGTAAAGTATAATACATAATATTCTAAATATTATAAAAGTCGCATTTGTAACTAATACCCATTTGTATTTGCACGTAAAGTATAATAATATTCTAATTACCCATTTGTATTTGCACGTAAAGTATAATACATAATATTCTAAATATTATAAAAGTCGCATTTGTAACTAATACCCATTTGTATTTGCACGTAAAGTATAATAATATTCTATTTACCCATTTGTATTTGCACGTAAAGTATAATACTGTTAGCAATTATAATAATGTTATTTAATTAACACAGAATACAGATGTTTATATCGCGCGAAAGATATCTCTCCGATTCAAACAGTGTTGGAAAAGTGGGCAGTCCTCAACGGTTGTTCAGTGTAGCCAACCATTGAGTTGGTAATGTTACCATCCTGCTTGGGAAACGCGCATGCGCAAGCAGGCGCGTGTGATTGGTTGAGGCTAGGCGCCACAATCGCTCTGGCGGTCAACTGGGTAACTAATTTGATTGGCGCCAATATTCAAATATGTAGTTAACACGGCCATACTGACGACTGCTTTGTCCTCAAAGCTGGATCTAAGAGAAGAGAAAAGAATAGTTAAAACAAAACAAATAATTGGTCAGTCTGACAATCAGTGTGTGAGACTGCTCGTCCTTCCTGACCATTATTCAGACATTTGTTCTGCCGGCCATTTCCTCATATTTTCATATGTGACCGTCACTCTGTGAGTGCTGCCGTTGGGTCTGGTACCCAACACGTCAAAGCGATCATTAGGCAGGACTTCCACTACTTTATAGGGCAAGCTGCGAAATCGACCCTTTAACTTTTTATATCCAGGATTACCCATGGTAATCCTGATCAACACCGTATCACCAGCTTGATACGGCTGACTTATGAAACGTTTCGCATTGAACCGTTTCATCTGCCGCTTTTGATCTTCGTCAAAAAGCTTCCGTGCCTGGGCACGTATGACCCTAAGGTCCTGCCTCTCACCGGCCTCAGTAAGATTATTATCCAACACAGCTTCACACAATACTGAAGGCTTATAGCCAAACAACAACTCATTTGGAGTTTTACCCGTTGTTCTATTCACCGCATTATTCAGTGCTTGCTGTGTTGCTGCCAGAGCCTCAACCCATTGGTCTTCAGGTTGATCTCTGATAATAGAATTCAGCGTGTTCAATATTGTTCTGTTGAGTCGCTCTACCTGACCGTTGGCCCTCGGTAATAAAACCGAATTAATGGTCAATTTGATACCATGCTCTTCGCAAAAAGCACGCATCGCCTTCGAGGTAAATGCAGTACCTCGATCACAAACAAGACGCCTAGGAACACCAAACAGGTATGCCATAGCAGTGAGTGCCTTGAGCACACCTTTCGTACTTGTTTCTGCCACTGCTTCTAAAAAGCAGTACTTTGTAAAGCCATCCTGGAGAACAATGACAAATTGTTTTCCTTCCGTACTCTTTACAAAAGGACCCAGATGATCCACATGCACCACAGCGAATGGAATTTCAATTTTGGGAATAGGATGTAACACACCAGGTTTACGGCCCGTGTCACTCTTCCCAACCAAGCATTTGAAGCAGTTTTTAACATACTTCGTAACCACCCTCCTCATTCGAGGGAACCAATACTTGGCTCTAATAGCAGCCAGTGTTCTGTCTATACCCTGATGTCCACTTTCATCATGGAGTATCCTTAGAACCCCCCATCTAGCATTTCTTGGTACAAACCACTTAGAACCATCGGCTGTTTTCCGAAACACTCTGTCTTCCTTGATTTCATAATCAATAAACAATTGTTTCTGATCACCTTCCTCATTACCATTCTTAATAATGTTCTTAATGTGTGATATATCGATGTCCGCTGTTTGCATATCTAACAACTGCTCTTGGGTTGTCCATTCATAAGTCAGACAAACAGGATTTCGACTCAAGTAATCTACGTGAGCGACTTTCTTACCAGGTCGATACTCAATATCAAAATGATAGTCTTGTAAAAATATCCACCAACGAGCTACACGTGGATTAATATCTTTCTTGGTCATTGTTGATCTTACAGCATTACAATCTGTAACCACCTTAAAGTGTATCCCTATCAGATAAACACGAAAGTGTTTCAATGCTTGAGTTATTGCCAACGTCTCCAAGTCATATGAATGGTACATAGACTCATCCGCTGATGTTCTACGGCTGTAATAAGCTACTGGGTGCATCTTGTTATCTTGATCTCGTTGTAACAAGATAGCTCCAAGACCCTTAGCAGAAGCATTAGTGTGGACCTCAGTAGCTGCATTTGGATCATATATTTTTAAAATCGGCCTATCAGTCAAAACTGCTTTAACATCGTCGAATGCCTGTTTACATTCAAGAGTCCAACTCCATTCAAAATCTTTTTTCAATAAGTCATAAAGTGGTTTTATTCTCGTTGCAAAGTTTGGGATAAATTGCCTAAAATAGCTAGCAAGTCCAATGAACTGTCTCAACTGCTTGACTGTTTTTGGGACCATTGCCTTTACCAAACAATCAGTTTTTAAAGCTCCTGGTTTAACAGAGCCAGCAGATATTTCCTTGCCCAAGTAAATAATTGAAGTTTGGAAAAAGGTACACTTCGTTAAATTCAGTGTTAATCCAGCATTTCTTAGGCGAATAAGAACCTTTTCTAATTTTTCAAGGCCTTCTACCTCAGTTCTGGACGGAATGAGTATGTCATCAATATAAATCAGAACATCATCACCTAAATCTGACAATGCTTTACTCAATGACCTTTGAAAAACCGAAGGTGCATTGGCAAGACCAAAAGGAGTTCTTAGAAATTCGTATTGTCCATCCGGAGTCACAAAAGCTGTTTTGGCTATGGAGTCTTCTTCAATAGGTATCTGATAAAACCCAGACATCAGGTCTAGAGTAGTAAAATATTTTCCTTTACCCAGAGCATCTATGTGGTCCTGGATTCTCGGTAATGGATAACGGTCTTTCACCGTGATAGCATTTAATGCTCGATAATCTACACATAGACGATTACTACCATCCTTCTTTTTCACGAGTAAGATAGGGCTCGCATATGGTGAAGAACTTGGTCTTATGATCTTAGCTTCTATCATCTCTGCAATCATTATTTTGACCATGCCTCTCTCTGTTTGTGACAGTCTACGAGGTCTTACAAAAACTGGAACATTGGAATTAAGGGTAATATTAAGACAACCAACCTGAGAGCTTCCAATGTCCTTCAATGAGGTGGAGATGCGGTCGCCATAGGTCCTCATTAACGTTTGGAAGGTAGCAGCTCCTTCCTCGGACAGAGCTCCACTTGGGATTTCCTTTACATCCACTATGTTACAGACATGATCGGTCTTAATATCTGTATGAGTTATTCGGACTCCAGCAGCATCTGCAACAAACTGGATCCCTGGATGACTAAGGATGTCTCGTCCAACTAGCAGGTCTACAGGCAAGTCTTCATCATTCATGACAAGGGGTTCAATGTCAACACCAACTCCATGCGATGTTAATTGGCATTTGGTCTGCCCGATAGCAGGCACGATAACTCCATTTATACCAGTCATAAGGGCAGTTGATGGCTCCATATGTAGACCGATGGATTTCGCCTGCTTCTCCCTAATAAGGGTACACGAGCTTCCCGTGTCAATTATGGCATCCATGGTCCTTCCGTTGATAGAACATTTCGATGACATCTTGACCAATTTATCTGCGCACAGATTCACTGCTTTTAGCTTACGAAAACACTTTTCTTCTGTGTGCCCCTCCCTCTTGCAATGGTTGCACTTAGTTTTAGGTGCATTCGTCGATTTACACTCGTTTCTCTTGTGCCCTTTAAGCCCGCACTTAAAACAAGTGATTGAAGGCCGACCATCATTTTTTCGAGCTGTTCCTGTATTGCTCAGCGGGGGTGCCTTCGTCCTAGGGGTTGCCATCGAACGTCGTGACATTTGCGTGACTAAGGTTTGCATTGTCTCGCAACTCTCAAGTACCACACCTATGTTTTTGTCGGTGATGCCGCCCAACATAATGTCCATTTGTTGTCTTTCCGACAACTTTACGCCTAACCGCTTGATTTTGGCAGTCATGCGCCCTGCATACAACACAAGAGATTGGGCTTGGTCGCTCTTAAATTTAACTATATCCTCTATCATTGAGAAGAAATTTGGCTCCCGCGGATAGGATAGCTGGAAGTCTTTCGTGAAGTTGTGCCACGTGCGCTTTGATGGCTTCCATAAATTAAACCAGGCCTTTCCTTCTCCTTCGAGAGCCTGGGTGGCGCGGTATAATTTACGCCGTTCACTCCAACCGCAAGCGTCGGCAACGTCCTCGACCTGACAAATCCACTCACTCACGTAGCTATTCTCTCGAGCTGGATTAAAGTGCGGGATGGAACCTAATTCCGGGGTCTCCGATCTGTTGCGTCGACGGCGATGTCTCCTCTGCGAGACACTTCGAGATCGGGAACGATCACGGCGGTGTTCTCGAGATCTTCTCGGTGGCGTATAGCGACTTTCGGAAGATAAACTATCTTCGGAACTATACCGCGGCATTATGAACACAGAAAAGTCAATAAATACGAAAATGAAACACTGATAAACACAAATAAATAGTTTTTTTTTTGTTTTAAAACAAACAAACAAGTAGGCGTCACAAAATGGCGGACGACGCAAATCGATCTTTCGAAAATATCGATGCTAATAAAATAGTCCAAATCGATTTTCGGAAAGTCGGCACAAAAGTCTTTACGTAAAATTAATGATACTTTGGAGTAGTATCCCACTTCTGATGTTAGCAATTATAATAATGTTATTTAATTAACACAGAATACAGATGTTTATATCGCGCGAAAGATATCCCTCCGATTCAAACAGTGTTGGAAAAGTGGGCAGTCCCCAACGGTTGTTCAGTGTAGCCAACCATTGAGTTGGTAATGTTACCATCCTGCTTGGGAAACGCGCATGCGCAAGCAGGCGCGTGTGATTGGTTGAGGCTAGGCGCCACAATCGCTCTGGCGGTCAACTGGGTAACTAATTTGATTGGCGCCAATATTCAAATATGTAGTTAACAATACATAATATTCTAAATATTATGAAAGTCGCATTTGTAACTAATACCCATTTGTATTTGCACGTAAAGTATAATAATATTCTATTTACCCATTTGTATTTGCACGTAAAGTATAATACATAATATTCTAAATATTATAAAAGTCGCATTTGTAACTAATACCCATTTGTATTTGCACGTAAAGTATAATAATATTCTAATTACCCATTTGTATTTGCACGTAAAATATAATACATAATATTCTAAATATTATAAAAGTCGCATTTGTAACTAATACCCATTTGTATTTGCACGTAAAGTATAATACATAATATTCTAAATATTATAAAAGTCGCATTTGTAACTAATACCCATTTGTATTTGCACGTAAAGTATAATACATAATATTCTAAATATTATAAAAGTCGCATTTGTAACTAATACCCATTTGTATTTGCACGTAAAGTATAATAATATTCTAATTTACCCATTTGTATTTGCACGTAAAGTATAATACATAATATTCTTAATATTATAAAAGTCGCATTTGTAACTAATACCCATTTGTATTTGCACGTAAAGTATAATACATAATATTCTAAATATTATAAAAGTCGCATTTGTAACTAATACCCATTTGTATTTGCACGTAAAGTATAATACATAATATTCTTAATATTATAAAAGTCGCATTTGTAACTAATACCCATTTGTATTTGCACGTAAAGTATAATAATATTCTATTTACCCATTTGTATTTGCACGTAAAGTATAATACATAATATTCTAAATATTATAAAAGTCGCATTTGTAACTAATACCCATTTGTATTTGCACGTAAAGTATAATACATAATATTCTAAATATTATAAAAGTCGCATTTGTAACTAATACCCATTTGTATTTGCACGTAAAGTATAATAATATTCTAATTACCCATTTGTATTTGCACGTAAAGTATAATACATAATATTCTAAATATTATAAAAGTCGCATTTGTAACTAATACCCATTTGTATTTGCACGTAAAGTATAATACATAATATTCTAAATATTATAAAAGTCGCATTTGTAACTAATACCCATTTGTATTTGCACGTAAAGTATAATAATATTCTAATTACCCATTTGTATTTGCACGTAAAGTATAATACATAATATTCTATATATTATAAAAGTCGCATTTGTAACTAATACCCATTTGTATTTGCACGTAAAGTATAATACATAATATTCTAAATATTATAAAAGTCGCATTTGTAACTAATACCCATTTGTATTTGCACGTAAAGTATAATAATATTCTAATTACCCATTTGTATTTGCACGTAAAGTATAATACATAATATTCTAAATATTATAAAAGTCGCATTTGTAACTAATACCCATTTGTATTTGCACGTAAAGTATAATACATAATATTCTAAATATTATAAAAGTCGCATTTGTAACAAATACCCATTTGTATTTGCACGTAAAGTATAATAATATTCTAATTACCCATTTGTATTTGCACGTAAAGTATAATACATAATATTCTAAATATTATAAAAGTCGCATTTGTAACTAATACCCATTTGTATTTGCACGTAAAGTATAATAATATTCTATTTACCCATTTGTATTTGCACGTAAAGTATAATACTGTTAGCAATTATAATAATGTTATTTAATTAACACAGAATACAGATGTTTATATCGCGCGAAAGATATCTCTCCGATTCAAACAGTGTTGGAAAAGTGGGCAGTCCCCAACGGTTGTTCAGTGTAGCCAACCATTGAGTTGGTAATGTTACCATCCTGCTTGGGAAACGCGCATGCGCAAGCAGGCGCGTGTGATTGGTTGAGGCTAGGCGCCACAATCGCTCTGGCGGTCAACTCGGTAACTAATTTGATTGGCGCCAATATTCAAATATGTAGTTAACAATACATAATATTCTAAATATTATGAAAGTCGCATTTGTAACTAATACCCATTTGTATTTGCACGTAAAGTATAATAATATTCTATTTACCCATTTGTATTTGCACGTAAAGTATAATACATAATATTCTAAATATTATAAAAGTCGCATTTGTAACTAATACCCATTTGTATTTGCACGTAAAGTATAATACATAATATTCTAAATATTATAAAAGTCGCATTTGTAACTAATACCCATTTGTATTTGCACGTAAAGTATAATACATAATATTCTAAATATTATAAAAGTCGCATTTGTAACTAATACCCATTTGTATTTGCACGTAAAGTATAATAATATTCTAATTTACCCATTTGTATTTGCACGTAAAGTATAATACATTATATTCTAAATATTATAAAAGTCGCATTTGTAACTAATACCCATTTGTATTTGCACGTAAAGTATAATACATAATATTCTAAATATTATAAAAGTCGCATTTGTAACTAATACCCATTTGTATTTGCACGTAAAGTATAATACATAATATTCTTAATATTATAAAAGTCGCATTTGTAACTAATACCCATTTGTATTTGCACGTAAAGTATAATAATATTCTATTTACCCATTTGTATTTGCACGTAAAGTATAATACATAATATTCTAAATATTATAAAAGTCGCATTTGTAACTAATACCCATTTGTATTTGCACGTAAAGTATAATACATAATATTCTAAATATTATAAAAGTCGCATTTGTAACTAATACCCATTTGTATTTGCACGTAAAGTATAATAATATTCTAATTACCCATTTGTATTTGCACGTAAAGTATAATACATAATATTCTAAATATTATAAAAGTCGCATTTGTAACTAATACCCATTTGTATTTGCACGTAAAGTATAATACATAATATTCTAAATATTATAAAAGTCGCATTTGTAACAAATACCCATTTGTATTTGCACGTAAAGTATAATAATATTCTAATTACCCATTTGTATTTGCACGTAAAGTATAATACATAATATTCTAAATATTATAAAAGTCGCATTTGTAACTAATACCCATTTGTATTTGCACGTAAAGTATAATAATATTCTATTTACCCATTTGTATTTGCACGTAAAGTATAATACTGTTAGCAATTATAATAATGTTATTTAATTAACACAGAATACAGATGTTTATATCGCGCGAAAGATATCTCTCCGATTCAAACAGTGTTGGAAAAGTGGGCAGTCCCCAACGGTTGTTCAGTGTAGCCAACCATTGAGTTGGTAATGTTACCATCCTGCTTGGGAAACGCGCATGCGCAAGCAGGCGCGTGTGATTGGTTGAGGCTAGGCGCCACAATCGCTCTGGCGGTCAACTCGGTAACTAATTTGATTGGCGCCAATATTCAAATATGTAGTTAACAATACATAATATTCTAAATATTATGAAAGTCGCATTTGTAACTAATACCCATTTGTATTTGCACGTAAAGTATAATAATATTCTATTTACCCATTTGTATTTGCACGTAAAGTATAATACATAATATTCTAAATATTATAAAAGTCGCATTTGTAACTAATACCCATTTGTATTTGCACGTAAAGTATAATACATAATATTCTAAATATTATAAAAGTCGCATTTGTAACTAATACCCATTTGTATTTGCACGTAAAGTATAATACATAATATTCTAAATATTATAAAAGTCGCATTTGTAACTAATACCCATTTGTATTTGCACGTAAAGTATAATAATATTCTAATTTACCCATTTGTATTTGCACGTAAAGTATAATACATTATATACTAAATATTATAAAAGTCGCATTTGTAACTAATACCCATTTGTATTTGCACGTAAAGTATAATACATAATATTCTAAATATTATAAAAGTCGCATTTGTAACTAATACCCATTTGTATTTGCACGTAAAGTATAATACATAATATTCTTAATATTATAAAAGTCGCATTTGTAACTAATACCCATTTGTATTTGCACGTAAAGTATAATAATATTCTATTTACCCATTTGTATTTGCACGTAAAGTATAATACATAATATTCTAAATATTATAAAAGTCGCATTTGTAACTAATACCCATTTGTATTTGCACGTAAAGTATAATACATAATATTCTAAATATTATAAAAGTCGCATTTGTAACTAATACCCATTTGTATTTGCACGTAAAGTATAATAATATTCTAATTACCCATTTGTATTTGCACGTAAAGTATAATACATAATATTCTAAATATTATAAAAGTCGCATTTGTAACTAATACCCATTTGTATTTGCACGTAAAGTATAATACATAATATTCTAAATATTATAAAAGTCGCATTTGTAACTTATACCCATTTGTATTTGCACGTAAAGTATAATAATATTCTAATTACCCATTTGTATTTGCACGTAAAGTATAATACATAATATTCTATATATTATAAAAGTCGCATTTGTAACTAATACCCATTTGTATTTGCACGTAAAGTATAATACATAATATTCTAAATATTTTAAAAGTCGCATTTGTAACTAATACCCATTTGTATTTGCACGTAAAGTATAATACATAATATTCTAAATATTATAAAAGTCGCATTTGTAACTAATACCCATATGTATTTGCACGTAAAGTATAATAATATTCTAATTACCCATTTGTATTTGCACGTAAAGTATAATACATAATATTCTATATATTATAAAAGTCGCATTTGTAACTAATACCCATTTGTATTTGCACGTAAAGTATAATACATAATATTCTAAATATTATAAAAGTCGCATTTGTAACTAATACCCATTTGTATTTGCACGTAAAGTATAATACATAATATTCTAAATATTATAAAAGTCGCATTTGTAACTAATACCCATTTGTATTTGCACGTAAAGTATAATAATATTCTATTTACCCATTTGTATTTGCACGTAAAGTATAATACATAATATTCTAAATATTATAAAAGTCGCATTTGTAACTAATACCCATTTGTATTTGCACGTAAAGTATAATACATAATATTCTAAATATTATAAAAGTCGCATTTGTAACTAATACCCATTTGTATTTGCACGTAAAGTATAATACATAATATTCTAAATATTATAAAAGTCGCATTTGTAACTAATACCCATTTGTATTTGCACGTAAAGTATAATATGTAATATTCTAAATATTATAAAAGTCGCATTTGTAACTAATACAATATTTATTATTCGCAAATTATAATAATTCTAAATACTTGCATTTGACGAAAATGTTTTAATTGTTCGATCTATTTTTATTAAATTTTATAATTTCAGGTGAGGTTTCAATTTGCATTTTTACTCCACAAAATTAATGTTTGGTTTGTCATTTGACACATCATAAATTTCTACACATCCTCAACAATTCACAATGAATCGTCTAGGTAGAATATTTATATAATACTTCTGCACGATAAGCTAAAAAAATGTAGGTTCATTTATTTTTTTTGTTATTTATCTTTTTTTTTCAATGTTTGAAACTATCACTTCATGATAGAACATTATAATCACATCGGACGTAAAATTATTTCGTTTTTCATAATTCTATGTTACATACCTATCTATCTTATTAGTTTAAATAAATACGATTCTTCAAAACAATGGAGTATAATACGTATGGATGATCCACCCATTGATACTTTTCTTTGATAAAATAGATTATAAAAATAATACATAAAATTTATATTAAAATTTGCAATTATATGAAATTATAAATGAAAATGTACATACCTCGAAGTGCAAATAGATTGCTTGTAAATAGTGGATCACTTTTGGGTTTTGGTATTCCGAAGTGATCGGTGAAATGGTCGAAATCCTTTACAGTAATTTGTTTTATTAACTCTATGTCCTTTATCATCACCATTGGACTAGGAAATACACGCCATCCGATGTATCTTAAAAAAGATGGTGTTTATGGTGTACTTTTAAACTTTTAAATACTTGTATAATAATATTTTTTAGAAAAACATTTATACAATGTATCACATATCATGAATTATTACGAAATTGCTTCATGTAATGGTCACATAAAATTATTAAAAATTTAATACATTAAAATAACAACTTATTGGTTTTCACCACTAGAGATGTTTTAAAATTTTATTACAATTACAATCAATCAAAAAATTACAATAAAATATTAACAAAAATGAACCTGATGAAGAAAATATTTTATAATATGTATTGTTTAAAAGAAACAAAAATTTTAAAATATTAATACTGTAATAAATCCATAATAAACAATCAAATAAAAACTCTTTCATTTTTCCTATTACCGAGTATTCTGTAAAAACCGGTTTATCTAAAGTAATAAAGCAATCAAAATGTTAGTGTTTGTGTGTGTGTGTGTGTGTGTGTATGTGTGTGTGTGTGTGTGTGTGTGTGTGTGTGTGTGTGTGTGTGTGTGTGTTTGTCTCACGCCTTCTGAAAAACCAAGAGCATCTAAAAATCTAATTTATGTGCGAACGTGTACCTGTATACCTGATGCAGTGTCACGCTAAAAATAATGCGATAAAAATGCTGAATTTTAAAAATATTTCAATAATTATTTTTTTCATACAAAATTTTCCAAGTCGTATCTGTCAAAAAAGTGTACATTTTGCACGCAAATATCTGTTAGTTTAAAAGTTAGAAGTAGGTATTTACACAAAAAAAATATATTTTGAAGTATAACTTAGCGTTTAAGTGAAAAACATGGTGAATATTTGGTATAATTATAATGTTTAACTTATTTTTAAAGTAAGCCTTTTGTACATAAACGCCGCCATTTTCATATCTTTTCATACAATATTTCATTTTCCCACCGAATGAATATGTTCTTGAAAATAATAAACCTTTGAAATAAATGTAATTATGAAATAATAAAATGAAACACAAGACATTACGGCAAGTTTTAAGACATATATTGTAAAAATGTGTTATTTATTAGTAAAGATATAGGCATAATAAAATTGCATAATTTGTAAATAATATTTGATTTTTCTGACAATTTTCATTTTTATGGCATCGAACAAACCAATGTAGGTACCTACATATTCAAAAAATGTATCCGAACCATTCGATATTACTTACGTGTTCGAATCGTTTCCATGGCTACAGAAAGAATGTGATATTCAAATAAAATTTGTTAGGAATCGAATTTATTTAGAAGGTTGTTGTAGGTAGGTACCTACCTAATACTATTTACTTACAAATCAACAATAATATACCTATACTGATTTCCTATAGGAAAATTATTTTATTTATTTATTTACCAACCGTTTGTCCGATTATAATGAAACTTTGGTGAATTGTCGAGCGTATGCCCAGGATGGTTTTTGGATTTAAACTTTTTTCTTATTCTTCTTCTTCTTCGTGTATTTGGTCGTTTTACCTATGAAGGGGGAGTATCCTGGGAAAAGAAGGTCCGACTGTCCCTCCATCTCTTCACAGGTCTTCCAGGACGGGTTCTGCATATAAACTTTTTTCTTCTTTTTCTTCAACGTGTACATGGTCATCTTACCTATGAAGATGAACTATCCTGGGAGATGAAGGTCCAATTTTCCTTCCATCTCTTCGCAGGTTTCTGGATTTAAACTTTTTTCTTCTTCTTCTTCATCGTCTATTTGGTCATTTTACCTTTGAAGGTGGACTAACCTGGGAGAAGAATGTCCAATTTTCCTTCCATCTCTTCGCAGGTATCTGGATTTAAACTTATTTCTTCTTCTTCTACTTCATCGTGTATTTTTGGTCATTTTACCTATGAAGTTGGAGAATCCTGGGAGAAGAAGGTCCAACTGTCCTTCCATCTCTTCGCAGGTATCTGGGTTTAAACTTTTTTCTTCTTCTTCGTGTATTTAGTCATTTTACCTATTAAGTAGAGCATCCTGGGAAAAGAAGGTTCTTTCATCTCTTCGCGGTTCTTCCAGGATGGTTTCTGGATTTAAACTTTTCTTAACCGACTGATGGGACGGGATGTAATGAAGGGAAGGGAGGCACTAAAGGTCCTGAAGGGACGGGAGGTATAAAACTGCCTGAAGGGATGGAAGGTACTGAAGGGCCTGATGGGAAGGGACGTAATGAGGGATTAAAGGGACGGGAGGTACTGAAGGGCCTGAAGCGGCGGGTCCTGGAGTCTAATTCTTTTTCTTCTTAATTTTATGTAGACCTTTAGGGCAGTTTTTTTACAAACTATTTCCTATTGTCTAATTCATCTTCTTCTTCTTTTATGTATACATTTGGGTCATTTTTTTATAAAAATTATTTCCTTTAGTCTAATTATTATTCTTCTTCATTTAAGTACGTAGACTTTTGGGAGAGTTTTATTACAAACTATTTCCAATAGTCTTATTCATTTTCTTTTATGTAGACCTTTTGGTCAGTATTTATACAAACTATTTCCAATAGTCTAAATATTCTTCTTCTTCTTTTTTGTAGACCTTTGGGTGAGCTTTTATACAATCTATTTCCAATAGTCTAATTCTTCTATTAGGTATATGTATTTTTACTTATTTTATGTAGACCATTGGAATAGTTTTTTATACAAACTATTTCTTATACTTATTTTTCTCTTTTTTATTTAGTCTTTTGGGTTAGTTTTAAGTCTAATAGTCTATTGTGCAGAAATATTACTAACGATATGCACACTTGATGAAAATACATATGAAATGAATGGGATATGGGATGTGACGATATAACCTGCACTAGAATCTTTTCAATACTTTTGTTTAATTAAATCTAAACCATTTATATCATCCTATTTTGAATAATTTTCAACACCTAATATTTAAAGAATGGGGGTTGTGGCCATTACTGAACTCTTCACAACATTTATATTCAAATTAAAAACTATTTACTATAGTTCAAGTCTTCTTCTTCTTCGTTAATGAAGACTTTCAGTCAAATTGAGCAAAAATATAATGCACACTTGATGAAAAAATATAAAAACGAATGGGATGTGACCAATACTAGATCTTTTCAGTACCTACGTTTGTTTAATCAAATTTTAACCACATCCCAACATCCAAAATTACTAAATTTTCAATAGGTACACATTACAATTTGTTTTCGATGATAATATTTAAAAATGGGGGTTGTGGCCAAACCAATCTCTTTACAACGTTGATAAACAGTCATATTTAAAACCATTACGCATAGTCCATGCGAGCAGAAATTGTATAAATATTATACTTCATTCACACTTTATAGCAATATATAAAAAAGAATGGGTTGTGGCCATCACTTGAACATTTTACAATACTTAAACTCAATCAAATTTCAAACCACTTTTCATAGTCTGATATTGCAAAATAATTGGGTGACAATATTATAAAAACGATTGCTTTTTCTTTCACAATTTTACATTCTTGGCCAACGGCGGGACATAAAAGCTAGTCGAAAATAAAACAGAAAATAACATCACACATACTTCAGCAATGTGATCCACCACTCATTCTGAATTCAACACCTTTGTTAGGTGACACAGCTCTGTTGTGTGGGGATACATTCATTTGTCGTTCATCTTTTAATTAGGTAATGCACACCTGTCACTGGTTATCCCACATTGTGGGATTTACATCGTGATGGTATGAATGAATAAATAAAAACATTATTATCTAGTACCTTAATATCCTAACAATTCATTACTCTCTGCTTTCATAACCCGAGAATCTCTACCGTAGCTTGGTGTCATTCATCATTTCCATTACAATTTTTTGGGGCCAAATTGAGGTTATTTTTTTAATTGTTTCTGTTAATTCTTTTGCATTTAATAACAATGTAACCTAAGACCAAATTGGAATAGTATTGCCTCAGAACAGACTCATCTAGCGAGGCAGTAAATTTCCAAATAGGAACAATTGCACTTAGTATGTTTATTATAAGTCTTTTGATTATTGTTACTTTTTTTATTAAAAATATGTAAAAATAATGGAATCATTTCATTTCATTTTTATCAGTATTATTTAAACAAAATCTCAAAAGTTATGTAGGTATATCCTATGTCCCTATATAAAATATCTTTAGTAATATACAAATTTTAAATACCTTTCATCAGGATAAGATTCATAAGCCTTTTGTATGGTAACTGTCAGATGCTCAAATCCTAATAATGTCGGAAAAATATCTTCAATTATTGGGAAATAACCTGATAGCTTCTTAAGACCCCTGTTTTTAAAGTACGCGTCCTTCTTCGCCAAGTATAAATATCCCAATATTAGCAAAAATACTGCCACCAGAAACCAATCCCATAGTGCAAACTCCATTGCAACTGGTAACTATATTCAAATAGTAAATTATTATATGTAGGTATAGAAAAAAATGATTTTTAAATATGTAAATAAATATAAAATACATAAATATTTAATTATTGGTAGGTATAAATAATTATATCAGCTTCGGCAACAATTGTCTGCGTTATCACCCTAAAGAAAACAGGCGTCAGGGTAGGCAGTACAACAGCGTCGCGTCGGGCCGAATTGACACAGGAGCACCAACTAATACAGGGTAACCTAGTCTTGACACCATTTTTGTAAACCTAACCTACAAAAGTTTGGTAAAAATAGGTTGTTTAGGTTTGCTCGTAGGCATAATTGCGAATGAGGTGAGCCAGTTGCATTATATATTAAAAAAAAAGTAACTAAAATATTAAAATAAATGACTAAATTAAAATCATTAGTGATCAACTTTTTTTTGCTATCTGCTAAAAAATTAACCAATTTTAATTAATGCATTTTCATTTTGTATTGTTATTTTTTTTTTTATAAATATATTAATAAATTTATATAAATAATAAAAATCACCAATTACATTATTGTTAATGCCAGTTATGTGGGACAATATTAATATACAGAACACGCAACAACACTTAGACCTTCCTATATACTCAAACAAAACACTCCTATACCCAAACAACGATATTTATGTTCAGTGATGTTTTGATACTGAGTTAAGCCGCTAGATAATATATTGATTGACCTCCAACTCCATTTTGTTTCATTAACAACGACGTCATAACTACCATCATTTTCCAGATCTAATTTTAACTTGACATAATTGCGCATACTTTGGCATTAGTTTACGAGTTTATTTTTCACATAAAATATATGACTAAGAATCGAAGGATTAACAATCCTACGATTTTTAATTCCTCTTAGTAGGACGATTGTTTCGCCTAGTGAGGGTTTTTTTTTATCTGATATAATAAAAAAAAATACCTTTACATTAAAACGTTATTTAATTTTTATTTTTTAACAGATTTTTAATTATCTCAATAGAGACGAAGTTGGAATATTTATTGTAGGAGAACCGGGAAATCAAGGCACCTACAGGGCTTACGACCTGTCATCGCATATGCAATAATATAAATATTTAATTTTTATTGGTTAATAGAGGATAATTTATAAATCAACCATAATGCATTGCTTTTTTCTTCTTTTTTCTTTCTTTCTCAGCCATCTCTCCACTGCTGGATGTAGGCCTCTTCTAATAGCTTCCACTCGTCTTTTTTCTGGGCTTTTCGAACCCATCCGCTTCCAGCGACAGGGACAATATCATCGGCCCACCTTTTCTGGGGCCGGCCTATTCCCCTTTTCATATCCCATGGTCTCCAATTTAGAATTCTGGGTGCCCATCTGTCCGTACCCTGTCTGGCAACATGACCTGCCCATTGCCATTTAAGTTTTGCAACTCGATCCATGACATCAACAACTTTTGTCTGGCGTCTGATTTCTTCATTTCTAATTTTGTCTCTTAGACTTACGCCTATCATTTGCCTTTCCATGGATCTCTGAGTGCATTTTAGCTTATGTATGGTCCTCGCAGTTAGCGTGATAGTTTCCAGACCATACGTAAGCACAGGCAGGATACATGTTTCAAAAACTTTTCTTTTCAGACATGTGGGAATATCTCTGTTTTTTAGGACATGTTTAAGTTTTCCAAAGGCTGCCCAACCTATGCATTGCTTTATTAGTAGACAATTGAAAAACCCATGTATTAATCAATGGAATAGGAGATGGAATAAATGAAGCCGCGTGCAATATAAATTTTGAATTCAAATGTATGACAAGTTTTATTTACATGTGTGTGTGTGTGTGAGGCGGTAGATCGGTAATCAAATCGGTAGGTGTACGTATACTGCATAGAAAAGAGATTTTACGTGTACTACATACTATGTGTTCCACGCCGGTGGCACTCTATTGGTAGCACTGGTTTTACTTTACGCTCACATCTCCAAAGGTGGCGCTATTTTTGTTTTTTTTTATGTTGGTATTTTTGAAAATGCAATGTAAAATTTTCAGACCTTCAGCATACTTCAGTTGTGTTTTGTTGTTTGTTGTGATGCGAAACATTTTGATCCTTTAAAATCTTGAAGTAAAACAAATAATAAATATAACACGTGTGATTTTGTAAAATTATTGTTGTTTTCGGTGTTAATCTACATACATATAGGCCAGGCATATTAGGATTTTCAGACGCAAATTTTGCTATAGTTTTTATTTTCTCACCCTTTATGTTTTTTGGGTCGCTGAATACGAATTTGAAGTTTGCGGGCAAAAATTTTGCCCGGAACATTGTTTTTTGGGCACTTTTTCACGAAATTTTGGCCTTTTTTTCGGTTTTTGGCCTATATCGCAAAAATAATGCATTTTTTCGACAAATCGTACAAGACAAAATTGAAGTAGACAAAATTTACTATATTTCTTGTAAACAAGTTTTTTTTGTAAGACTAACCATTTCGTCGCTAGAGTCCACCCAAAAGGGGCCATATTTCCATATCTAGTGAAATTCACCGTTTTCGCGGAAATCGCCCTTCCTGTAATACTTGACTGTTGTAACAATTTATTACATTATATCATTTGTATAACAGTGCATTTCTCATAAATTACGTTTTTCTTTGGAAGACTAACCTATTGATTTTCAACCACCGTGTCGCGGCATTTTTGTGTGCGCCGAAATTCTTAAGGTGTGTGACACCAAATTTTAGAAATGTATATAATTAATAAGAATTATAATAAAATCAATCTCAAATTTATTACAAAAAATATACTTATTATTTACTTGTTATTTATCCCTTATAAACAAACTGTTGTTTTTATAATAAGTACATATTATTTAATTTTATATTCTTTCCGCGCCATTAGCACCATTCAGCACCTTTCCGCTGAACTTTTTTAATGTGGGTACAATGTTGTTGCCTACTTTGATTACAAATCTTTGATCATTATGGCAAAAGGTTGGACTTGGTAACTCCTTTGGAATTTGACATTTTTAACACATCTTTCGATGTCCCTCGTGGCCCTCTTGCCCTTCTCCCACGCCTCATGACAATTTACCCTCTCATCACCTAGAATGCCTGTACCCAGAGAAAATAATTTAGGGCTTTCTGGGAATAAAAAGTGTTCCTGCAACCACGCATACATCTTGGCGAAATCCTTATCATCCCGAATAGAGCTTGTACTTGATAGGCCATGATGTTAATGGGAAGTCTCAAATGAAACACCACAGTAGTTTTCTATTTGCTCACAAACATGTAAATGACAGCATGGTCCATCTGGTTTGAATACTTTCTTGTACCCCACGTCCATGAGTCAGGCCTCTTTGCACCTTCAGGCTCCTCATTAGAAACTGCTCAATGGCCATATCAGTCCACATCCCTGACCAAAATTTGTTAGCGATCCGTCATACCGTAAAAAACCTTCAGGTGTAAACTTGTAATATACATCGGGAAACATTGTTACTTTCGAGTTTATCATATCCTGGAGATACAAGTGAGCGCATTTTGAGTAACGGGAGTATCATGAGGCATGAAAATACGGCAGCATTCTCCAGACTGCCTCCAGGTGCAACTCCCAATTTACTGTCCTCTCAGCCAGAATGAGCCTGGGGTCGTTGTTGTTAGCTGCAATGAACCTTGCCTTTAAGTACAGGGGTCGGTCGAATGTTATAAAGCATCACGTCTGACCTTTTGCACGATACTTCTCAACAGATTCCAGCATCGCGGTGTAGATGGTGTCATAATCAGAGGGAGGAAAGGAAGGCAAGCAGTATACGTTTTTTCGAAGAGGAGGTCCTTTGTCGCTTACTCCATAAATCCACTCCATCCAGGAATAATGCCGAATTCCATGTGTTTGCTGTACAGCCACAGAACTTCAACTGTTGAGTGCTGAGGGATAGGTGCTCGGTGATGTTTGAAATTCGCTTGACAGGTCTTTCATCTTGATTTCCGTCAGTCCATCACACCCCTGTTTCGTCTCAAAATGTTTCAAATGACCAAATTAATCTTCTAAGACCTCTGCAGCTCGTATCTTTGTTTCTGGAAATGGTGGCATCTGTAGGAACTACAGAAGCTGGGCCAATAGTATACATCCCTCCCATGACATGGAATGTGTTGTATCCATCTATCGTGTGAGTGTTGTAATCTGCGTTAAATGAACTTCATAAAACCCTTGGCGCATACTTATGATTCTGTTGTTAGGGTGGAAGAAAAACCCCAGCGAACTCAATACATCCAATAATTTTCGGGATCCAAACTTTTTATAGGAATGCTGCTTACCCAACATATAAATAAGACAAAAAAGATCTAGGTATTACAGCACTGATGATACATACAATGAGAAAAGGCGTGGCTCCTATTCTTCCACTTTTCCTTGTCCCTGCCCTTTTTCACAGACATGGAAATATAGCCCTATTTACTAATTATATACATTTCTAAAATTTGGCGTCACACCTTAAGAATTTCGCGGCACACAAAAATGCCACGACACGGTGGTTGAAAATCAATAGGGTAGTCTTCCAAAGAAAAACGTTATTTATGAAAAATGTACTTTTGTAGCATATAAATTGTATTATTTAATAATTTGTTAGAACGATTTAAGTATCACAGCAAGGGCGATTTCTGCGTAATCGGTTAATTTCACCATATGAAAATACGGCCCCATTCGGGCGCGCTCTAGCGGCGAAACGGTTAGTCTTACAAAAAAATGTTATGAATAAGAAATATAGAAAATTTTATCTACTTTAATTTTGTCTTGAATGATTTGCCGAAAAATTGCTTTATTTTTGCGATATCGGCCGAAAACTGAAAAAAGTGCCAAAATTTCGTGAAAAAATGCCCAAAAAAACAAAGTTCCGGGCAAAATTTTTGCCCGCAAACTTCAAATTCGTGTTCAGCGACCCAAAATACATAAAGGGTGAGAAAATAAAAACTATAGCAAAATTTGCATCTGAGACCCTATTTTTTTGCTAATATGCCTGGCCTAATACCATCTATTGCCAACTTTTTGTATTTTTCGATTTTCTTCGCAAGATGACTGACAAGTTTTGTTGTGTTTTGAATAAATTGTCAAGTGAAATACGGGGAAGTGAAATAAAATTAAATCTTTCATATGTGTTTTTTTTAATAAATAATGATTGAAAAATGGTATTTTTTTATTTAAGTTATCCTTGAATCCATTCCTCAAAGCTGGAAACATTTTAAAATGGAAATTCAAATTTGCCGTGGACCGGTCGCGTATTCATTGCCCCTATAGCGGAGATGTGCGAAACCTTATGGATTATCCGGTTACAGCTTCTATGCATTGAGTGACACATCTGAAGTATACTGAAAGTTTACTTCTATATTATCTGTGATGTGTTCTATGACTGTATTGACGGCCGGGCGAGTGAAACTCAGAACATTGTTCTTAGTTTTAGTTGTCATACTTTCATTGCGCTGACTAGGTATTTGTATCATATATAATCTAAGGGAATAGGTAATTAAACAACATAAAAAAGTAAAAATTACAAATAATACATATAAATCATTCTAACGCTAACGAAAAAATCAAAAATAAATTATTGAAATACCTATTTTACCTATTAGATTATGGCAAGTCCTATCACATTTCGGAAAATCGGCGCGCGCACAATCGGTGACGTCACGCCAGCTATAATAGACGCAACGGACCGTTCATCGGCATTCAAGTTCGTTCCTGCCTACCAGCTTCTCCCCTGACCGGAATTCGTTACGACCCAGCCACGTTCCTGTAGTCGTTTAAATTTATTGAGTTTTAATATTTATAATCTTCGCGTAATACCAGTATCATGTGTAAATAACTTTGTGAATAAATCCAGTAAGTTTTAATCTTTGAGTTCTTATTTATATGTCTATTTAAATACCCAATTCTATTGTCGGTTACAGTCGTGCATGGTTAAAGAACACGCAGAAGTATTTAGCCGATCAACTGGTTCGATCCCAGAAGTCGAGCTCCTCATTAAGACACCCTCTGCACGGCAACAGTAACATTGGTGACTCACGACGATTTTAATGTATTTTTGTTTGAATTTTTAGCATATTTTAGTAAAAAATTGTTTTGTTACATATTATTCCTCCAAATTACATATACATTTCTTTAAAGTCATTTATAACATTGATAAATAACATTGGTATGGTCATTAGTTATTTTTTTTTCCTCATAGTAGTACGCTCTATTTTTTTCCGTTCGTTTTTATATACATCGCGGACAGTAGAATTGGGTAGGCAATAAATAAGTGTAATTATTCTCTCGAACCGGTGGCAGGGACGGATTTGGATCATCACGGACAGCCAAATACCGTGAAAGGTATGTGTAAATTTTGACAATAATTTAAATTTTTCCAACGCAAAAGGCCCCGTGATTAAGCGTTAATTTTTTTTTATAATGAATCTTCGTAATATTAAAATTTAGTACATGTCATACCTTATGGTATTTATTTTTTTAAAAAAATTGTTGTATGAACAACTATTATTTTATTTTATCGCATTTTAATCGTATTTTATTGTAATATTTTAACATTCTAAAAGAAGTAATATTGTGTGAATTTGGTGCAGTTCGCACAAACATTTTAACAATTTAAAAAAGAAAAATCAGTGTTTTTTTAAAAAAAATTGAAAGAAATCATTTTAACATTCTTATTCTTACAATTTTTAAATAACTTATAAATCTTCATTGTGACCAATTGTAACATAAAATCAGTTTCTTTTTGTAAAAATAGTGTTCTCACAAATTACAAATTACACTATCGTAATTATATGTACTAATTACTTGTGTTTTTTCTTTCATATGAAACATCGAATTGGAGCAAAAAGCAAAAACCCAATCATTTTGATTGAAAACTGTAACTATTGTAAAAAAAAAGAGGGAACAAAACGATAATCAAACTTGGATGAAAAACTAAATGTGAAATAAAAGGAGCAAAAACCAGAGAAAAGATTAAAAAAATTCAACAAGCTAAGTAATATTGTTACTATTTAGTGTGTCATTCTTATTTTAAATTCATTTAAAAAAGCCGTTGCAGTAAAGTATAATTTGTTTTTTTGAATACCTACTGAAATAAAAATTGCTAAATTCAAATTTAAATCGTAAAACTAACTTAATTTAATTTTTATTTTATTAAAAACATCAATAATCATTGTAACATTTTTATTTTACATTAAATTAAGTGAAATTTTTATTTAGTTTGAACAATACCTAATTATTTTGTTGTTGAAAATTGAATTTATAATATAAACATAGACGATAGTCGAATTCGCCTAGCGACAAATCGTCGTCGCATAGTGCGAGCAGTATTATTATTATTATTCTCACCAAATAATATACGCCGCAAAAATAAATACTAGTAGCTACTGTCAGTGGAAAAAAAGATACAAAAAACCCGCCCTTTTAATTATACGCAGTTAAGCTAAACGGAAATAGCGCAGTACAATACTCCGTATATATATTTTTAATGTTGTGCAAATATTAATGAACTGTATTTTCAGAACGATTATTAAAATATTTTATTATTATTTGACTGTAACCATTTAATAATATAGCAAGAAATTAAGATCAATTATGTGTACAGATAATAAAAAACGATAATTTCCATTTATTAATTTAATCATAAATAATATACATATGGGACTTAGAAAATTCCAACTTTAAAAAAAATAATCGTAAAAATATTTTTTCGCGAATAATTTGAACAAAATACTTAAGTTTTACAAATAAATTTTATTGTTATTCAAAAATTTTATTTATTTATACAAAAGTTTTATCGATATTCATTTTTTTTTTAAAAAAAATTATACTTTAATAATTTTAAAAAAAATATAGGTAGTGCATCAAATTTTAAACAAAACATTTACTAGCAAAATTGGATTAATTTTTTTTTTCTTTTCCAAAAATTCAAAGCATAACAATTTTAAATTTTCTCACATTTATGTTTCAAAAGTCAAGCAAGCTTTGAACAGTGGTAACTTTAAAAAAATATTCTCATCTTTTAATTTGAATTGTAATCATGGCAACGGAGAACAAGGACAACACGAATACATTTGACAGAGCTTCATATCAACAAACATCAGATGAATCAAGAAACGAAATTTTCGCAGCGAACATAAAATTACCCACAGTATGGAAGGACAAAATCTACCTATGGTTTATAACGGTGGAAGCCCAGTTCAATTCTGCAAGGATCACCAAAGACGAAACAAAATATCAACACATCTTGGGAGTACTGGACCCCGATACAATCTCATGTGTGGCTGACGTCATCCAATACCCACCAACAAAGGATAAATACCAACATTTGAAAGAAACCTTATTAAACCGCCTTCAGGAATCTGAAGAGAAAAGACTTTCTCAACTTCTACATGGAGTACAGCTTGGTGATAGGAAGCCTTCACATTTACTTCGTCACATGCAGAGCCTTGCAGGACCAACCTTAGCGAATGATGCACTTCTTAAAAGACTTTGGATCGAAAGATTACCACATAGAGTACAGGAAATAATCTCGGCAATAATTACAAACGACATCAGCGTGCTCGCGCAAACGGCCGATCGGATCTTGGAAGTAAACGAAAGAACAGAAATTCAGTCCATTAATTCACCATCCACATCAGCAAGTAGTCAAGCTCACCAGAGTGATTTAGTCACTAACAGCTTACTTCACAGCATGCAGCAACAAATTCAACTATTGACAGACAAGATCGTCAGATTGGAAATTGATCATAGACAATCAAGAACACAGTCAAGACCTCAACATAATAATAATTGGAGGAATCGTTCAAGATCGCGTTCTCCAAGCAGGAATCGATACCAAAACTACAATAATAATCACCAAAATAGGAATCAGAAAAATTACTATGACAACAGAAAGAGTAATAACAACAACGTGAAGCAAAACAACAATTATAGAAGAGAAGACATTTGCCATCTACACCAAAAATTCGGAACAAAAGCATTTAACTGCATAGCACCATGTAAATTCAACGATCAGGAAAACTAAAATTGCGGCAGGTGTGCGAGACGTCCCAGTCGCAGTTGAAACATCGTCTCTTCATTACAGAATTAGTAACAGGAATTAGATATCTCGTAGACACTGGAGCTGAAATCTCAGTAATACCTAGATATTTCAGAAATGACAAATCAATAATTTCAACAGATAGCATCGTCACTCCACTTTATGCAGCAAATGGTACTGTAATACCTAGTTATGGGCACAAAATAATCAACCTGAATTTGGGACTACGAAGGAGTCACAAATGGAAGTTTATCATCGCAGATGTCACAAAACCCATAATAGGAGCTGATTTTTTGGAATATTACGACGTTTTAGTGGATATTAAAAGGAAAACATTGATTGACAAAGCTACAGGAATGTCAACTAGAGGGATCGTCTACAAAACCAGTATAATGAATATTGCCACGGTTCATTCCACATCAAAATTTTACAAAATAATTGAGAAGTACCCAAATATCACTCGCGCAGATTTGAACCCAAAGCGCATAGAACACAACGTTACTCACCACATCCAGACGAGGGGACCTCCAGTCACAGCCAAAGTCAGGAGACTCAATCCACTTCAATTGGAGATTGCTAAAAAGGAATTCTCTTATATGGTCGAACAAGGCATTTGCCGACCATCCAAAAGCAACTGGTCCAGCGCCCTACATATGGTCAGGAAATCGGATGGAAATTGGCGTCCGTGCGGTGATTATCGCAGACTGAATTCAATCACCAAACCTGACAAGTATCCAATACCTCAACTACAAGATTTCGCACATAAACTTCACGATGCGAAGATCTTCAGCAAAATAGATTTAACCAGAGCTTACCACCAAGTACGAGTAGAAGAAGAAGACATTCCAAAGACCGCTATCATAACCCCATTTGGATTATTTGAATTTCTAGTAATGCAATTCGGACTTTCTAACGCAGCTCAGAGTTTCCAAAGGTACCTTCATAATATTACCAGAGATTTGGAATTCGTATTCACTTATATTGACGACATCCTGGTTGCCTCCAAAAACATGGAAGAGCACGAAAAACACCTAGACTTATTGTTCGAAAGGCTATCTAAAAATGGTCTAATTATCAACCTAAACAAATGTAAATTAGGAGAAGAAGAAATTGAATTCCTTGGTTATAAGATCAACAAGAATGGAAGTTCCCCAATCAAGGAAAGAGTTGAAGCGATAACCAAAATTGAACCCCCAACCAACGCAAAAGGTCTTCGAAGATTTTTGGGGATGATAAATTTTTACAGGAAGTACCTACAAAACGCAGCTGGGACCCAAAAGATACTTTTTGATCAGTTAAAAGGTTATACAAAAAACGACAAAAGGAAAATTCAATGGACAGAAGAGTTAACCAAGGCCTTTGAAAAATGTAAAAACGACCTGGTACAAGCGTCGCTTTTAGTACATATTGACCCCACAGCCGAAATATCAATTATGGTCGACGCCTCCGATACAGCAATGGGTGCCTCCTTGCAGCAAATGAAAAATGGAGCATGGCAACCCATATCTTTTTTCTCAAGAAAATTCAATAATCCACAGTTAAAATATAGTACTTATGACAGAGAGCTAACAGCTATTTACGAAGCAGTGAAATATTTCAGACAACAAATAGAGGGTAGAAACTTCACTATCTTCACAGATCACAAGCCACTAATATTCGCCTTCACAAAAAATAAAGTAAACTCACCAAGACAGGAAAGACAACTCGACTTTATCAGCCAATTTTCTACAAGCATTAAACACATTTCCGGCGAGGACAATATAGTCGCAGACACATTATCTCGAGTTGCCGAAATACAAATCACATCACATATTGATTATCAGCGAATGGCGCAAGAGCAGGAGAAGGAAAGTGTAATGATGGAAATGCATGAAAAATCATCACTGCAATTAAAGAAAAATTTGGTACCTGGCACCAATAAAATGTTATGGTGCGATTTCTCGACGAACGTAATACGACCATTTGTTCCCAAGTCAATGAGAAAGGAAGTCATTTTAACACTCCATAAAGTAAGTCATCCCGGCAGCAACGCAACATTTAAAATATTGAAGCAGAGATATGTTTGGCCTGGCATGGAAAAGACTGTCAAAGATGTAATAAGCAATTGTATTGACTGCCAAGCATCTAAAGTACACCGTCACACCATTACACCGTTACATATAAAGCACCAGATGGGAGATTCAAAAATATTCATTTGGACCTGGTTGGCCCCATTCCTCCTTCAAAAGAATACACATACCTGCTAACAATCATAGATAGATACACCAGATGGCCAGAAGCAGTTCCCCTTAAAGACATGACAGCAGAAACCGTCGCTGACGCTTTGATGCTAAATTGGATCGCCCGTTTCGGCGTACCCTCTTCAATCACTACAGATCAGGGTCGTCAATTCGAAAGCAACTTATTCAACAAGTTAACCAGCAAACTTGGCGTGAGACATCAGAGAACTACTGCTTACCATCCTCAGTGCAACGGAATTATAGAGAGATGGCATCGTACCTTAAAGACATCATTGATGACGATTAACAATACCTCCTGGACGAACGCCCTACCACTGGTACTGCTTGGTCTTCGTTCAGCAATCAAAGAAGGCTCAGAATTTACACCGGCACAGATGACCTATGGAACCACCCTCAGGCTGCCTGGTGATTTTTTTGAAAGCTCACCCACAGAGGAACCTGACACGTATGGACACAAGTTGCAGAAGATGATGTCAGAACTTCGTCCCATCCCAAACTCCAATAACAACAAGACGAAGACGTTCATACACAGACAAATGAAAGATGCCCAGTACGTTTTCTTGCGAAATGACGCAGTCCGCAGACCTCTTCAACGACCCTATGACGGACCCTACAAGGTGCAAGAGATGGATGAAAAAACTGCAATAATCATTATTAATGAAAAACCGAAGAAAATCTCAATGGATCGATTGAAGCCAGCATTCTTCATAAACGATGACCTCAACCCCTCTACAGAGACGAGTAATCATCAAACAACGCTCACACAGCAAAGCCAGATGACACCATCGCAGAATCATGATGCCACTTGTTTAAGATCTTCTCTCCGGCAACCCCACACTGTGACTAAGGCAGGAAGAAGAGTTCATTTTCCAGCACGATTTTGCTACAGAAACTAAAATTATTCATTTGTAAATGACGTATATACTTATGTAAAAAAAACGATTCATGTAATTCGCTTATAAGCATAAAAGCACAAACGTGACGTTTATCAAAACGTCCAATTTATCTATTTATTAAGAATGTTTTGGAGCAATTTTCTTTGAAATCAGTAACTCAGATTAAATAATTAATATATAAAATTTTCCTAATATAAAAGAAACATATTTGATATGTATAGACATTGCAAAGATTATTTATCCTTTTGAAGAGTGAAAATGTTCTATTTTATGATAATTTAGCCTAACCACTCTATATAGCTTATTAACTAATTTGAATATATATTATGTAACAAGTTTCTATTTTCATTATGAGTATTAAGAAGTAGAATTTAAAATAAAATGTGTATTTATAGTTTTTTTAAATAAAAAGAGAATGTAATAATGCACAGCTCCTTAAATACCTAAGTATTTAAAAATTTAATCTATATCAAGTGTCATATTTAATTGTATTATTTGTAAACAAAATTATACCATAAGGACACAATCCATATATCAACAAAAGTGCATTCTTATTTAATAGTGAACTGACTCACGCACATATTGTTATTTTCAGGTAATGTCAATTGCACAAGCACTCAATATTAATAGAGTAGCGATGTACTTAAAGTTATTATTTCTTTTTCTGCACTTTGTATTATTTTCATAAGCACTCAATATATTCAGAGTAGCGTTAAAACTTAAAGTTTATTATTATAGTTTTGTTTTAGTGTTTATTTAAAATATTTTGAACAAACATACATTCAATTAAGGAATGATTTTGTCCACAATAAGTAATGTAAAGTTATCGTAAAGTTTGTATTTTTAACCAATATTTGTTTGTATTTTAGATAACAGAATTAGTTATCAGTAATTATGGAACAATTAGCTTTGATAAACTTAATGATGCAGACATAATTTAACAATAATGTAAGATGTCTAGCATACACTTAGAACAATAAGAGTTATGTATACCTTTAAAAACAAATACTTTGAATTTTTTTTATTTTTATGTTACAGAGACTCAGGGATTCAGAGGCCATAGTTGTACCGTCTTCCGGACTGGTGAGGGAGTGTATGGCAAGACCTATCACATTTCGGAAAATCGGCGCGCGCACAATCGGTGACGTCACGCCAGCTATAATAGACGCAACGGACCGTTCATCGGCATTCAAGTTCGTTCCTGCCTACTTCTCTCCCCTGACCGGAATTCGTTACGACCCAGCCACGTTCCTGTAGTCGTTTAAATTTATTGAGTTTTAATATTTATAATCTTCGCGTAATACCAGTATCATGTGTAAATAACTTTGTGAATAAATCCAGTAAGTTTTAATCTTTGAGTTCTTATTTATATGTCTATTTAAATACCCAATTCTATTGTCGGTTACAGTCGTGCATGGTTAAAGAACACGCAGAAGTATTTAGCCGATCAACTGGTTCGATCCCAGAAGTCGAGCTCCTCATTAAGACACCCTCTGCACGGCAACAGTAACAAGATATTATTTTTAAAATGTACATACATAGGGAAAATTTTTTTATTCTTAATTCTTAATTTACTAAAGTTTTCGGATAGAAGAAAAAAATTATATTTTGAATCTAACAACGAAATTGATAGACCTCAGTTTTACAAGTTGATAAATAAATATTCATGAACCTGGTAGATATAACAGAGCGCCGAAAGATTTTTATCGTGACAATTACCTTACAAACGCACATCAAAATTCGGCGCTCGTTTGCATGCAACGTATAACAAGTATTCCTCAAGTATAGACTTTTTACTCTTCACAATTTTTAAGCGTATTTTTTAACATCAATTTTTCAACGGGTATCGTGTAGAGAGTGCACACTGTGAGTTTCGTCGTGATGTGTTTACTATGATTTCATCATTTACGTTGTTTTTTTATTGTGTCCTCTCTACAGCCCAAACTATAAGTCCGATTGACTTCACATTGATATCATCATATACCTACGTTGTTTTTTTTGTGTCCTCTCTACAGCCCAAACTATAAGTCCGATTGACTTCACATTGATATCATCATATACCTACGTTGTTTTTTTTGTGTCCTCTCTACAGCCCAAACTATAAGGCCGATTGACTTCACATTGATATCATCATATACGTTGTTTTTTTTGTGTCCTCTCTACAGCCCAAACTATAAGGCCGATTGACTTCACATTGATATCATCATATACCTACATTGTTTTTTTTGTGTCCTCTCTACAGCCCAAACTATAAGTCCGATTGACTTCACATTGATATCATCATATACGTTGTTTTTTTTGTGTCCTCTCTACAGCCCAAACTATAAGGCCGATTGACTTCACATTGATATCATCATATACCTACGTTGTTTTTTTGTGTCCTCTCTACAGCCCAAACTATAAGTCCGATTGACTTCACATTGATATCATCATATACCTACGTTGTTTTTTTGTGTCCTCTCTACAGCCCAAACTATAAGTCCGATTGACTTCACATTGATATCATCATATACGTTGTTTTTTTTGTGTCCTCTCTACAGCCCAAACTATAAGGCCGATTGACTTCACATTGATATCATATATGTAAAGTCCATAAACTTAGAGCTGATTAGTTTTCCATAGATTTCATCTCATCACGAAAATTAAAAATTCATAGGTAGGTAGACTGGGTACGGTTGAAACAAAGGACGGTTGAAACAGAGTCAATATCTCTCGAACCGTGCGTGGTAAGGTGAGGGGGTCAAGGGACGTACGAAGCAGACAACAAGTTCGAACATGAATCTAAAGGTAGGCGCGCATGGAAGCTAATTTCATCGGCCGATTAATTATCGGTGAGTTACAACATACGAATTACATGAAAGAGCGCGCATGAAAGCTAACAGAATCGGCCGATTTTAAAATCTGTGACGTGACACAAAAAAATCGGCCGATCTCGATCGGCCGATTTTTTGTTACCAATCTTGTTGTATGAGAGGGCAAAAAATCGGACGATCTCGATCGGCCGATTTTTTGTAACCAATCTTGTTGTATGAGAGGGCGCGCATGGCGCATGCTCACCGATAATTTAATCGTCCGAGCGCAGCAGATCGAGAAGTACGTTGTCAGTGCTGCCAAACGAAATGTCAGATGAAATAAATTTTGATTCGGAAAAATTAATTATATTAGTTGAAGCACTTCCTTCATTATATGATAAAAAATTATAGTAACCGCCAAATTAAGCAAAAATTATGGTTGGAGATAAGCGAAATATTAATAACTGGCTGGGAACAGCTAAATCATAATAAAAGAACTGAATTGGGTAAGTTATTACTTAATTGAATAATAGTTACATAGGTAATTTAATAAATATTCCACTTAATGAATAAAAATTTAACTGTGTTTCAAGTGTTTTTTTTTTTACAATTTATAATTATGAACTTCAACTGTGTCAACGAAAAAACCTTAAAAAAAGTTTTATATTATATATATACTTGGTTCACTATTGCGTCTGTACATTTGTTCTGTCACACAATAGTTCTTTTCTGTTTCCCGCGCAATGTTTGTATTTTCCCGCTTGTACGCGCGCGGAGCCCAACATAATGATTTCTAGGTTATGTTTGGTAAATTATGATCTGTCAATTTATTTATCTTTTCCCGTGCAATACATACCTTTTACCGCGCAATACAAAGGTACCGCAGTTTTCGGTTTCCCGCGCAATGTTTTTCTTTTTCCCGCTTGTTGTACAGGCGCATGGAGCCCAAGTTAATGATTTTTTGATTAAGTTCGGTAAATTATGATCTGTCAATTATTTCTAATCATATGAATGTTGACCGCCGTGTTATTTCCAATCGTACGATTCTAGAAGCTTCCATGCGCGTTAGAACCGATCGGCCGATTTATTATCGGCCGATAAATTAATCGGCCGATAATAATCGGCCGATTAATTTAAGCTTCCATGCGCGCCTTACCTAAGTGTTGATTTGATCCCCGCGCGCTGCAGTTCTTTATAGGAGACCCTATTGTGTAATGATAAGCAAAAGTAAGTTTTTTTGTTCCAAGATTTTTGCAATTTTTGTGGTTTATATTAAAGTGAAAGTATTGAATGTTTTTTTGTGTTTGAAGTAAAGTTTGTAGAATATGGTAGCTTGATTCGTTTTAATCTAACATGATTGTCATAGTTTATTATAAATAGATTTGTACGTAATGGGAGGTTGGGGACGGTTGAAACATTTTTTGTGGGTACGGTTGAAACAATATATTTATTTGATATTCATATTTTCTAGATGCCTAGGGTACGCGCAAGAAAGACTTCAAGGAAAAAGACGATTTATCGAGGTACAAAAACCCCTATGAGGAGGTAAAAGTAGGAGATTCTTTACGAAAAGCGACGGTGGCCTTAGCTATGTTTGCCACAATAATTGTGAGTCTGAATGATTCCAAAACTAAAATTTATAACTATCTATGTAAAACATTTTTGCTAATGCCAATGCAAATTCAATTGTTTTCATTCATTTGCTAATGCCAATGCCAATTCAAATGTTTTCAATTGACTAATGCCAATTCAATTGTTTTCAGAAATATTTTATATTAATTTTTTCAGATTTTTTTTACTAATTTTTTTTTTGTTTTGTTTAAAAATAATTCTGTTGATTTTTATTCTTTTAATAAGTACGTAAATAGTGTATAATTTTTAAGTAGTCGTATTTTCATAGACTTATATGTTTTATGTTGTGTACTAAAAAATTTTTAAGGCTGATTAAAAATATTGTTAAGTTGTTGGTAGGTACATATTTAGTCTAAACATTCATAACTGATTCATATTGTTAAACGGTGCCATAATTAGTATTAGAATTGAAATAAATAATAAATATAACATTTTATACTATTATTTTGTATTATTTGTATGTGTTTCAACTAACCCCAATCACTGTTTCAACCGCCCCCGGAATGGGGACGGTTGAAACAAATTCTTTTTTTTTTTAAATATGATTTTATATTAAAACTAATACATAATGTAATAAAATGGAACTGCCTTACAGAGGACATATAGCATATATCCATCTTGTATTTAGCATATATCCATCATCTGTCGGTTCATTAATGACAATGCAATGGACGATATAAGCTAAATTGTTTCAACCGTACCCAGTCTACCCTACTATTTACTTTGTTTTTTAAACATTATTAATGTTTAAAAAGGAGAAGTAATAGACAGGAAATATATTATTTATGCATGAATAACAAACTATCTGAAATGGCATTGTGGTAGAACTTTTTGAGTCCAACGTCATAAGTTAAACATCAAAATTTTCAATACCAGAAATTTTCATTTCAGTTTAGTAATAAACGAAAAATAGTAAGAGTTGTTAAGAAAAAACATTTTTGCTTACAAAGTTTTTTAAAATATTTAAGGAAGTATCTTATAATAATAATAATAATAAATTTGGATTATTTTTAAAGCGCCGTTTTTGTGATAACCTCACTATTTTTTACAAAACCAAATTTAAGATTGTCTCGGTTTCAGGCCAATCCAAAATCCTGACTCGGAGTCCAAGTTGAAAGTGTCTGTCTTGAGTTTTATTGGAATTTGTGACCTTGATGTGGCCACCAAATCAAATTTTCGGAGTAGATGGAAAATAACAGATTTAGTTTCCATCAGCGCAAAACGAGAACCTGTAAATATAAAAATATAATATGTAGGTAGTAGGTATCTAATAATACAAACAGATATATCAAATAGATTGGATTTTAAATATTTAGATATTACTTATCAAAATTTAATATTGCAATTCCTAGTTATTATTGCATGTAACACATGAAATCCAACTGTCGATGGCGATAGTATGTATAATTGAAGATTACGTACCAAATTATAAACACAAATTAATACATTTTTAGACATTTTGTTTTTTTATATAAAACATGTAGGTATGTATGTCAGGATAGGATAGAATAGAGATCAGTCTGTTTTTCCTACCCAGAAAATGAAAATAGCATGATGTCATGTATGTATGTTTGGAGATTAAGTATCAAACTATTGAGTCCCCGTAGATATTGTGTAGTGTATACTGTCTTACAAATTGTATGAAATGATGTCGTGTCTAAATTCAATTTTTATAAAAATTGTTAAAAAAAGTTTGAGATGTCGGTACTACTACAATGTTCATATTTTTTATAGAAAAATAAATTATCTAGTTGGCGTGTCTCGGCTTTTTCGATGTTTTTAAAAACTTTGGAAATATAGGCAGTTAAACACATAAATTTATCATAAAAAAACAATTTACTTAATAAAAATGTTTGAGAAACTCAAATATATATTTTTAAAAAATTATATTTTAGATTTTGTGTTTGTCTATTGTCTATATTTATAACAATTTTCAGCGTTTAATTTGTTTGTGGTTTTTGAGAGATATGAAAATATAAAGTAAAAATTCAATAGTTTTTATTCATTCTGACTGAAATATAAATATAAAATTCTGAGTATAAAAGTTTTGTAGGCCTATAACTATCTATATTTCATGAAATTTTAGGCTCTGTGAATTGAGCATATCAAAATTTATAAAGGGGGGGACACACAAACACACAAAATATTCTACTCCGAATTCTGAGTAAATCCATATACGGAACATATATGCTGCGATGCCTCTAAGTTGGTGTTTTTTGACTTCAAAGTTGGAAAAACCAGGAAAAATATATAGCTGGCATACAAATCTCGCGTATCTGTGCTTGATACTTTGTCGATATTTTAAAGGTAGGCGCGCATGGAAGCTAATTTCATCGGCCGATTAATTATCGGTGAGCTACAACATACGAATTACATGTAAGAGCGCGCATGAGAGCTAACAGAATCGGCCGATTTAAAAATCTGTGACGAGACACAAAAAAATCGGAGGATCGAGATCGGCCGATTTTTTGTAACCAATCCTGTTGTATGAGAGGGCGCGCATGGCGCTTGCTCACCGATAATTTAATCGTCCGAGTGCAGTAGATCGAGAAGTACGTTGTCAGTGTTGTCAATCGAAATGTCAGAAAATATGTATGAAATAAATATTGATTCCGAACAATTAATTACATTAGTTGAAGCACGTCCTTCATAGTATGATTAAAAATTTTAAAAAATATAGTGACCGCCAAATTAAGCAAAAATTGTGGTTGGAGATTAGCGAAATTTTAATAACTGGTTGGTGTACTTAAAATACTCCTCAAGGTGTGATCTTAAATCTTCGTAGGACCGGACAAATTGTCCTTTCGGTAATATAGCACTTATTATATGAACCCAGTGATTTTTTTGAGGTTTCTTTTTACGCATTTTGAGGACAAGAGCACAAAAACATGCTACTTCAAAAAAATCCATATTTCTAATCATATATAGGTATTAAAACTTATGAATATATTAATAATATACATATTGTATTTTAAATATATTAATGTTGACCGCCGTGTTATTTCCAATCGTACGATTCTATAAGCTTCCATGCGCGTTAGAACCGATCGGCCGATTTATTATCGGCCGATAAATAAATCGGCCGATAATAATCGGCCGATTTATTTAAGCTTCCATGCGCGCCTTACCTAAGAGAAATAAATTCTCTTGAACAAATCGACAGTTGGATAGTATTTATTAAAAAGCAGATTGGCTCATGTCAATAATTTATAGTTTACATTGTATTTGTAATATAGTAGTCGTTCATATTCAGCAACACTTTACATTGATCGATGTGTCGGAATCCAAACGTGACACGTAAATCGCTGCCTTAAGGGCAAGATTACATAAATAAAAATATATTTGCGGGGGTGAAGAACGGAGCGGGAAGAGTGAAGTAATATTACGATAATCTGCAAACATACACAAAACTTACGATCGAATAATGCATCGTAAAGAAGTAATATGTATTCTACGTATTCGTAAAAAGGTGATATCTAATACGCGTACTGCGATGTGCGGAAGGATCGTTATACAGTTTGTATTACACAGTACCATAAAATTCACTGCGAACTCTAGCGACTTCAAAACATATGAATATACTTACATAGGCCCAGTATTTCAGTCGGCCCTTAGGAGTTTAACTCAAGTTTAACAAAAATATTGCGTATTTCAGTACCAAATCTTCCCTCAAATACGTCACTAAACCACAAATATTTAACTCAACGTTTCTGGCGGATTGCGTGTCTTAATCTTGAGTTAAGTATTGTTTCTAGTCTTTTTCGCCAGGTGGCGTACTAATCGCCGCACGCTTTAATGTTTTATTTCATTTTATACTACAAATAACTATGCATAATAATTATAATCATGATTTATTTTTGATGTTAAAATAAAAGACTTGATATAGAAGTGGTTCATGTATTTAATATTTATTTTCTTTTTTACATAATTATATTGTATTGCCTGACAACAAACGAAATAAATTGTCAGCCATAATGAAACGTCAGGCACGCAACTTTATTTTTGCGATGTTTTTTCATCCCACTTTTTAAATTGATCCATCCTGTTTCTATATATAATGTGTATTCTTAAATTTTCTACATAAGACACTATTTTACCATTATCACTTAGTTCCATATCTATCTGTAAAATGTACATACATTTTGCATTGAAGTACTACGTACGTAGTACATATTCTTCAATCACATTTTTTCACTACAATGTTTGATTTTAATTAAAAAAAACATCGATCTGTATAATAAATTGAAAAAGTAACATGCTGTGTAATGAAACAAATAAAATAATGTGTTGTTATAACAATAAAATAATATTAGTCACAGCTTCGCGTCACGTATCATTTAAGGTTATTACAATTTGACTTGAATTTGACAGATGCGTTATAGACAATAACCATAGAAAACGTAAAATATATCTATAGTTGAAGATTACGTAACTGAAGTTTCATTTTGCACTGAAATACGCGAATGAAATTTAATCTTCCCTAAACTTTTAACTTGGATTACTAAATCCAACGATTTAAGGGCCAACTGATATCTCGGGCCATAGTTCGGTTTTAAGTTCACACACATATAAAGAAAAGTAGTCTCTGTTACGCTCATAAGTGTGTCCGCGTGCGAAAGAGACAGAGAGTTTTTTAACTATGCATGTGACGGTCTACAAGTCTAGACATGGTGTATTGGCCTATATGTACATAGGCGTGCCGTGGTTTATTCTTTTTTCTTATAAATTATTTATTAAATTTTTGATAAAATAAAAGAACAGCGTAAGTATAAGTTGTAAATTATTATTTATCAGGCATATTATGTAAACAAGATGTTAAATTTAGTATTTTATTTTATATTTTTTAATATAATAATATTAGTAGAGCAATTTATTAGATTATGCTGTTTGTTTTAATTTTTCATACTGTGTCATCTTCTTTATGTTTAGTTTCTTTTGTGTAAAGGAATTTTTATGGTGTGCATGCGTTTAAAGACGTAAGTCATTTTTGTATTTCTGTCTTATTGCCATTTGTCCAGAAAGGTATTAGGTATGTTAGTTTACTTTTAATGTAGGTATGCGTTATATTTAAGTACTTTCATTTTTTCGTCGACCTTCGTAACTTAGATGGTTGGATATCCAAAAACCGATGTAGAATAGTTGTTTCAATACTTAAATGTTAAAAATCTTTTTTTATGACTACGTAGGGACAAGGATCCAGGTCCCTTATACACTTCCGAAGAAACGCACTACATATCGTGCTGAATACCTTGTAAAGACCCGGATTGTTAGCAAGGTGATACACAGAATATGGAAGATCATTCCACAGTCGTGCGGAGTTAGAGAAAGAACTGGTCCGTGTATGTTGCAAGCAATAGCTAAATTTGTAAATAAATTTAATAAATTTTACTATCTAATATTGTGACCTAACATTATCATAAATTTTATATTGGATATTTGAACCGCAATAATGTTACCAAATTTTTTTATACCTAGCTTGTTATTATACTCACCAATACAATTCCTTGGTCCTGTGCCGAAAGGAAGATATGTAAATGGCTGAATGTCTTCTTTGTTTTCGTCTGAAAACCTTTCAGGATCGAACGTCTCTGGATCGTTGTAATATTTTGGATCATGGTGGATACTGAAGACTGGTATTAATATGCCATTATCGGGTAGTAACTGCCAAAAAAATTTATTTAGAAATTTGTCGAAGAATTGTCAATAACTAGTATCTAAAGATAGAATATAATACTTACATCGAATTTTCTGTTATTTTGAGAATTTGGAGGCGACATTGTATATTTTTTGACACATTTTCGATCCATAAATACGACCGGTGGCCATAATCTGAGAACCTCTAAAAATATAAAAGTTCACTTTCAAAAGAAAAGTTTTGAGTCTAAATAATAAAAAAAGTATCTACATATTTCTCACCAGATATGAAGATGTCCATGTATTTCATATTTTGTAGATCAGCGTACTTCAATTTCCCATCACCATTTTCCACTACCTCATCAACCTCCTTTTGAAGTCTCTTTTGGAGATGAGGGTTTTTAATCAGTTCGTATGTTATAAATCGCAGAAGAGATCCTACCGTTTCGAAACCAGCGAAGAAAAATATTATGGCCTGAGCTACGAGCTCGTCATCTGTCCATTCTACAAACAAACATTATTTTATTATTTAGGTACTTACATCCTATGACATGACAATGGACATTTTATGCGTTGCGATGAGGTTCTGAGAAAAATCTTAATCATACCAACTGTTCAGCGGAACCTGCATATAGTGCATATACTATTAAAAGAAATGCATATAGTGAATATTAGATACTAAATATCAAATATGTTAAACTTTTTTTATAATATTGTCTGATAAGCATTTAATAGAAAATATTGTCTATTAGGTAAATAAGCAAAACTAATCATTTGGTAAAATATTCTGAACCAGGGTAGAATTTCATAATAAAAAATTAAAGGATATTTTATATATCATATATTCAGGGGATAATGAAAATTGCGTGCGTATGACCCATAATGACATATGCCATCGAAGCCAGAGCCGATACCGTCAGAACAAAAAATATCCTGCGCTCCATAGTGGGCGTAACACTCGTGAATAGAGCCCGGAACGAGGATATAAGGAGGAGATGCGATGTAGACGACATCATCCGCTGGAGTAGAGGGCGAAGGCGTCAATGGAGAGACCACGTCGAGAGAATGGGAGACACGCGACTAACCAAAATTGTCTCCAAGGAAGTCCCGGAGCGTCGTAGAGCAAGGGGGAGACCAGCAAAAAGATAGAGTGACAGCTGTACATCCGGATCACAAGAGGTAGTCTCCGACTGAAAAAACAGGCCCTCGGCCTAAAACCAGAGGAAGAAGAAGAAATGAAAATTAACTAGCGCCACCAAGTGATTTAGTTCTATAAAACACAGTTAGCTGACAAAGTAGGAAGAGATTTTGATAGAGCAATTATTAAGAGGGCATATAACGCTAAATCTAAATCGACTATATGACTGAAAACATAATATAGGTATTAAAACCAACAGATTGATTATAAAGTTCCGAATTTATTAGCTATTGCGTGCTCATGAAAAGAGTTTATAGCTACTTAATATAATATTCGATACAAATGATCGGAAATCCAAAATGCATCTATTTAACGAATGAACGTCGTTGTAGCGGGGTACGAAAGTTTATCGAACGTTTTAAATCACGAAAATTCAGTTTGTTTTTATAAACGAACGAAAAAAATTTATCTGTACGACGCGCAAACTATAATTATTGAGTATTTAAAAAAAATAACCATTTGTTTAGAGTAATTTACGATAAATTCTAAAATAGAGTAACGTTCACTAATTAAAAATACTTGAAAGTACTTTTTTCCGAAACACACATATTTGATAAAAATGATTTCATAATTAGGTATTTAAGTTTGTATGGCCTATTAATTTAGTCATTCTTCGTTGTTCTTTACTTACGTCTTCTTGTAATCGTTTTCCCAATGTGTGACTCCTCTACTGTTGCAAATCCTGTTTCCTTTTCTTCGTCCTTATTGTGATTGACTTCATGTTTCAGCACTCCCTTCTTTACGTCCATTAGGATTTGTACCATATCTGATCTGACTATTTGTTGTTCATCGCGATCCTTCATCGTTCCTAATATTCGTGTTCGAAAAAAGTCACCAACACGTTGAGGGAAAAATGAAGCGTTAAATAACTGTAAAGAAATAAATATAATATATGAGTTATGATTAATAGGGCAAGAGTAAGTATAAAAAATGGGGATACAATGGGTAGTAGTGCTACGATGGAGCATACTGTGCTGGTATGTCCCTATAAAATGTCGTAATGCGCCATGTTGAAATACCATCAGTAACACTTATATTTAGCATGTCTGTGTGTGTATATAGTGTGTGAATGGGCACGCGACGCGTCATTCATCGTTCCGCCGTTGATAGCTACCTCCGTGAATTGTAATAGTATTTGACCTTGAATTTTATCTTGTATATTTGACGTATTGTGATTAAAGTGTAAAAGAACATTCATCTTTTACTTACGAATACTAAGAGTTCCACCCCAACAAATTAGAAGTGTATAGGGACACTATACTGGCGCAGTCTGGAGACGAATCTATAAAGAAGATTTTGAATTTTTTCGAGAAGAAAAAATTTTTCGGCGACATAGACGACAATAATTTTTTTTTCACTGTGGAAAAAAAATTTGGAGGTACAAGATCGTACAAGTGTATAGAGACACTGTAGTGTACGAAAAAGAAGATCTTCGAGGAAGCAGTATCGGAGCTGAAGAAGACAGGGATCTTCGAGATACGACTTCGGGAGATTTTGGACTGGACTTCAAGGGAACCAGAGGAGACCAAGGAAGACCAGGAAGGACAACGGGAACGAGAATCAGAGAGGACCAGGGGACCACAAGGTTGGACAAGAGGATTGGCTGCTTGCTGTGAACGAGCGTCGAGCAGAGGCAACGGAAGAGGACCAGAGAGCTGGAAGACCAGGATTCGACAGAGACGACTTCTGCAGAGACAGGGTTGGGCCGTAGTGCAGGTTCAAGCGACTGGACAGGATCGAGTTAAGATAAGTGTATTTTTCTTTTCTTGTCTGTAGGTATTCTTTTTTCGGTAATATGGAACAAAGGAATCTACCGCTTTTCAGTCACGAGAGTGATTTGTGGAGTGTGTTCAGGGTACGTTTTGAGCAATTCATCATAGCTGATGATGAAAAAATGTCTGAATCAAGGAAGAGAGCAATATTTTTAACCTCTTTGTCTGAAAAAACTTTTGTTTTATTACAGAACTTGTGTGTACCAAGAAAAGTTACTGAAGAAAAATTGTCGAAATTATTTGATCATTTGGATAATTTTTGTAATGAAACTGTTTCTCCGTATATAGAGAGAGAAAAATTTTATTGTATGAAACAGTCTGAACATGAATCAGTAAAAGAGTTTGCTTGTAAATTAAAAGAGCGTAGTGTTAAATGTCAATTTAATGATCGTCTGGAAGAATCTTTGAAAGATATTTTTATTATCGGTTTATGTAATAGTCAAATAAAAGAAAAGTTGTATTTGGAGGACGAGAAAAAGGGTTTTTCTCAAATACTTGAATATGCAAATGTATTGGAATCGGTATCAAAAAATAAAAATATGATAAAAAGTTGTAAATCAGAAATTTGTGAAATCGCAAGTAAACAGAATAGTAGGTATAATAAAAATAGTGCACATAGAAGGAATTTCAACGAAGTTGATAAGAAAAGGAATAGATCAGTATCACCGCATGTTAGTAATAGGAATTTAAAATGTTTTGCATGTTTATCTGATAGTCATTTAATTAAAGATTGTAAATTTAAAATTTTTAAGTGTAATAAGTGTAGAAAAATGGGTCATATTGCGAAAGCATGTAAAAACGATCAGTTTGGTAAAAGCAAAAATAGTATTTTTACTATGGAAAATAATACGAACGTAAATGTTGTTTGCAATACGGAAGGTAATAATGAAATTGTAAATCCATTCATGATTAATATATGTATTGGTAGTCAGATTATTCACGCGATGATTGATACAGGTGCTAATGTATGTGTAATTCCGAAAGATATTTATTTTAAGAAGTTTAAAAATTATAAATTGAATAAACCGACAAGTATTTTGAAATCATACGACGGTAATATTTTAAAATGTATTGGTATGTGTATAATGGAAGTAACATACAACAATATCAAACAGGTGATTGAATTTTTCGTAGTAAACAATGGCAACAGTGTAATAATAGGTAGGAATGGTATTCGGAAATTCACCTTATTGGGTGATAGCCAATCACTGACGAGAATTCTTAGTGAAAAAAAAAATATACCGACGTTAGCAGCAAATAGATTGCAAGTTGAGTCTAAAGATAATTGTTCTGATTATTTATCGAGAGTACCGGTTAGTGAACCAGATAATAGTTGTGATAACTTGACAGATAATTATTTAAATTTAATATGTGACAGTGAGCAAATTTGTATAAACATTGTGCAGATTAGTGAGGCAACTAGTTGTGATGATGTGTTAGTGAATATTATGTATTGTTTACAGACAAAATGGCCGGATAAGGTTAACAAAGACAGTGATTTGTGGCATTTCTGGATAAAGAGAAATGAGTTATCGATTATAAAAGGGTGCATTTTGTGGAATCATAGAGTAGTTATTCCGTCAAGCTTGAGAGATAAAATTTTAGGTATGTTACATAGATCTCACCTTGGTATTGTGAAGACAAAAGGTCTTGCAAGAGGTTATGTTTATTGGCCGAAAATTGATAAAGATATTGAAGAATTAGTTAGTGAATGTTTTGAATGCTCAAAAGTTGCCGCATCGGAACCAAAAAATGTATTGACAAGCTGGCCTAAGGAAGAGTCGGTTTGGACGAGAATACATATCGATTTATTTGGACCAATTGCAGGTAAATCATTTCTTGTAGTATGTGATGCATATTCAAAATGGATTGAATGCTTAGAAATGAAGAATATTAATGCGTTTTGCACCATTAAAGCATTAAAAAAATTATTTTGTCAATTTGGATGTGTCAAAACGATAGTATCGGATAATGGTAGTGCTTTTATGTCAAATCAATTTCAGAGTTTTTGTGTTGAACATGGTATTAAACATGTAACGTCACCAATATTTTCACCTTCTTCCAATGGTCAAGCGGAAAACACGGTGAAAACTTGTAAAATGTTTTTAAAAAAATTATTAATAAATAATATAAAATTTATGAGTGATTATGAAAATAGAATTGATAATTTTTTAGTTGATTATCGGAATTCTCCGCATGTTTCAACAAAGGTTGAACCATCAGTTTTAATGTTAGGTAGAAAACTAAGGACAAATTTTGACATTTTCATTCCTGAATTTAATTGTAATGATAATAATGATCATGATGATATTATTGGACATAACTTGTTAAAAAGCCAAAAGAGGCAGCATTATTATTATGGAGGGAGAGAGAGGAAGGAATTGAAAACAGGTCAAAAATGTTGGGTAAAAGACTACAGGGTAGTAAACAAACCAACATGGGTTTTGGGACAGATTACTAGGAAAATTGGGAAGGCAATTTACTTGGTAAATGTTCTGGGTTCTAGTTACACATGGAAAAGGCATGTTAACCAATTAAGAACCACAAGTGTAAAGTGGTCAGATGGGGGGTAGAAAGTTGTTCTCATAGTTCTTGTGGGTCTCGACTCTGAAGCTTATGGATTGCTTGAGTTTGGGCCCGGACACCCCAGTTCACTCCTCGGATGCTAAGTTGTGTTTCCTCTTGTTTCAGGTTATCGGGAGGGTTGCCTGGAGGCAGGATGGAGGAACGCTTGGACACTCGATCCTGGACATCGGTTATCCCTGCAGGCCAGTGTAAGGGATGGATGTCAGAGGTTAAGTGTGGAGGAGTGTGAGATATGTGAGTGAAAGAGATAGCATGTCTGTGTGTGTATATAGTGTGTGAATGGGCACGCGACGCGTCATTCATCGTTCCGCCGTTGATAGCTACCTCCGTGAATTGTAATAGTATTTGACCTTGAATTTTATCTTGTATATTTGACGTATTGTGATTAAAGTGTAAAAGAACATTCATCTTTTACTTACGAATACTAAGAGTTCCACCCCAACAAATTAGTAGTGTATAGGGACACTATAATATTAAGTTCAACTCTAGCATCCAAGAGTCTCTTTGAACTCCAGGCAATGTGACCACTGACATTTCCATAAGTGTCATAGCTGATAGAGAGTGAGTGAATGCCGAGTTTCAGTGCCATAAAACTGGATACAACCAGCTCAGAAAAGGAAAACCCCTACACAAAACCAGGGTAGGATCTCATTCATAGATCACATTCTGATTAACATAATACATGTATCAAATCCCATGGATGTGCGAAACTATAAAAGACTTTGACCACTTTCTGGTTATCTGTAGAGTTTGAGCACGGATATCTAATGCGAAAATGCACAAAACATAAAAACAACCTAAAATGAATATCAGGGTGTTAAAAGAGCCAGAAGTAAGAACAAAGTTTGAGGAAGAACTGGATAGAGTTAATAAAAATACTGACTCCGATAAAACGACCAATGAAAGCTAGAAGGAATATCTAGAAAATATCAAGGTATCTGCCGCAAAAATATTTGATTAACCGCAGACCAGTGGATCCGAATGGTTTGACGATGAATGTATGAGAGTAACAAATTGATGAAAAATGATGCCTATGACAGAGTACAACATAGACACACAAGAGCCAGCTAAGACGAATAATACAAAAGAAAAGAGAGGAAAAGCGTGTTTTTAAAATAAATAAGAGAGAACATGAGAAGGCAAAACTGCTGGAACTGGAATTGATTCAGTCTAAATGTGAAATAATAAAGTTTTATCGAAACATTAACAGTCAAAGAAAATTCAAGCCTAGAAATATCGCCTGCAGAAACAAGGAAGGTAATATAGCTAGTAAAAGGGATATATTCCAAATGCTGTGCGCAGCACGACAAAATAATAATGTATTAAATGTAGTAATAATTGTGCAAATACTATGCTTATCATACTATTACTGTATTTATGGACTTCTACAAAGCTACCGACGAATCCATTGTTAAATAAATAACGCCGAATCCTTTATAATATTAAACTTTATCACGTACAATTGATTTTAAATATAATATAATTACCCTCATAATCTTCGGAAACATTTGAATTAGAAGGACTTTCACAAGAGTTTTTCCCGATAAGTTAGTTGTTATTTTTCCCATCTTGTAAAATTCATTGTCAGGTTCTTCGAGTGAGTTTATCTTCAAACCAAAGGCGCATGTGGCTATCACATCGTTGGTATATCGAGTGAAGGCGTCTTTCATTTCTAACTCTAATATTTCCTTTCCTAAAAAATGCATAGTATTAGAAATAGAATTAAACAGAATTGCTAAATATAAAATATTTTGAATATTTTCCATGGATGCAAGACGGTAATTATTTCATTTTTTTTGTAAAAGTATACCTAACCTTTATTTTCTGGATTTTTCATTTGTTTAAAATAAAATTCTGCCATCTGTTCGCCACACTCCACAACAAACTGAAACATTCCTCTCATCTTGGAGCTTGTGAAAGCAGGACTCAAAGCATTTCTCATCTCTTTCCATTTTTCACCTATCATGAAAAAAATGATAAAAAAGCCATACATCATTCCTTAATTCTGTCGTAGCAAAATACAATCAATAAAGATTCATATGGATGGTTGTTGTATTTAAATTCAGTAGCATCAATATATTGTATTGCTTTTGTATAGGTATTTATTGAATTTTTTTCATAAACAAGAAATGACAATAAATTTTTGGCGTTTATCTGTTGTATATGAATTAGGTACATTTCGCGTATAAACTAGTTATGGAAAAAAATAAGGCTCCGACGGTAAAGCTAGCTGTTGCATGAATTCATTTTCATAATATAAATGAGAAATCCCAAAATTATCTTATGAATTTGATGGCATCTATAAGCAAGAAATATATCGATTGGAAAAAGACATGATTTAGGGGTTTCAGTATTTAAAAGAGCACATAATACAATCGACTTAGTGACTAAAAACATGATATATAAAAACCCTGAAATACACTATGAAGTTACGTGTTAGTAAGAGTAACTATCGCGTGCTCATGAAAATAATTAATGCCTCACAAAATAATCGGAAACCCAAAACTTGTTGATTTTTATTTGCATTTTTGCAACAAACTTTAGTTGAAATGAAAATCTATCTCATATGTATATAATTCACTTTGATTTCATGCACTCTTTAATATAAAATAGGATTTAATGACAATTTTTTAACAGAAATTGGAATATTATAGGAAAATCGAGAAATCAAGGCACCTACAGGACTTACGACCTGTCATCGGCTTGTTTACGTAATCACTTTATGCGCTTGTACAACGTATTTAGATACATAGGTAAGAGAATACGATGAAAATATAAAAAAATTCTTCGACGCGTTATGGAGTAATTAAAAATAAATAGGTACCTATTGGAAAAAAAATATTTGCTAGGGGAATACATACTAAATTTGTTAGGGGAATACGTACCTACTATTTAAAATTAAAATGTTTGTTAAATTTTTAAATTGTTTTCATTAAAGAAATGTTGAACATAAGTAAGGTCGTTTTTAGAAACACGCTGTTTGAGAAATTTGATTTCAAAATTCGATGTATGACCTTATATGCCCATTAAATAAAAAATAGAAAAGTTACCTCGAAGAGCAAACAGATGGCTTGCAAATAGTGGATCACTTTCTGGTTCTGGTATTCCAAAATGATCTGTGAAATGATCAAAGTCTTTGACAGTAATTTGTTTAATTACTTCAACATCCTTAATTAGAATCATTGGACTAGGAAATACACGCAATCCGATATATCTGTCAAATAAAATAATTTTATAAAACATGACCATGATAAAACACAAATATAAATTAGTAAATAAGCCAGGTTATGTTGATATCTGATTTCAAGTATATTTACCTTTCGTCTGGAAAAGCATCATAAGATCTTTGTATAGAATCCTTCATGTGTTCCTTTCCTGTTATAGTTGGATAAAAATCTTCAATTATCGGTAAATAGCCGGTGAGTTTCTTGAGTCCTCTTTTTGTAAAGTACGCATCTACTCTTATTAAGTACATATATCCCAGAAATAATAAGACTATTATTCCAAGAAAAAAATCCCATATTCCAATCTCCATCATAGAATATATTCCTTAACTTACTGTATCTTTTACTTCCTGTATAAATTATTATTTTCAATATACCAATAAATCCGGAATATATTTATTCATTAATCTGTAAGAAGAAAACACGTGTTTCCTTAAAACAAGATGATCACTCATACTTTGGCATTACCCAGTAACGTTGATAATGAAATTAATATTATATTTTGTGGCTTGACTGATAAAATATTTATTTGCACATATAGTATTTTTAAAATTAATTTAACTTCTAGGTTCTCTATATTTTTGTATTGAACAAATATTTGTGACAAAATATAGTGAAATAAATGACTAATCCTGTCGAAACTGTTGATTTGGTCAATAGAATTTTTTTTCTATAGTGCTTCCACTCTTTTCTGTTATTGTTTCGATTGTCCCGTAAGAGCCGGGTAATCGAAAATACAACAGGCAACAATAACATCTCAGATAGTTCAGCAATGAGGTTCACCACCCATTCTGAATATAGTGCCTTTTTAGGTGAGACGAGACTGGTGTGTGGGTATACACAGATATGTTGTGCTCCCTTTTACAAGGCAATGCACACCCGCACACCTTTCGCTGGTTACCACACATTGTGGGATATGCCGTGATGGTATGAATGAATGAATAACATATCGACATAGTTTCAAGCCAAGATTTATTGAATCCGGAGAAGAATATTTCGTGTCTCTGGGTGTGTGTCCCTTATAGGTAACTTGATCCGCTAAAAGAGCCCCAAACTATAGAAAATGTAGAAAATTTTAGGCCAACAAAACTTTATATTCAGAATTTGAAATTTTTGTTCTAATCCGATGTTATCAACATTTCAATTTATATTTTATTTTTTCATTTTCATTAATAACTATTAAAGCTAGAACACTGAAAACTTTTACAAATATAGACAAATAAAATTATTTCTAAAAAACTAATTTTATAAAAAAGTTCCTTATTTTCTCAAACACTTTTTATAGGAAAACTAATAAAAAATGTTTGAGATATTTTGTTGGAGATTTTAATAATAATTTTTTTGACCAATTTCTTTACTAAGTACCTACTTAACTGCTTAATTTGAAAAAAAAATAAAAAAACATCGCAAAACTCTGAAACACCCCAACTACATAATCAAATTTTATATAACTGTTCAAATTTTAAATGTGATAATATAAAAAACGAGTGGGTTGTGGCCAACGCTAAACTCCTCACTAACAAGACATTCTATAAAGTATTCAAATTTTGTATGGAAAGTATTCAGCATTTTCATGAGTTTATTAGTTTTCTTTTTATTTAAATATTATATTATGAAAACTTGATAATTCTTTGATGCCATTTTATGAAAGTGATGTGCCTTGTTATCAACATGAAAATAAAAATTTCAAATTATATGTTTCCCGAGCTAGGGGTCACTTTGAAATATTTGACAGTCAAAAAAAAATGAGAAGCACTATTTAGATATCTTTCAAAATCTAATGGGGTCTAAGTGAGTATTTGATATACAAATTTGCAAATTTTGAAAGGAATCGAATGAGCACTTTAGTCTATAATCGATAAAGTAAAATAAACACGCCGTACATAGCACACAGCACATAGCGCACACACACACAGATACATTGTGATGAAACTTTCAGAATACAATCTCAGCATGATACTAGTTGATAATCTGCAATAAAAAAATAGTAGCTGTTGAAACTAGCTAGTAGTGTTATTAAAATAAACTTCTTGAAAAAAATATAACTCTAAATGATAGGAAATCAACGCAGAAACATTATGTTTAAATATTGTGATATCACAAATACTTACCACTCTAAAATAATAACATTAATCTACCAAAAAAAAAATATGCATTCCAACTCGAATAAAGTTTGTAAACAGAATGACTTCCAATAATATTTTTATTAAACAAAGATTTAATAACCATGGATATAATGTTCACTAGTTCGATGATGTTAAACAACTAAACCAGGTATATAATACTAATGGAGATATACCTCTAACAATATGTTTGATTAGATAATGTTATATTCTTATAACCCTTTACGCGACGTAGGTTTTATTTATTTTTGTAATTTTTATCCATGTCTGTTATTTGCCCAAAAAACAATATTCTGAACTAATAAAGCAATGATATTGTTAGTTTATGCGTGAGTGAGCGTGCGTGTATACTTCGCCCACCGAAAGATTGCGGCTGACAAAACCTGTGCATAAACCAATTTTAGTGCAGAAAAATACTCTAATTTGTATTAACCAATAAAATTAGTTGGCTTTCTACGTTGTGCAGCGAATTACGTGTCACTTTTTCCCTGACCTTTGCATCCATAGATTTTTAACAACGCTTTATAAAACTGTCACCCGCAATCTCTTGTCTGTCGAGTCCTACATGTAATTCATTCAACGATCCAAGCGGATTTTTTAAAAACTCTATTCACACTTGATGACAATACATAATACACTGCTAGCCCTAGAACAGGTATACCTAGTTGGGCAGCAGTTATCTGTTTTTAATGACGATTATTTAAATGGTGTGATAAATGAATAAAATAAATAACATGGGGTTCGTGGCCAATACTAAACTCAACACAATGGTTATATTCAATCAAATTGTAAACCACTTTCCATACTACAATCTTGTTGATGTTTCGTATTATACACTCTTGCTTCTGATTAAAATACATATAAACGTGGGGGTAGTGGCCAGCACTAAACTCAACACAATGGTTATATTCATTCAAATTGTAAACCACTTTCCATACTCCAATGTTGTCAAAGTTCCGTATACGCACTTGCTTCTGATTAAAATACATACATATAAACGTGGGGGTAGTGGCCAACACAAAACTCAACACAAGGTTTATATTCAATCAAATTTGAAAAACATTTACCATAGTCTTATTTTGCATAGGTATTATATATTGCACACTTGATGAAAAAAATTAAAAATGAATGGATTGTAGAAAACAATAGACACTCGGTGCTTTTCACTCCTCACTAACCCAAGGGGATATAGTGGGGAGATATGATTACGCAATTTTTAAGGCTATTTATTTTATTGCAGATCATCAACTAGTATCATGCTGAGATTGTATTCTGAAATTTCAATCACAATGTATCTGTGTGTGTGTGCTATGTGCTGTGTTCTGTATGCTGTGTGCTGTATGCTGCATGCTGTGTGCTATGTACGGCGTGGTCATTTTACTTTATCGATTATAGACTAAAGTACTCAATCGATTCTTTTCAAATTTTGCAAATATGTATTATCCAAAGACATTATATACTATACTAAAGTATATTATAAGGTCTTTGGTATTATCTAATACTCACTTAGACCCCATTAGATTTTGAAGGATATCTGAATAGTGCTTCTCAATTTTTTTAAACGTCAAATATTTTAAAGCAACCCCAAGCTCATGAAACTTAAAATTTGAACCGAATATTTTTATTATTGCATATGCGCAAACATTGGATTTTTTTCCCTGTCGGGAGTCAAAGATATTTTTTAACAGATTTTTAATTATCTCAATAGAGACGAAGTTGGAATATTTATTGTAGGAGAACCGGGAAATCAAGGCACCTACAGGGCTTACGACCTGTCATCGGCTGGTTTACGTGATCACTTTATGCGCTTGCGCAACGTTCACCAATTATGCCTTTTTAATGAGATCCCTATCAATTCAATTTTGAAAGTTCTATATATTGTAATACTGAAATTCTTTTCGCTTGAAAATAAGGAATTTTTACTACAGCCATCTATGGGTGAAATTATGAACAACAATCTTATTATTTTTTATTTTTTTTATTTTTTTTTTTGTTGTAACGCCATCTATTGAGAGAATTGGTTTTTTGTAAATAATGAAAGCTACAATTCTTATATCTGAGGTGACAATGCAATTTTCGTATAGTCGTCACCCCTGAACTGCGCCAGATGACATGACCTCATAAGTCTGGCGCAGTTCAGGGGTGACTTCTATGCGAAAAATGCATTGTCACCTCAGATATAAGAATTGTAGCTTTCATTATTTACAAAAAACCAATTATCTCAATAGATGGCGTTACAACAAAAAAAAATAAAAAATAATAAGATTGTTGTTCATAATTTCACCCATAGATGGCTGTAGTAAAAATTCCTTATTTTCAAGCGAAAAGAATTTCAGTATTACAATATATAGAACTTTCAAAATTGAATTGAAAGGGATCTCATTAAAAAGGCATAATTGGTGAACGTCGCGCAAGCGCATAAAGTGATCACGTAAACCAGCCGATGACAGGTCGTAAGCCCTGTAGGTGCCTTGATTTCCCGGTTCTCCTACAATAAATATTCCAACTTCGTCTCTATTGAGATAATTAAAAATCTGTTAAAAAATTAAAATTTGAAATTTTATTTTCAAATCGGTAAAAAGAAACATCACTTTCATATAATGACATTGAAGAATCATCAAGTTTTCATAACACATTTAAATAAAAAAAATAATTGAACATACTCATTTCATAAAAATGCTGAATATTTTTCATACAAAATTAGAATACTTTATGGAGTGACTTGTTAGTGAGGAGTTTAGCGTCGGCCACAACCCACTCGTTTTCAATCAATTTTTAAACCATTTCCTATCATCCATTATTTCTAAATTTATCTCTCCATACTTGTTTCGGTTGACAATATATAAAATATGGGGGTTGTGGCCAACACTAAACTATAACGTTTTTATTCAATCAAATTATAAACCATTACCCATAGTCCAATAGTATTGAAATTGTACATTTATACACACTTGATGACAATACATAAAAACGAATGAGTTATGGCCAACAGTAAACTCTACCACGCTTGAATTTAATCAAATTTAAAACCCCTCCCATAGTCCGATTTTGCAGAAATTTTTTAAACACTATTATACTCATATTATGTACCGAGGAGTGAGTTGGCCAACACATAAATAGTCAAATTTTAAACCACTTCCTATCTAAATGAAACTTTGTATAAATTCTTTCAATGACAATATTATAAAAACGATTGTCTATTCCTTCATATTTATATTCGTCAACGGCGGGGCATTTAAACTAGCATTAACATTAAAAATAAAATAAACGAAAAAAAGTATTATGCTGTGTTAAAATCAATTTGAATGACTTATTTCTTCATTCAAGAATCAACGATTTTCGTTTTAAATCATGGACTCAACAATTAACAACGACCATTATTTATCTAACAACTTATTAAAAGAATATTTAACAAAAAACATAACCTCTTTATTCTGCTTCATTTCTCGCAACCTGATCTGGTCTTTGATATAATGAAACCGGTTGGTATTATAATGAAAAACTAAGTAGTATTTTATTAATCATGATTGAATACTCCTACCTATTATTCTATCATATATTCCACTTATACTTATATATTTGCATAACTTTACATTTTTATTATTCCTTGAATGACTTTATGAATTTTTGCTTTGTGAAAACATATTTGATTTTTTTCCTTCTCCTGTTTATGCACCTTATTTATTCTCTTGAATATCTATTTACGTATGTATTGCCTTGTTTATATTCCAACTGTCGATTTGTTCAAGAGAACTTTGTTCTCTTAACATATCGACAATGTTTCAAGCCAGGATACACGAGAATTGTATGCAGGGTCTACTTTTTTCACGGCTTTTCCAACTTTGAAGTAAAGAAACACCAACTTAGAGGCTTCGCAACATATATGTTCCGTATACGGATTTACTCAGAATTCGGAGTAGAACATTTCGTGTGTCTGTGCGTGTGTCTGTGTGTCCCCCCCCTTATAACTTTTGATCCGCTCAATTTACAGAGCCCAAAATTTCGCGGCCCCTACTATTCACTCCATCTCTTACACCCATGTATATTTTTTTGGTCAGTCGTTAATTATTCATTCTTTCAATGTGTCCAAACCACCTCAAGGAATTCACTTTCATTTTACTTATAATACTCTTCTTTATCTTGCATTCTCTCCTTATGTCCTCATTTTTCATTCTATCATATACCGTTCTATTACATACCTACTCTTCTAGGGGTCGTTTTACAGGAGTTATTTGAGAATTATGTAAGAAAAAGTTGAGGTCGTATTACAAGAGTTCTTACATTTATCTCAAATAACTCTTGTAATACGACCCTTTTTTAGTGATCTCATTTAATTTTATTTATTAACTCATAATATGAGTAAGAAAAAGCCCAAGTTTAGGTAATATTATTAATTCATAATTTTATATTGTCAATGTTGGCGGTATTTATACGGTTTAGAACTCATAATATGAGTAAAAACAAGCTCAGGTTTAGGTAATATTATTAATTCATAATTTTATATTGTCAATGTTGGCGGTATTTATACGGTTTATAACTCATAATATGAGTAAGAACAAGCTCAGGTTTAGGTAATATTATTAATTCATAATTTTACATTGTCAATGTTGGCGGTATTTATACGGTTTAGAACTCATAATATGAGTAAGAACAAGCTCAGGTTTAGGTTATATTATTAATTCATAATTTTAAATTGTCAATGTTGGCGGTATTTATACGGTTTAGAACTCATAATATGAGTAAGAATAAGCTCAGGTTTAGGTAATATTATTAATTCATAATTTTACATTGTCAATGTTGGCGGTATTTATACGGTTTAGAACTCATAATATGAGTAAGAACAAGCTCAGGTTTAGGTAATATTATTAATTCATAATTTTACATTGTCAATGTTGGAGGTATTTATACGGTTTAGAACTCATAATATGAGTAAGAACAAGCTCAGGTTTAGGTAATATTATTAATTCATAATTTTATATTGTCAATGTTGGCGGTATTTATACGGTTTAGAACTCATAATATGAGTAAGAACAAGCTCAGGTTTAGGTAATATTATTAATTCATAATTTTATACTGTCAATGTTGGCGGTATTTATACGGTTTATAACTCATAATATGAGTAAGAACAAGCTCAGGTTTAGGTAATATTATTAATTCATAAAAAAATCACAAGACAGACAACAGAAGTTGAGCCAAATACACAGATAAAATTTGGTAAAATACTTATTAATTTTAATGTCAAAAAAACTTGAAAGTTTCACAGTGCACAATAGGTACCTTCCTACCTTCCATTTGAAACATCCGAGTTATTAAAATGTACATACTAAAATGAGAATATTGGAAAAATACCAAAAATTTTAGAATAAATTGCAAAACGGCAATAAGCTTGCCACTAACGCAGGTTAGAAGGAAGTATTTATTATTAGAAAATTTGTATGAAAGCATTATAATGAGGTTTGCCATACACAGTATGGCAAATGAGTCGTCAGGAAAAACTGATAATTTACAACTTTGTGTTTCCTCTTCACCTATGAGTTTTTATAAACTTTGAACATTATACATAGTTAGATTATGCTATTTTTATGTATGTTGTAAAAATTATGGCAATCTATATACAAATAAAGAAGTTCTGTGAATAAAAATTGCTAAAAAACTTTGACAGCCATTATCTCGAAAACATACTTCTTGCAGATAATGACTTTTTCCAGTAAGCAGATGGTATACAATACGCCATATAATTTAACAGCTACACAAAATGCCATAGAAAGGAGAATGCTGGGGTTAAGAGGTAGAAAAACTAACTTATGGATAAGAGAGGTAACCAAAATAACCAACGCTGTCCAAAAGGCTGCCAACCAGAAGTGGAATTAGGAAGACATGTCGCCCGAATCACAAGTCAGATGGACTAAGAAAGTTCTGGAATGGCGACCTAAAATGGGCAAAAAAATTTTGGAAGGCCTCGAACAAGGTATTCTGACGACAATAGACGAGTAGCTGTAGGCGGATGGATGCGTTCTGCTCAGAATAGGGATCTATGGAGGACTCAGGGGGAGGCCTATGTCCATTATTGGACGAATGAGGCCTATCAAAGATTAAGAAAATATCACGCAGATTTTTAACTTTACATACTGAATATTTAATAATTTAATAAAATGATTGAAAAAAATATAATATTTTTACTTTATTTCTGCACTCATACGAAGTCTAAAGGTCATGTATGATGTAACCCTTAAAAATTGCATCCATAAACATAAGTTTCCGCACCATTCCTTTTACAAATGATCAATATATTTTTTGTGTCATTAAAACTACAATCAGATAAAATTATTACAAAACTAAAGAGATAAATAAATAAAATCTGATCTAATTTTTGTTTTTATTGCAAAACTCTTGTACCGAGACAAAAACTCTATCAAGTGTGCAAGACAAAATTCACAATAGTAAATATAAGATAAAGACTCCCATTGTACTTTGCTCATCACTACTTGCATGCCATATTGAGAGCAATTTACATTAAATTAAACAAGTGTCGTATGCGAACGTAAAAACGGCTTTGAAACCTTGAACCATTTACACCATAGAAGAATATGATTCAATCCAATCTTTTGGTATTGTGCAACGAAATTTAATAAAAATAAGTCAACTGACATATATTATACGACAAAACTCAAGATAACAAACTCCAATTCCTTCTCGAATGACTTATTTTCTATACTAGCTGTATGTAACATTAAAGATCAAACTGTCGATGGTGATAGTTTGTATTTTGTATAGTTGAATAATACGTACCAAACTATAAACCTTTGGGGGTATTTGTCTGCTCGTTTTATCGAAAGATTGTTAATTACTTTATGAATATGGCATATTATTGTGAGTGCTCTAAATGAAAAATTTATAATGCTAAAAAGTACCCAAAAATGTTTACAAGATTGTCTTTTGAAATTAATATAATATGGGTCGATTAGTATTTCAATAAAGGCGTTCAATCGCAACAGGCAGAATGGAAATTGTGTAAAATGATGTAGTATCCATATCCATATATACAAAAACAAAATAGTAAACGACCTTGGAAGGTATTAAAGAATCTAAGCAATTATTCCAGAGCACCACCTCGAGGCCCTACCACAGTTATTCCAAACCAGGTAGCACATCAACTTATTGAAAATAGCAAAATGACGAGAATAAAACTGAATAAACCATTGCCTGAATATTGGAGTGGAAAGGCCTAATATGTATGTACCTATGTAGCTCAGACTATGCACAGTATGCACGCGCGGTGTTTGTGCTTTCGGATGGCATCATCCATGGATTGTCGCCAAATTCCTGCCTCCACAATTCCTCTCTACGTTCTATCTTTATGTAATCCAAGATTTCTAATAATAATTCCGATCCTTCAGTACCCCCCGTCCCTTCAGTCTCTCTTGGATTCCGGATTTGAAAATGTTTAAATCGAGATACCGTCCCGGATATGCGCCCGACATAATATCAAAATTTCATGCTGATCGGATGAACGGTTCAATATCGCATACGATACATACAACCATACTTGCATACTTACAAACATTCATTTTTATACATAGAGATAATTCCATGTTGTGTCTAATCGTCTATCTTACGCCAAATTAAAAGGTCGCGTCGGGTCATTAGATTTTTTTTTTAAATAGCACCATCAACTTCATTACTTGGCAAATAATCATATTTTGGTTAATTATCTCAGTGTTGAATTGTATAATTGGTTTATGTATAATATAATGTATAATTATTTGAATCAAAATAATTTTGTGAGGCACCGGTTTCAAATAATGCTTCCACTCTTTTCTTCTATCATCTTTTTGAGGGTCCCGTAAGAGCAGGGTAATCGAAAATACAGCCACAAAGTTCAGAAATGAGGTTTACCACCCATATAGTGCCTTTGTAGGTGATACAACACCGGTGTGTGTGGTTATACACGCATGTATCGTATTTCTTTTTAAAAGGTAATGCACACCTGCAAACCTGTCGGTGATAATGTTTATGATGAATGAAAATAACTTTACATATGATCATGTAATGGCATAATTCGTCTGTCCACAAAGAATGATCCACACTCAAATAACAAGAATGTCTTTTTCTTCCAATACCACACATCTTCTAACCCGGTCTTCAACAAATTTCGTGGTTAAAAAAGGAATATGTACAAAATAATATATTACCAAAAATGGGTAGTTCTCGTTTCCTTAATCATCAATTTATCAATTTCCATTCATGTATTTTATAAATGAACAATATGTTTTACGAGTTCTTGTTTAATGACGCATATATTATTGTTTTAAAAATATAGTTACAAATTGAAAATCTGTCAAATGGATATCATATTTACATAGAAAATTTATGTTTTTTGTACATTATTGAATTTGGTTTGGCCAGATTGCTGTATATAGCTCTCTGTGATTCAGTAATATCATATGGATTGGCCAGATTGCTGTATATAGCTCTCTGTGATTCAGTAATATCATATGGATTGGCCAGATTGCTGTATATAGCTCTCTGTGATTCAGTAATATCATATGGATTGGCCAGATTGCTGTATATAGCTCTCTGTGATTCAGTAATATCATATGGATTGGCCAGATTGCTGTATATAGCTCTCTGTGATTCAGTAATATCATATGGATTGGCATATAAAACTACACTAAGTAAGATTGCAAAGATACAAAGAAGACTCCTAAAATTTAGAATTACTAAAAAAAATGCTTAAAAGTTAAAAAGGAAAAATAAATGCCTTTTTGACCGATCTAAATTATCGTCTCTTCAAAGGAGAGTGGAGTATAGCATTCTGGTTGAGCATTTTTTGAGACCTAAAAAACATACGACAAACAAACTAGATCAGTGACTAACAAACTTTTACGCACTAACAAATTCTACAATGACTATGGACGTATAACCGACGATGTGTGCTGCCCAAGGCCTGGAACCCCATGCCTGCCAGTTTGAAGAAGTGCGGATCCATCGAGGAATTCAAAAAGAAAACCAAAGAATATATATTAGACAAAAATCCTCGATGGTTGATCTAAGTGGTGGTCACGGGTTGTTCCGGACTATGTAGGGCGGAAAATTTAGTGTAGGTAGGTATTACTGTTTTATTAGAAAATTTAGTGTATAATTAACTATCAAGATCACAACCAAAAATCCCCTTAAGGGATTAGGCAAAATAAAATACTGTAAGTATATTTTTTATTAACAAATAAATAAATGAAAAAAATAACATATTTCTACTCTGGAATGGAATAGTAAAAAATGATATTCAACATTCTCCAAAATGTTTATAGTTTTACGTATTCAAGAAATATAATATTATATCGGTACTTAAAATAAACGTTTCATATCACTATCGTCAAGTGGAAGAAATTCTGGGTTTCAGGCCAATCCAAAATCCGGCCAATGAATCCAAGTTAAAAGCATCTGTCCTTAGTTTTATAGGCATTTCTGTCTTGGACGTAGCCACCAAGTCAAATTTACGAAGGAGATGGAAAATCACAGATTTAGCTTCCATCAGCGCAAAACGAGAACCTGTTAGGAGATGTTATTTAAAATTAGTAAAAGCATTATAAATTCCGATCATAAAATTATTTAGTGATTTTTTGGTATTTGTTTAACACATTTTTGCCTTGACCCAACCTCCCAACGGTTTCTTGGAAACATCTTTGCTAATGTGCATAATACTAAGACAGTACAAGACTTCATATTTGTACACTTTAAACCTTTTTTTTTTCACAAAAAATCACAAAAAATTAATTCGATAACCAATAATTGATTGCAGTATGTAATACATACCAATACAATTTCTAGGTCCTGTGCCGAAAGGAAGATACGTAAATGGCTGAATATCTTCTTTGTTCTCGTCTGAAAACCTTTCAGGGTCGAATTTCTCTGGATCCTTGTAATATTTAGGATCATGGTGGATACTGTATACTGGAATTATTACACCTTCTTCTGTCAGCAACTACCAAAAACAAAACTATCATTTTGAATCGATGTACAGTAATACAAGAATACTTATTATTTTTTCAAATTTGTGTCATTGATACTAACACATCGACATAAATTCATTGTGAAAATATAAGTCAAAGCTGTATCAAATCTAGGTAAAAGTAGGTTGTCGATTCAGCAAACCAACATTTCAGGCAGTAACAAAATATTTTATTCCTAGAAATTAATTTTATTTGCTATATATTTCATAATTTTTTTTTTAAATGCTCCGCCAAACTAGTCCCAATTCTCACCAAACTCTTCAAACTTTCCATCAACACTGGTATTGTCCCATGTGACTGGAAAAAAGCGGTCATCCACCCAATTCTCAAAAAAGGTGACCGCTCCAACCCATCTAACTACCGACCCGACCCATCGCAATAACCTCTGTACTCTCCAAATTAATGGAACGGGTACTTAACACCAAGTTGATCACATACCTCGAAGCAAACAAAATTATAAGTGACCGCGAATATGGATTTCGTGGAAACCGATCCTGTGGCGACCTGCTCGCGTATATATGACATCCTTTTGGGGTCGGGTAATGGAGAAGCTCAAACTGTCGCCCTTGATATCTCCAAAGCCTTCGATCGGGTTTGGCACCGAGGTTTATTAATTAAACTCCCCTGTTATGGACTTTCCCCATATCTGTGCAAGTGGATTGAGAACTTTCTGAAAGAGCATGAAGTCGTTACTGTTGTGGACGGTTGGTCTTCATCTCACCATTCTATCAATGCAGGAGTCCCTCAAGGGTCCATTCTATCTCCAACCCTATTCCTTCTACACATTAATGACTTGCTTTCATGCACACCGTTTTTCTTTTCACAAACCTCCTAAACAGAGTGATATATCAGAAGCTCGGAAAGACCTACATCTTAAAATAAATAACTACCTCCAAGCCATTAATACTTGGGGTGAAAGAAATCTTGTCTCCTTTAACATCTCAAAAACCCAAGTCTGACTAATATCTGAGAAGAGGAACACTAACGAATTGCTAGTGTCTTTCAATGGAAGCACCCTACCTAACAGCAAATCTATCGACCTTCTTGGAGTATCTATAACAAACCAACTACACTCCAGGGGGTCCATTGAGGCTAAAGTGAAACTCGCCTCCGAAAAATTCAGCGTATTATATAGAGCGCTTAAGTATTTTTAAAAAATTCTAATTTTTATTCTCTACAAAGCGCAAATACGCCCAATTATTGAATAAGGTAGTCATATCTGGAGTGGCGCCCCCCAATATCTGATTACCTTCGATTTCGTACAAAGGCGTGCTGTACGTTTGATTGACGACCCATCATTGACTGATGGACTACAATCACTAGAGCACAGACGCAAGGTCGGTATTCTAAGTTAATTCTATAGATACTACCACGGAAAATGCTCAAAATAACTTACATCGCTTGTTACTCTTCTACCCATTCACAATAGAGTCACTTGTTTTACTCAATCTCAACACCCGTTTACAGAATACCTTCAATGTGGAACAATCTTCCGAATCCTGTGTTTTCACCTTCTTTTAAGCCGGGTCTTTTTAAAACCCGAATTAATATTTTCCTGAGCAGATTACAAACCCTCCCCAACGATACGTAGTGCGCTTCTTTGGAAGAGTATAATGGACCCAAATCCTGGTGTCCCCTATGTAGCCATGTTAAAAAAATGATGAATGGCAACTGGAATATTCCGTTATTGACTTTAAATGAGTAAATAGGACGTTGGAAGTGTTGGTAAATTTTGTTTATTCAGAGCAATATAAAATTACTCAGAAAGTTATTATTGATCGTCTAAAAAAGAAAACTTACTTCAAATTCTCTATCGCTTTGTTGGTTTGGAGGTGGCATTGTAAAAGATTTAATACATTTACGGTCTAAAAAGATGTTTGGTGGCCAAAATCTGAGAACCTCTGAAAACACAAAAGATACTCAATAAAAAACTTTATCAATTATGTACATAAAAATTAATGAACGCATACTGATACATATTCTTACCGGATGTGAACATGTCCATATACTTCATGTTTTGTAGATCTGCGTACTTTAGTTTCCCATCACCATTTTCAGTTACCGCATCAACTTCTTGTTGTAGTCTCTTTTGAAGATGAGGGTTTCGAACTAGTTCGTATGTAACAAATCGCAGGAGAGAGCCAACAGTCTCGAAACCAGCTACAAAAAATATTATCGCCTGTGCGACGAGTTCGTCATCTGTCCACTCTACAACAACAACAAAAGTTATTGATTGAATGCAATATTTTTTCTGGCGGATAGATTTTAATACATTATTATGAAAATATAATCACTTATACTAAAAACTAACTTCTTCTGATGACCGTTTTTCCGATTTGTGACTCTTCGACGGTTGCGAATCCAGTTTCTTTTTCATCGTCATCAATACGATTGACTTCGTGTTTCAAGACTCCCTTCCTGACATCCATTAGAATCTGCACCATATCTGCTCTGACTATATCTTGTTCTTCTCGATCTTTCATTGTTCCTAGTATTCGACTGCGAAAGAAATCACCCACATGTTTGGGGAAAAATGTTGCACCGAAGTGCTGAAAATACATAAACATTATTTCTTTAAATATTCCAAATAAAACTATGACTTCGCTCTATTAATAAGAGTATTTTAATACATTGCCATATATCGTGGAGTTCCGTCTAGAAATCCTGATGCTTACTATAAAAACCCATAAGGATGTACATAATTATATTCTTGTTCGTCCAAGAACATTCAACCAATTAGGTTTATTTTTTTATCGACCAATTTCTTCAATTCAGATTGAAGATTTTTAGAAGAAACAAAATAGAATGGCATGAACATGCTCCAAATCACGTAGACACTATGCCTTACTGTCTCCATCATTTAAAAACTAAGCTCCCAATACTATAAATAATTCAAAATTGTTGATGAATTCCTATCGGCGTCTTAATATGGTAATATTTTAGAAGTTTGAAAAATTCTTTGTAATTAATAATGCAAATTGCTTTTGTAAGTCGCAATTGTTATAAACCAACCATACTATCTGACAAAAAATATAAATCATAAATAATTGTAAGTCTAAAGCTTCTATAGTTAATGTAAATATCAAAAATACCTTCATTATATTCGGAAACATTTGAGCTAGAAAAAATTTCAACATTGCTTTTCCTGAGAAGTCGGTAGCGGCTTTTCCCATCATGTAAAACTCATTGTTTGGTTCTTCGAGTGAGTTTACCTTCAAACCAAAGGCACATGTGGCTATCACATCGTTGGTATATCGAGTAAAGGCATCTTTCATCTCTAACTCCAACATTCCCTTGGCTAAATGGAAAAAAAGTGAGAAATAACAGAACGAAGTAACATTGATCTTCAAACAGTGTATATTATTTGAGTGTTTATAAACACAGTAGGTATTTGAAATTTTGGTGTTTGTAAACATCACATACCACAAAAAATCCATATGACTATTTTTGAGTAAACAAATGATATATCTATAATGAGTTCACAAAAAACTCATTATAAAGAATGTTCAATTTGTTCAAATGTTCACTCTACTGCAACATCTTCATCATAACCCGTTCTGCTTATCGGCTCCCTACAGAACTTCGAAATAACACAATAAGAGAATATCTCAGAGTTCTCACTCTGAAACTTTGAAGACACTGCACGAAAAGGTTTTAAAAAAAGCCCACTGTAAGGAAACATTAGAACTGAACTACTGCATGGGTTATTTTTGATATTTCAATACTAAAGGGAATAATTTTACTATTATTTATGAATAATAATCGTTCAGAAAAAAATGTTTGACTGTCCTAACAAAGCTCCATAATAATTTGCGTGAATCATATAATTTATAGGGTATAGAAAAAACTTACCTTTATTTTCTGAGTTGTTCATTTGTTTTATATAGAATTCTGTCATTTGTTCTCCACAATCCACAATGAACTGAAACATTCCTCTCATCTTGGAACTGGTAAAAGCAGGACTCAATGTTGCTCTCATCTCTTTCCATTTTTCACCTATCAAGAACAAACAAAATGATATTTTTTATCATTTAATACGTCTGATTTATCACATACAAAGTTAAGGTCATATTTTTTTTCATACATATATTACACTACTTACCGCGAAGTGCAAATAGGTTGCCTCCAAATAATGGATCATTTTCTGGTTCTGGTATTCCAAAATGATCAGTGAAGTGATCAAAGTCCTTCACGGTTATTTGTTTTATTAACTCTATGTCCTTAATAATAATCATTGGACTAGGAATCATATTAAAACCGATGAACCTATAAACGAAAAAAAAGATAATACAAAAAATACATATTACTAGATATTAGACATATGAAACGGAGATAATTAAAAATCTGTTAAAAAATATCTTTGACTCCCGACAGGGAAAAAAATCCAATGTTTGCGCATATGCAATAATAAAAATATTCGATATGAAACGGAGTTTACCTTTCTTCAGGAAAAGCTTTGTATGCTTTATGTACAGTATCCATCATATGCTCCGTCCCTGATAACGATAGATATAATTCGTCAAGAATTGGGAAATAACTCGAGAGCTTCTTAAGTCCTCTTCTTGCGAAATAACCATCAATCCTTTTCAAGTATAAATATCCAAGAAATAACAGGAATATTGCTAGCAGCAGCCAATCCCATATTCCGAACTCCATCGTTATGACTAGATAAATAATATAAAGATATAGATTATTATTTTCGTTTATTTATATCAACAAATCCACAATACTAACAAACTAAATCTGTGTTTTTATTTTAAATGGTCTTAAAGCCATAGTTCACACACAACCTTGTACTTTTTTTGTATTTTTTTTGTATTGTTGATTTTTTGTACTTTTTATCTATGTGGAGAGTTTGTTTTCAGTAACAGTCCTTTTCTAATTGAGAGTAGCGAGAGCTGTATGAGAAATAATGTATTCCTAACATCTCTCTGTTGTGAATTAAATCTGTGCAATCCAATGACTTAATTACCTCCGTGACACGGCAGTCGGAAAGAATATGATGCTGTGCAAGTATTGTTTTTCGGTTTAAAAATATATCTAGATACTCACTGAAACTACTTGTCAATTCAATAAGAATTCAGAAGTTTTCCAATGGATGATTAGATGCTTTAATAATGAAGAAAGTTGAATGGGATTTGAAAGGTAAAAAAAAACTTTAGTTCCATAGTTAAATAAAAGAAACTTTTCTGGACATTTCTAGAAAAGTACCAGATTCTTCGACGCATGCTAATACAATCGATACATGAGGACAAAATTAAACAAAAATGATTGCTAAGGAAACACCGGTAATGATTTTTCTTTAATCTAAGCACTAAAAAAGTCTTCAGAATTTTGTGTTTCTCTTGTAGGTGCTTACATAATTGAGGTGCGAAATCCCAACATGATAGTGTACTTCTAAACGCGAATTTGGTACTCAACAAAAATACTTGAAAGATGACAAAATAGAAACAAATGAATTAGATTTTTTTAAATATACCTGCTTCATAATTTCGTGTAATGAACGGATAAATTGTTGATCAACTATAGATACTTATGAAAGTACTCGAATTGATGTAATTTAATTAACAATTTTAAACTCCAGATTAAATTTATCTATATCATATTATCAGAAATAATTTATCAAGCTATTGACTTATCGTGATGGAAATAATATATATTTTCTCTCAAAATGCAAATCACTTTTTGACTGGTGATTAAAATTTCCCTATATTCATATTCTGTTTTAAGTACCTACAATATATGACACCCCCAAATACTTTTTTATGTCATTTTAAGTTATAAAAATTAATGAAAAGTTTAAACGATTCTCCGCTGAAAATAAAAATTTCGTATAAAAATTATGTTGATTTTAATAAAGATTTCAATTTATCTATACCACGAAAAGCGGGATAAAAATATCTTCATCTTTTTATACACGTACCTATACAAAACAAAATTGGTGTGTATTACGTTTATAAACAAAATATCAACAACATTGAATGCTTTAAACAAAAATATTAGGAGACATAAATTCTGTTTTTTAGAAACTTGGTTACAATTTCTCAGTGGACACGAATATATATTAAAAATATAATTTGAATCAAGCTTATGTATTCTCAATTTTAAGAATCCTTTACTCTAATGAAGTAAACTAATTTCAACACATTCAAACCATCCATTTTATTTAGTAGGTAGGTAAGTTAGCCCCTGACCCCTCACAAGAGGCATTAATATCCACAAAATACAAAAATAAAAAAAAACATAAGTATTATTCAAATTGATGTCACAAAAACTGTCGTGTCTAAATAAAATATTAATATTATTTTGTCAATATTGTCATCTGAAATTCATTTTGTTACACATACCTGTAGTTAAAGTTTTCAGTTTGAAGAATACATAGTTATTAAATAAATATAATATAAATTAGAAAAAAAATTACAATAATTGTTGAGTTGTGTTGCCGAACAACGTAATATTCACATCAGTGATATTTTGATACTGAATTACACTTGATAGTACCAAGTAAACAGTTAAATTAATGTCGATCAGAGTCGGCTATGTGAAGGACCCCAAGATATCGAAATATCTAGGCACCCCACTTGTTCTAATTTTTACATTTTCTTACAATACTTACATTTTTTTATCATACAATCCATTGTATGAAATAAATTTATTGAAATATTTTTTCATAAATCATTGAAAATATAATATAGTATTTAGATAATGAAATTACCGCGTGACATAATGTAAAATCTGTACCTGCGCGGCGCCCTGAGTTCATCCAGGGCCGGATGCAGCATAGGTTAAAACGGTGCAATTGCGCCAGGCGCGAAAATAACTGGAGCGTCAAATATGAGGAAAAGAATAATAAAAAAATAAACCAAACTGTTTTTCCTACCCAGAATATGAAAACAGCATGATGGTATGTATGTTTGTAGATTAAGTAGATGTCCAACTATTGAGTGAGATATTGTGTAATGTATACTGCCTTACAAAAGTTACAAATTAGAGGGAGGGAAGAGTCAGAGAGAGAGACTTGACGTTTGTCCTAAGATAATTTTAATATAATTTACAATCAAAATCTTTTTCATACACCCTTTTACACATATCCACACACGCAAACACACCCTCACATTAACAAAAACACAAAGACACCTAATAAATTTTTTCATGTACCTGCAATTGTATTTTATATGTACTTTTTTATATTTTTTTGTGCCTTAGATGTTAAGAATTCACGTAGCTGAAATTTATGCTTACTTATTGCCTAGTATTACCTCAGAACAGGCTTTGCCTAGTGAGGTAATAAATACCATTTATATATTTCATGAACAATATTTTATATTTTATTTTATATTGTATTATGGAAATTAATAAAAAAAAAAATATGAAACGATGTCGTCGATAAATTCAATATTTATTAATAAAAATTGTTAGAAAAAGTTTGAGATGTACTAATACAATGTTAATATATTTTTTTTTATATCAAATTAAATTATCTAGTTGGGATGTTTCGGATTTGTTAAAAAAAGTTTGAGAAAATCTGTATTTTTTTTTGAAAAAACAAATGTGGGATTTTTTATTATTATTATTATTAATGTTTATAGGCAGGCAGCCAAGGCTGATGTGCCTATATCCACTGTCGAATTTTATTATTTGGTTTTAACTATTTTGCTGTGTTCAAAAATGTCTATTCTTGAAAATATTAACATTTTCAACATCCAAAACATGTTGGGGCAATTTATTCCAAGTATTACCTACTTTTCACAAGTTTTAAGCTATGACCACGCAAATTAGTGTTATGACTATAATGAAAGAGATTGTCTATATTTATACCAATTTTCATGGTTCTAGCTTATATGGTTTTTGAGATTATATGGAAAAATAAAGTAGAAATTCAAAACTTGATAACCCCTGACTGAAACTAAAATTCAAAATTATAATTATACAAGTTTTGTAGGCCTATAACTATTTATATATTCTGAAATTTTGGACTCTGTAAATTGAGCGGATCAAAAGTTATTACGGGAGGGGGACACACAGACACACTAAATGTTCTACTCCGTATATAGAACATATGTATATGCTGTGAAACCTCTAAGTTGGTGTTTTTTTACTTCAAAGTTATAAAAACCGTAAAAAATATTGACCCTGCATACAAATCTCGCGTATCTTGGCTTGATACTTTGTCGATATGTTAAGAGAATAAAATTTTCTTGAACAAATCGACAGTTGGATAAGAAATGTCATTAAAAACTATTAGGGGTGTCATATATTGTAGGTACTTAAAACAGAATATGAATATAGGGAAAACCTCTAAATGCATTTTTATTTATTGTTGTTGCTCTAATTGTACTTTTTTTCCAATTATATGAGTGGTCCCATAGTAGAACTACTAGGTAACATTCCCTTCTTTGACTACTGCATCTTTGATTTTTAATTATACCCTTATGGTGCTTGGACGACACAGAAAATTCCCTCGAGAACCTTATGACTAATCTATTCACCCTTCTGTCCCACTTCTTGCAACGACTCCTTCTATTTTGAGATGCTGCCACACCCCCTGGGAGGCAAGTCTGGTTCGACCGGCGAAATCAAAACCCTAGTGATTACCCATATCATGGATTTAACTATCGTACGGAGTTCTATGACATCTAAAGATATTATAGAACTCCATATAATAATTATATCCATGATATGGGTAATCACGAGGGTTTTGATTTCGCCGATTTAACCAGACTTGCCCCCTTGCTCTTCATTTGAATTAATTAGCATCTCCCGCCAGTGGCCAGTCCACTGTGATGAGACCTCTCGTCTACCACGAGGAAACATCAAAGCCAGTGTGAGGAAGAAAAGGTGACAAATGATATTGACACTATGAAACTTTTTTTTTTAGTACGGCGATTTTTTATTTATAATATTCACAAATGGTCCATGGCAAAAAAAAAATAATTAAATAAAAACAACAGACGATAAAACAGAAACACGTGGCATCTACCGAAACGAACTGTCAAACACACACGAAAAGACGCCGACCAGAATATACCGCCCCAGGGTACAGCGACATCCTTTCTCCAGGCATGTCACTGTCTTCCACGTGGTGACTGTAGTTCGGTGGGGCCCAGCCTCTGCGTCAGGCTAGCAGGTCTTCCTCGTGTCCGGCGTGGTTTCTTCTTCTCCTCCTGATCTCCTCCTCCAGACCGTCACCCATGGCTGGCTCTGTGCCCCACGGCACGCTATGACGGCGCATCTCGACAGAGGTGGCATACCAGCTGGGGCCTCACCGGAGGCGAACCGACGCCCCAGACGACATGGATTGCCCCTCGTGGTCCAATCAATCTGCGAGCCGCCGCGTTCCCTACGCGGTGGCCCCACACTGCGCTCTGCCTCCAACCTCCTGTCCTGTTGATGCCCTCATCTTGGTTCTGGGGCACCATCAGCGTCCATGCGCGTGACGGGTCCTGTCACACAGACCTCCTGCGTCGTCGAAAATATGGCCGCCATCGGGAGCACAAGTCGACCGATGACGGCGTCACAACAAGCCGTCCGTCTTCCACTAGAGTTGAATGCTAAGAGAGCGCGTGCCATAGCGCGTGCTAGCTGCTAGCTGCAAGTTCCGTTTCTCGCCCGCAACGAGCGCTAGCTGTTTTCCGAAATGTTGCCGTGGAACAAAATAAAAATCATTGTTTTTCGGCATTATTTTTTTCGGGCATAACAATTGTATTGTTTTTAGAAATTATGGTAATTACACTGGCAGCACTTTGTATATATTGTTATAGCCGAAAAACAGTGTTGTCGAAAAACAATAATTTTTAATTTTTTTCCGCGGCAACATTTTGGCGGAAGACTACTAGCGCCCCTGACGGCATGAGAGAACGACAAGGAAGCTTATAGCACGCGCGATGGCACGCGCTCTCTTGGCATTCGACGCTGGTGGAGGACGGACGGTTTGGTGTGACGCCGTCATCGGTCGACACGCGCGTCCCGATGGCGGCCATATTTCAAGAGCACGAGGAGGTCTGTGTGACAGGACCCGTCACGCGCATGGACGCTGATGGTGCCCCAGAACCAAGATGAGGGCATCAACAGGACAGGAGGTTGGAGGCAGAGCGCAGTGTGGGGCCACCGCGTAGGGAACGCGGCGGCTCGCAGATTGGACCACGAAGGGCAATCCGTGTCGTCTGGGGCGTCGGTTCGCCTTCCGGTGAGGTCCCGACTGGTATGCCACCTCTGTCGAGATGCGCCGTCATAGCGTGTCGTGGGGCACAGAGCCAGCCATGGGTGACGGTCTGGAGGAGGAGATCAGGAGGAGAAGAAGAAACCACGCCGAGTACGACAAGGACCTACCAGCCTGACGCAGAGGCTGGGCCCCGCCGGAACTTCAGCCACCACGTGGAAGACAGTGACATGCCTGGAGAAAGGATGTCACTGTACCCTGAGGCTGCACCTTCTGGTCGGCGTCTCTTCGTGCTCGCGTGTGTTTGACAGTTCGTTCGGTAGATGCCACGTGTTTTTATTTGTTGTCTGTTGTTTTTTTTTTATTATTTTATTGCCATGGACCATTTGTGAACATTATAAATAAAAAAGCGCCGTACTAAAACAATTTTAAGTGTCGTCCTCATTTGTCTCTCCTTTTCTTCCCCACACCTTGGCTTGATGTTTCCTCGTGGTAGACGAGAGGTCTCATCAAAATGGCAGTACTATAGATCTATATTGCCATATATTGGAAGGTCATTTTTATTCTGGCAATAATATTCTGGCATATTCATTCGTGTTGTTTCTTGAGTTTGACATTAATTGATATTTATCTGTCAATATTTTTTATTGCGGTGTGGTTGTTATAAGATTTCAAGTTTATTATTTATTTTGTTATTGTTTAAAGAACTAAAAACAGAAAATTCAATTGCATCAATACCAAAAATACTGCATTTTTTATACAGTTTATGTCTAGTTTCCTTTGAATTATGGCTAATCCTTTAAACCCTCTCGCCGGAACTGCACATCTCCTCGATGAACTTGACAGTAATAAAATAGTATTGTTTGTTAACTAGAAACTTTTATGTCAGCACATGTTTATTGTATTTTAAAATAAAAAAATATTTATGTTTCAGAAAAACTAATGGTTTTATTAAGAGACGGAAGAACTCTAATTGGTTATCTTAGAAGTGTCGACCAATTCGCTAATTTAGTTTTGCACAAAAGTATTGAAAGGATACACGTAGGAAAAGAATATGGCGATATACCTCGAGGCATTTTTATTATAAGAGGAGAAAACGTTGTACTGTTAGGCGAAATCGTAATTATTTAAAATAATAAATAAAAAATTTATTAAATTCTTATTTTTGATTACTGAATAATATTATAATTTCATTTCAGGATAAAGAAAAAGAAGAAAACTTGCCCTTAACAGAGGTTTCTGTAGACGATATATTGGATGCACAAAGAAGAGAACAAGACGGTCGGATTGATCAACAAAAGTTATTATCCAAAGCTTTAAAGGAACGAGGTTTAAACATTCTAGCTGAATTAGGCCACGATGATATGTTTTGATTGTTATAAATAATTTTATCATTCTGGTAAATTTTTTACTCTAATGATAATGATTAAAATCATGACTGACTATCTGTACATATTTTTGGGTTAAAGTGTATACAGTTATTCTACGTAATGAATTTCTTCTCAATGTCTGTACTAAAGCTCAAGATACTCGTATTAAAATAAAAATATTTTTTTCTTATTTTTATTATTAAATATATTATATCTTCTCATCATACTTTTTATTTTAAAAAAATGACTCAATCGGAAAGTTTAAAAATTATTTCAAATTGTGAAATCTTGGAAATGAAAGAGTTTAATACATGAGATCCAACTGTCGATAGCAATAGTATGTATACTTGAAGAATACATACCAAACTTTAAACCCTTAAATCCAAATAATTGATTATTTTATAATATTTTGTTTTCTGTACCAAACATGTATATCAGGATGGGATAATGTGGTGAAAAGTTCTTTTTTCTTAAGAGGGGATGGACACACACAATGTTTTACTCAGATTTTTTAATTCATCCATGTATATGAAACATATATGCTGTAAATCCTCTAAGTTGATGTTTTTTGCATGCAAAAAGTCCACTACGCCAAACAAAACTTTTCCTTCCTACACAGACTGCGCAACGTAATCACCAACTGCTGCACACATCACGTTACGTTCACGTTACTATGGATCTAGATTTCTGGGCATTGGTTTCCAATGAGAAATATCCATGTTTGAAGAAATGTGTTGAACAATTGCGTTCGTGTTTTGGTTCAACATATTTATGTGAGTCAGCATTTTCCTACTTAAAACAAAAAAAATAAACACAGTTCTCGCTCGACAGATGCTCATACACCACTGGATTCTTCAAGGTTGGCAATTTCCAACTACAAACCTGATTTTGCTAATCTAGCGGAAGATTGCTCAGAAGCAGTGCTCACACTAATAGGTATACATAAGTATTTACTAAGAATAATTTTCAGTTTTGTTTTCCCTATTAATAAAATAAAAAATACTATTTAATTGTGTACTGAATTATGCTGTTTCATTTAAAATTTCAAGAAGTATGTAATTGGTAGATCTCGGTAATCAGTAGATCTTGGATCTAATCAAGTCGGCCACCCCTGGTCTATATTTATAACAATTTTTCAGTCTTCTAGTTTTTATGATTTTTAAAATATGTGTTTAAATAAATTAATAATCCGAATGCTGACTGCAACAAAAAATCAAAATTTTGAGTAGTAAAGTTTTGTAGGCCTAAAATTTTCCATATATTGTGTATCAAGCGGATCAAAGTTTATAAGGGGGAGACGGACACAAAAAAAACTATTTATTCCTCCAAGCAAAAAACACATGCAAATGTTCTACTCCAAATTCTGAATTCATCCATACATAGAACATATACGCTGCAAAGCCCCCTTGCTTGCAAATATTCCACTACGGCATATAAAATGTTCCTACCACGTCTTTGCTTAAAACTGTCGATATGCTATGAGAAATAAATTCTCTTGAACAAATTGACAGTTGGAAAAATAAGAATGGTTTTGTTCCATAATAAGTATAATCTTTTTTTCAAATAATCCTGGAGAAGCGTTCGTTTATTTTGAATGTAAACAAAAATTGTATGATATATTGATCTCAATGTATATAGTCAAAGAAATAGCAACGTCAAAAAACAACTCATTTTCAATGGCTGGTTTTTTTAATTCCCTTCCTTATTGAATATAAGTATGAAAAAGGTAAGTCTGGCATCTGGGAGTATCATTTGTATCTTTGGAAGTCCTTTATGTGCTCTTATAATACCATCTTCTAAATATAAATAATGTTAAAATCTGCAATTTTCACCTATAAAGAGGACACAGGTAAAGGTAACCACTCCCAGGTACTAGACTTACCTCCTTCATACCCATATTCAATAAGAAAGATAATAACAAAAAACCAACCATTATAAAATTATTCATCGAAAACTCAAGAGTAATAGTTGAGACAATATAAAAATAATACAGAATTTTATAATGGTAAAAATAAGAAAATACTTTTAATAGTTGTAATCTTGAAATTATTTTGTTGTTATAGGTACTTACGCTGTTTTATGTATAATTTAATTATGTATCGGTGCCAGATAAATAAATAGTTATCACTAAAAATCATGTGGATGCACAGAAGACGAATTTGGGATTTCTGGTTGGTTGGTTATTTCAACATTTCTCTAGTGAATGAATGAAATTCAGCATAAATTCCCTTAAAAAAATATAGTCTGCATAAAATCAAAGTGAATAAGCTATTGAGTTTTTTTAAGTTAGATTTGTTATTAAAATCACTTACTTATTTATTACTTCTCTGGCAACTAACAAGTACTGTCAAATATTAAATTTAACACACACCCAATAACAAGTTGCCACATTCTAGAGACTTATGATATTAATCGTCTCACAGATCCAGACTAAAAACACAATTAAAAACTGTATCTGAATCGAACACGGGACCTTTGGATCAGCAGTCAGATACCCTATCAACTGAGCCACGAAGACCGATATAAACCCTATTTAACTTATATTTTATATTTATTATTTTTATATGAATATCGTGTTTATGCCTTCTTCAACAAAATTACTATTTACACATCCAAATTTTACTTGGGGCATTTAAGTTTGCAGAAAAATTTCCTCAGTCTGTTTTAAAGTACAAATAATTAACCACTAAAAACTGCCCTGCCATTTTTTAGCCCATCCTCGCTAACCATAAACATGATTTATTTTATTATTAATAATTTCTGTATTAACTTTGTGGTAAATTTTTAAAAAACACAATCACTTTGTTTACACCACTTTCAAAAAGTGGTGTAAACAAAGTTATTGGTGTTTTAAAAAAAAAATGATTATTTTACTTGCATATGTTTTCTACCATTAATTTTTTGTTTTCACTTACATACAAGATACAAATTGTTTGACAGCTTTTGTTTTATTTCTCAACTGCATTACAAGCAAACAATAGTTAATAAGGAAACATATTTTGCCTAAAAGTCTACACTGGTCAGCGACAGACATTTGTAGAAGATTGCAGAAATTATTTATAAATCATAAACTCACTTATCTTATTTTAAAATATTCATTCTTTTATTTAACAAATTATTAATTTTCAGTGTTTGAATGTATAAAAATATATTTTAGAACATAAATAAAAAACAATAACGCTATAAATCTTTATGCATGTATCATCATATATTAATTATTATTAACATGTGAAATAGGATATTGTTGACTGGTATGCAATAATACAAATGAGGCAAGTTAATCAAGGATAACATTTTTATTTACAATTAATCTTTTGCATGTAAATATAAAAATGTGCTCAAAAACAATGAACAAATAAATTTAAGTAATTTGTGTTAATGTTGCATACACTATAATTATTCTAGTGAGAAAAAATATTGGTTTCAAAAGCTTTGACTGTTTCTCTAAACTTTACACATAGTGAATGATAACACTTGCAACCTTTGAAGGAAATGACTTTGAACCACAATTACTTCAATTGTAAAAAATAACCAATAAAGTAAAAGAAATGTATTTCAAAGTAACTATGATCAATCCACTTCCAACTAGAATATTAATTCTACTATATTTTTTTATTTTCTGAGTAGAATATAAATTCTACTATATAAAAGAGGTCAGTTAAATTTATTAATTGCATCAAAAGAACATAAAGTTTATGTGATGTTACCTGACCCACCGAATGCTGACAATACATAATATTGCTATTGCCAACACTAACTGTACACTACTTATAGTGCATTCACTATAATAAATCCTTTCGTGTTTGTTGTGTTGGTAAGATTTTATGTTGGAGGAGGATTTTATAATGTTGTCAGTTGTAAGAAACTAAACTTTGCCAGATGTGACAACATATACCAACAACATATAAAGCCAACTTGGATAAATTAATTCTGTAGTATTTGGTCACATTGTTTTTTAACAAACCCCCCAAAAACAATAAATGAGTTTTAAATTTATTTATAAAAGCAATGTCGCTGTAAATTTACGGAATAGCGAAATATTTAAAATGTTAGCAACTCCGTAGAACTGAATTCACCAGATTGTCAACTATGCAAGCTTACCAACACAAAAACATGAAAGAAGTTACTATAGTGAATACACCAATAAAAATAAAAAAAGTCTCTTTATACATTGCCACAATCGTTTTTTTTTTTTTATTGATCTATTTTCCATAGCCAATTTCATTCAATTTAAATAAAAATAAGTCATTTTATGTAAAAGATTGTCATATTAAGTTTACTTCTTTGTAACCTTAATACTTACAAGGTTATTTCTCTGATGAACAAATTATCAAAGACCTGATTAACGAGTTTTGATGAGTCATGTCAGACTATTATGGAGTGAACTCTATCACCCCACCAACTTCAGCATCATTCCTCTAAAATTTCTATTAAGTTAATTATTACTAGTAAAATAATACATTATTTAAAAAATCACAATAATATCGTAACTATAATAAAATTAAAAATAATACTATCTAATACATTTGTAACAAAACAATAAATTTTCTTTTTGTTATTGGTGTCAATATTACAGACAGCTATTTAATATTTCAAGTTACACTTTACAAGAAAGGCAAAAACGACACAACAGCCCATAAAACTGTTATCAAGAATATCAACAGCGAATGCAACAATCTTTGAACAATTTTATTTTAAAATACTATTTAATAATAATAATATTTGTTTTTTCCATATATACATTCAAAACAAATGAAGTATTTTTTATCCATAAATAAATAAACATTAAAAACATAAATTGAGTGTAACTTAACTTCACTGTGACTAAAATAGCATTTAAAAATAAGCTGCAAGAGAACAACTATTTGGCAGATGTCATGGTGCATTAACAAATTGTATGCAGTTAAATCAAAGTTCTGGATACACAACAACTGTACACTAGATCAATCATATATTTATTTTTCTAAAACAAATCAAAATTCATGATACTAAACACATGACACAAGGGGCAAAACATTGGGTAGCTATAGAGTTCCAGAGTAAGAGTTAAATTTGGGCAAAGATTTTTTACATATATTGCACCGCAAATGTATAACTGCCCATGGGTACTTAAAGGATTAAAAAAAATTGTATATGTCAAGAAAAAGTGGCTACTTGACGTAGGTAGACATCAAAATTAAATAAATCTTTCAGCAATAACAATATAACTGATGTCTTTCTAATTTGAATTATAAAATAAAACAGTATGTTTTAGATTCTACGTATATTGTTTATTGGTAGCTATTTCGCCTTGTTAGGGAATCTTCAAGACTAGTCTTGAAGTTTAATTTAAACTAGTTGTTGCATGTAACACATGAGATCCAACTGTCAATAAGATAGTATGTATAGTTGAAGAATAAGTACCAAACTATAAACCCATAAATACAAATTATTAAATATTTTAAGATATTTAGATTTCTAAACAACACATGTAGGTATGTATGTCAAGATAGGACAGTACAATTTTTATAAAAATTGTAAAAAAAAATTGAGATGTACTACTACAATGGTAATATTTTTTATAGAAAATTAAATTATCTAGTTGGGGTGTTTCGGCATTTTTCGATATTTAAAAAAAAATGGAAATATAGGCAGTTAAACTCATAAATTTATCATAAAAAAAATATTTTTCTTAGTAAAAAATGTTTGAGAAACCCTGGAATTTAAAAAAAAAAAAACCTATTTGAGATTTTGTATTTTTCTATGTTCATACAAATTTTCAGCGTTCTGGTTTTTATAGTTTCTGTGATATATGGAAAAATAAAGTAAAAATTCAAAAGTTGATAACCCCTGACTGAAACGAAAATTCTAAATTCTGAGTATAAAAGTTTTGTAGGCCTATAACTATGTATATATATCCTGAAATTTTGGGCTCTGTAAATTGAGCAAATCCAGAGTTTCTAAACATTTTTTATTAAGAAAAACATTTTTTTATGATAAATTTGTGTTTAACTGCCTGTATTTCCAAAGTTTTTAAAAATTTCGAAAAAAGCCGAAACACTCCAACTAGATAATTTTATTTTCTATAAAAAATATTAACATTGTAGTAGTATATCTCAAGGGGAGAGATGAATGGAAAAGAATGGAAGAGGCCTACATCCAGCAGTGGAGGGAGGAAGGCTAAAGAAGAAGTATATCTCAAACTTTTTTAACAATTTTGATAAACATTGAATTTAGTGACGACATCGTTTCATACAATTTGTAAGGCAGTAAACACTACACAATATCTCACTCAATAGTTTGATACCTACTTAATCTACAAACATACATTATGCTGTTTTCATATTCTGGTTTGGAAAATTAGGCTGACCTCCATAATATCCTATCCTGACATATATACCTACATGTTTTATATAGAAGACAAAATATCTTAAAATATTTATTAATTTGTGTTTATAGTTTGGTACGTATTCTTCAATTATGCATACTATCACCATCGACAGTTGGATCTCATGTGTTACATGCAACCAGTCATTAATATACTTTCTTTATAATATTGTGATCTAGATGAATAAAAAAAAATACTTTGTAATTGTCAAATCATCTCTCATTTCAATAAAAATTCAATAAATTAAAATACAGATAATATAAATAAATAAGAATTCACATAACCTGAGGCGCGACAAGTCTTGGACCCCAAAAGAGTGCAAATTGAGGATACGAGGTTAAGTTAACTCTCATTACTTGGATTATATCAAAGTTTTTAATAATATCCACATTTATTTAATTTTTAAATAATACTTTACAGTTCATTTGATACTACTTAATTTATGTATATTATTCTTTAACAATGTAAAGTACAATTATATTCTTTAACAATGTAAAGTACTATCAAAATTTAATATTACTTTACATTGTTAAAGAATATAATTGATGGATATATCATATTTTCAGTCTTAATAACATAAAAATAATCTGTATAAAGACAGCATACATGATAACTAACAAAAATATGCAAATAATGAACATTTTCTTTGGATCAATAGTTATTGTGGTGCATACACTTCAATAAAAAAATGGGTGCACATAATACATAATAGAAATCATTCCCACAAGATGTTGGACATTAACATCAGGCTTTATAACAAAAGTAGCGCTGCTGCAACTCAGTTCAACAAAATTAAAAAATAACAGTACAACTAACAATACATAATATAATCTTTATTTCTACACAACATAACTCTCTTTAAGCGTAACAATGCTCAAAATGATGATGACTATATAACAAACTAACTTTAAAAATGTTTTATAACGGTGTAGCTTTGAAAAAACTTAGTAGTAAGTAGTTATATATGTACATTGAACACGGTGACAAGACATATGATAACATGTATTTTCATTGATGTAATGATTTGTATAAAACATTTATATCTTATTGCCATTATTTTCGATGAGTCACACAACCGTTAGTGTACATGCAGATTCCTATTTAGTATAAGTGAGTCAGGGGGAAGAAGATATAGTATATTTTTTTACTACTCCCTCACTAACCCAAGGGGATATAGTGGGGAGTTATGATTTCGCAATTTTTAAGGGTATTTTTTTTATTGCAGATTATCAACTAGTATCATGCTGAGATTGTATTCTGAAAGTTTCATCACAATGTATCTGTGTGTGTGCTATGTGCAATGTGCTATGTGCAGTGTGCTATGTACGGCGTGTTCATTTTTACTTTATCGATTATAAAGTAGCTTTTATCACTTTTCAATACACAGTGAGCACATTTTTTTGAGTAACTTTTGAAAATTAATATTTTTGTTTCATTGATCCAAATGTTTGAAATCAAAACTGAAAACAATTTGGGATTTAAAAGCTGACTGCCATGACAAACATAGTGGTAATTTGTTTAATTTCTAGCTGTGTCCTATTCTCGGAAAAATATTTCTCGTGGATTGCTTGCTTCTCTGAGCTGTAAACACTAACTAGATGAACTCTCCCCTTGCACAGAGTGCATTTTTTTACAATAAAATTAATTTAATAAAAAACAGGTATATTCGAGCACCAAAAACTTATATACAATACTCGTCAAAAATGCATTGAGAATCTTTCAAATTCACATCTATATTTGGATATGCATAGATACGCATGGCAGATAAACAATCGACTACTTCACAAAACATTATATTATATATAGTTAGCTTGCTGGGTGTGTCTGGTATGCAGTCAGACTTTATTACTAAACCTCTCTAAATATTTAAAACACCTACCTTTGAACTAGATAAAATTTAAGTGTTTTCAAAATTTTGCTCATCTCCAGTAATCAATCATAAATAATTTAATACTTAAAACTTCCCATTGCTGCTTTAAGACACCGGCAAAGAATAGTGCTTCAACTTTTTTATATTATCGTTTTCGGATGTCACTTAAGAGCCGGGTAATCGAAAATACAAAAGGCAAAATAACAACTCACATAGTACAGCAGTGAGATTCACCACCAATTCTGAATGTAGCGCATTTTAGACAAGACTGGTGTGTGGGAATACACGCATGTCTCACGCTTCCTTTTATAAGGTCGTGCACACCCACACACCTGTCGCTGGTTACCCCACATTGTGAGATATCACTGGATGAACTTCACAACCTCGTATATCAAAAAGTATAATTTTACAGGAGACACTAAAACCTTCACGACTTTCTCTACACAATTTTATTTTTTTATTTTTCTGTTAATGTGGATTGAAAGTTCTTTAAAGGATGCATCTAAGTAATTTATTGATTGTATTTCTTTAAGCCTTTAAAAACATTGTTTATTTATGGATATGAGAATGCAGCTTTTTGAGATATGAGGTTGTGAAAGTTATCAAGCGATATGCCCTGATGGTATGAATGAATGAATGAAAACCTCTCACCATCATATTATACTGGTTAGTTGAAAGAAATTGCCATATGGCAATAAATTTGCCACTTGTGCAGGGTGCAAGGAATTGTTTATTATTAATATATTATATATAGTAATTGCCTTTCGTTTTAAGCTATTTTTAACTGAAGACTAGCTATGTTTGTAATTTAAGGATTACTTTTTTGTAATCTTCAACTATAAAAAAATACATAAGCCATATCTTTTCCTACAAATCATTTTTTTTTACACTATACAACAATTATTTTATAGCTATAAATTGGTTTCCCACAAAGGTCCATATCTGTCATAATCCCAAAATTCTGAATCACTGGTGTATCTTGTATGAATGTTTTTACGAACGAACGAACACGTCAGCCGCATGTCCGAAGATAGGATCCCAAAGATAGCCCGAGAAAACGTGCCGGAGGGGTCTCGACCACGAGGACGCCCACCAAAAAGATGGCGAGATAGTTGGCAGTCCACATCACAGGAGGCTGAAAATGCAGCATAAAACAGGCCCTGGGCCTAATAAAAGAAGAAGAAGAAGAAGAGCCTTTCGTTTTAAGCTATTTTTAACTGAAGACTAGCTATGTTTGTAATTTAAGGATTACTTTTTTGTAATCTTCAACTATAAAAAAATACATAAGCCATATCTTTTCCTACAAATCATTTTTTTTTTACACTATACAACAATTATTTTATAGCTATAAATTGGTTTCCCACAAAGGTCCATATCTGTCATAATCCCAAAATTCTGAATCACTGGTGTATCTTGTATGAATGTTTTTACTCTGTTTTTCTAAATTTTGTGAACTAACATCATTTGCTTTTGATACATTGACTTTCTTCGTTTCTGTAGCATCGTGATCAACAATATTGTCTAAAATAGTCGCTGGACGTTTTATTCCCGGACTAACATTCTCCTTATCAACTGGATCTAAATTACTAACACCTTTGCATGGCCCGCTGTCACATTTAGAAACACTGTCATTAGTCTTTATAAATTTTAATGTTTTCACGTGAATATTGAAGTTATCATTCTTTTCCGATTGCTTAAAGGACGTAGAACTTTCATCTTTCTTTATAAGCGCAACTTTATCAGAATAATCATAATCAGAATTAATGGTGAGATCGGCGGGAACATTTCCGTTCATACAGTACAGCAAGGAATCTGTCATTTTAGCTTCAGACAGGTTATCTATATTATCTGTTGGATTGTAATAATCTTCCGGGCCGCTAGTAAACGAGAGATCTACCGGTGATCCAGTTAAAACTGATCTGTTAAGTAAATATTGTCTGAAAGGACCTGTGAGAGACATATCTTTTTCTGAATTTCTCAAATTGGGACTAGATTCAGGATCAGAAATATTATATACCTTTTCTTCTTCTAATAACCCTAGGTTAGATTGATCTATGTGATAATTTTTGCTGTTCGGATGTTTTCTTTCCAATAGTTTTTGATATTTTCGGTCTTGTATAATTCTCGTTCTCCTCTCCGACAGAGCTGAATCGGAAATACTCGTAATGTTTTCAATTGAACTATTCGATTTATCCTTTGATGTATTGCCCTTTTCGTTTATGTGTTTATATTTGATGTAGTAAGAAGATGGACAGCTCTCGTCCGTTGACACAAAGTCACTGTCATTTTTCATCGATGAAGCCGTAGAATCATACAGAGTGTCTGAACTAGATTCACTGCTGATAACAGAATTATTTGAAATGTGACATGGTAATATTGTGCTTGATGGATCACAATTAATGATGACTGGTTTCCTTGATCGAGGCGTCATTATTGATTCCTGAAAATATACAAAAATAGTGTCATAAAAATTACACAAAAACTTCGAAATTGATTTTTGGTTGACTTCTGAATTTATGATTTTTTTTGTGTGTTCAGCAATAATTCTTAATTTTTTTTTCATTTTTAGCAATAATTCTTAATTTTTTTTTCATTAAAAAAGGGTTGCCTCAAGGGTGGTCCCATTTAAATTTGGTCAAGATCTAATGATGGGATCCATGAGAAAATCATCAAACTCTTTGATTTGCAGTTCAGCGATAATTCATTACCACATTGTCCAATTTCAATGTTTCTTATTTTTTTAGAAACTGAGAATATGTCATACAGACATAATATATCATATAGATTGGAGATTACACCTATTATGGGCAAATAATTATTTAACACATCGACCAATTTTTTGGAGTAGGTTTTTTTTATATTAAAGACTTTATTTATATGCAGATACATACATACATACCATCACGGCATATCCCACAAAGTGGGGTAACCAGCGAAAGGTGTGCGGGTGTGATTGCCTTATAAAAGGGAGCACAACACATCTGTGTATACCCACACACCAGTCTCGTCTCACCTAAAAGGCACTACATTCAGAATGGGTGGTGAACCTCATTGCTGAACTATGTGAGATGTTATTGTTGCCTGTTGCATTTTCGATTACCCGGCTCTTACGGGACACTCGAAAACAATAATAGAAAAGAGTGGAAGCACTATTCTAAGCCGGTGCCTCACAGCTAAAGATTATATATTAAAGATTATCAATCTATATAGCTATTTAAAAGCAATACAATTTTTTTAACTATTCTACAATATCAGTTAATTGAACACATGGCTGGTTTTAACACAAGTGGTATCTACAGCATTTATCAAATCAAACAATAATACATATTTACTCAATACTTGTAATGCAACATAAGAACTATAATTTATAAATTAAGGTTTTCAATCAAGCATAAATTATTATGAAACCACATATAATAAAGGTTTAGTAATTAATATGTTATCTATACTTGTATAGCATGTATACTACACAAGAACACTAATTAATCAACTGTTAATATATAATCTAAGAGGCATAGCAATTAGATAAAAATATTATGGCCATGCAATAATTTTAATATGATTTATTACACAAAAAAACATGTATAATAATGTAACACTTAATAGCCACGAACATGCATTGAAGAATCCCAACATCTGCTCAAATCAACCATGTTTGCAGCCCAAGAGTTATGTAAGATAAATATTTTTTAAAATCTCCATTGTTGGGAATCAAGTTACTTACCATGATTCTTACCAGCCCCCCTAGACAACGCGTCATTTAGCTCAAGAAAAGAAAAAAGAAAAGATAACTCAATGTATGGAAGTGACAGTTGTCACGTGACTGGCAACTGTCACTTCCATACATTGAGCTATCTTTTCTTGAGCTAAATGATACATTGTCTAGGCAGGCAGATTACATCAAAACTGGTATGGAACTGTCTAATTTACCTGGAAAGACTAGGGGAACACAACAAAATACATTTAGTATGGGTACCTGGTCATAGAGGTACAGAGGGAAACGAGAGAGCAAATAAGCTAGCAAAAAAGGGATCAGGGCTACCAGCAATTGGCCTATCTGCAACCACGATTAAAAGATCGATCAGAGACTGGACAACAGTTCAGCATAGAAAATTCTGGAAGACTAGTTGTGGACAACGACAGACAAAGTAATTCATTGAAGGACCCTCAAAAAAAAGGACAAGAAAGCTGCTAAATCTCAGCAGAGAACAATGACTGGTTTATTCACTGGTCAGTCATCTAAAAAGACACCATTACATAATGGGGATCACTGATGAACCAAACTGTAAAATGTGTCAACAAGAGGAAGAAACAGCCTCACATTTGATCTGTGAGTGCCCAGCTCTAATGGACTCCAGACAGACCCACAGATTTGGGAGACACCTCAATTTCCAAAATATGGGACTTTATTCAAGAAACCAAACTGCTATTGAAATGACAGTCCTAAAGGGATGTGCATAATATATGAAACATGGTCACAATGCGGGGATGTGCGGGTTCCACTCCCAACTAAGTAATAGTAATACCATAATTCTTCAATTGGATAAGATAGATACAAATATTTTAAATTATTACAAAAAAATGAAAACATAGGACAAAACAATGGATACAGAAAAGCATAGTATATAAGCATTGATTTGATGCCGTAATATATATAACATAATGGACAAAAATAAAATGTATTTGTACAAAAATAACACCATTACATTGAACCAAAGTATAAAAGTAGGGTGTAGCGTGATGATAAAATAATATCCAACCTGCATGGCTTTAGGCATCTTCTGAGTGGACTTTGTAATTGGCGACATGGACCCTCTCCTCATGACATGACCTCCAGCAAACATAGGAGTGGAACACGGATCGTAATTTCTATCTGAATTCATCAATACACTGCACATTGCCGGAGTACTAGTTAGATAATTTGTTTTCATCGGCAATGTATACGTTCTGGGAGTGTTCACATTGTCACCGTCCACATCTGATACTTTCACATTGGTCATGTCTTCTTCTAACAATGGCGAAACACCCTTCAATGACAAACTGCTCTGACGTCTCTTGTTCCGCATGTACTTAAGGGAATCTTTACGAACTAGCCGCGGGGTTTGCTCAGATCTAGGTGACACAACATTTGTCGGCGTTTTGGCTTCGTCTTTAGGAACTGAACAATCAGCTTCGGACAATGAATCTGTTGAACATTTAACGCAAGATCTAAATGTCAATGAATGGTCACTCGTTTCCTTCAGAACCTTCTCGTCGAAAGAAGTGAGCTTTTTATTTTGCAATTTCTGTATTTCGTGTTTCTTAGAATCCTTTTTGGTCATCATGTTTGTTTGTAAAGTGGTCTTCGATTTGAATAGTTTTGATGTCCGATTTTTAGTATATTTAGTAGGTGTTGCGACTTCGTGATTGGAAGGTAGAAAGCTCAAATTTGGTTCTGAAGTATACTTAGGGGTAAGCCTTTCTACTCTTTCTAAAGTGTTTCCTTCGTCACATGAAAAACTAGCTTCGTCTAAATTGTCATCAGTATTGTCAACAAACACATCGTCATCTTCGACTTCTTCATTTTCAGATGGTTTTGGCTGATCATCGTCTTCGTTGGGATTTTCTAGGTTAACAATGGCCTTGGGTAAAATATTAGTATTTTTTGTAGGCAGTTGGTTAGTTTCTTGGAATTTTATAGGTTTGGGGGTATCACCGAAGTTAATTTTGGCAGGTCCAAATCTAGAATTGTTCTTGAACAATGATGGACTCTGAAATGTAAAGAGGAAAATGCATGCTCAAGCGCCAGAGAGACAATCACAAATAGGCAAGCATAAAGAAAAGTTTCAATATTTTTAGTTCTTTCATTTCTGTACAATATGTAAATAGTAGTAAATGATTTTAATTATTTTATAAATAAAATAATAATAAATGTGTTGTAATTTGTTATTATCTTTATATTGTTAAAGAGACTGCCATTTACCAATAGATATCAACTATAAACTGGAAATGAAATTAATAAAGTATAATAAAAATACTTATGATAAATGCTTAAATAGATCTGAATAATTATCCATTATTATCTCCGTTAAAAAAGAATTAAGTCAGGTATTTCCTCTATACACAGAAGAAATAATAAAAATAATTTTAACCTTTTCCGTGCTAAGCGTATGCGAAACAATGTTAACACCTCAGTGCGGCGCAATTTTCGGACAAAATTAAAATCGTCATATCTCAATAACTACTCACCTGAGATACTTGAAATCTTCGACGAGAATATTCGTTTTTAGCTGTTTTAAATGTTGAGTACATTTTTTTGTTTATTTTGTTTTTCTGCATACTATTTAACTGATTTTTTCAACATTCCAGCTCACAAAACCATGACTTATTAGCAAAAAAATATCACATAGGTAAAAAAAGATATAGGAATGTATATAGTGAATAAAAATCAGCTTAAAATTTATGAATTTTTAAGTATTTCTTCGAAAACAAACACAGTTTTCTACAATTGCTTAGTACCTTATACGTTTGTATGAAGTTTATCTGTAAGCGCTATGACCTATGCGCCGCTGCACCGCGACTTTATCAACTTATATAGTAGAAAATAGTCATAAAATCATTGGTTGTTATATATAATACTGAAATAACTCAACAGGCTCTGAGTACTTACTTTTTCGGAACATTTATAAAAGCAAAATTCATTCATAATAGCAAAAAATGTTAAATGTATTTTGTCTATCACCTAGTAAAATTTTCAAAGTCGGTAACACAAAAAATCGAAGTTACTCTAAAAAACTCATGAACTTAAAAGTTATTTTGAAATATGAATCAACGTTTAAGACACAAATAAAAACATATAAATTTACAACAAAATACTTTACTTTTATAAACTAAATAAAAACCGAACATAATTATTTTTCTAAACCGGCGCACAATCTCTGCGAACTCGGATATGGGTTATAAGCAACATTAATATCCATACAAAGCGGTATCTCAGTGCGGGTCTCAATTACGTATCGAGATGAAATAGATAAAAAGTAAACACTCTACTGCCATCTACCGAATTTTTTTTTAATTTTTTTAAAATCGTATTTACTTAGATAAATGATTCGGTTACACGATGTAATTATTATTTTTTGGATATGTCGATAAATAAGATTTCTACAGCGAGTTAAAGTGGAGCATTGTCCATCACGATTACCTATCGAGATCCGCACTGGTGTAGCGTATGATTCATCACGATAACGTCTCGAGATTAGCACTGAAACGGTTAAGAAATTTACAATCCTACAAATAAAAATTCTCCATAGATATTTATATGTACTTATGTTTTTGACCTTTCCCCCCCTCCTTACTTGAGTGTAAAAATAAATTTATCACTTCCATTGAAAAATCACCATTTTTACAATACTCATCAAAGAGCGATATCAGTAAATGACAGTTAGGTTCTCAATATAAAAATACACAATGGAATGTAGTTCTATCAAAAAGTGTCAATTTAAAACACTTACTTTTCATGATAATAATACTTGAATCTATTAACCAAAATATTGAACTTTTAGAAAAAATGGACATGAGATAAAGCAACAGATAACTATCATATTCCAAAATTAACTCAATGAGAAAATAGAAAAATCAAAACAAGGACACAAAACAAAATGTTGTACAGTAATAAATATTATAAAAGTTTGAATCGTTTTAGGTAGTATAACATTTAAAGAAAAAAGTTTACTACCAACTCTCATAGAAATTTCAAATTTGTGAATCAAGACACAAGCACTTGTTAGTCAAATCATTCGTTAATTTTTTAAATTATATAAGTATTCATATACAATATTAATGATGTGGTTAAGTCAATGGAGTTAACACAAAGCAACATCTTATGTTATTATGTAAAATAGATAATGAAATATTGTAAGTACCTCGATCATAGGATGATACCCGAAACGTTGTTCCTGAAGGTTTACAGGTTTCTTACATGATCTGCTCATCAATGTTTTATTGAATATGTGCTTCTTCAAAGATTCTCCTATAGATTTGTGCTTTTGGGCTCTTTGAAGTTGGAGTGGAGTTCCTAAAATATATAAAACTTAAGTATCTATTGAAAATATTAAAATTCCTTACAACTGCCTATGTACATAATTGTGTGGTAAACTACACAAGATGGAATTCAAATTTTACTACCACTTTCCATATCACATCAATTGAGATTCAATTGTGTTCGAGTATAAATGTAATTTCGGTCTTATAGAACATTGTTTTGGTCAGTTTTGGTGATATGTTTGCACAAAATCTGCCAATAATTGAATCAAACCAATGGATCAAACCCAGTTTTTTAAAATTTGTTAAGTATCAGTTTTACTTTTTATATTTTTTTACACATAAATTATGCAGCTGAGAGTTTGAATATTACCCAACACAGTTTTCATTATTATATATTATATTGAATTGACTCACCGTGTCCATTTTCTCTGTTGAATTGTTTGATCAATCTCCTCTTGTTGTGTGACTCTGGCAATGACTGTATATAGGCGTATAGCTGTGCGAGAGCTGCATCAGTAGTAGCCCCACTGTCACACGTATCCCCACTTGTCATACCACTCATCTGACGATCCACAAATGTGAAAACTGTACTAGCTGCCGTACGTTCTGTAACACTTTCGTTGAGGTCCTCACCCTGTTAAAAGACAAAACATATTGTCAACAGAATTCATCATGTAAAAGTTAAATATCATAGGGCCGGTATTACAGTCTCAGTTTAAGAGCTAAACTTAAGTTTTACAAAAATATAGCGTATTACAGTGTCCGTTTAGGCCTAATCTTCCCTCAAATACGTCACTAAAATGACAAATATTTAACTCAACGTTTCTGGCGGATTAAGTACTTAACGGTGAGTCAACTGTCATTTGCTAGGCTACGCTTGTAGTTTCAGTTTCTATCACTAGAAGCGTTAGTTGTATCAATGGTGGCGCCACACAACAAAGCAAACTGACAGCCATATTGAAACGAACATGGACATTTAAAAGCATTATTTTGGTGAAAAAAATTAAAATATACCATGTTGGATAATAAAACAATAGTATTTCAAGTCGTAGCGTCCCGTTTTGTAGTTCGTAATATTTGAGGTTATTTAAAATTTGACAGATAATAACCACAGAAAAAGTAAATATGTCTATAATTGAAGATTGAGTAACTGACATGTCATAATGCACTGTAATACGGAAATGGATTCAATCTCCCCTTAACATTAATCTTGAGTTTAACAAACTCAATGAGTTGAGGGCCGACTGTAATACCGGGCCATAGTAACAAAACTTTTTTTTAGATTAACGAAATCATTCTAAATTAACACATTGAAACAATATTCTAAATATTAATTTTATAACAAACTAGTTTTGTTCTTTTGTGATTTTAATTTTATTTGTTATAATGGAATTTCATATCATTATATTTTTAATGTTTGACAAATCATTTATTTACATTTGGTGACAATAGTCTGCGATGCTGTTTCTTGGCGAGGTAAGCAGCGATGTCAGTTGCCAGTTGAGGTGGTGTTACAAACAGAGCCGTTGACTTTACAATCATAAAACTCAAAACGGGAGAAAGACTTTGGGAATCTGCATGTAGTGCCTCAGGTGATAACTGAAAAATTGAAGAAGTCATAAGATTTACCAGTTGGTATGCCACATTGACATAATAAATAATACTACATTTAGTTCAAACGCATGCTGTACACCTGATTGATGACCCATCATTGACTGATGGATTTCAAATACAAGACCACAGACGCAAGGTTGGTATTCTATGTATGTATATTCTATAGATACTATTACTGGAAAAGCTCAGAAGATCTTGTCTTTGGTCCATCTTCCACCCATTCGCAATAGAGTCACTCGTTTTACTCAGTCGCAGTACCGATTCACAGTAAACTTTCAACATACACTAACCAGTCATTTCTCAAACTCTTTTATGAACACAGCAGCCTGATTGTGGGGCGATCTTTTGCATTCGGTGTTTCCGCCTTTTTCAGTATTTATTTTATGGTACTTCTTACCATATACATGAATAGATCCCCGAAGGCAGTTCAGCTGTTTTAGGAAGCCGAAGGATTGGCTGCCAGCCGTAGGTGATTGGACCGCATTCTGCTGTAAAGGCTCATAGATTGCACACGGTGTCATTCATTGTTTTATACTTAGATACATACACATGAAATACATATATTATATTATAATTATTATTGGTGTTAATAAACGTAGCTCCTATGTAGCCATGTTGAAAAAAATTATAATAATGACAACATTCACTAAAAAATGTCCTATAGTGGGTTACTCACTCTCCTCGGACAGAGAACGTGGGGTGTAAACATAGTAGCCAGGGCTCCAGGTGACATTCTATTTGAAGCTTCGAAGGAAGCCGCTTGATGTAACAAAACGAGAAGTCGCTTGGCCAGCTGTCGTACAGGAGAAGGAAGCAAAAGCAACAAGAGTCTGATGGCCCCCATAAGTCTACTTTCACAATTCACCAAAGGTTGACCGTCGGTGAAACAAGTAGCTGAAACAAAAATAAAAACACAAAGTAGAACATCAGTTCAAGATCATCTCTGGTCGTGGCCAAATTGGCTAACAACCAGCTTAATTTAATTTAGTAGACAACTACATTATCTATCCCCCATATAGCATTCTAAATAGGGTGAATTGCCACATAAAGCAAACATTTTCAATCAGCTGGTTTTTGCTAACTCAATTTTATGATCAAGTTTAAATAGCAATTCTACCTATTGTATTTAATAATGCTCCTCTGGCAACTAACAGGTAATATTGACTCAACACGGTGTTTGTTTCAATTTTTTGATGTCAGTTATTCAAATGTTATACACATGTATCTTTTTTTGACATCGTGAAGACAAAAAAAAGGTAAAAAATATTATAAAAATTATTAAAAAATACATCATAAATTATGGGCGGACAGAACTAACACAAATACTTAGTATTCAACAATAACTACGTAAATTGTCAATATGCAATTTAAATGTATGTGCGCGTGCGCACATGTGACGTTTCATGTACACTTGTGCGTCTTATATCAATGTAGCAAAAACACTTCCGTTTCCTTACTTCAATAAAATGTCTCTTGTGTTCACTCACGTGTTTTCATTTCCTCTATCGTAATATTATGATCGTGACAGGTTATGGGCCGGCACCCAGTAAAATCACGTTCTATGAGTGAAATTTAGTGTATCGCGGAAGTCAAATTCGTGTAAGTTTTCTGTTCGAATCGTTGAAAAGTGAAGTGACGCTAAATATGGCGACATCGTCGATACCCTTTCCAATGCTTACATCAGCCGATAATTTTTCCAGATGGAAATTCAGAATAGGTGTAGTATTGAGAAAGGAGGGTTGTGGTGACGTTCTTCAGATGACAGAAGACAAATTTAAAACATTGCAAGGCAACGACTTGAAGTCTTTCTTAGAAAAAGACGAAAAAGCGCAATGCGCTATTGTACAATCCGTATCGGACAAGTATATTGAATACTTGAATCAAGCGCAGAGCGCAAGGGAGATGATGCAAAAATTGTCGGATGTTTTCCAACGAAAAAGCGCATTAAGTAAAATGTACATAATGAAAAAAATCTTACAACTTAAGTTCATTGAAGGAGAATTACAAGACCATTTTAACACATTCGAAAAGCTAATTAAAGAATTAGAAGCAATTAATACATCCACTTGTCCTTGCAAAGGCGCATTAGAAGACACAGATAAGACCTGTTATCTGCTTCTCACAATGCCGGAAAGATTTTCAAACGTTATAACTTCTATAGAAACTGTCATCAACACAGACAACACATCATACAAATACAATGATGTAAAAGCTAAATTGCTAGATGCCGAACTTAAAGTAAAAGAAACCAACGTAATAACAGATAGCATGGTGAATAATTGCTCATTTTCATCTAAAACAATACAGGGTGACTCACACCGTAGGGACATTCAGTGCTACGAGTGTGGAGGGAAAGGCCACTACAAAAGTGAATGTCCCTCTGAAAATCAACGAAGAACTTCCGGTCGATCCCAAGGGCATCGTGGTAATTTTGGAGGGAGAGGTAATAACTCTGCTCGTAGGGCAAATCCACGTTACCTCCAGAAATCCAATGTTACGCAAGATAATGAAGAATCAACAGAGTATTCTTTCGTCGCCGCCAATCATTTTGAAGAAAACAGTGTGTTATTTTCTGCTTCAAATGGACCAGATATTGTCAATTTTGTTTTGGACAGTGGCGCCACAAATCACTGGGTATCCCAAAATTTAGAAAAATATATGAAAAATGTTGAAGTGATGGAACAAGACATGAAAATAAGAATAGCAAACGGTCAAATTTTGAAGGGTACAAAAAGAGGTGTACTTCGCTTAAAAACTAAAAATACAAGGGATAACACCCATGCCACAATCACTTTGACAGCTATTATTGTACCGGGCATTTCATATAACTTGCTTTCGGTTAAAAACATGACTGCAAAAGGCTGTGATATCAAATTTCACAAAGGTGGAAAATCAGTAACCATTTTCAATGGGAAACTACAGTTACTATGTGGTACAAAAGGCAATTTGTACGTCGCTCAATTTTCAATCGAGCAGTCAAGTAACAGAGAAACAGCAATAAATGAATCCTGCTGCATGATCTCAAAAGAAGACATTCTATGGCACCAAAGGTTGGGTCACTTAAACACACAAAGTCTAAGGTCTCTTAATTTTCCTTACAACTACGGAGTGTGCAGTCCATACAATCAAGGTAAAGCTAAACGGAAACCTTTCAAGGACCTTTCTTTACCCAGATCGAAGTATATTGGAGAACTAATACACAGTGACCTTGCCGGTCCCTTCAAGAATTCTGCTATAAAAGGCGAGAAATATTATCAAACAATAATTGATGACCATTCACACTTTGTTCAGGTATATCTACTTAAAAACAAAAACGAAGCAGAACAAAATATAATGGATTATGTTCGACAACTAAAAGCCAGAGGTCATTATTGTGCAAGAATCAGAACAGATTGTGGTGGAGAATACTCATCACGTGCATTTCAAAATTTCTGCAATCAAAAAGGAATAAAAATAGAATACAGTCTTCCTTACACTCCACAGCAAAATGGAGTAAGTGAGAGAATTAATTTTACTCTAATGAGTAAAGTAAGAACCTTATTCGCAGAGACAAATTTACCAAAGCATCTGTGGAGCGAGGCAATAACTTGCACAGCCTATCAGCTAAATCGATCACCAACCACTGCTTTAATAGGTAAAGTACCAGCAGAAATTTATCTTGGAAAAGTTAATTATGAAAAACTTAAAGTCTTTGGATCCAGAGCTTGGGCGTATAAGCTACCAGTTCCTGCAAATAAACTTGATACCAGAGCAATTGAATGTATCATGGTAGGATACGCAAGTAACGGTTACAGACTATGGATTCCGAAAAGTAACCAAATAATTATCTCAAGAGATGTCACCTTCGATGAAACCAATTACGTCTATAAGCCTGACCAATTTTCTAGAGAGCCACCACGCACTTCTATATATGAAGATAGTCAAAAACAAAATATAATGGAAAACGATAACATGGAACCTATAAATGAAACAATTCCTGTCAACACAAATAAAGAATCAGTTCATAGAAGTGAAAGGTTAAGAACTATTCCTTCAAAACTCAAGAGTGATTATGTGATGTTTAAAGACAATGAAATCATAGAAGATGATGATGACGATGAAGATGATGATGAAGCCCATTTATCATACTGTCTATGCGCAGGGGTGCCAACTTCTTATGAAAAGGCAATAAATTCAAATTATGGTTGGGAGGAAGCCATAGAAAAAGAAATTAAAGCCTTGGAAAAACACGAAACCTGGGAACCAGCAAACTTACCCAAAGGCAACAAACCAATTGACACTCGTTGGATATTCAAAGTCAAATCTGACGGTACCAAAAAGGCCCGTCTAGTTGCGAAGGGTTTTCAAGAAGATGTTACTTCCAACATATATGCACCAGTCGCTCAACTCACAACAATAAGAATTTTGTTTTCAATTGCACTGCAAAAGGAATGGGATATTAAGCAGTTAGACATTCCAACAGCTTTTCTGAATGGTAAACTAGACAATCCAGTGTATATAAAATTACCCAAAGGGGTAAAACGTCAAAGTAATACTTTGAAGTTAAAGAAAAGTCTATATGGGCTACGATCAGCACCAAGAAATTGGAATGAGAAATTTAACGAAACCATGGAAAAATATGGACTAATTAGGTCATTAAACGACTTCTGCTTGTACAGGAGCGATAATGTCTTTCTTCTTATATGGGTAGATGATATAATAATCACAGGCGTTGAAAATGAGTGCCTCAAGCTTATCTATTATCTAAAGACTGAATTCAATGCAAAAGATTTTGGAACCATCAATAACTTTCTAGGAACAGAAATATCAGTCAGTAAAGAATATATCAGTATTTCCCAAGAAGAGTTTATAGAGAAAATCATCACCAAATTCGGTATGGATAAAGCAAAATCTGTAGATACACCTATGGAAGACAACTTCCAAGTAGACATTACCCAAGCCATCGATAAGAATTTGCCATATAGAGAACTGGTGGGATCCCTAATATACATATCCATAGTAGGCAGACCAGATATAGCATATGCCACTTCAGTCCTAAGTAGGTATCTGGACAAACCGACCAAACAGTTGTGGGGTGCAGCCAAAAGAGTTTTGCGTTACCTGAAAGGAACGATAAATCTCCACCTAACTTTTCACAAAAAAAAGGACACTGGATTAATTGCCTACTCAGATGCAGATTGGGCAGGAGACATCAGCGACAGAAAAAGTACGAGTGGGTGTGTTGTGTATCACTGTGGAAATCCAATCTCGTGGTATTCAAGAAAACAGTCTTGTGTTTCCCAGTCTACTGCACAATCAGAATACATAGCATGTGCATTGGCAGCTATGGATGTGGTGTACTTTGAACGCATTTTGAAAGATTTCAATAGTGATTCTGTTGTGCCATTACTATATGTTGATAATCAAAGTGCAATCAACATGTGTGAAAGTTATGAAAACAGTAAAAGAACTAGACACATAGATATTAAGTATCATTTCATCAAAGATCTTATTTCAAAAAAATTAATAGAACTAAAATATGTTGAGACCAATAATAATGTAGCAGACATTTTCACTAAGTCTCTCAAATCTGAAAAGTTTATAAAATTTTCTAAATGCCTTAATGTGTCTTAAAACTATGTATATTCAAATATCTTCTTTATACTAAAATACATAAATACTGTATTGTTCTTGATATAATATATTACTGATAATGTCTTTATATCATATTATGTAAAAGTAATTTGTGGAATTTAAATTGAGAGGGAATGTCAATATGCAATTTAAATGTATGTGCGCGTGCGCACATGTGACGTTTCATGTACGCTTGTGCGTCTTATATCAATGTAGCAAAAACACTTCCGTTTCCTTACATCAATAAAATGTCTCTTGTGTTCACTCACGTGTTTTCATTTCCTCTATCGTAATATTATGATCGTGACAAAAATAATTCAAAATTAAAATTATTAACAACATTACTATGCCGTATTGTGTTTGCGATGCTCTTTGAGTAACACATAAAAATATTTTATTTGATTTGGGAAGCATGTGATTCATATTCACTACACCAACATAGTTCTTCTTCTTCTTCCGATGGCTCTACAGCCCATATCGAGCCTTGGCCTCCATCAATCGTCGCCTCCAACTCCTCCTGTCTACCGCTGCTGTCCTCCAGTCTGCGACTTGCAGTAATTGTTCCGCATCCCTTTTCACTTCGTCCTCCCATCGCAGCCTGGGTCTGCCGACCTTTCTTCTTCCACCCGGATGTCCCTCAAGGATCCTCTTGGGTGCTCGTGATGACGGCATTCTCTGTACATGCCCAGCCCATCTCAGCCTGCTCAGTCTAGCATGTACAGAGAGCCTAGGAGTCTTATAGATGCTGTATATTTCATCATTATACCTTATTCTCCAAGCTTCTCCATCATTCACGGGTCCCAGTATTTTCCGTAGCACTCTCCTCTCAAATGTATCCAGCATCTCTGCGGATCTTGCTGTCATCGTCCACGCTTCGCTCCCGTATGTCACCACTGTTCTTATTATAGTCTTATACAGGGTGATTTTTGTTTTTCTGTGAACACTTTTTGATTTAAGCACCGGGAGCAGAGAGAAGAATGTTTTGTTACCAGTTGTGATCCTTCTTATTATTTCTATGTGGTCTTCATTTTCCTTGGTTATGGTGGACCCCAGGTAAGAAAATTCATCAACTACCTCGAAGTTTCGATCCCCAAACTGAATGCTGCGTAGAGGGTTATTTCTTGAGTTTCTGGATTGTTTCATTAGTTTCGTCTTGCTTTCATTAATTTCCAATCCAACCTCATATGCTGTTGTTTCCAATGGTTCAAGAACCTCTCTTACAGCTGTCAATGATCTTGCCACTATGTTGAGGTCATCCGCGTATCCTACTATCTGGCTGCTTTGGAAGTATATGTTAGGGTTTGCGTTACTGTGGAATGTTTTGCGAATGACATATTCCAGACTAAGATTGAATAATGTAGGGGCCAATCCATCACCCTGCTTGAGTCCTTGCGACACCATGAATTCATCTGTAAGCTCTCCTCCAATCTTCACTTTGCATTTTGTATTAAACATTGTTGCTTTTATCAGTCTGACTAGTTTTGTCGGTATCTTGAATGCTAATAATATGTCATACAGTTTTTCTCTATTTATACAATCATAGGCTTGTTTGAAGTCAATGAACAGTTGGTAGATATCAATGTCGAATTCCCAGCACTTGGTAAGTAACTGTCGAACTGTAAAAAGTTGATCACTTGTTGACCTATCCCTTCTGAAACCAGCCTGGTATTCTCCTATGATTTCCTCTGCATAACATTCCACTCTTCCTTTCAATGCAAAAGATTTTGGAACCATCAATAACTTTCTAGGAACAGAAATATCAGTCAGTAAAGAATATATCAGTATTTCCCAAGAAGAGTTTATAGAGAAAATCATCACCAAATTCGGTATGGATAAAGCAAAATCTGTAGATACACCTATGGAAGACAACTTCCAAGTAGACATTACCCAAGCCATCGATAAGAATTTGCCATATAGAGAACTGGTGGGATCCCTAATATACATATCCATAGTAGGCAGACCAGATATAGCATATGCCACTTCAGTCCTAAGTAGGTATCTGGACAAACCGACCAAACAGTTGTGGGGTGCAGCCAAAAGAGTTTTGCGTTACCTGAAAGGAACGATAAATCTCCACCTAACTTTTCACAAAAAAAAGGACACTGGATTAATTGCCTACTCAGATGCAGATTGGGCAGGAGACATCAGCGACAGAAAAAGTACGAGTGGGTGTGTTGTGTATCACTGTGGAAATCCAATCTCGTGGTATTCAAGAAAACAGTCTTGTGTTTCCCAGTCTACTGCACAATCAGAATACATAGCATGTGCATTGGCAGCTATGGATGTGGTGTACTTTGAACGCATTTTGAAAGATTTCAATAGTGATTCTGTTGTGCCATTACTATATGTTGATAATCAAAGTGCAATCAACATGTGTGAAAGTTATGAAAACAGTAAAAGAACTAGACACATAGATATTAAGTATCATTTCATCAAAGATCTTATTTCAAAAAAATTAATAGAACTAAAATATGTTGAGACCAATAATAATGTAGCAGACATTTTCACTAAGTCTCTCAAATCTGAAAAGTTTATAAAATTTTCTAAATGCCTTAATGTGTCTTAAAACTATGTATATTCAAATATCTTCTTTATACTAAAATACATAAATACTGTATTGTTCTTGATATAATATATTACTGATAATGTCTTTATATCATATTATGTAAAAGTAATTTGTGGAATTTAAATTGAGAGGGAATGTCAATATGCAATTTAAATGTATGTGCGCGTGCGCACATGTGACGTTTCATGTACGCTTGTGCGTCTTATATCAATGTAGCAAAAACACTTCCGTTTCCTTACATCAATAAAATGTCTCTTGTGTTCACTCACGTGTTTTCATTTCCTCTATCGTAATATTATGATCGTGACAAAAATAATTCAAAATTAAAATTATTAACAACATTACTATGCCGTATTGTGTTTGCGATGCTCTTTGAGTAACACATAAAAATATTTTATTTGATTTGGGAAGCATGTGATTCATATTCACTACACCAACATAGTTAACTAGTCTCTTTCAATGGTTCTGAAATAAAAATCGCGTCAGAGATTGGATTTATGACAGGTACTATAGCAGACACTAGGACCTGATTAATATAATTGTCAGTAAAAATTGTAAACTGCTAGCCCTAGAACAGGATTTCCTAGTTGGGCAGCAGTAATCTACTTTCGTTGTCATTATAAATATGGTGTGATAAAAGGTAAATAAATAAATAAAAATAAATGCAGCCATATGAAAAAAATAAATGGAGGTGCACTTAAAAAATAATATGAACTAGTTAGTCAAATCTTAGTGTATGTTTATAAGTAAGATTTTTCAAAACCGATCTTAACTATTTTTGTAGTGATTATCTAGTTACATGTTTAGTAAGTAAGACTGTACGTGTTTACTTACAAGCCAAGTGACAATAAGCATGATAATGTTGATTCAGAAGTAGAGGCTCAGTGGTATCGGCAAGTATTCCTTTCAGTACAGATGCCATGTCATGGGCGTTATATTCTGCTGCCTGTTCCTCGTCCAATTGTCCACCAGAACTGAGAAGCCGTCTCAGCTGCTGTTGTCTACTCAAAGAACCAGTCCGTCTGAAAATCCCCTCCTGGCAAAGATCTATAATTAACAGCACAAATTAATCGTAAAATCTTATATTATTATTAAAAATAAAGATTGAGTGCTCGGTGCAAACCAATCCAAGATTTTCACCATGAAAAAGAATTTATACAGTACCGTATTTGTGAGAGCTCACCTTAAGGGTGCTAAATAACATTATGCGAGTAGGTGATGGGTAGAAATCAATGTTATTGACTTACAAATTAAATTGAGAGGATAAAAGCAAAAGGAATTAATTATTAATTGGCGTGATAATGGTGATAAAATATTTGTATTCAAAAGATTGAAAAAGGATGTTAATTACATTTCTATTTTACTCAGTTTAATACCATGAAAAGTTTAGAAAAATAAAAGAAAATGCTTGAATTTGATCAAGTGTGTTTAAAAGTTGTGGTGTGTTCACTATTTGTTTCTTTTTTAAATCATTATTATCAAAAACCAAGATACAATAAAAATTAAACAATAAATTTTATAAAAAAAATATTTTCATGAAATATAACACACTGTTTTTTCTTCTACAATTATTTTATTCCTATCATAGATGTCCATTTCCTCGATCTTGAGAAGGCCTTTTCATAAAAACGGTCATCCTGGATAGGAATAAAATAATTGTAGTGAAAATAGTGTTAAATTTCATAATAGAATCCTACTGTGTCAAAGTTGTGAGTGTGAATAAAATAAAAAGTGCATATTATTTTGTTCATACCACCTCATTAGGCCAAGCTTGTTCCGAGGAAATGGCTAGTTATATTTTAAACACTAAATTAGCTGTACTTTAGTGTGTTTGTGTAATCTGTGTCCATTTTGTGATGTAAGTAGTTATATTGAGTATGTATTAAGTATTTTCTGACAGTATTTAGTATAATAGATTAAATAAAAAAGTGAACTAACTGGTATCTTGGCTGAGAACATCGATGAGTTGATAAATCTGCTTTATAGTTTCGTCTGTTAGGGGCACTGGGTCAGCATTCTTGGTTGGTCCAGTTGAATTTTTAGACCCATTTTCTCCACCTTTTAATTTCTTTGCAAAGCCCCATTTGAATGTTTTTGGTTTATCATTTGGACTGTCATTTCTAAAACAGTAAAAACGTTTCTTTTCAGTTAATTTATGAGTCGCATCAAATATAATAAATCCAATCAAAAGAAAAATGTAAATATCATGGACATTTTGAGGTCATTTTTTTCTACTTTTTCTAAAGAATTCCAGTTTATCAATTTTTCTTATATACAGAAGATGTAAGACACCTGCGAATGTGGCCCCAGACAGGACAACGTGCACCTACTGTCATGTCCCATGATAGGAGCGACATGCATGCACCAAGACACAGTGATAGCAAACACAAGTGGAATCCAAGTGGCCGAATATTGGGGGCTACGAATATGATGACATTCAGGACACAGAAAGTAAGTAATAGGGATATTGTATTTAATTTTTAGAACGGATTTTGAGCTTTAACTAATTATTAGTAACACAGAATGTGTAATCAAGCCGCTGTCGTATCTTGAGCAAACAATGAAGATTGTATTAAGAGGATATATTATCAAAATAGATATAAGACAAATCTGATACATGTATATATTCTGAAGACGTTCACAACAATTGAGATTATCTTATGTGTTAACCATAACGCAATTCTTAAAAAATATACTTTATTTTATTTTTATATAATATAACTTCTCGGGCAACTAACAGGTACCATGTCAAACATTAATTTAACACGCACCCAATAACAAGTTGCCATATTCTGGAGACTTACGATATTAATCGTCTCACAGATCCAGACTGAAAACACAATTAAAAACTGTGTCTCCACTGTGAATTGAACCCGGAACCTTTGGATCAGCAGTCAGACACCTTACCAACTGAGCCACGAAGGCCGACAATATGTACTTAGTTAATATTATAAAGCTCGTTATTGTAATAAGCCATCACATTTACATTTCCTGAAATGCCTGATTGAAATCATCTTTCAACGCAGCTGCGAGGTTGATATATAGAGCCGACAAAAGATGTCACATAATACCTCTTCTTAAAGAACTGCACTGGTTGAGATGTGCAGAACGAGTGGACTATATGTTATGCCTGATGGTGTTTAAGGCTCTGAACGACTTGGCTCCACACTACATTCAAGAACTGTGCCAATAGAATGTTCCATCAGGAAGACAGCTTACATTGAGATCATCTGGATCATAGAGTACCAACTCTTAAAAGAATTGGACAGAGTCAATAAGGCGGCTTACTATGATCGCAGTTTCAATGTGAACGGGCCTTTAAAATGGAATAAATTGCCCCTTGACATATGTGGAGCTCAGTGCACTGGCACCTTCAGTAGACTTATTAAGACTGTCTTGTTTCGTAGAGCCAAAAAATAAGCTACAGTGCCCTTGGCGTGATCTTGTATCACTAAACGGCGCTTAATAAATTATTTTTATTACTATCTTTCTGATTCTTTCATTTCTGTAAATAGTGTGTAGATACAAGGACAACTATTCAGAAAAAACGTCTACTAATCTTATGTACTTATATTTTAAGAATAATACATTAGAAAATTTGTCAACAAATTTAATATCAATTTCAGTTTACTATTAATATAAACATTTTTATGCCGTACTGAGTGTAAAATTGAAGTATGTGCAAATATGATAATTTGGAGATACGGGAGTTTAAAGATTTCATATTTCCTGGAAAATTGGATTTACCAAAACTCTTGGGTAACCAAAACATTCTCTGATCATTGCTTCTCCTCGACACAGTCCAAGATTTCAGAAGCAGCCTCCTCTTACTTTCTGATAATGATTGGATTACTCCGAAATATTCAACTAGAGTATTTGCACATACTTCAGTTTTACACTCACGGTGGAATATATTTTTTTCTTAGCAATAAATTGCGCAAAATGTTTAGATATGTACATACAATGATATAGCAACTTACTCATCAGTATTCATATCAATAATAAATGACAAGTGCATTCGCACTAATATCAGAAATTGTTCGGGATTTTCTTCTCTCAGTCGTTCGGCAATATCTTCTTCCATTTTATTTATTTTAATTTAGATTGATAATAAAACACAAAATAAAATATGTACACTCAAAAAAACATAATCCATAAATAAGAACCACCTTGTGCACAAAGCAATGCACTTGTTTTATCTGAAAGTCTATTCTTCATGGTTATAGAGCGTTAAGCATTGAGCAATTATATTATCTTCAATTTCCAAATACTCAACACAAACATGAACTTTCACTTTTTTAACGTATTTGGATTAAAATCATACGGCCATACATTTCAAATAATATGTCAAATAACAGTTACTGATTGCCTATTGGTGGAAAACAGTGTGACCGTTTTCCAAACTGCCGAAAATACCGCACTTGTGGCGAAAATATACTAAAATATACTAAACCCAATGTGAAAAAATACCAAAAAAATACTAAATTTTTTAACGATATTTGGGAACATACTAAGAAAACACGCATGTATTTATAGTATAATTGTTACGTATATAACAAGGAGGAGCGTGGTAAACGAGTTAATTACCGGATAAACAAAATAATATGGGTGGGAGAAAGAATGTGTCGTGAGTAAGAAATGGAATCATATGAAATTCGGTTATATGTACAGAATAATAATTGATAATAATGATCATCTTTGCAGAAAAGTCAAATTAAACACATTAGCTCTTGCTGAAAATAGTTAAAAAATAATCGGCTGTCATGTACCTAAAAATTCAAATATTATATTCAAGGCAAAAATATTATATACTTAAATGAAAAGATCTTACAAAACTGAGCTGTTACCATACTGGAGCTGTAAATTAAATACTTAGCACTGTCACTTAACTACATTCGAAGAAAAAAAAGATATTTTTAATCGCCCCATAGATATGAAAAAAAACTTAATTTTTCCTACAAAGAATATGATTAACAAAAGATTAAGATTACCTACTTAAAGATGCATGATGGTGCATCTGAAAATGAATTTATTATGAAATTCATTTCTGTTCCTATTCAGGACAATATTTTTGTTCGTATTTTCGCTTCATAATAATTATTAACTCCACCAAAACACAAAATGTCAACAAACTTTGTTCAATGTGGACGATACATGTAATTTTACATAAGTTATTTAATTTTCGATACTTTTTAGTATTTTTAGAATAATTTAAAAAGTCACCAGTTAAAAAATGTAATTCAAAAGATCCCGCCGCCACCATGTCCATCAATGAGTAAATAATAGAAGTAGAGCGGTAAAATTATCATAGACAAAAAAGTGAATGCAGACAGTGTTATGCCCGAAAAAAATAATGCCGAAAAACAATGATTTTTATTTTGTTCTACGGCAACATTTCGGAAAACAGCTAGCGCTCGTTGCGGGCGAAAAACGGAACTTGCAGCTAGCAAGCAGCTAGCACGCGCTATGGCACGCGCGCTCTTGGCATTCGACGCTGGTGGAGGACGGACGGTTTGGTGTGGCGCCGTCATCGGTCGACACGCGCGTCCCGATGGCGGCCATATTTTCGAGAGCACGAGGAGGTCTGTGTGACAGGACCCGTCACGCGCATGGACGCTGATGGTGCCCCAGAACCAAGATGAGGGCATCAACAGGACAGGAGGTTGGAGGCAGAGCGCAGTGTGGGGCCACCGCGTAGGGAACGCGGCGGCTCGCAGATTGGACCACGAAGGGCAATCCGTGTCGTCTGGAGCGTCGGTTCGCCTCCGGTGAGGCCCCAACTGGTATGCCACCTCTGTCGAGATGCGCCGTCATAGCGTGCCGTGGGGCACAGAGCCAGCCATGGGTGACGGTCTGGAAGAGGAGATCAGGAGGAGAAGAAGAAACCACGCCGGACACGAGGAAGACCTGCTAGCCTGACGCAGAGGCTGGGCCCCACCGATCTACCGTCACCACGTGGAAGACAGTAACATGCCTGAAGTAAGGATGTCGCTGTACCCTGGGGCGGTATATTCTGGTCGGCGTCTTTTCGTGTGTTCGCGTGTGTTTGACAGTTCGTTTCGATAGATGCCACGTGTTTCTGTTTTATTTGTTGTCTGTTGTTTTGTTTTTTTTATTATTTTATTGCCATGGACCAACTATAATGATTTTTTGAATAAATGCGCCGTACTACTCCAATTTCATAGTGTCACCATCATTTGTCTCCTTTTCTTCCCCACACCTTGGCTTGATGTTTCCTCGTGGTAGACGAGAGGTCTCATCAACAGAATATTAAAAAAATACCAAAAAATGGTAAGTATTTAATTTTCCAAAAATCACAAAATATACCAAAAAAACTAAAATAAATACCAAAAAATGGTATTTTATTTTCCACAAATCACAAAATATACCAAAAATACTAAATAAATACCAAACGTGTTCCAAAGTGGCGAAAAAATACCAATTTAGTACTAAAAATACTAAAAACGGTCACACTGCTGGAAAAAGATACTGCCATACTCAAAATAATGTATGCACAGCCGTAAAAATTCGATTCAATTGTCAATAAATTTGATATACCTACCTACTCCGAGACTACTCCAATAAGATTTTAAATGTGGTTTTATAGTTGTCGCCAAATATCTCAAGCCATTTCGCCGAGAAGGGGGGCAATTTGTATATATATCAACCAATCGAAAAGACACAAATTTGCACTCTGCGCACCCGGAAGTCTGTCTCAAATTGTTTTACGATAATTATACCCGTTTTAGAAAAGGGAGGAGTGGAAGAAGAGGGAGGAGGCCTATGTTCAACTCTGGATGCAAAAAAGCTGATGAAGTAGAAGAAGAATACCCAGTTCAAAGTAAAATACTGATATTTGGGTTTATTTGCTAATTAAATTAATGCCAATATTTCAATCACAATTTCACAATACCCATGTGAATATAAACCTTCTGTGGGAAAAAGCATCCAAAACAACGACTTCTATCAAAACTACAAAAATCTCATTTTTCCCCACATCCTTATTTTTAGCTTCCCGACGGAAGTTTACATGAAAACGTTTCATTCCCAAAGTGGTTTTATTATATTATTTTTCTTCTTCATGTATTTTGTCGGGTTCTCCCGATGTTGACGAACACTTGGAAAAAACTCTCCCCGTCCTGCGAGATGCGGAACAGGTTCTCCACATGCCTCATTCCGGTCCATTCCCGAATATCTCAGAACCTGGATAGTTGTTTTATGCTAACCCATCTACGGCCCTCAATCTTCCCCTTTATGATCAACTGAAGGATTTAATATTTCTGTCCTCTCATTATGTGACTAAAATAAGAAGTCTTACGTAGCTTAACTTTTTTCTTGCAGAGGGCGGCCCTTACCGGGAATATCTAGAAAATACGTGCGAGGACATGCAGTATACCTCCTTCACAGAGTTAAAAATAGTCACTGAAGATCAAGCGGAGTGGAGGGAGAGATGTATCACTTTGTTGCCAACCAATCCCCAGGATTGAAATAATAAGTTCTCTTTTCTATGATTGAAATCAAAGAAGAGTACGGATGTTGAGTGTTGTGAACAATTTTCTATCAATATTAGCTCTTTCTAATTAACTCTGTTTTATTAATATTATTTATAATAAGAAATAAAATGATTTTTTAATGTTTTAACATTTTTGTTGACGATTCGCATCTGCATTCAGTAAAACGTCAAACTGACAAATCCAAATGATAAGAACAACAAGAGTGCAACAAGAACAAAAAATAGAGGAAGTTAGCTTAATTTTGTTTATTACAAAGAGTACATATTATAATACCTACGGATAGTTTATTACTTAACATAAAACAGCATACTTTATTTATTTCATCACAATGAAGACTAGTATATTGGACAAGCCTATAAGTCGAGGCAAAGGAGAAGTCTCACTCAGCTGCTTTGCATTATTGTTTTCTGAATTGGTGCAATACTGCCAGAATAGAGTTTATACAGTCCCAGAATTGCAGAATAAGTAAGACATGTTTGTCAAAATAATGGTTTAATCAAATTCAAAAATGTTTGGATAAGATATTTAATTCTTGTAGCCATGAAAACATTTAAGTATAGAGCATTCAATGCTTTGAACAACCTTTCACCACAATACATACTAAAACTGTCAGAGAAGATGTTTTTGATAGGCATCTCACACTCAGATCGTCTAAAATTGGACAGAGCTAACAAGGGGGTTTGATTGATGTGAGTGGTCCTATTAAGTGGAATACAATGCCTCTAGTTATCTGCGGTGCTCAAAAGTAACACAACTGCCTAAATGACTGAAACCAATTTTGTTTCGCAGAACATAAGATTGAACTATCAGCATCCTTGGAATGATCATGAATAATTCAATGGTGCTATAAAAATTCTCATTTTTATTTCAGAATTCGATTTTTGGATACCAAATTTGTCATTGTATTTCAATTCACTCTTGTCTTGTCTCCTAGTGAAAATTATTTTGAAAATGAGGGATGTCACTGTGTTTGTGATTAAGCTAATTTTATTTTAATTTACATTGTTCTTTTATTCAACATTGAGCTATTTTATACAACCTGTTTGAAAGTGACTGCTTCTTCACCAGAACGGGAAAACTACATAAATTTATAACCTTTAGTTGTGATTTTTCTAATTTATATTTTTGTAGATTAGCAGAGTTGGGACAAGACGTTGGAAGCAGAGTGATAGATTTATACTTCATGAGAGAGAGAAATGGAAAACGAGAAATTAAACTACTTAACATGCTTCTTTTTATTAAGTCTACTCTATGGAAGGTAACTCTATTTTTTACTGATTGAAATCCCTATAACATTTATTTCATTAAGTAAGCAGAAGTGATTATATGTTTACTTTCATATATTATGTTTTAAAAAAGTCTGTATTTTCACTACCGTCTCAAGTAATTTGTATAATTCATACTTTTTTTTCAATATACATGTCCTTTTTCTTAACTGTCTCCTTGACTTTGTTTCTTTATCAGAAATTGTCTTTTATTACTTATTTTATAGTTTAGTACAACTGTGTAAATTTTAACACCCCATTTGTGTAATTTAAACATTAATTTAGACACAATAATAATAAATAGAATTTATAAAGCGCCATTTACTGATACAAGATCACTCCAAGGGCACTGTAGCTTATTTGTTGGCTCTACGAAACAAAGCAGTCTTAAGAAGTCTACCGAAGGTGTCAATGCCCTGAGCTCCACATATGTCAAGGGGCAATTTATTACGTACATTTTAAAGGCCCGTTCACACTGAAACCACGATCATAGTAAGTCGCCTTATTGACTCTGTCCAATTCTTTTAAAGAGTTGGTACTCTATGATCCAGATGATCTCAATGTAAACTATCTTCCTGGTGGAACATTCTTTTGGCACATTTCTTGAATGTGGAAATATACACAAGTATGAAATAAGCAATAAAGATATTTTTTACATACTTAATACATTCTTTAAAAATGGGAAGCCTAATATTTGTTTCCTTGAAAAATCAAAGTTTTTTGTTTATACATCTGATTAGTTTCATTTTTATTTTCTTCTTCTTCTTTGGTTTCAATCTTGGGGATTGGTTGGTTACAAAGCAATGCATCTCTCCCTCCACTCGGTCTTCAACGATGTGTAGGAGATACACTTCATGCCATCGCATACTTGTTCTAAAGACTCCCTGCAGACACTTCCCCTGCCAATTGATCCTCAACCATACTCTCGTAAGGTGTGGTGCAAGAGATAGAGAATTTTTAAAAGCCAAATAGAATCAGGATTATTTATTTATTTATTTAATATTGCTTCTCGGGCAACAAACAGGTACTATGTCAAATATTAATTTAACACGTACCCAATAACAAGTTGCCACATTCTGGAGACATACGATATTAATCGTCTCACAGATCCAGACTGAAAACACAATTAAAAACTGTGTCTCCACCGGGAATCGAACCCGGGACCTTTGGATCAGCAGTCAGATACCCAACCAACTGAGCCACGAAGGCCGACATACACGGATTATGGTACATACACGGATCGTTCTAAATAGCAGAAACACGAATGCTAATTGCTACAGAAATTATTTAAACAACGAAAAGCTTATTTACTTTCTACATTCTACATACATACTTATTTTTTTAATTTACGGGTTTGTACACGGAGAGCACATTACGCTTCTATGTATTGACACAAGAGATCATTAAATGATTTGCATTATCTTAACATTGAACGAATCATAAAAATCTTTAAAATTAATACAAACTAATGATAGTCAAATGTAGAAGATTCCACTTTGTGACATGACATATTATAATCATTCCATTTATTTCCATGTATACATACATAACAAGTAATATAATAATGTAATATAACAACTCTATCATTTTTTTTCACTTGACATTTTAAATTCGTTTTTCAAAAACATAGTCTATTACAGTAAATATTGCCAAAATTTGAACGAAATGGCTGACTCATGTATATTGCCTATCCATTTTCCATTCTTTTTATTTTATCATTGAATTTATTATTATTATTTTAGACTCTCTTTGGCAAAGAAGCAGATAAGCTGGAACATGCCAATGATGATGAGAGGACATATTATATAATTGAAAAGGAAGCATTGGTAATATTACATAATTTAGTATTTGAAACACCAGTTATTTGAATTTTTATAAATCCGGGATGAAACTTATGCCCATTGCTTTTTATCATAATAAATACTATTAGTTTTAATAATATAGTAAAAATACACAAAGAAGGCACAATCTTGTGCTTAAATCCAAATTTAATAAACTACTACAATAATGCTGTTAAAGTATTTTGTTAATTTACATATTATTTGTTTTACATGGATATGTATCACATGATAATTAATTTTATTTTCTTATAAATAAACAAAATTTATACTTTTATTTTTATAACTGTAAGTTTACTATTTGATAAAAATGTCATTTCTTTGAATGATGTGTTTATATGGTTTTTCAATTTGGGTATTTGAAGAGAATTTAATTGCATAAAAAAGTATTTTTACCCTGAAATTTCAAATCTTTTCACAGTTATCAATTATATTCAGAATTAGTTCAATTAACATAATGCTTCTATTTGATAAAAACTAAGGACTAATTTTGCTGTCATCAAAAATTTACATATAACCCTATTCATAAATTAAAAATTTAAGCGAAATCCCTATACACAATACATATTTTTTTTGTATACAAATTCTGTATGTTTATGTTTCAGGTAAACAAATATATTAGCGTACCAAAAGATAAGGGTTCATTAAACTGTGCGACATTTAATGCTGGTATTATAGAAGCAGTTTTAACAAAAAGCGGATTTGTAAGTATATTTTGTAATAAAGGTAAATATTTGCGTGTTTGTTGGTTTACAAAGTAATCAAAGGTATACCTTAAAGCCCTATTATACCTTGGGCATACGGATGTGAACAAATATGCACATTATTTATATTTGAAACACGAAAACAAATATTATTTCGTGAAGAAAAGGTAATTTTAGAGGTTTTTTTAAATAGCAAAAAAATAGTAAATACTCAGCTGGTAGATTTTCATAATCTCTTTCGGTTGAAGTAAAAAATCTACTTCAGAGGCTTTTTAGTTACTTACAATTAAAAATTAAAAAAAGGGTTTTATTTGAACATTTTACGAGAAAAGTATTTAACAAATTCAAATTTTAAGAAACTTATGCAATAGTATAAATATACTGTTCTTTATTTCAATGAGGTTCTAAAAAAAAACAAAATTTACTATTTAGCCTACTATAGCCTCTTTATCTTATTTTGTTGACTGTTAGATACAAATCTACTTCTTATAAAAAGCACTCGATATTTATACTAGTTACATGTAACACATGATATCCAACTGTCAATGGTGATAGTATGTACAATTGAAGAATATGTATCAAACGATAAACACAAATTAATAAACATTTTAAGATATTTTGTTTTCTATATAAAACATGTAGGTGTGTGTGTCAAGATAGGATAGTATGAAGGTCAGTGTTTTTCCTGCCTAGAATAAGAAAACAGCATGATGGTATGTATGTATGTTGGAGATGAAGTATCAAACTATTGTGTCCCCGTAGATATTTTGTAGTGTATACACTGCCTTACAAATTGTATGAAACAATGTCGTCACTAAATTCAATTTTTATGAAAATTGTTAAGAAAAAATTAAATGTACCTCTACAATTTTTTTATAGAAAATTAAATTATCTAGTTGGGATGTTTCGGTTTTTTCAATATTTTTTAAAAACTTTGGAAATAAAGGAGGTTAAACACAAATTTATCATAAAAAAAAACAAATAAACACAACAAAACAAACAAAACCTCCAGAATATGTAATTGCAGCAGCCCTGCTCTGTTTTCTATGTTTTGCTGTACCCAAACCCTCCATGGCGGGTCAAAATCACGTACTAAGGTTACAGGGTTCGCTAGTAGGTATTTATTTTGAGTACTTTCTGTGGCCCATCTTTCTCTCCAGATATCTTCCAAATTGAATTAATCTAATTAGTAAACCAATACAAATGTATAAAACAATGTTTGGAAATTATTTTCATTTCAACTCTACAGGATTTTTTTTTTGATTAATTACCATTACATATCATAAAATTTGAAAACAGATTAGAGGATTAGGTATATGATCACAGTTTTTTTTTAATCATAAATCTTCTACTTTCTAAAACAAATCCTTAGGCTGAGGCCACATCAAAGTCCTTCACTCGAAAGGGTGCTGTGTGGCCATTGCTATAGTAAAGTTGTTTCAGTTAGGATATTTCACCTAAATTGTAGTGTAGTACTAAGCGCCAAGCGAAACACATACCTAGCCTTAGGAATTTTCCTTTGAATATCATTTAGGAGTACCCCACTTATTTTGTATTTAAGGTTGTTTCTAGGATGTTCAGAGGTAATATGTAATAAATCTTGATGTTCTTATAACCATGTATCAACATTAGTTTAAGTTGACTGACTTCTATCTCGATATTTGAGAATCAATTCCCAAAACAATAGGAATTATAAAACACTTTGTATGATAAAAAAAATTACTGGCTTCTGATGATTGTTATTTAAATGAGTGGCATTTGAAAAATTTAAATGTTAAATTTTTATTTCAGCCAGCAAAAGTGACAGCACATTGGCATCAAGGCACAACATACATGGTGAAATTTGATGATACTGTTATTGCCCGAGACAAAATGCTGGAAGACAGATAAAAATACTAAAATACATACTTCATTTGTGTACTATAATAATATAATTATAAATTTTAGTATAACTTATTTCATGTGTAGTAATATGATGTAGCATTTTTTTCTTAGTAGATTCTGGTATATTGATTTTTAACGAGAACTGCTTGATATTCAAAACATTGTATGAGATTTTGAAACTGACAAATAAATCTTTATCAGTATTACATGCGAGGATTTTTCTTTCATCTAGTTAGATGAGTCGGTGGCATAGCAGCTAGTATGCTGGAATAGCAATCAAGAGGTCGCAAGTTAATCTCGTCTCCAAAGATTTCATTCACCTATAGCACAAACATTTATGCTTAGTATAGGGAATGTATATGTACTTATTATAGGACATATTCATCCTTGTTTTTAAATGTATGTCTTTGGTTTTTCTCATATATCATACTATGCATTAATAGCATACTTATCAACTAAGTTAAGTATTGCACTGAGGCATTTTTAGATTTGGAAACTATCCACCGTCTAAAAAAAGAATCTGGTGTTCAATGTAAAGTAAAATAAAGGTAAAGAAGAAAGTAATTAATAAAATGAAATCTAATATATTCAGGTGCCACACAAAGGTTGAATGATTCGAAAAGGCGAAATTAACCAAGGAATATTATGAAAGGAAAAAATATTATTTTCATGAATGTTGTCCATCCCAAAACAAACTACATCTTATTAAAAAAAGGGAAAGTAAATAAGCAAAAGAGAATCATTATGAAAGCCACAATATACTATCTTAACTATTTTTATTGAGATTTTCACAATGTTATATTGAAAATATTATACTGGTATGATATTTTTAATGTATTTGTTACAGTCATAGTAATAAACTTTTGTTCTTGATTATATAATGTTTTGTTTCAATACAACAATTGCAAAAACTAACAAGATTTTTATTTACAATACGAAGAAAATATTTAGTTGAATAGTTTTTTTTTCACATAATTTATTACAATCATTTTTTAAATTAATTTAAAAGGCCTATCACGGTAGGAGACTTGTCCAGTTCTATACTTTTGCATGCGAGACTCTCGTTCAGCTGTCACGGCTAAATAATAACCACCCATGATACCGAAGGTAAGAACAATTCCAACAATTGATGTCTTTGGAGTGGGTCTAAAGTGTTCCAAATGAGACACACTCATGGAATGATATCGTTGTATAGCTGGATCAAACTGTAAATAAAAAAAAATCAATAATTGTTATCATAATCAAACAATTCTTTTCTCTGCTCTGTCCTGTATATCTTCTGTGGAAACAATGCAATCACAAGTATCATATTTCAATAAAAAATATTAAGGACGACAGCCTAAATGAAGAATATAATGATATATTGTGTCCAGATATGGTAAAAATTAAATACTACAATATGAAATGTCACTTGTAATCATTATCGTATTTCAATTGAGATATTTTCTTACAGAACACAGTATATAAATTTTTATGATCCTAATGAAAGATGTGTGAAAGTTACGAAAAATGGATTATTTCGTGTCCATGAAATTGATTTATTTTCTTAGTTAATGCCCCAAGAAATCAGTTTAAACCATTATCGTGTTTATAAAATTGACCACAGGAAGATTTTGTTTTATTCGTGCACTTTTGATTTCAAATATTTAATGAAAAACGTTTTCATATTTAAAAACAAGTTTTTTCTAAGAGATCTCAAAAAGCGTCAAGAACTAATACTTAAATTTTGTGATTTTGCAATATATGTCCCGAAGATTTAGAAGGTCCTTAGAATTTTAACCAGAAATATTCTAATTACGTAATTTTTTTTCAAAAAGGTTTCAGAACTAACCAAATATCCGCCTTTGCTAGTGGCATGTCGGTATGGATTATATGTCTCTTTTAAAAAATATTGACGCATTTCAGCCCTTTTCGCCGCTTCTTCGCGTAAAATCTTAATTTCCTTGGTAGATAAACCATATTGTTTATCTGCCATTATGTGTGAATAAAAATAATTATTCAGAAAAACACGAAGAAAATTTTGCTCAATAAACGTCAGTGGATATTAAACCATAGATATTGTATTGTATTGTATTTTTCTATGTCAGAGACACTCGTGTAAATACTCAAAAATAGTAATCCTTCAATATACATCCGTGAACATTTATATTGAGCAATTAATGCTTGATTTTTCATAATGATTTTCTCTAAATAAATAGAATAATGTATACAGCCCCTCTAGACAACATGTCATTAAAGCTAAGCGTTATATCGCTAAGCGATAGAAATGCATGAAATTGGTGGCTGTCACGTGATGTCATAGCCACCAATTCCATACATTTACTATCGCTTAGCGATATAACGCTTAGCTTAAATGGCATGTTGTCTAGGAGGGCTGGTTTATGATTGTCATTAAATAAATTATCGATTAGCTATTCACAGACTTCAAATGAGAAGAAATAGAATACCAATATCTATATTTCGAAAATACCTACAAAATAATTATTGGTTTATTTTTAAATGAAATCATCATTCATTGGTTTATTTCATTTAATGACCATTAAATTAATGTCGATTAATAATACTGGAGGGCAAAATAAAAGTTCGCTGAGGGAATAGAAGGAGACAGATGTCCTAGTAGCGTAACATTGGGGGATAGCCTAGTCTTCACACCATTTTTTTAAACCTTACCTACAAAAGTTTTGTAAAAATAGGTTGGTTAGGTTTGTTTGTAGTTATAATTGCGACTGGCCTAAGCCAGTTGCATTATATATTAAAAAAGTAACTAAAATATTAAAAAAATAACTCGATTGGTATTTTTACCAAACTTTTGTAGGTTATGTTTAAAAAAATGGTGTGAAGATTAGGCTATCCAACATTAGGGAATGGACTAGCTTCTGTGAATGAAATGGACGTGCTTCACAAGACAGAGAGGGATACGCCAGAGTGATCGCCAACGTTGAGGGTTCTTGACAGGTCACCAGAAGACGAAGAAGATGTCAATAAAGTACAAATAGCAAGTCACATGTAATACATGAAATCCAACTGTCAGTGGCGGTAGTATGTATAGTTGAAAAATACGTACCAAACATTAAGCCCTTAGATCCAAATTATTGAATATTTTAAGATAATATATTTTGTTTTCTATACAAAACATGTAGGTATGCTTATAAGGATAGGATAGTATGGAGGTCAGTCCTTTTTTTCCTACCCCAAATATGTGAACAGCTTGATGATATGTATATGTATGTATGTGTAAAGATTAAGTAGGTATCAAACTATTGAGAGTTCCCATATATATTGTATACTATTCCATATAAATTATATGAAACGACGTCGTCACTACATTATTTTTTTAACTTGTTAAGAAAGGATTGAGATGTACTACTATAATGTATATGTTTTTTATAGAAAATTAAATTATCTAACTGGGGTGATTCAGCATTTTACTGATACCTACGCCGAGCGCGGTCTGGAGACTTGGAGGGCTATGCTGCTAGTCAGCTCCGGTCTGCACCCAACGTCGATGTAGAGTGGGGGAGGGAGACATGAGGCGTCCACCACAATAAGCCGCCTCCCCTGAACAATTGTTGATTTCGGACCGGATAAGAAAAACTTAAGCCACTTGCCCTAAGGACGTGGTAGTCTCGCCTAGACCATTTGTCGATGGGGACACGTCGACAGGCCACCTGGCGTATTCATGGAGATCATCCACCATGGGATGGTGGATGACCTCACTGGCACAACATAGTTGAGGAGATTCTTTGTGATTGCCCTTGGCAGGCAACTTTGCCGAAACTCGTTGAGGTCTCCACGGTTCAGCCGAAGGGACAGTCCTTGGGAAAACCCAGATATGCCGCACCAGAATGGCTAAGTCAATATTATGTTGAAGTCATTATGTTGAAGTCAATATTTTTAATTAAAATTGCCGGCGTCTGGGACCGGGTCAATAAGTCAGTTGGTTAAAATGGTTTTAAAATATTTTATAATGCTGGTGGCAGAGACCAGGCATTTTTTTCTCAAAAAAAAAATATTGTTGCCGTTGTCTGCAATCATTCTCGTTCACATTTTTAAAACTTCTCCACCACGCGCCTTCTGATAACTCCTGACTGGAACAAAAATATTTCCTGAAATTTTAGGCTTTGTGCATCAAGCTGATCAAAAGTTATAAGGGAAACACACACAACTCCGAATTCTGAATTCATCTATATACATAACATAATATGCTACAAATCCTCAAGTTAATGATTTTCGACTTCGAAGTTGGAATAACTATGAAACATGTAAACATACAATTCTTTTGAACAAATCGACAGTTGGAATATCACGAGAAAGTAAAAAGATTCACGAATTGAAATATAAATGTAACCAATAAAAAATATTAAAGTTGAGATTTTTTATCCGTAAAAAATAATAATAAATAGGTATCTCTAATTTAATGTTTTCATGTTTTCATTCAAATGTCTCAAATTCAAGAATCATTAGGGTTTATCTAATTATAGTCGAAATTTTAGAGTAAATAAAGAAAAATGAGTAATAGTTATAAGAATAATATTGTTTTTTTAAAATCCTGTATCTCTTTTTCGTGCATTAAAAAATACACGAGATATATTTTTTGAAATGATACAATTTATGTGATTTATTTATTATAGAGTTTTAAAATATACAAAATCTCGTAAAGTAAAGTGAAGTTATTACAAAATGCTCTTTATTCCATTACATTTAACAAGGAACACTCCAATTGGGTTATTGCATTGTCAATTTTGTAAATAACAACCAAATGCTTATTTTTTTCAAAATCGTTTCCTAACTTGATTTTGTTTTACAGATTTACTTTGTCGTTTTCTATAAAAGGTGAGTTTCGAAATAAAATTTGTCAGTGTATGGTCAGTGTTTGTGAGTGTTGGAAAGTCGTCGTATTGTAGCGCTGTCGATAAAACGTTATTGCGTTATTTTTTGTCAAAGGTATGTTGTTATTATTATTCCTCCAAGTTATTATTACTTTTTCTAATTGATGTAATTTTTTCTTATTTGTATGCGTATTTTTCGATATTTCTTATCATTAGCAAATACTAATTGTCGCAAGTTTATTTGTTAAAAATATGTTACATGATGTTCATGTTTTTGTTGTAGTCTTTGTTGTTCGCAAAAATTGAAACAGGAAAAAATAATGACAATATTGGATTATTGAAATGAGATTCATGACGCAATATGTTTCATTGAATGATATTTCCTAGAGTTAATTAAGTAGGTAGTGTGTTTTGTTTTTATTGAAATCTTTTGTTATAGGACTTCTTTTAGATTATCTTAGGTATAAAATCGCAAGGTTAATTAAGGTGATGCTATCAATGTGATTTCATGATAAGAAATTTAATTATTATTTTAATCCTCATTGGTTTGACAATTTTCAATGTCCCGAGTGAGTTCAATGTAATTTTGCATTTTCAATTCTATGAACCTGGATTTGATACCCTCTTATTTAGAAATTATTCCTGTACCACCCAAAGGACATTGCTTTATAGGTAAATTTTGATTTATGATTATACCTATCTGGTAAAATTCTACTATTTTTATTATTATAGAACTGATGATCCTTTTCTACTAATGAATATTTCAGAAGTTAGTTTTTTTCATCAAATCCATATAAGGTGCTTATACATATATTTTGCAAACATTTGCATATTATACACATTCGTGAATGGAGTCAGATATTATAAATTAAAGGCACATGAGTATATTATGTGAATTTACAGCCAGAAGCATAACAATGAAATTATTAGGTACAAAAAAAAATCCATTAATTACCCATGCTTGATTCCTTTAATTTTTAATATTGACATTGTTTCTACTTAAAATATAGCAGTCTTGGTTCCTGGCCACTAAACTTTGCATTTTGTCGCATCATATAATATGTTCCATTAATTGTATTTTGTAATACTTTATACCCAAAGTTATTCCCACTGTCCGATTTTAATATCAGTTGAAGTGTTGACAGCAAAATAATAATTTGAAGTTGGCAATTATTTCCTAACCATATTATGTAGATACATAGCCGAATTCACCTCACCTACGGAGCATTATTCAAGAAAGTAGGTACATATTATATTTTCCCCATCAAACATATTTTCGCTTCTATTTAGAACTATATAGATGCTATCTATATAGCTGTAAAAAAATATTCTAGTAAATTAATGTTATGCATTCACCCAATATTTCCAATTGGAAATAAAACTATTGGTGCTGTTGATGAAGCGGTGATAGCCCAGCGGTAAAGTCGTCGCCTCACATGCGTGAGGTCGACGGTTCGAGTCCGGGCAGGGCACGCACCTCTGGATTAAAAAAAAAAAAATCTATTTGCGGATTTATATCACTAGCTATGTGTAGCCATGATCCAATTTGTCTGGTTCCCCTTTCTAAAGGTTACAAAGGTCAGATGGCAGTCGCTTCAATGTAATAACCAGACTCGCCAATTCCAGGATCATGGTCAAAGCGTACCCCGATGGAAACGGGATAAAAGCGCTAAGGTGAAAGAAAAGGTGCTGTTGATGAATACATATACCTTGGACATAAAATTGAATTGGGTAAAGAAAACCAGACCGCCAAACTGCCAAGATGTATTGGGCTGAGTTGGGCTGCTTTGGGAAAGTTGAGACACATATTTGGTAACAAGGAAATACCGAATAACCTAAAAGCCAAAGTGTACAATTCTTGTGTTTTGCCAGTGACAACATACGGTCTTGAAACCATGTCACTTACTGCCAGAAGTCTCCACAAACTTAAATGTACTCAACAAGCAATAGAATGACAAATGTTAAGCGTATCCTTAATAGACCGAATAAGAAACGAGGAAATAAGACGCCGGTCAAAGGTCACAGACATTGCAGAATGAGTGGGAAGGCTAAAATGGCAATGGGCAGATCATGTGGCAAGACAGAGGGATAATAGATGGACCCCCAGAATTTTGAATTGGAGACCTTATCATAATAAAAGAAGTGTAGGGAGACCACAGAGGAGATGGACTGACGATATTGTCGAACTGGTGGGACATGGGTGGAAGCAGAGTGCCCAGGATAGAGAGGATAATGGAAAACTCAGGAAGAGGCCTATATCCAGCAGTGGAATGAAAGGGGCTTAAAAGAAGAAGAAGATTTACCCAATATACTGAAACATACTTAATTTGTTTTGTAAAGTGAATGTGTTTAAACACTTTTTTTATTAAAAGTACAAAGTTATTTAAATCTTATGTTAACGCAAGTGGTTACTTTTGAAATGTTAAAAAAAACCCACTGAATTTCTTAATTAGTGTTGTTCGTTTTTCTCAGATAGTGTCTTTGTCAGAAAATATCCTTTCTTTTGTGTCAAAAGCCTAGTCATAGTGACAATGATTTATTTTTTCATTTGCTGACATAAATTGGCATTCGCTCAATTTTTTCACTTGACGCAGTAAAAATTTACCTACAATGCATAATATTTATGTTTACATGTCAAGTTTTTCAAATATTGGTATACTCTACATTGTCTTAGTCATGTTCACATCATTGCATGCTGTGTTGAGTTTTTATTGATATTAATATAAAGTTAATAGGTTTCATTTTACGTGTGGTTTATACATTTGTATTATCAGAAGGTTTAATAGTCCTTTTAAAAGGGGAATATTAATAGAAATATTACTACTACCATCAACGTTTTTATATTTTGTGTTCTAAAATCATTACTTTATATTGTTTAGATAAAATAACACGTGAAAGTAATAAAAATAAACTTACAAAGAATGTGTAACATCTGTAAAGAATAATGAGAGACAATGCATGGACTTAAAATTGATGACTATCTATGGTGCCTGGTTCGATAGCATGTTTTTTATGTGATGAATCTTCTTCTTCTTCTTCGTTTAGTAGACCTAGTTGATCTGTTCTTCAGAAACTATGCCTCCTGGGATGACGATCTCTTGGGTGGTCTACCGGGTAGGCGGCGGCCAGAAGGAATTTCATTTGCTGCTATATTTGCAAGCCGATCACTGTCCATCCTGGCTACGTGGTCCCTCCAATGCCTTCTTCTGGATCTACTCCATCGCAAGATGTCCTGTATTCCACATGTTTTCCTTATTTGAACATTGCGAACACGATCTCGGAGACTTTTACCAGTGATTGACCTTAGGACCTTCATCTCCGTTGTCCTTAGGAGCCCCTTGGTTCGTACAGTATCTGCTCGCGTTTCCACAGCATACGTCATGATCGGTCGCACACATGTTTTATATATTCTGACCTTACTGTCAATACGCATGTGTTTATTTTTCCAGATCATATTTTTCAAACATCCAGATACGACAGATGCTTTATTGATTTGTTCACGGACTTCAGTGTATAGGTCGTTATGGCTGCAGATTTCTACTCCTAAATATTTGAAACTCATTACTTGTTCCACGGGCTTATCATCAACAGTTAGCTTACACCTTGAAGGTTGTTTGGATATAGTAATACTTTTGTTATGATGAATCTAAAAATATAAACGTATTTCTCGAGGCGGTGATTGGATGATAATAAGATGAGAATTATGTTGATATAGAACGGTTATCAGTTGTCTTTGCCAACCCCTAACAGGGAAATATTGTGATGGTATGTGTATGTAAAGATTAAATAAAAAAAAAATTCTGTGTTGTATTGATAGTTTTTTTATTCCATCACTACCCCAAGGGCTTATAGTGGGGAGTTATGAATTCACAATTTTTAAGGTTATTTTTTTAATTGCACATTTTCAGCTAGTATCATGCTGAGATTATATTCTGAAAGTTTCATCACAATGTATCTGTGTGTGTATGTGTGTGTGTGCTGTGTACTATGTATGGCATGTTTATTCTACTTTATCGATTATAGACTAAAGTAGGTACTCATTCAAATATCTTTGTAAATTTGTATATCTGATCAGTGCTTCTCAATTTTTTTACTGTCAAATATTTCAAAGTGACATCAAGCTCAGAAAACTCAAAATTTGATATTTTTACTGTCAAATTGCTAAAAAGGCACATTGCTTTCATAAAATGGCATTGAAGAATTATGACAGAGTTCGGAATGAAGATACAAGGAAAGAATGTAAGATGAAGAAAGATGTAATTAACAGAATGAAATTTAACACATTGAGATGGTTTGGCCACTTGGGGAGAATGAATGAAGAACGCCTGACGAAGAAAATATACAAAGCTGACAGGAACGGAATAAGAGGTCGGGGGTGCCCAAGAAAAGGATGGTACGACCATGTAAACGATATTTTGAAAGATGGAAATGTAAGAAGCGTGAACAACAGACGAACATGTATAAGACGATATATGAATGTTGATGAGGCGATGAATGTGTGTCAAGATAGAAAAATGTGGCGTTTGGTTCTCTCTGCCTACACCGTGAGGGACATAGCGTGATGGTATGTATGTATAAGAATTATCAAGTTTTCATAATAAAATATTCAAATCAAAAATAATTTAAAAACTTATCATAGAGTATAGCATTAGCCACAATCCACTCATTTTAATTTTATGTGCCAATTATTTTTATGATTAAAATTCCTCAACACAAGGCTACTTTTTATCATCAAACAATATCTTCAGCTCATTCTTTAACAAATTTGATTTATTAGCTTTTAATCTTGTCCCCTCTAAGTCATTTCGATAGGTAACTAATTTGTAAGAATATAATAGTAGTAAATAATTTATTTTATGTAAGTATTCATGCCGATAAAGATAAAGTTTGCGCCTATTCATATTTTTATCTATTTGTGGTCAACTTTTTTTTAATGCAATAAGATTAAATTTTCCGATACAAAACGTTTTAATTTTTTTTTATGTCAATCTCTAAATGCAATTTCAATATTAATATTGCTTTTCGGGTAACTAACAGTTAATAAGTCAAATATAAATTTGACATGCACCCAATAACAAGTTGTGATATTCTGGAGACTTACGATATTCATCGTCCCACAGATCCAGACCTTTGGATCAGCAGTCAGATAACCAACCAACTGAGCCACAAAGGCCGAATATGTCGACTTCTATGTTGTATTTTTCTAATGTACAAATTTGGTACAGCATATTTACTTTATTTTTGAAATTGGAGAGTATTTAGAATCTTTTAACAGGAAAAATCATAAAATTCACTCTTGTTTTTAAAAAGGTAATCAATCTTTTTCGAGTCTTACCCGGAGGCATTGTAACCATTTTTAGATACCCATATTCTTAATTTGTTCTCAATTTAACCAATTTTTCATTTCTTTGGCAGTGATTTTCCAGAGGGAAATATATTTGTAAACTTACAATGCCGAACGTCATTCGGACAGGTCGTGTTTATGCTTGGTTGTGTTTTTATTTGTTTATAATATTAAGTTGTGCGCAGGTCGTCACTGTGCGACATTGTGTTTTGCATTGAAAAAAAAAAACTGCCAATTTATTTGCACATTTTCTCACAGAAATCAACCAGTTAATTAGTTAAAAATGTGTCTATCCAAAAGGACTATATTTTGATAAAGAGGATTATTTACTTCTATTCAGAGATGTGATTTATTTCAAATATATCCCTTTCAAATGGATTTGCAAAATGGATATTTCCATTTCAAATGCTTTTCTCAATGCATTTTTGCAACATTTTGAATAAACACTCTTAATATTAATTTTACGATAGTTATTTCTATTTATTTAAGCTGACAACATTAGTCCCTCATATTTTTTTTTTTTTGTTTAAATCCTTCTAGAGGCTTCTTCACGTCAGCTCGATATGTAGCTCATTGTGAATGATTGGCTTCTAGAGGTCTTCCCATAGTCCAATCTCTCGAATGAATCTTAAGATCTTCAGTGGGCTGGCTTCTCTGATTTGTGTTTCATCAGCGATGTGAGAGCCAAATATTCTGGCTCTTGTTTGCATCAGTGGTTCACAGTCCTTGAGCAGGTGTAGCGGAGTTTCATGTTCCTCTAGGCAAAATCTGCATAGATGCATGTCTGCTAAGTTCATTGTGCATAGGTGTTTATTCAATCTACAATGTCCAGTCAGTGTTCTGATTAGAATTCTTATATTTTCTCTGTTAAGAGTAAGAATTTGTTTAGATCTTTTAGCTGAGAAGCCTGAGATCATTGATTTTGCATGCTTTTGTCCTGATAGGTTAAGCCAGTTTTGTTTAGCTTTTTCTAGCATGTTGTTGTATAATATTGTTTTGATGACACTATTGGTTAAGAAGCAGTAAGGTTCTGGTCCATAGGTAACTGAGTCAGCCCCCATATTTGCAAGTTTGTCTGCCTCTTCATTGCCTTTGTAGCTTGAGTGTCCCGGCACCCATCTTAGAACCACCTTGTTTTTGTGTTCTATTGTTAGTTTGTTTAATGCTAAATTACAGTCTTGGACTGTAGATGAATTTATTTTACATGAGTTTAGAGCTTTGAGAGCTGCTTGACTGTCGGAGTAAATATAAATAGTTTTGTGTCTATAGTTTCTTATGAGATTTTCATAGGCACAAATTGTTATGGCGCATAATTCTGCCTGGAAAATTGTTGTGGTGTATCCCAGGTGTTTGTATATTTTCACTTTCGGTGTGAGTCCATACACTCCTGAGCCCACTCCTTTTTCTTTTTTGGAACCATCAGTGTACCAGATAAGGGCACCATTTGATTCCTGATACCAGATTTCAGATATTTCATTTCTGGTTTGAATTTCGATTTTGTAAGGTTTATCGAAATTGTAGACTGTCTTGATTTTGTCTTTTGGTAGTCCCTCATATACAACTAAAATGCATAAAACAATGTTTAAAAATTAAATAGAAAAATTATATAGGAGGCTGTATTGTATTCACTGTTAGAATAGGGGGGCAAAACTATTTTGTATTTTCAATGCATTTTGAAAATAGGTAATTTGCATTTGAAATACTTTTTTAAAAACCATTTTGCGCACATCTGCTTTTATTACGCTTTCACGAAAAACCCCGCATCTTATTATAATTTAATTTAACATAATTCGTGTTTTTGATTAAATACTACGGTCAAATATTTATTTTGTATAGAATTCTTGGTATTTGAAAAGGAGTTCTATGTGATATACCTATTTTTTTTTTCAATTTCAGAATCATAATGAAGTTACTGATAGTACTTTTGGGAGTTTTTGCGGCAGCGCAGTGTGTTTCCCTGATTGATCTTGTCAAAGAAGAATGGTCTTCATTTAAGGTTTGTTATAAATTCATAAAAAATTATCACTTAAAATTACTATTTAAATTATTGCATATAAACAATTAGTATTATTATTTATTTATCATACCATATGTGTAATTTGATATATAAAAAATGAAATAAATAATAGGTATATTCATGCATTATCTACTGTGAAAATTGATACATGCCATCTGTTAATTAATTTGTGGTAATTTATTGGATAATTGTTTAACATCCCACATTAATTTTTTATGACCAATAATATTTTCTGGTCAAGAATTTCGGCGTACATCTCTCTGACTGAACTAAGCAAGCTTATGGTTTATGTACATTTTGAAAAAGTGTAACTATGACTGATTCTGTGAGGCACTCGCTTTGAATAGTGCTTCCACTCTTTTGTATTATAATTGTTTTCGGGTGTCCGTTACGAGCCAGGTAATCAAAAATACAACAGACAACAATAACATCTCACATAGTACACCAATGAGGTTCACCACTCATTCTGAATGAAAGTGCCTTTTTAGGTGAAATGAGACTGTTTTTTTGGGATACTTTTATGAAGTTATGCACACCTGGATACCTGTCGCTGGGATTACATGAAAATTCTTCAAAACACAATTGCTCGAATGCGCAATTGTACGAATAACAATTTTCGAAAATCAGTTATCAGAATGACAATTGTCCCAAAGCAAATTATTCAAACTAACATTTGTTGCCAGTGAAATATATTTGATGAAGACTATTATTACTTGTTGTATTATTGTTGGGTACTTTCAATATCATGGATTTTGATAAAACCTCTTGCCTTCCATGAGGCTACATACATCAAAGCTGATGTGGGGAATAAAAGAGAAAAATGAGGATGACACTTTAAAATTTTGTTTAAAACTACGCTTTATTTAAAAAATCATTCAAGTCCATGAAAAAAAAAATACAAAAAACACACAGCAAACAAAGAAAAGAAACAGTGGGCATGAAAAACGATAAATAAAAACTACTAAATTATCAAACACACTCAAGCGCTAAAATACGCCAACCAGAAAAATGCAACCCAGAGACATCCTATCTCCAGGCATATTCATGCCTGAGTGACTGTAAATCTGCAGAGGCCAACCTCTCCTAGAGGGTGACAGGTTCTTCGCTCTTCCACCTGCATGATCCTCTTATGAAGTAAGGTTGCGGTCTTCTATGATGATTTAATTGACATAGCGTCGGCCGACATCGGAGACATTATGACATTCATTAGCAACTCAGGCTGGTTCAAGGGGTATGAGTGAGTGGGAGGACAGCCTCATTGTGGTATCACAAAGGGCCAATTGGCCTAAGTGTGTTCTCCTTAAGAACTGCCACCCACAAAAAAAAAAAAGGTTGTGGCCATTGGGGCTTAGTCATTAAAGTTGGGGGTTGCCGCAGCCCTATCCAAGGATTCTGGGCAACAGGTCTATATAACCTATGGAACAGGGCAGACGCCTTAATAGCCTCGCTCGACAGTTACTTGTCATACGAGACGAAGGTCATCATTCTGGTGTGGTACTCCGATGCAAATCAAGCAGAAACAATGTGGAAATAGCCCATTGCTTTATTATATTCACCACATAGCTTCGTAAGTTTATACATTTTTTATAACTGATGTCTTGACAGCGCGGTGCGTCGCCATGTTGTTTATTCCATAGATTTTTATTATAATATACTATGTAGATGCAGTACTCCGTGCAAAAGTGAGTCATGGAATATTGTGCGTTTGATGTTTTGGTTGGAAACATATTTCAGTTTTCCTTACATTTCAACACATCCTAGATAACTGTTCTCTAAATCTCAATAAACAAAGTGTTTTTTATGACAAATAAATCTGAAAACAATTCACATTAGAAAAATTATGTGGTCTGCCAACTAAAACGTCAAAAATCCCTCGGAAAAATGCCTCACTTCGATTCATACGAATTTGTTAACTACGACAATGCTACCAACATGACGTCATAAAAACTCGAACAACTGTAATTTCTGATAATTGTGTGTTTGTAAAATTGTTTTTCGAAAAAATGTGATTCGAATAATAGCCATTCGTAAAATTGAGCATTCGAATAATTTTCCTGTCACCTGTCGCTGGTTACCCCTTATTGTGGAATATGCCGTTATGATATGAATGAATGACTGTATTTCTCTATAAAACGTATCCTTAAAAATGTATTGAAATGTGATACACCACTCCATTCATTTTAGTGATTAGTTTTACATTTTCTTAAATAATTGAAGTTTATTTATTTATTTTTAAATGAATATGTCCTTAATTAAATGAAATAAAACACAACTTTGTGTACACCACTACAATTATAATTTTTATTCAAATGAATAAAAAATCCCTCTACATGTTACGAGAACAAAGTTCCCTTCCTCAGGAGGATACAAAGTATACTTTGTAAGTATATATGTAAGTATACTTTGTATCCTCCTGAGGAAGGGAACTTTGTTCTCGTAACATGTAGAGGGATTTTTTATTTATTTGAATAAAAATTATAATTGTAGTGGTGTACACAAAGTTGTGTTTTATTTCATTTAATTATTTCAAAATGATACCACAAAGTAAAAAACAATCGTTTGTCGATGATGGAATATGTCCTTGTTAAACAAGTACATATACATCTTCCTACGTTCCCTGAAATAAGCATAAATGCTTGTGCTATAAGTGAACGAAATTGGTCGAGGCAGGATTCGAACTCACGACCACTGGATTACTAGCCCAGCACGCTACCCGCTCTGCCATCTACCCATCTAAATATTATTATTATTGGTGTGTTGATGAGCAGTTAAAGCTATAAAATACTATTAAATAGTTTGTTTGAATAATAATTTAGCATAAACATCAAATCATGTGATCTGCATCAACTTACATATATTTGTTCTACATCGGTCATGGGTCAATGTGTTTATAACCCAAATTATGATTAGTCATGTCATGAACAGATTATACTCTCCACTGTTTACTATAATAATAATCATATCTGAGTATTGTGATACCATGATGTGTATTGCAATGGGGATACTTAAATACTTTGTTTTCTTCTAGTATCAATAATTATAGGACTGTTTCTTATAAATGGAATAACTTGAGTGATGATGTTTCATTATTTCAATTAATTATGAAAAAAACTAAAGCAACAATTATATTTTTCTAATGAATTATAAACCCTAAGGATAGCTTACATCTCTAAAAATCATGATTTTATCCAATCTTTCAAAAGAAGCACGGTTTATGTATCAAACATACTTCCATTGATGAATTAGCAATAATGTCTGGTGATTTGTATTACATAGTATAATACTGTACCCTTTTTTTCCACTTCAAACTTGTTTAAGATGAAACTGGTTTTTAATATATGTAGGTACCTACTTATCTACTGCAGTGTTATTGTCTGAGAGGTTTCCATGTCTTGTTATCATTCACAACTGAGATCATTTAATTTATTAGGACATATCAATAAATTATATTTCTTTGTGACTGAATAGGCAACTTAATCTATCACTTTATTGAAGCCTCAAATGGAATGGCGTAGATAGTTGTCATTTTTTGGGAGTAGTGATGTATTATTTATAGCAATAAATTCCTGTATGTTCAATTTTAAATGATATATAGATACCCGATTGTAAATAATATTTTAGAATTTTTAAAGACTGTATCATTTGAGCAAAAGTTTTACAAATAATTATGTTTTTTTTTATTTTTTTTCCCGATTATTTTACTAATCAATATTTATCATTTAATCTGTCATTTATTTTGTCCTTTTATTAATTTTGCTAGTCACTTTTACAAATAAAGCGGTTAAGATTTTTATCATGTTTTGTGGTCTGGTTGGCACAATCAACTAGATTGACAATATCTGTTCATGATGTAATAATAATAATAGCTATCGAGATTAAAAATTGCAGTCTCCACATTTGCATATATCCAAATAATATTTGAGGCAATTAATTTGTATAGCGAATAAGTATGGAGATTTTATTTTTTCACACCAACGGCGTTGACTATGTAGAATTCCATTATTATTTTAAAAATGAAATACCGTTTTGTTCTTCTAAATTTATTTTACTTCTTATTCAAGACTGTTTCGCTTGGTGAAGACCAGGAAATTAAAATAATTGCTTAAAATAAAAACAGTGTTTAATTCATGAAGGTATGATTATCATCATCACTGTCTGCTGCGGACCCTGGCCTCCTCCAGAAATCGTCTCCATCTCTCCCTATCGACCGCAAGTCTTCTCCAATTTATTAGTTCCATTTCTCTTCTATCGCACAGCATGTTGTGCAGCCATTTCAACCTAGGTTTGCCTCTACTTCTCCCTTTCGGGACAGGTGTCTAATACCTTTTTACGGTCATCATCCATCCAGCAAACTTGTCCAAGCCAATGTAGGCGCTGAATTTTAATAAATTGGACTAAATTTGTTTCGTTGTACATATGCTGCTTCTAGCTCATGATTATACCGTATTCTCCAGGCCCCTCTATCGTTAGTTGGGCCAAAGATTTTCCTTGATATCTTCCTTTCAAACACCAACAACATATTTTCGTCTTATTTACTCAGTGCCCAATATTCTGCTCCGTATGTTACGATTGGTCGGAGAAGAGTTTTGTATATAAGGGCCTTGATATTTTGCAAGATTGGTCTTGACTTGAGATATTTGAGTAGCCCATAGTGACATCTATTAGCCACTGCAAGCCTCGCTTCTATTTCCATGCTGATATTATTGTCCGAGGTGACCAATGATCCCAGGTAAGTGAAGAATCTAACCGATTCTACCCGATGTTCACCCACCTATATCTCCTTATTTCTTCTCGTCAGAGTGTTATTATATATGTAGTCTTGGAAGCATTAATCTTAAGGCCAATATTATTCTCTGCACGCTCAAGTCTATCGAAATTGTCCTTCATACAAGACAGGGTTCTAGCCATTATGTCAATGTCGTCTGTATATTCCAGAACTTGACTTGAATTTCTAAAAATATTACCAGTTCTCTCTAAATTAGAATCTCTTGATTTTAGTACAGAGATGTTAGGAAAAAAAAGATCATGAGTTATATTAACTGTTGAAAGAGTGTTTGTGTATATTGATTTAATTTTATTCTATATATAACTTATTTTATTATCCAATTAAGTAGATTAGATAAAAAACAATTTCATTAACTGACTTCATAATGTTTAACCTTTTCAAGCTCAGTAGTATGAGAATTTATGCAAAAAACTTAATATTTGTGTATAAACTTTTTGTGTAAGTTAGAAATAATATTAAACTTATTTTTATATAAATACCATCATGCCATGCCCCTTGCTAGATGCATCACTTTTCCTACATTCCTTTTTTAATAGTTTTACTGAGATGATTATGCTATTATGATGTCTACAGAGTTGAAATTACTTTCTGAATTGTAAAAACTGTTGTATTTTTAGTATCAAATGACTAAATTTATTCTATCCTAAGCTCTCTAGGATACCTAATATCATGGCAAAAAGGTACTCACAATGCTAATAGGAAGTCAGAATAATTCATTTGGTAAATAGTTCGCTATTTTATTGAGTACACACACTCTCTCTCTTCAGCTTTTATCCCATTAATTATCCATATTTTCTTCGTTTATTGAGTAGGTACACTATTAGTCAAAAAGGGTTCATTATCACCATTAAGTTCATGTTATTACAAACAAAATCTCATTTTTTATTCTCATTTTATTTTATCCTCTTCGCATTTCTTCATCCCTTTCAACTACTTAATAATTTTTTGACTATGAAAATATGAATATATCCTTATCAAGCACATCCTCAATCATATACATCCGCATACACTCTCCAAATTAGGCATAAATGCTTATGCTATGGGTGAATGAAATCTGAAATACTAAATTTCTAATAATTGTGACTTGAATTTCAGTCAAAAATTTTCTTAGTGACGTTTTATCTCATATAACATAACAGATTTAATCACTATTCACAAAATTAATTCTTTGTGACTTAAGTACCCCCAATTTGCTCGAACTTGTTAAGATAAATATACCCATAAGAACATGCTCCAGATTATGAAACATTTTTAACATCTCACATTACAATACAAACCAGGGCTTCCATGCTCCTCTACCACGGTCACTCAGACTATACAACAAACTACATTATCAATATGAAAATGTCGATATATTTACATACGCAATCACGGGCATTGTTCAAGAGTGCTTTAAGAAGGTGCCAATTTTAATAACATGTACTAGTTACCGTTTTCAATGTTTCTTGTTTTACTAATGTTTGTTTTTTTTTCATTTTAATTGTTGTTCTTGCAGAAAATAATTTCTAATATATGTAATCTTTGTGTAAGAATGCTGAATTTATGACTGGATGAAATCTATGTACGTACGTTCATGTATAGGGTGTGAATGGTAATTTAACCATCCAATCATTCCATACAATATATATGTTCATAAATGCATGAAACCAGTGGGCTTCTAGCCTTATTTTCATGCTTAAATAAATAAATAAAATAAAATGATACCTCAATGGATGTATGTTATTATATAATAGTTATTTATATATAAATATTTCAGTTGGAGCACAAAAAGGAGTACGAGAATGAAATAGAAGAAAAGTTCAGATTGAAAATCTTCATGGAGAACAAGCACAAGATCGCCAAGCATAATCAGAAATTCGAGATGGGACTGGTGACCTTCAAGCAGAAACTGAATTCCTTCGGTGATTTGTTACATCATGAGTTTGTCAACGTGGTCAACGGATTCAACAAATCCCGGTCCAGGTAATCTCATTTTTATATAACACTCTTACCTGTTGTTTAAGGCTATCAATATTTCATTTACCAATTAGAGTTAGTTTTTACATACAAAAAACAAAGTATGTAGCATGAGTCGTTTTCAAATTTAATGCAGCTAATTTTGTTCCTTAAGGTGACGGGATAGGCTCCAAGGTACTTTTTGGATGTTCATTACACCGTACTCTTAAAAGTTACATCTTCAACAAAAATATATATTATTCTCTCGTTATTGGTCCGATACACTGTTTTATTTTGTGTACTTTTTTCGTAACATTATTTTTAATTATACCCATTTTTTCATGTTTTATTCCCATAACTCAATACTTATAAGGCTTAGAAACATGAATGTTTTTTGAAATGATAGGTATTTTAAAAATCTAAACATTGGCTCGATACATTTTCACACAATGTGCTCACTTTTTTGTAAAATCAAATATACCATAGTTATTTTATGTAACGCTCGATTCAAATACACTAACTCGGACGCACACGATTGTAATCTACATTAACCTACTAATGGACGTACATTCTCATACAATAGTTTCAAATGTTGTATTTGTCCCTCCTACATTGTCTGTATGATAATTATTAATTACGTCAAAATCTCATTTTTTCTAACATAAAAACAAAATACATTGCAGTAGTAAACATTTATTATAAACAACAATAATCTTGAATCTGTTTTTCCTCTTTTCTTAAAAGAGGAATTACCACTGTGTTAATTTACCACTGTGTTAATTTACCACTGTGTTAATTTACCACTGTGTTAATTTTAAAAAAAGTGGAAAAATTGATTTAAGATTATTATTAATGTTCACTACTGCAATTTATTTTGTATTTATGTTAAAAAAATGAGGTTTTGACGTAATCTAAAAATTACATATATAATTCACACTAAATTTGCAAACGACCCGCATACTCGCAAAATATATAATATTATAATTAAAAAATTTAAATATGAATACATTTCTGTTTTAAATATAATTGATTTCTGCATAAGAGCCCTTAAGGATGAAAGCAAGGGTCTGAAATTGAGTACTGTTTTGGTGCGAGATTTGATATATGCTATATGAAGGATGCATAGAGAACGGACTTAGGATGAATGCCAGCAAATCAAAGGCAATGGTCTTTGAAAAGAGTGAAAGGGGAACAGCGTGTAAAATAAGAGTAGAGAACGAATGGCTCTAGCAAGTCGACAAATATGTATACCTACTTGGGAAGCATATTTCAATGGAATCGACGGCTTGATAAAGAGATCGAAAAAAGAGTTATGGCAGGAAGCAGAGTGAATGGAGCACTAAGACCAGTTATGAATGATCGCAACATATCTAAGGATGCCAAAGTTGCCATTCATAACGCCATCGTAGTGCAAACCTTGACGTATGCAAGTGAATCCCGGACATGGTAGAAGACACATGAAAGCAGAATAAATGCAGTTGAAATGAGATTGTTAAGAATTTGTAATAGAACGATGTATGACTGGGTAAGGAATGAGGGCATAAAGAAAGAATGTTAGCTGAAGAAAGATGTCATTACTAGAATGAAAGTGAACACATTGAGATGGTTTGGTCACATGGTGAGAATGAATGAGGAACGCCTGACCAAGAAAATACACAGCGAAAAGGAATGGAATGAGAGGTCGGGGACGCCCAAGAAAGGGATGACACGACCATGTGATAGATATTCTGAAAGACAGAAGTGTGAGCAATAGACGAACATGTATGAGACGAGGCGAGGGATGCATGCCAGGATAGAAAAATGTGGCGTTCGGTTCTCTCTGTCTACCCCGCTGGCATGATGGTATGTATGTATGAATACAATATACTAGCAGCAACATACAATGGCATTTTTGACAGTTGGACTTTCACGAAGTTTCGTAATTATTGACAGCTAAATATTATCCCAATGTTAATGTAGGGGGACAATACTTAAAAAACTTAATGAAATGTCCAAACATCGTAATAGCCATCATAGTTGCCGCCAGTATGCAATTTGCAATGTAGTTTAAGATTTTCCATTTTCAAATAAAAAAAAACTTTATTCTGTACCAATTATTCTTTTCTAAACTCTTTAAACACAAATTTTGTAGATAAGGAAGTATTTAATTTTTTTACTGAAGAAAGTAGGTCATGAAAATAATATTAACCTAGAAATTTGATGTTCTTTTGACCTTTTTACAATAAATGAGTTATTTAGACAGATATAATAAGATAATTCATTCTAACACAGAATGTTTTTTTTGTCCACATAAATGTACATAGTTTAAGTTTAGAACATAATTAATATGGATAATATTATTTGTGTGATTTATAAAGTAACGTGATTTATGCTATAATATTACTAATGATTTGTCCTTTGCACTGAATATGACTGAATGTCTTCTCTGTACATTTTTTTAGCTAAATAGATTACATTTATTAAGGCCCCTATTCACGATCTTGCCATCCTTCCAAATAGCTTGCTATCACTCCAAAATGTGTTCGTGAATGTTAAAACCCGCGAAGCCCAATTGGCCTGACACACCAAAATAGAATTACAAACGATTGAAACTCCATAGTGCTGCGACAAATGGCACGGTACGGCATGCTCGTGAGAGTGAAAACCAACGGTACATTGCGCTGAGCTGTTTGACTCTTTCGTGAATGCGAAAACACACGCGCCATTTTGTCTCAGTGCGCTTTGAGTTGTCACACATACGTTCACATCACATATTATACGTTGTACATCGCAGTAGGCATTATGAGTACAAATCGAGAATTCATAATTGAATTTATTTCAATATTTAAAGAGTTACCTTGTTTGTGGCAAATTACCCACAAAGATTATTTTTTTCTTTTTATATATAAAAAAAACTGCTATAGCAGTTGTATAAAACTCATCATCAGAATAATAACTCATTTTTACTTAAAAAATTTCAAAAAAATATAAATTATTAATGCGAAAGCGCCGACCGCTTGTGTATACTAATTTTGATGGCTCGATGGCGCTCCTGTGAGTGTAATGAAAATTTTACAATGCTCTAAATGGAGCCGGTCCATATGGAGCGACACCGAATGACACAATTGTGAATGGGCTGCTAATAGCTTGCAATTCAAGTTCAAGAAGCCTGGATATGCAAAAATAGATTGTATAAATAAATGTTGTTTTCGAATAAATATAACCGAATGCTACATTCATCTCTCTTTGTCTACACTTTTTACTTTTTTATGTACATGCATCCATTTTCTCTTGCATGCATTTACTGGATTCTTGCATTTTGATCATTCAGAATTTAATTTGTTACAAATTAAAAACAGACAAGTTTGTGAATTTGTATTAAAGTTTTATCCATGATACAGACGGTCAAATCCTGCCGACTGCCGATGTGTCGCCTGTATCAACAGGAATTTCAAAAGGCGCCTTGTTGATAAAAATAAATAAAGGTGGTAACAACCACCTTGGTGGTAAGCTTCCGACTCGAAAGGACGTGCGTGCACTATCCCTTAAGATGGAAATTTATCAACAAAGCGACTTTTGAAATTCCATTTGTGATACAGGCGAAACGTCGGCAGACTATTGATCCTCTCGATGGTCAGGATTTGACGCGGGTTATCCCTAAAATACTTAATTATAGCATATTTTGTATCCGCGAAAACCTTGGTTTTATTTAATAATTGGTAGTATTTCAGCATTTGTAACATAATTTTCTTCCATGTGGTTTCTCAAATTACATTCATTTTCACCTATAACAATATCCTTCTTTATCTTGTACTCTCTTCTTATATGCCCATGGAACTTGACTTTAATAAAATCATTTTTATTGCCCTTCTGGAATCAAGACATATCTTTTAATTTTGTTTTTCTGTTTATTTTGATAAGGTTTATTGTAGGTTATCATTCAAATTTCATATGGCTCTAATTTAAAATTATTATATTTCACATGAATGTTTTTTTATCAATAGTCCATTGTATGATATATCAAACTCATATATTTTCTTTTGATAATACAAATAATATATTATTTGTTTGCTGTCAATATGTTCAGAAAGAAAGATTTGTCTTGTGTTATTGAATAAATATGAGAAATCAATATTCAATTTATAAATTTTAAAGTCTTACATAATGTTTATCAAATATCCTCTGTCTCTTAATATTATTATCTGCATGTTATACATAATTTAATGTTTACTGCTATCTGAACAGCACAAATATAATGGTTTTGATTAATGTATATTATAATGACTTTGTCAATAATAAAGTTGAGGATATTCAATAAATAAATAATATATAATAATTTACATAGGTACTTAAATATTCAATAGGTAGTATTTCTTTAGTAAAAATTAGCTCGAGTTATGGTGTATGAAAAGTAAAGATAATTTTAATAAAAAAAAATTGAATAACTACAAATAATTAACCACATTAATTAAATTTTCTAAGATTTCAAAAGTTTTATAGAACATGCATGAGATATAAATGAGGCAATAATTGTATCCCAAAAGAGCAGACTCTGGTACAAATCCATCTAATCTTTTTTTATATGTGCCAAATGCATTTTTTTTTTTATTTAAGTTTATTCAAATTGAATCAAAAATTTATTCATTCTATAAAAGAAAAGCAATCCAAATGATTAAACCAAGTTTTATGTATTTAACCATACAACTTACTTATTCAAATTTTACAATCATTTAATTGTTATGTAATAACTGAAACAGTTCATAATTTAACTAACATCAAATTAACAGTTCGAATAATCTATAGTACAAAATTAAGTAGAACGTAAAATTATATATAATTTTTTTCATAATTCTAGTTAAAAACATATTGTTGACCGGCATATTTTTTTCACTCTTTGTACTGGATTCAATCTCTTACAAATGAAATCACTAGTTATATGGAATAAATGACCATTTGGGAATAATATAGTAACTTGCACAGGGTGTAATGAAGCATATACAGTTAAAAATTTGTATTTCAGTACATCCATAATATTTATTTGGTAGAGAATATTATATTGAGGATTGAACCATGGCCTCCTAATATTAAAAATTATTCCTAAAGTACATAATATTCACTAATGTTAGAAGAAATTTTGGAACCATGATTCATCTGTGTATATTTGAGAAATATATATCATATTTTAATGTCATTGTTCTTGACAACTCATATTATTTTATCTTGTCTAAACACATCAAACTTTAATATGGTTATCAGGTTTTATGAGTCATGTCCTCCTTTAATCATGTTTATTTAGATGGGTCAATGGATTTATGTTGTACACTCATTAGCATATTTTATTGGTATCTTGTTAGCAATTTGATTTTGAGTCATGTGATTATTTTCTAAGTAACCCTGATTAATCTTGATAATCTGGCCAAAACACATGTCAATGAGTTTATTAAATGTGTTTTGAAAATATTTATTTTATTACCCACACTGCTGAGTCATGGAATTAATGCAGGAACTGTAAATATGAGGGTCTATTGTGTTATGATATTTTACCCTATAATACTAGTTGGATACCCACAGCTTCCCTCAATTGAAAAGTTCACATAACATTTTTTTTTCTGAAAGAATATGTAATTGAGTTTGTATAATCTCTAAAAAAAATATTAAATCCTTATCTCAAATCATGAAATAACACTATGACTTTTTAGGTTAAAAACTTAGAATATATATGATACAGATACCTAGTCAGTGCAATGAAAGTATGACAACTAAAACTAAGAACAATGTTCTGAGTTTCACTCGCCTGGCCCTCAATACAGTCATAGAACACATAGTAGTACATGTAAAATCTCTTTTCTATGCAGTATACGTACACCTACCGATTCGATTACCGATCAACCGCCTCACACGCACATGTAAATAAAACTTATCATACATTTGAATTCGAAATTTATATTGCACGCGGCTTCTGTACCTTATAATTCTATGGTTAAACATTTAAAAGAATAAAACAATTTCCTTGATTCTACATATTTATTTTATGGTGTCGATTATGTGATTGGTCCATAATCTGTGTATAAAATGTATAAAACTATGTCATTTAATATATGACTATATTTGCTTTAAAACATAATAAATAAATACTAGTACCATTTGATAATAACCAGACATAATATGGAAATGACCTAAATATATTTTTTTTAATTCGTACAATTAATTTGTTTGGTTTTATTTTATTAATCATGTCTACTTTTTTAATTGATAATTAAAAATTAGCTCTATTGATTTATTCTTATGCTCAATTTTAATTAATTCTTTATCAATTATATTTGTATCAATTCAATAAGGCGATATCAAGTGTCAATGTTGTAATATAATTAGAAAGAGTAGATGCACAACATTTATTGGTGTTACGTTGTTTTATTGTATTGCGTCTTACCAGTCGAATTGGATTTTATTACGCGATAAATTAACAAGATTCATTGTGACCCCAGGGTAATTAGTTTTATCAATGTTGCAGTATTATTTCTTAAAATTGCACTATATTTCATTTCAATTCCAGTACTATTTTTTTATTAAAATATTTAAACATCAGTTTTTTTTTTTCATAATTAAGAATTTCTTAAACTTTTTAAAAATGAATAAACTGAAATGTTACATAATTGATTATGTTTTGCCCGCTTCCAATATAAAAATAAAAAAATATGTTATTTCGATGGATAATTTACAGAAATCCTAATGATACATTTCATTTTGTATTAAAAATAATCTGCTGTACATATATTTTTATTATATACCTAGTTGTTTTCAAAAACAATTAACAAGATTGCGGAGTAAATATATCTTTGAAAGAATTTTTCTTCCTCTTTATTTCAATATTTGTAACCACGGATTTTCTCTTTCAGTCATTCATATTTTCAATATGGATTACTAAAATCAAATTAATTGTAAACTATAACCCTTTCTTTTCTATCAGGATTCAGTGCAAAGGACACCCTCAGTTAATAAAAACTTAAATATTTCATGAATTAAAATTGTGTATCTCAAAATTTCAAGACCTCTAACATTTAAGTCGTGATTTATTTGATATACCTTGAAATTGTCCTTAGAACTATTCATATCATAACCAATAAGTCAATGAAAATATATTTTTAGCTCCAAGAAATTGAAGGATGTACATAACGAAAAGGGATCAACATTCATCTCCCCAGCTAATGTAGTTCTCCCTCAGAGTGTGGACTGGAGAAGCAAGGGAGCTGTCACACCAGTCAAGAACCAAGGACAGTGTGGATCTTGCTGGTCATTCAGCAGTGTGAGTATTAACACTACTTAAAATTAAACAAAATCTTTATGTGCATATGTTATCATTTTGAACTTACTTAATCAATAAAATCAATTGAAAATGTGTTTCAAATTAATGTGTTTGAACCATCGTAATGCATCCTTGTAACAATTACACATACGTTTCCTAAATTAAGCATAAACGCTTGTGCTATAGGTGAACGAACAAATCAGCGCGCAAGTGAAAGCTTGTGTCACCAGCTTACAGATTAATTTTAGTACAGGGATATACTCTGATTTGAATCAACAGATAAAATAAGTTGGTGTTGACGTTATGTAGTGTATTGCGTATCACTTTTGCCCTGACCTTTTCATCCATATTATATAAATAATATGTATGTAACTTGTCGATCTCTACTTATTAGTTGCCCGAGAAGCAATACTTATACTAATTCATATTAATTTGCTATGGAGTTTCGTCAAGAATTCTCTATCGAGAAGTTAAATAATGTATATAAATATTGTTATTTTAGACTGGTGCCTTGGAAGGACAGCATTTCCGAAAAACTGGAGTTCTCGTCTCACTGTCTGAACAGAATCTTGTGGACTGTTCTACATCATATGGCAACAATGGATGTAACGGAGGTCTCATGGACAACGCCTTTAAATATGTTAGAGACAACAAAGGAATTGACACGGAAGTCTCATATAGTTATGAAGGCCGTGATGACAAGTGCAGGTAAATTTTTCTTTAGTTATTTTATTTCACATGTATTTTAGATTTAATTATTTAATAAAAAGAATGTATATGTCCTTTTGAAAAATACATATACATCATCATACATTTACTAAATTAAATGCATGTGCTAGACAAACGAACTTTGTGTTGGATAAGATATGAAGCACTTTATCCAGAGGTGATGAAACAGCCCGTTTGTAGTAACAATGATGAATAGACTAAAATAGACTTCTACATTATCAGTACTGTCAGCATTGACAAGATAGAAAAATAATATTTCTAGCTAGTTTTATGAAAGCTATAATAGTATCATATATATTATTGTGCTGTATGATTTCAGATACAATCCCAAAGACTCTGGCGCAACTGATTCTGGATTTGTTGACATCCCAGAGGGTGACGAACAGAAGCTGCAAGAAGCTGTTGCCTCAGTTGGACCTGTATCAGTGGCCATCGATGCCTCTCACGAGTCTTTCCAGTTTTACAGCAGTGGAGTTTACTATGAGAAAGATTGTAGTCCAGAACAACTAGATCACGGAGTAAGTACTTTCATATGTCAATAAAAAATTTAAATGGAATTGCATCAAGAGCTAAATTTAAGATTACATAGTATTATTGTGCATACATACATGCCATTACATAGGCAGAGAGAACCGAGCACCATACTCTATTTTGGCACACATTCCTGGCACATTTAAACACTCATTAAGGATACTCAAAATTTATAGATTAAAAAAAATAATGGGAATTTTATAAAATAAATATTCTTTAATTTGTTTTTGGTGGCATCTTTCATCATACAAAAATACTCTGTTTGTCTGTATCTTGGCATCTGATAAAACATTTTATGTAGAATGAAATATTTTATTGGTTAGGTACTCGATAATAAATTGTGGAAAAAAAATTAATGTGTTTTTTAAAAAATATTCTGAATCTAAGTATTCCTGTCTTTTGTCTTATTTAAAATCTTTTTCCGCACTCTTGTTATCAATATTCATAGTTTTGCCTGTTTATATAATATTTTGTATATAATATTTTGATTTACATAATATATTATTATCACAGGTAGCCAAGCTGATATGTACATATGTCTGATCTTAACACTTTATTGCACCGAGTTTAACTGTTAGGATTTATAATACTTATCTTATATATTTTAGGTTTTGGCTGTCGGATATGGAAAGACAGAAAATGGCGTGGAGTACTGGCTGGTTAAGAACTCCTGGGGAGAGCAGTGGGGTGAAATGGGATACATACAAATGGCCAGGAACAGGGATAACCATTGTGGTATTGCTAGCTCTGCGTCCTATCCTCTTGTTTAAATTTAAATTTTAAAATATTATTTAATTTTATCATTCCACACCCAAAAAGATCTTTGTAGTTGTTAGATACTTAATATATTGATATATTGATATATTTTATCTTTTTGTTTGTCCTAAGGATCAGTAAACATTATTTTTTACAGTCACAGTTTATTATTTCACCGCCAGAGTATTCTGAGAAAAGCATTTTTAATTAATTAATATTTAATTATTATAATTAATATTTAATTAATTTTTATAATTAATATTTTTTCATTTTTAATTCTCTTGTTTTTATCAGCGTTATTATTATTTGAACATTTGACATGTTTTTCAATAACGTAAAAATGTTTGTATTAAAAATAAGATTATATTATTATGTAGTGTTTATTGATATGTGATATTATGTACAATAATGATAATTTAGGTCACAAAATTGAACAATGAAGAGATAATTTTTTTATTTGTGGATAATACATGTATTAAAAAATATATTTTTTGGAAACATTTCCTTTAACAGAAGTATAAAAATTAATGATTTCTTTAGGCTAAATTAGTGTATAACTATCTTATCATGTGGCCCTCGAAACCTCAATTCTCCAAAAAATAATTAATGTATTTATCATTGTATATACATTTTTGCTTTTGTAACTCTGTATTATGAGAAATGTTTCTATTTAAATAAATATTTGAACAATTTATATTAAATTGAATTGTATTTATTATCTTTCCCTCTTTAGCTTTTAACCTGGTAGATCTCCTTTTGATGATTAGATATTTAATTTAGTTCAATTTATTGAAACTCCTAAATATCTATTTATTTGGGACAATAACAGATTTATAATATAAATATGAGCGTAAAAGAACTTTTGGCAACAGTAATAAAGATTGAGATAGAGCAGGAACTATAGGACTCGACAAACAAGAGATTGCGGGTGACAGTTTTATAAAGCGTTGTTAAAAATCTATGGATGCAAAGGTCAGGGAAAAAGTAACACGTAATTCGCTGCACAGCGTCGAAAGTCAACTAATTTTATTGGTTAATACAAATTAGAGTATTTTTCTGCACTAAAATTGGTTTATGCACAGGTTATGTCATCCGCAATCTTTCGGTGGGCGAGGTATAGGAATAGAAAAGGAGAAGAAAGTGACTGTTTTGTTTATACCATTAAGCATATGGAAGGTGAAATATTCATTTTTTTACAAAAAATAATATGTATCATTATCTTTTGAAAATGGTAATAAAATACCATTCTAATTTTTGAGTTTTTCTTACAACAAATGTTTGGTACGAAAAAATATATCAATTAGGGCTTTCTCTGTAGGGAGTTATTTTGCTAGTGCTATGTTAGTCGATTTTCAGTACCCTTTGTAGGATATTCATAAAACCAACGTTATATAAATCTAAATTTATTATTAATACCACATGATTGAACATAATATTCATTTCATCTTGCATTTCAATTTCGAGAATTGTTTGGCAGCAAAGCCCTCGCATCATACATTCCGTCCTATATGTGTGACCCATTTCACCTCCTCGTAGGTGTTGCAACCCATATCCTCTTAGACATGCCCTCGTCGGGAGAGTATCTTATTAATTAAAAAGATTTTGATGAAAATAATAACAGCAACAAATACAATTTTTTCTTTATTGTAATAAATTACACAACCATCTAATATTATAACCAAATAGTAAATACAATACATGTCACATTATCGTAAACGATATTGACAACAATAAGTATCTATTTATGATACAAAGAACACATAGTTTGGCACAACTCTGTCAAAGAATGTTTCATTCATACGTTTTAAGTAGCGTACCTTATTTTTAAAATATAAACTTTTCCTCATTTATTTTTTTAACCTTAATTTTAGTATACTGAACTAAGTATTTAATTATAAATAGCCACATTGTTTCATATATGTATTGCTGAGTGTGGTACTTAATTTAAAGAACAGGGAGTTTCCTTAAAGTAATATGTAAATATATAATTATATCTCGAGACAGACAAAGCATTTCATTATAAAAATTGAAAATATAAATTAAGGTTAAGGATCTAGACATTATATATAAGATATTCGGACTTGTGCAGGTAAACGGAGTTTGGAGAATACGACAATGACAAGATCTTCAATATGTATAATAAGCCCAACATTATAAAGGTGATAAAACTAGGGAGGCTGCGATGGGCAGGGGATGAAAGAGTGCCAAAGAGGATCCTGTACATAAAGCCCCAAAGTAGACCAAGCGTTGGTAGCCCCAAGCTTCGATGGTGTGCAGCGGGATGTGGAAGCTGTTGGTGAAAGGGACTGGGGGGTGCATGCCAGGATAGAGGGAGATGGCGAGGAATGCTGGAGGAGGCCAATGCTCGCAACATGCTGTGAAGCCATTGATGATGATCTAGTCATTAGCTGCATATTTGTATAATAATCATACATATATGATTTACTATTACCTGATATAGAAATCATACTTGTTAGAGAAAAAATGTGCAAGATCGAATTAAATGAATGTTTAAATGCCTCGAGAAGCTTGTTGTGATGGGAAGCTAACTGACCAGATGGAGTGATCTTAAGTTTATATTGGGATCTTTAGTGATTAGCGGAGGCGGGCCACACAAAGGGATTGACTACAGCTGCCATCCTTAGTCATGAGGATAAGAATGAGAGGATAATTTTTTTATGGACTTAATAATTAATATACCTAGATGGTGTATTAAAAGTGTACAAGGGAGGAAATACTATAAAAATGATCCTGTGAAGTAGTTTTAGGTAATTTTTCACATTTTGGGCAATAAGTTTGAAATATGTATCTTGAAAGCTATTTTCATATTATTCATAAAATAATGTAATATGAATGAGTAATTTAATAAATAAAATATGACATACATTTTGATAAAAATGTACATAATTAAATACAAATTTATAATAGGTTTGTATGTATCAATAAAATATTGATTATATCATATTTTTTATTATACATACTTGAATTAATACAAGCGAATATATTTTTCACATGAATAGGGTTCGTTCAATGATTTGACTATCTGATATCCAGCAAAGGATAGCCAGAACACAAAAAATAAATATTTCTCTTAGAATTTTGATGTTGCAAATATTTAAAAAGTTTCACTATTAATAAATTCACCACATATCATATTTGGAATATTATGCCTGTGTCTTCTATGAAGGACATAGTAAAAAATGATTGAGAAATGAAATTGGTGAGGTAGGATTTGAATACGGGTCTATTTTTTCCAGTTTAGCACACACAGTCTTGCCATCGACCTATCTTAAAATAGGAAATATGTAATCATAAGTTAAAAGAATATAAATACATAGGGAATAATAACATTTATTTTATTTTGAGCTATTCTGAAGCTCATCTTATCTGAGAATGAACCCATACTAAGGAGTTATAGAATAGAATTTTAACACCACATAATTATTTTACTGTTTATACAGGACGACTGTTTCGCCTTTTAAAGGCAAAGTTGAAAAAGTCTATCATGGTGAAAGTACGTAGTCTTTTACAAACAATAAAACAATTATTTGGATCTTAGTGTATTTATACTCTGAAATATTTAAAATAATGGAATTCGATAAAGTAAACACCATCAAGTTTCTAAAAAATTGTAAGTATAGAAGAGTTTATCAACAATGCAAAAAATATTTATTGAACTATCACGGCACTTAAAGATTATTTGTGCCATGCATATTAATCGTTTTCATCTACCCGATTTTGTGCGTATTGAAAACTATGTACAAAAAAAACTATTTTATACATACAGATCCAAAAATAATTAACTAAAATTATACATAATTATATTAAATGTAGTTTCATTAACATCAGAATAAGTATACTTCATTCTTAGCCTATATTTAAATTCTGACTTCCATTGTTTTCATTTATTTCAAATAACTACATGGTATAAGTTAAATGCCTTGTGTTTATATATATTTACAAAGGAAAAAATTAACATTTAGTTCATAAAATAACTAGAAGCATGAAATCTTCACAATTTTACAATAAATTCTTTTGTTTATTAAAATCATTTGTCAGATTTTGTACTATAAACTTAAATTGTGAACATAATATGCTTGAATGTTATGTACATATTTATTCATTGAAAAAAACAATTCTTGGTCTTTTGCTTTATCGATATAGATTCACAATAAATAGCGGAGGGAAACATTAGAAATATGATGTGTATACAACTCTATATGTAAAATTGAGGTAATTCAATACAAATAAAAAATAAAACTAATGTAATGAGTGAAAAATTTTCAGAGGAGAATTACACATGTATAATTTGATTTTTTGAAAACATCAACACCATTTACAGTATTTAGATGATCAATGGAACATAGGAGCAATTTATTGAAACTAACCTCTTTTTTTTAAAAACATATATTTAAATAACCAATTGAAATTTCTATATTAAATATTCGAAATGTGGTTTTTCTGAAATGACAATTTCGGTAAAATATATTAAGTTCAGTCTTTTTAGTGATGTATTCAATAATCTAAAATCTATTTCAAACAGTCATGCTAAATCTACCGAGACTAACCATCGGGAATGAATAAAGTTTTATTGAAATCATAATTTAGTTTTCGGTGACACTCGGTATTGTAAATTAACTTCTATTGAATGTTATTTTCCTGTGTAAAAAGTATTAAATGCAAACATGCCACCACAAAGAGGTAGCATGTCAAGACATTAGTTAATGACGCTTCCAAAATCAATACGATAGTGTTGGAAATAAGAAACTATATAAAGTATGTAGTATTCATAAACATTAAAATATTCACAGGTAAAATCTTTAGGGTTATTTTTAGAATAACATGCATATTCATTATTCATGTATCAGATAGATTTCAAATCCTGGATTAATATGTCGTGATTTATCATATTTGCAACCAATTTGCAAAATATGATAAATCACGAAGAAATCCCTCTTGATGATGGACACGTATGACACGTTGGAACAAAAGCAGTCCTCAGAACTACATAACCCAAATTACTCAGGAAAATTTATACAAATAAATATATTCATAGAAACTAGAACTCGGAGAGTTTATTATAAAACATATAATAACCAATTGCCTTATAAATATAAAATTTAATTCTAACCTAAGATTATGTTTTATACATTGGTAAACATAAAAAGCTAAACCACAGAATATGTTGAACAACATACATACAGAAATTATAATATAGACAAATGAAAGAGACTATTTCTTTTTGGGTTTTTTCGGATTTCGTGATCTGCTTTTTGCTTTGCATAGAGGGCAGATGGGAGCATTCCTGTGAATCTGCTGGTGACACGAGAGACAAGATTTCATCGGTGGTGGTTGTTGTCTGAAATACAATTTTTATAAAAGACGTAAAAACATTATAACCAATTATAACCATGGAATAATATTAAGATTAATTATCGCCATGAATAATTTCATTTATTTATAATGATAACTTTATTGTTGAGATCCCATCCTTCAAAGATCCATCTAGATGACATTTACTGAGAAAAATACAACGTACAAATAAAATAGCTCAAAATGACGTATCTATTAAATTGGGTCACAATAATTGTGTACTGAATTTTGACCTGATGAACTTTAACATGAAAACCTGTATCTAGTCAAAAATTTAGATGTATGAGTATAAACTCACAAATTACCATTTGGAATATTACATACAATACAAACCTCTTATGTTAACAAATAAACGGTTATATTTTAAATAATTTGGATTTATGTGTAGTTTTAGATTATACCCAAAAATCCTTTCCATATACAAATTTGCAAAATTTTTTGCTAAAATTTTAAATTTGCAAAAATCTATATATCACAAAAATTGATTTCAAGCGTGTATTCTTTGTAAAATATAATTATTTGTATTAAAGTAAATAAGGCTTCAAGAGATAGAGGTCCGAATGCAGAGGTCAACCTAAATACTTACCACGTTTTCATTGCACAGTCGCCCCCTAAAGTTAGGAGATCACGTGGCTTCTTAACTTAAAGACGTTACAAAGTTTTGTATGAGATTTAAATTGTAGAGACAATTAAATACTTAGCGCATGCGCATTGGCGTAAAATAACATTTGCGAACTGTCAAAAAGTAAGGTTGATGGTGAGGAACTTTATGAGTGGTTTAAAGCAGCCAACTCACGATAGTGTCATTTGGCATCGCTCCATATGGACCGGCTCCATTTGGAACATTGTAAAATTTTCATCACACTCACGGGCGCGCCATCGAGCCATCAAAATTAGTATACACAAGCGGTCGCAATAATAATATTTATTTTTTTGAAATTTTCAAGTAAAAATGAGTTATAATTTTGATGAAGAGTTTTATACAACTGCTATAGCGGTTTGTTTATATAAAAAAAGAGAAAATACAAAGAGAAAATGTTGTATTTTCGCATTCACGAGAGTGTCAAACAGCTTGGCGCAATGAGATGGCGCAATGTACCACTGGTTTTCACACTCACGAGCATGCCGTACCGACAAGATGCGCCGCGCAGTTTGCCGCGGCACTATGGAGTTTCGATCGTTTGGAATTCCATTTTGGTGTGTCAGGCCAATTGGGCTGCGCGGGTTTTGACATTCACGAGCGCATTTTGGAGTGATAGCAAGCCATTTGGTAGGATGGCACGATCGTGAATGGGGGCCTTAATACTAAAATAGGGGATAGTTTTGATGGATGATGATTTTAGCGACTTCTGTATTTGGTAATTTTGTCAAATCAAACCCCACACAGAGTATTCAGCGATCTAAATAGGATGCCGAAAATTCGCTGAGATTTCAAAAGAATCGTGACATAGCCCCCAAGTCAAATTGAAAACGCTGTTCGTTTTCGCCAAGCGCTAATTTTTTTTGTATGGGATTTGACGTTTGTTGTTTGTTATTGTAGAAAAAATTTCTACAACAAACGTCAAATCCCATACAAAAAAAATTAGCGCTTGGCGAAAACGAACAGCGTTTTCAATTTGACTTGGGGGCATTGAGCTGTCAGTATTAGCTTGGTTACATGTGTTTATGTTGTCATAGCAAAAAACATTTTAAACATCAGTATAAACCCATATAAAACTATCTCTCTTTTCTTCATACACAATATTGTGAAATGCTACGCCATCAACCTCAAGTTTGGCGTAGGATATAGTATTTAGTTATTGATATCTCTGCAACATAATGGCTAACTTAAGAAAACTAATGTGCATTAGGGTCCTAGACAGGGTTTAAAGATACCTATGATAAGATTTTGATGACTTTTAACTCGAAAAACTTTTCATAGATATACCACATAATGTGAATAATCACAACAGATGCTTGATTTTGTATAAATACCACAGGAGAAGAATGGGGTTAAGTACTATTTGATCTATGGTTTATGCTCATAAATACAATGTATTTATTTAGTACTAACTCAAATGATAACCTCAAGTAATTTGATTGGGTTTAAGGAAGATCGAAAAATCATAAATATGTACATTGCGTTTACAAGCAACCACAGATAAAATAATACTTAACTCCTTTCTTCCCCTATGGTGTTTATACAAAATTGATCCTATAACACAAAAGTTTATAGAAAAATTATATTAAGAGAATATTTTTAAAATTTCCTCATCCTTCTTCTATGTAAAATAAAAGTGTAAAACAGTGTAAAAGAATAAACAGTGTAAAAAGTTACCTACTGAAAATAACCATAATTAAAATAACAAAATAAATAAATGAAAGAAAGAACAAAAAAAAAATTAAAAATAATATTAAAAACTAAGAAAAAAGAAAAGTAAAACAGAAAAAAGCTTTGTTATTTTTTTATGCCAGGCATATTGTAAACGGAATCAACAGAATAAAAATCTCCAAAAAAATTCAAGTAATAGAAAATCACTGACTGCTATGGTAAATTTTGGTGCTTTAAATTTTATTCAAAATGGAAAAAAAAAACATTAACTATTATTACAGTTCATTAACTATTTTTACAGTTTATTTTTTTCATTTTCTACTGTTTGGTATAAACGTGATCACAATTAGTTGACTCAATCAGTTTTTTTTTTCATTTTCTACTGTTTGGTATAATAGTGATCGCAATATTTAACTGAACAGATTACAAAAAAAAAACTGTTTACGAACATACTATAATTTATTTTATTGTCCTACAAAATTGATTCCTAAAATAAAAAAAAAGTGTTTGCAATAGAGCTAAATTACATAAATTATTCAAACCACGATTCTTTAGCAGTGGGGAAAAAGCACAAGAAAAAGTAGAAGGGTCGGCGGTAGAATGGTTAATGTGCAGGATTAGTAATCCAGAAGATGCTGATTCGAATCTCACCACAACCGATTTTTTTCACCAATAGTACAAGTATTTATGCTTAATTTAGAGAATGAATGTATGTGCTTTTGTTACAAGGACATATTCATTCTTAAAATTATATATATTCTTTTGTATGTTATTTCAATAATATTATAACAAAGCTTTTATCTGTGAAATCAAACTGAAAAGTAAAAAATATCACACCTCAACGATACAGTGATAAAATCATCGGCGGCAGACCTGAAGGCTGGTGGTGGTGGGGGTGGCACGTGCTGAGGAGGGGGCTGCTGCTGCGGCTGGGCCTGCTTTGGGGGAGCAGGGGGGGCCGATCCTCCCCCCGTCCCGCCCATGAAGGGAGCCGCCAGGGGACGCAAGGGGGCGGGGGCTGCTAGCGGGTAACTGCTGCTCGCCGCCGTCAACGGAAAACGACTGAAATTCGAGACATAAAATTTTTTCATATAATATTTCAATTGAAATTTTCAAGCAATTTGTTTTGATTCTCCTTTTTCTTCGTCATGGGTTAGGTCAAATAACCTGTTTGTGAATATGGATTATCCTAAAAGAAGGAAATTCAGCTGTCCTTCCATCCGGGTAGTACTCTATTGTTGCAGATTTTCCATCTATACAATTTAAAAGATTCTATTGTCATCCTCACGATCGATGTTGTCTTTTCTGCTACGTCCTCATCTTGCTATGTCCATGAAAAACATATACATCTGGTTGTCTCATTTTTATTTTACATAATATTTATTCTCAATTTTGACAACTATTTTGTCCTATGGTCTCGTCTGCAAAATAAATCAATCAACCAACAATGGATTTACAGCTTGTTGTGTGCCATGGCTTCCAGGATTTGTCATCGTGTCCCTCTATCCTGGCATTCCAGTTCCTGATGTCAATTGTCTTTAAATCCCGCTGCACTCCATCCAACCATTGAAGTTTGGATCAGACAATGCTGTGCCTTCCTTGGAGCTTCATGTGAAAAATCATTTTTGATATCCTTCCTTTGTTCATTATTTCTATATCTATATAATTCATATTCCAAAGAACTGAATAATTCAAATAATACTTGACGTGTTAATCTACATTTTAACACTAAAGATAAAATTTATTCTTATGATTCATCCATGTTGAAAATTGATTTGAATTTAACCCATATCTTCATGGTTTTCTTCTCCACCATAAATAAGTTCCCTGAACACCTATTTCAATCGGCAAAACATTCAGTAATACACACATCATTTTTGTTTGGCTATTTCTTAATTTCAGATAGGCAACTTTGAATCATACGCCTGCTTCAGTGTATTGTCACATACACTCATTCACTGATTTATTACATTCTCATCTTTCAAAATTAACAAGTAATCTTGCCAGCGTCCTCGTGGCTAATACCACTATTTAATTCAACTTCAATCAGCTTTGTATTCTTCAAATTGTTTGCCAGACTTTGTTTTTTATTTTTTTATACATGATCTAAATTAATGAAATAAAAGTTTAAACAAACTCTGGTGTGACTGGACTGCCTTCCTCCTCGTGTAAATCTGGCAGACGTTGAAGGCCGAGACAACGCCGCCTCAGAGCATCCACTTCAGCCTTCAACGGTCGCCAATCTTCATGGAGTCTCTGTGCAGCTGAGAGTTTACGGGATACACTCTCTTCTGTCTGCTTTATGACAGTTTCCATCTGAAACAATATCATATATTGACAAGAATGAAAACACTACTTCCAACCTCTGTATGAAGAAGTCTCAATGAATTGAATAATATTATTATGTTTTCAAAAACGTCTTTGTTAATGTCAAAAGAGTGAATAAGTCACAAGCAGGAATTCTGCACAGTAAAATAAACTTAATTTAACATTTCTCTATAATTATTAAAAATATAGATACTAGGTACAAATTAATAACTAATAAACTAGCATCAAAAATAAAAACAAGGAACAATATCATACAGAAACTCTGCGGCACCACATGGGGATCCACGGCGGAAACATTACGCATATCGGCATTGAGCCTTGTTTATTCGGCAGCTGAATATGCATCTTCCGTATGGTTAAACAGCGCCCACACTAGACAGGTAGATACTCAACTAAACTACACAATGCGAATAATTACGGGAACCATAAGATCTACGCCTACGCATTGGCTGCCTATCTTAAGCCACATTCCACCACCTGATCTCCGAAGATTGAACGCACTAATCAGAGAATATACCAAATTTGTCCAAAATCCCACAATGCCAGCCAACACAGACCTTAACCACCTCCTGCAGAGTAACAGGCTCAAATCTCGAAATCCTCCACTTCGAACAGCTTCCAACCTTTCCGTGCATAATATTAAATATAACATCTTGGAGGCATGGATCACTGAGTGGCAAAGTAACACTGGTGACCCATCTTTGATCCCCCTGCCCTGCATCACGGAGACGCCGCCCGGCTTCGATCAACCAAGAAGGGTCTGGTCGGCTCTAAACAGAATCCGAACTGGTCACGGCAGATGCGCTGATTTTGCCTACAAATGTGGATGGCAAGAGTCCCCTGGATGCGACTGTGGAGCTGACAGGCAGACAATTGAACACATAGTCAATGAATGTGCTCTCAGATCATACTGTGGTAACGCATCGGATTTCTTCACCCTTAGCGACGGAGCGATCGAATACGTCAGGAACCTGGACTTAAACATCTGACAAGCAGGAATCTTGACCCTGCGCTCAACTTTAACATAATAATATCTATATATATAACTATAATCATAATATTCTAATTTGTGATGTACTGTGCTGCCATACCATAAATAAATAAATAACTAATATAAATATTTATTGTGATTTTATTTTTGTAAAAGCAAAAATTAAATGTAGGTATAGACATGTCATATGAGTAAGATATACGAGGATTAATCTAAAACTTTAATTGTTTTCAAACAAATGGATAGTCTTTAATTTGCAATTTCCTTTACAGTGCTGATAATATTTTTTTTATGGTCGTTTGATATGATCATTGGATAAATATTTTTTATTCAAGGCAAAAATGTGGTCTCAAGTGAAGATAGATTTATTTCACCATTGGATGTAACAAATTATTGCATAAAATTTGATTAACGCAAGCATTTTAATGTTTCGGCGCTGGTTCAGTGAATTGGTAATTCTGGCTCTGGCCGGCACGATGCCCGAACCGTTTAAGTGGACTGTAATTTGGGGATGAACTTGGTCGGGGAAGGAGAAGACAAGGGAATATTATCACCAGAACTGAGAGCGACTTACCCCGTTCCGGCGATTCACTGGTGGTTGCCTTCCGCCCTCAGATTTGCACTGACCAGAGCACTAGAGAAAATGTACATACACAAAACACAGCACAAAATAGATACAGGTATAAGATGAAGGAAGATGAATGATACCGCGCGTTATTGAAGTTTTCTGTAGAAGGTTTCTTTACCGCGCGATATGTCGTATGTAATTACAGTATGCAACTGAATAATGGCTTCTCCGGGCGGCGCGGCGAGCCGACTACTAGCGGTCGTCTCAGCGTGGTGACAATACCTTAAAAAGGATGGGATATGGGTAGGTAGGAACCTAAACGCCCGAACAAATATATTTTATTTTAATGAAAGTCCTAAAAATGTATGTCTTCTAACTTTCTGAATTATACATTTTCAAAAAGGGATAAATAAATTAAGAACTTTGTTATCGACCATATATATATTTAAAGATTGCAAAATATAACTAACTAGTGCATTTGCAATCCCAAAACCGGTGTAGAACTTATAAAGATATAAACAATAGACAGTAAACTTATTGAGTATGTTTATCACATATTCAATTGAAAGATTACAAAATAGAAGTTAGACTAAGCATCTTTATACTGTATAATATACTAAAAATAAGTTTTCGACGGTATGAAACAGCTGTAACATGTTCAAGTCTCGTAACTAATGTAAACATATTCATATAAACAATACCAACTGGTGGATCATGTATGCATTATATTACTAGGCTCCTATCAAGCGAGTTGAGGTACTAATAAAATTGCTAACAATGTAGCATTTATTTTTATGATTTATATTAAACCAAAGTAGATTCATAATTCTAAAAAATTGTGTTGTTCTTTTAATAGGACAATTGTTTTGCCTAGAAATGACCTTTCAACTAATAAAATAGAAATTTATTCTATAATCAGTCAAAGGGGTCCTTATTAGACGAAACAATTGTCCTATAGAAAATGAAATAAATGCCTATGTAATTATTAATCTAGTTGGATTAAACATATGGGTAAGGCTATAGATTTTTTCACTTTTTAACATAGACACTTTTATGTTACAGTACCAAACAGGTAACATAAAATATAGTAAAACCAAAATATTATTTAAGTGATTTTGATTTCTTGGTTATTATTAGCTTTGGCGAAGAAATAAATAATATTATTAAAATAAAAAAACGTCTACTTAACTAAAAACTTTATTACTTAAGCTGATGAAATTTACCCGCCCACTGTTTGACAATTCAAAGATATATGGTCCTTTTTATTTTTCTTCTGTCGGGACTGTTTTCTGACTGTACCAATTTCCGGAAAAATTTTATAAGACCTACGTTTAGTATCAATATTGGTAACATAACAGTAAAATAAAATGTACAAAAATTGAAGACATGCTTAAAAAAATCATGATAAAATATAAATAAATGGCATTAAAAAATATTGCTATATTGAATTAAGTAGATGAATTATCGTACTTTACCTTAAGTTTAACATTTTAGAGCTAACTTCGAAAAATATCTGTCAAATTATTTCCAAATTTTTTTTTGGGACAGCAAGATTTTTTATTAAAATGTGAAGGCATCAACACTTTCAAATGTGTACTTCTGACATTTAAATAAACAAATATTTGCTCATGAAAAAGTAAAATATTTTATATTTAATTTGTTGAAATTTTTTTTAGTAAAATTGACAAAAAATGAAAAATAACACAATAAAACGTTAAAAAGTTAATTTTCTATTTGTCGAAATCCTTCAATGATCGTAAAGGAAGCAATATGTAAAGTAAAGTATTTATCGTTCAAAACATTCTCGTTTTTTATTGATATTTGACGGAAAAAAAATTCCACATGCATAGATAAAACATTATGGTGGATGTAGAAAAAATTGCTCAAAAAAAAGGGTCAGTCCTGTAAAATTGCTTAGGAAAATTGTCGTGTAAGTGCCAGCCGAAGACAGAATTCTATTAAGGATTATTGAAACATTGCGCAATTGTGTTTTAAAATAATTCCTTGCACCCTGCGCAGGTGTCAATTTATTACCATTTGGTTTTACACTTTTTACGATATTGGAAGAATCTTAAAGATTGTGGAAAAACCTACAGCCTTACCCATAAATAATTTTGGATTTCTATAATCTAAATGCTGTCTCAATTACTAAGATTTAAATGAAAAAATATTCATAATTTTCTTTTGCTCAGGCTTAAATATGAGATACTTGGAACTAGATAAGAAGCAAGGATTGTAGAAAGAATAATTTTAATCTAATCTCCTCTGCTAAGAATTAAAAATGTAGGACACTAGCACAAAACTCAAATGAGATACCTCTATAACACGTCAGTCAGCATAGTGGATGTAAATGTAGGACACTAGCACAAAACTCAAATGAGATACCTCTATAACACGTCAGTCAGCATAGTGGATGTAAATGTAGGACACTAGCACAAAACTCAAATGAGATACCTCTATAACACGTCAGTCAGCATAGTGGATGTAAATGTAGGACACTAGCACAAAACTCAAATGAGATACCTCTATAACACGTCAGTCAGCATAGTGGATGTAAATGTAGGACACTAGCACAAAACTCAAATGAGATACCTCTATAACACGTCAGTCAGCATAGTGGATGTAAATGTAGGACACTAGCACAAAACTCAAATGAGATACCTCTATAACACGTCAGTCAGCATAGTGGATGTAAATGTAGGACACTAGCACAAAACTCAAATGAGATACCTCTATAACACGTCAGTCAGCATAGTGGATGTAAATGTAGGACACTAGCACAAAACTCAAATGAGATACCTCTATAACACGTCAGTCAGCATAGTGGATGTAAATGTAGGACACTAGCACAAAACTCAAATGAGATACCTCTATAACACGTCAGTCAGCATAGTGGATGTAAATGTAGGACACTAGCACAAAACTCAAATGAGATACCTCTATAACACGTCAGTCAGCATAGTGGATGTAAATGTAGGACACTAGCACAAAACTCAAATGAGATACCTCTATAACACGTCAGTCAGCATAGTGGATGTAAATGTAGGACACTAGCACAAAACTCAAATGAGATACCTCTATAACACGTCAGTCAGCATAGTGGATGTAAATGTAGGACACTAGCACAAAACTCAAATGAGATACCTCTATAACACGTCAGTCAGCATAGTGGATGTAAATGTAGGACACTAGCACAAAACTCAAATGAGATACCTCTATAACACGTCAGTCAGCATAGTGGATGTAAATGTAGGACACTAGCACAAAACTCAAATGAGATACCTCTATAACACGTCAGTCAGCATAGTGGATGTAAATGTAGGACACTAGCACAAAACTCAAATGAGATACCTCTATAACACGTCAGTCAGCATAGTGGATGTAAATGTAGGACACTAGCACAAAACTCAAATGAGATACCTCTATAACACGTCAGTCAGCATAGTGGATGTAAATGTAGGACACTAGCACAAAACTCAAATGAGATACCTCTATAACACGTCAGTCAGCATAGTGGATGTAAATGTAGGACACTAGCACAAAACTCAAATGAGATACCTCTATAACACGTCAGTCAGCATAGTGGATGTAAATGGTTTTATAAATTGAATTGAGAGGAAGAAGGTAAGAAAAATCATGCCTTATTTTATACCTTCCAGAGTATAACAAATAAATAAAAACAATAATTTACTCACAGCATTTATATCCGCATGTATTTGTCTTAGTTCTTCTACGTGGCTCATCTTCTCTTGCTGTAATAGTTCCATCTCCCTTCTGTATTGTGCTAAACATCTTCCTTCTTGGTCACTCGATCTTACTTCATTCAATATACTACGTTTTAGACGTTCTAAGGCAATCGTTTTATTCCTAAAATTTGATTAGAAGTTTAGTTAATAACAAATAACTGTGATCTCAAATAAATATATACTATACACCTATATATAAACCAATCGAATCGTTATACTATGGATTATCCCTATGTGCTACAGAGAGAATTCAGTTCTCCCTAGAATGATATTTGGTAAATATCTATCTTATAAATTACCTTATTAATGACATATTTTATGTAATCATGCATTTATAAGATTCAGATTCTAATTATATTGAAAAAAAAAAACACCATGCATTTACATTTAATTAATTTGGTCACCGAAATCATGAATATATAAAAAGAAAATTTTGAAGAATATGTGACAAAGTTTTGTTTTATTTTGATATTTCCAATAATCTTTTTTTTTGTTTATAATAATATGGTAAACAGGGAAGATCCAATTTGAGGAAGCCCAAAAGATATGTCAACTCCACCAATTTATTGGAGCCCCCTGATTTCAGATATAAAGTTCAGAGGTAGTGTTAGGCTTAACTAGTGACATTGGTGAATTAAAAAGAAGTTTTGAAGCATAACTAAATTACATGAGAAGTAGGGGAAAAGGTTTGACAATTCAGAATCAATAAAAATTAGTTGCACTAGGTTTTCAAAATGCGAGGATAAACTAAATGAATAAAAGTTTCAATATAATCATATTCCCATGAATGTAAATTATATTGAAACTTCAATTTTATACTTAAAACAGGTACTAGAGTTAACCATTTCTAATATGCGAGTACTCACGTTAATCATTATCGGGAAAGCATTGAAGCATTCAAATGATAATTTGTCACTAAAACTTGAGCAGAAAAAAGACTAATCAAATAAATAACAATTTATTTTAACATTACGATAAGAAATTATCGATCGGGCCCACAGGTGCGCGAAAACTTCCCGGGCGACAAGAAAATAATCCCGACAAATATTTATCCGACCATGATGCTAACTTAATGTGTACATTTATAAGGTAATTTGAATTCTATTCTGAGTAATTTTACAAACCGTATATCCTTCATGGCTTCTAATTTATGATATATTTCACGTTCATTCACTGCTGTCATATTTTGTATTTTTTCCAGTCTCAAAACATTGGCAAAATATTTTATGCTGTGAGAAAAGTCACAGAAAATTTTTGTTATAATAATTTGCCATAGAAAGCATTAACCATAGATAGTGACATGAATAAAAACATTATTTAATATTATGTTAATTTTTATCTATGAAATTTTAATACCGGGCGACTGGCAATATTTAAAGTTTGACAGCTGACATTAGTTAGTGTCAGTTAGTGTGTTCTATGTTCTATGAAACAATGATAATAAAATAAATATAAACACAAGATAACTAATACACTAGCGTATTTACCCTTTTAACCTAAGATTCGTTGGTGTTTCATAATTTTAAATTGATTACTGTTTAAATTGGAAATGGCGGATTCCACAGCAGTGAGTTTTATATATTATGATTTCCATTAAAAATCAATATTTATCATATATTTCTGCATCTTGATCTTTACATTGCTTTTTATTTAAGTATAGTAAACCGTGATTTACAGTTTTGACTTTAAAAATTACGTTTTATTGTTAAAAAGTACTTATATACTCACAATTCCATACTAACAGTGCCCTGCTATATGTGAATTGCAAAGTTATCAATGAGGTTTCTTTTCTTTTAGGAACACCCGAGAAATTTAATTCCGGAACTTTGTAAACAATTTTACCATTTGGGTTGGGTAACTGGTACAGGAGGAGGTATATCTATTAAATATGGGTAACAATCATTTAATATTTTACCAATTGTTGTCCTTTACCTACCTATGTTATTTTCTTTGTGATTTAATTGCTACCCATCCTTTTGGAACACATATCTACAAATATTACCAAAAACACAGTACATAAACTAAGGAAAGGCAGGGCCATATTACTAAAAAGAATACCAATCTAGTGCAGGACAGTTGACCCAAAGTAAATGGGAGAGAGAAGAAGAATAAGTTATTTATACTTATTTGTTGCTTACCGCATTACATTCAACAAAATAAGAATTTCTGTTATAAACTTCAAACAATCTTGTTTCATAGAGTCTTATAAAATTAAGTTATTGAGTCAAACTATTTCGCTTTATATGCAAATTATATTTTTTTGTGAAATTTACTTATCTACATTAATTTTGAATGTGTTTTTAGATCTAAAATATACATTGCTCCGTCTGGTGTACAGAAAGAAAGAATGTTACCCGAAGATATATTTGTTCAGACCATAGATGATGAAGACTTGGAAGTTCCACCTCCAGAAAAAAAGTAATTCTTATTTTAAATGTTTATTTACAATTTTTTGTGCTAAAAAATCTCACAAGATACTTAATTCTTTTTTTAAAAATATAAATAAAATTTTTAAATATAGGTTTTTAAAACTGAGTTGCTACTGTGTTCTCTTATACTTGGAAGGATGAAAACACTGGAGATGTATCTTATTTTTAGCATACCTAAAGCCTTCAAGTTTTTAAAATGTTTATAAAAATCCACATCAAATTGGTAACCTCCTCCTTTTTGAATCCTTTCAGAACAGTTAATAAATAAATCCATATTCCAGTAATGATGATATTATTTATTTATCCAGTTTCTGTATCAATGATTTACAAAATTAATTCACAAGATCCTAAGGCATGTGGAAGAAGAAGTCAATTTTGTTTCAGGTACTATATTGTCAGGTGTATTCAATATAGGATTGGACAATTTGTAGACCTTCGAGGAAATTCAATATCACAAGTTTATTTGTTACTTGCTGATATTAATAATTTGTTTTAGATTGAAGAAAAGTCAGTGCACTCCATTATTCATGTTGGCTTATAGAGAGAGAGGGGCTGGTGCAGTAATACACACTCACTCTCCTCATGCAGTCAGAGTCACTTTACTGTGGCCAGAAAAGGAATTCAGAATAACGCATCAAGAAATGATTAAGGTTTCATTTCAACAATATTTATAAACCTTATATGACAGCAAATACAGTAGAATCCACCTATTACAAATTTGTTTATAACTGCTAACCGTTCTTAGTGACGTACATTCTTAGGTTAGCGCGCTGGGCAAGTAATCTAGTGGTTGCAAGTTCGAATTCACTTAAGTATTTATGCTTAGTTTAGGGAATGTAGGAAGATGTATAGTATGTCCTATTCTGATTCGTCTAAATTTATCCGTCTGAATTTTAGTATATAAGAAATGTCAAAAAGTTGACTGCATTTATATGGGACTCATTACGTCACATCGCGCAGATGAAATCCTTTTACACAAGTCGCCTGTTGGTTATAGACGTTTTCGTACTCTGAAACGAATCAAAATAGGACATATTATGTACTTATTTAACAAGGACATATTCATTTTTTTAAAGAAAAAAAAATATGTAGGTTTCATTAACACATACTATGAAAGCATATCCGTATAGTACGACTCTGGTTTAAGCAACCAACTGTTTATAGTGACCAAATTTTCCAGTTAGAAAGACGCACATCGTTTTGTTTACATACTTACGCATAAACAATACCTTGCTGTCCTGCTTCCTGACATGCATTCCTCTCTGACACATGTGGATTGGAAAGCATAAATGACAGTCAGTATTTTTAAAGTTAAGAATGCATGCGTAAAGTGTTCTGAACTTAAAAAATTATTTCTGTAAACGGAAATGTTTCTCAATTGAAGAAAAATATTCAATATTACACTGTTTAAAAGCTGGTGAGTTAAATTTAATTCTTGCGAAGCAATTTGTTGTGTCTCATTCTTCAATATCCACCATAATAAAATATAGAACCCCTGTTTTATACCAATGTTTTAAAACTTCCTTCGTGGCTCAGTTGGTTAGGTATCTGACTGCTGATCCAAGGGTCCGGGGTACGATTCCTGGTGGAGACACAATTTTTAATTGTGTTTACAGTCTGGATCTGTGAGACAATTAATATCGTAAGTCTCCAGAATGTGGCAACTTGATATTGGGTGCGTGTTAAATAATTATTTGACATAGTACCTGTTAGTTGCACAAGAAGCGACATAAAAAAAAACCTAAACGTGTGAGGGCATCCACTCAACTGCAGAGATGCTCAATGTGTTTATTCAAACTAACTTTGATGATAATGTTATGAAAAGTATCTCATATTCATAATACTGTACAAATTTCTTACTATCGAACAAAAGTTGGTCACAAACGAAAATTACAGACTTTTTACGTCAGTAAATACATACATATAATGTAGCTACATATATTATTAAGTATGTGCAAAAGTTTACAATATTGTTTCTCTGATCTGTAATACATAATATGTACATTCATATTGTATGTGCAATGTTTATTTCATTAAATGATTTGTCAATTTGAATATTTATGTATTTGTTTTATTTTCATAAAAATTAATGTATTTTACTTACACTATTATTATTATTTAATGAGAATTACACTAATATTAATATGTATGTAATAGAAAACTTGCTTAAATTATCCAGACATTATATGCCCTATCTAGTTTTAGTACAGCAAAATGTCACCGGTCTTTTGAGGGTTGTTCTATCCAAATTCTACTATATATTTATTGAAGTCGTAAGAAATTATTTCAAGTTCTTGAAAATAAAAATGTACTTTAAGTTAAATAATATGACTTCTCGAATAAACTAATCAATACAATAGTAAAATAATGCCTTGTTTACTATTTATAACGCTTATTTTTGTACAGCTCTACATGGTATGGGAACGATGTACCTTTACTTGGGAGAATAAGTATACTATACTATTTTAGCACTATACACTAATACCCCGTAATCCTTGTCTGGATCCACAGATATGGATTTTTAATAATCAGCACATCACTAATTCCTACTCTTTATAACTTTATACTTATACTTTTCTCTGTGATTGATCCAATTATGTTCTTTTGTAGGGAATTAAAGATGCCCGCTTGGATCGGTATCTCAGATATGATGAACAATTAATAGTTCCGATAATAGAAAATACTCCTTTTGAAAAGGATTTAGCTTCTAGTATGGCAAAAGCTCTTGAAATGTATCCTGGAACAAGTGCTATCTTAGTGAGAAGACATGGAGTGTATGTATGGGGTGATTCATGGCAATCTGCTAAAACAATGTAAGTATAATATGTACTTATTTAATAATGATGTCTTCATATTTACATTATCTTATACACCAATTTTACTCCTTTCCCTAACAACAGTGAAATTATGTAGGTATGTTTGTAGTAGATAGAAATGTCATCCATTACATGAAACATAAAAACAAAAAAAATCAAATCATTTCATTTTATTCACAGCGCTGATTTTATAATACTCTTGACACCAACGTTCTTAAAATATTTTGAAGTGCGTGTGAAAACTTTTGTAATAAATGATGAATCCCCATTTCTAGTATTTTATATTCAAATTAAAAGTGAATATTTTAATAGATAAACAGTTTTATATATTTAGATATTCAAAATTATTTAGAGTAGATAATATAAAACTCTGTTATCCCTGAAATATGTGAAATTAATTTTGCCCTTTGTAACCCTGCTATGGCAGATATAGGGGGGTAAAAATGGAATATGAACTTGTAATTATAAAGTTAAATATTAATGACAGAAAATTAAATGTAACCTGAAATTAAAATTTTATGCAAAAAAAAATTGTTGAAAATCCAATCAATTATTCTTTGGATACTTTTGAGAAAGGAAACCAAATGGATTTCTTATCATTAGGAACAAACTCAAGCAAAATGGACACGAGTGACCAAATAAACACTTAGAAGAATACTGCAGTGAAATAGTGAGTGCTGCAGTGAAATAGTGATACTGCAGTGAGTGACCAAATAAACACTTAGAAGAATACTGCAGTGAAATAGTTATCAAAAACAGTATGTAGTATAAGTATCATGTAATCACTAGATGTAAGGTGGTAGGAAAAAATCGGGACTAACATAGTGTCATAAGTTTTTTTTATGATATTCTGTTATTGTAAATATTATATAGTCAATTATTGTGTACAATTGTAGGCGATGTATGTAAAAGCGTGATGTATGTAGAAGTGTAAAATAAAGAAAACCTCCTGGAATCCTCCGGGAAAACATCGATGAAGCCCGCCACTCGTCATGTTACGGTCCAGGAGGTAGGCGAAAAGAGGAGAACCGAATGTTGAGTGGGAGTCTGGAATATCAGAGGAGTGATGGACAGAAAAATGAATGAATTGTGTGATATAATGAAAGGAAAAGAAATCGACATATTGTGTGTAAGTGAGACAAAAAAGAAAGATAGAGCGATGAACGTTAGGAATGATGGAACGATAGAGCTTTGGTCAGGAGTGACAAGAGACGAATTTGCATGCAAAGGAGTCGGTGTGTTTCTAGCGAAACGTATGAGGAGATGTATGAAAGAGTACAAGCTTGAAAGTCCTAGACTGATGTGGGTAAGGCTGAAGATCAGAATTACAAGCCTATTCCTAATAGTAGGATATGCGCCTGGAAACTCCGACAATGAAAGTGATAAGGATGACTTTTGGAACAGTGTGACCGAAATAATAAATGAGAAAAAAGATAATGAAAGAGTGATTCTGGCTGGAGATCTAAATGGATGGGTTGGTGTCCGTAGGAAAGATTATGAGTCTGTCCTTGGACCCCACGGTGATAGCAGAGTAAATGACAGTGGTAAGAGACTACTGGAAGTGTGCATGGAAGGGAATTTATTTGTGGCGAATTCAGTATTCAGCCACAAAAGAGTTCACCAGTATACATGGGAAAGAAGGAATGAAAAGCGACAGTGGACACTAGAGTGTACAGGGGCGCGGAGCTGGAGACAGATCACTACTTGGTGATATCAAGAATTGTTCTGTTTACTGGCTGGCGCTCTAAAACCCACCAAAGTGAACCACCGAAGCGAACCAAAGTAGAAAGGCTGCAAGATGAGAGTGTAAGAAAACAATATGCGAAAGAGACAGAAAGCTAACTTCTTAGAGCAAGCAATATACAGGAGTGAAAATATCGAGGAAGCATGGACGACCCTGAAAGAGACCGTATGTAAGACAGCGAAAAAGGTATGTGGTATTGCTAAAAGAGGTGGAATGAAAGGCGACGCATGGTGGAATGAGGAAGTTAAGTTAGCTGTGGGTGAAAAGAAAAAAGCGTGGATGACATTAATAGCTGCAAAAAGATCTGATAGTGAAGAAAGGGCAAAAGAGAACTATAAATTATGCAAGAAAGTAGTGAAAGACACCGTAAAAAGAGAAAAATATGGTATAAAAGAAAGAGAATGCCTGAAAATAGCCAACGACTTTCCTGGAAACATGAAAATGTTCTGGAAAGGCGTAGCGAAAAGAAAAAATGGAACTGTGAAAGCATCGCAAGGAATTAATGACAAATATGGGAAAATAATTATGAATGAAGAAGGAGTGAAAGAATGATGGAAAGAATATTTCAAGGAGCTGTATGATAGCAGTATAAGCGGGGGTGCGAATCTGAGAGCATGGCAGGTAAGTGAAAATGAAAATGATAAAATTACTCAAGATGAAGTGCTCGAAGCAGTGAAACACGCGAAAGCGGGAAAAGCTGCCGGGTTTGACAGTGTATCAGATGAACTTATAAAATATGGCGACGAGCAGACGTTGGAATGGTGCCTCTCTCTTTTCAACATGTGTTTTGAAGCAGGATGCACTCCTTCGGACTGGAGAAATGCAGTCGTGGTACCCTTGTATAAAGGTAATGGATCGAAGCTCGACTGCAAAAACTATAGAGCCATAAGTTTGTGAAGCTCAGTTGGTAAGATGTATGCAAGGATTTTGGATCAAAGAGTGCGAAAGATTACAGAAAGCAAGATATGGGATGTCCAAGGTGCGTTTGTGGGCGGCAGAGGATGTATAGACCAAATTTTTTCTCTGCTCATGGTCACAGAAAAGGTTCTGGATAAAAATCAGAAAATTTTCTGTGCCTTCATAGACCTAGAAAAGGCATATGATAAAGTTGTTAGAGAAAAATTATGGGATATATTAGCAGTCTATGGAATGAAGAGCAAACTGATACGCGCAATCACATCATTATATGAGAACGGCGAAGCATGTGTTCGTGTCAACGGCACAGTGACAACGTGGTTCTCTATAAATAATGGCGTTAGATAAGGGTGCGTGCTATCTCCATGGCTCTTTAACTTGTACATTGATTTCTGCATAAGAGTCCTTAAGGATGAAAGCAAGGGTCTGAAATTGAGTACCGTAATGGTGCGAGATCTGATGTATGCAGACGATAATGTTCTATTAGCAGAAAGTATGGAAGAGTTACAGTATCTTGTAAGTATGGTATATGAAGGATGTATAGAGAATGGACTTAGGATGAATGCCAGCAAATCAAAGACAATGGTCTTTGAAAAGAGTGAAAGCAGAACAGCGTGTAAAATAAGAGTAGAGAACGAATGGCTCGAGTAAGTCGACGAATATGTATACTTGGGAAGCATATTTCAACGGAACAGACGACTCGATAAAGAGATTGAAAGAAGAGTTATGGCAGGAAACAGAGTGAATGGAGCACTAAGACCAATTATGAATGATCGCAACATATCAAAGGATGCCAAAGTTGCCACTCATAACGCCATCGTAGTGCCAACCTTGACGTATGCAAGTGAAACCTGGACATGGCAGAAGACGCATGAAAGTAGAATAAATGCAGTTGAAATGAGATCGTTGAGAAGGATTTGTAATAGAACGATGTATGACCGGGTAAGATACGAGGATATAAGGAAAGATGTCATTACTAGAATAAAAGTGAACACATTGAGATGGTTTGGTCACATGGGGAGAATGAATGAGGAGCGCCTGACGAAGAAAATATACAGAGCGGAAAGGAATTGGAATGAGAGGTCAGGGACACCCAAGAAAGGGATGGCACGACCATGTGAACGAAATTTTGAAAGACGGAAATGTTAGAAGTTAAGCAATAGACGAACATGTATGAGACGATGCATGAATGTGGATGAGGTGAGGGATGCGTGCCAGGATAGAAAGATGTGGCGTTCGGTTCTCTCTGCCTACCCCGCAAGGGACATGGCGTGATGGTATGTATGTATGTATGTATGTATGTAAGGAACAAACTCTTCTAGTCTCACATTCCAAAACATCCATGGAATGAAGACTGCTGTCCAATACATTTTAAAAAAATGCTGTGGCTAGAAATGTAGACATTAACAATATTTTTGGGTATTTCTTTTTTCATAACAATATATTTAGTGTCCGACCAATGGTCAGATTTTAGCCGAAGCCGAATGTTCGGCCTGAACTGTAACCATGACTTTTTTAAGAAATTTTATAAAAATACCTACTGTATAAAAATCCTAAAATATTGATGCAACCTGGGTAAAAAAATACTTTGTTTTTTATTGAAATTAATTAGAATAATAATTATACGTACCTAACAAATTTACTGTGAGACACCAATTTAGAATAGTGCTTCCATTTTATTCTATTATCATCGTTTCGGATGTCCCGTAAGAGCCGGGTAATTAAAAATACAACAGGCAACAATAACACCTCACATAGTTCAACAATAAGGTTCACCACCCATTTGCAATGTAGTGCCTATTTAAGGTGAAGCGAGAGTAGTATATAGGTATGCACACATATGTTGTGCTTCCTATTATATGTTTATGCACATCCGCTCACCTATCGCTGGTTACACCGCATTGAAGGATATGCAGTAATGGTATGAATTAACTGCCGCAGCATCTTAAATGGGGCAGCGGAACGGTTTAATCTACATATCATGTGGGTGCCGGGTCACAGTAATATAGCGGGGAATTGTAGGGCAGACGAACTTGCCAGAGCAGGTACCCTGTTATCTCTAGACAATATCAAACACAGACCTGGAGTCCCCATGGCAACATGTAAACTCCGGGTCAGTGAGAAAATGATTGCTTGTGCTGACCAAAGGTGGTCAAAGGAAAGCACATGCTCCATTGCCAGACAAACATGGCCAAAATATGATCTCAGAAGAACCAGAGAAATACTCACGTTCAGAAGAGACTCACTCGCCAGAGTCATATCAGTATTAACGGGACACTGGGTTATAGTAAAGAAGGCTACGGCTAGAGGCATACGATTACTGCAGAGCATGCCAAGACGAGGAGGAGGAGGAGACGGTGGTCCACTTCCTCTGTCACTGTCCTGCTCTCTCTAGAATTAGGAGAAGCTCCTTGAGAAGTTTCTTCTATAATGATTTAATTGACATAGCGTCGGCCGACATCGGAGACATTATGACATTCATTAGCCACTCAGGCTGGTTCAAAGGGGATGAGTGAGTGGGAGGACAGCCCCATTGTGGTATCACAAAGGGCCAATTGGCCTATGTGTGTTCTCCTCAAGAACTGTCACCCGCAAAAAAAAAAATGGTATGAATTAATAACATAATAAAAGGATCAATTTTAACTGTTTGAACAATGAAATTTAGACAGTTTTAATTGTTTTTAATGGCTGATGGAACTAGAACTTCGGCTTTTATTTGGCCAAAGCCGAATTTTTGGTCCATTAATGCCTTTATGATTCTGTCGGGCACTAATCCAACTGTCGATATCGACAAAGTTTCAAGCCAGGATATGCGAGATTTGTATGCACGGTCTATATTTTACACGGTTTTTCCAACTTTGATGTCAAAAAACACCAACTTAGAGGCTTCGCAGCATATATGTTCTTTATATGGATTTACTCAGAATTCGGAGTAGAACATTTAGTGTGTCTGTGTGTGTGTGTGTCCGTCCGTCCCTTATAACATTTGATCCGCTCAATTTACAGAGCCCAAAATTTCAGATTAAATAAATTGTTATAGGCTTACAAAACTTTTATACTCAGAATTTTGAATTCTTGTTTCAGTCAGGGGTTATCAACTTGTGAATTTTTACTTTATTTTTCCATTTATCTCAGAAACCATAAAAGCTAGAACGCTGAAAAAAAATAAAATCTCAATATTTTTTTCAAAAAATTCCGATAAATTTGTGTTTAACTGTCTATATTTGTAAAGTTTTTAAAAATATCGAAAAAAGCCGTAACACCCCAACTAGATAATTTAATTTTCTATAAAAAAAATATTAGCATTGTATCTTTGTATATCTCAAATTTTTTTTAACAATTTTTATAAAAATTGAATTTAGTGTCGACATCGCTTCATACAATTATTTGTATGGCAGTCGCCTATACACAATACCTAAGAAGACTTAATATTTTGATACTCAATCTCCAAACATACATACATACCATCATGATGTTTTCCAAAGACCTTATAATAATGGTGACTTTAGTATGAAACTTTTCGTACGTACCTGCGGTGGGGAAGTGGGAGGGCTGCGGGATGGGTATTCGGGTATAGTCGACCGCGTCTGGTATACATCGTAGAAACAGGCCACTCCTTTCAATTCTAACAGGTGAAACGGTAATGTATCGAGTCAATTTTTTAATACATACCAAAATAATTTTTATATATACTTAGTACTGTTCTTAAATCGTTCGGTGTCGTGTACATAGATCACCTTTATTATTTCTTTGATGGATATTCGTTCATCGAAAATGGGGATAAAGAATAACATAACATGTGTTTGAAAACATTTTTATTGGGAAATAATACATAGTACAATACCTATTTTCCATCATCAAGAACACATAATATTCTTGATTATTGAAATGAAATTAAAGATTTTTACAGAATATTAGTAAATTTTACAAAAATAGGCTTAGAAATTAATTTCAGAAGATTTAAAATTAGTGAGAACGAGAATGTTGTTTTTTTTTTTTTTTTGAGTGGCAGCTCTCCAAGGAGAACACACTTAGGCCGGTTGGCCCTTTGTGATACCACAGTGGGGTTGTCCTTCCCCTTCACTAAACCACATTGAACCAGCCTGAGTGGTTAATAAATGTCAGAACGTCGCTAATGTCAGCATACGCTATGTCCATCAGGTCATCGTAGAAGAAACTTCCCAAGAATTTCCTCCTATTTCTGGAGAGAGCAGGGCATTGAAAGAGGAAGTGGACTACCGTCTCTTCTTCCTCTTCGTCTTGGCATGCTCTGCAATAATCAAATGCCTCTAAACCAAGCCTTCTGGCATGTTTTCCTATGAGCCAGTGCCCTGTTAATACCGATGTGACTCTGGCTAGTGAGTCCCTTCTGAACGAGAGCATCTCCCTTGTTCTTTTGAGATCATATTTTGGCCATGTTTGTTTGGCAATGGCACACGTGCTTTCTTCAGACCATCTTTGATTGGCACGAGTTATCGTTTTCTCATCGACCCGGAGTTTACATGTTGCCATGGGAACCCCGGGTCGATGATTTATTGTTTCTAAAGGTAACAGGGTACCTGCCCTGGCCAGTTCATCTGCCTTACAGTTACCTGTTATATCATTGTGACCTGGTACCCACATAACAAGTATGTTAAACCGCTCGGCTGCTTTGTTTAATGCTATGCGGCAGTTCAGGGCAACTTTAGAGGTCGTTAATGCGCCTCGCAGAGCCTTGATCGCTGCTTGGCTGTCTGTGAGGATACGGACTTCGCTGCCTTGCATTGCGGCCCTTTGTATCCATCCTATTGCTTCTTGAATCGCCAGGATCTCTGCCTGAAAAACACTGCAGTGGTCTGGCAACCTGAATGAGATATTGATATTTGGTTGCTCCGAAAATACCCCTCCACCCACCCTTCCGTCCAGTTTCGACCCATCTGTGTATATCACCATCTGGGCCTCACCATGGTGAATTGCGTTCTCCTTCCACATCTCCCTCGAGGGGATTTGGGTGGAGAACCCATTCTCGAAGAAGGGTTTGGTGGTCAATACCTTCGGATGGTTGTTTGTACTCCTGAAGAATCATGGAGTGCCCAATATGAGTCCCCTTCCAAGGGTTAACATTATTCATTCTTAGGGCAGCGTTTGCCGCCATTTGTTTCCCAAGGAGGTCAAGCGGAATCAGGTGCAGGATGGTGTCAAGAGCTTTAGTTGGTGTAGTTCTTAGACAGCCAGTGATTGTCACTTCAGCTAGTCTTTGAACTTTTGCCAGCTCCTTAAGGTGTGCCCCTTTTTTCAAGGAATGCCACCATACCACCACCCCATACATCATGATTGGCCTTATGACCGCCTTGTACATCCAGTGGGTTATCTTCGGGTGCACTCCCCAGCTTTTTCCCACGATCTTTTTGCAGGTGTACAGCGCATTTGTAGCTTTCCGTACTCTCTCCTGCATATTGGGCTTCCAGTTCAGCTTCCTATCCAGAATTAGTCCCAGATATTTAGCTTGGGCTGAGATCTCTAGTGTCACTCCCTCCAGGGTTGGCAACGTGAAGGTCGGGATTACCCGTTTATTTGTGAATAGGACTAACTCCGTTTTCCTTGGGTTGACTCCCAACCCACTGCTGTTACACCATCGAGTTATCCTACCTAATGCTCTCTGTAAAAGAGATGTGAGTATGTTGGGAATCTTCCCCGACACTGCTATGGCGAGGTCGTCCGCATACGCGATTACCGTAACGCCAATGTTGTCCAATTCCATCAACAGTTCGTTTAAGGCTAAATTCCATAGAAGAGGTGATAGAACACCCCCTTGGGGTGTACCCTTCACTGGGTATCTTCTTATCTTTGAGCCTCCAAGTTCCGAGTTTATGACCCTATTTCTCAACATATGATCGATAAACTCTGTAAGCGAAGTCTCTATCCCTAGTTTCTCCAAGGACTGAGCTATCTTTTCGTATTTAATATTATTAAAGGCCCCTTCTATATCTAGAAAGGCTACCAATGTATATTCTTTGTACTTCATCGATTTCTCAATTTTCTGTACTAGAGTATGTAGGGCTGTTTCAACAGATTTCCCTTTACTGTATGCATGCTGGGACTCTGACCACATTGAAGGTTCAATTTTACTCCTGATGTGTGTCTCTATGAGTCTCTCTAGCGTTTTCATGACAAACGAGGATAGACTTATTGGTCTGAAATCCTTGGTTGTAGCGTTAGATGTTTTACCTCCTTTGGGTATGAACACCACTTTTACTTCCCTCCATATTTTGGGGGTATAACAGAGTTCTATACATGCCTCAAAGACTGTCTCCAACCAAGTTATGACAATCTCTGAGGCCGCCTGTAGTTCCGCCGGTATGATTCCATCCGGACCTGGCGATTTGTAAGGTTCGAACCCAAATAAAGCCCAAGAAATTGCTTCTTTACTGAAAAGTCTTTGGGCGCTTCTTTGTTTCCTGGTTTGGTTTGTTGCTCTTGGCAACTCCTGCTTACATCCAGGAAAGTGTGTCTTAGTTAATAGCTCTAATGTCTCAGAGCTGCTTGTGGTCCAGCTGCCGTCTTGCCTTTTTATGTACTCGGGCATTACTGGATCCGTTGCTAGGATTTTGCGAATCCTATTTCCCTCAGGGATTGTTTCAATCATAGTGCAGAAAGTTTCCCAGGAGGCTTTTTTCGCTGTTTTTAATTTGCTTTTGAAAACTCTTTGACTAGCCTTATAGTTTTCCCAATTTTTGGTTACCTTGGCTAGATTGAATAATTTCCGACATTCCTTTCTCAGGGTAATGATCTCTTTTGTCCACCAAGGTGGTCTCTGTCTACCTTTAACCGTGCGAACCGGGCATGATACCCTGGTTGCCTGATTACAAGCATTGGTAAAGGTTTCTATCGTATCGTCCAGTTCTTCTATTGTGGAAGGTCTGGGCGGTATTTCTAATAGAAGTTCGCTGAGGGCAGTGTTATACTTATCCCATTGCGTCTTCTTTCTGTTACGGTACCTAATTTTGTCCGGCTTCTGAAGGTCCAGACTGAATTCTATGTACTGGTGGTCAGAGAAGGAATGGTCATCTGAGACTTTCCAATCTCTTACATATTGGGCAGCTTGTTCATTGACACACGTTATGTCCAGAACTTCGCGCCTTATTGCGGTGATAAAGGTTGGAGAATCACCTTCATTGCAAATTTCAAGGTTATTACACATGATATATTCAAAAAGTAACTCACCTCTTTCATTTGTGTCCGTACTGCCCCAGATCGTGTGGTGTGCATTGGCATCCGCACCTATGACCACTGGTATCTTCACATTGCCTGCTTTTGCGATAGCTTCTTGAAGGATACTCGGGGGGGGCGGTTCTTCATGGTCATGTGCTAGGTATGCAGAAACCATCCATATGGTTTGGGATTGAAGTTCTACTGCCAGCACTATGATGTCTTTATTGCAGAACTCTGTCACCATGAAGGCGTTGAGCTCTTTCTTAATGAGAATGCAAGATCTAGGTTTACCAGTTCCCCTTAAGTAAAAGATCTTGTAGTCTTTGGATTTTAGTCCCGCCACTTGGTCTTTTACCACCCATGGCTCTTGGACTAGAATTATGTCCTCTCCTTTCGATGTAAGTCGGAGGAGTAACGCAGCTGACGCCGCCCTGGAGTGGTGCAGATTAATCTGAACCACTCCCATGCAGGGCCCTCTGCTCCTCCGACCCATCAGTGGATACGGAATCCTCCTCATCCACTGCACTCAGTCTCCTGAGTGCACCGGATGTGGAGGCTTGGACTTGGACGAAGCTGGCAAAGAAGAATGTTGTTATAATAATATTAAATGTATATCAAGATAGGATAATATGGAGGTTGGTCCTTCATTCCTACCCCGAATCTGCAAACAGCTTGATGGTGTGTATGTATGTAAGGAGATTTAAGTATCAAACTATTAAGAGCTCCCGTAGATATTATGTATTCTAACATACAAATTTCTACGAAACAGTATCGTCACTAAATTCAATTTTTACAAAAAATTATTAAAATAAGTTAGAACTGCACTGGTATAATATGAAATGAAGGTATAATTATTCCAACTACGTTAAATTGGCTGTTATTAGTGTCATATGAAAGAGCATTACTTAAAACCCTAAATCGCTTAAAAAAGTAGAAATTTGTAATTTTGCGACTTTATTTTTTATGAATAAATTTAATGAATAATTATGAACTTCTCTATGATAACGATGAAACTTTGAATTTATTAGAAAATATTATGTATTCATCCATGAAACTGCCGTGATAATACATGGTATAAATGTAATATTTTGGACAAGAATATTTTTTTAAAACCCGAGTTGAATAAAATAAATATACTAAATAAAATCAAAAAAATCACTTCTTTATTATTATTTTACCATCATGGTAATTATATATGAAACTGGATGTAACCAGTGAATACTACATGATCCATGACATTTCCACTGCACTCAAAGCAGATGGATAACCAACTCAAACTATTGCCCTATCCATATAATTGTTATATGTAAATGTACGATCACACCATAATACAAAGTAGTTTAATTTTTAAAATCCTTACCAATGACAAGTTATCAGAACAGCAGTTCTGCTGAGTGTTCTCTTCCCGGTTTTTGTCACAAAAAATCACATGTTTTAAAATGTCTTGAGCAGATCCTACTATGGACGTTAGCGCTCCAATTCGGCCGATTGATTGCAGTTTCCCATAAACCTATCCTCGACGATTCTTCTGGAAATCTATGTATAGTAAAAAAACGTAAATTTGAGACACATTCAAAGTAATAAAAAAAGATCAATATCCAATTTGTTTGCCCACCATAAAGAACTGCAGCGATAATTGAAAGAAACGAAAAGTGTATACATTAATACTAGTTATTAAATGCTCGTATACCCTGTTAAAAATTCTTACAATACAATTGTGGGAACCCAATAAAAGTTCAACATTACATGGGATTTGAAAACGATGATTAAAATATATAAATAAAATAAAAAAATATATAAAAAAAAATATTATTTTTGGACTCGACGTATTTCTTCACACAGCGCTATGTGTCAAAATGACTGTAACATAGAAGTTTATTCAAAATATTTAAAATTACTTACCGATGAATTCCTGCACAAGAATTTGATTCTCAAAGGAGCAATTTGCAGCTGCACACTGCACCATTTTCGGTTAAAATTAATTTTAATTTCTATAACCGTTCACCACAACACGCCCCAAGCGACTAACTTTGGCGATAAAATGGTGAGTCGTGTCCCCTCCCCCTTATCACCAAATGTTGTATACGTATCACCATCCGTAACTATCAGTCTATACTTTAGTATATAAGGTCTTTGATGTTTTCATATTCTGGGTAGGAAAAAAGGAATGACCTCCATACCTACTATCTTATTTTTTTTTTTTTTTAATAAAATAAAAATAAAAAATCTTATCTTGACATACATACTTACATGTGTTGTATGGAAAACAAAATATCTTAAAATATTCAATAATTTGGTTTTGTGGGTTTATAGTTCGGTACTTATTCTTCAACTATACATTATACATACTATCGTTTTCGGCAGTTGGATCTCATGTTTTACATGCAACTAGTAATATATTATAATGTCAGATGTCTTATCTGTGCCATTGTTAGATTTGTCCAGATCCGTAGCAAGAGTGAAACAATTGAGATAATTGACCAATGTGCCAAAATAAACAAGAAAAATAATGAATTGGACTATACAAATGACGTCACAAAACGCGCCGCAATGCGACCAAAAATATAAGTTTCCAGACAAACTACGATATTATTATAAAATGTCGATTTTATAAGAGCTTTTATCGTGTTGCGTTATATTTTTTTGTTTTGACTGAATGATTTGTTTAATTTTCAATAAATAATTGCTTTGCTACGTTTACTTATTAAACAATACTTATTTGGTACTTATTGTATTTGTGTCCGAAATATTCTAAAATATGTGATTGTGATAGTGTTGATTTTCCCGGCGTTATAATTATAAACAAAATTGAATATTTTCTTTTTCACCAAGATGGAATGAATAATATTATCTAAAATATAGAAGACATATTAGTTTTTATAAAACTTTTTTGTAACTATATTTACAGATAAACTCGCTAACCCGACGATGAACAGAGCACCATATGCGAAATCATTCGTGAATATTTTTACCGTTGTAATTACATTAAAAATAAAATATTATTTGAATAAAAACTGTTATAAATTTTATGACCCTTTATAATTTTAATTAAGAAATTTCTTTGACATAATATATATAAAAAAACGTTTATTAATATAAAACCGTCATGATGATTTTTGTCATCCGGATTTAATTTTCATTTTTATTCCACATTAAAAATTTCTACATTATCATAATGGGGATTCATTATTGCAAAAGATAAAACAATTGTTTATTTAACCATATATTTATTCTTGATTACATGAAAAATGATTGTACCTAACCAAAATACTTAGTCAATTTTTTTTTCGTTTCACAGGACTGAATGTTTTGATTACCTTTTTGAAATGGCCGTAGAAATGAAGAAACTTGGATTAGACCCAGAAAAAATTCCATTGGATTCTGCGTGATTCTGTTAAATAATAATTTGTTCGTTTATTCACAATATAAGCGTATAAAAATGATTTTATGGAAAATCATATTGTATAGTTATATATTATAATAAATATTTTATTTTATACAAAATCGTATTATATAGTTATATACTATAATAAATACTTTATTTTATACAAAACTGTTTTTTTTATTCAAGCCGTGGTTATGTTAATAAAACAAGCCTTAAAATAAATAAATTGAATTAAACACACTTATAATCTACCTATTTTTGTGAGAATTCCTATTATTTTTGGTCCTATTTTTAAAAAAATATGTAAATAGGCATAAAATTTGTGAATAGTTTTATATATTATATCGGCAAGATTGTTCTGTGATAAATCGTTAAAGTCTAATCATTACACGATAATTCTTAACACGTCAAAACAGAGTAGTGACAAATCAACACATAGTCAAAACAGTACATCGGGAAATCAGTACACTGACAAATAAGAACGATGGTAATACGGTACATGGACAAAACAGAACATTTCTAATACGATTTCAAAGAAATTATGAAATTAAGACAACGTCGCATATTTTTTAGCTATCTCGGCACGTAGATGCGCAGATCGCAAATTTGTATATTTTTGCTTGGTTGGTATATGTGCAAACCGCCCCCCTCCACGGCGAAAAGGGTCAAGAAGTTTGCTGGTATCTATAGCTGCATATATAACTGATATCACGCGACTCGAAACATCAACTACATACATACATAACAAATATATTCAATCCAGAAGTTTGAATCTTATTCGACGTTGTCTTATTTCGCAATCTCTTTGAAATCGTATTTGAAATGTTATGATTTGTCTATGTGCCGTATTATCACCGTTCTTATTAATTTGTCAATTAATAATTTTTCGGTGTACTATTTGATTTGTCATCGTTCTGTTTTGACATGTTACAAATTATCGTGTTCTGTTTAACGATTTGTCTGGTCACCCGGCAAAATAAACAATTAATTTAAATGAAAAACTCAACTAACTTGTTTGTGTTATACTCACACCCACTTTGAATTTTTGTAATTTAAATTTTGACTTTTTGGGAGAAATCGCCCATTGGAAATCCGCCAAATCTAAATGAACAAAAAGTTAAAAAAAAAATAAACATACGCGGTGCTTCACCATCCACATCCAAATAAAGGCGCTGTTACACATTTTATGTGCAGGCATAATATTTTTGTTTAATATCTTCAGTATTGATAAATGCGTAAGATGTTTATTACCGATCGGCATTTTTTTCTGATCAATGAATATATATTTTATTTCAAAGTATCTCGTACGGGGTCAAAGGTTATTTATATAACGATTTGAATCACTTGCATGAAACATGTAGTAGAAAAGTAAGAATTATTGAGCATTAGTGCTGCATACTAGATAATATTACTCGTTTTATGGCTTCTTCTCACATTTTTTGTTCAAAAAAAAAAACAATGAAAATATCATACGTGAGGAATTTATAATTTTATTCCTTGCTGTATAGTTACTAAAATTATAAACTTACTGTATATTTTAAGTGTAATAATTAAAAAACTCAGTTGTCTAGATGGTTAATACCCGACGTTTTGTATACATGTGTTTACAAAGTTAAGAATATTAGTCTGTGACTGATAGGTTTCCAAACAAATGAGCCTGAATTTGAATATCTTATTCACCTCTAGTAAAAGCGTTTTCATTTTACAAGGAATTTGTGAAAATGTTCATGTACGTGTTTATCCGGAGTTATATATTTTTTTAAATAATCCAACTGTCGACTCGTTCAAGATAATTTATTTCTCTTAATACATCGACAGTATTAACCGTAGTACCGTATGAGAGAATTGTATGGAATACAGTGGACTTTTTGCGTGTTTTTTCAACTTTGAAGTCCAAAAACATAAAAACACTAACGAGGATTCGCAGCGTTTATGTTCCATACATGGATTTATTCAGAATTCGGAGTAGAACATTTAGTGTGTCTGTGTGTATCAGGATGTATGTGTGTGTCCCTTATAAATTTTGATCTGCTCAATTTACAGAGTCCAAAATTTCAGAATATATAGATAGTTTTTTTTAGTTTTACTTTCAGTCAGGGGTTTTCACTTTATTTTTCCATATATCTCAAAAACCATATATGCTAGAACGCTGAAAATTGGTTAAAATAAATATAAACAAACACAAAATATCAAGTTGTTTTTATGCTTATTTTAGGGAACGTAGGAAGATGTATATGTACTTGTTTAACAAGGATATATTCATTTTTTATAAAAAAAAATGTTTATTTAGAAAAGCTCCAGAGTTTCTCAAACATTTTATATTAAGAAAAACATTTAATTTATGATATATTATGTGTTTAACTGCCTATATTTTCATTTTATTTTGAAAATATCAAAAAACGCCGAAACACCCCAACTAGATAATTTAATTTGATATAAAAAATATGTGCATTATAGTATTACATCTCAAACTTATTTATACAAGTTTTGTAAAAATTTAATTTAGTGACGACATCGTTTCATACAATTTATATAGCAGTATACACAACACATCTACGAGAACTCTCAATAGTTTAACACTTAATCTCCAATCAGACATACATACCATCAAGCTATTTTCTATTCTGGGTAGGAAAAAATAACTGACCTCCATTCTATCCTATCCTGACATACAGACCTTCATGTTTTGTATAGAAAGCAAAATATATTAAAATATTCAATAATTTGGTTTTATGGGTTTATAGTTTGGTACCTATTCTTCAACCATACATACTATCGCTATCGACAGTTGGATCTCATGTGTTACATGCAACTAGTAAATAAAAAAGTTCCCCTTTGTGTGAATATTTCTTAAGGAGGGTGTATGATTAAATTACATTCATAATATCAAGAACCTTGTAAAGTTATATCGCGACACGTAGATAATATAGGTGATGACTTACTTCAAGGCAGTTGATTCACGCGACCTAGTGTTTTGAAGAATCTACCAAATTTTTGACCTTGCGTGAAAAGGTGTCGTCTCGTAAAAGCTAAGAAAATGTTTTTCAGTCACTCTGGTAAAAACTGTTCGGGCAATAGGAGTGATCGATTATTAATTTGAGTATTTAGTCAATTAAAATTGCATAAAGAATAAGAATGCTACAAACAAGGATTTTCTACATGAATTGGATTCAGTGGCTTTCAGCGTGGTTACTGTTTATGTGCATAGTAGATAAGTGAACTGAGATCAATTTGTGTTTTTGTGATATTTATTCAGTGTTATTTATCTTTTAATTATGCCCAATCTATGGGAACACTTGGGTTTTGGACGTTCTCATCAAAACCATCATAATCTTCAAGATGGATTATTTCAAATTGCATCACAAACATGTAGTATTTTAGTGAAAGTAAATAATACAAATAATATTTGTTATGGTAATAATTCAAGTAATGTTCATTATGAATTTCCGCGTAATAACGATGGACCAGATCACCTAAATAATATATTTCCACGTTCGAAGAAATATTCATCGTTATTTGGACACAAAAAAAGATTATCGGTATGAACTTAATAATATATTTAATACAATATATAATATTTTTTGAAATAATAATTTTACATTAAAAAACTGGTTTAAAATATGTAACCTCATATGTACGTGTTTTGTACAATGTTTATGTAATTAACTGGTTTTTGAAATGAATGTTTGTTTTTGTTATAAATTTAATATATCTACAACTACACAATCAAACCTATTATTTTTTCACATGCATGTTCGTAATGATAGCGTGTTCTATTATTAGGTTCTAATACATATAAAAAAAATCAAACATATTCTGCATTATTAGTGTTAAGCGTATATGCCTCTATGTTTATACATATTTCTATGAACCTAAAAACTTTTACCTCTAGTGGTTAAAACATAGTCCTATTTAGTATAACTTTATGAACGTTTGCTGTCGGTCGTTATTGTATATTTTTTGCAATGCAGTATGCGGAAAGAATTCAGAATATATAGTTAGTATTCTTTCTGTAATTTTATTTACTTTCGCAAAAGTGCAAATCAATAAAAAGTATGTCATTGAAATAATAATAAATCGGAGAGATGAAATAAACTTGATTATAAGCAAATGCGAGAGAATAATTAAATTGTTATAATTTAGAAATGCATAGATTGTGTGATTCATTCTTACAGTATTTTGCTCGAATATTATTTTAATTTATATTTTTTTGTAATTTGTACAAATAATATTTTTTTCAATTAAATTAGGATTTCAGAAAAAAAAATGAAGCGGCCCTGTTTTAATGCCGTAATTTGTTATCGATTTGACACCTTCATCTACGATTTTTGTTGTTTATATATTCATCTGTGGTAAAATCGTTTGTGACGTGACGTTTATCAACAATGAATAATGGATTTATTGATTAAATTAAATTAATCATTGAGTGGATTTATTTTTATTCTTCATTTAGTTCTACACGGCGTTGTTTCAGTCATTATCTATCATGACGATATTTGCAATACATTTTAATAAAAAACCGAAAGTAAGTTTTTTTCATTAATTTACAATGATAATTCAAGTGGTAAAATCACGAAGGTATTGTAAAATGGTGTTTGTTCAAGAAAATTTGTTTTATTTTTTCTAATCGAAACCACCGTTGATTTATGAAAAAAATTTCTTCATTGTTTTCAAGATTCAGAAAAACATACATCAGAATAATTATAAAACACTTGCAAAAATAAAAATTGTGAGTGATTTGTTGTAATAAAAATGTTTTTTTTTCAAGACAGTTTTAGAAAATAGCAGCCTTGGTAATGCCTCAGTGGCTGGGGAAGATCCAGAACATTGGGAACAAAGCTTTATGTTGCGTCAGGATTCCCCAGCTAGTATCAAAAGGTAAAAAATACAATATTTTTTTGTTTTACTAGATGTTAAATTATGAATTATGTTTATTTTTTTATGATTCTTAGCATTTCTGCCAAAAGTTTTTATTTTTCCCAAAATATGTACCTACGCATTTATCTATCTATTGATATAAAAATTATTGCGATTGTGAAGGGACAGGACTTATAAATAATTACGAAAAAGAGAATCCAATTTGTATATAAATATTATTTATTAACAGGATTTGAAATTGTATGAATGTTATTTAATTTATTCAGAATTTGTAATTGAATTTTGTAAACTTCTATCAACTTTAGTGAGTGTATTATAATATAAAACATTGCGCTTATGTATAACTTTGTGTTGGATCATTAGATGGGGCACTGACAGTTGGTGTAGACCTTCGTGTATTCCAATATCAATTATCTTGATTCTTATTGTACTTGTGGTGTTGGTTCCATTATTGGAGCACACTAATGCAGTAGCTAACATTGTTCTAAGGCAAAGATATCCACCAGAGTGTTCAGATCAATGCAGGTACCTACTTTGTTATACATTATTCCTTTTATATTTACTATACATTGCATATTGTTGACTAGATGCAGAACTAGTGGCGTTTTAAACAAAAATCAATTTTTAAAAAAGACAAGAACATTAAATTTTCATGGCCAGAATATTCATATTTTCTTCAAATTTCAATAACTGTATTTATATTTTAAATGCTGAATAATAATATGTACAGTAGAACTCCAATTATTCAAACTCCAGCTATCCAGATCACTTTGTGTACGTCTTGAAATATTGAAAGAATCATTAGTCATGATTATGTTTAAGTAAATACTGTACTTAAGAAAATGTAAACAACATATTTTTGGTTATTAAAATATAAACAGTAGATTTTTACTGTATGTACATATTCTGTAAAATTATTTTGGGTGTCATAAAAAAATATTTAGAAATGATAACTCTAATCAGCTTTCTTATTTGTTTGAAATAGTTTATTTATTTGTTAAAATCCAAACAAAACCTATATCGCTGGATAACTTTCACAATCTCGTATCTCAAAAAGTATCATTTTACAGGAGACACTAAAACCTTCGTGACTTTCTGTAAACAATTTATTTTTTATTTTTCTGTTAATGTGGATTGAAAGTTCATTCAATGATGCATCTAAGCAATTCATTAATTGCATTTTTTTTATTTCTTTAAGCCTTTAAAAACATTGTTTATTTATGGATATGAGAATGCAGCTTTTTGAGATACGAGGTTGTGAAAGTTATCAAGCGATATGTCTCTTTCTTCTGTGAAATATTATAATAATATGTACACTGCTAGCCCTTGAACAGGTATACCTAGTTGGGCAGCTATTATCTATTTTTAATAAAAATAAATTATAATGAATATATTAAAATTGCTCTTCTGAATATTATTTGAGTAAAATGTACTTAGTTCTGCATCCAATCAACAATATATTATTGTTTATTACATTGAAAAATATTTATTTACCTAATTTAAAGATAACATACAACAATGAATTTAATTATGTTTATTTTTACCTATTTCTGACCTAGTAAAAAAATATTGTATCGTATAATTTATAATTCTTATCTAACAGCGATAAAATTTATAATTCAGTATCCATTTTTATATTACAAATAATAATTTATTTAGAACACTAAAAATATTACATGCACACATTAAAATATAATTTATTAGCTGATTAAATTTTCATAATTGTTTAAGTTTAACAATATTCACAATTTGTTAAATGCAGTATATGAAATTATCTATGTTTTTGGTTTTAAAATATTATATTTGTAGTTACGTAATTGAAAATTTCTTCGTATGATGTAATACTCGAGTGATACTTTGGTGCTAAATTGTTTGACTTATAGAACTGAATGGCATGCCTCAATAATTGACTTATTTTTATAATTCGGTATATTTGCCATCATAACTTTTTTTGTCCATTTCGAAAACTACAAATTTAGTTTTGTCTGTCTATGGCATTGGGAGTATCAGCGTGTGTACTTTTTTTACTTTCAATCTCATTTCTGGCTGCAGAATTATATGGTTACTTAGATTGCTTTAATTTGTATTTTTTTTGTATTACTTTGTATAACCTGTTGTCATTTTATATTTTAGGGTATCATTAGTAGAGAGTATACCAGAAGGTTTACTTTTTCCTCCAAATGCCACTAAACATCCAGAAACACAAAAAGCATGGTTAGAACTTATAGACTCAGCCACCAAGTCAATAGAAATAGCATCCTTCTATTGGTCTATCAGGAAAAATGAAATCTATCCTCACAATTCTTCTAATAAGGTAAAGTGTCATGAAAAATAAAAACATGTTTTTTTTTAATTTAATTTTATTTTATTTAAACCTAACAAACATACAGTCATACAAACAAATATTACAACAAATTCAATTTTAACAATATATCATAGACCAATTTTGTTTGCGGATATTACATTATCTTTTTAAGCTGCACAGTGTAAAACAAATTGCTATTTAAAATTAAGTAGGTACTCAAAATTCAGAAGAAAAAGGACAAAAAGAGGGAAAGGAAGGTTGTGGCATTCGCTGTCAAAAAGGACAAAGCAGTAATCAGCTACCGTAAACCTCTAAGGGTCTCAGAGATGACATTTTTATGTTTTATTTTAGTATGTCTAAAAATATCAACACTTTTAAAAAAAACATTATAAATGTTACATGCCCTTTGGATGAATGAATTTTGGACATAGTTAGTTCTGCAGAGGCAATCTAAAAGTAAGATTTGTTCTAGTACTACGAAAGGGACAATTAATTGGAAGACTCCCAACAAGAGACTCGGAGTCAACTGCACCATTAATAATTTTATGTATAAACATATTTTTTTTATTTCTAATTTTTTGTCTGTCAATTCTTGATGAAATTCCATTATCAATAATATTAAATTAGGTACTTAAAAATAAGTAAAAAACACCAATTAAATGTTTTATTTCCACTTATAAATATATTTGACCACCACTGCGTTTCGCTAAAAAAATATTTGTAGATATGTAATAAATGAAGAGCGTTAAATGCTTATGTAGTTTTTATATTTTGTAGTTCTACACCTTTAAATAATTCAATCATTATTTTTTTATATTAAGTCATTTAGAATTGTGTGAATTTTGGCTCCTTTATTTCACCATAGGTTTTTTTTTACTGTATAAATAGGTTTTACCAATTTTGAAAGTATTTAGTTTGTATTTAACGGACATACCACCAATTAATGTAAAGTAAATATGTTTGAGTTTGACTCAAAATTAAACATGTTATTGATTATTCATAAAATGTAAATGCTAATATTACTAATGCAAATTTAATAGGTACTTACTCTAAAAAAATATACATGACTAGTTAATTTTTTTTTGCTTTATATGGCAATCCACCCTATTTAGAGTGCTAACTAGTTAAAATTCATATATCTTCATACTTACGAGTATGTTTTTGCTTTATATGGCAATCCACCCTATTTAGAGTGCTAACTAGTTAAAATTCATATATCTTCATACTTACGAGTATGTTTTTGCTTTATATGGCAATCCACCCTATTTAGAGTGCTAACTAGTTAAAATTCATATATCTTCATATTTACGAGTATGTTTTTTTGTCGAAAAATAAAACTATTGTTCTTATTTTTGCATCTAGCGAGTGACAATGTATCTTTTAGCTGACAAATTATACTCACTCACATTTAAAAATCCTTTCATACATGTATATCTGTCATTAAAAAATCAAATAAGATGATTTAGATAAAAAATCAAAAATATATGATATATTTTTTTTAATTCAAATGGTAGCAAATTATATGAATTCTTAGGTTCAGAAAATGTTCAAAATTTAACTTTGTTCTAGGAATCTCTAATTTTGCTAGTCCACTCTAACTAGAGAAGATGAAAATGTACATGCAGAACACATGTACATTTTTTTAAATTTGAATTTTACATAAAAATTTTCACAGAAGTACAAAGTAAACACTTGTTAAACAAGTCATCACAATCATCATCATCCGTGGCTCTACAACCCAGGTCGGGTCTTGGTCTCCTGTAGAGTTCGCCTCCGTGTTTTTTGGTTTTGCACAGCACCATACCAGTTCTGGACACACCTATTCTATAAGCATCCCTTGCAACTCAGCCCAACCACCGAAGCTTTGGCATTCCAGCTTTCCTCCCTCATGATGTTCCATTCAAAATCGTCTTTAGGATAGCTCCATCGTCCATTCTTTGTTCATGTCCGCCCTACCTAAGTCTCCCAATCTTTATCTTCTGGAGATGATGGGATCTTTGTAAAGGTCATACAGCTCCTGGTTGAATCTGATACGCCACTCTCCATTGTCACTAATTGGGCCATATACCCTACGCAGCACCTTCCTTTAGAAAGTATCTAGAGTTTTCTCGTCAACCTTACTGATTGTCCATTATTCCGGTATACATTATTTACATACATTAGTACTGGTATATAAGAATTTTATATTGTAAGAGTTTCATATTGCAGGACCTTGATTTTTCTAGTAAGGTGACAAGATTTCATGTGTCTCTGCAATCCAAAGTAGCACCAGTATGCAACTACTTTTTTTTTTTTTTATAAAATGAATATGTCCTTGTTAAACAAGTACATATACATCTTCCTACGTTCCCTAAAATAAGCGTAAATGCTTGTGCTATAGGTGAACGAAATCGGTTGAGGCAGGATTCGAACTCGCGACCACTGGATTACTAGCCCAATGCGCTAACCGCTCTGCCATCGACCCATCTGAATCTATTCTTCATATTATGTGCATATTTTTTTAGTGATATTTACCTTAATTATATTTTTTTACTTTCTTCTGTGCAGGGGGAAGAAGTATTTCAGGCTTTACTCAATGCCGGAACCAAGAGGAAGATAGCAGTCAGTATTGTACAAAGTGCGCCCACTAAGAGTAATCCCAATACAGACACAGAACTGTTGTCAAAGAAGAAGGCTGCTCAGGTTATATTTTTTCCTATTATTTTCATATGGCAACAAACAATATATAAGTTTTTCCATTTCTAATGTCAATGTTAAAATTTATATGTTAAAATGAGTAGCGTCTAGTCCCAGCTTTTCTTTTCTGCATTCTTAGGTTAAGTTTAAGTTTGTTAATAACAATAATAGAGACTCACGTGAGCGAGTTGCTTTATAAATTATTATAAAATAAATTTATATATTTTTTTTTAATTTTCGCATTTAATATAAAATTTCATAGCTCATTTGACTTAATACTACGAGATCTCAACCAATCAGAAAGCCAAACGGAAACTTTGACTTACTAAACCGGAAACAGGTGAATTCGGATTATAGACGCTAGTTTAAAATGGAACAGTGGTTTAATTCTGATTTTCATTCTGTCAAAAATATTATTTTTTTCATGAAGTCACCTATGGAGCATGGAGTCACCCTATGTAGGTAGATGAGAAATGTAATAAAATTCATATCCTATTTTCAGCCTGCAAAGTTGTCAGCAATTGAATGACTTATTCTGTGCAAACTTCATGACTGTTAAGATAACATTTTGTGAACATTACATGCTAAAACTGCTAAACTCCGATTTTTGGTTTCATTCCAAATTTCTATATTAAACTAAAATTGGTGGAATAATGTAATAGTTCATTCATACCATCACAGCATATCCATGTAACCAGCGACAGGTGTGCGGGGTGTATTATTACTTTATAATGTAATAGTTAATGAAGTTAATTATATTTTCTAGGTCCGAAGTGTCAACTTTCCCAAACTTTTAGGTGGTGGTGTACTTCATACTAAACTATGGATCGTGGACAGAATGCATTTCTATATTGGAAGCGCAAATATGGATTGGAGGTCCTTAACACAGGCAAGTACATCCAAACATATCTAAAAATTCATTTGTTTACTATTGAAATATGTCTGTATAATTGATGTTTAAAAGCCCAGATTTTCGCACTTATGATATCTGACTTGAGTCCAAAGATAAACAACATAACATGTGATTAGGACCCAATTTTGATATTAATTCCTAGAAACATTAATTTCATGTTTTATGCTTTCTTCTTCTTCTTCATGTGTCCTGTCGGGTCCCCCCGACGTTGATAATATAAAGAAAAAGGAGATAAGTCTATAGCTTATACAAATTAAAAGAAAATACATGATTTCAATATCAGGGTCTAGGTTTTCAGTAATAATACTGCCCAGATATTTAAATTGTTTCACCCTTTCAATGTCAACACCACCCCAATTGAGACATACATTTGAGTGGCTCTCCCGATTAAAAGTAATCACTTTAGTCTTCTGATCTATTCATGTAAAATATTTTGAGTGGTAACATTTTTTTACATTTAGCATTATTTGTGAGTTTAAATATAAGTTGACTTATAACACTTTTGGTTAATTTACTTTTCTACAATGATTTAATATGATTGCGATATTGATATAAATAAATTCATTTTCAATACTTCACAAAAATAAAAAAATACATATAAAGTGTGGACACTTGTGTACCTCAATTCAGGGCTGGATAAACGTGTTTTTGCGCCCGTAGCAATATATTTGAATCCGCCCCCCCCCCAATTTTTTTTTGGAATTTTAACTGTAGAATAATTTAAAATTATGTAATATTACATCAGGTCTAAAATGACCAATCATAATAAGCGGGATTTTTTACATACACACCATCATGTCATGCCTCTATCCGGGTACTCAAAGAGAACCGAGCGCCATGCCTGCGGATTTTTAATTTATATGATTGACATTTTAGAATTTTAAGCGCCCTTTTTAAGACAACCGCCCTGACTTCTTGTTCCTGATTATTCTATGATTTATCCGGCCCTGCCTCAATTCAATATTAATCTTTTACCCCATGTTATGTTTTTAGGTGAAAGAACTGGGTATTGTCGCATACAACTGTTCTTGTTTGGGCCAAGACATCGCAAAGATATTTGAAGTAAGTTTTGATTAAAAAAATCTTGTAGACATTTGGTAAATCAAAAAAAATATAATGTTTTTTGTCAGTGTTGGTTTTTCCGAATTTAAATAAGGTTTTTTGTTCTTCTGGTTTGGTTTGTAACTTTAACCATTTCAATCTGTATTATCTGTTGCATTTCATACTTATATATTAGATTCAGACAATTTACCTTAATGCTTTGTCAAATTTATTCAAAGTTGTGTCTAGGTAAGCTTATGTATGTAACATAACACAGCAAAGCAATCATAAATGATTGCATGACAATGCATCGTAAAAATAAATGGTGAGCTTTATTGTTCATGTAAGATATTTCTTTTATGTTTTTCTTTAACAATGTCCATAAATAAAATAAAATTACTTTTATGCTTTGGAAGTATGGTGTTAATTTACTGTATATATTTTTTATGTACTGTTATGCCGCATTCGGACAAAGTTAGCATGCCATATCTGGACATGCAATATATAGGTAATAATGAGTGCCACAATAGTTATGTGCATGTTAATTTTCTCTGCAGCAATGCAGATAAACTACACATTTGTAACGTGAAATATGTACATGTCATCATTGTATACTCCTGTCCCTCACAGTTTTATTGTTTAAAATTACCCTGTGTCATTTATTCACATTGATAGATAAACCCTATTTTTTTTTATCAAAACTATCATAAAAACATACTTAACATTGAAAATTTTACATGATTCTGTTTATGGTTGATTTTGATACATAAGTAATATGCATAATGCATACATAATGATCTAATATTTCTATATTTAAATATGAATTGATTATTTTTATACAAGAGTTGATGCAGGGTTTCCTAAACTGCGTTCTGCAAGAAAATATGTATGAAGCTAACATTACAGAACAACTAAGTTATGCTTTTAAGAGTTTAAGATGATAACAACTTTCGAAAGATCTTTTTAATAAAAAATATATAAATGTATTACCTACTTGAAACATACCATCATGCCGTTGCTCTATTCGATGTAAGCAATGAGAACCGAACGTCATATTACATCGTATTGTAAACACATCCTTCTTTGTATCCTGCGCACTAAGTTTACTGTTGAATAGTATTTTTTTTACAAGTAACAAACCATATTTATTTAATATTTCCTTTCCTGATATATTGTTTCTTCTAATTTTCATTTTGTTCCCCATTTTCTAAATATCTGTAAAAAATGTGTTTATTTTGAAATGTTAAAATGTGTTGTACTTGTTAATTTTGAAATGTAAATGATAGCAAATATTTTTCCCTTTTTAACCAGGTATATTGGTCTCTGGGTAAGGACGATGCTGTTATACCCAGTGAATGGCCAGCAACACTGGAGACAGCATTCAACGAAAACAACCCGCTGAATATCAGTTTCAACAATCAATATTACAACACCTTTGTTTCAGTAAGAACTATTTTTATTATTTTATTTTTACTATAGTTAACCACATGTACCTACTTCATTACATATGAAATAGTAAATGTAAGGTTATTTGTAATATTTTTCTAGTCTAAAAACAAAACTCACGAATTATTCAGATTTTATCAAAAATATACTAAATAATAATATGTTTTTGCTATATAGGTATATCATTGAAATTTTACATCTGATTCCCACAAGAAACTTACAATAAACCATCTATAATCTTAATTGTTTTAGACTACATTTGTGTATTTAATGTCTCTGTTAGAAAAGCATCTACAATTTAATCTGATAAGTTCAATAATTCTTTCACTAATCAATATTTTTCCTTCTGATTACCTATATTTAAACTTTCATTACTTGACAAGACCTTTATAAGGCGAAACGGTTGTTCTAATAATATGAATTAAATTCCTAGAACTATCAAACTGTTTTGATTTTTTGCTTTTATAGTTAAGAACCCTTGTTATCCATAATGGATTTTAAATTATAAATAGCCGTGTTGTATTTTGATCTTAAAAAATAAATCAATTAAAATGATCAAGCAGTTAATGTATTAAAAAGCACTTACGGTAAATTGATTATTCATGAAATGGTTATAACAAGTGGGTGGATGTTGTTATTGTGTTTATACAGAATTGATTTTTCCATAACATTAAGGTAAAATTGAGTTGAGGGTAATGTCGGTGGGTGGTGTGGGGGAGGCACTGCCCCACACCTCACCAAACTGGGTGGTGGGTAATATTGATTATTTTCCAAAGGTTTTACTCGGTCTGGATAAGGAGGTGCAAGTCACTTTTTGTTAAATCATATTATATATATTTGACTTTTAAGTTTAAAAATTTATTTATTAAATTGTTTAACAATCCTGATATTGAATTAATTTATTTTTTATCACACCATATTTACAATGAAAACCAGTAAATTACTGCTGCCAAACTAGGAAATCCTGTTCTTGGGCTAGCAGTTGACAATGGATTGTCAATTTAACAGGATTGACAGTGTATGTTTCTATGTATTGACTATTCATACTTTTTTGTGTCCTTGTAACAAGTACATTCCCTAAACTAAGCATAAATGCTTGTAATATAGGTGAACAAAATTGGTCGTGGCAGGATTCAAACTTGTGATCACTGGGTTACTAACCCAGTGCGCTAACGGCTTTGCTACCTCATATCATATTAGAAATATTGTAAATATAAAAAAAGATTTTTTTAAAAAGTTACACGACACAAAAGTAGGCAAAAACTTTACTAATAAACGCTGTGTAACTGATCAGTTGGTTAATGACTGTTCATCTCTGATACAAATTTTACACAACACTTGCACGCCTGTCCAAGGTAGTATAGCGGTGTTTAAGACAACTGTCATTCATCACAAATTAAATTTGATTTTGATCTGCATGTTTATATTGTTATATCTTGGAATAATAGGCTGAAAAATATTTATAAATTATTTTATTCTCAATAGTTGTGCATTTTCGTAGAGAAAAGTTGACAAAAAATTAGCTCCTTTATAATATGTAGAATGGTGTTCGCATAAGTATTTGTATGATTAAATTATTCGTTATATTTTCCACATTCCTATTTTAAAATGTGAAAAATATATGAGAATATCAACTACGCAGTCGTTATACAGCATTTATAAGTAAGATTTTTAAATAATAGCTGCTCGGGCTTTACACGGTGTGTAACTAAAACACTAGTTAACGGGTGTGCAGTAGATTTTTATTGGTAATATTGTATCTAGGTAAATATATGACAGCAAAATCTAAATTCTAACTAGGTAAATATATGACATATGACAAATGCATTTTTCGCATAGAAGTCACCCCTGAATTGCGCCAGACTTATAAGGTCATTTTTGTCTTATTTACCTACTTGTACCAATGTGTAAGTAATCGAATATTTTTTTATTATTGCATATGCGCAAACATTGGATTTTTTTCCCTGTCGGGAGTCAAATATATTTTTTAACAGATTTTTAATTATCTCAATAGAGACGAAGTTAGAATATTTACTATAGGAGAACCGGGAAATCAAGACACCTACAGGGCTTACGTCCTGTCATCGGCTGGTTTACTTGATCACCTCAGGTATAAGAATTGTTGCTCTCATTATTTACAAAAAAACCAATTCTCTCAATAGATGGCGTTACAACAAAAATAAAAATAATAAGAATGTTGTTCATAATTTCACACATAGATGGCTGTAGTAAAAATTCCTTATTTTCAAGCGACAAGAATTTCAGTATTACAATATATAGAACTTTCAAAATTGAATTGATAGGGATCTCATTAAAAAGGCATAATTGGTGAACGTTGCGCAAGCGCATAAAGTGATCATGTAAACCAGCCGATGACAGGTCGTAAGCCCTGTAGGTGCCTTGATTTCCCGTTTCCCCTACAGTTAATATTCCAACTTCGTCTCTATTGAGATAATTAAAAATCTGTTAAAAAATATCTTTGACTCCCGACAGGGAAAAAAATCCAATGTTTGCGCATATGCAATAATAAAAAAAATATTCGATATGACATCAAAATCTAAATTCCGTTAAATTAATATAAGATGAAAAATATATATAGCAGATATAGCTTTATGATTTCTTTATTGTAGGTCCTTTATTCCCATTTGATTGTCCTTTTTGTGTTTCTAGTCTCTAGGTATTTTTTCTTGATTAGTTTTTGTTTATTATTTTTACATCTGTATAATTTGTATTGTGATTTTAGTTATTTTGTTATTTTATTAAATTTATTTGTGTAATTATTTACTTTCAGAGTTCACCCGGTCCCTTGAGTCCACTTGGGAGAACCAATGATATTGATGCCATAATTCATGTCATCAAAAACGCTGAGAAGTTTGTGTACATTGCGGTCATGGATTATATACCACTCACCATTTATACACCAAAAAAAAAGTAAGTTTACTTACTCATCTATAACTTTGCCGATTTCACCAAGGTTCTTTAATGCACTACTGCAAAATTTTACCACTGCTTACATCAACTCTTATGTGGCAGTTTATAGTTTAAACTAATTATTAATATGTTTAACAAAAAAAATTGAGCACAATGGTATCTCACAGTTTTATGTTTATTTTATATTTAATTAACGTAATTCATGTTAACACGCTCTACTGTTTGACATACTTCTCCGCCACTACCATTCGTAGTAGACAGTCATATCTTTAAATCTGTAGAGCAATTCACATACCTCGGTTCATTAATTACCAGTAACAATAACATCAGTCAAGGATGCAAAATGAACAGAAGAATTGTTGCTGCTAACAGATGCTACTTTGACCTACAGAGACACATGAAGTCCAGGTTGTTGTCAAGAAAGACCAATCTGACACTACCAGTGTGGACTCTTAGTACTTTTGAAAGATAGATCCTGCCGTGAATCTACGGAGCTGTTTGATAGGGTGGCGTGGGGAGAATCAGATACAATCACGAGCTGTATCAGCTTCATGATAATGACTTATCAGGATCGGGAGCCTCAGATGGCTTGGACATGTGGAAAGAATGAGCGAGCAGCTGCCCACCAGAAGGGTTCTTCACCATATACCAGAAGGTGTGAGGCGTTGGAGAAGACCCAAGCTGAGATGGATGGACTGTGTCCAGTGGGACCTGGGCTCTTTAAGCGTAGTCAATTGGAGACATAGAGCGGCTAGCAGATCGGAATGGCGAAGACATCTTTTGGAGACCTGGTCCCACTTTGGGACATGAAGCTGATGATTGGATTGGATTATATTTCATTATATCATTAACTTTATTAACAGTCTACTGTCATTAAAAACAATAGTGATTTTCGGTGGTCCACTCAATGATCTGAGCTCCGAATGGATGGAAATAGTTGATATTTGACATATATGTACCTTGGTGAAAAAGGCCACAAGTATCATTACATATTTATTTTGGTGTAACTATTTGAGACACAATTCATCTTATAATATCACATATCGCTTGATAACTTTCACAATCTCGTATCTCATAAAGCTGCATTCTCATATCCATAAATAAACAATGTTTTCAAAGGCTTAGAGAAATATAACAAATACAATTAATGAATTACTCAGATGCATCCTTAAAAGAACTTTCAATCCACATTAACAGAAAAATAAAAAAAAAATTGTTAGAGAAAGTTTAGATTAAGATTTAGATGGGTGGTGGCAGAAAGTTTAGTGCGCTGGGTTTGTAATCCAGTGGTCGCGAATTCGAATCCTGCCATTACCAATTTCGTTTAAAGAACAAGCATTTATGCTTAATTTAGGGAATGTATATGTACTTATTTTTACAAGGAAATATTCATTCTTTTTTTTAAAAAAGTCATGAAGGTTTTAGTGTATCCTACAAAATGATTCTCTGAGATACGAGGTTGTGAAAGTTATGAAGCGATATCTAATAATATCAAAATTTTATTTAATTGTAATGTAATGAAAACATACAATATCTTAAAAGTTTCAGTAATTTCAGTGGAACGTTTTTGAAGCTGAAGGCTTCTTCCTCCGGGCTAACTAAAACTTGTGGTTTATACAAAGAGACAGTATATTTTTATTTATTATGATTTCTTGTGCTGGGTTGTACTCAGATAAACACGTATTTGACTCTATACAGTTTATTTACAAGATATTTAATACAACATACAATGATAGGTATAACTAGATAATGCTACACGACTGTAGGTACTAAACGTGATGACCGTGAAATGCGGAACAGCCGACTGACCTCGTCCGTCGCTTATATACACACTACACGACACGCCTTCTCGCATGCCGTCTCTTTCACACACATCATCCAGATACCTCACATTTATTTTTAATTTGTAAAAATGTGCCACAGAGTAATAGCAAAATCGTATGAAGATAATTGTAATGATTTTGTATACAAAATTCTGACTCATTTGTATGAACAAATATTTCAAATAAACCCCCAAAATCAACAGAATTATTTGATATTTATGTGAAAAGTTTTGATGCAATGGTTTATTTTAATAATACTAACATCCGAAAATCCTAATTTTATATAATGTGTGTTTACATTACAAATTATTATTTTTTTCTTACTAGATATTGGCCGTACATTGACGATGCTATAAGGGCAGTGGCTGTAGAAGAGAATATCAAGGTGAAGATGCTGATAAGTTGGTGGAACCATTCACGTCCGGCTGAAGATTATTTCTTGAGATCACTCGTTGCCTTATCCAATTCATATCCTAAAGTTGATATTCAAGTGGTAATTTATTCATTTGTTTATATTTGATCATCCTGTTAAATTAATTTATAAAAAAATTATCAATATTATGACCCAATGCACAGTCCTAGGTACCTAAATACTAACTCCTAACCTCACTGGAGTATTTAGTATTCAAGTTTATTTATTTATTTTTTATTTAAGTACATATACGGCCTCTAGGCCATTATAAAATAAAAGTTAAAAATAAAACATAAAACTCGTATTAAACAACAATTAAAAAGTAAAACAACAGAATAATTAATTAATACACAATATTTATAACATTATTCCGCATCGACCTGACACTAGTTAGTGTAATCTATGCCTGACACTACTACAGGTACCTACAGAGTTGATGTCCCGCTCACACAGCACTACAGACACAGTGCGAGAAAGAGACACCAACTTCCACAATACCGCCGTAACAATTCTTTTAAGTTGCCCGGTCGATATCAAAATAAAACATTTTTTCCTTTTACAAATTTAAAATAATAAAATAATCATTATATAAATTCACAATCACAACAAATAGTAAACACTAAACAATTCAATTAGCAATTTATATCAAAATAAAAAGTAAAAAAACAAAATATAATATACACTAATTTATAAACGAAATTAATAGCAATAAATAATTGAATTAAACGACATTTAAATAACAGAATGAATAGTAATTTACAATTAAATCAAAATAAGACAAAATTCCAACCATATAAAACATTTTTTTTACAAATTTAAAATAATAGTAATAGAATAAAAACATTTTACCAATCAAATAAAAACATTTTTTTTACAAATTTATAATAATAATAGAATAAAAATACTATACCAATAAAATATATTTACAACATTTTTTTATTTAAAATAATAATAATAGAATAAAAACATTAAACCAATCAAATAAAAATATTTCCTTTTTTTCTTTAACAATTTAAAATAATAATAATAAAATAAAAACAAAAATATCAATCAATACATAATAAAAATATATATACATTTCAGGTTTCTTAATACATACCTAATCATGAACAATAATAATATCACTGCTGAGCTTCGAAACTGTCTGACAGTGCTCTCTTGAATAATGCTAAGGAGTCAGCAAAAATGTCAGTAAGATGACCATACATGTTACCAAGCCTATGTATTCTTATTATTGGAGAGTTATAAAGATAGTTTCTACAGACATTATCACAGTGAAATGTTACGATCTGCCTAGTACCTCGCATTGGGGTGCGGTACAAAATTAATTTTGTTAAATCTGGCGAGTCGTAAACATTTCTGACAATCTTGTAGAGCATTATTAAATCAGCGATTATTCTTCTGTCAGACAACCTCTGCAACCCAAGCAGCGACTGAATAAAGTCATAATTAAGTTCCTCAATCGGTATTTGAAGTTTAAAGTTGATATATCGGAAGAATTTATGTTGGACCTTTTCTATAGACTTTGAGTGGATTGTGTAATACGGTGACCACACTGGTGTGTTGTATTCCACCTGACTTCTAACCAAAGATACAAAAAGTAATTTTAACGAGTTAATTGATTTAAAATCCTTAGTTAGTCTCAGGATAAACCCCAGTAATTTTAAAGCCTTATTTGTAACGCTGTTTATGTGTGGAATGAAAGTAAGCCCTTCATCAAATATTACACCAAGATCTTTTATATTTGTCACACGTTCCAGCGATGTATTATTCAATCGGTATTCATACACAATAGGGTTTTTTACTCTGTGAAAGCTGATTATTTGACATTTTTGGGCATTTAAGAACAGTTTATTATTGTTACACCAGATCTCAAGATTCTCTAAATTTTTTTGAAGTACCAAACTGTCCTCAATGCTGTTTATTCTCTTATACATCTTTAAATCATCAGCAAAAAGCAAGCAGTTTACTCCGTCAAAGGATTTTATAATATCATTTATAAATAGAATAAATAGAACAAGCCCCAAATGACTACCCTGAGGCACACCACTAGATGTCACAAAACCATTACCCTCAACATTTTTCACTCTAACCACCATTTTTCTTGAACATAAATAACTTGACAGCCAATCATGAAGTGAACTATGAATTCCATACATTTTTATTTTTTGAAGAAGTATACTATGTGGCACTCTATCGAACGCCTTACTGAAATCAGTATAGACCAAGTCCACCTGAGATTTATTAGCAAATGCTTCCATAATATGATTTTCGTATATAATAAGGTTTGTCAATGTCGATCTTCCATTTATAAATCCATGTTGACAGGGGTTAATCAGGCCATTCAAAATAGGAGCAAGACTATCAAGAACTAGTGATTCAAAGAACTTAGGGATCGCTGATAAAATACTTATTGGCCTATAGTTGCAAATATTAGATTTTTCGCCCGTTTTATATATCGGAATAATAAAGCTAGCTTTCCAGTAATATGGAAAATATCCCAACTTCAAAGATTCATTAAAGAGTACATACAATGGGAAAGCCATATATGTACTACAGTTCTTTAAAAGATGATTTGGGATTCCATCAGGACCTGTGGGTTTTCTTACATCCAGTCTTTCAAGTCCCTTGACAATGTTCAGGAACTTCAACCTGCAGCTCCCTATCGAGACAGTCACCTCAGGATCGTGCAGGGTTGTTGAACCCAATCCAGTGTCAGGTACCAGCATGTTTCTAAAAAAATGTTCAAAATAACCACTTATCGTATGTAAGTCATCACTACCATTACCATTGTAGAACATTGTATCAGGAATTTGACTGTTATCCTTCCGCTGTGAATTTGCAAACTTCCACAAAGTTTTAGTGTGGTATTGGACCCCATTCTCGACTTCAGCCATGTAATTGTTGTAGCACTCTCTTGCCAGTTTCTTGCATTTTTTTCTTAAGTCAGAGAATACCTGGTAATCGTCAGCATTTCTTGTCTCCTTAAATTGTTTGTGGGCCTGTTTTTTATCTGTGATTAGAGATCTTATTTCATGATTGAACCATATTGGATATCCTTGTAACCATATACATGACTCAGATACATAGTTTTCAATAATTTGATTCAAAATATTATAAAATTTCTGCAATTTCTGATCCAAATCTAAATTATCATGGAGAAAAGACCAATTCACATCTCTCAAAAATATATTAATTGCAGTATAATTTGCTTTACTAAAATTTAAAAATTTGGTTACACGTGGTTTAAACTCTGGAATTGAACACATAGTACAAATTTCCAAGGGAGGATGATATTTATCTTCAGGTAATAAAACTTCACTAGACATCTCTACAGTCAGTCTCATTTCATTTGTTATGACTAAATCTAATAATTTACCATAACAGTTTGTATTAAAATTGTTTTGCACTAATCCTAAAAAGTTTAACATTTCAATTATTTCTTTAGATCTGGCACATTCACTCATACAGTTTGTGTCATCATGTACCAGGTGATTACGATCATGCTCGAACTCAAATTTTCTTTCTAGACTGTCTTCAAAATTCTGTGACCATCGAATATTGGGAAGGTTGTAATCGCCAGTTAGCACAAATTTAGCTTTGGGATATCTTGTGAGAAGAGATTCCACATCTTCAGAGTGTTGCTTATATTTTGAGATGTCTGCTCCGGGTGGGATGTATACACACCCAAGAACTACTCCCGCCGATGGAACGTCTACATAAACAAATATTTGTTCTATAGTGCTTCCGGAAACTGATATTCTTTTTGCCTTAAGATTATCTCTAACAGCTATGAGAACTCCTCCCCCCCTTGTTTTATTACTGTTATGTTGGTTACGATCTTGACGAAATACATTAAACCCCATAAAACCAATCTCAGAGGTGAGGACATCCTGGTCCAACCATGTCTCCGTTAACATTATCACCTGATGATTGAGAGTAGATATATTCACTTTTAAGTCTGTTAGCTTTGTCTTGACCCCACGAACATTTTGGCAGTAGCAATACAATTGGCAATTCAGTTTTTTGTATATTTATGGTGAGTGACAGCAATTCTTGGTGTTGAGTTTATGAACTTCACCGTTAAATTTGTTTCACCTGTCTTCCTTCTTTCTTCCACCTCCTTCCACAGATCTGAAAGTTCCCTACGTTGGCTCTCTGTGAGGTCGCGCTTTATGCGAATTTCTTTTCGTATTCTACCCTTATTCTGCATAATGAATTTGGCCTGTTCACTTGATTCCAGTTCAATTTTTATTGGTCGTACTTTATCTTCCAGTTTTCTTCCGATTCTATGTAACTTAGTTATTTTCAGGGTACCACCTTCATCGACATCTTTTAACAAATGTGTCACAGTGTTGGCATCATCATTCATGCCATTAAATGAGAGATCGGAGTTACTCTCTGGTACGTTAAACAATAAAACATTTTTACTTCTGATTTTTCTTTCCTCCATCTCATTTATGGCATCTATCATCAAGGTTGGTGACATGGCCGACGTGGTTTCGCCCATATTGTTTTTAGAGGCCATAATGTTCTTCAAACTAGTGTTTTCGCCTTCCAAGTTAGCAATTGCATTGCAGAGACATCACTAACTAAATACTACACCAAACTTAAGGTCGATGGCGTAGAATTTCACATTGTTGCGTATAAAGAAAAGAAATAGATAGCTTTCTATAGGCTTAGACTGACGTTTAAAATGTTTTTTTTTTGTTATAACAACACAAACATATATAACCAAGCTCACACTGACAGCTTGATGTCACGATTCTTCTGAATTTCCAGCGAATTTTCGGCATTTCGTATGGATCGCTGAATACTCTTTTTGGTATTTGATTTGACAAGATTACCAAATACATATTTGATGAAGTCTCTAAAGTCATAATCCATCGAAAATATCTTGTATTTTAGTATTAAAGCACTCGTAATGTTCCTCGAGATCAACCTTACTTTTTGATAATTCGAAAATGTTAGTTTACGTCGACTCACATGCGCTAAGTATTTAGATATGTCTCTGCAATGCAATTCTCATACAAAAACTTCGTAGCATCCTCCAGTTAGGAAGTCACGTGATCTCCTAACTTAAGTGAGCGACTGTAGAATGAAAATATGGTTAGTATTTAGAATTTATTATTTTGGAAGGACTCTGCATTCGGACATATGTCCTATTTTACTGTGAATTTGGAACAATTTATTTTAAAATATAATTATTATTTTTGACAAATATTTTTACAGAAACGTTTTGTTGTACCAGCCACTAGTGAACAGCGAAAGATTCCATACGCTCGAGTCAATCACAATAAGTATATGGTTACTGACAAAATTGCGTATATTGGAACGTCCAATTGGTCGGGAGATTACTTTGAGAACACAGCAGGCGTCGGTCTAATAGTCGAAGAACCGGATACATGGGACAGACAAGACAATGAAACTGAAGTCAGCGTAAGACAACAATTGCAGGATGTATTTGAACGTGATTGGGAATCACCGTATGCAGTGCCTTTAATTAAAGCTTATATTTAAAAAGTAATAATAATATGAAACGTAATAAATATTTTTCACATGTATACAAGTAGTCTTATTAATAATACTGTCTTATAAACTTTTTATAACCTAATATGTCATCTCGATAATCTTCATTTTTTTATAAGAAGTGCATTATATCTATAAAGATGAATTTTAATCCATCAACTTTGTATGGTGATTGATCAATATATTTTTACGATGAATCATACCAAAGTCAAGTATGAACAAACTATATAAGATAGTATGGTAGAATTAGAATCTACTAATGATTTTATAAATTAAAGAAGATTTAAAAAATGACACACCATTAGAAAAATGATAGACATCCTTTAAAAAAGAAAAAAAGTATTTATCTTAACCATAGACTTTTATATTTATTACCCCTATAATATTCTGATGGTGTATTTTTTAGATATTCAATTTATTAAAGGTATTTTTGCAGTTTGGTGAGCAAAAATTGTACGGGGTAATTTGTGAGTGATTCATCTTATTTTTCAATTTCTTTATCAGAAAATATATCAAATATGTAATTCATTCCTCATAAAAGAATATGAACATGTATGGAAATGTAATATGCAAATACATATTTATTTAGGACACTCTTTTAAACGATACTCCGTTTATGTTATTATATACGTTTATGATATTTATAAGACCAAAAAAATATATGTTCAATTGTGTTATCATTAAATTGAAACCAATATGTTGCCAATTATTCAATGATTTTATTGAATTTTTAATGGATGTAGTTTTTTTAACTTGGTCAATTCATTTATCAAACCAGTCCTCCATTTCATTGGTTCAAATTTGTCTTCCTTGTAATTAATTATTTTTTGTTTGTTAAGGTTAAGATTTTCATCATGTACCACGAGATAATTTAGGTAGCATTTTTACTCCATTCACACTGATTCAAATACATCTTAAATTGCTATGTATACGTAGTCATTGGCTACAAACATTAGCAAATTATTTTACTTTAAATAACTATTTGCTTAATGTAAAACTTGTATTTGATTTCTTATTCTTGACCACTATTTTACTAGCCATGAATAGATATTATTAGCAATTGCCTGATTTTTTAAATATGCATTTTGTTGATTTTAGGTTGTATTAAACTGTATTTTTTAAAATGAAGGTACATTAATGTTATTATTTTTTCATATTATTGATACATACCTAATTAAAATAATTATCATTCATTTTATCAGAATTCTATCGATAAAATTTTACTAAATTGAATATAATAATAACATGCATTAATAACCTAGTTTAATATTTAGCATAATATGCAATAATTCTTTACTTATTTTGAATGAATTAAAAAAATTACAATGTTGCCAAACGTGCAGTGCATACTTTTTGTTCTAGTATTACATTATTGGAATGAGAAGGGAAAGTTGACCTACAGAGATATATGACATGACCATGAAATATGAGAATATATCTTATTTCAAGAATGTGGATATCAAGACAGATGAATTAACAAGAAATGATGCATGTCACCAGGATAGGAATTAGTTCTATCTGCTTAGCACATTAGGAATATAAACATTGACAAATAACTTGAGAAATTTCAGAGAGAGGGGACGGTTTGCACAGATACCAACCAAACAAAAAACCCCAAGTTGTGCTATACACAGCCCATGTGATTTCTCAAGTTATTTGCCAAGTAGTGATGGTATCTTATATACATATGTATTATTATGCTGACAGTATTTTATCTAGATATCTATGACTTGACGATAAATAAATTCTTTAAAATTATATATGTAATTTTGCCATCTTTATAAATCCTCATAATAATTTAGATTTTTTATTAAAAATTGTATCAGTAAGAATTATTTTTAGTGTGAAATAAAACTCATGTATTATATATTATGTCAATAAAATAAATGCACAAAAATGAAGGTATTAAGAATGCACAAAATGTTATACAAACATTTAAAAATATTTGTTTATAATAATTTATGAATTACTTATAAAATATTTTGGAATAGTTTTAATTTTGTTTGGTTTGTTTAGGTACTCATTTATATAAGTTTGCCAATCCTGGGGGGCAAGTCTGGTTCGACCGGCGAAATCAAAACCCTAGTGATTACCCATATCATGGATATAATTATTGTATGGAGTTCTATGACATCTAAAGATATTGTAGAACTCCATATAATAATTATATCCATGATATGGGTAATCACTAGGGTTTTGATTTCGCTGATTGAACCAGACTTGCCCCCCTGATTATAACAGAAAAATAGATTTATTATAAATATGACATTTAAAATGGACGAATTTATCAAGAAGTTCATAACATAATGTATGCAAATCTGAAATTTTGATTATATTCTGATATGATGATTTGTTTAAACAATCGTGATAATATCTTGCTCAAAAATATCAATTCATATTGTGTAAACAAGTGATCTCATCGCGCTGTGCAAGTTTTAACAAGTTAGTTTGAATTTTGCTTTAAGATATAATACGCTGTGACAACAAATAAATAAAAAATAAAAATAATTAGTAAATCATTATGATTTAATATTTATATTGTAGTTTCATTTAGAAGGGAAGATATTGTCTATCATTTGATGTATATTTTTTAAAATCAGATGATAAACCTAAGACCTTGTTATCATTTATCAATATTGTAATTTATCAAATATAGTTTATAATGAATTGAATCTTTGTTCATGTTTTAAAATGTTTTTTATTCCACCATTGGTTTTAAGGCATACATTATAAATTTTAATTACAATTAAAAGTTATATTCACATTTTCATAAGAAACTGTAGGATAACTGAGAATTATATTTGAGGAATATTTATTAAAATTTTTAAAACAAATTTATTTTCATGAAAAAAATCACTGATAGCTATTTCACTCAATTGTATTGTCGATTCATTTTGATTTGATTACATATAATAACAGTGAATATGGCGAATTCTCGATAAATTTCTAAAAAAAAAAATAGTTGAGTTTCCTTGTAGATGCAGGTCTGCCTGGCATAAATCCGTGCTGTTCTGTTCCATGAATATTTTTCTCTCTGACGAAGGCCCGCATCTGATCAACAATAATCCTCTCCATACACTTACACAGGACACTTGTTAAACTGATAGGATGGTAATTGCTCAGATCCAGTCTGTTTCCCTTGTAGTTTGGTGTGATAGTTGCCCTCATCCATTCCGTATGGAGCCTTCCGGTGTTGTATGAGTTTCTCATCAAATGTATGATAGTTGACAGGGACATGGCACATATCTTCAAGACAATTGGAGGAATATTGTCTGATCTCATGGATGAGTGATCGTCGAGGTAACAGTATTTTTTTATGAGTTCTTCAGAGAAATTAATGTCGCACAGTGTGGTATTAACTTTTTGAATTCCTTCAACCTCTAGGAGTGGACCATCTTGTTCTCTTATAAACACCTTCTGAAACTGATCTGCAAATATATTTGCCATCTCATCTCTTATGTTTAAGATTAGTTGCTTGTTCCCATATTTTCTTACGCATAAGCTTGTAATGGGTATACATCGCATAGTGCCTGTAATTTCTTGAGATTTCTATTAATAAAGTTGATTTTTTGCCAAGTAAGTGTAAGTATTAAAATTTTCTTGTATTGATTGTAAAATATTACAACATGGCAATGAAAACGCCTTTTTTGTGCAGGGTAAAATGAAAGTCATTGTTTCAGAATATTTAAGTAGGTATAATTATAGTCATTTTATTATAAATTAAAATTTAATGCATAAATAAGTTTTATGTCTATTGCAGAATATTAATTTAAGCAAATTGAAATGTGCTTTCATCATATATTATAGTAATGTATTGTTAGATGTTCGTTTTTAATAAATATTCTGTGTGAAGATTTGTTTCATTATTAATTCATTGTAACTAATTTGTCACAAAGCGGGTTATTTAGGTAAGATGCGCATGGAAGCTTAAATTCATCGGCCGATAGTGGAATCGGCAGGCACGCATGAAGCGATTGAATCATCGGCCGATCGGTTCTAACGCGCATGGAAGCTCATAGAATCGTACGATTGGAAATAACACGGCGGTCAACATTAATATTATATTTAAAATACAATATATATATATTCATAAGTTTTAATATATATGACTGTATTTTGTAATATAATAATATGATAGTATTGTAAGCTAATAATTGATGTATGGAGATGATAATTGTTATATTTAATATACATATATTTGAAAAAATAAAATACAACATATGATTAGGTATATGTTTTTTTGAAGGATCATGTGTTTGTGCTCTTGTCCTCAAAATGTGTAAAAAGAAACGTCAAAAAAGTACTGGGTTCATCCGCTAATAAGTGCTAGATTACTGAAATGACAATTTGCCCGGTCCTACGAAGATTTAAGATCACACCCTGAGAAGTTATTAACTACACCAGAATGTCAGTCAATAGTTTCGATATGTTAATGTACTTCTCGATCTACTGCGCTCGGACGATTAAATTATCGGTGAGCATGCGCCATGCGCGCCCTCTCATACAACAGGATTGGTTACAAAAAAATCGGCCGATTTTTTCGTGTCTCATGCGCGCTTTTACATGTAATTCGTATGTTGTAGCTCACCGATAATTAATCGGCCAATGAAATAAGCTTTCATGCGCACTTACCTTTAAAATTATTAATATTATCAGAATTTACTTTCTGGTAAATTTTTATCTTTTTAAAAAATACAAATGACATGGTTATAACCACTAGTTGGGTTTTTTATTCGAAGCGTACCGTTTACTCGTCAGCATGGATATCAACTAACTCTCTATGCTTGTATCACTGCCATTGGAGCTGTTGGTGCGTGGTGGAAGCAGAGGGGTTGAGTGAGGTAGTAACGGGAGCAGGGTCAATTTTTCTAGAGGGAACATATTAATGAATGGACAATTTGTTGAAATGCCTTTATTTATTGCTTTCCTAATTTCTAGTACTTCTAAATTATCCAATCTGTGACCCTGCTTGTGAACATGTAAAATTTGAAAAGTTATTACTCAGAAAAGTTATTACTCTTTAATCATCGTATTTGTTCTTTAATTCGCTTATCAAAGCTTCTCCCCGTTTTACCTACCAAACAGAGTTTTTTTTTGCGGGTGGCAGTTCTTTAAGAAAAACACACTTAGGCAATTGGCTCTTTGTGATACCACAAATGGTGCTGTCCTCCCACTCACTCATACCCCTTGAACCAGCCTGAGTGGCTAATGAATGTCATAATGTCTCCGATTTCGGCAGACGCTATGTCAATTAGATCATCATTGAAGAAACTTCCTAAAAAGCTTCTCCTAACTCTAGAGAGAGCAGGACAGTGACAGAGGAAGTGGACCACTGTCTCCTTCTCCTCGTCCTGGCATGCTCTGCAGTAATCGTATGCCTCCAGCCCTAGCCTTCTGGGATGCTTTCCTATAACCCAGTGTCCCTTTAATACTGATATGACTCTGGCGAGTGAGTCTCTTCTGAACAAGAGTATTTCTCTGGTTCTTCTGATATCATATTTTGGCCATGTTTGTTTGACAATGGAGCATGTGCTTTCCTCAGACCACCTCTGGTTAGCACTAGCAGTCATTTTCTCACTGACCCGGAGTTTACATGTTGCCATGGGGACTCCAGGCCATCTAGAGATACCAGGGTACCTGCTCTGGCATGTTAATCTGCCCTACAATTCCCCACTATATTACTGTGACCCGGTACCCACATGATATTATGTAGATTGAACTGCTCCGCTGCCCCATTGTAAGATGCTGCGGCAGTTCAGGGCCTCTTAGAAGTCATACTTACGCCTTTTAAGGTTTTAATAGCCACTTGGCTGTCTACGAATACGAATAATGCTGTTTGATACTGCATTGCCCCATTCTACTGCTTTTGGATTGCCAAGATCTCTGCTTGAAAAACACTACAGTGGTCCGGCAAAAGAAATATTAATATTAAATTGCTCAGAAAAGACTCCTCCGCCCACCTTACCTTCCAGTTTTGACCCATCAGTGTATAACACCTGGACTTCACCATGGTGGATCAAACTCTCTTTCCATATTTCCCGCAAGGGGATTTGGGTTGAGAACTTGTTCTCGAAGAAGGGTTTGGGAATGACGTAGTCGATACCTTCAGATGGTTTTTTGAATTCCTGAAGATTTTTTTTATTTTTTTACTTACAAAATAACCACATCACACAAAATTTTTATAAACAAAGATTTTTCAAAAGACTAGTAAAATTATGTATAAAAGAATTTATTGAAGAACGACAATTAATAATAATGAAAGTAGTGTGTTCTATGATGTGCTCTGTCTTTCAATCTATATAATAGAAGTCATTTATTATAAAACAATAGGTACAATTATCAATTATAGGTACAAAGTCTGATCTGACCGGCGAAATTAAAACCCTAGTGATTACCATAGATTTTTATTATAATATACTAGATGTAGTACTCCGTGTAAAAAGTGAGTCATGGAATATCGCGCGTTTGACGTTTTGGTTGGCAACATATTTCAGTTTTCCTTACATTTCAAAACATCCTAGATAACTGTTCTCTAAACCTTGATATAAAGAGGCTGGGAAGAAATACATTGGTCCCACGTTGGGAGCCAAATTGATGTAAGGAGGCTTGGAAGAAATATATTGGTCCCACGTTGGGACGCGAAATCGATAACCGAAGAGGCTGAAAAAAATACTTATCCCACGTTGGGACGCGAAATTGATATATAAAAAATGCTGAAAAGAATACTTCTATTAAAACAAACATTATCGGCTCTCATGTGTTTGAAAAGAAAAATACATAACATACAGGCATGGCAAAAATAATTATAAATTGGAAAGATCTTACCAAACTGCTCTCCAACCAGAACTGCAAGGAAGCACTTACACTTTAACACTTAATTACTATTTATAACTTAGAAACTATCTTATAATCACCCCTCGTTGATAATGGTATCCGAAAGAATTTTTTTATTAATACTTATAATCACCCCTCGATGATAGATAGAGAACGTTAAAAAAGAACTTAATCACTACTTTATACAATTAATATATGAACAAGGCCTGGGGACCCGTTATAAGCCGTTCCTATAATTAATAAAAGAAATACATTAGGCCAAAATAAAATAATGGTTATTGTGTTTCTTTGATATTATAATGCATGGAAACATATCGATCACAATACTTATGGAAGTATCAACCTTAATAATAAAAATGTTTTTTAGACAAGTAAATCCGAAAACAATTCACATTAGTCGTTATTCTCTATAGAAAAACGATGTGGTCTGGAGCCAAAACGTTAAAAATCCCCCGGAAAAATGACTCACTTTGATTCATACAAAATTTGCTAACTACGACATCTAGTATATTATAATAAAAATCTATGGTGATTACCCATATCATGGGTATAATTATCATATGGAGTTCTATGACTTCTAAATATATTGTGATTACCCATATCATGGATATAATTATCATATGGAGTTCTATGACTTCTGAAGATATTGTGATTACCCATATCATGGATATAATTATCATATTATGGAGTTCTATGACTTCTAAAGATATTGTGATTACCCATATCATGGATATAATTATCATATGGAGTTCTATGACTTCTGAAGATATTGTGATTACCCATATCATGGATATAATTATCATATTATGGAGTTCTATGACTTCTAAAGATATTGTAGAACTCCATATAATAATTATATCCATGATATGGGTAATCGTGAGGGTTTTGATTTCGCCCGGTGAACCAGACTTGCCCCCAAAGGTTGTTATAACTAGTATCATACCTTCATGGTTATAACTAGGGCCCGGATTAATATGTAAATACATATTAATAATTTACAAGATTTTCGGTCTCGTATGTGTTCTCTACCTAGATTATTATGTCCAAGACTCAAGTCTGCGCTTTTCACTTACGCAATAGAGAAGCAGAAAGAAAACTGAGAGTTCGGTGGCAAGGACATGAATTAGAGCACAGCGACGCACCTAAGTATTTAGGCATTTGCCTTGACCGCTCACTGACATTCAGGGGACACTGTGTAGAGGTCGAGGCCAAGGTATGCTCCCGAAACAACATTATCAGGAAACTTACAAGCACTAAATGGGGAGCACAACCTCATGTCCTCCGAACCTCGGCCCTAGCACTATGTTTCTCTGCCGCTGAATATGCTGCACCAGTTTGGTACAATTCAGCGCACGCAAAGAGAGTAGATGTGGCAATAAACGAAACAACCAGAATAATATCTGGCTGCCTAAAACCAACTGCAATTAAAGAAATGTATCCAATTGTAGGTATTGTCCCCCCCCGAAATCAGACGGCGTGTTGCAGCGGAAACCGAACGGAGCAAGCTTAATTCTGACCCTAGACACCCCATGCATGGATCTCAGACGCGTCAGTGTAGACTGAAGTCAAGGAAGAGTTTCCTGGAATCGACTTCTCCTGTGGTTGAACCACCCGGGGCCCGAAGGCTGTCATTGTGGCGTGCATAGAGTGCCAGTCCCACACACTTACCTCCAGCCGAGGAGATGTCAGTGGGACACAACTTACCATATGCAACATGGAGGGCACTCAACAGACTAAGAACAGGCGTCACCCGCTGCTACAGTAACCTCAAAAAATGGGGCTACAGAGAGGAAGATACCTGTGAGTGTGGCACTGTGCAGGACAACTCGCACCTTCTCTCATGCCCCTTGATTGGAGTTACATGTACACATGAAGACACCGTGACAGTGAAGGAAAGCGGCATACGGGTGGCCGAGCACTGGAGTTTTCTAATTTGATGGTGTTCCGGACACGGAAAGTAAGTATTATATATAGATTGTGTAAAACTATTTTTTATTTTCCATATTTTTCTATATTTCATGGTTAAGTTCATATTTTACAAAAAAATATCACAATCATCCATATTTTTGATTTTTATATCATAAAACATGAGTTAGTTCACAAAAATTGATATAATTTTACATGTTTGGATTCTCGCCACCACACAGTCGCGCGTGTTTCATTTCTCTCACGCATTATTCCATATAATCTGTGCATTATTCGTCGTAATTTGATTTGTGATTCTCTAAATTCGTAAATTCATTTATTCCACATTGTCTGCCCCCGCGCCGCGGTCAGTATTACTCTGTGGTCCTCCGTTACCAATGCCCACTCGTAGGAGATTATATTTTGATTGAATAAATAAATTATATATAATCGGTTGTTTTATTTCTCGTATACTTCTCAAGATGTGTGCGGTTGAGCTTCTGGTACGATGTAGTCGTGAACTTCTCCGTGCGTTCCTACTTTGTTTATGTCTTGCCAGAAAGATCCGTCGACGTATGTTGGTTCAATCAGTTTCCTTTCGGAATCGCATATTGTAAATTCTGTTTTTCCATATCGTCACAACTCCATCTTTGACCTTGGGTTTTTCGAGCCATCTCTGTCTCACGTCCAAGTTGTATTTGTTGTTGTGTTCGTCTCTGTCCGGGAACGGCCGAAGTAAATTTTTTTAAAAAAAAAATTAATATGTCCTTGTTAAACAAGTACATATACATCTTACCTACCTACAACCTACGTCCCCTAAAATAAGCATAAATGCTTGTCGTTTTGACTCCCAGCATTTCGGCGTTTCTCGTATAGATGTTTTGTCCCGTCCATCCTGGGTCGTTTTCGTCCAGTTGAGGTTCGTGGTCCAGTCCTACGATCAGTAGTCCTCCAGCTCCGAACGCGTTGAGTCATTTTTTCTTTTGGGCCAGCAGTCCGATCGAGTACGTGTTTGGTTGTGGGAACTTGTTGTCAGTCACGAGAACGTTCATTCTGTGGCTGAATCCTTTGATGACGATTTCCATATTATTGCATATGGTACGCTGCTTACCTTTACAGAACTGTGGCGGGCGAAGCCAACTGGCCTTTTCCCCCGCCAGGCGACCCGACCGTTGTAACCCGTCGCTCGACGAAGCGACGGCGGCGCGGGCTATCTTCTGCCGGCTCCCGCCCAGTCAAGTTGTTGCACCTCGTCTTCTTAATTTCTGTTCGCGTACCTTCGTAGTCGTAATTAATCTTAATCAATCTTTAAATACTTTGTAATTATAATAAGTTTGTGTCAAAATATACTGCCTTGTAAGTAACTCATCTTTCATTATATTGAAATACCCACTGCTCTCATAATATCTGTTTAATATTGTGCATCTCTATGCTATACAATTACTACCGGTAACGTATAGTATATTGGGGGACGATTTGTCCATATTACACGTGTGGATAAATCGTGAAAAAGGTACACGTCGATTGGTTCGATCCCAATCCAAACGTGAGAAAGGTTCATTCGTCCGGCGGTTCGATTCTGCCCAAACGGATAAAGTGGAACAGGGCTTCAAACCCTCAGTGTCTTTCCACGAGAGCCATACCTCCAAGGCCTCCCAAATAAGGTAATCAATACCATATAGCTCTCAGCATATTAGCCCCCCATATTGGTGACCCCGACGTGATTTGAACACGCAACCTTCTGATTTAACAAAAGCGTCCTTGGGATGATGAAGAAGGTTGACATTCAACAGTGGTTTACTACAGTCGATTCTTTAATATAAGTAGTACTATATTAAAGAATCAAATGATTGGTAGCAGAGTAATAAAGTGATGACAATTTCGAACCCCACACACTAGCTGCCTCAACCAATTTTTTCAACTATAGGACATGTATTTATGCTTAATTTAGGGAATGTAGGTATATGTACTTATTTAACAAAGACATATTCTTTTTTATATAAAAGAAAGTAGATTAGATTAGTTCCTGGGGCCTGAGTCAAATTGTCAAATGCTGTTCACTTACATAAAGCGCTTTTTTTTGTAGGGGATTTAATTTTTGCTGTAGACAAATGTCAAGTTCCATACAAAAAAAATAGCGCTTTAGCAATCAGCATTTGACAATATAACTCAGGGGCTTTATGCTCACAGTACATACTCAAAAGACAAGCACCTGTTATCGTTTATTAAAAATAAATTATTTTTCACAGAAAAACACACCAAGCAGGAATTATCACTACACCCTCATAAATTCCCTAAAAATAAGTATTTTTTTTACAAATTGTGCATGAAATCTCTTATGGCAGGATTCAAATGTGGTTCCATTGGGTTACACGTTCAGTGCACTAACCACTCTCTTATTTTTCATAGTTAAATAAAAATGAATAAAATAAAAGAAAGATAACTGTAAAATATTATATTTAATATTGACAAATATTTGCTACAATACCATACTGTATTAAGTTCATCAGTGTCCAGTTTGTATGTAGCATTTTTATTTATTACAAATTAATAAAAAAGTATATGTCTATTCATTCCATTCACTATAATTATCTTAATCAACACACATCTTAATCTAAAATTTTATAACTGTACAAAGACATGTTATGATATATGTTTTCTTTAAACATAACAAGTATTTCAATATGGAAAAATATAAATAACTTTAAAGCAAAATGACACAGATTAACACTAGTGTACTCAGGGGTGGATCTACTTAAGGGCTTTTTGGGCTGCAGCCCAGGGCCCCGTGGATGTTAAAAGCCCCCAGCTTCCATTGAAAATAGACAATATTGTGAAGAAAAAAAATCATAATGCTGGCAACCTTGTGATCAACCCGTGTGCGCGTCTATCGAAGGGAACAGGAAATTTCCGTTTCAAAGGAATCATGGCAACCCCTGTTTCTCTCAAACCTGTGCAGCCGAAAGCAGATAGTTTCGCGGAATGACAGAAAGGTCATAAAATGAGCTGTCAATACGACATTCACCAACTATTTCGCAGGGTGTCCGGTTGACTTTTGAGCGATCAACCGAGGTCTATCTGAACGGCACGGTGTGATCACTGACAGTCAAAACACACTTTTTTGACAAAATTGCAATCAGTTGAGTAATTAGAATTAGAATAATGTAAAATTAGAGAAATGTAAATTTTGTTATGATCAATGTGCACCTATTGGACAGGTATTTCTGTGTGGATGTGTAAGTGTTTGCTTTGTGCACTAGCGCAAAAAAATAGGTAGGCCCCAAATTAGTACTAGCCCAGGGTCCGCCTCTGAGTGTACTGGATATCTATTCTCTAATCTCGCACAGTATATATCACCTAAAAAATGTTGTATAATAGGTTTTTAGTCTACTCTTGAAATAAGAGGCAACACAGCATTTAGGATGTGTTTGAAATATTTTTTATGTGTATTTGTCATTTCTTCTGTTGTAGTCAAAACAGAAGCTTTTTAGTTATTAATATAATGTAAGAAAAAATTAAAAACTTTAGGAAACAAGTCAAAAAATATCTAATTACAATGGTATTAACACAAATACGCTAAGTACTCATTTGCAAATAAAGAGTAAGAATTTTGACTGTGAAATATTAATTAGAATATAAATACAAATCAAGAAATATTATGATAAGTAAAGAAGGAACAATAACAAACTTATTTTTGGAAATTCGTTACAAAGTAAAGTACAAAATGGGAACATTTACAAAACTTTTTAATGGAATACATATACTAACAAAGTGAAAGCATCCAATATTTTAAAATTGTTTCGTCGTCCATGAATATTGTTATATTACCTACTGTTAAATAATAGATAAAATAACTAATTCGTGGAATTACCATTGTGAATACGAAAATACTTATTGATACAGATGCTTGTCTTAGGTAAATGCAATATGGCGGCCATTTCTAACAGATAAAATCATGCGACATAGAATGTAGACCGGTCCTATACCACTTTTCAAAATCTCAAATGATTTTCATTCGACTATGTCCCATGCGAGACTCGAGAATAGCATTTTCTAGAAATTATGTAATAATATGTCATATACAACATTAGTAGTACGAGATTGGAGAATAGAGTCCTAGGTGCCCGAGAAGCAAGAAATAAAATACAAAACCAGAGAAAAGAAAAAATAAAACAAACAAAAGTGCATTGTCAATAAACATATAGCAAAGACACAGATTATAGCACCTCAAGATGCTCTACGGGAATGTCAAATCAGAAAGGGTAAATTCTGCTTAGTAAAGAGAGCATTGCAATTTTCATAACATGAAATAACACATTCTCTTTGCCCAATTAATTAAATCAATACTCTGATTCAAGACTGAATTACCACAAGCGATTCAACTTTATTTTGCATACAAATATTTCACACATAGATAATTTTTAAGTTTTTAGCCGTGCGTTGTACTGTCTTCGACAAAGTCTCTGGCTTCTTCTTTTGTGACACATTCAACGTGAGACACTTTGTTACGAAACTTGACTCCGTAAAATTTGTGAGCGTGCTCCAGGAGCTCCGGTCTGAAAGTGGTCGTGATGAATTGAGCCGAGGAGCTCAGCTCGTGGATCATGTCCGCTATGGCTCGTCTGTGTTGAGCATCCAATGCCTTAAGAATAAAAATAAATCTATCAATAACAGTTTTTAGTCAAAATATGGTTTAAATTCTATGTTTCACTTTTGAAAAGGCCTGGATTACGAACCTGGAGGTAAAATAGCTATTCTGCGTGGGCTGGTAATGGATATTTTTATTATTTTTTTGTTGTTGTTAATTTAATAACATGACAGACTAGAGCAACTGAATCAGGAAGATCTTTGTTAAATTGTATTTTCAGACTGACATGGTACGAGCATAATAGCTTATGTTTTTGACACCACTGATCACAGAAAAAATTGTAAAACATAAATAGTAAAAGTAGTAAAGGTAGCAAAATTGAGATGGTTCGGAACCGCAGAAAGCTGAAATAATTTGTTCTGGGGGGCAAGTCTGGTCCAACCGGCAAAATCAAAACCCTCACGATTACCCATATCATGGATATAACTATTACATGGAGTTCTATAATATCTATAGATGTCATAGGGCCGGTATTACAGTCTCAGTTTAAGAGCTAAACTCAAGTTTTACAAAAATATAGCGTATTACAGTGTCCGTTTAGGCCTAATCTTCCCTCAAATACGTCACTAAAACGACAAATATTTAACTCAACGTTTCTGGCGGATTAAGTACTTAACGGTGAGTCAACTGTCATTTGCTAGGCAACGCGTGTAGTTTCAGTGTTCTATCACTAGAGGTGTTAGTTGTATCGACGGTAGCGCCACACAACAAAACAAACTGACAGCCATATTGAACGAACATGGGCATTTAAAAGCAGTATTTTGGTGAAAAAAATTAAATTTACCATGTTGGATAGTAAAAAAATAGTATTTCAAGTCGTAGCGTCCCGTTTTGTAGTTGGTATTATTTGAGGTTATTTAAAATTTGACAGATAATAACCACAGAAAAAGTAAAATATGTCTATAATATAAGATTTAGTAACTGACATGTCATATTGCACTGTAATACGGATATGGATTCAATCTCCCCTTAACATTAATCTTGAGTTTAACAAACTCAATGAGTTGAGGGCCGACTGTAATACCGGGCCATAGAACTCCATATGATAATTATATCCATGATATGGGTAATCACGAGGGTTTCGATTTCGCTGGTTGGACCAGACTTACCCCCCTGATGAAGTTTTATTTGAACGATCAGGAGGAATATATTATTGGTAATATTAAATCTAATTAATGACTTTTGGCAAAATATGTATCTTTATTCATCATATATAACATATCTTAAACAGCAGTGAAATATATTTCACTTTACCTGATCAATTTCATCAAACAAGTAGAATGGTGCTGGGTCACATTTCTGTATGGCAAAGATTAATGCCAGGGCAACAAGAGATTTCTGTCCTCCTGATAGTTGATTCATCTCTCTCATCTCTGCATCGCCTCCAGTAAACGATACCTTTATACCTACTCCGACAAACTGCTCGGCATTTGCGTGCTAGAGAAATAATTAAAAAAATAAGATAGTTTTGTTATATGCACCAGAAAAATCCTATAGCTGTGAGCAATAATCACATAGTCAAAACTGTGCCTTCATTTCATTATTGAGATAATTAAGAAAAAGCACTTGCTTTTCTGTAACGAGATTGAATATAAAACGGTTATAAAACATCTAAATTTATGTAAATTTCCTTATAAAATTTTTACATTTTATAAATACGAAAAACGCCAAGTTATACTTGCAAATGTATATTATTCGTGTAAAAATGCACCTCTGAAATTGAAATAAACAAATATTTGCTTACGAAAAAGCACATATTTTGGCGTCTCATTCGTGACAAATTTTGTAGAAAAATTTACAAAAAAATGATATAATAGAACATTAAAAAGTATATTGTTGATTTTCCTAGGTTAATCACTGGTCGCAAAGGAAGCGATATGCAGAATATTTAACCAGATCAAATATACTTAAGGAAATCAAACACTTCATAATATAAAAATACTATAAATGTGAATTTTATCCCCATACAAAAAAATACATGTCAGCATTATTATGTAAGTATCAAAAGTAGAAAGTTTGGCACAACAAAACAAAATGAATTGGCGCTATTAGATCCTCACAAGCGCGGGAGAGTAGATTTGGTCTGTGATTTTCGGTAAATTATGATGGTTCAAGTTCTTAAAATTGTTCAGCTGATACATCGACAGATGTCATGAAGAAAAATATGTGAGTAATTTCTGTACAATCTTTTTCTTAATCGAGTATGAATTTACTGAGATAAGGTTCTAAATTCAGTGTAGCACTACTTCATGCATAACACTTGGCCTGTAGGCACATGACTGTCACCTATAAATGATACTTGTTTTAATACAGTGTAAACAAACTCAATGAGAAAGCATATTAATACCTCTGGTCGAATTTCAACCCCGTTTTCATTTGCCGTCCTCATTATGAGACTACCTCGTCCCTGTGGCACCAGCTTCTTGAAAACCTCTGTGAAGTTTTTGCTGACTTGCTTGAACGTCAATTGAATGGCTTCGAGCTTTCTATGTTCCAGCGTGTCTATCAATTCACGAATCTTCTCACCACTGTAAAAATTAAGAACAAAATTACAATGTGTAATTGTATCTACATACATAAACACACATACTATCATGTCATGTCTCTGTTATTTTGTGATACCGACCGCCATCGCACAGTTGGTAATTCTGTGCGGGCGTCCTGGGTTCGATTCCAAGCAGAGGAGAAATTTATTTAAATTTATTTCTCACACAAATATTGCTTTTCTAGGCTGGAAACACTGGTTAGTTGGAAGAAATTGCCATACGGCAATAAACTCACCACTTGCGCAGGGTGCAAGGAAGTGTTTATTATTATTGGGGTAAGCAAAGAGAACCGAGCACCACACACTTTTGTCTTTGTATAAATTCAATGCCTCACTCATATTCATACATGCTCGTCTGTTATTTATACATCTAACGTTTCCTTCCTATCAACACAAAATGTAAATTAATAACCATTCAAATACAAAAGTTGTGAATTTATGTTGTGTATTTGACAAAAAAAAATGAGATTTTGTACTGACCCAATATCTAATTCTTCTTTTCTTTTATACAGTTTTTCCTTCTGCTCAGAGAAACTCAAGAACTGATCTAGAGCTTTTTTGTTCACATGATTGTACTTTTTGAGATGCTGGTTCGCCTTTTCTAGTTCTCTAAAAAGCTGAAATGATAATAAAAAAGCAAACGACATTAAATGATATTCAAAAGATTATCAAAATGAAATTTTGAAAAAGATATGTAATAAACTTACATTTTTCAAAGACATTTTTTGATATCTTTCGTGTAGATCAGGTGCATTTGGCAGTGTGCCAAGAGCAGCAATCTTGTCCATGGATTCCTGGATTTTCTCCTGAATAAATACTTCTTTGGAAGCCATCTTTTCTAAACCTTTAGCATCCTCCTCCATTTTGTCTTGTGCTTCTTTTTCCTAAAAATATGCATAAATAATTTCTACATTCAAATAAAGAAGAACCAACACAGAGTAAGTAGTTACAGAAAATAATTATTAATGACATACTTTATTTTTCCATTTCTCAAGTTCTAATTTGAGGCTCTTTTCATTTTTGACTGCTGTCTGAACTCTTTCATCTATACTTTCCAGATCTTTACTAATTGCTTTAATCCTCTTCTCAGCGGCTGCCACATCAGCTTTGCTATTTGATAATCTTCTTTTCCTGTCTTCTGCAGATATCTCTTGTAAAGCTTGAACTACTTCATCTTTACGTCTAAAAATAGCAAATTAACAATAAAATATGTGCAATAGTATTTTAATAAAAGTGCTTTTATAACTAACAAATATTAGTTTTATTAAGTGTTTCATTACATTACCAACTGAGCCGTGGCACAGTTGGTAAGCCGTTTGGTTTCTGTGCGGGCTTCTTGGGTTTGATCCCCAGCAGAGGAAAAATTTATCTAAATTCATTTCTCACGCAATTCCTGCTTGTCTGGGCTGGAAACACTGGTTAGTTGGAAGAAATTGCCATATGGCAATAATCTCACCACTTGCACGAGGTGCACGGATGTGTTTGTTATTATTTATTTATTATTTATATTTTTAGCTTGTAACATAACTTCAAATTATTTTTGACACAATTCTTGCTTTCCTGAATAAGAAACACTGGTTAGTTAGAAGAAATTGCTATACATAAAACTAATCGTAGTTGTAAATAAATTTAGTGTTGCCTTATGACAATAAGCCGCCAGTGAGCAATATATTCATTTATATTATGTACAAAAAGATAAATAAATATAATATATAAATTAAAAATTTAGTTTTTCCATCATGTACTTAATTTAGCACATTTCATTGTCTCTTGTAAATAAGGAAAACATAGATAATTGTAAATACCTAATTAAATTATTGGTCAGAAGATTTTCTAATTTATTTTTGGTGGCTTCTAGATTCATTCTTGCACTGAAGGCTTCCTTGTTCTCTTGGTTCAATCTTCTAATGGCATCGTTAAGTTCGTCTACTTTACCCTGGTCTGCAGTGGACAATTGCTCCATCAGTTCCTAAACACGTACATTTCAATCAAATATACGTTTTCTCGTAACAGTACTCATGCAATATGAATAATAATTTAATAGAAAATAACACATTCAATAAAAACTTTTTTAAAATAAAACAAAACTGTAAATATTTGATAATAATAAATTGTACCTACATGATATTTATTTGTAATACTTTTTGTTTATTTATTACTACTTTTACAATATGTTACTATCATTTGAATATTACAAATACTCAATGCTTTGTCAAATTTATAAACGTCACATTTTCAACAAATCAAGTTGTGAGGTCTATTCTACCAAGTAGATGTTCAGTTCATTCAATGCAATACATGGAGACTGCATCGATGTTTAAAGATGTATCGGTTAGAAACATTGATGTTATCCTATGTGTCAGTTAGAAACATCAATGTTTTCTCAAAATGTGTTATTTTGATTAGCGATTTGAGCAGCTTTAGTGAACAAACGTTCAACGGCCTTACTCTCTAATGCAAATACAATCCGACTCACTAAGAACCTACCATTGCAACGGAGAATAATGCGGTAGGTAGATATGCTTTAATCGTAAATGTAGATAATTTGAATGTACGCAGGCGACAGGTAGGTAAGTTCTAAATTAAAATTTGAAATTGGGATTGGATTCGAGTTTCAAGAGTAAGGCTACTGATGGAACTGAAGTTCCCACCATGGTGGTCAAGTATTTATAAGAAATTGTATGAAGTTTGAGAAGTTGATTTTTAATATCATACCGAATTTCCAATGGGTTCTCAGTGAGTGCTCCTACTGGACTACGCAAGTAAATAGACAGTTCACCAGAAATAGCACCATGGCATAGTTATAAGTTATTCAATGTTTAATAAAAATACATTGATGCATCAAAAAATTAAATAGCTTTTCAAAACATCGGGTGAATTTGATGCATCAACGAATATCGAATATCCTTACTACTAAGTATGTTTATTATAAAATAACAAGCACTCTATCATGCCACGTCGCTCACAAAGTAGGCAGAGAGTACAGAGAGACATACTTTTTTATCTTGACATGCATCTCTCACCTCATAGACATTTTTTCCACTTTCAATAATATCTTTCACATGATCCTGCCACTATTTGGCACATATGTAGTTGGATACCTATGGGTAAAACCGGATATATGTACCTGATGCAACTCAGATTCGAGTCCTTCTTTAGTAGCTTGCATAGCTTCAAAATTGGAACGACATTGAGCCAAAGAACGTTCCTTGGGTCCACGGTATTTTTCTATGGAGGACAGTTCCTCTTTCATAAGTCTGATGTCAGCCTTTACTTTGTCAAATATATCTCTGAAAAGATATTTAATAATAAATTAGTCACAGTATAGTTGCATGCATCATTTCAATCGTGGCCAAACAAAATATTTATGCACACTTTTTGTGTGAAATGTGAAGTATAAATGTGATGTATAGTTAGCTATACATGATAGTCAGTAGGCGAATTGGCTCTTCGATTTACTAGGTGCAGTATTTATTTCCATTTATTACAAGTTTGTTTCACAGCAGGGAAGAAGTTTATTTAAAATTATTTCCTTTTCACTATATAATTTAACCTCTCGTGTGCTCACGGTACGGATCCGTACCAAGGAAATTATACCCCGTCGTGTGCTTACGGTACGGATCCGTACCAAGAGGTATTGTGTTTATTTTTTTCAATTTTAAATATTATGCAAGCAGTAAATAAGTTTTAGATTCGCTTGAATCTAATCCTAATGAATTATTTTACCATAAACAAAAAACATCCGGTCAAAATATGCGACTAATTCGTCATTCAATACCGTTGAAGTTCGACCAAGTTTGAATGTTTTGTACTGCGAGTCGAAGTTTTGTTTTTGTGGAAAAGAAAGACGTAAATAACTAGAAAATATAAGTTATTGTTATATTTCGTTACTATTTACTAAAATAAAGTGAGTGCGTAAATAAAAATTGTAATTTTGTGTCATAATTATCGAAAAAATCTTGTTAAAAATTTGAAACGGTAAAAACGAAGTGCGTAGTACAAATTTGTTCGAGTGTTTTCTACGTATAGAAGAGTACTTTGAGTGAACCACTTATTTCATTTTGAAGATAATTTTGTTGTGAACAAATATCCAACAGATTCCAATAAGTTTTTTACAATAAATTCAAATGGTGTGATAAAAATATTTTGCAATCGAGAAATTCATCATCAAACAACACACACACAAATGCAAACAAAGATGGCGGCTCCTTATCTGTATACAAAGACGGCCAGGCAGGGATATCACAATATTTGTTATATTTATTGTTTTTGATTTTGTATACATTTATTTAGCTTGTATACAAAATTTTAGTTACATGACAAATAAATATTCTTTGTTCTATTTTCACTTTTTACATAACAATTTTTATTATTTTTTTTGGCACCGTTTTTATTATTAATTAATTAATTTATTTATTTCAACTATTTGTACAAATAGTTGTACACTGGCGGGTTTATTGCCAAGCGGCAATTTCTTCCAACCAACCAGCCAGAGTTTTTGGCACCGTTTTTATTATTAATTTATTTATTTATTTCAACTTTTTATACAAATAGTTTTACACTGACGGGTTTTTTGCCAAGCGGCAATTTCTTCCAACCAACCAGCCAAATTTTTTGGCACCGTTTTTATTATTAATATATTTATTTATTTCAACTTTTTATACAAATAGTTTTACACTGACGGGTTTATTGCCAAGCGGCAATTTCTTCCAACCAACCAGTCAGAGTTTTTTTGACATATAGTTGTCATCTACACATTTGACTATCCCGTAAACTCGGGTTATAAAAAAATATGTAAATTGTATTTTGTTGCTTTTGTATTTTATTTTGACAGTTCTAAAGTAATTCTGTCAAAATAAATATTTGCAAAAAAAAAAATAGCAACCATTTGTATTATACAATAAACTAAGTATAACTTTATGAGTTATAAAAATTATTTTTTTTTGTCAGTTTTTGACAGATAGTTGTCATCTACACATTATACTATCCCGTTAACTCGGGTTATATAAAAAATATCTAAATTGTATTTTGTAGCTTTTGTATTTTATTTTGACAGTTCTAAAGTAATTCTGTCAAAATAAATATTTGCAAAAAAAAATTCAACCATTTGTATTTTACAATAAACTAAGTATAACTTTATGGGTTATAATTTTTTTTTTGTTTTGACAGATAGTTGTCATCTACACATTTTACTATCCCGTAAACTCGGATTATAAAAAAAATATGTAAATTGTATTTTGGGTTGTAAATTTTTTTTGACAATTTTTGTCTATCCCGTAAATTTTATTTATAATTTTTTTTAATGCCAACTGTATTTTGTTCTTTTTGTGCTATTGAATTTTATTTTTGACAAATTTTACATATTGACAAAATAAAAGTATTTTTTCTAGTTGTTTGTTTCATTTCAATTATTTATCAAAATAAATATGTTGTGAATCCCTGCCACTATTGTTTGTGAGTCCCTTCTGTAAGGCCCGTCCAATAGCGAACGAGCATTGTGCCAGCGCCATCTTGAAATATTGCTGACCAATACCAAACGTGCGCCAATTTCAAATTTTACCAATACATACGCAAGTAGTAGACCAAAGACAACCGAAACAAATGTTTTTTTGTTCACTTTTTTATTATTGACTGGTTAGAAATTTATTACGTCATATGATAGATATTTTTTTCTTCTTTCCAATGATATACAATATGTTGGGAATTTACATCAAGGTCATTTACAAGAGGCAATATCAAATTGTACTACTAAAATGGGGTTATGTTCAGTTTATTTGCCCTAAAATCAATTTTTCAATTTAGATTGTGAATTTTTATGTGGTATTTACGAAATACGATAACTAACTTGTGTAAAAAAGTGATTTCTAACATCCAAGACCAAATAATTACGTCTTGCGAGTATCTGAAAGTCAAGTTTGACGAAGTATAAAATGGCGTAAATGCGTATTTTTTTTGCAGTTTTCAAATCGGAAATAATAACTCATTTTCCTCTAAAGTATTTATTTTCTTTGTATCATATGATTGCTTTATTATCGCTCCAAGTAGAAAACATGAAAAATCGCGAATTGAAATAAAACATATATTGAAAATTCCTCGTTTATTGAGATGGGAACTGTTACAAGTTGAATTCTATATTCAATGGCCTATATAAAATAAATAAAACATGTGTTCACAATAAAAAATATTGTAAAAGGTTGGTTAGTTATCTAGCTTTAGATAATAACCGCAAATTTATTTCGTCCCGAAGCATAATTAATTAATTTTCATATAAATGTAAACACCTCCATACGGGCTGTCGAGATAACGATATACCCAAGCAGACGACCATTAAGCAATTTGCGCACAAGGTCAAACACACCAAGGGTTAATGATTTTGTAAATCTTGGAATCTGCATATAAATAAAGTAGACCTGGTAAGATTGTCGTTCTGGATTTGCGAATGTTTGTGCACGACTATATTCATGTCAGTCTGCCCAAGGCTGCCTGTTCTTACATTCGTTTGAAATCTTTCTATGTGGATATCGGCAATACTAAATATTTTGATACTGTTTATGTACAGTAGAATTATAATGCATACTTGGCTTTTCCTTGTTTTGTCTCAGTTTTCTGCATTTCCGATACAATGGCATTTATGTTTCCTTCGGTGGTTTGCAACTCAAGACGCAATGTGTTCAGCTCCTCCTCTAACTCGGCTATCTGCTCCATCAGTTCCGAGCGAGTCTTTTGCATCTCCAAACGTGACCTCGATTGGTTAAAGTATCCACCGGTGAGCGAACCTTTTGATGACACCTGACAAATATTAATTGAAATTAACGTTAAGGTGAATATTACGTCTTGAAATGGTGCCAAAATATATCATAACATGCAATAGCAGTAATGTGTGAGAGATTTTTTATCAATGTTTTTTTATTTTAAAACATTTTTGTTATTATTTTGATACATTCTATATTGGTATTTTTTTATGGCAATTTTGTAATTTGTTATGGCACGGTATGTTAATTGTAAAACTTTATGGTACAACATATTAACAATAGGATCATGCTGAAAATCAACTAATGGGAGCAGGTACCCTCACTTCACGGATGGACATGGTCCTTTTCAGATATCAAGTTGTTTGAATTTGTATATTTTCTCTTTTATTTATATGTGTATTAGTATGTAAGCAACTTTGTCTCAATAAATATTTATAGTCATAAACTGAAGACAATCTTTCTTGTAATAGAGAACTTTACAATTCTCTTCTTTTAGGAATCAAATATTAAATGACTTACACTTTGCCACAACTAATAAGTTTAATAAAAAATTGACAGCTATATATGTATGTATGTATGTTTATCCACTATGCATATAAAAATTAATATTATATACCTGATCTCCTTCTAATGTGACACAATCCAGATGGAAAGTTTTACCGAGTTCAGTGGCACACTCTAGATTTCTGCAAATGAGTGTTTTGCCAAAAATATATTTCATCGCTTTAGCATACTTCGGATCATACTTAAGTTTATTCACCATTGCTATGGCATTCTAAAACAAAATTTTAAATTTCATCAAAATAATATACCTGTACAAACCTAATGAAATACATATATACTATTCAAGTCCTCTTCGGGCCTCATTTCCCCCGTAGGGGATATAAAAAATATATTACAAAAGTGTGCAACTAATCACCAAAAAGTGGCAGTATTGAATTTTAGTAACAGTTGATATTTTTTTAATGTGTCAAAATGTCGTCAGATTTTAATTTTTTATAGAATTTTTTTTATTATAAATAGACTTGTCGGCGTGTTCTCACGACAACATCCATAATTTAATAACAACAAACATTCTGTCAAGTTATAAAATCGGTCTGGGGGCCCCACATCTCCTAAGGGGAACAACGATTTTCAGGGAAAACGGAAAAAAAATTCTACTTCATATAAAGTTTTAAATATTATCTTACACAGAATTCAAAATTTCGCTACATTAAAAAAAAATGGGCCTGGGGTGGTTAGCAAAAAGCAACCAAAACTCCACTGCAAAGATGTGTTTTTTTGTGGACAAACTACTTAGCCAATAAGTCATTTTGTCACTTCTTTGCCTTGTACGGTTATTTATTTTTTTAGTAACTCGATCAGACAAATGATAATAAATATGTATACACGACTATATTAAAATATATTCTTACATTGTCCTGTGGATAAACCATATCTCTCACTTGCAACCTGTTAAGTGGCATAAATGTAACTTCTCCCGGTAGATTTTGTTTGTTCATCTCCTTCAATATCTTTGTACCAACTACATCAGTCTCCACAATATGATGAAATAAACGGTTTCCGGCAGTTACCTAAAATTAAATCACATGTTTACTAAGAAGATAATATGATAAAGAAACAAAAAAAAACACAGTTCAAACACACTATTCACAATGGATTTAAGAGATATTTTAATTGATAATTGGTTACTTTATAATAAAAGTTAACTAACCTCTACTGCAGTGTATATGGTTTTTTCACAGCTAAAGTTTTCAATGACGGGTCCATAATAGGAGTTGGCAATCCTGGCCCACTCTCCTCCCTTCTCCATAAAGGTATCCAACACCTTTCTTACACTGTCACGTCCATTTAGGATTGGCTAAAAATTACAAAAAGAGTCGTAATTACTTTGTTATGGAAATTAAGGTCTGAATGCAGAGTCCTACCTAAATACTAAATTCTAAATACTAACCATGTTTTCATTGCACAGTCGCTCACTTAAGTTAGGAGATCACTGGAGGATGCTACCAAGTTTTTGTATGAGAATTGCATTGTAGAGACATATCTAAATAATAAGCGCATGCGCATTGGCGTAAACTAACATTTGCGAACTGTCAAAAAGTAAGGTTGATAGCGAGAAACCTTACGAGTGGTTTAATAATAAAATACAAGATGTTTTCGATGGATGATGATTTTAGCAACTTCGTCAAATATGTATTTGGTAATTTTGTCAAATCAAATACCAGAGAATTCAGCCATCCATACGAGATGCCGAAAAGCATGGCTTTTTCAGAAAAATCGTGACATCGAGCTGTCAGTGTGAAGTCGGTTACATATGTTTGTTTTGCTATAGCAAAAAACATTTTATGTCAGTCTAAGACCATAGAAAGCTATCTATCTCTTTTCTTCATACACAATAATGTGAAATTCTACGCCATCGACCTTAAGTTTGGCGTAGTATTTAGTTAGTGATGTCTCTGCAACGCAATTGCTAACTTAAGAATACTAAATACTTCAGTGAGGTTAGGAGTTAGTATTTAGGTACCTAGGACTGTGCATTCGGGTCATTATCTATAAAATTAAAACGTTGAAAAGGTTTTTGCATATTTTACCTTTCCCGCCATAGACCTAAGTGCTTGGTCCGCCTTGGCAAGATCTTCTTTCAGACCCGACAGCTTCTGGGTCATGGTAGTTTCTTTTCTCCACAATTCACTGAAAACACAATGTTATATTTAAAAAGCTATTTACATTTAATCAAGTATCTTTGACTGTTCTTCCTCCACCGTCCGCTCTGCATACTGAAACTCATTAAAACCATGTAGGTTTACTAGTAAGTGCCAAAGAAAGTGTAATATAAGAAAACAGAAAAATTGGAAGATTTACTATATAGGCTATTTTTTTTTAACTATGGGGCATTGAAAAAATAAATAAGTATCACTTATGTAATACACTATGAATTTGGTAAGTTGACAAAAGGCTTACAAGACAAACAAAGTAAATATAAAAATTGATTGCACTGATGACAGAAAATCTTTAATTCGCTAGCATACTTAATAGGTCAAAGGAATTATAGATAGTTAAATTTAGTTGAAAGTACTTTGAAATATACCTGGTGTATATATTATAACAGTTGTTAAATAATATTAAAAAAAGTTTTTTTGTTGCTTTTGAAGTATGAAATAATGTGATTTTTATTTATAGACAAACTGCAGTTAGTTTTGGAACAGCTCTAGATATACATAAGGGTATTATAATTAATACTAACTTTCTCGCACTCTGAGCTTGATCTTTTGTCTTCTTACACTCATAGTACTGTCTGTTGTGATCATTAATGGCTTCCCTCTGTCTTTCCATATCAGCTTCAGTTTCTGCTAATCTCTGTCCAAGTTCCGTTAGTTTGGCTGCATCTCGCTTTAAATCTTCTTTGATTCTCACCTCGTGATCCTTTTTGTCCTTTATCTGTTTATTCAGCGATCTAAAAGAGAAATTCACATTTATAAATTTTCAAATGGGAAGTAGTTATTGCTGATAGGCTGGTGACTACTGATACCTAGTATATATATAGGACAAGTAAAAACAATACAAAAACTGTTATATTAAGGATAATGTCTAATAAGGATAATTAACATGTATATGCTACAAAGACGAGGGATTGAAGCAGCCAGCGTAGCTACCTAACGGCAGGGTCATGCCAAGAAAGAGAGTCAGGCTTGAAAAGGGGCCAGAAACTTCTAAACACAATATGTCGACCGCCGTAGTTCAGTTGGTAAGCCATTTGGCTTCTAGATAATTTTTGAAATAAATAAAAAAGATAACTAAAATCTGGCAATTGAAACTTTCTTATATAATATTGACTGTGTGGAGGATAAAACATGTGTGCGAAGACATTTTAGTAGATGTGCGCGCGCACACCTTACAGGGAACATTGGTCCTGGGTTCGATTCCCAGCAGAGGAGAAATTTATTTAAATTCATTTCTCTCACAAATATTGCTTCTCTGGGTAAAAATTCCATTTGGCAATAAACTCACCACTTGCACAGGGTGCAAGGAAGTATATTATAAAAAATAATAATTATAATATCTTGATACTTTGCAGCTATTACATTGTGGCTCATTAACTAATAAGTTAAAATAATAACTATTTTGTATACACCACTTTTGGGTATCTTATGTTGACCGGTTTCAGAGCTGACCCGCTCCCTTATCCGAGTATAAGTTTGTTCGGATGAGGGATCGAGTCAGCTCTGAAACCGGTTAACATAAGATACTCAAAAGGGGTGTAAACAAAATAGTTATTATTTTAATTTATTAATATTTATCAATCAAAAAATTTAAACAAAAACACAATTTATTTAGATAATATTCAAAAATAGTTCTTAAAAAAAATATTAGCGATTTCACAAATACCAAAACAAGAAAGAAGAATATCTGAAAACAGTGACCTAATTCTTCTTAATATATTTTCGTATTTACAGTCTTACTAATAAAAATCGACTGCGCACCCGTTGACCATTATTTTAGTTACACATTGTGTAAAGCCCGTGAAGCAATTATTTAAAAAATCTTACTAATAAACGCTGTATAACGACAATGTAGTTGCAACACACTTACAACATAAATTAATCCGACAACGTTGTATTTTAGCACCTCAGAGCCCCCAGCCGCCAAACGACATTCTAATTTCGATGTTTGTCATAGTTAATATTTTCATATGTTTTTCACATTTTAAAATAGGAATATGGAAAATATAACGAATAATTTAAGCATACGAATACCCATGCGAACACCATTTTAGACATTATAAAGGAGCTAATTTTTTGTCATTTTTTCGTTCCTATAATGCAATAACTACCGAGAATGAAATATTTATAAAAATGTTTTGTCATATTATTCCAAGATATAACAATATAAACATGCATATCAAACTTAAATTTGATTTATGATAGATGAAATTTGTCTTAAAACACCACTAAACTACCTAGAACAGGCGTGCAAGCATTGCATAAAATTTGTATGAGAGATACACAGTCGTTAATCAACTGATCTGCTACACAGTGTTTATTGTTAACGTTTTTGTTAAACGGTCGTGTAACTTTTACAACTTGTTTATAAGTAAGATTGTTAGTCTATTATGAAAATATGTAGTAACAATCGCAAATATGTGCAAATTAACGCGACGTCCTACGTAGGCGGTTCAAAGCGAATGCGAAGCGACGCGGCGCGAAAATAACAAACAGTCGGTAACTATGGAAGTGTCCTACGTTACCGACCGCGCGTAGGTTTCGATGCGGCGCGGCGCGATGCGAAGCGAACGCGATCAGTTGGTTTGATATTTTCGCGCAAATTGATAGCGGCGCCATTGTTTTTTGACATGTCAGAAACAGAAATTTTAATTTCTGTCCATGAACGTCCCATATTATGGGACAAATTATTATCGAACCGCGAATTTTAGGATTTGGCAAAAATAAATGGGACTACAAGTAAACACATTTATTTATTATTGCTATTTTACAATAGGATGTTGTTCAAAACACACAAAGTTTTCTTTCGCGTGCACGAATGTCAAATTTTGATATGTTTCCCGGAAAGATGTAAATTCAGTCTCATTTATTAATTCAAGATCACGTAATTCTTCATACAAATCGTGATATCCCCCATAAATATGCCTCTCTAAGTACACAATATTAGTTTCACTTCTCTGCCGAACATACTTCTTGTGTATTTTATATACTTACGTATCCATGACAGTAGCTGGCGGCAGAGGGAACGATTCGCGCACACGTAGGACAGAGCCGCCGCGTCGCACCGCATCGCATTGAATTCGCTTGTATCCGCACCGCATCGCTTCGCAATCGCGTTCGCTTTGAATCGCCTACGTAGGACGTAGCGTTACTCTCAAAACTAGATTCCAAATCCAATTTCAATTTACATTTAGAACCTACTTACCTTCTGTATTATTCTCCGTACATTCTTTATATTATGATAGGTGTACAATTAATTACTATTACGATTAAAAAAAACCTTCCTATCACATTATTCTCTATAATAATGGTAGGTTTTTAGTGAAGATTTGAAATTGGAATTGGATTTGACATTTGGGTGAAATATTTTCATTTCCATACTTACTTTAGTTCCTTCTCTATCCACTTGTCTCTGTCCTGTTTTGAAGTGAACTGACTCCCTCTGCCTTGTTTGGCATAAAGTTCTTGTCTCCTCTGTTCGTTGAGTGCCAACTTTCTGGAACATTCCTCTTCCCTCTTCTTCATTTCCTCATACTGTGGCTTCAAAGCTTCAAGTTCTTTCTCCTTCTCTGCAATAGTCTGTCGCAGACGCGCCAATTCAAGCCCTGCCCTTTCCTAAAATACATAGGCTCTCATTAATTCTCTAATTATGTGGAGTCTAATTATGTATTAGGCTCTAATTATGTGGAATACGGAAACAGATATTCTCTCTTTAATATTTAAAAAAAAACCTCACATTTTGTCATAAACCCTCGTATTCATTTTTTTAAACGTTTCAAGTTGAGAAGAAATGCATCATTATCAATTTACTTCTCTAGATGATAACATCCCTTTGAACTATATGGAGTGTTAAAACAATTTCTTTAATACTCCATATTTGTTTCACAGTCTTGACTATATTATACTAGTCTTGATAATGTCCTCGTATAACGAAAAAGCTATTGACACAGTGTAATATACATGTGAGAAGAAACAAGTTGTTTTATTTTGGACGAGATCTACTTTATTTATATGCAGATAACTTATGGAATGTAAATAAATGAATGGAATTCTACCAAATAAATAATAACTCAATAATCAATTTGATATTTTAAATAACAACAATGTCTATAATAAGTAGTAAATAAACTATTATAGACCTTAATGAATAATAATCTGTGTAATAATCATGCATAGTAATATCTCACAAAGATCAGGAATGGGGTCCACCACCCATTCTGAATGTTGCCTTTTTAGGTGAGACTAGTGTGTGGGCATACAAGCAAGTGTCGTGGTTTCTTTTATATGGTAATCCACACCCGCACACCTGAAGCTGATACTCCACATTGTGGGATATGCCGTGATAGATCTTAATGAATGAATAAATTATTTATCTCTATTTAGGAACATAATATTTTGTCAAATATTAATTTAACATGCACCCAATAATAAGTTGCCAAAATCTGGAGACTTAATCTATTCGGACTAAAAACTGTGTTAAATTGAAACTGGGACCTTCCACTCAGAAGTTCGATATCTAACCAACTGGGCTACGAAGGCCGATATTATTATTTTTAAATAGAATACCTTTGATTTGTCATCACCGTCCACATCATCAGTAAGATCTTTGATAATCAAATCCAATTTAGATTTTTCTTTGAGGAGCTGTTGATGTTCCGTAGATAAGAGGTCTCTCTGTTCCTTGGCAGCTGCTACATCCTTTCGTGCGTCCTTCAACAACTTGGCTGCTTCCCTTACTTTGTCACCCGCTGTTCTGACCTTTTCCGCATACGACTGTTGTTCTTTGCTGCTTGAATTACGCAATCTCTCCAGCTAAATAGAAAATAATTAACATCGATTTTAGTAATAAAATGGATACACCCACAATGTTATATCTGAATTTTTTTTAGTTAGAGTAAATAAAAATGTCAAAACACTTGAGAAATAAAATAAGTAGGTATATGAAAATACTAATACCTCTTCTAATTTCTTTTTATTCTCTTTCAATTCAGATTCATGAATGATGAATTCTAGAACTCTCCGTGCCTTATCCCATTTTTGATACTCTTTCAATTCCTCTTTTTCTTCTTCCAATGTTTTCAATCGATCTTCAATTGTTTTTAAGAACTCGTTAATCTTCTCAACCTAATGACAAAAGATAGTTATAATATCATATAATCATAAATAACATTAAAAGGAAAATTATTGATTTGTTCAAAATTAATTTAACACAATAATATATTAGAATAGCCGACTGAAAATAATGTATATCAGACATTTCTTATTCAGTATATTTATATATTTGATTTAATTTTATCAAAAAAAAAAAGTGGGCATATATAAATTTTGGGGAAAATCTGCCTGAGAAGGACTGCACCGCTTTGATAATTCAAAATCTGCAGGTTACTGGCTGATTTATAAACTATAATTTCAAAATGGATTTCCATTCTGTTAGCATAAAAAACTAAGGTAGAATTATTTGGAATTGTATAAGTAAAAAGGATGGATGCAGTAATTTATGTTATAAAGTATTATATTTACTAAACATTATTTTTTGTACAAATGGCGTACTAATTGCCTAGAGGCAATATGTATTTTTGTTTAGTTGTTAACAATTTAAATAGCTGTTTGTATGCAATGAAAGAAATAAAAAGAAAAATTACAACGCTATATTTTGAAAACCGTTCAATATTTAGATAAAGAAAAATGTACATAAATCTAGTATCCAACATCTACTACCCATTTATCTAGTATCCAACATCTACTACCCATTTATCTAGTATCCAACATCTACTACCCATTTATCTAGTATCCAACATCTACTACCCATTTATCTAGTATCCAACATCTACTACCCATTTATCTAGTATCCAACATCTACTACCCATTTATCTAGTATCCAACATCTACTACCCATTTATCTAGTATCCAACATCTACTACCCATTTATCTAGTATCCAACATCTACTACCCATTTATCTAGTATCCAACATCTACTACCCATTTATCTAGTATCCAACATCTACTACCCATTTATCTAGTATCCAACATCTACTACCCATTTATCTAGTATCCAACATCTACTACCCATTTATCTAGTATCCAACATCTACTACCCATTTATCTAGTATCCAACATCTACTACCCATTTATCTAGTATCCAACATCTACTACCCATTTATCTAGTATCCAACATCTACTACCCATTTATCTAGTATCCAACATCTACTACCCATTTATCTAGTATCCAACATCTACTACCCATTTATCTAGTATCCAACATCTACTACCCATTTATCTAGTATCCAACATCTACTACCCATTTATCTAGTATCCAACATCTACTACCCATTTATCTAGTATCCAACATCTACTACCCATTTATCTAGTATCCAACATCTACTACCCATTTATCTAGTATCCAACATCTACTACCCATTTATCTAGTATCCAACATCTACTACCCATTTATCTAGTATCCAACATCTACTACCCATTTATCTAGTATCCAACATCTACTACCCATTTATCTAGTATCCAACATCTACTACCCATTTATCTAGTATCCAACATCTACTACCCATTTATCTAGTATCCAACATCTACTACCCATTTATCTAGTATCCAACATCTACTACCCATTTATCTAGTATCCAACATCTACTACCCATTTATCTAGTATCCAACATCTACTACCCATTTATCTAGTATCCAACATCTACTACCCATTTATCTAGTATCCAACATCTACTACCCATTTATCTAGTATCCAACATCTACTACCCATTTATCTAGTATCCAACATCTACTACCCATTTATCTAGTATCCAACATCTACTACCCATTTATCAAAATAAAGAATGGCGCTTATCGTGAATAGATCCAGGATATGAGGTATACTTACTTTCCCAACAGTTTCTCTGAGGATGGACACTGATTCTTCTCTTCTTTCGTCATATACTCTGGTGCCGGCCACTTCCCTCAGAAGTTTCAATCTGTGGGAATCTGGAGCTGTGGCCATTTGATTGATCTGGACAGAAAAATGAAGAGATTTCGTAATAGTGCCACAAAATTGAGAGTTCATAGCCAAAGATCAAATGTAGTTGGAAATATAATAGTGCCACACTATAATAAAACAATTGCACAACACCACTACGTTTATCTGGGAACTAAATATTTCAATACTCTCCCAAGCGATATAAAGTTAGTGAACAACTAAAAGTTATTCAAAGATGGAATTAAATATAAAAGAGCTTGGGTACCTATACATGTGTACGTATGTGCGAATATAATTCAAATTTAACTGTATAAAATTGTGTATAAAAATTTAATGTCCGTTGTTCGAATTAGTTTAGAATAGCTTTTTTTTCTTACTGTTAATTATACTATTAAAATGTTACTCTTGCCCCATACACAAGTGTCCGCACTTGTAATGAGGCAATATTTTTGAATTATTGTTATATTTAATATTCAAATGTACTTTTATACTCTGTAATAAAAAATAAAAAGAAGAGTAATTCAATATTTCATATGTATTTGTTTATTATAGGGGCCTTGCAATTTGAGACAAAAATTAATGGTTATTAATGCCTCATGAAACGTCACGTCGTATGAGTTAGTTGAAAGAAATTGCCAAATGGCAACAAATTTATCACTTGAACAGGGAGCCACAGATTCCCTGAGAAAGTGCTGGAATTGCAACCTAGAAAGCGCAAAAGAAGTTTTGGAAGGCCTCAAACAAGGTGGTCTGACAAGAGTCTGGAGGCGGATGGATGCAGCCTGCCCAGGATAGGGAAGTGTGGAGGTCTCCGGGGGAGGCCTATGTCCATTACTGGACGAAGAAGGGCTAACGAAAAAGAAGACATGGTTCAAGTGTTTATTATATTTTAACAACCAGTACTATTAAATGTAAAAAATTGTTATTCATTTCATAGAATTTTCAATAAGGTTGAGTAATTATTGAGACTCATAAATAAAAAACTGTCATATTGAAAAGTAATATATTATATTGCTAATGGTTTATATGATTTTATGTGAAATTGTTTGTAAAGGAGCCATTGATTTTAATTACTAACCAAAGATATTGAATTTTGATTTATTGATACCTAATGCAAATACTATTTGATGTTAATAATTTTTATGCGCATCCTCATACATTCCTTAAATTATGCATAGACATTGTGCTACAGGTTAACAAAATCGAGCAGGGTAGGATTCAAACTCGCGAACACTGGAATATTAGCCCAGCGCGCTAACCGCAGTGCAACTACCCATCTATTTAATGGCGATAATAAGACGGCGACACTTGCCGTCGGAGTTCTTTGGTATTGAATCAATCTTGTGATTTTTATTTGTAACAATGGTGGATTTTTTCATACATTTCTCATTTTTATTTTCTAAACATTTCAAAAGAAAGTTATTATTCTTCTAGATGCAATAAACAAGTTGTGATTTTTTTTTAAAGATTGAGGATTTGTTACCGTAATACATTTTAATGGATATAATTAGTGTATCTGGTTACTAAATGCAATACCTACATAATAAATAATAAGCATGTAAGATATTACCTTTCCCTGTTTGACAATGTAGTATGGATTAGAATTAGACAACCCAGCACTTTCCAAAAGATTGAGGACTTCAGTTCTGGGTACAATTTTCTTATTTAAGAAAAATTGATCTTTTTTTGATCCAATCACACGTCTCAAGTATATTTCATCTCGATCGATCTATAAGAAAACATGTTGCTTTTATTATATTGTTGAATGAAATACATTGTTGGCATATTATTATCATACCATAAGATTGGTAATTCAGATTGGTAGAGGATAAAGAAGTTACCGGAACACGATTATCAGAGTTGTCGAATATAATTTCAACATAGGCTGTGATGACTCGGGGCCCCGTACCTTCATGGAGCAGGGCAAGCCTCTGCTCGGGGCGAAGATGTGAAAATTCATCGCTCAATACGAATTGAATTGCTGAAAGAAATCAGAATATCAGTATTGTGCAATGACCTAAAAATCAACTAAACTTAAATCAGCATTAGGTAATTATAACTTACCGTAGAAGAAGTTACTCTTTCCAGAGCCGTTTCTGCCAACAACTACATTGTGACGTTTGTCAAAAGGTTCCACAACAATTTGTTCCCGGTAGCTTTTGAAACCTTGAATTATCACCTAAAACAATAAATAAAAAAAGTAATAAAGCGGCAAAATTTAATATGTAAATATTATTATATGACAACAAATCTATTTTACCTGCTTAATGTGCATTTTAATAAACTTTCAATAAATCTTCTAATATAGATTTACGTTTTTGACATAATCGTATGAAAAACAACATCAAACATAGCACAGTGCACTGTCAACAACATCCAAAATGGCGAAGAGTCACAATGGCGGGAACGTCAACCTATGGCGGCGGATCTATTGCCTAGTTAAAAATATTTTGTCTATGAAATCGTACGAGAAGTATTATGTCCAATATATTTTTCTTTTCGAGAGAACGCTGCCACACCATGCAACCATGATAAAGCCATAAGGCGTCACGAGAAGCGCAGAACTTGGGCTTCCACTGTCGAGGCAAGGGTGAACGCTTGCAAAAACGCTTTTATTGTAAATACTTAATTTCACCCCCGCAGATAGGTAGAGGTTCTGAAAAGAAACTATACTTTAAACTATATTATCACTATTTTATACAAATTAAAATGCTTAGGCCGTCCGACAGCTCAGCCAATCAACTTTTTATGGTACAACCCCGTTCGCGGACAATATACTGAATTCGGTAAGACTAACGTTACGTGTCCATGGCTGAACTCTCGGACGCGAATCATGGACAGCTGACTGAACACACTAGGGTGGCCCTGCGCCACCGGGATAGGGAGAAAAAGGAGGGGGGGGGGGGTAAAACAAAGAACCTGGTGGAAAAATGAACAAGGCCTAGGGGGCCGCTATAAGCCGTTCCTACTATTAATAAAAGAAATAGATCAGGTCAAAGTAAAATAATGTGTATTTGGGTTCTTTGCTGTCTTATTGCACGGCAATATATCGATCACAATACTTGATATTTCCATAAGTATTGTGATCGATATATTTCCATGCATTATTTTTTTATTATTTTTTTATTTATTATATAAAATACATTTTTTCCTTAATGCATCATAATATATTTAACTAAGGTTACATAATAGTTACCAGATATTTTACTATTGTCATAAACTGCCTCACTAGGTAAAACCTGTTCTGAGACAGTGTATCGATGTCTTATTAGTTTTCAGTTTTGGTTAATAACTAGGGAGTATTTTCAGAGTTCAGCTGATTAATTTATTTTTAATATAGTCTCTGCCCTTTTTTTAATCCAAATTTTAATGTCTCGCTTAAATATTTTCAAGTTACTGTTTTGTCTAAGTGTTAAAGGTAGTTCGTTGTATAATATGACTTTAAAATACAGGAAATTTCTTTGTCCAAAAGTTGTCTTGAGTCTAGGTATTAGGAGTTTAGCCTGTTCGGTCTGTCTAGTTGGTCTAGATGTTTGCGTAGAGTCAAGTTTGTCTATGTTTTTATATATGTATGTACAAGCGTTCTTTGCATATAATTGTGATATGTTTAGTATATTAAAGTCATTAAATAATGCGTCGGATGGAGTGCGGATTGGTACCTTGTAGATTATCTTTAATACGGACTTTTGTAGTTTTATCAAACGGTCTATTGTAACATGGTAAGCGCCTCCCCATGATATAATTTCATATTCTAATTTTGACTGATACAAAGAGAAATACATTATTTTGATGACGGGTAAAGGTAGGAAGTTCCTTACAGTACGGAAGATGAAATTAATTTTTTTAAGTTTGGAAGCAATGAGTGAGGTTAGACGTGATGGTTCCATTTTAAGCATTGGTCAATTTGTACACCTAGGTATTTTGTGAATTGTTTTTTTTAAATTGTGATACAAGAACAATCCGCGGTAAGGGTACTACAATTGTGTATTTTGAGTGGTGTATTTTCACTTGGTTATCCTTGGATGGTTTTTGTGAAGGTGATGAAGACTGTTTTATCAAGGTTTTATCATAGTTCAACGTAAGCGTGTTATTATTTAACCACTTTTGGACCAGCGCCATCCCATTTTCTGCTTTTTTGTATGTGTGGTGCCATGATCTGTCACTGAATAGAAGAATGGTGTCATCTGCAAAACTAATTATGGTTCCGGGTATTTGGATATTGGACAGTTCATTTATGTATAATAGAAACAGTACCGGCCCCAAAATACTTCCTTGGGGTACTCCGTAGCTGATTTTAGATAGTTGACTAAGTTTATTTTGTATTTTAACTTGTTGTGTTCGGTCTGTCATATAGCTTTTAAGAATTTTCAATTTTTTTCAGAATTTTCAACCCGTTATTCCAATTTGTTCCATTTTATGAAATAGTTTATCATGGGAAATAGTATCAAAGAAACCCAATAACCATTATTTTACTTTGGCCTAATGTATTTCTTCTATTAATTCTAGGAACGGCTTAAAACGGGTCCCCAAGCCTTGTTCATATATTTAAAAATTATCTTTTGTAATAAAAATAGATTTAAAATGTTGTTAAAAAGATTCTTGGAATGTTGGTTTTTACGAGGCGGCGTCGCTGATTGGAGTATTGGCTTTTCCTTCTCTCTCTATCTTTCTCGCTATCTCTATTCCACTAGCGCAGGGTCCTGACACCAGCTCTCTCTCTCTCTGCGGTGCCGAGGAGGGCTGTCGGTTCTATGAACGCAAGGCGTCCTGGTTAAATAATGTGACCGGCTTCGGTCTTGGATCGAGAGTGAACTTGAATGCTCTCACCCCAAGGACACGGTCCTTTCCTCTTCGACCGTCTGCTAAGGGAGACGCCCAGCAGATCACCCAGTCGTAGGCCGGCGGAATGCTACAGGCGGGTGACGTCCTCAGTTATTGTCCTCGATCCACAACATAGAATAAAAGAAAAGCAGCCGAGTGAGTGCAGTCACGAACAGGGGTAGGGGACGCAACAGGCAGCGGTGATCCTTGCCTCCACACGGTTACAAAGGGGGCCCTGGCTTGCGCTAGGGCAAACGCTTCCCAGGCCGTCGGCGCCTCGAGTCAGTAGTAAAATATAGTCAAATTTTGAAATAAAAATAGCAGGTTACGAGACGCACGACGACTTGAGAAGCTACTGCTATCTTTCGGCTTCAGTCTGAAAGAGGCCTCTCCAGTCACATAAATTTGGAGCCAAAAGATTTACAAAACTCTTACCTACCGCGTGGCGGGCGGCTACGTCGAGAGACAATAGTTGATCGGTGGCAGGACCGATGGAGCTTTTAAATTCCGAGAGGTTGTCAGTTGGTTAAAATTTCAACAGCTGTGTCAAACAAAATCGTTCCTGGTTCGTGTATTGGGTACTTCACGGCCGGCAGGGACCAGTGAAGTTAAAATAGTTGTTTTTCTTTTGGGATTTTCCCTTCCAATTGAAAAGGAAAATCAATTTTCCTTGACCCACGTGCTGGTAGGTCAAGGTCGAACCGGTGCTCAGCTGTTCTCCTGTCAAAAATTGTCATCGACAACAAGTTCAAAAAATAATCATAGACAATAAAAATATATAAAAAAAGGTCGGGTAAGTACCACGAGAAAGTAAGCCACATCCTACTTGAATAGGACGGTGGATCTCTCTCGCGGATATGGGACCGAGGTGGGCCGGTATCAATCGCCCCACCCTTTTCGAGAGAAATCCAGCGTCCTGTCAATCGTCCATTACTCCCGAAAGCGGCTCGGCAAACGCGGGACCCTATGGGGACGACTAAAAACGGCGGCCGAGGTCGAAGGTTGAGAACCCATGCTAGAAAGGTCGGCCATTCCTGCCAGAACCTTCCAATGATACGTGACCGGAGCATTCAGATAAGTCCGGTAAAGCAGCCCTTGCTGTTGGTGTCGGTGCCTCTTGGATGGCCCGCTCGTGCACCCCTAGTGGATGAGTCCCAGTGACGGTTACCGCATGTCCCAGATACCGAAGGGAGTTCGCACCAACAGTGCACTTCTCGGGGGCGCAGCGCAGGCCATATAACGCCAGGCGCTCCAGCACAGCACTATTCGTGAACGAATCCTGCCGGAACTTACATCATCGTCCTCTGGAAACCGGACGGCGCACCAGCCAAGTCAAAAGGCATCACCCCAAACTGGTAGCGGGCCCCGTCCGGCGCTGCAATACCCGTGAGCGGTCGAGATTCTGAAACCTCCCGAAGGTCCTCCAACATTTCTCGTGTCTTCCCCTGTGCAGGAGCCGGAACATCCTCACATAGTGGCAAGTTCGTGGTTTCTGGGGGCGAACATGCCCCCAGAAACAGCGTGATTTCAGGGGGGTCAAATGTATGGTGATTCACTCCCCCTTCCCGAAGTTAACGCAGCCCCGGCGGAAGTCAACGCAGACCTCCTCTTCCAGGAGCCAAGGTTTCCCGTGAATAGCTTCCTCGCGCAGACCGTCCGCGACGAGAAAAGTCGATACCGTTCGGACGCCCTTTGTTGACCACTCCAGGGTCGCCTCCCCTCGTACCTCCATTGTCATGTTGGAGTGGGCCAACTTCAATGGTGGAAGGCCAGTCCCGGGGACAACAGCTTCCAAAGGAACCAATGTTCCTCTTACAAGGTTGTAAGACAGGCAATCAGTGCTTGCGGTTCAACTCAAACGGGCGCGAGCCCATCCGCTCGGCCTTTCCCAAGAGTTGATCATAAGGCGCGCCAGCCATGGCCCATATCTCAAAAATCTCCCAATTTCGGGGCGTCATCAACTCGACTAACCCCTCGACTCCTCCACTCGACTAACCCCTCGTCCATCTCCTCTTCGGGGTAAAGTCGGCGGAATATGTCCTGCTTCTGCACGAGGTACAGCAGGGCGATTTGTTCTTCAGCTTGTGCGCCGGCGTGCAGGTGGGCTAAAAGGGCAGAGCGGACAGACTCGGTCCCGAAGCTCCGTCGTAGGAGGCTCTTAACCCGGTCCCAGGTCCATAGGCCCTGTTGGTACTGTGACCACCATGTACGTGCTCGCCCCCGCAGTTGTTGTGCCGCCTTCTGGCACTTTAGGGTTTCGCTCTCTTCGCCATGGACGAAGTGGCGGTCGCAAGCTGCTAGAAACTGTTCGGGGTCCTCGGCAAAGTTCCCCGAGAATGTCTCTTCAAGTTTATTGTTGCCTGATGGCACGTAGATTCTATAGTTGGGCGCCAGAAGCTGTTTTTCCACGGCTTCACGTGGTGAAAAACGCGCAGTGTTGGCGCGAGGCTCATGTGGGCTATGCGAAACGTAGGACGCGCGATCCCTGTCTAATGGCGTATTGACGTCGTACTCCGCGCCGTTCCAACTGTACTGCGGGGGAGAGACTGCACGAGAGCCGCTCCCGGGAGGAGAACGCGCGGTGGCAAACATACCCGAAACCGCCGGTAAACCCCCCCTTCCGCGAATCTGCATCGCCCCGTCCGCGACCGGACCGTGAGCGCTTCCAAGTTCCCTCGATCCAAACACACACACCCCGAATCAAGCTCTCTCGGTGCGGGCAGGTGGATCGACAATGAGAAAGAAGATTTGTATTAAAATAAATATTTATTTATTTATTTATTTATTTTTATAAATAGTCAACAGCTGTATAATTTTTTTTATATAAAACAATTACATATAAATTGAGCCAATTACAGACTATTATATATTAGTACTTCACATAGAACACGTACACGCATTCATAGAAAACATGTAAATATGAAAATATAAAGTAACATAAGAGAAAAAAAAAATATATATGTATATATAACTGCATGAATACAAAATAATGAAAATATAGCCACATCGTCACATAAAAATCAATGTATTGTAAGTGGGTACCTACAACGGCACTGCATTTACGACCGTGCGATGATTCATTAAATTTCAACATTAATGTGCGGGTGACCTATCTCCAGCAATGGGTAGTTTACAAAATAAAAAATAAAATCCAATATAAATTTAGTAGTATAAAGATATTTATCCAGTATAAAAGATATTTTAAAAATTAGTATAATATGGCGTGTGATTGTGTGTTTGTGTGAGTGAGTGTGTGTGTATGTGAGTGTGAGAGGATTTATGTGTTATAGTAAGTTAGGGAGCCGTTAAGGGGTAATATAATACGGAAAGGATTTGTTTTTTAAAAGTATCAATATTTAAATGAAAAGGGTCAATTGAGTTAAAAAGTTGATTATAAGAATAGCAACTTCGGTTGATAAATGAATTTTTGTAAAAGAAATATATAAATAAAGTTGTACAAAAAAATTAGAAAACAATGTTGTAAAAAAATTTCAAACTGAGAAACGGTAATAGTAATAATAATTCAATTTAAAATATCGATAATCCCGAATAAATTATAAAAACGCTATGTCGTAGAAAATTCAAAAATGTTGAACAATAATAATAATTTAATGTAAAATATCAATAATCCCAAATATAAATTTTTTTCTGTACGAAATTATAAAAATGCAAAGTCGTAGAAAATTTAAAATGTTAAAAAATAATAATAATAATTTATCTATAATTAAAAGTAAAAACTTTTTGATTAATGTAGAATCATAAAGTCTTTACTTTTAATTATATATAAAACTTATAATGGAATTCTACCAAATAAAAACTTCGTCGATAATTAATAATAATTTAATTTAAAATATCTGCAATCCCAAACAAAAATATTTCTCCTTTGATAAAGGACAATATCGCTCAGATTAAAACACCTAACCATAAATTAAAAGATTATTCTTTCTGTATTATGGGCCGTTTCCATGCTCGCCTTGGCTCGGCGAGACATCCCCATCCCCATAGTTAGTGTCTCTCTTTTCTATGGTTAGTGTGTTCTATGGACATCCCGAGCTCCAACGTGTAAATAGGGTGTTTGGATAGGCTCGCGTGGTCTCGCCCGGGCTCGCGCCCGATCCGATCGAGTGTCGGTATTTTGGAACGAGTCAAAGGGGGTTTGCGGCTAGTGTTGGTAAAAATAACGATAGCAGGATTTTATAACTTGTTATGAACACAAAACGAATAACGAGCGCTATCTAATAATTCGTATGCTGCTAAAATTATAACGATATTTCATCGCATGAAAAAAATATAACTTGCTCGATTAGTTTGGCAGTGAACAGCATCGTAGCATGTCGTTTCGTTCAACGTCAAACGTTTGCACGTCGTCATCGCGTAATCGTGTTATGTGTTATTCGCGACTTCGCGTAACAAACTAAATTAGTTTGCTATACGTTGCGGCTGCAAGCGGACGTTGTGTGATTTCTTTTGCTCTTATGTTATGTTTCTAGTAATTGTGTTCCGTCTAATTATTTGTATTTTATTATTGATTTATTGGGAAATTCAATTAATATTTTACACAAAATTGTGCATTGAGTGTTAGCAAATTAGTAATTAAAAATTAAATTAGGTATTTAAATCATTTTTGAACTTTGATAGGACAATTTGTATTTTGCAGTATTAACAAGCGTAAGAGTGTCCTGTGAGTAAAATTTCATGCTCTGAAATTAGAGATTTTTTCATTTATAAAATGTGTAAAATTAACAGTTTAAGTTAATTAACAAATGAGGAGTTATGGACGTTTCTCAATGTCCATAATAACTATTTATTAAAGACGTAGGCATTGCATTGTTTTGATTCGAGTCAAACTTTTAAATGTCAGGGAACAAAAAGGACAGTGATAATTACCTCCTGTTTCTAATTAAATTAAGTACATAAAGTACAACATTATTACTTTTTTGCATTTGATATTTATGCGAAAATTGAGGTTATAAGCCGTGTAATTCAAAACAATTTAAAATTCGATTTCTTTTTAAAAAAGTAGAAAAAGATATTTTTAATAACGTTATGTACCTATAATTCGTAAGGAATTTTTTAATGATTTTATACAACATTTATAATTTGTAAGGTATTTCATAAATATTATTCAAATAAAAAATAAGTACCTTTGTGTAAATGTATTTGCGTAATTTTTATCGATCAATATATCACGACATCTATGAACTAATAGAGGAAAACAATTGCTGTTATAAATTTGGTTGTGATAATGGTTTAAGAGATCCTTAATTTGGTTGTGATAAGTGATAATGGTTCAAGAAATCCTTCGCAGATGTCTCTGAATAATTTATAATATTACGCAATTTTGATTATTATTTGCTCCTGTTTTCACGCAATGGGTATAACTATCGCTATGTGCATAGAATAAAACAGGAGTTTTATACTATGCATATAACACTATTTAATAAAATTATAATTAAAGACTTTTATTGTAATAAACAACGTGGCGATCTTATTGCCCGCAGGCAATTTCTACTAGTTAACCACCACGGTCGCCGATGTAAGCCGACCGCCGTGGTGCAGTTGGTAAGCCGTTCGATTTCTGTGCGGGCGTCCTGGGTTCGATTCCCAGCAGAGGAGAAATTTATTTATACTATATTTATTTATTTACTCTGTGTTAACGTAATCGTTATAACATAGCGTCAAAAATAGCACGATAAAAATAAGTAGCATATTCCATATAGCTTGTTATGCAAATATAGCCGTTTCGTACATCACTATTTGCGGCAGACGTTTGCGAGTCATTTACACGTTGGCCCTGACATTAGAATCGTTTGAGCTCTGGCGCTGGAAAGACGTATCGGAATTTTGACAACTGACTTCCAAATTTATAATAACACGTATTTTACACCTGGAATTTGAATATTCAAAGTTATATTTATGATTATAGTTTATCTGATTATAAATTATTTAGGATTAAATATATTATGATGTGAAAACATTCATTTTAATATTTTTATATTTATTTATAATAAAATACATTTATTCAATCATGTTATTTTATTTATTTATTAATACATCATATGCGTAAAATTAATATCAAATAGTGGATTTATTGAAAAATTAAATAAAACAGTATATACATACTAGTTGCATGTATATATGTATGAATGTATGTATGTATGTATGAATGGATGTATGTATACATGCATGTATGTATGTATGTATAGGTTTGCCAAATTAGTATAGGTATTGGCATACAATTAGAACAACCCAAATAAATAAATAATGATTAAAATATTTTTTTTATATATCGATATGCATTTCGTTTAGAATTTTAAATAATAATTATTGAAAAATGTCTATTGTTTGATTAAGAACATGTACATGTAGAGATAATTGAAAAAATCCTATATTATAATAAAAATACGTAAGGCCTAAAGTTATGGCCGACATAACCTCAGCGCCCGTCATGTTTGCCGCTTCAAAGCATACTGCGGGCTCGCGAGCGTGTAAATAGTATCCGAGCTGTCGACTTTTAAGCCGTTTACACGCTCGCCGGGACGTTCGCCGCGCCTATACCAACGTATAAATCCGGCATAATAAAATTTATTTCTATGGCTCAACACTGCATCGTTTCTCTTCTATGATTTCAGCTGTCAACAGTGTCAACAGAAATGTCAGAAACACAGAACACATATACAGGGTCAGAAATGTCGCCAAGAAACGGCCAAAACATTAGATTCACGGTGAATATATTATCTTTATCATATATCTATTACAATATACCGAATAAATATTACATTTGGCAAAACAAACTTATTTGAAATCAGTCCTTTTAGCAAATAGAATGAATTTCTTAGCTACTACTGACGCGACTTCTCCTGTTCGCGTTATTTTTATTTAAATTCGGCGCCAAATCAGCTGACCACAAACAAACATTTATGATAAAATAGTGTGTGAATAAAAAAAAATAGATTTTGACAATAACATAACCTCCAAAATGTGACATTAGAAGTGACAGTGACAGTCGAAATTGAACACGCGTCGTGTCGACACGGACCGCGGTCCCTCGTGGGCAGAGCAGCTGCAAGCCGCGCCAAAGGGTGTCGGTTAGGCTCGCTCAACATCAGTAGCCATGGACGTGACACCTGGAGTGCCGAGATGGATCGGCGCACAACCACTCGGCGAGAGAGCCGCTTTCCTGGACCGAAGCGGGTGCTGAGTTTGGAAAGTGTTCAAAACGCCGTTGGGTCGCGCTGGACCCTGGAGCAACGGCCAGCATCTCCTTGAGACTCGCGCTGCCGCTGTTCGCTCCCGCCAGTCATCCAACCGGCATCTGCCGGTGTCTGGGACCCGAGGTTGCTTTCGCCGATAGCCTTGCCCCTTCGCCCATCGACGACGGTCCATTCCGGCATTGGCGGTGCATCAGCACGTCCATGGCCGAGAAGAGGAAATAATGTGTGCCCCAGAAAACTATATGTGACAATTTTATTTTATGTGACAATATTTCGGCTGTGTGTTTGTTTTAAAGTTATTTATTTTATTCATTTTAACGTGTGACGTCCAATATTGACTATCTATCTTAATTTGTGACGTCCTAATTTATTGACAATTTTATTCAACGCAGCCAACCAAAAACATCAACACCAAGATGACCAAGGACGGTGGATCTCTCTCGCGGATATGGGGCCGAGGCGGGCCGGTATCAGTCCGCATTCTGATGCTATCAGTCAGTTGTCATTCGGCAGTTGTCAGTGTGAGTGGTCAGCGAGTAGTATATCGAGTCTAACGCGTATCGAATGGTCTATCTTATAAAGTTGTAAAGTATAGTGCCACGTGCTAGGGCTGTCGGACGGCTCTATTTTTTTCTGTGTATAATTTATATATTAATTACATGGTAGTAACTAAGTGTGTTTCAGATCCATATAATCTTCGGGGGTGAAATTAAGAATTAATAGTAAAATTTCTTTCAGATACCATTATCAACGAGGGGTGATTATAAGATAGTTTTTAAGTTATAAAAAAGGTAGTTAAGTGATAGTGTAAGTGCTTCATTGTAGTCCAGGCTGGAGAGCAGTTTGGTAAGATCTTTCCAGTTATATAATATTATGTTTAGCATGCCTGTATTTTATTTTATTTTTTCAGCATCTTTAGATATCAAATTCGCGTCCCAACGTGGGACAAGTATTTTTCTCCGCCTCCTTCAGATAACATACTTATGGAAATATCAGGGTGTTTGATGTGTCTTCAAAAACTTGATGGCTTCTATTATAATATTACATTTTATAAGCAACATTTTTTTGTTATTGATCCACATCATCTGCTTCAATACGAATTTCTTTCAGAATGGAGATATCGTTAAAGTAAATAAAATGTCAAAATAACACAACGAAAAAAACAAATCCTAGGGACAGATGGTACTTGTAGAAAAAGAAAAGCTCACAGAATTAATCGTAATGATGCCAGCCCGGTCCGGCCGTGTGTGTGCGAGAGAAACCCACCATCCTTCGCGTTTGAGTAGGCTGCGAATTTGGGTACTTACCCAAATTAGTTTTTTTGTCTAGGCAACACCGTTTTTTCACCGGGACACGTTTTTCAAATTCAAAGTTTTCTTGGAGAAGTTTTTAAAGAGGTGAACGAGAACATTCACAAAAACGGCAATATTTTGAGAAAAAGGAAAAGCCTGGTCTCTGCCGTCACTAATTAAAATACGGACTAATTGCCGGTCCCAGACTAATTGCCGGTCACGACTAATTGCCGACTAATTAATTAAAATAGTCACGACTAATTGCCGGTCCCAGACGCTGGCAATTTTAATAAAAATATTGACAGTATCAAAAATATTGACCTAGCCATTCTGGTGTAGCATATCTGGGTTTTCCCAAGGACTGTCCCTTTGGCTGAACCGTTGAGGTCTTGACGAGTTTCGGCAAAGTTACCTACTAGGGGCAATCATAAAGAATCCCCTCGATTGTCTTGTGCCAGTGAGGTCATCCACCATCCCAGGGTGTTTCCTGCCTAATTAGTTCTTTAACATTGTTGTGTAAACTTGGTGGGCACCCCAGTCTACCAAGGACGTCACCAATACGTGGATAAACAATAACTACGCCAGGCAGTCTAGGCGAGATTACCACGTTAGGGTAAGTGGCGATACTTACCCAGTCCAACTTTCGACGATTGTTCATTCGGACGGACACCTCACGTCTCCCCCTCCCCCCTGTACATTGGCGCTGGGTGCTGATCGGGAACTGACTAGAGGCATAACCCTCCGAGTCTCCGGACACAGTTCAGCGATTTGGTGTCATTAATAATTGTCCTTTTCGAAACCCACTCATCTTTGAATCAATAGTGGTAGAGACATATTTGATACTAGCAGTCTTTATAGTAAAAATGGCAACTATCATTTTGAAGATATTTTTTTAGTCCAACTGTCGATTCGTTCATGAGAATTCAATTCTCTAAATGAATCGACATTATTAAGCCAAGATGCGTGTACGAAGGAACATTTTCCAACTGTCGATTCGTTCATGAGAATTCAATTCTCTGAATGAATCGACATTATTAAGCCAAGATGCGTGTACGAAGGAACATTTTGTATAGTGTAGTGGACTTTTTGCATGCTAATAACACCAACTAGAGGCCTCGCAGCATATATGTTCCCATACATGGATTTACTCAATTCGGAGTAGAACATTTTATGTGAGTTTTGTGTGTGTGTGTGTGTGTGAGGGTGTGTCTGTGTGTCTGTCTGTCCCCCCCCTTACAACTTTTGATCCGCTCAATTAACAGAGCCCAAATTTTCAAATTATATAAACAGTTATAGTCTTACAAAACTTTTATACTCAGAATTGTGAATTTTTGTTTCAGTCAGGGGTTATCAACTTTTGAAATTTTTGTTAATTTTTCCATATATCTCAGAAACCATAAAAGCTAGAACGCTGAAAATTGGTATAAACATAGACAAATACAAAATCTCAAATTACTTTTTTCAAAAAAATTCCAGGGTTTCTCAAACATTTTTTATTAAGAAAATTTTTTTTTATGATAAATTTATGAGTTTGACTGCCTATATTTCCAAATTTTTTAAAAATATCGAAAAAAACCGAAACACCCCAACTAGATCATTTAATTTTCTATAAAAAATATAAAATATTGTATTAGCACATCTCAAACTTTTTTTAACAATTTTTATAAAAATTGAATTTAGTGACGACATTGCTTCATACAATTTATATGGCAGTCGCCTGTACACAATATGTAAGAAGACTTAATAGTTTGATAGGTACTTAATCTCCAAACATACGAGCATACAGAACCATCATGCTGTTTTCATATTCCGGGTAGGAAAACAGGACTGACCTCCATACTGTCCTATCTTGACATACATACCAACATGTGTTAAAATTTTCAATAATTTGGATTAATGGGTTTATAGTTTGATTCTTATTCTTCAACTATACATACTATCGCTATCGACAGTTGGATCTCATGTGTTACATGCAACTAGTAAATTAAAATCGTTTTGTTAGAATTAAAATAAAATTTATGTAATTCTTGGACACAACTGTCCACACTGGAGCAATGGGGCAATAATATTGAATTATCCTTTTTGTATCTATATTAATTTTATAAGGTCCTCATTTTATTTCTTTAAAATAAAATAATAGGATTTTAGATTTGGAACATTCAATTCGAAATATTTTTGGATTGACACATTTTTTTAATACAAATTCAATTGTTCTGTAAAAAGATAAATTTAGAATATTCCAACTGTCGATTCGTTCATGAGAAATCAATTCTCTGAATGAATAGACATTATTAAGCCAAGATGCGTGTACGAAAGAAAATTTTGTATGGCGTAGTGGACTTTTTGCATGCTAATAACACCAACTAGAGGCCTCGCAGCATATATGTTCCCGTACATGGATTTACTCAGAATTCGGAGTAGAACATTTTATGTGAGTTTTGTGTGTGTGTCTGTGTGTGTGTCCGTTCCCCCCTTATAACTTTTGATCCGATCAATTTACAGAGCCCAAAATTTCAGAATATATAAACAGTTATAGGCCTACAAAACTTTTCAACTCAGAATTTTTAATTTTTGTTTCAGTCAGGGGTTATCAACTTTTGAATTTTTACTTTATTTTTCCATATATCTCAGAAACCATAAAAGCTAGAACGCTGAAAATTGGTACAAATATAGACAAATGCAAAATCTCAAATTGGTTTTTTCAAAAAAATTCCAGAATTTCTCAAACATTTTTTATTAAGAAAAATATTTTTTTTATGATAAATTTAAGAGTTTAACTGCCTATATTTCCAATTGTTTTAAAAATATCGAAAAAAGCCGAAACACTCCAACTAGATAATTTAATTTTCTATAAAAAATATCAATATTTTAGTAGTACATCTCAATTTTTTTTTAACAATTTTTATAAAAATTGAATTTAGTGACGACATTGCTTCATACAATTTGTATGGCAGTCGCCTATACACAATAATATATGTAAGAAAACTTAATAGTTTGATACTTAAATCTCCAAACATACATACATAACATAATGCTGTTTTCATATTCCGGGTAGGAATAAAGGACTGACCTCCATACTGTCCTATCTTGAAATACATACCTACATATGTTGTATAGAAAACAAAATATTTTAAAATATTCAATATAATTTGGATTTAAGTGTTTATAGTTTGGTACTTATTCTTCAACTATACATTATACATACTATCGCTATCGACAGTTGGATCTCATGTGTTACATGCAACTAGTTTATTATCAAAACATAGTTTTAATATTTATTGAGGATTAGGTATAGAATATTTTTTATGTGGGCAGAATACATCGTTTTTGTATAGAGAAGAATGACAAATGTGAATTGTTTTCAGATTTATTTGTCGAAAAAAAAACACTGTTAAAAATATTTAAAGAACAGTTAGGTATCTAGGAAGTTGATATCTAGAGAAGGCGGAGAAGAGTACTTGTCCCACGTTGGGACGCGAAATTGATATAAGGAGGCTGGGAAGAAATATATTGGTCCCACGTTGGGACCCGAAATTGATAACTGAAGAGGCTGAAAAAAATACTTATCCCACGTTGGGACGCGAAATTGATATTTAAAAAAATTCTGAAAAGAATACTTCTATTAAAACAAATATTATCGGCTCTCATGAGCAAAATACATAACATACATTAAACGCTGTCTCTGAAGAAGTCTGAAAGGACAAATACACAAAAAATCCAGGCATGGCAAAATAATATATAAATTGGAAAGATCTTACCAGCCGCTGCTCCCGTAACGGGTCTGTAGAGTAAACACTTACTCTACTTACATATCACTTTTTACAAATTAAAAATAGCTTAAAACCATCTTAAATTAACCCCCGTTGATTATATGGATCTGAAACACACTTAGTCTCTACCATGCAATCAATATAATATTAGTATACACAGAAAAAAAAACTAGAGCCGTCCGAGAGACCTAGCACGTGGCACTACACTTTACAACTTTATAAGATAGACCGCTCGATACGCGTTAGACTCGATATACTACTCGCTGACCACTCACACTGACAACTACCGAATAACAACTGCCAGGACACAGCCGGGCGACCCAGCGCCCGTGGAACATGGAGTGGGGAAGAGGGGGGGGGGGGGGGGGTTAAACTGAAGAACCAACCCGTACCGCCGGGTGAAAGCCAAGATTCAAGGAATCTTCTTAATGCATTTTACATTTATTTTCAATAGAAAAGACAATGCTTAAATATGCGAACAAGGCCTGGGGGGCCGTTATAAGCCGTTCCCAGAATTAATAGAAGAAACACATTAGGCCAAAGCAAAATAATGGTTATTGGGTTTCTTTGATATCATAAGGCATGGAAATATATCGATCACCATACTCATGGAAATATCAGTGTTGAAATGTATGGAAAACTGCAATATGTTGCCAACCAAGTAATCAAACGCGCGATATACCATGACTCACTCATTGCACGGAGTACTCCATCTAGTATATTTTATGGAAATCTTTGGTAAAGTATGTTCTTTATCATTCTTTATCTGTGGTGATAGACTTGATATGTCAATGTCAGTCAATTTATTTTTGACATATGTTTTGTATTTGGTAGTTTTATGAAAATATTATTTGATCATGGATCTCAATATAATTCTTGCGATTATTACATTGATCTTATTGCTTGTAATGGGAGTTGTTTTATATAAATATCCGTTTTCTGTTAAATCAGGTAAAGAAATATTATTTAAGCGCTCTTGAGGTGAGGTTATCACAAAAAACGGGGCTATAAAAAATCATACCAATTTATTATTATTATTTTTTAAATATTTTATTATATGTAATACCTTCGTGTTGTTTTTTTATTATTTATGAGCCCGGTAGTTAAATTAAAAAAAACTCAGTGGGGTTTCGGTTTACATCCAACCTTTACGAGTTATCGAGGATTAGTCAAATGTTTCTGGACTTTTAGATCATGAAAGGCTTTCAGATGAATCAATATGATTTTATGAAATAATATAACTTCATTATTTTAAGGATTTTGTATTTTTGCATCCGCCTCACTATGCTTTATTTAAATTTGTCATTTGCCGCCTTCTGAGTTATGAAAGTAGAATAAATGAGATTGATTAGAAGATTGATTAGAAGAAAAACAAATTGCTATATGAATGTTAGTACCAACACTTTGGTTTGGACACTTGGAAATAATGGACAGTAAGAAAATGTATAATGAACATAGATGTATGATAATGAAGATGTATTAGAAGTGTAGGATTTATGTGAGAGCTGTTAATTTCCATGCTTCGTTTTTTTTTGTTGTAAGAAAACTTTTATAATCTTCCAAACAATTGCCAGGTATATTAATGCAGTAATGTTTAATAGAATATTATTCCATTTATATATGAACAGTACAGGCTACTTGACTTAAGCACCATTAGGTGAATTTTCATAGGAAAACTTTTTTTTTAAATTATAATAACTTGTATTGAAATTTTTTGATTTGATATCATGCACATTTATTTTTCTTGAAATGAGTAAATATTACCTATTTAGAATTACCCAAATGCCAGATAGACTAAAACAACAAAAAGTTTATCTAAACTGCTACTGCTATCACAAAACACTTCGTCACAAAAATACAAAAAACACATAACAGCATGGATATATAACACCGGTTCAGATCAAATCAATAACATAATTACACCCAATCAAATATAAATAAACTTCACATTTTTTTTCAATAATTATTTAATGTATAATTTAATTCAAGAACTATACATAATGTACTATCTATGTCGAACAATTGTTCAAATGAATACCTCGGCATAGGACCTCCTAGTGAGGTGTTCATCGTAATCTAGCAATTACAATACTTATCAATACACAACACTCATACACACACATATATATACTCACGCACTAATATGTAATTGTATTTGTAACTTCCTCATTGTATTGTTATTAATAAATAAATAAAAATCACAAGATTTGGCTCATTCACCACATTTATAACTCAGTATCAACCAAGATGTTGATTAAGTTTAATAGCCTTTTGACCGTTGATTCAGTATTAAAAATTCAACTTAAGCATTTCTGTATGAAATAAATATTGAAGCTATTCAATTCTGAAATATTTCATTGTGTTCCAAAGATAATTCAAAAAAGCAGGATGGAAAACCAGATGAAACACCTGCTGGAAGAGTACAGGTTGCAAGAAATCAGAGAGCACGCATGAGAGCAAATGGTAAGTTTTATACATAACCTATTTTGTTTATTCTTTATTTAAAAATACTTGACGACTTATTTCAAAATTAAGTTTCAAAGTCATTTCATTTGCTTATGCCGATGAATATCTAATCTTAAAATTTTGCAATCCCATTTGCAAATAGCATAATTATAATTAGAAGATCAACCCGGTAAAAAATCTAAATATACCCCCAATCCCATACAACATAGTATAAAAAATAATAAAGTTAATTTAAAATTTAGTATTACCTCGAAATAAGGCATAATAGATCAAATAAATAATCCCAAAAATAATCTTATGCAAGGATGACCTTGAAGTAGATACTGTTGAATATATTGAAAAAGTCGCTTCGTGGATGTAGATTCACCACTGCGACAGCACCTAATTGAAAGTGCTCCAATGAACATCAATGGAGAATCACTCGTGCCGTCTGCAAGTGTCAAATTCTTTGGTGTCCAAGTCAAATATTTTTCAATGTTTACCCAAGAATGAGACGAAAACTCTTCTAAATGCATCTGTCGTGTCTCAGCTTTTTGGTGCGGAAAGAAACTGCTATAAAAATTCATATTATTATAAACCTTTTATTTTCTTGTCAATAGAAATCTATTAATTATTGTATTAAATGAAACTTGCAATTTTAACAAAATACATGTTCCGGTTAGGTAATTTAAAAATTTATTACAATTGATGAGATTTTACTAGTCCATTCAATATCAGTTGGAATGGAACACCCATTTTAAAAAATATTAAATAATTATTTGTTTTCAATAGCTGCGCGTCAACGTCAAGATGTTATGCCCGATGAAGAACACCATATTGATAATGATCACCAAGAAGATGAACAAGAAAGGGATGCATTTGCAACAGACACTAAGATAGGAGCCAAGAAACGTGCCAAACTAGAAGCCAAGGCTGAGAAAAAAGCTGCAAGAGAAGTCGAAGAGCAGCTCAGAGAAGAAAGGAAGGCTAAAGAAGCTCTCAAAGAAGAAGAACGAAAAAAAGCCGAAGAAAAAGAAAAGGTACTTTTCAAAGTTTTCTTCAAACTATTTGTTTTAAAATCACAAATATTCTGAACTGTTCTGGATAAATATTTTAGAAAGTATTGATCATATACCTAAATATTTATTTGTTGACAGGCCGAAGAGTTAAAAAAGCAAGAAGAAGAAAGAAAAGAAATTGAAGAACGCGAAAGGAAAGAACATGAGGAATATTTACAAATGAAAGCTGCATTCTCTGTTGAAGGGGAAGGATTTGAAGAAGACGAAGAAGATTTGAATGAAAAAAATTTACTGCAAGAATTTATACAGTATATTAAGGTTAGTTTATTCACATATTTTGATTGTGTTTTATTAAAATTTTACTTAATGTATTCTTTCATGAAATAGAATGCTAGATTCCCCTTTAAAACAACAATGTTTTTGCTGTGCGATGTCTTTTTTCTAAATTTATTGACTGCACTGTACATTGACTTCTATGCATTTTTATTTTGGGTTTGATTCCTAAATAAGTAAAAAAAACAAAAATACTCTTCACTGCCTCCACTAATTTCATCCACCTATAGCAAGCATTTTCTTGTAAGAAATGTATGCGGATTAAAAAAAAACATTTCATTCTTGTCAATAATTTTTGAAGCCGTCATTCTTAATAGATTTACCTTATTTTATATTGTTTTTTTCAGATGAACAAAGTGGTAGTTATTGAAGATTTAGCTGCACATTTCAAATTGAAAACCCAGGCAGCGATCGATAGAATAACTACACTGCAAGCTGATGGATATCTGACTGGAGTTGTGGACGATCGAGGGAAGTTTATTTATATCTCCCAAGAGGAGTTAGAGAATGTTGCCAAGTTCATAAAGCAACGGGGGAGAGTTTCCATAACAGACCTTGTAGAAAGTAGTAATAAATTAATTAACTTAGCTCCCATGTCTGTACAAAATTAAGTTTTATTTAAGAAAATACAATATAAATCTAATAGTTTAAGGAGTTTTTTTTATATACTTTTGTTTATGATATTAACATTAAAATCAGGAGGAAACTCTGGACCATATGTTTTTTAATTGTAATAATCGGTCTAATATCAGTGTTTTGTATCAGTCCTTGATTGACACTGTTCATACATCTCCAATTAATATGTCCCACCTGTTCTCTGCTCTTAATAGTTCAAAAAATTATGTCTTATTGTTAAAATCTCTTAAAACACACAAAATTGAACTGTAACTTAATTTTGAAATTATTAATATTCTGCTAAAAGCGGTCCTAACTTTCCTTTTTATTCATATTTTAATTCAAGACATATAGTACTCTAAGGGTAAATTGCCATACAAAGCATAAAAAATCCGAAAAAAATATTCTAATCAAAACCCAGTCGTATATGTATACTAGTCAGCTCGTTGTTCGAAGTACAATGGAATTGTCTAAGTCCAGATATTACGTCGTCTATCTCACTTTGTATTTTCACGAAAAAGCTAAAGAAAATCACCTAATGGCAATAAGCCCGCCAGTGTGCATTATATTCTCTCTCCAATGTGCTGAGTTGTAATTATCCTGGTTATGATTTGTTATATCTAATGACACTGGTTGAATTTTGATGTCTCGTTGTACTAAATAATTGAATATTTAATGACTTATTCTATTCCTTATCCATTTCTAAAATTCATTTCAGGGCTGACTCTCCCCATTTCTCTTTTTCGTGTCTCATCTTGTACCATTGTTTTATCCTGTTTGACCATTTTTATAAAAATATTAGAATCTGCGAAGCTGAGGATATCGTAAGATGGGGGTGCCAAAGAAGAAGGTACTGGAACAAACACGTCAGCCGCATGTCCGTAGATAGGATCCCAAAGATAGCCCGAGAGAACGTACCGGAGGGGTCTCGACCACAAGGACGCCCACCAAAAAGATGGCGAGTTAGTTGGCAGTCCACATCACAGGAGGCTGAAAATGCAGCATAAAACAGGCCCTGGGCCTAATGAAAGAACAAGAAGAAGAGTAGATTTGAACATTGAGGACTTGTTAAGGAGGATATAATTAAAGAAAGTTTTTTGATTTACATTCATTTAATGAAAGTTTTTGTTACACACATTCATTAAAATTATTTTCTTAGTAATTAAACCCTCATATTTTTTTAAATAACCCTCACTCTTCGTCGTTGCTTTTCCGCATTTCTCATATTTGCTTTTAAAAATATTCAATCCAACATTCATTTATTGGTCCATTATTTGTGCTATTCAAACGTCATTCTTCTATTATTAATTTTGTCTTGTGCATAACACATTTCATACATGTTTGTGGCACAACATGGCAGTTATATAAATTTTGTCGCATTCCGAGATGATTTTAATAAGTGTCAAATGAAATAAATATCACCTTCGAGATTCCCAAAATTTTTGGACCCATTGTCCACTTAGTCAAAATAATATTTTATGATTTAATCATCTGACATACCAACATGTGAAAACTCATTTTCTGACCAACGGACTGAGTTATGAATAAAGCATCATATTTTTTTGTAAGAATTAGTGTTATTCTGACTGCATTTATGTTCCTCAATGCTTTTGAGCTTGCTAAGAACTCCTTCAGATGTTTTTAGTGCCTCTATAGGAACATATAGTTTGGAACATAATTTAATTATCAAAAGTGTAGTGTGATATTGTAAAATTAACATTTGTAAAATCACACTTACATACAGAATACATGTTGCGATTTTAAATAGATGGGTCGATGGCAGAGCGGTTAGCGCATTGGGTTAGTAATCCAGTGGTTGCGAGTTCGAATCCTGCTTGACCGACTTCGTTCACCTATAGCACAAGCATTTATGCTTATTTTAGGGAATGTAGGAAGATGTACGGTTCGATTGGCTGGTAGGGTCTCGGTGGTGCCTGCCTTGCTGGAGGGTAGGTACCAGTAAGTGCCGAGAAACGCCATGTTGCAGAACACCAGCAACAATACCAGCAAGTCCGACTCGCTAGTGTCCAAGTCACGAACCCTGGGCAATGTAACCTGTATAGGTCATAGCAGATAGTGAGAGGGCGATGGCGAGCCTCCGGCGCCATAAAACCGGAACCCCCAGATAAGGGATGGACAACCCCCTACAGAAAAACCTTGGTCCTCCAGATTGGGGGTTGGGCGAGGGGCCAATAACCCTTCCCCGTAAAACGAATCCTATTACGAAACCTAATACAGAGCCTCGGACAATTTCTGGACTTAGGAAAAGACCCGGCAAATTAAATATGGAGAACAGTGGCTGAGGACAGGAATGGTTGGAGGCGAAAGTTGGAGGAGGCCAAAGCCCGATTTGGGCTGTAGTGCCATTGAAGAAGAAGAAGATGTACATGTACTTGTTTAACAAGGATATATTGATTTTAATTTAAAAAAAAATATATATATATAATGATTAATTCCTTACACTTTCATCTTAATACAAGCAAAAAGCTTTATTTTGTTACATTTAGGTAATTTTGATATTGCTTCTAGGTAATATTTTATCTAAAAATAAGTATTAATAATTTGTAGATAATCTGATAAAAAGTATTTTTATTCAAATAAATCGAGAGATGCTAGAGTGCATTTCACTTTTAAGTGCATTTTGTGGTTATGTTGGTATGATTGCATTTGGTGTTATGTGTTAAAAACAGGATATTGCCGACAATTAGGGATTTTTTTTCTCTTTTGTAATATTTGTAAAAGTTATTTTTTATAAATTTGAATTTTTAAAAAAAAATAGTTGTTTTGTTTTAAATACATAATTATAGAAGATATGCATCACTACATCATATTAAACCCGTTTGTTTTCTTTTAAAATTTCTTATTATTAATTTTTAAATATGAGATTAGAGGAACTTAACTTATGGCAACATTATCTAGTTTATTTGACTGACAATCGTACAAACATGAAGTGAAGTGCACTTTTAAGTTAAACGCAGAATGGTTTTAAAATAAATAGATCAATATAGCAGCACTATACATGCAAAAACATATACAACAATATAACAGCAATGGAAGACTAAATTTCATGACCAAATTCACATTATATATATTGATTTAAGAAAATAGATGAAATACTAAAATTACAATCATAAAATGGTTAGTTCTAAAATGTTTAACACTACTAGTTAAATGTTAGATAATTAACGAATCACATGAAAATAGTTTTTTTTATGTAGCATACTTAAAAACATCACTAATGTTACTAATATATAACTCATTTATCATATATGTAGATTTGATTTCACATTCATAATGGTTGAATAATTCTTAGTGAATAGCTAAAAAACTTATATATGTTATATATTAGAAACAAAACTATCTACTTTTGATTGAAACACATTTCAAATTGACAAAATACTAAATTCACTAACATCATAGTCATAATTATAATGAAACATGAAATTGTTTTATACGAAATTGACCATATTTTACTAATAGTATTCACAGATAATACCAAAATACCACAAAAACTTGATTCACAAACTAAATCTGTTCCTTGACTCTATTTGCAAAAAAAAACATTTTTATTTATAATATACACTTAACGTAGTTTACACCACTTAACTATGAGTACTAACTTCTACCGGTTTCAAAAACTTTAAATGTTTTCTTCGTCAGGAAGACTTACGTACTAAAAATTAAAAATAAAATATAGACTGTTGTTAGGTTTTAAGTTGTGGGAGGAGTCAATTTTAGAAAGTAGTGGGGCGGAATGGTAAACATAAGTGACACTGGGTGGTTCAAATTTTTTTTTGTTAGTTATAAAAATATTTTCTATTTTATTAATTAATCGGAAATGTATTAAGAATCGGGTTGTTTGGGAAGTTTAATTGGTTATTTATTATACTTTGTTTATTATTAACACTTTTTCTTATTTCTAAAATTTCTAGATCTGCTAATTTTAAATTTGAGTAACCCTGTATGCATAATCTGTAATCCCATGTTGCGATTTTAAATAGATGGGTCGATGGCAGAGCGGTTAGCGCATTGGGTTAGTAATCCAGTGGTTGCGAGTTCGAATCCTGCTTGACCGACTTCGTTCACCTATAGCACAAGCATTTATGCTTATTTTAGGGAATGTAGGAAGATGTACGGTTCGATTGGCTGGTAGGGTCCCGGTGGTGCCTGCTATTTCCGTTAACAATAATAAATTGGATTATAAAATCTATCGAAAAGACACATGTACAGATTTGATAATTCACAACTCATCTAACCACCCCGTGTCACAAAATATGGCCGCGTTTCATTCCATGATCAATAGATTATTAAAAATTCTATTTTCAAATGTTTGAATGTTAACTTTGTGGTTCATATTTAACAAATTAAATTTAAAGATATAACTTTGTATTAACCACGTTTTTTGGTTGAAACGATGCGACCGGTTTCGGAACTAACCGTTCCCTCATCAGGCTAACTTTCAAAGTTAGCCTGATGAGGGAACGGTTAGTTCCGAAACCGGTCGCATCGTTTCAACCAAAAAACGTGGTTAATACAAAGTTATATCTTTAAATTTAATTTATTAAAAATTCCCTTGTCAAAAAATAATTATTTAAAGGAATTAAACACAATTAAACAAATTGCCATTAACAATGGTTATAATGTTGAAATAGTCAATAGAATTTCAAACAAAAAACTAAAACAACAATATACAGACAGATTCTTATATCCAAAAATTATTGATAGTGACAAAAAACAATGGCGGAAAATCTTATATATTAATAATAACATATCAAAATTAATTAAAAAGAACATCCCTGACAACATCTCATAGAATTTAACCATCATTTTGATATAGACACGGGATTACAGATTATGCATACAGGTTACTCAAATTTAAAATTAGCAGATCTAGAAATTTTAGAAATAAGAAAAAGTGTTAATAATAAACAAAGTATAATAAATAACCAATTAAACTTCCCAAACAACCCGATTCTTAATACATTTCCGATTAATTAATAAAATAGAAAATATTTTTATAACTAACAAAAAAAAATTTGAACCACCCAGTGTCACTTATGTTTACCATTCCGCCCCACTACTTTCTAAAATTGACTCCTCCCACAACTTAAAACCTAACAACAGTCTATATTTTATTTTTAATTTTTAGTACGTAAGTCTTCCTGACGAAGAAAACATTTAAAGTTTTTGAAACCGGTAGAAGTTAGTACTCATAGTTAAGTGGTGTAAACTACGTTAAGTGTATATTATAAATAATTTATAATGTCGCCACAAAGTTATTTTCCTAACATTAACGATAAAAACATTTTTTCTTGTTGAGATTAATGTAAATACAATCAGCTCTGAAGAGTTAGTTAAAATTAATATATTCTTTCACATAGGCTTTCTCACATAGTCACCACCTGCGTTAGCACATAGTAAAAGTGTAAGACTATCTTTCAAAGTTTGTGTCCAGGAAGTGTTTTCTTCTCCTGGTCTTGATCAAAGAGCAACTGAACTAGTCGGCAGTATTGGTTGAGAACCAAGTTTAAGTACACCAAGAGAGTAAATATTTGGTCACCAAAGTTGGTCGAAAAGTAAATTTGTTATAATAAACAAAGACCTATATAAATCGAAGTTCCACCTCGATTTCACAATGTTTACATTTGTTTGTTTAATAATAATAGCAAATTTTATTTAGATGTAAAAACATATAAAAATTAATACATCTAGTATAAACAAAAAGTGTATAATTTTTTTTAAACAATAAGTGTGGTAAAAGTATGACAACCAATTATAAAAACATGTAAAACTAGGGAGAACATTAATATTTTTTTACTATGTATTCAGCACCTAGCCTACGAATTTTACAACTTAATGTGCACTTAAGTTATAAAATTCGAAAATCTTTAGTAACTCTTCGTCTAATTTATCTTTTATCACAATCTATAAGATGTTGACTTAACTATAAGACACTATAGTTTTACTTCCACTCAATAAATTAACTTTTATAAATTAATTATTGTAACGTTTTCGGACTTTCGTCCATCATCAGCAACGTCGTTACTTAAACGTTACTTAAAGTTTAAGTAACGACGTTGCTGATGATGGACGAAAGTCCGAAAACGTTACAATAATTAATTTATAAAAGTTAATTTATTGAGTGGAAGTAAAACTATAGTGTCTTATAGTTAAGTCAATATAAATAATTTACAATGGCATTCCACAGTGTGAATAATAAGAACTTTGAAAACTTACTATAAGATGTAATATTACTGAATTATTGAATCACATCTATAAACTCAACATGTTTTGAATTTATACATAAACCATTACATAAAGTCCCTTATTGAGTTTGCAAAAAAACTGAACATCACACGAGTCTACTAGTATTACAACACATTTTTTAATATTAAATTTAGATTTGTTTAAGACATATTTTAACTAATTCAATTTAACTTTTTTTATTTAACAAGCAAATTTCTTTGTTTTTATTGTATTAGATTTAGGTGTTCGTGCCATTATTTTCATAGCCAACCTGTCTTTCATTCCACTCCCTTCATGTCTACTTATTTTCTGTCAGTCATTACATTTCAACAAATTGCATAAAAAAGGTGTTTATTTTAATCATATACCTACAGTCAGAAAAAATTGAAATACATTAAATATATCGAGATGAATTGTGATATAAATAAATAAGTAAAATTACAATGTGTAATTGATTAATTAAGAAAGATGAGAAATAAAATCTCGATTTTTTGATCTTCAAACAATGATTAAGGGTTAAATAAATTAATGTGTTTACATTTGAGATACTTTACACATTTATGAAAAATTGATGTTTTTATTTTAGGACAAGATTTATGTATAATCAATTTTGTTGTTTATTACATAAACTAAATTTATTTTAACACAGTCAGTCAAATTTGAATATCAATTTTGGCACCAGTTTAGGCTCTGTGATTTACGACACAACCATAATATATTTTAAACAGAAAAGTAACTTTAATATAATGTACATATTTTCTTTGATATATCCTTAGAAATAAATATAACACTGTTTTCACACCTCAATTGAATAACATGATATATCATTAAAGTTTATTCCTACTTATATTATTGGAATATTCATTTAATACTAATATATAGAGTTTTGGTACATTTGACACTTCGATTATTTTTTATCACTTCGTGGATTTAATAATAAAAATCAAAAGTGCAGTTTTATATGAGATTTATTGAATTTCAGCAATCAGAAAAATATAATAATTTTGTGTAGATGATATGAAGCTGCTTATAATAAATTATATGCCCAATAGACATAAGCTGAAGAAGTTTGAACATCAATCGGACATATCTTCAATTTCTCCTTCGTCTTCACTCATTTCCTCTGCGCTCGTTTCATCTTGATCACATGCCTGACTGATGCATTTTTCACAGTGGCAAATAAAAAGATAATTTTCTTTCAGCTCCTAAAAATACAAAGTATTATTAATTGAAATAGATCAACACTGTCTAACACAATATTTTTTCTTTCAAATAAACATCCATGCCAAATTAATTTAAATAAAATATTGTTACAGTTAGAGTTAGATATTGTGTTTAATCAGAGTAACCCATCTGCTATTGAGGAGGGCTACGTAGAGATGATACCAGCTATTAAGATTTGGGTCCATTATACTCTTCTGAAGAAGCGCACTACGTAGTGTTGGGGTGGGTTTGAAATCTGCTCAGGAAGATATTGATTCGAATTTTAAAAAGACCCAACTTGTAAGAAGGTGGAAACACAGAATTCGGAAGATCTTTCCACAGCCGGGCTGCTGTGTTAATAAAAGAGTTCAAGAAGCGACTGGAAACTTAAAACTGGAAAAGGATATTAAAATCCAACCTAAATAAATAAAAATGGATATTTTGCACTATAAATGGATAATGATTTTGTATTTATAATTTTAAAATTCAATAAACGTTTTTTATAGTAAGGTTGAATTTAGTGAAATTTGTTATTGGTCAGAAAAGCTTATCGTTAATCGTTTGTTTCCGTATCCAGACCATCTATATGCAAGCTCTCCAATAACTTGCAGCCATCACAGCTGTGTTGTTTGCACCTAAGAGGTCCTCCTCATTACAAGGCTCCTGCATGAGTGGGCACACCAGCAGCTGCGCTGTGTTTTGTTCCTCTCCACAATCGCACGTCACATTCTGTTTGCCTTCCAGCAGTTCCCATCTCCTCATGTTTACCTTTTGCATCTACTCACGCCCGTTTTGGGTCTGTTCAGGGTTTTCTAACGCCCATATGGGAGTTGGTGTCTGGTTGGTTGCTTGATTTCAACCATTCGTTCTTCCCAACCTGTTTCTGCCATAGCTCAATTCAACTTTCATGTGGGGTGGTGCGCAATTCAATGGTTTTCGACAGGAAACTACATCCCGATTTCAGTCTCGTTATAAGGGGGCCGTGCCCATACATGGGGGGTCTGGGATCGCTCTTTTGCTTTTGCCTCTCTTCCTCGGCTGTGACAGCTCTTCGAACACTTGGCGGTGCAATTTCAGCCTTGAGATGGATTTTTTTCTAGGGGAGTAGGCCTGAGGCATCCCGTGACTTGGCACCACCGTTTTTGGAGTGAGAGGATCGGCACCACACTGGTGTTGCATATTGTATGGCAGAGTAATAAATGGCAAGTGCAGATATTTGCAGCACGTTGGATTGGGCTCCCCAGTTTGTTCCAGTGAGCTTTCGTAGGATATTGTTCCTCGTGCACACCTTGCTTTTAGTGCTTTGACAGAGTACCTTAAAAGGTAAGGTTCTATCCAGCACTACTCCCATATATTTTGGGTTCTGGCAGTGTTCCAACTCTTTTTTTTTTTTTTTATAAAAAATGAATATGTCCTTGTTAAACAAGTACATATACATCTTCCTACGTTCCCTAAACTAAGCATAAATGCTTGTCCTATAGGTGAACGAGATCGGTCGAGGCAGGATTCGAACTCGCGACCACTGGATTACTAACCCAGCGCGCTAACCGCTCTGCCATCCACCCAACCCTTTACTTTAATTTTCTGTGAGCTTCTCTATTCTTCAGGTAGATGCGCATATCTGAGTTTTGCTTGGATTCAGTTTCAGATGGTTATAATTATAGTACTGTGATTGTTCCTGGAGCGCAGTTGTGAGCTTTTCCTCAATCTCAAATTTGTCTCCCTGCACAGCTATCGCGATATCGTCGGCATAGACAAAATGATTGGCATCCGCATCACCTGTTGGTCGTTTGTGTAGATGTTGTATAATGTTGGGGCTAGTACGCTTCCTTGGGGTAGCCCATTCCTTTGATTTTTCCACTTGCTGTTTCTTCCATGCAGAGTAACGTATGCATATGAAAGATGCAAGTCCGAGAGATCTTTTGTTAAGTCTTGAATTTTTCTGATCAACATTCGATGGTTCACTGTGTCATAAGCCAGCGTGAGGTCGGCGAAAGGGACTCCAGTGATTATCCCGTTTTCGAAACCATTCTCGATGTGTTCTGTGAGGTTTAATACTTGTCCGCAGCACAATTTCCCTGATCTAAACCCTGCTTCTGGGATATGATGTTTTCATCTATATGTCTCGATATTCAATTGAGGATCATTCTTTCTATAATTTTGTAGATATGGCAGGGTAGAGATACTGGGTGAAAACTCTTAGGCTCATTAGGACCCATTCCCAGTTTTAGTAAGGCGACTACTTAAGTCTTTCTCCAAATTTTTGGGATTTTATTATAAGTTGCGCAGTTATTTAACATATCTAAGAGCCACTGTTTTGCTTTCATACTAAAATTTACTATCTGCTCCATTCTCGGGTCAACCATTTCCGATGCGTTGTAGTCTCCTGGCTGTCTTTCCGTTTAATTACAAAAGCTGGTGAGCAATTTGGTCTGGAGTGACTAGTAATATTATGCTCTGGCTTAGTTTAATCGTTTCCCAGGTTTTTTAAAATCCTCCATGCTCTTCTACTATTCTGGTTCATATCCAGGTCCTTGAACATATTGCACAATCATTCTCTTCTTGCTTTAGATATAGCTTCCAGTAATTGTTCACCCTGTGGAGGGTTTCCTCTGAAAATGGATCTCTCTGGAAGAGTTCTTTGTATCTTTCCAAGAGGTCTTTTGAATAAGAAGTCAATCCCGACACTCCGTTCTGCATCCTTTGGTATGTTTTTACATAATATGTCCTATTCTGATTAATTTCAGAGTACGATAACATCTGTAACCAACGGGCGACCGTGGATAAAAGGATTTTATCCGTGCGGTTTGACGTAATGAGTCTCATATAAATGCAGTCAACTTTTTGACATTTCTCATTTACTGAAATCCAGAAGGATAAATTTAGACGAATCAGAATAGGACATATTATCCTTCCGGCCATCTTTACAAACTCATCATATTCTCCAAGTGTTGGTGGTATAGAGTCGATCCTCATATCAAGATCCGCTCTGAATTGCTTCCAGTTGGCCCTTTTCAAATGGTACTATTTCACTCTTCACCGCTGCATCAATCGTTATCGTTACTAAAATATAGTATGTGAAATTTCATGAAAATTTATCAATAAGAAAATATTTATTTACCTTTTGTCTTGAATGTCTTGACCTGGACAACGCACACTCATCCAAGTAGCTTATCACAATTTCATCCCCAGCGTTGATATTTTCTAGTGCTTTGAGTTGCAAAAGATGGTTTCCGTGAGGAAAAGATGGTTCTGAATTTGGTATACAGCTGTGATTGCAAGTGCTTTGCAATTCATATAACCCAGAACCCTCAGCGTTCAAAAACTGACCAGACTCTGTCGACACAAAAAGAGTATAAATTTAAATATGCAGTAAGTATATTTGAAAAGCAGATTCAACATAAGAAATACAAAATAAGCTGAATTTGAAATAGTCGCAATATGAAGTTTATTTTCATTACTTTGATTTTTTACTTGTAATAAATAGAATCTAAAGTGATTATAAACTTGATCCTTGTGTGATTTATTTCATACTAGCTTTTATGTCCCGCCGTTGGCCAAGAATGTAAAATTGTGAAGGAAAAAGCAATCGTTTTTATAATATTGTCACCCAATTATTCTGCAAAATCGGACTATGAAAAGTGGTTTGAAATATGATTGAATTTGATTGTAAAATGTTCAAGTGACGGCCACAACTCATTATTTTTTATATATTGCTATAAAGTGTGAATGAAGTATAATATACAATTTCTTGCACGCATGGACTATGCGAAATGGTTTTAAATATGACTGTTTATCAACGTTGTAAAGAGATTGGTTAGGCCACAACCCCCATTTTTAAATATTATCATCGAAAACAAATTGTAATATGTACCTATTGAAAATTTAGTAATTTTGGATGTTGGGATGTGGTTAAAATTTGATTAAACAAATGTACTGAAAAGATCTAGTGTTGGTCACATCCCATTCGTTTTTATATTTTTTCATCAAGTGTGCATTATATTTTTGCACAATTAGACTTATAGACTTAAAATTGACACAAAAGCCTACATTAACGAAGAAGAAGAAGACTTAAACTATAGTAAATAGTTTTTAATTTGAATATAAACGTTGTGAAGAGTTCAGTTATGGCCACAACCCCCATTATTTAAATATCGTTAACGAAATCAAATATGAAGGTGTAGAAAATTATTCAAAATAGGATGATATAAATGGTTTAAATTTGATTAAACAAAAGTATTGAAAAGATTCTAGTGCAGATTACATCGTCACATCCCACATCCCATTCGTTTTTACTTATGTATTTTCATCAAGTGTGCATATCGTTAATAATATTTCTTCACAATAGACTATTAGACTTAAAACTAACCCAAAAGTCTAAATAAAAAAGAGAAGAAAAAGTATAAGACTATAAGAAATAGTTTGTATAAAAAACTATTCCAATGGTCTACATAAAATAAGAAAAAATACATAAAATAGAAGAATTAGACTATTGGAAATAGATTGTATAAAAACTAACTAAAAGGTCTTCATAAAAGAAGAAGATTAATCTATAGGAAAGAGTTTTTATAAAATTCACCTAAGTTCTACATAAAATAAGAAAACGAAGAAAAAGACTAAAGGAAATGGTTTGTGTTAAAACTGTAAGGTTTACATAAAATTAAGAAGAAAATGAATTAGACTCCATGAACTGTCGCTTCAGACCCTTCAGAACCTCCCGTCCCTTCAGGCCCTTCAGTACCTCCCGTCCCTTCAATCCATCATTACGTCCCTTCCAATCAGGCCCTTCAGTACCTCCCGTCCCTTCAGGCCCATTAGTGTATCCCTTCCCTTCATTACATCCCGTCCCTTCAGTCGGTTAAGAAAAGTTTAAATCCAGAAACCATCCTGGAAGAACAGCGAAGAGATGAAAGGACCTTCTTTTCCCAGGATACTCCACCTTTAAAGGTAAAATGACTAAATACACGAAGAAAAAGAAGAAGAAAAAAGTTTAAATCCAGATACCTGCGACGATATGGAAGGAAAATTGGACCTTCTTCTCCCAGGATAGTTCACCTTCATAGGTAAAATGACCAAATGCGCGATGAAGAAGAAAAAGAAGAAGAAAAAAGTTTATATCCAAAAACCGTCTTGGAAGACTTGCGAAGCGTTGGAAGAACAGTTGGACCTTCTTCTTCTAGGATTCTCCAACTTCATAGGTAAAATGACCAAAAATACACGAAGAAGAAGAAGAAGAAAAAAGTTTAAATCCAGAAACCGTCCTGGAAGACCTGCGAAGAGATGGAGGGACAGTCGGACCTTCTTTTCCCAGGATATTCCCCTTTCATAGGTAAAATGACCAAATACACGAAGAAGAAGAAGAATAAGAAAAAAGTTTAAATCCAGAAACCATCCCGGGCATACGCTCGACAATTCACCAAAGTTTCATTGTAATCGGACAAACGGTTTAGGAGCACATAGCATACATGCATCCATTCATACATACATAAATAAATAAATAAAATAATTTTCCTATAGGAAATCAGTATATTGTTGATTTTTTAAGTAAATAGTATTAGGTAGGTACCTACCTACAACAATGTTCTAAATAAATTCGATTCATAACAAATTTTATTTGAATATCAGAATCTTTCCATAACCATAGTAACCATTCCAATATTAATATCAAATGTGCTCGATACATTTTTTGGATATGTAGGTATGTACCTACATTGGTTTGTTCGAAGCCACAAAAACGAAAATTGTCCGAAATATCAAATATTATATACAAATTATGCAATTTTATTATGCCTATATCTTTACTAATAATTAATAGACTTTTACAATATATATCTTAAAACTTGCTGTAATGTCTTGTGTTTCATTTTATTATTTCATAATCACATTTATTTCAAAGGTATATTATTTTAAAGAACATATTCATTTGGTAGGAAAATGAAATATCGTTTGAAAAGATATTAAAATGGCGGGGTTATATGTACATTTGTACAAAACGCTTACATTAAAAATAAGTTTAACATTATAATTAGACAAAATATTCAACATGTTTTTCACTTAAAAGCTAAGTTATACTTGAAAATATTTTTTTTTGTGTAAATACGTACTTCTAACTTTTAAACTAACAGATATTTTCGTGCAAAATGTACACTTTTTTGACAGATATGACTTGGAAAATTTTGTATGAAAAAAATTATTATTGAAATATTTTTAAAATTCAGCATTTTTATCGCATTATTTTTAGCGTGACACTGCATCAGGTATACTGGTACATGTTCGCACATAAATTAGATTTTTATATGCTCTTGGTTTTTCAAAAGGCGTGAGACAAACACACACACACATACACACACACACAAACACAAACACACACAAACACACACACTAACAAAATCTTTGTTTTATTACTTTAGATATGAAAAAATGAAATAATATTCAGAGGCTTTGCATAACTGGTTTATGCCGTATTACAGGGAATGTGAATTCTTTTCACAGCAAAAACTTAATAAACATTTATTTACCTTCGTCCATATATTCATAAACTTTATCAATTAGTTCATCAAGTTGTTTTCTATCATCGTCATTGAGTGTTAGATTTGCCGTATTGTTGACCCATTGAGCCATGGGACTTGTTCCTATTCCTTGTCCATTAGTTCCTATGAGAGCCATAAGAGAAGAGAATCCACTAGGTGTTAAAAACTAAAAGAAATAAAAATTTATAATATTTAAAAATCATTCCTAGGAATTATTTTTCTGTTTTTGACATATGGGCATTCTATGTTAACAATATGCCAAAATATCCTTATGAGAATAGTCATATTTAATTGCTATTCATATTTATAAAATAAATAAAAAAAACAATGGGCACTACAAATTCTATCTAATACGCAAAATCTGAAACAAGATTAATAAAAAAAAAACATTGGCTAAAGATGCAATCAATTTAATGTGGTTGATAACAGAAATCAAGTAAAAAAAAATGTGAAATCATGACTCTCCACTATTCCATAGTAGTGGAGAGTAAAAAATATACTGCATTTTACCACAAAGTTTTATAATATTTTTTTTATTACAGTCCATAAATACAAAATTTTACACAATAGAAGAAGATTAGAAGACAAAAACAATCATATGTATATATATAATATTATGCATTTGTCTACATTTGTTTTTTTATCAAAGACCTTTCAAGGTAAATGTTTTTTCCCGATTTATTGGAGTGAATTATTTCTTAATAGTAAAACCTACATATATGTATATATTAAAAGAGCCGATTGGCTCATGACAAATTTTTTTATAATAATTATTTAAAGAGCCGATTGGCTCATGACAATAATTTATAGTCAACATTGTAATTTTAATATAGTAGTTTTTCATATACAGCAACACTTTACTTCAGTTCTTGATATTTAGACTATAGGAAATAGTTCTTATAAGAATTGAAACAAAGGTCTACATAAAAAAAAAAAATTGACTATAAGAAATAGTTTTGTATAAAAACTTACTAAAAGGTAATAAAAAAGAAGAAGAAGAATGAGATTAAGTTTTCATAAAAGAAGAATAAGAGTGTTATAGCCGAAAAACAGTGTTGTCGAAAAACAATAATTTTTAATTTTTTCCGCGGCAACATTTTGGCGGAAGACAACTAGCGCCTCTGACGGCGTGAGAGAACGACAAGGAAGCTTATAGCACGCGCTCTCTTGGCATTCGACGCTGGTGGAGGACGGACGGTTTGGTGTGACGCCGTCATCGGTCGACACGCGCGTCCTGATGGCGGCCATATTTTCAAGAGCACGAGGAGGCCTGTGTGACAGGACCCGTCACGCGCATGGACGCTGATGGTGCCCCAGAACCAAGATGAGGGCATCAACAGGACAGGAGGTTGGAGGCAGAGCGCAGTGTGGGGCCACCGCGTAGGGAACGCGGCGGCTCGCAGATTGGACCACGAAGGGCAATCCGTGTCGTCTGGAGCGTCGGTTCGCCTCCGGTGAGGCCCCGGCTGGTATGCCACCTCTGTCGAGATGCGCCGTCATAGCGTGCCGTGGGGCACAGAGCCAGCCATGGGTGACGGTCTGGAGGAGGAGATCAGGAGGAGAAGAAGAAACCACGCCGGACACGAGGAAGACCTGCTAGCCTGACGCAGAGGCTGGGCCCCACCGAACTACAGTCACCACGTGGAAGACAGTGACATGCCTGGAGGAAGGATGTCGCTGTACCCTGGGGTGGTATATTCTGGTCGGCGTCTTTTCGTGTGTTTGACAGTTCGTTTCGGTAGATGCCACGTCGTTTTGTTTTGTTATTTGTACTCTGTTGTTGTTGTGTTTGTTTTTTTTTATTATTTATTTGCCATGGACGAACAATGTTGATATTATAAATAAAAAAGCGCCGTACTAAAACAAATTTTAAGTGTCGTCATCATTTCTCTCCTTTTCTTCCCCACACCTTGGCTTGATGTTTCCCCGTGGTAGACGAGAGGTCTCATCAAATGGCTTGCCAACGTGTGGCTTTTTGCGAATAGACATTTGCACGAAACAACACCCTGAGATCAAACACGTGGGGAAGAAAAGTGATGTTTATTTGTTGTGTTTCGAACTGTAAATTTGAGCTGTGCTGAAAGACGAACCATGTGTTTTTTACCGTTTCCGAATTCGAGAAAAAAATTCGGTGGCGCCTGCAAACTTTTAGTGATATTAAAATTCAAAATGATATTGTTTTTCGTCAAAAAAGTAGGGTGGAATTGTTATAGCCGAAAAACAGTGTTGTCGAAAAACAATAATTTTTAATTTTTTCCGCGGCAACATTTTGGCGGAAGACTACTAGCGCCTCTGACGGCGTGAGAGAACGACAAGGAAGCTTATAGCACGCGCTATGGCACGCGCTCTCTTGGCATTCGACGCTGGTGGAGGACGGACGGTTTGGTGTGACGCCGTCATCGGTCGACACGCGCGTCCCGATGGCGGCCATATTTTCAAGAGCACGAGGAGGCCTGTGTGACAGGACCCGTCACGCGCATGGACGCTGATGTTGCCCCAGAACCAAGATGAGGGCATCAACAGGACAGGAGGTTGGAGGCAGAGCGCAGTGTGGGGCCACCGCGTAGGGAATGCGGCGGCTCGCAGATTGGACCACGAAGGGCAATCCGTGTCGTCTGGAGCGTCGGTTCGCCTCCGGTGAGGCCCCGGCTGGTATGCCACCTCTGTCGAGATGCGCCGTCATAGCGTGCCGTGGGGCACAGAGCCAGCCATGGGTGACGGTCTGGAGGAGGAGATCAGGAGGAGAAGAAGAAACCACGCCGGACACGAGGAAGACCTGCTAGCCTGACGCAGAGGCTGGGCCCCACCGAACTACAGTCACCACGTGGAAGACAGTGACATGCCTGGAGGAAGGATGTCGCTGTACCCTGGGGTGGTATATTCTGGTCGGCGTCTTTTCGTGTGTTTGACAGTTCGTTTCGGTAGATGCCACGTCGTTTTGTTTTGTTATTTGTACTCTGTTGTTGTTGTGTTTGTTTGTTTTTTTATTATTTATTTGCCATGGACGAACAATGTTGATATCTGCATATAAATAAAGTAGACCTGGTAAGATTGTCGTTCTGGATTTGCGAATGTTTGTGCACGACTATGTTCATGTCAGTCTGCCCAAGGCTGCCTGTTCTTACATTCGTTTGAAATCTTTCTATGTGGATATCGGCAATTTTACAGTAGAGTAAAAAACTTACAATATTACATTTTTATAATATTACATTTGAAACAGTATAAAAACACAAAGCCTCACAAGCTGATATGTTTTTATTATTATTTTCAAAAGAAAGTTAGTTTAAATGTTATATAATAAGAATTAAATAATGCTTTTATGCTTTACTCGCCGAGTCGCCAAAATTGATATATGTGAATTTACCCTGAAGATGACAAAAATACCAACATTCTGATATATGCGTCCCTATCGTAATTAGACCTCAAATGGCACGAAGTAATAAAATCCGACACAGGGAGAGTGAGCAATTCACGTTGAACAAATGGTCCCTTTTGCATTGTGGGTCAGATTTGCTTTCCTCGCGTTGTTCCACCATTCTTTCAGCTGTCAAATATTCGAAAGTTACCTACTTTATATTTTTATCGTAATTAATATGTATTGATTTAGTTTATTTTCCAATATTTAATAACTCTTTATATTTTATTTTCTTTCAGAATCAAATTTTTTTTTTTTTTTTGCGGGTGGCAGTTCTCAGGAGAACACACTTAGGCCGGTTGGCCCTTTGTGATACCACAAAAAGAAGGATTTGGGCTGTCCTCCCCCTCACTCATCCACCCTGAACCAGCCTGATTGGTCAATAAATGTCATAATGTCTCCTATATCGGCAGACGCTATGTCAATCAGATCATCATAGAAGAAACTTCCCAGGGACTTTCTTCTATTTCTAGAGAGAGCAGGACAGTGACAGAGGAAATGGACCACAGTCTCCTCCTCTTCCTCGTCTTGGCATGCTCTGCAGTAATCGTATGCCTCCAGTCCCAGCCTTCTGGCATGCTTACCTATGAGCCAGTGTCCCGTTAATACCGATACGATTCTGGCTAGTAAATCCCTTCTGAACGTGAGTAGTTCTCTGGTTCTTCTGGGGTCATATTTTGGCCATGTTTGCCTGGCAATGGAGCATGTGCTTTCTTCCAGCCATCTCTGGTTAGCACAGGCTGTCGTCGTCTCATTTACCCGAAGTTTACATGTTGCCATGGGGACTCCAGGTCTATGTTTGATTGTATCTGGAGATAGCAGGGTACCTGCTCTGGCGAGTTCATCTGCCCTGCAATTCCCTGCTATATTGCTGTGACCCGGCACCCACATGATATGTAGATTGAACCGCTCCGCTGTATCATTTAAGATTCTGCGACAGTTCAAGGCCACTCGAGAAGTTGTGCTTACGCCCTTTAAGGCTCTAATAGCCGCTTGGCTGTCTGTGAGAATACGGACATCGCTGTTTGACACTGCGTTGCCTTGTATCCATTCTGCTGCTTCCTGAATTGCCAAGATTTCTGCTTGGAAAACACTACAGTGATCCGGCAACCTGAAAGAAATATTAATATTGAGTTGCTCTGAAAATACTCCTCCGCCCACCTTACCTTCCAGTTTTGACCCATCAGTGTAAACCACCTGGGCTTCACCATGACGGATCAGACTCTCCTTCCACATCTCCCTCAAGGGGATTTGTGTGGAGAATCTGTTATCAAAGAATGGTTTGGGAATGACGTAGTCGATACCTTCCGATGGTTTTTTAAGCTCCTGAAGAATTACGGAGTGCCCTATGTGTGTCTCCTTCCAGGGGTTAACACAATTCATTCTTATTGCGGCATTTGCTGCCATTTGCTTTCCTAGGAGGTCAAGCGGCATCAGATGCAGGATGGTGTCAAGGGCTTTTGATGGTGTAGTTCTCAGACAGCTAGTGGTTGTCACTTCTGCTAGTCTTTGAACTTTTGCCAGCTCTTTTAGGTGTACTCCCTTTTTCAGGGAATGCCACCATACCACCACTCCATACATCATGATTGGCCTTATGACCGCCTTGTACATCCAGTGTGTCATCTTGGGGTGTAGTCCCCAACGTTTGCCCACGATTTTCCTACAGGTGTACAGTGCATTTGTAGCTTTACGTACCCTTTCCTGCATATTGGACCTCCAGCTCAGTTTTCTATCCAGGATCAGTCCCAGATATTTGGCTTGAGCTGAGATCCCTAGCGTCTCCCCTTCTAGGGTTGGCAGCTCAAAGGTCGGGATTACCCGTTTGTTTGTAAAAAGGACCAGCTCTGTTTTCTTCGGGTTTACTCCTAACCCATTGTTGTTACACCACTGAGCTATCCTGTCTAGTGCTCTTTGTAAGATTGATGAGAGGATATTGGGGATCTTTCCGGACACCGCTACGGCGAGATCATCCGCATATGCGATAACCCCAACACCAATATCGTCTAACTCTGTCAATAGGTCATTTAAGGCTAGGTTCCATAAAAGAGGTGATAGAACGCCCCCTTGGGGTGTTCCCTTCACTGGATATCTTTTGATCCTTGAGCCTCCTAATTCTGAGAATCAAATTTTAGCCTATATAGTTAAAAAAAAATGTAAGTTGAAATTTCAATTCTCGATGAATTTAGGTAAATTTTAAATCAACATTCACATATGGAAAGAACGTAGGTATTTGTTTAAAGATAAATGAGTTGGTGATTATTGTATTTCGGTGTACAGGTTATGTCATTCTTCTAGGAGTAGGTGAAAGGGTGCAGAAGGAATGGCACATGAAAATAACATGTTGCGAATGGTTGCACTTAGGGCAAACGAATCTAAAGAACAGCAAGAAAGGAGATGTGAAGCCAGTAGATTACGAATGACGGCGTATAGGGTATTACAATTTCTGCAGCAAGAAAGAGGAAGTACAGATTTTCAGTCTTCAAGTAATTGGATAGAGGTAGGGAGTCGTGATAATTTAATGACAATAGATCAGATGAATATGCAAGACGTTGAAGAAATAGAAATTACTGCACTTGAATGCGCCATCTTAGCAGCATTAAAAGTATAAAACAGCCTCTAAGTCTTCAAGTCATAAGGCCCCTGAGTCAAATTGAAAACGCTTAACAATATCGCCAAACACTATTTTTTTTGTATGTAAAATAACAGAAGTGGCATTGAAACATGAATCATGGAGACAAAAGGAAAATTCTGCTTTTTCCTATAGTTGCAATATAGATATTAACCTATAGTTGCAATTTATTTCTGAGCCAGTATCAACTTTTGGTAGAATGTCTATAATTTGTACATATTGTGGTGATTTGAAATGGAAGGGAGAAAACCCAGGAATGTGTTGTAACAATGGAATAGTACACATACCTGCTATAGATATCCTCCAGAGCCTCTTTATACATTATTGACAAGTAATTCTATAAATGCATGTCATTATAGAATTACGATGTATGAGAGGGTCAGAAATGAGGACATAAGGAAAGAATGTAAGATAAAGAAAGATGTCATTAATAGAATTAAAGTGAACACATTGAGATGGTTTAGCCACATGGGCAGAATGAATGAGGAACGCCTGACAAAGAAAATATACATTGCGGACAGGAATCGAATGAGAGGTCGGGGTCGCCCAAGTAAGGGATGGCATATCCATGGGAACGCTATTTTGAAAGGCGGAGATGTCAGAAGCATGAACAACAAATGAATATGTATAGGACAATGTATGAATGTCGACGAGGCGATGTGTGTCAAGATAGAAATAAGTAGCGTTTGGTTCTCTCTGCCTACCCCGCGAGGGACATGGCGTGATGGTATGTATGTAATGCTTGCTTTCAAATGAAATTTTTAGGAACCACTAAAGAATTATGAGTTATTATTATGAGTGATAGAGTTAGATGTGTTACAAAGGAGGATCGAATTAGAAATGAATACGTCCGAGGTAGTTTTGGAGTCGCCTCTATTCCGGAGAAACTAAAGGCCAGACACCGATGGTACGGACACATTACCAGACGAAATGAGGATCATATAGTTAAACTCACACAGGATATCGCACTCAGTCCAGAAATAGAGGCCGTACATAGGCCACCTGGTGGACAAATATTAAGGAGTTGAGGGAGGAGCAACTAACCAGAGAAATGACGCAAGATGGAAAGGTCTCCGAAGGGCAAGAAAGGAAAGGTCATACCAGAAGGGCCGCTCCAGATGAACTGGGATGAGGCAAGGAAGAAGAAATCTATATTTTCAAAACATTTCTGTATGTTTCATTTAATTAACAAATTATTTTACTTTCAAATTTATGAAGACAAATTTCAGAAAATAAAATTAAATAATTGCCAACAATCAATTACTTTATTCACATAAAAATATCATCATCATTAATCTTAGCGTCACAACTCTTGATGGGTCCTATCTGTGTCCAAGAATCTACTCCATACTGTTCTATCGTTGGCTGCCACCTTCGAGTTCTGCTGCCCCATGGCTCATGACTATGCTGATGTCCTGGTAAAGATCATAAAGCTCGGTGATATATATCTTTTACGCCATGTTTGACAGTCGTTAATAGGTACATAGGTATATTCTGCATAAGATTTTTCTTTCAAAGGCATCCACTCTGTTTTCATCGCGTTTTGTTAATATCCAGGTAGGTATGCGATAAAAATATATTACTATCAAATTCAACAAAACTTATTAACGTGGTAAGTTTTCTCCATATCTCTAACAATGTATATCTTTGTCAAAAACTTAATTGAAAAAACTTGAATCAAACTATAAAAACTATATAACCATATTGAATTGAACTCATTTTCCTATTCTGACATATACGCATTGTCGTCTCGATGCTCGACATACATACATCACCTAATAATAATAATAATTAAAGACTTTTATAGTATTAAAAATATAAAATATATAAAGGGAAAGAACATGGGAATCTCTTCGGTGACGGATCTTTAACCAGTTCAGTCGTTGCCTGCTCTCGGACATGTGGTCGAACTTCCTGAGTCCAAACACGTATCGAATGCAGACATTTTGTAACCGTTCGAGTTTGTTAAGTTGATCTTCAGTTGAATCTCAGCGTAGGCAACGTCAGCGTAGTCAAGTAATGGTAGCATGTGTTGTTGAGTTACGCGACATCCTACGTAGGCGATTCAAAGCGAACGCGAATGCGAAGCGATCCGAACGGATACATGCGAATTCAAAGCGATGCGGTGCGACGCTGCGGCTCTGTCCTACGGGCACGCGAATCGTGCTTCTGACATTATACTTTACAAAAAAAAACTATGGCACCGCTTCCAATTCGCGCGAAAATATCAAACCAATTGATCGCGTTCGCTTTGCATCGTGCCATGTCACACCGTACCCTACTCTTGGTCGGTAACGCAGGACACTTCAATAGTTACCGACTGTTTGTTATTTTCGCGCCGCTTCGCGTTCGCCTTGAATCGCCTACGTAGGACGTCGCGTTAGAATGATTTTAGTCTTAACTGGTAAATAATTTTTAAGTCGGCCTCATACGTTCTCATTTGTTATTCAACAAACATACGACAAAGTTTAAGTATTAAATTTAGACTAAAATTATTATATTTATTTGTTTATAAATTTTTGGAAGACTAACAGCATATATATTACATCTAATATAATAATTTAACAGCCAATTAGAAGTCTCCGCTGATTGGCTATACTGTCAGTTGCAAGTTGAAAAATTTAACATAATAATATAATATGTTTCTGTAACAGATAAAGTTTCATCGTGAAACGGAGGTAAACATAAACAAGAAAAATAAATTATCACCGAAGAGAACATACATGATTTTATATTTTAGTGGTTACAGTTGGCAAAATAAATTATAGTATTAAAAAAATTGCACTTAGAATACATCTCGCTACTGTAATGCTAATCTGAAATACATCAAATTCTGGTGAATTAAATATAAAATGTCCATAACCAAACTATAGTACCGCTTTAATGTCTGCAGTTAAAATAAGAGTCTGCGAATGCTTGCTAAATTAACTGAAAAGGCGAATATCCTTATTTAAGCATAAAAAATTATACAATCTAAATACACATAACACACAATAGATGATCGAGTAAACATTTAAGTAATATCGTTTAGATTTAGACTACATGTTGAGTTTGCAAACATAATTTATCGGTCATTTGTCAAATGTCAAGTCAAATGTCAACCACGGTGTTGCCAGGATTTAAAGTACTAATTATTATTGGAGAGTTGCACGAAAAAATATTAATATTTATTACATGCTTATTTACAAGGAGTTTAAAATATCAATCTTTCTTAAATCACAAATCCGCCTCTATTGGTGGCTGTGCCTTATTAAAAAAAAAAAAAAAATCTTTCTTAAATTAAACAATTTATTATTTTGTAAATTAATATTTTATAAGAATAACGTTTTTGTGCGGAGGCGACAAACACAGCAGCGAAAAATAAAGCTTGCTCCGTGTCATGGTTTGTGAAACGCAAATTAAGAAACTAAAAGAGAAGCTTCGTTTGACTTCTACAATAGGGTTTGCAACCTTTTAAACCACTTTGCGGATTATAGGCGTTTGATTTAGATGAAACTCAGCAATCTTCGTATTGCCTGTATAATTAAAAATGGTCCCTCAGTGTCTCCCGTCCCTTCGGAGCCTCCCGTCTTTCAATGCCTCCTGTCCCTAAGTGCCACCCGTCTCTTCAGTGTCTCCCGTCTCTTTAGGTCCTTTTGTACCTCCCGTTCCATCAATGCCTCATACCCCTCTTCATTTCCTCCCGAATCTTTCATCCCTTCAGACATTTTAGTAACTTCAGACCCCTCAGTACCTTCAGATCGTTCAGTACCTTCAGACCGTTCAGTACCTTCAGACCCCTCAGTACCATCGACCGCCGGAGGCGGTCATTTACCGCGCAGCGGTAAAAGCCGGCTGCAAGCCCTAGCTTAGAAGCTGAGCGAAGCGAAGCTTCTCAGCTAGTTATAAATAAAAAAGCGCCGTACTAAAACAAATTTTAAGTGTCGTCATCATTTCTCTCCTTTTCTTCCCCACACCTTGGCTTGATGTTTCCTCGTGGTAGACGAGAGGTCTCATCAAGAGTATAGGAAATAGTTTTGTATAAAAACTGACCCAATGGTCTACATAAAAGATGAAGAAGAATGAGACAATAGGAAATAAGTTATATAAAAAATCACGCAAAAAAGAAGAATGTAATAAAAGTACGCAGTGTCTACTGAATCAACTATTAATTATGTGTTTGGATTAAAAATAAATATTTGTTAAATACCTGTTGAATATGTTCTCCTGTCATGGTGTGACAAGTCATCTCTCTGAGAGCGTCAAGTTCGCCAATGAATTTGTCACCCAATAATTTGTGAACTAGCTGCTCATCATCGTTAACAGTGCGATGACAGAACTGCTTAAATTTGCTACACATCAATTCTGGATTAGACGATTGGTTTATCATTGTAAGAATGCGAATTAAAAGCATTATACTGGTTGTTTCGGGAGGATAATGAACTTGCCTAGAATAAAACCACAAAAAAAAAATAATGCAACCTTTCCGGGATTCAGAAATAAAAATAATAATTTATGACATTAAAATAATGTGTTAATAATTCAATTAGTTCACTTGGAATGAATAATGAAGTCTGAAAAAGCATTAAAAAATTAGCAGTTGACATTTCATAATACTCGAAATAATAAACAGAACCAAAAAGAGACAATTCATGAAAAGATATAAAACAATTTGTCAGAGAAGAGGGTGTGGCTTTTGTGTCATCAACCAATTTTAATATATTAAATGTATATTGAAATTGGAATACTTACTTCCAAGCTTCAATCAATTTCACCAATGGGTGTGCTGCATCTGTTGTGTTATGACATAAAGTTTTGTGATAGGCAGCAAAAGCATTGTCCTTGCACAACTGCGAACAATATCCAATTCCACAACCCTCACACAAAACTATAGAATCTACATTTGTATTACAGCACTCCGGATATGGTAAGATTATATCAGGTTTAGCAGATAATCTTCGTACATTTTGCTCAGCTGTCTCCAATGGCCTATAAAATTTATAGTAAAAAATATTATTAGATCACATACATTTATTTTGTTTGCGTGTTAACATTGGTACACATTGTTGGCAAAATCTTTCACGATAGAGTACAAAATACAGAGATCCAAATATGTGCTAATTTGAGGACGTTGTAAGACGAAAATCGGCAGAGAAGAAGGTTCTAGAGCGAACATGTATCTAAAATGACAGATTCAATCATTCAATAAGCGCAAAAGTGGCTAGGGACAATATTCACCAGGAAAGCAGACCCCCAAAACATGGAACAACAGCTGGCAATAATAATTTATTTTAGCACATAAATTTACAGCATGAATCGAGCTTATAAAAAATGGTTATATTTTACAATAAATTGTACATACCTCATACAAAAGTCGCATGATTTATACTTAAAAGCTTCATTCCAAGCGAACTGACAGGATACAATAGGGTATTCATCAAAAATTACATCCCCTTTACTGAAGTTTTTGGTCGCGAATAATCCTTTACCCTGTAAAAGTCGGAATTTCAGTAAAAAATTGTGTACATTGATTTATCATTCAAGCGAAACATTTATTAATATTCTTCGTCACATGTCACTGACATTTAGGCAAGATAAAATATCAATTAAAATAACATGCGAATCGTTTTAATAACCCACCTTTTGCTCATTTATGATTCTTACTTCGTATCCGGCCATATTATAAGAGATTCGGTATAAAAATAAATGTATATTTAAAATAATTCAATTTTTTTTGTAATGGAATATACAAAGAACATAAACCTAGGTTAGTATTTCCCTAGGATTTCCATGGATTTCCATTTGTCAAATTTTTTGACAATATGTTATTGGGTTGTTATTGGTAAAAATTCAATATTTTTATCATAAAGTGTAATTCAAAATAATCGAATAATATCCACGAAAAATAAATAAAATAGATTTAGAATGATCTAATAAATTTTCTTTTACATATCTATCTAAGAAAATTTATTATTTGAGCCATGATTAAAAAAATACAAGATTTTAAAGTTAGTACTTTTTTATGTGTTAAGCAGCTATAAATTGAATAGTAATAAAATTATTAAGGTGACGTGTGTGAAGTATACGTAGCTATAAATTTTGTTTTTAAGTAAAAAAAAATAAGCGGGCGGCAAATAAAATAATGAAAATCGCAATATTAGCCTTGTTTTTGTTTATTGAGGCGTCGTCTGCTCTTTATTTTCATATAGGTGAAACGGAACGAAAATGTTTTATAGAAGAAATACCCGACGAAACAACTGTCATAAGTGAGTATTTTGTTGGGTTATATATTTTGCTAGAAAAGTTCTTATATTTCATTTTTTGACAACATTATTTTTGTTTTTAGTGAATTACAAAGTTGAACTGTACGATCCTCGATCTGGAGGTTACATGCCCTCTTCGCCTGGTATAGGAATGCACGTAGATGTAAGGGATCCCGATGACAAGACTATGGTTTCTAGGGTGTACAGTTCAGAGGGGATGATATCTTTTACATCGCATACACCCGGTGAACATGTTATTTGTATGTACTCTAATAGTACTGCTTGGTTTAGCGGATCTCAACTTCGTGTAAGTACTACTAATTTATTGTTGTATCATTATAAGTACACTGGTGATTAAGTGTAATATTTAAACTCTTTATCCAGATTACAATAATTGCGAGAAAAAAATTCCGACTATTTATCGGCCACTGTGCGTATTTGCAGTTATATTTATTGCAATTTTTCATCTAACCCACCCTGTACTCTGTAAGTGGCATATTTATTACTGAAATTTCTAAACTGTATTTCCAGTTCAGAGAAACGAGAATTGCTTGAGAAATATTATTTAATGAATTTCCACTTTGCTGGAAATCAAACATAGTAAGCCGCATGCACATATAAGTGTTCTATATTCAAAATTACAGATTGTAAAAAAATAATCAAACGCCCACAACTTTCACAGTTTCAATTTCTGTGTGCTCAAATTGATCTAAAAAATACTAATTCAATTGTATCAATGAACAATAAATAACTTGACTTACCTACTTAAATTTGTACCTATCAATATTTACTATAATGTTATATAACATATTTAAAAATAAGTCTTTTTTTAATTGTAATATTAACCCTAATTTCAATTATTTCATCTTCATTAGGTCCATCTTGATATTCAAGTGGGAGAACATACCATTGACTATGGCAATGTGGCACAGAAAGAGAAGTTGACAGAATTGCAACTGAGAATCAGACAATTACTTGATCAAGTGGATCAGATTACCAAAGAACAGAATTATCAACGGGTAAGAAAATTAATCAAGAAAATTAAACGATATGTTTTTTTACACACCAATATTTTTTAAATCTCTAAATATCAATCATTACTAATTCAATTTATTTTTCAACAATACTCTCACTCAAACCATTTGGTTCCATCATTTTCTGTTTATTGTTGCTCCAACGCAATCCATTATAGAGTTGGGAATCGTTGATCTTAACGAATCTACCCAAATGGTCTTTACCTGCCTAAACGCCGAGCGTCATCTATACATGCCCTCATGGCTATACACAATTGTGAGCCTTCATATCTCAGTAAATTCATACTTGATCGAGACGAAAATTGGATGAATATTACTCCCATATATTTGACTTCAAGACATTTGTCGGTGAATCAACAAAACAATTGTTAAATTATTTAAAAAATTAAGAACTTTAAACACTGAAATTCATCGGTCATCACCGGCGAAATTCACACTCTCCCGCGCTTTGTAAGGATCTAATACGCATGCGCGTAGGAAAGAGGGACACTGCGCCAGTTCATTTTGTTGTTTGGCGCCCAACATTCTGCTTTGAATTCAATCCTTACCAATACACAATCGGCGCATATTCCTCATCTACATCAAATGCCGGAAGGATCACGTGACATATCGATGACGCCATGTACTTTTTTGTATGGAGATAACTACGATAACATTATTCTTCATTTGTCTTATGTTTATATTATGAAGTGTTCAATTTCATTGAGTTTATGTGATCTTATTTTTATCATTGATCTTTTTATGATATATCTACATCGTTAGATTTTTTTTTACCGTTATTATATTCAATTAAAACGAGATTGAAAAAAATCTGTGTGCGACGCGAAATACTGTCCATCCGTAGGTAATGCAAGTACTTGTACCTATCCGTCTTGATTGGGTTAAGAATTATTCTATTTTTTGGGGCTCATTTTATTGTTAACGAACCTTTATTGAGGTCACCAAAATTCTTAAACTATTCCAGTTGCAAACAGTTCGCTTTTATCACAGTGCAATAATTAAATAATTCAATCTCACTATATAATTACCTAATTATTTTATTCTGCATTTCAAATCACATTTTAAAGTAAAATATACATTTTTACCAAAACAAAGAAATAGTAACAAACAAAATTATTTGCTGGCTAATATTCTATTCCGTATTACAAAACAGAATTGTAGGGACATAGATTATAAATTTGTCAATTTTGAAATGAAATAGACATAAGTTTCACCTAGGTAATGGTGAAATGACTGCTTGAACATATGGATAATCTTCGAAATTATGATATTTTAATTGAAGTCAAATATATTTGTGATCTTAACTATTTAATATGGTAGATAATTGATTATCAATCACTGATCAATATCAATTTTAATATCCTATTTTATTTATTTATTTTTATCACACCATTTAGATAATCTTCATTAAAAATAGATAACTGCTGCCCAACTAAGTATACCTGTTCTAAGGCTAGCGTTGTACATATTATTACTAGCTGACCCGGCAAACGTTGTTTTGCCATATAAATTATTTCTTGTGAATAATTTGGTAATTAAATAAAAAAAAACTTACTTATTGTAAGTATGTGGGGATTGGGTTTATGAGTGAAAGAAAGGATTGGAGCGCTGTGGACGATGACGGGCTATAAAAATAACAAAACGGCCTTCGTGGCTCAGTGGGTTGGGTATCTGACTGCTGATCCAAAGGTCTCGGGTTCGATTCCCGGTGGAGACACAGTTTTTAAAATTGTATTTTCAGTCTGGATCTGTGAGACGATAAATATCGTAAGTCTCCAGAATTTGGCAACTTGTTATTGGGTGCATGTTAAATAATTATTTGACATAGCACTTGTTAGTTGCCCGAGAACCTATATAAAATAAAAATAAAATAAAACACCAACCATTCACTAAGTTTAGTTTGTCGATCGACAATTCTTGATAGAACTCCATTGTGCGTTGATATGTTATAAAAATATAAAAATACTTTTTTAACAGATTTTTAATTATCTCAATAGAGACGAAGTTGGAATATTTATTGTAGGAGAACCGGGAAATCAAGGCACCTACAGGGCTTACGACCTGTCATCGGCTGGTTTACGTGATCACTTTATGCGCTTGCGCAACGTTCACCAATTATGCCTTTTAATGAGATCCCTATCAATTCAATTTTGAAAGTTCTATATATTGTAATACTGAATTTCTTTTCGCTTGAAAATAAGGAATTTTTACTACAGCCATCTATGGGTGAAATTATGAACAACAATCTTATTATTTTTATTTATTTTGTTGGAACGCCATCTATTGAGAGAATTGGTTTTTTGTAAATAATGAAAGCTACAATTCTTATATCTGAGGTGACAATGCATTTTTCGCATAGAAGTCACCCCTGAATTGCGCCAGACTTATAAGGTCATTTTTGTCTTATTTACCTACTTATAAGTCTGGCGCAATTCAGGGGTGACTTCTATGCGAAAAATGCATTGTCACCTCAGATATAAGAATTGTAGCTTTCATTATTTACAAAAAACCAATTCTCTCAATAGATGGCGTTCCAACAAAATAAATAAAAATAATAAGATTGTTGTTCATAATTTCACCCATAGATGGCTGTAGTAAAAATTCCTTATTTTCAAGCGAAAAGAATTTCAGTATTACAATATATAGAACTTTCAAAATTGAATTGATAGGGATCTCATTAAAAGGCATAATTGGTGAACGTTGCGCAAGCGCATAAAGTGATCACGTAAACCAGCCGATGACAGGTCGTAAGCCCTGTAGGTGCCTTGATTTCCCGGTTCTCCTACAATAAATATTCCAACTTCGTCTCTATTGAGATAATTAAAAATCTGTTAAAAAAATATCTTTGACTCCCGACAGGGAAAAAAATCCAATGTTTGCGCATATGCAATAATAAAAAATATTCGATAAAAATACTTGGTTAAAGTTCTATTATATTTATTGGATTATTGACGTGTTTCGTGCAAAGCACATCGTCAGAATAATGCTCTACAAGACTGAGACTAGTGGTCTTGTAGAGCATTATTCTGACGATGTGCTTTGCACGAAACGCGTCAATAATCCAATAAATATAATAGAACTTTAACCAAGTATTTTTATAACATATCAACCAACCATTCATTTTCTTAATTCAATGTACCTACTTCTTTAACTTAACTCACATATTTAAAGCTTGATCTCTTAAAAATTAAATATAAATAAAAAAACCGATACATATTTTTTATCTTAAATTATGACAATTAAAAAAAACAATATCAATCTCGAAAAGCAATGTACGATGTTTTTTGTCAGTCCGTCTTTAGCCAACACAAACAAACTGAATGGTTTGCCCATGCCACGTATAATTGCCCGTCTGAAAAGCATGGTGTGCCCAAATCTAAGCCATAAACAGACATCGTTTGGCCTTGTGATTTATTGATTGTCATTGCGAATACCAATCTAATTGTAAATTGAACGCGTTTTAATTCAATTGGCACTTCTGTGGTAATCATTGGGATTCGTGAACTTGCCATTCAAAATGCTGGTTTCGACAATGTTTTTCATCATTTTTTTAATGACTAATCGCGTGCCATTGCACATCCATGGTGGGTTTAAATTCCGAAGTAAAATAACTGGAGATCTAACTTTCAGTTGTAGATGGTGCGGTGACATACCTGGCTAATCCAATGAGTTCAAATCTCTGTTGGATAATTTACAACTTCGTTGACATCGCAAACTGTATAGATCGATTTGTATGACACCAAGTCGCCTGGCAACAACTATTGTATCTTGAAATTATTTTATCGTTGACGTCCACATTTTTTGCTGCCAAAATTCACGATTCATGTATTATGTGTGTACAACGGAAAATATGCCATCGATGAGAGTATTTTGCGAATTAATGACTATGCAGATATCGGTAGGCAATTTTATGCATCCAGTATTTTCATGGACAGCAACTTTTCCATCGCCGATATCTAACAATTGTTTTGAGAAAGTATCAGCTGATGGATCTTGAAGCATTTGAACGCGCATGTTTACTTTTAGCTGTACTTACTTTTTCAACATTACACCACAGTGGCGATGATTTCAAGCAAGCATTGATTGATCTCATCAGTGTACGTTGAACATAGAATGACGGGAATTGTTTGTCCGAAATCACCTGAAAGGAGTAACAGAGAGCCGCCGAATAGTTTGCCGTAGTTTTTTTATATCATTCAGTGTCATGTTCAACGCCTCAAGCGAATTTTTGTATGCCATAGTGAATTCATCCCAGATGATAATTCATCCCATGTGTTCTGCCTCTATCCAATAAAGTTGCTGCAATGCCAGATGATGCAACGGCCAATGCGATGCCATTATTTGATCGTATTTCGGCGAGAATTAGCGAAATGAGAAATATTTTGCCAGTTCCACCTGTTGTATCTAAAAATAAGAATCCACCTTTTCCTCCCAAAACTGCCTGCATAATGCGGTCGTAAATGATTATTTGTTCATCAGTCAGTAGTGAGACATTACGATTCAGATTACCGCATGGGCCATGAATCATGTTTGTTGTAACAATATCGAACAGTAGTTGATCAGTAGACGGATCTGGAATTTCCGCAGAAATTATACTATCGATTTCCTCGCTGATAGAATCGATGAACAAACATTAATAATTGCCGAAAACTGTGTAGAGAGTGAGAGAAAGTTTATTGTGTGAGAGAGATAGGAGACCGTCATCTTTCTCGTCCCTACTCCTTGCTGTTTGCTGGTTGAGAGGTGACGCCTGTATAACAATCGCACTTTCTGTTTTTACTGGGTTGAATACATAAAATGCCCCTGCATATCTGAAAGAAAGATTTCAACCGTTTGCCTCTCATGGGCTCCCACTTTGGTCTAGAGAAGAGAGAACCCTTGCCATCCCACCTCACGTTACAGATTATTATTCATCTTCCTTCACTATCCATGCTGCCCGGCTCTGGAACAATTTATTCAATTTTCAAATCTCGTCTTAAATGCTCACTCTTCCTCTCGATTCAATAACGAACATATATCCCAATTTCACTTTCCATCCCTTTTGTTCACTCCTTATCCTCTCCCTTCCCTTTCTGATTTTCCTCTCCTTTCTGAATTTGTGTAATTTTTCACTTTTTGTTTTGCTGTCTTATACTGGTTGTGTTATTGTGTTATTATGTATATGCCGAAAGTATGCTATGTACTTTTGATCTCAGATGGTTGACTGGAAGAAATTGCCTCCAGGCAATAAGTCCACCATTTGTACTATGTACTTTTATGTTTGTACAAAAAAGTGTTATATAAAAAAATAAATAAAATTATCGTACGACAGTGATTAATCAATTGCGCATCTGTGGATAAAAGTAAAAATAGTAATATCGCTATTAAAAAATAGGGGTTAGTGGTAAAAGGGTGTAAATTTAGGGTTATAAGTATTTTTTAATGCCAATTCATAAAAAAAAATAAAAAAAAAATTGTCAAAAAACTGAAAAAAAAAATCTGGAGGGGGCCACCCTTATCACATAGGGGTATAAAAAATAGCCTACAACCTATTCTCAGACCTACAAAATATACACAAAAAAAATCATAAAAGCCGTTTCGGAGGAGTTCGATAACAAACACTGTGACACGAGATTTTTATATATTAGATAATATTTCACAGAAGACATATAGGTTGTACCTACCTATTTGCATTTTTAAAAAGTATCTAAACAATTAGATGGGTTGATGGCAGAGCGGTTAGCGCTATAGGGTTAGTAATCCAGTGGTTGCGAGTTCGAATACTGCCTCGACCGATTTCTTTCACCTATAGCACAAGCATTTATGCTTATTTTAGGGAACGTAGGAAGATGTATATGTACTTGTTTAACAAGGACATATTCATTTTTTTTATAAAAAAAAATAAATATAAACATAACTATTGTTCACAGATTAAAAAATGTAATTGGAGTCATTATGATATGCATATACATATTATTGTGTATCTTGTCATTTTTAACATAATCATCATTTACATTCTTGTTGTGTTAGGCAAATACTCTTTATTTGTCTCCCTATAATATGTATATCTATAAATCATTTTTAATCTCCACTATTGTAGAATAGCTGAACTATGATTTCATAATTTAATATATTTTTTTTTCAGTATCGTGAAGAAAGATTCCGTCATACATCAGAGAGCACAAATCAAAGAGTATTATGGTGGAGTTTATTACAGACCAGTATCCTCATTACGATGGGAGCGTGGCAAATGAAACATCTCAAAAGTTTCTTTGAAGCTAAAAAACTCGTATAAATGTTGTGATACATACTATGTACAATTACATTTTCAACTCAATTCATGTTTCTCAAATTGTGTAAATATAATTTTTTCAATGGATTCATAAAGTGAAAATTTCTTTAGTGTGTGTAATAAATCTATGAAACAAGAAAATGGTATTTGTATTTTTATATTTCTCATTTTATGAAGATTAATAAAAAAATAATCTAATATAAAATTTTGTATTGCAATTTAGTACAAGATTTGAAACAAAGCAATTTCAACAATGTTTATTTATGTGCTGCTGAAATAGAGTAGTGCGAGAATTGTAAGTTGTTTATTGTTCATTGCGCATCTAATGTCATCAGTAATCTCAATCATTAATTGTGATACTATGACCTGCTTTGAAACCAAATTGTAGTGCATCTAGGACAGAATTAAAACATAACCACGCATTTAATTGATTGAATACTATCCCTTTACTAACTTTAGATAATCTTGATAAAATTCCCAATGTGTTTGTGTCTATTTGCTAGTGATAAGGTATCAAATATACAGGGGAAGTCAATTAATTTTGTTTATGTTGACCCTATTAAATATGGAAGATTTTGATATTTTTATAAAAATTTGGGGTCTGGGGGCAGTACTTATATTAAATTGTTTCAAAAAATATCTAATATATGTGATGTTCGAATGTATTGACCACTTTTGATAAGCCCGCGAAAAATAATTTCTAAAAAAACTTTTTTTCATACTAGTTGCATGCAATACATGAGATCCAACTGTCAATGGCGATAGTATGTATAGTTGAAAAATATGTACCAAACGATAAACACTTAAACACAAATTAATAAATATTGTAAGATATTTTGTTTTCTATATAAAACTAGAGGTATGTGTAAGTGAGGATAGGATAGTGTTGAGGTCAGTCTTTTTTCCTACCCAGAATATAAAAACAGCATGATAGTATGTATGTAAGTTGGAGATTAAGTATCAAGCAATTGAGTCCACAAAGATATTGTGTAGTTTATACTGCCATACAAATTGTATGAAACAATGTCACTAAATTCAATTTTTATAAAAATTGTTAAAGAAAAATTAAGATGTACTAATACAATGTTTATATTTTTTATACAAAATTAAATTATCTAGTTGGGGTGTTCGGCTTTTTTCGATATTTTCAAAAACTTTGGAAATATAGGCAGTTAAACACATAAATTTATCACAAAAAATATTTTTCTTAGTAAAAAATGTTTTAGAGAAACTTTTGAAAAATTCGATTTGAGATTTTATATTTGTCTATATTTATTTACTCCTCCAAGATTTATAACAATTTTCAGCGTTCCAGCTTTTATGGTTTCTGAGATAAATGGATAAATAAAGTAATTTAGTTTAAATACTCGGCGGATATTTTGTGGTTGTTCATATTAACCGTTTTGGCATGTGAATTTTGCCCTAAACCACTATATTTTGAGTCACTATGCGACATGTTTCGGCAGTGCTGTCCTGCCATCTCAACTAGTCGGTCGATGGCAGGACAGCACTGCCGAAACATGTCGCATAGTGACTCAAAATATAGTAGTTTAGGGCAAAATTCACATGCCAAAACGGTTAATAAAGTAATAATTCAAAAGCTGATAACCCCTGACTGAAACAAAAATTCAAAATTCTGAGTATAAAAGTTTTGTAGACCTATAACTATCTATATATTCTGAAATTTTGGGCTCTGTAAATTAGTGGATCAAAAGTTATAAGGGGAGGACGGACACACAGACACGAAATGTTCTACTCCAAATTCTGAGTAAATCCATATATGGAACATATATGCTGCAAAGCCTCTAAGTTGGTGTTTTTTGCCTTCAAAGTTGGAAAAGCCGTGAGAAAAGTAGACCCTGCATACAATTCTCGCGTATTCTGGTTTGAAACATTGTCGATATGTTAAGAGAACAAAGTTCTCTCGAACAAATCAACAGTTGGATAAAACTGCATGTACTTATTTTTTTTGCTGCTTTCAATTTTGAAAGATCTGAGAGATTTATAATAAAGGTATGTAAAGATAAAACAAAAAACTAATTAACAATATTATTTATTATCTGTAGATTTGAGACCTAGAAAATTGTCTAAATATTTATAAAAAAATCTTGTATCCGCCTTTGGAAATGGTCGTAAATAAGAAAAATTTACATTTTCTAATGTGTCAATGAGTGTATCACAGGTACAATAGTATAAGTATTTATCAATATGAAGTTGTTCAGCAATTTCAAACTGATGATTGTTCATCAAAGTTGTATTTACAACAACTAACAACGGTTTATGAAGGTCTAAAACTTCCAAAATGGTCCCAGCACCCGCATGACTAATAACTAAATTGGAGTTTTTAATGTCTTCTTCAATATTGGCCTTGAATTTGTAAGTAATTATATTTAATCCATCTACATTCAAGTCTTCCGGAATATTGTCGCTATTTCCATATTGAATTATTATATTTGTGTACCCAAGCTTTTTGAAAATTTGTAAACAACTTGAGTTAATAATCGTTTCACACAATTCGTCAAACCTTGTTGTTCCCACAGTAATGAAAACACTTTTAATAGACATTGTTTTGGAATGTTATATGTAAATAAATTGATACCTTCAAGAATACATATGATACTTATTATAAAATAAAAATAATAATTTGAAAACAAAAGTTAAACTCGCGGATTATCTGTGCCACGATAGCAATGTGAAAATGAATTATTACAATGAATGATAATATTTATTATCAATACACATAACCTACTTCATAAATGTCAAATTTAAGTTTCATGAGTATTCCTTATCTATGGTCAATGTGACATTTCGGAAAGAACTCAAGAGATGGAACGATGCTATCGATATTTAAAAAAATATATAATTATATATTTTTATTAGCAAAGTAAAACGAGATTAAATGAGACGAACATGACATGTATAAGACGATGTATGAATGTTGATGAGGCGAAGACCGCCGTGGCACAGTTGGTAAGCCGTTTGGCTTCTATGCGGGCGTCCTGGGTTCGATTCCCAGCAGAGGAGAAATTTATTTAAATTCATTTCTCACGCAAATATTGCTTCTCTGGGCTGGAAACACTGGTTAGTTGGAAGAAATTGCCATACAGCAATAAATTCGCCACTTGCGCAGGGTGCAAGGAAGTGTTCATTATTATTATTATTATTGTGTGTCAAGATAGAAAATGTGGCGTTCGGTTCTCTCTGCCTACCCCGTGAGGGACATGGCGTGATAGTATGTATGCATGTATGTATGCTTAACATTTCATAAAATTGTTGTAAGCCTCAATTTTCCACCAACTTTTCAAGGGCTCTTGGAACACTAATTTCACATAGTTATTTTAAAAACTACTGCCATTCATAGAGAGCTAGCCCCGCAAATTTAATTCGCCTTGTATTAGAGGATCATGTTGAGACGTTCACTTAAATTATTGTACAATCTCTATAGAGATGTTCCAAAAATATACCTAAGTACATACTTGTATATATTTTATTATTTATAAATTAATATAATACAATATAAAATAAAATATAAAATATTGTTCATGAAATATATAAATGGAATTTATTACCTCACTAGGCAAAGCCTGTTCTGAGGTAATACTAGGCAATAAGTAAGCATAAATTTCAGCTACGTGAATTCTAAACATCTAAGGCACAAAAAAATATAAAAAATACAAATAATAAAGTACAAAAGTACACATTTTAAGTCATAAAAAAATATAAAAAAGTACATATAAAATACAGTTGTAGTTGTGTTGTGTAGTTGTGTTTTTGTTAATGTGAGGGTGTGTTTGCGTGTGTGGACATGTGTAAAAGGGTGTATGAAAAAGATTTTGATTGTAAATATGTTTCATTACTTCCATAATATACCTCTAGCATTGGTTTAATGCAAAAATTTCCATCAAATGGATGGTTTAGATGGTTTAAATTCGTCCTTAGATTGATGAGCCCTCTCTCCGACCACGAGGAAACACCAAAGCCAATGTGAGGAAGAAATGAGACAAATGATGGTGACACTATGAAATTATTGTAGTACGGCGCATTTATTCAAAATATTATCAAGATCCAACGGCAAAGAAACAAACACAACAGCAACAGAATTCAACAAAACAAAACGAAGAATAACAGTCCAACTCTCAAACACAACCGAGCACGAAGAGACGCCGACCAGAAGGTGTAGCCCCAGGGTACAGCGACATCCACTCTCCAGGCATGTCACTGTCTTCCACGTGGTGGCTGAAAGTCCGGCGGGGCCCAGCCTCTGCGTCAGGCTGGCAGGTCCTTCTCGTACTCGGCGTAGTTTCCTCTTCTCCTCTGCCAGACAGTCACCCATGGCTGGGTCCGTACCACACGGCAACGCTATGAAGGCGCATCTCGACAGAGGTGGCAGTCCAGCTGGGAGCCTCACCGGAGGCGAACCGACGCCCCAGACGACACGGAAAGCCCCTCGTGGTCCAATCTGCGAGCCGCCGCGTTCCCTGCTGCTGCGGTGGCCCAACACTGCGCCCTGCCTCCACGACTCTGCCCTGTTCATCTTGGCTCCGTAGCACCGGCAGCGTCCATGCGTGTGACGTGTCCTGTCAAAAGGAGCTCCTGCGTCGTCGAAAATATGTCCGCCATCGGGAGCACATGTCGACCGATGACGGCGTCTTCCACCAGATTTGAACGCCAAGAGAGCGCGTGCTAGCTGCTAGCTGCAAGTCTCGTTGCTCGCCCGAGCGCTAGTATCTTTCCAGGAATGTTGCCGTGGAAAAAAAATTAAAAATATTGTTTTTCGGCAAAATTTATTCTCGGGCATAACAGGATGGTTTAGCTTCACAATTCGAATTGAAAAATTGTAACAGTGGAAATAAAAAATATAAAATAACATGTCAAAAATTGTAGGCCTGGTATGATCCAAACAGTATAATTTTTGAGATATGCAATAAAGTGCGAAACAGGAGTTTCGTTATATATTTACATATAATTCTTCTGTACATGTTTACGTCACTGAACTCCTAAACGCTTTTGATTATTTTTTATATTATAATTTTCTGGTTTTCCGTAAGAGCGGGGCAATCAAAAATATAATAGGCTAATTAACATCTTATTAAGAATTATTCAATTACATATCAATAAATTAATAAATAAATAAATATCAATTTAAAACTTTTCAATTTAAATTTTCATTTCAAGTAAGTATGATCGTAATAAAATAATATATTTTGTGAAAGTAATATTTATAAAACCTTCCTTTTCTTGGTTAAAGAATCACGAATGTAACAATATGACCTTTGAATCAATTAAATATGTATAGTGTGATCGTGTTTTTAGGTAAACTCATTTCTTTCATCGCGGAGTGTAGTGATAGTTCAATCGTTAAGAAAAATAATAAGCTTTAACACGTGTAAACGTACTTACCAATAACTAATTATGACGTTCAATAAATACAAATTTAATTTAATGAGACATGGAATCACTTTTCCTAACACATGCGGTGTGTTAATTATTAAACTTTCTTTATATCTAAATGAAAATGTGTTGTGTTTGGTCATTCTGGTCTGAGGAAGAAGATGAGGAGATTCCGAGAGATCGGATTTATATTGGGATTCATAGTAAGATGGGTTTATAGCGCTGAAGATTTTCCATCTCTTATCTCCGCTAACGCTACGTTAGGTATATTAATTTTATCATTATTTTCAAATTGATTATTTAAAAACAAAAATAAAGTTTTTCACTTTGTCCTATACAGATACATGTGTGTTATATAGTTTGTCCTATAGAGCTTGTGTTTTGTCCTATAGAGTTTTAAGAATATTGGTTACGACTGGTTACGACATTGAAGCTTAATTTATTTGATAACACGAAACGTTTTATTGCTCAAAATTTGAACTAGTGTAATAAATAGTATTTGGATTATATAATTTATTATTTATAAATATCAAAATATAAAAAAAAATCAAAAGCTCGAAAAAATTTTTTTTTACATAATGATCGTTTTTTTTCAGTTATTGTGTTGGATCGAGATTATCTTGGCGATGAATACACGGGTGTTTTGGAAAGTATCAAAGAGTACATGAAGGAAATAACTAGAGAGGAATTGAAACATGGGGGAGTCAACGTACACTATTATTCGTGGACTAGTATTTCTATAAAAACTGGTAAGTTCTTATTTATAAATATTACTAAGAACCCTTATGACACGTTTTATTATTTATTTTTTAAAACGAATATAAAGTCTTAAAATATAAACTTTTATAATTGGCGTTTATCTTTTTGTATTCCTGAAGCGTAAGCCGACTCAAGTCTTTCTTTCTTTGTCAGTCTTCCAGATCAGCCCAGTCGCTGTCGGTTTAGCTGAAAATATCATCTGCTATTGGATAGTCAAAGGACTTGAATTTTGCGTACTTAAATTTTGTTTGACATATTATAATCATCATCAAGTAGAAGAAATGAAATCATTCAAGATTATTATGGCCTATTTTGTATCAAATAATGTTGAAGTCTCTGCTAAGAAATTGCTCCTCAATTGACAGTGTTAAATTGATATGTTAAATTTGTGTTTTCTTTTAGACGTTTCTGCAATTCTTTGCGTTGCGTCTTGTAAGGATACATGGAAGTTGTACTCTATGGCCAAAGCAGAGCGTGTGGCATTATTGGCCATAACTTCAGCGGATTGTCCTCGATTGCCAAAGGGAGGTGCACTTGCTGTTCCAATTGTACCCCGTGGAGAGGAGTTACCTCAACTTGCCCTAGATGTGCGTACAAAACGTGCATTTGACTGGAAGTCTGCCGTTGTCTTGCATGACGATACTCTAAGTAAATAAGTGTTTCTAAATGTGAATTTTTACATATATTTAGCTTTTTTATTTTCCAAATGAATAAATATTTATCTTGAAATTTTATACGCTGTAAATGTATTTTCGAATGTTATAACAACAAACATTTGCTGTTGTAAATATTTGTTTTTAATACATTCGTTCGTATAAAAAAAAAACAAAAAAAAAAAAAAAAAATTGTACAGGTGTGTTCTCACGTAAATGCCGTTGCATAAATTTGTCAAAAACAATGTTTTAGGACTAAATTATTATAAGGTCTTTGATTAGGACATTATTATTACTTACTTGTTATCCATACTCTCCTGAAATTATGCAATCTGTACGGTAGATAATGAATTCGTTCCCAACACATGGATTTTTTAAAATTAAAATCAGAGATCTTAATTATACCTACAAAAATTATACCTACGCTAAATAATGTTTAATAAGAGAGAATAAGATTTTTTATTCATAAAAAATATTTTCTTTTTGTTCTCAGTTCTCATGTTAAATGTGTTAATCGATTGGCTTCTTGTGTCAGGGTTAGTGATTTCAATATGCATGGTGCCCTAATTTTCATAGAATCTGGGACACGATAAAGTACAATGTTTCTGTAGTATACATATAGATAATTGGAAAGTAATGTATCTAATACTAAACTTGTTAGTATAGGTATATTACAAATCACACCTATAAAAAAAATATTTAAATTCTCTTGTATTAAAGGTGTTTGTGCAATTCTATCTAAAATATTTTTTTTAGTCAATTAAGTATCATTTTCAGTACCTTAAAAACAGATTTGTTCAATGTATCGCATACTCATTACTTTAAAAATAAGTATTGTGATGGACACTTATGTTTCACTCGTGAAGGAATTTCAAATATTAAAAATTAAGATAATAACTTTGGCAAACGTTAAAATTTTTATTAATTATTTTTTAATGATAGGAAAACTTATACTAACCTGATATAATGATACATGAGCACCAAGGGCAAAATGAGGATCTACAAAACATGCGTCAGACCTATCCTAACATACGCCATTGAATCCAGAGCTGGTACGGTCCGTACCAAACAACTTCTGCGCACCAGCGAAATGAAAATACTGCGATGCATAGCTGGCAAAAGTCTTCATGATAGAGTCAGAAATTCAGAGATCCGAAGAATTTGCGAATCTGAGGACATCGTAAGATGGGGGCGCCAAAGAAGAAGGTACTGGAACGAACACGTCAGCCGCATGTCCAAAGATAGGATCCCAAAGATAGCCGGAGACAACGTACCGGAGGGGTCTCGACCACGAGGACGCCCACCAAAAAGATAGCGAGATAGTTGGCAGTCCACATCACAAGAGGCTCAAAATGTAGCATAAAACAGGCCCTGGGCCTAATGAAAGAACAAGAAGGAGATATAAAATGATCTTAACCCAATTATATTGTGGCTAGAACAAGTTGAGGAATATTTATATTTGGGGAGTATGTTTGAACGGAATGGAAGACCCGATAAAGATATTGAAAGAAGAGTTATGGCAGGGAATAGAATAAACGGAGCACTTAGACAATTAATGTCCGACCCAAGCATCTCAAAGGAAGCCAAAATTGCAGTACACAATGCAATTGTGGTGCCTACTTTGACGTATGCTAGTGAAACATGGACCTGGCAAAGAACACATGAAAGTAGAATAAATGCTGTAGAAATGAGATCACTAAGAAGAGTATGTAATAGAACGATATATGATAGAATAAAAAATGAGGACATTAGGAGAGAATGCAAGTTAAAGAAGGATATTATATGTAAAATGAAAGTGAATGCTTTAAGGTGGTTTGGACATATAGAAAGAATGAACGATGAACGACTGACCAAAAAAATATACATGGGTGCAAGAGATGGAGTGAACAGCAGAGGTCGCCCCAGAAAGGGATGGCATGACCATGTGAATGATATTTTGAAAGAAGGAAACATAAAAAGTTTGAACAATCGACGAGCATGTATGAGACGATGCATGGATGTAAAGGAAGCCAGAAATGTGTGCAAAAATAGAGAAGTATGGCGCTCGATTCTCTCTGCTTACCCCGTAAGGGACATGGCGTGATGGTATGTATGTATGTATGTATATTGTTAAAATCTTTGATATGTATTGTATCTGTACTACATCATGCAGAAAATTCAAAGCTAGTTTATATGTGGTGCTTTGTTTTTATTTGATTATTGACAATGAAATATATCAAATGATTAATGGCGTTCTGAAAATAATTAACAACCATCCGATCAGTATACACACCATCCCTTTAGATCACTCCTCATCCTCTCCTTTTCTTTTCGTTTTGTTGATTTTGGTAAAATGCTGTTATATTTAAATAAGTGTTTTTTTATAATATGTAAACGGTTATGCCGAAACTTAATCATCATGTAACTTTTTCCCACCATTTGTACAATGCAATAATACATGCATGTACAAAAAATGTTAAAAAATAAATATTTTTTTTTTAATCTTACATTTTTTAGGTCGTGACATGATCAGCAGAGTGGTCACAGCATTGACTGTTGCTGTAGAAGACAAGGAAGTATCAGCTGTCGCTGTATCTGTCTTCAAGATGAAGCATGAAAACAATGACGCAGAGAGAAGAAAAGAAATTGCTAAGGCTTTATCTGAATCTAAACTGCGATCTCAGTTTACAGGTGGACAACACTAAGCTCTAAAAAAACAATTTATAAATGTGGGAAGTAAAACCACAACTAGATAAATGTCAATAAAGAGAAAAAATATTCGTACCCACAAAATGATTCATAATTATCGAAACATGTATTTTTTAGGAGAAAACTATGCTGTTATTGTGACAACTGATGTAATGATGTCGGTAATAGAAGTAGCGAGGAACATGCGCATGATTCATCCAACTGCTCAATGGTTATATTTCATATCCGATACTGATGCCAAAAGAGAGAATATTTCCACGCTATCCAAAATGATGGGCGAAGGAGAGAACGTTGCAATCATTTATAATTCCACTTCGGATGAACCTTCTTGCAAGGTATGATCTATTTATTTAATCATTGATTAATAAATTATACATCTGAGTATTTTCATTATTGACAAATTGAACACTTTTTACTTTTTTATCAATAAAATCGATAAATACTTGCATTTAAATACTGTTCTGTAATTAAGAGTTCCTAGAGAAGTATTAATTTAATAATTCGAAGAAGAAAATCTCATAATGTGAACAATAGTTCGGCCATGCTACATTACATAATGCACGATAAATCTGGAACTCTCTTGCAATTTACCACCTACATAATGTACCTACACACTAAATAACAGGTACTCTTTTCATTGTCAGGTAGGTACTATCCTTATGAGCCGAATATCTGCTACTACATCAACCTATTCAACCTAATAAGCTGTTGCTCATTCTTCATGGGTCCATTGATTCTATTGTGAAGCCGGTTTATATTTTGAGATAAGCTGATAAATAATATTTTAATTTATTGAATACAGGGTGGATTGATATGTCAGTGTCATGAGTTACTTCGAGGATTCGTTCTTGCACTTGACCAGGCTATTGTGAATGAGGTTCAAGTGGCTTCTCAGGTTTCTGACGAAGAATGGGAGGCGATTAGGCCAAATAAACAACAGAGAGGATATATGCTAGTAGAGGAAGTGGAGGTTTGCTATTTTAGAGTTGTTTTATCAATACTGTGGTGACTGCTAACTTTAAATACTCAGTTTATAATAAATAAACACACGCGTTTTCACTAACACATTTTATTACAATTTACAGTAATTATTTTAACAGAGAGAAGTACAATTAATATCAAAGAACCACAACGTGAGAGCACTATCGTTTATACATCCAGACCGCAGAAAGCCCCTTAACAAAACCCCGACCTACCTTTATATTTAATCCCGAATATTCCCGAATCATACTTCGTATGATCTCGTGACTTGTTATACACTTTGCCTAATACCAGGCGCAACATCAATATATTACACTTTCTCCCCGCTAAAAGCCCATACTAATTTTTCTCTTTTTTCCTCCCCTACATAAAATTTACAATAACTCTCACTTTAAATTATCATTACAAAATTTACAAAAAATACTCTAGCTTTTCGTCTTAAT